>CP142459.1:6755000-8021666 GCA_038049695.1 Cinnamomum chago | reverse complement strand
AAATAAGGAAGTTGTTTCTTTACAAGAACCTCTATTCTTCTTTCTTCTTCCTTTTTTTCTTATTGGTAACACACCTTGAACTCACAATATCATGGTTGTAATCTTCTTTGTACTCCTAGAGAGGGAAAGAAAGGGAAGAAGAAAGAAAGAAATGAGCATGATTGAGGGTAGGGGATTTGTCGTGTATTGTTCCTTAACACAACTAAAAATATTAATGAAAAGCAGGGAAACTAATTACAAATTTACGATTCTGCAAACCCGGTATTTGCAAACAGCCCAGCATATTAAAACATGTATAATTAATAAAAATACTTTAGAGTTTCTACATTCCTCAAGCTGGGTCAAGAGTGTCATAAAGACCTAGCTGGCTTCACAATTCAGCACTTCTAGGCTGTCCAAGGGCCTTTGTAAATAAATCAACATAATTGATTCTCTAAATTTGCATAAATCGCTCAAATGAGATTGGGTGAAACTTTCTTCTGGACGAAATGAATCGATGTTAATTGCTACAGTATGTTTTGTCCTTTCATGTGTCAATGGAGAAGCAGAATAGACCAGAATGGAGAAATATAATTTGGGTAAAACTCATGCTAGCAAATGAAGCACATTTTTCCAATACTGCGAGGACAAGAAATTATGATTTTGCCTCTAGTGCATTCAGAGATATACTCTTTTATCTTTTTAATCTTATTTCGATCCTTGGAAATCTTCTTCTTAGGTTGAGGATAACATCTGCAAGTTCGCAAAGAAGGGCTTGACAAGCACCTCTTTTATTGCTGGATCCTATCATCCAGTATAAGCACAAGTGACTTCTTTCAATTCAAAAGCACAGTAAGATATCTATCCTTGACCCATCAGCTTTCACCTCTTTCCTCACAGCACTTGAAATGTCTTTTTACAGAATCTTCTGCATTTTCATCTCTTTTCCTGTTTTCTTGTTACTTCTTCTTTTTGTTTGTGCGTGTGGGGCGTGTTGATAGGCAATGGAATTTGTCTTGTACTCGAATGATAAGTATTTTTAATTCATTAGAAGCTGAGTAGTGTCGCATACATTTAGTTCTACTATTCAATTTTTCTCACTATAACGAACTAATTACAAAGGAATAAAATGGCCCTTACGTTGAAGTTTTTTTCCAGTAACATGTTCCACATGTACTGATTTCCTACATTCTGAATTCACTGTCCTATACCAATCAACAAACTTTCAGTGTAATGTTTTTCTTTTCCGGAGACAGAAAGCTTCAGATGAACAAAACCTCATTCCACAAGTGTCATTAACCAAATCAAGATGGTGCAGCACTGTCAGTACAGCAGTGACTGAAAACTGAGCACCACATTTGGGCAGGAAATAACTGCCTGGTTACTGTGAGAGAACTCTCTATTATTAGTGGGGTTTCGGTTTGATGAATCTGTTGCGTCCTCCACAAGCATTAAACATGGACTGAAATGAGAGGCTTCACTGCCAAAATGGTGGGGGCCTTTCTTTTTAGGGATGCTCTTCTCAGTTTCCTTTTTATGTCATAATTTTCTACATTAGTCCTTTACTTAATTGGCACTGATTTTTCTCATATTTTTTTGTGGAAACCCTAAATTTCCAATTAGAACTTACTTTTAGCCACCACTATTTAAAATATTTGAATGGGCCCACCTATGATCAATTCAACTAGGTTACCACATGCTCCCCCATCCCACCCCCAATGAAATGAACAATCCTCCAAAGTTCACTACAATTGGAATGTAACCTATAATTGACTGATTTAAAATCACCAATAAATGAAGTAGAAACTCTTCATAAAGAGATTACAAAGAAAATCATTGAAATTTCTAGTGGTTTTCCATTGAATCCACCTATGTGTAGTTTGAAAATCATCGTCTTAAAGAAAACACATTCATTGGTATGCTTGGCTCCATTCACCTGATTTGTTTGATAAATTTCTTTTCCTAAATTTCATTTACAGTAATTATTAAATTAAATAGTTCACTTGAAATATGCTTGTGTCTGTGACCATGCTTCATTAATAATAGTATATTACCTCATTAATTGCAGAATGTTGTCACCAGGAAACAAAGAATGGATGACCAAACATAGATTAAGTCCAGAGTATTTGGATGGACTTGTGCATTTCATTGAGTTTACAAAGAAAAATGGTGGTGGATTTAAGCATTTTCCTTGTCCATGTGCTAAATGTCGAAATGGGCATGGAATGATCCCCCTTGAATTGATCCATGAGCATCTACTCATCAACGACATTGATAAGTCGTACACACATTGGTTTTTCCATGGAGAAAGTCTTGCAACTACTAATGAGAAATCATCAATATCGGAACATGTTGATCAACTCGATGATGTGTATCCTGGGATGGAGGAACTTGTAAATGATGCGTTTGGGAGAATTGGTGAACATGCTGATTCTCTCATGGGAGATCTCGTAAGGATTGAAGATTTTCATGAAGACTCCCCAGAGTTTAAAGGGCATGAAGACCCTAAAACGTGAAAAAACAAGTCTTTATTCGATTATGCAAGGCAGTCTTTGTATACTTCTTGTCCTAGGGAACTCACAAAATTGCCATCTACTGTTGAGTTGTACAGTTTAAAGGCACAAAATGGTTGGTCCAACAATAGTTTTAATGATCTCCTTAAATTAGTGAAGAAGCTGCTACCGGTAGGAAATACGTTACCAGAAAGCACATATTGAGCTAAGAAGATGATCAACTCATTGGGAATGACCTACGGATCCATACATGTGTGCCCAAATGATTGTATTCTCTATTGAAAAGAGTATAAAGATAGACAAAATTGCCCAATTTGTCATACATCTGGATGGAGGTTGGATTACTTGGCCAAAAAAAAAAAAAAAAGTGTTAAGGTTCCATTAAAGGTTTTGAGATATTTTCCCTTGACACCAAGATTGCAGAGACTATACAGGTCAGATTTCAAGGTTAGTTATAGTTTCCACGCCATCCTATTTGCCATTGGATATTACAATCAATAACTAATAGTTTTTTACTTTGTTGTGTTGTGTTCCATGGATAGCGGAGCAAATGATTTGGCATTCTCAACCGAAACAATATAGTGGTGCATCCATCCAATTCATCAAGTTGGATGGTAATAAACACCAAGTGGCCAAGTTTTTCCGAGGGCTTCTATATGATAAACTTAAAAAATAAATAAACTCTAGGTCTCCAATCTAATGGTTTTGATCATGTGTCAGTTTAACTTAATGAGATGGCCTTCAAATTTCAGTACCCTTAGCAATCTGCATATAATATAAGTGGGGTCCAACAATCTTTTATGTGCTGCCATGCCTATGATAATGTTAAAAGTTCACAACGTATGGTGAACAACATAGAAATGTATGTTTGGGTAAAATGGTAATTTGAAGCATTTAGATTTCATCTTGCTACCTTTGAAATTGTACAACCGAAGTTGTTTACCAATTGAGGGATTCTTCATACAATTGAAGTTGACCAATTGAGGGATTTTCGCCTGCTGGTCGTACAACCGAAGTTGATTTCTGGTTAACATTTAAAAGAGAACCTTTAAAATCTCTAGTTTAATAAGTCTGATTGCATTGATAGGTGCATTATTAGTATGCTCTATTTGAATCTTGTCAAATTATATATTGAAGTAGTGGTTTATAAATTGCTTATATGGCTTCTGTTAATAAGTTTTCTTGATTCCCTTTTAAATTAAATCATTTGTGAATATGGGTACATCCAAACTGGTTTAAATGATTGATGATTCTACTTTGGGCCCAGATCCAAACCGTAAAATTGTGTGCTGACTGATTTGTTCAGAATGGTGCTTGTTTGCTCAAAATGTTGAATTTGAATCAAGCCTTGGGCACCGGAAAAGTGATATTAGTTTCATGCTTTTCGCATTTTTAGAACTTGGACCATGAGTTATTAAAGGTCAATACTTATTTCAGCTTGTGCATTGCATGTAAACAGTTAAGTTGTGATCCAGCAAAGAGGCTGGCTTTGAATGAAACATATTTTCCAATCCGGGCATCATTTGAGACACATGTGCTCTAATGGCGGGGGAAAACAGTGCAAGATCATTGAATGCAGGTTAGAAAGGGCTACTTCTTCATTTAAATGGTTTCATGCTTTAATTTGAATAGTATTTGTTTTATATAACGATTAATTTTTCTATTTGTTCGAAACGTCCTCCTTGTCAAAACAAAAGCCAGTGATCACCTTAAATGCATTTGGGCTACCTGTGGGCAAGCATTCAACCCAGCTGGCCTCAAGGTGTGGTGAGATTGTTGGCACCGTTGTTTCTATTTCCATTAAGGACTGGCGTTTGGTGCCTAAGAACGTAAAAGATGAACTACGGAAACTCGTCCAGGTATGAAATCTTAGCATATCTACAGTAGAAAGGGATTCAATATTTATCTTATCAAATACTTAGTTTGTGATCCTAAAAGGAATTTTTTTTTTTCAGGACGACTGTTGTTTTTCATTCTTATAAAGCTGAATGCCTTAAGAGCATGTGCGATATGATGAGAAAGTACAAGAAAAAACTGAGATCGAAATACCTTGATGCTCATGCAACTCCTGAAGAGAAATTGAATAATCATCCTCCAGGAGTTAGACCTGAAGATTGGGAGGCTTTTATCAAAGATATTTTGAATACCAAAACAATAGAACGGAAAAAAAATACAGAGGTGAGGAAAAAACTACATTTACCAAACGAGTGGCAGATATGGCCACGCGAGACTGGAGGAGAAAATGGTGAGTATTGGCATACATATATAAAATATGTCATATTGCTTTGTCACTTAAAAACTAACAATTTGAAATTCGTGCAAACAGAGAAATGCTAAAAGGAGGGTGACCCCCTACCAACTAGGGCTGAAGTGTGGATAGAAGCCCATACAAGCAAAGATGATCATGTACCTAGTAGCGCGTCCTCTCATATGGTTAGTTCTATGTCTTATACTTCAGTTAATATAGTAGAAAACAACTTAAAACTTTACTTAACTGATGATTGCAAGTAATCGACAGGAAAGAGTAAAAGAACTGTTGTCCAACCAAGATGAAGTAGATTCCCACGACATCCTCAATGATCCATTGACTCAGGTATTTGGCGCTGATACCAAGGGTCGTGTTCGAGGTGTTGGGACTGTCGTATTAAGAGGTCAAGTCATAGGGCCCATTCCAGCAGTTGAAAAACTAGCTCTTAATGAAAAGAAAATTATGGAGCAATCGTCCTCAATTAAAATTCTGGAGTCCCAAGTAAGCCACATACTTGAAGAACAAAAAAAACAAGTCCCAAGAAATGGGTGGTATAAAACAAATGATTGAGGTAAAGTCGAAATTATTCGATTCTTTTTAAAAGTCTTTAATAATATTAGATTTTTTATACTTGTATTGAAAGAATAACAAGTGCTTTAAAACATTATTACATATATGCATGCATTCGAGATCCCAATCGAGCGCTTTGTTCCCACCGAAAACGACAGAGTCGGTTGCAGTTTCCAACACAACAGCGGGTGATAAACCTTCAAACGAGACAGAGCGGCCGTGCAAATTGATGACTTGGAGTCAAGAGGTTGTCGCTATTGGAAGGGCTCATATCGGGAATGGGACCCAACGTATTCATTGTAAAACTCTTCTGGAACATGCATACAAGGTTACAGTTGATGTCAATCATGTCATTAACAAAGGGGAGGTTGCACTGCCCTATCCAGACGGTTATCATTCAACTTTGGGCAAAGTTGGAAATGGATCCTTAGTAGCATGGTCTAAGGCGTTTGTCCTATTCACTGACTAGACTTAGGGAAAGGGCATTTAACAAAATTTTGATCATCTATAGTATGGGTTGTGTTATTTGTGCTTTTTGTTCTATTGCTCCATTTGGGCTAAAACCTCTATTAAACTTTGTTTAGTTTTTTGAGCTGTGCTGTTTGGTAAACTTATGTATCCATACAGTTTTTTGTTCTATTGCTGTTTGGTAAACTTTGTCCTCTTGCTTTCTCTCATTTCTGTGATCTAGAATTTCTTTTTCTTTCTTTATATTATTTTCAGATGTATGTTTTTTATTTCCTTGGTCCCCTCTTCTTTGGCTGTCGGATACATTTCATGACTGGTTAGTCCTGAGCAGATCCCTTCCTGCAGTGGCTGGAAATATGGGTGCTGTCAAGCTTGAAATGGCTGCCTAAAGGGATAGAGAATGCCCAAGGAGTGTTGTCTGATGTTTTCAGGTTCTGGGTTTTGCTGATAATACTTGTTACTGTCATCTAAGCTCAAGGACATGGATTCTCTTATAATACATGTTACTATCTTTGTTAAAAGGCAAAAAGTCTCAACAGCAAATTCCTTTTCTAGGTGCTACAGGTTTGCTGAAATGCGCTTACAGGAAAGTAGAATTTTTAACAATGAAATATGCTTTTGTTGTGTAGGAAACTAGTGTTTAAGGGTTGAGCAGCAGAGTTACAGCTATTTCCAACTCATCTTATCTGCCTGGAAATCGGTAAGTTTTCATGGATCTACTAATTTCTCTGTTTCATCAGCTTCCAATGCTTATGCTCATTTTGGTTGTAAATCTTTACACAGACAGGACAAGGAGTATGCAGGTTATATGAGAGGGCTACTTGTGTCATTTGTTGGCCTTTTGAAACCAGGTGACTCTAAAGCTTCTACTTTGAGTCAGGAAACTACCCTAGTGGCTCTTAGTGTGCTTTGTATTGTCTTCTGCAACTATCCACAGAGCACTTTAGCTGATAGGTGGAAGGCCAATACAGGTATGTTAAGACTTGTCAACCCAATTACTTAGGCGATGTGGGATGTGGGACTTCCCAACACTTGTATTTGTAAAATGTGGGTCTATAGTGGCTGAAATAGTATCTTGATTGATCATGTTATATCTCTATCTTATCTTTGTGATATTGCACCATCAAAGATTCAAGACTTAACTCCATGCAGGTTCTCTTCCTGTGATAATATGGCTTTTCGAAGATGATGGTGATGGTCGCATGAATGGTGCAGAGACCTTAGGTTGTGAGTTGCCTAGGCGCACGAATCTTTTAAATATTGTGCTAAAACTTCCATGGACTCATTCCCTTCTAGTGACTCAAGTTCATTCTCTTTGGAGAACAGGGTGTCTCTTAGTTCAAGTTGCCTCCAACGTTGGGACTAAACTATAAACTGAAAATCTTCTCGAACTTTTGGATTTGGCTCTATGATGAAGCTGAAGAGGTCAGAGCTGAAGCTATTATTTCTATGCCTGTGGTTGTCTTATGCTCTGGTCGTGGTCTACTGGCTCATATGTTTAAAAGACTAGAGTAAGTAGATTATGGTTTTTCAGATATCTTGATTCTTTAATGTACATGCGGTTATTGTTTGTAAATCTCAATTAAGGATTTTACATTACTTGGATAGAGTCTGGATTTCGTTCAGTTGTGATTTTGTTTTGTTCTATGGCTCTACGCTCTTAACAGTTTCTCACATTCCATTTCACAGGTAAATGCTGAAAAGGATGACTAGGAGGATACTTTATACTGGTTCATGTTGCTTTCATACTTGAAGGCAGAATTTGTGTGTGTGTGTTTTTTTTTTTTTTTGATTGGCAAGTGCTATTTTCTCTCCTGAAGGTAAAACTGCTTTTCAACACGTACACAAGCATCTAGCTCCCATGCATTTAGAGTACTGATTTTCAAAATTTTTTGTTTCTTGATGTTAAAGTGGTGGTGAGAAGTAGAGACAGAACTGAAGATTTTAGGAACGCTGTGCAGTTTGTTGCGCACTCCCTTTGATACAATGAGGTTATTGAATACTTCTGGTTTGACTTCATATCAGTGCCATTATTGATTTGGTTTTACATGCAATGATTTACTTTGTATTTCCAGCAGAAAACTGCTCCAAACTAATTATCCATGGCAGTGGGGATGGATCTGCTATCATATATGAGGAAGTTGATATTTGAATTGCATCAGGGGTCCGACCCAAGTACATCCATGCAGGGGCGGTCGCAAACATTGGACCTCGGTCCACTTCTAAAACCATAATTAAGGACCATGAAGCTTATGCATGGTTTTTTCCGCATGCACTCGGATGCTACTGAATCTGAACCACCCATGCAAAAAGGTATCTGTATGGAGGACAATAGGAAAATGCTGAACTCATTTGAGACTTCGAAATCCCTGCAATCGCTGTAATGCTTTTCATTTTTTTTTTTTTACTTTAGTTTTTCTAAAATTATATTGCTTACCTAATTTTTTAGGGAAGTAGACGAAAAGCTCCAAGTGCTGCTGACCACAAAAAGAGTTCTGTGGCACATGCACTACTAATTACTATTTATAGGTATGATCTAAGTTTGCCTTTTTTTGTTTCAGATTCTTTGAAAATCATTTGCTTTAGTTGGATGAATTTGGCTTTATTATATTTCATTCATTCTTTATTGTCTTTGAGAATGCTAGTGGACTAACATTATATTTGTGGGCAAAATGAAACATTTACATTCACTCGTGGGACAGCTATTATACTGCAGGGGCAGTAAGCTGATTACCTGACTGCTTTGAGTCATGTTGCAGGGTGCTACTTTTGTCTCTAAGACAATGATATCATTATGTTCCATGTTTCTTTGATTTCTCAACTATATTTCTTGAAGTTTTCTTTCTGTTGCGTGAATATGACTTTTCCAGCCCTCATTTCATTACTTCCATATTGATTTGTTTTCTCCAAGTCAAAGATTTGAACTCACTGATTATTCACATATATTTAATGGTTTAGAGTTGAGGTCACTGATTGTTCCTTTATGGGAACTCCACGCAACAGGGTTGATGATGCATTATGCTGATGGGAGAGCTCTTGTGGCAAATCAACCAACTCAGTCAAATGTCTTGCATGCTCACAAGAGATGAATTGAATGGTATATTTTTATATGAAACTCTAAGCCGTCTCTTCAGTAAATATATGCACTAAAAATCTAACTGAATTAACAACTAGTCCATCCTATAATAGTGTCCTTCCCTTTCTATCTTACCACTCATTACTTTGCAAGGAAATGTATGTCTATAGTTTATTGTTCTAGCTATGCTCCATCTCTATGCAAAACTTGATTTTCACCACTCACCAGTGTCTCATTATTTTATGAATATGTTGGTATATTTCAGGATAATTTCCTAATTTTCTATCCATAGCACTCTTCCCTCAAATTGCCAAAGGGAAGGTCCAAGTCTGGATAAAAGAAACGAGCAAACCTTGGATTTGTGAATGATTTAGATGCCAAACCAGGAGCTGATAATGACAATGGCAACTCTTCCATGAGCAGCCTAAACCACCGATCTCCTTCAATCGCTCTCTTCTCCTTTACAGCCAGATTCTCCCACCCTAAAATTGTGGATAATCATAACCTGCAGTTCATGGCTACTTCCTTATCCCCACAGAAAACAGTGTCTTGTAGTACCGCCGCCATAGACTGGAGGTACCTTACCGAGCAATTAAGCTCATCAACTTTGTTCTTTCCCTTATCTGAGATTTTGGTGAGCAACTCCAGAAGGCACTGCAAAGCAACAAGCTTGATTGGAGGAGACCCAAAATGTATCAGCCTGCACAGGTCATGGCAGCGCATGCACATATCACAGAAAGTGGTCAGTTGCCATTTGATGATGAGTTTGCCACTCCATTGTTCCTTCTGAAAGAGCATGCATGCTAAGTGATGGAACATATTGCTGTTAGAATAGTAGTTGAGAAAGTACGACTGTTTTTGGGTGGATGATGGTTTACCTTCTGATGGAGAAAGAGTAAAACCAGAGCAGAAAAAGAAATGTAAATATAATGTTACAATTATTTGATTACGTACCTGTTATTTGCAGAAACTTCATAGTCTTTTTTACTAATACATGTCAACTATGGTATTAGCCTTTCTATTTTTCTCTTATTCGATGTGTATTGTTTCTGATGGATTATTGGTGTGCTATGCAGGTATATTGGAGCAACTTTTGGAGCATGAGATTACATGCAACTTTCACCACACTTTGGGATTTGGACTTGATTTTGCTATGGGGTGTTCTTTTCTCTCTCTCTTTTTTTTTACAAGGTTGGGTTTATTTTGTACCAACTAAATGTGATGGGTTAATGTTGTAATGAACAGTTCAATTTATTTTCTGCACTCTCGTGGATCCCCAGTTTTTGTTGATTTGCTAGAATATCACCTATTTATTGACATGCACCTAATCTGTTGGTTTGTCTTTCTGGATGCTCTTGCATTAACTAGATTTTCAAGTAATTCCAATGTTGGTTTTATCAAGGGAAAAAAACTGTTGGTTTTATTAAGCAAAAAAAAGAAAAAGAAAAACTTTGTTGGTTTTTCTTGATCGGTGTTATTACATTAAATAGTTTTTCAAGTTCTTGAAATAATGATCTTTAAGTAGTTCATCAAAAATATTGTTTCAAAAAAAAAGTTCATCAAAAATGATTTCTACAAGATTCTAACTCTAATTAAATAACTTACACTTTTCAGAATGGATATAAATCGTTCTTTTTTTATTATTTGGAACGGTTATAAACCGTTCCTACTTCATTTTTTTAGGAAGGGTTAAAATCCATTCTTGTAAATTTGGGACACCCTAAACAGGAAAGGATATTAACCATTACAGATTAGATTTCGAACGGTTACAAACCGTTCCAAATTATAGATTTTGGTGTAGTGTTGTTTAGAGAATTTCAAATGCTCTACATAAGAAATTTCCAAATGCTCGCAACCAATTGGGCCCTATGATAGAGCGCACACACTAAAAATTCGAAGCGCTAAAAATGAATGACTTCGGATATATTCTTTTGAGGGTGTGGAAAACTAGACTAGTGCCATTTGTCTAGAATCCGTCGATATCCTTATGGAGGGTTGGGATGGAAGTTCCCCCGTATCGTGTCTTTTTGGAGAACAGTAAATACAAATCTAACTACCATTTCTCATGTTCTATCATTTGGAAAAAAAAATTCATTATGGGACCGTACCATGTTATCATGATATTTATTAGTTTTTGTAACACACACTATTCCCGTGATTAGTTTTTGTGACACACTATTCCCGTGATATTATGGAATCTGAGATAAAAAAAAAAAGTTTTAAAGTAATGTTGACTAGAGTCGAGCGATTCTAATAACATTATTTAAAATGAAATTAGAAAAAAATGATGAGTTTGCCCAGGGATGATGAGTTTGCCTTTTAGAATTTCATTTCAAAGGTATCTTTTCCATTTTCTCTCCTTTTGAGCCTTAGTTTTTGTTTACGTTTCGAACCATTTATTAATAAATTCAAGGTCAGAGTCAGGCATGAGCTCTTTGGCATACATCACCTATGGGCCACAATATCAACCCCAACGACATCTACGACGGCCAACTCAGAGAGGTTTTCAAGGTACATCCGATAATCACATCAATGCATGTGGCCCATCCCATTATCTATTATTTATTTTCCAATGGTAGTATACTATTGCACTACAGCCCTTTCAGTCCATAGAGAACATTCACATGATTTCAACTGGGGCTTACAGTTGAAATGACCACAACATGCGACCGACTCCATTCATTCGCCTGCAACTTTATCCATGTCCTTCACCAGATCATGCTTAATATAGTATATTAACCTTTCAACGGTTGGATTGTGCTCTGATCTATTATCAGGTTTGGTGGTATGGCTGTGATGGCCTCAATGGCCCACTCTTGTCAGGAACAGGCTTTTACATAAAGAGGGAGGCATTGTACGGAACTTCACCAGGTTATTTGATGAATCTCATACTATCAGTATTTTAATTTCTTATCCATACTATCAGTATTTTAATTTCTTATCGTATCTATTTAACAGAACCACATAAGATTTCACCTAAGAACACTCCATATAAAGTAAGATAATATGCAGAATATGTGGATCAGCTGGTGGGGCTCATGTGGGGGATACATCAATTAATGGAAGAATGACAGCATATCAATTTGTAACTTTCACTAAATTAATTATATATGCTTGTAAACTGACAGGGTTGGATCTACCTAAGGATCTCATTCGGCGTAGACAGTGGTTTGGCCATTCAAACGAGCTATTGAGGACGCTACGCTTAGGCTACAAGTGCAATATTGTTGAGAATGGACTCGAATCAAATGGGATGCTACAAGAAGCCCACCTGCATTGGAGGCTTACTCCTCATTACTCAATGTCCCTTTTATCATTTTTATTGTGGACCACAACAACTTATCATGGTTACAACAACTTATTTGTATATATCATGGAGATTGTCATTCTATATTGAGTTCACCGTAAGAAATAATCCCTCCTTCGGCTTTCGTTGCTCGCATCTGAGGAATTTTAGTTGGAGTGGCCCAATGATCATGGATCGAAATTATGGGTGTGTTTGGCATTGTGCCATTTGGATGTTCCCATGTTCCCACAAGGTAAGGGTATAGAAAACATGTTTGGTACGTGTAAATGATTGTTCTGAATTTTGTTCTCATTGGACGGAATCTCAAAATCTTTACCCACCAGCATAAGAAAGTTGGAACAAAAAACTTTATTTTTTTTAAGAAACAATTTGCTGCTACAGTTATTTCTTTCTCATCTTTTGCCTTTTAAAGAATATTATTTGAAGATTTTGAATCCTCTCACTTATCCTAAATATAGCCCCCCACAATCGCAATCTCAAAGGAGGTGGCCCCACTTTATAATTCCTAGAGGTGGGTCACATGGTCACAATCACAAAAAAGTAGGCCCCTATTATGATTCTATAATGGTGGTGCCACATTATAAATCATTTATAAAGGTAGGCATCACGTTGTAATTTCTCTAGGTGGGTTCCGTGTCCACAATCACATTTATATATATGATAGCCACTGTTTCCAATTGAGAAACTGAACAATTGGATGCAATTGATTTTGACCACTGGATCAATTTTTGACTCTCACTTAAATAGCTTATACCGTCTCTAAATCTTCCCTTATAATTGTTCTCCCTCCTCTCATTAAGTACTCTGTAATTGTAACCCCGTTTTAAATCCTCTTAATGTTTCTCTCTTCTCATTAACTCTGCAGCCATTTCTATGAGTGACCCTTAACCGCTGGGAACAACTGTGAATATGCTTGGTAGCTGATGTGGAGTCATAGTCAACGAGATCAATTGAGAAATCAGCCTCTTAATTTTGACTGCTAAGTGATTTTGACGATTTCTTAATTGAGCTCCAAAACTGATGGCCCGCTTTACAATCATTTTTACTACTCACCCATTGATGGTTGCCTCCCACTTGTGATGTGTTTTTATTTTTTCTTCACATTAATTGTATCTTAAACTTGATACTAAATGTAACTTAAAGCCAGATTTCTGTTGGAAAATAGAGAGGGCAAGTCTCTATTCTTCAAGCCATATTAGCAAAGAAAATTTATCTCCTCTCTTTCCTTATAAATGACTATTACTGTTTATCTCTTAATCTCCTCTCCATTTAACTTTTTTTTTTTTTAGTTTAAAACTTCTCCACTCTCTCTCCCACCATTATGAATGGTAAATGACTCTCTCTCTCTCCTTCCTTGTAAATGTCTTTTTAAAAGCCTAAGAATATGCTAACATGGTCTTAGTGGACTTTCTTCTCTACTAATTTCTCCTCATTGAGAGAGAGAAGTAGAAGAAGAAGAACGTGGAGGCACACCAAATTTCACCCTAGCGCTAAAAAGAAGAATGAGATGGAAGGAGCAAAGAGGCCTCTTGGCCATCACCCTGGTGAACTACTACACCAGCAATGCACCCCATTTCCACCATCCAAATGACTTACCTAATTGGTGTTTCTAAACATATTCATTTTATACTTCTACCAACTTTTTTTTCATTATCATGTTTATCAATTTTGATAGTACATTACTTTCATGTAGATAGTTTTCTCCAGAGCTATGTTCATTAGCTATGTATTTTGTGAGTCCCAATTCCTACTTCTATGATTTTTTCTATCTTTATTTAGTATTTTGTGGTTTCTTTTTTAGTTGGTGTTCACCATTTTTAGGCTTAGCAAATGCCTTACTTTTCTTCATTATTATTTTTATTTAGTCATTTGATATTGAAAAGTTCTTTACATTGGCTTTGTAGGAATCACCGTCATTTGCGATTTCGGACAGAGTTGTGGATTACTGGACCTTTTATGCATTCTATCAAATTTTTGTTCATGGCAGGTGACAGTAATCCATGCGCTGCAAGTTTAAGAACAACCACAAAAAAAAAAAAAAAGAGGCTTAACTCAGCTTTTTTGTTATTCTGTATTAATTAGTCTAATTAAGAGCAATTCAAGTAGTATGAGGCAATTATTTCACTTTCATAAATTTGATGCCGGTTGCTTATAGGGAAAGTTTTGTTGCATATTGCCTTCAATTTGCTTCTTTAGATGGTGATCGTGAAGGAAAATTTATCTAATTTGATGTCAAACTCCATGTAGTAGGTATGTTTGATAAAATCAAGCTGATGAGGATCTATAGCGACAAGAATTGCATCTTCACATGAAGCCACATATTTAAAGTAAGTTATAATCACTTCTTGCATTTGAATTTAAATATTTCTTTTAGTATTTCCACTTTTGATTTGCACATTAATTTATAAATGATAAAAGCTGATTAAAAAGACCAAATACATATTTTTGCCCAATTTACCATTATTTTTTCTTCAGCTTCCTCTAATTGAAGTAGGGGTGTTCATCGGCCGGGCTGATCTAAGACATATCCAGGCCTGACCTGACTGTGGAAATACTAGCTCAGGCCTGGACCAAGCCAAACATGAGCCGTTAAAGCCATGCTCGAGCCCACCCATTTAATCAATCAGACCGGACCGAACCGGTCTGTTTATAAATTTCATGGGCATTCAAGCAATTTGTTCGAACTAATTCAAATAAATTTCAAGCATTTCTTACACAAGCAGAGCCGGGCCGGGCTTTATATCACTTAATCTAAGCCCAACCTAATTATTAAACGGGGCCTAATTACATATCCCATACCAGCCCAAAGCGGACTCGGGCTGGCCCGGCCCATGAACACCCATATCTTGAAGTGGATTGATATCGGAGTTATTTTCTTTTTCTTCATTTTATTATTAATATTTTAAATTTTAGACTTTGAATAGATCTATTTTTATAGAAGAATAATGTATTTGAGAATTTTTATAATTTCAGAAAATATAAAATTTGTATGTATTTAAAAATTGGAATTAATCAACTTTGCTTCACGGTAACATTTTAATCAAGAGATAAGACATCAACTAATTTAATCTTAACGTGCTTCTTTTCTATTTTTATTCCTAAAAAAACAAAATAGAAAATCAAAATATGCAAAAATTTATAAATTCAAATTTGATTTGTAGTTTTTGTAACTTTTTGCATTTTTCTACTTTTGAATAGATTTTTGTATATAGAATTTAAAATAAATAAATAATATAGTTCTTTATTTTGAATTTATTTTCTCAACTTTTTTCTAGCTATATTGTATTCTCTTACTACTATTGTGATGGCAGAAGAGACTATTTAGATCTATTTGCTATTTGACTTTAGTGTTTGATTTTACATTGGTTAAGTATATAGAGACATTGGTTAAGTATATAGAGTTGGTAAATTGGCGGGTATAAAACGGGATTTAGTATAAAATATTATACTAAAAGTCTAGCAGTCACAACTCTTTAATTTAGTATAAAATATTATTTATTTTACCTATCATTTGCGCCGTAGCATAATGCATATCCAACATTCTATCCATCTTCCTCACTAAAAAGATTGAGTTGCAATTGTCATTGGTTGCTTGACCGTGGTAAGCACGGGCATTCTACGCTAGTTTTAATGGTAGCCACATGTTTGGATTTCTAAATGTAGGTACCATATTGAAATTTCTAAATGTGGGTCCCGTGTTCAAAATTAACAAAAAATATGGCTCCACATTTTAATGATTGCCCCATGTTCGGATTTCTAAATGTGGGTATCACTTCGTAATTTTTTAAAGGTGGGTCTCGTGTTCACAATTAACAAAAAGTATGACCCTATATTATAATTTCTATAAAGGTGGGCCCACATTGTAGATTTTATAAATGTGCTACCCCCATGTTCTAATTTTTAAAGGTGGGCACCACATTCTAATTTCTAAAGGTGGGCTTTGTGTCTACAATTGCAAAAATGTGGCTCCACTTTGTAATTCATATATATGGGTCACATGGTCTCGTTTACAAAAGGTGAACTCACATTGTGAATCCTATGAATATGAGCCCATATTTTAATTTCTAAAGGTGGGTCCTATATTTACATTTACAAAAGTTGACCCACATTATAATTCCTATAAAGGTGATCCCACATTATAAATCCAATAGATATGGGTTCCATGTTCTAATTTTTAAAGGCGGTACAATGTTGCAAACAATAAAAGGTGGGGTCACACATTGTAATGTTTATTCCTTGGAGCAAAACTTTTATAATGTTACCAAATAAGTTTCGTCCAGCATACTTTTAGTAGAGTAATTTAATATAATGTTGCCAAACAAGTTCTGCAGAGTTGAGAACGATGCCGAACAGGCCCTATGTGCCTGTAGTTTCTATACTCCAATTCTTGGTAGAGTTGAGAAGGTCACTCATCTAGCAGCCAAGCTGTTGGCCCGCCAGGGTCATATAACTTGCCTGACTCGAGGAACTTCCAGGACCAACTTAGCCAAGTTAGACAGAGCCTTACAAATTACAACTGTGGTCCGGTTACCCAATTATTTTGTATTCCTTTACATTAGTTGAGATATTTTTAATTTAATTAAGTGTCTTTTGAGATTATTGATTAGAATTTGTTTAGCTGTTGAGTTTGTCACTCTTTATACAATTATGCATACATATGTTGAATTGGCTCCTCCCCTAAGCCTGTCTCAAACCAGATCATCCTTTGAAAATGAACTGAGGATAATTGTTATCATAAAAATCGATCAAAAAAATACAATAATAATACAAATTATAGTTTCAAAAACCTTTTTTTTTTATATATTGATGATCTAGCAGATAGGAATGTATTTTGTATTTCATGAGAGGAAAGAAAATCAAATGTGATCCAAAGGACAACCAGTTTAATGGATCTATTAGACTTTTTGATGGTTGGAATAGAATCAAATATAAATAAAATAAACAGCCATTGGTACGGAGAAATTATCCTTTGGGCCTCACTTTGTTCTTTTGGCTTTTCAAGTGTGTTTTTGATCAATTGATTTTGATCATTTGGCCATTTATAGCAATGCTATGGACGATCATCCCCCCTCTCTCCATTAAATTGAGTCTCTTACATTTTCATTTTTCCTACCATTCTTTTCCTTATAGGTGAGCTTTGGCATTTAAGACTTCATAAAGAATTGAAGGTAATTTGAGCTTTCGCCCTAGAAACACTGGCCAATAGCACTAATCTGATTTGTCAAAGACTGAGCAGAGTAACTTCGGTGGCTCCAGAGCATCCCACTTTATATGCATCTATAGTTTAAGTAAAAGATTGCTGGACTCTCCATTCCTTGATTGGCCTCTAGCTGGCAAGCTATAAGTTAAGAGTTTTTTATGAAATGTAGGAGCACTTATGTTTCTTCTCTATGCAGGTGTGGATTGTTGGAGTCTGATAAATAATTATAGGGATATAGCAACTCCATCATGGTATTGGGTCAGTGCTGATCTGGTGCCAAATGAACAGAGTATTTGATGAGTCATTCTAAGGAAGCATATTATGTAGTATCTTAAAGCAACGAGGAGGATGAGGGTATGGATGCTAGAGGAAAACTTTGAAATGGTCAGGCATCCTCTTTGTAAAAAAGATTGAATGTTCGAAGCGTGGAAAGAATTGCAATATTAATTGGGTAATTTTGCTAGTCCTGGGGTTGCTAATGGGTGGTTTTGTAACTTTTTTCCCTTCTGTCTTTGAACAGTTGGTTTTGATCAGTTGGCCACTAATTGTAATGAAATGGATGATTATCTCCCCCTCTCTCTCTAAATGAATCTGTTTTACCATCATTTTGCTTACCATATTTTTCCTTGTAGGTGAATTGTGGGCCGTGCATTTGAAGTTTGTTGTGATATCGCAAAATTTGTAGTGATATCGCAAATGAAAAATCAACTTTTTGCCTGTATAGGGTACAGACGGTACAGAAAATGTGTAGGTAAAATTACACAGTTTGGTAACATGAGAGAATTATCAATGAGTTTAAGTGACCGTATTGAAAAAATCCCATATTAAAAGCAAGGAGAAGAAAGGCATTTTTCAAGTAACGACGACATCAAATTTGAGTTAACACTCGTCTACAAGGTGCCATTAACATCTCTTTTCTATTTTCTTTTTCCTTCTAATCTTCTATGACCTAGGTTGTATAATTGCATGCATGCATTTTCTGAGAATAATTTCTCCAGAAGTTGGGTCCTCTAGTTCTCTAACTCATACATCCCAAGAAAGGGAATGTGTTAAAAATTAATGATTAATTTTTTTTTCATAGTTTGTTTTAGAGTGGAGTTCCACACGTCTCACTTACAGAAAGGATGATCTGAATGTCACATTTCAACGAATTTTAACTCCATTCAAAGGAACTGAATGTCACATATCAACTAATTTGAACTTCAACTTTTCTTAAAAAAAAAAAAGAAAAGAAAGAAAAAGAAAAGCAGTTCGACTTTGCTTCTCTACTTTCTAAACAAATATACAAGAGAGTGGAATTCAACAATAGGGTCCACTTACTGAAAATTTCAATTGTTGCATGAACTTCGTACCCCCGTATATATGTGATTCAGTCAAATTTTACTCTAACAGAGCTGGTCCCTTCGTAAAGATGATAATATAATTAGTAATATAATTCGCACACTCTTATGTATTATTAAAAAAATGCATTAATCACATTATTCACTATATGATCAATCTTATGGTGGGACTGACTCACTGGAGAAAGATTTGAAGACATCTCAAACAAGAGGAGTGCGTTCATTTTTATTAGTTCAAATTTTCAAAAAGTGGGCCTTCTTGGGGTTTCGTTCCCCTCACTCCAAATAGTCATATATTAGATGCCTAATTCACATCCATTAACAATTGGGTCCACTTATTAAAATTCCACTTATTGAAATTTTAAATTGCTCAATTTAAATGTCTTCTGTTATCTCAAAATTTTACTTCAATTGAAGTTGGGAACCCATTGGGCAATTCCTCACGCTGCGAGTATATGTACATTAGGTTGAAATAAACGCCGAGTGCCACATAAATAGTATTTTAGTCTACCATATACATAATGGGCTTGATTCAAGATCGCTTGAGTGTCTTACTCAAAAGAATCATGAGAAATGAGTGGACCTCAAAGGTGGGGGCTTATCTGTTGAAAGCCGAGTCCCTAAAAATGAACGTCCTCCTCTTGAATTATGATACTAATTATATGATCAATGATCAACTCCTATTAAAGTGAAACTTAAGGACGTCAAATACATGAGGGGGCGTTTATTTTTAGCAGCTTGAATTCTCAATAGGTGGGCCACATCAGAGCTCCAATCATTTCATCTAGAGTCCGGATCTAGTGAGGTAAAACCCCACGGTGACCGTAAGTGGACCATTCACAGTCTGCCACATCACCGCGGGCAGCTTGTCATGTGTCCAGGCAGGAGCTGTCCGTGATGACGTGGCGGACCCTAAGTGGTTCACTCACACTCATTGTCCATAGACTCACTCAGAGAATCCTAATTATTGAAAAAGGATCCCCTTTTTGGTCCAAATAGGGAGAGCCTATTTGGACCAATCAGAGGGTGCCACATGGGGGAGATTTTTTTTTTTTTTGAGGAGATGAGATGTTATTGAGTTGACATCTCTCCCCCATGTGGCACCCCCTGAGTGGTCCAAACATGGGATCCGTTTCCTAATTATTCCACCCCAGGACACATATGATTCAGACTAAATGGGCTAGGCCCATGTGCCTTAATGGGTGGAGCCTACCATCCACATCCCGAGTGCACATTTATTCATGGACCGACACCACCTTGAAACGTACATGTTAGGTGGAAATGCATGCCCAAGAAATTTCATGCAATCTTGTTGAGTTTGGATTTTTTGAGTGTCCTCGCTCCCACTTATCGTGAAGGAGGGAGTGGAAATCCATGGTGGCCCCCATCTATAGAAAATCCTAACAACTCCAAATGAATGTAGTCCTTTCATGGAATTTTTGGATTAAGGTTGGGATCGAAAAATGGTGGAAGATCAGAACACACTGCACACTGCATTTTCTCCACCTGAAGTGGATTCTCCATTGAAACCATTAGAGGAATTCATGTAATAGTTAAGAATATAAGATAAATGCTCATTCCTATATGCAATACTCCTATTTCTTATTGAAACTTTTTTCCACTCTTTTTATAAAAAGAAGATGCCTTTTTATTCTTTAGTGGACTGGGAGTTGACTTTTTGAACTTTTATATAAAATAAATAAATAAAGGAAGAATAATATTTTTTAATCGGGATAATTACCGTACAGAAGCTACTAAAGCTAACAATAGCCCTAGAACAATCGAAAAATATATATTTACAGCAGAACTGTTCGTCTGTAGGATATCGCAGCGGATGTAGGATATTCCACGAGTAGAAGTGGGAAGACTTGAACAACTCGGTTTTTTAATTTTTTTTTCCTTGATTGTGGAACCACCAAACCACCATCCAAACCGTTTGATAGTTGTATGAGTGTAAAAACTAATATCACACCAAATTTGAAACGTTGATCTATCACGGTAATCAAGAAATTTGCAAAAAGAACACGTGGCTTATAATTTGTTCTTATAATTTGCAAAACGTGACTTTTTTGAAAATTTCTCAATATCGCACCCAATTTGAATCGTTGATCTATTACGGTTATTGTGAGATTTTCAAAAAAGTCACGTTTTGCAAATTATAAGAACAAATTATAAGCCACGTGTTTTTTTTTTTTTTTTTTTGCAAATTTCTTGATAATCGTGATAGATCAACGTTTCAAATTTGGTGCGATATTTGTTCTTACACTCATACAGTTATTCAACGGTTTGGATGGTGGTTTGGTGGTCCCACAGTCAAGCAAAAAATAAAAAAAAAACGGACCGTTTAAGTCTTCCCGCTTCTGATTGTATGATATCCGACATCCCTAGGATATCGCAACTACAGATCGAATAGTTCTGCGGTAAATATACATTTTCTGGCTATTCTGAGACTATTGTTAGCTTTAACACCTTGATAATTATTCGTTTTTAATTTTATACTTTTTGACAAAAACCCTCCTCTTTTCTTGTATTTTAATGTGAGCATTCACTTAAATTTACGTGTAAAGTTAATTACACAAACAGCCCAAACTTCCTCTAAGAGGAATTTACATTAAAAAAAATTCTCTCAATGAATGGACCTTGGTGAGGGGATTTCCCACTTGGCCTTACTTTTCTGAAAATGAATCCCCTGCTTAGTCCAAATAGAAAAAACTTATTTGGCCCAATCAAGGTGCCACATGAAGTGAGACGTAACATCTCATCTCTTAAAGAAATTTCCGCTTAAAAAATTTATTTCCCCATGTGAGACGGCTTATTGGACCAAACAGTGTATCCGGATCCCGACAGATCTTGGTCTTTTCGCCGAGTCTAAAAGTCAAAGTCGTCCTTCAACCACTTGTGTATGCTCCTTTTAACCTTGTCCCTACGTCCCTACCAAGGCATATTTATTATGACTCACAGACTACTAACCTGCTTTATGTTAATTTCCAAGAAACCTGCAGGTACTACATTAAGAAATTTCTCTGATGATTCATGACCATTGTCTTTTTCCCAAGTCATCAAGTCACAGTGATTCCACAACGACTTGTATCTAGTCCTTTGAACACTGTCCACACATTTCTTATCAATTACCAGGCGAGTCACATAAGATTAACAAAGGGAAATTCTATTGGCAGATGGGTTATTGCTGCTTGCACATGAGTGATAGGACATTTTGCAGATGCAAGAGATGGGTTTTTGCTTAAAAGCAGTGATAGGACATTTTGCAGATGGGTTATTGCTACTTGCAGATGAGTGATAGGACATTTTGTAGATGCAGAGATGGGTTTTTGCTTCTGCAGTGATAGGACATTTTGCAGATGCAGTGATAGGACAGTGATAGGAAATCATCCGTCCTGAAGGTGGTCGGTGCATTGTGCCAACATCATCCATCAAGCCGTCACACTCCAGGTTCATCGTTGATGGTGGGGCACAACACAAGGATTAGTGATTCAAACGGGCATGATGGACCCGCTGCGGATGGGCCACTCGGGCAGTTTTTTTTAGAATTGCATGGCCATATCCTTTGTCTTTTTTAATTTTTTTTATTTTTGCTGAAGATGGACTGTTGTGATCTTCTCACAAAAATTACTGATAACAATGATCCATATGTTTTGGGGAAAAAAAATGTAAAAGGCACTTAGTGGAGTATATAGATCCATTCATCAGACAGATCCACAAGGCATTTAGAAGTAGTTTTTTTTTTTCTTTCTTTGTGGGGTACCTAGTCCCCAGCTACTTGCCCGTTGCTTATTTTGCTTTTTCTCACTATCGGAGGGTTCCTAACCCTTGGGCTGGACTAATCCCTCCGGATGGGCCCCACAAACTGCCTGGCCATTGCTTCTTTTTTTTTTTTTTGCTATCGGATGGTTTCCAAGATTTTCTCTTTCCTCCGCCCCCACATCCGCCCCCTTATGTGTCTTTCTCTGTTTGGTCCGGCCCCTTATAACGAAAAAGGAAAAATTACTAAATCAAACACAGCCAAAATTACTAAATAAAATAAAATAAAAAACAGAGAACAGAAAAACATAGAATGAATGGTCTAGATTGGATTCCAACAATATTAATTAGAATCAACAACAAAATAGTCTTCAAACAATACTAATCAGAATCCAAATGTACAGTAGGTTGGGTTACAGTAGATGGATTCCATATCCGCTTGTAGTCTTCAAAGTTTTGTTCATAAATTAAAGCCCATTGTGCTGCACATTGGTGTTTGTATGCACCCCATTGGATCATGATAGGGGGCATTGGAGGATTGGGAACCAAGGATACCTCCACAAAATGGTTCTGATTGACATGTCCAATGCAAATTATATGTTGTTCATGTGGTGGTGGTGGTGTAGACCGTAGAGGAAGAAACGTCATGCTCTGTGATTCACTAATCAAAATGAAAACCACATTATACCATGACGCAATCAAGTGACCCATGTCCGGCATATTCATCCAATGAAGCAATGGTGCAGGCTTATCTGTCTCAAAAAATGTCAGCGCTTCTCTTATGTGTGAAAGCCTTTCGTAACTTCCATACAAGGATGCATACTCATCAACATTGTTGTTCAGCTCAGTTAACATACCATACCTTACAATAGCCCATGCATTTTGACCTTCATCCATACGTAAAGCCATAGCGACGCTACGAAACCCGCAATTCCCATCAGCAATGACATCGGTCACAGATGTAATATACGGATGTAAATGAGGTGGAAACTGGTGGACGTAACTATGTGAGCCATACTCTGAATAGAAATCAGTAGAAAATTGGTCAACGTAATTATGTGAGCCAAAACCCGAGTACAATTCAACAGGAAATTGGTCAACATAACTACATGAGCCAAACTCTGGATGCAAATCCGTATGCAACTGGTCCACGTAACTATGCTGGTCAAAGTTAGGATGCACAATAGTAGGAAACTGATTACTGTTCTTATGCTGACCAACCTCCAGCTGCATATCAGTAGAAAATCTTCGAGGTTGTGGCGCTGGGGGAACATAAGATGATGCAAAACTATGCCTGCCCGGTAAAAAAAATGAATGATTTGCCTCAGCATATTCAAATCCTGATGGATCTCTTCGAGTCGATGTAATATCTTTTTTCTTTGAAGTAGGTCGTCCACGAGTATTCTTCTTCACCTCTGGCTCTGCAAGTAAAGTGGTAGAAGGATTAATAATTTCACGTAATTTTTGCAACCACCGAAGTTTACCTGACCGAGGCTTTTTTTTGAATTGGTCGGCGAACAATTCTAACTCAACATTGCAGCTTAAATCATCATTCTCTACTCTAGTGGTAGGCATGAAGTCCAGCTTCCTCCAGAACAAATCAATAGAAGATAGTGGAATTGGACGACCCTCCGAGATATATGTATAGATTTCATGTGCACATGGCAAACCGTGACTTAATCGGATTTGACAACCACAAGTTTCAAGATCATCCCTAACAATATGAGAACGTTTTGCTTCTTCTAAAATGTGATACATTGCAGCACAAGAAGCAAAACCTCTCAGTTCGTTGTACAACGAGTGTCTGAAATCATGGCGCACAAGATTGACACTTCGTTCCAACGATGCTTTAATGGATGTGAATTGCGCCTCCAATAGATTATGAACATGTAACCACACGGACTCAAAATTGCCCATTGAATTACATAAATGCCTTTTCAACCTTGCATGTTGACTTTCGGCTCGATTCGTCGTCCTGTTACCGCAATGCATTGATCTGTTGGTCCAGGCCTGCACAAATTTCTCCTTATATTTATTCAGCCATATCGTTTTGATGTAATTGAGTGCTTTAGGATATCTGCGAAATGATTGCTCAATAGTCAGCAACCTCTTGGAATACTCTTCGGTGGTATCAGAATCCACTAGATAACACCACTTTGAGTAGAAACTCTCCCACGCATGCTTTTCTTCAAATAGCTTCTTACAATTTGTTAATACATTCCTCCCAATATGCCATTTGCACAGCAAAGCGGTTGACTCGGGGAAAACGCGATCCACAACATTCATTAATGCTAAATCTCTGTCAGTCAACACCACTCGTGGTAATGAACACCCGTCCATAGTAGAACGCAAACAACTTAATGCCCATGCAAAATTGTCCTCTTTCTCGAACTGGATGAATACAAATGCAACAGAAAAAGTCAACTCTGTTGATGTAACACTGACTATTTCAAAAAGTGGCATGTTGAACCTGTTAGTCTTGTTTGTTGTGTCCATAAGAAGTATGTGAGGAAAAGCACGTAACAAATCAAGTGAACAAGGATGAGCAAAAAATAAATCTTGAAGCTCGTTTGACTCACCATGACTTCTATGCCACGAAATGTAATCATGCTTACTGAGATTAAACATTAATTGTTGCATCTGAGACCTCCCTGCAGTTTCTGCCACTCGATGTTTTTGACGAGCATTGTAAATGGTTTTAATGGTAGACATATTGAGTGGATCTCGCCCCTTCAATGTGGATAGTATGTCACGTGGCTTCACTAAATTTTTGGACAAATCAATCATAATGCCTGTTTCATCCTCTGATAATTTGCCAGCATACGAATGACCTTCCATGTAATGCGCAGCAGGGTGATTATGGATCCCGCAAACGACCATTGATACCCAATCATTCCCGCCTTCCAATTTAATGCCTTTCAAACGAAATGGACAATTGCATTTTCTAGTACTAGTCTTCTTCGACGAAGTCTTTATCGACCGATAATGTCCACTTCGTTCACATTGCATAAGCAACTAAGGCTTCTGACCAAATTCACCTTGATTTGAACTTGCAATTGTCAAAATAAATCCAACTGCACGCCCAACTGCTCGTGCCCATTGAATTAATTCTTCGCGACATTTAAATACCTAAGAATGAAAAAAGTAATTAGTATTTATTCAGATTTAAATGACTAAGAAATAAAAAATCTAATTATACCATATTAGTTGTAAACTGCTCCGTATAATCAGTTTGAACTTGAATATTTTCTGATGCTACTGCAATCACTTCGCATTGATCATCCTGTTTCATATTAACTAGCATAATTAGTGAGTATTTAGTCAACAATTAATTAATATTATATTAAACAAAAATTTACCTCAGTCGAATAACTTGATAAGCGTAAATCTTTGCCCCATAACTTAATACGTTCGTCCATAATACCGAATAGTATCCGAAGATATAAGAGAACTGAGAAAACTAGAAATGTAGATTAGAGAAGTTGAGAAGAGAATAAATAATTTTTGGAAAAATCTCGTCTAAAGAAGTAGTATTTATAGAGTATGTGATCAAGATAGGCTACTACAAAAAAGGTTAATGCCATCATAAACTTGGGTTGTCAATCCAAGCATAAACATAAGCAACATAAATAAACCATCAAGCATAAAACCATAAGAAGAAGAATATTAAAAAAAATAACTTTAACTAACATGTAGATTCATTTACATAAGATGGAAAATAAAAATGATAGAGAAATACATGTTAGGATGGGAAAACCTCTTCTAGATGAGAAATCCTAAGAGAGTAGTGTGACTTTAGGACTAAGTCTCATTGAGGAACATAAAAGAGGAGGAGAATGGAGATGATGGAGTGAAGAGAAGTTAGAGAGTTGCTTTCCATGAGAAGAGGAGAACATCCCATGTGATGTTTATATAGAGTATGGAATGCCTACATAGGGCATGGGTTGCCTACATAGGGCATGAGAAGCCTATGTAGGGTATGAGAGGCCTATGTAGGGCATGAGTTGCCTACATAGGGTATGGGAGACCTATGTAGGGTATGAGAGGCTTATGTAGGGTATAATGAGTTGCCTACATAGGGCATGAGAGGCCTACATAGGGTATGGGAGGCCTATGTAGGGTATAATGAGTTGCCTACATAGGGCATGGGAGACCTACATGGGGTATTGGATGCCTATGTAGGGTATAATGAGTTGCCTACATAGGGCATGGGAGGCCTACATAGGGTATGGGAGACCTATGTAGGGTATGGGAGGCCTATGTAGGGTATAATGAGTTGCCTACATAGGGCATGTGAGGCCTATGTAGGGTATAATGAGTTGCCTACATAGGGCAGGGGAGGCCTATGTAGGGTATGGGAGGCCTATGTAGGGTATTGGATGCCTATGTAAGATATAATGAGTTGCCTACATAGGGCATTGGATGCCTATGTAGGGTATAATGAGTTGCCTACATAAGGCATGGGAGGCCTATGTAGGGTATGGGAGGCCTTATTATTTCATTGATTCAATGAAGTACACAAAAAAATTAAAAAATATAAAGTACAAAAAAAAATTATTTAAACAAAGATTTAAACAAAAAATATAAAAATATATAAAGTACAAAAATTTAATCGGACCATAATAATAAAAAAATATAAAGTAAAAGAACATTTAATAAAAAAATTAAAAATTTTGATTTTACTATTTAAAAAAATTTAAAAGATCATATTATATGATTTTACGGCCTCCCTCCCGCGTGCGTCCTTAATAAATTTAACATAGTACGTGCTCACTCGTGCCCATACGTAACTTAGATTATGTAGCTCATTCGTGCACATATGTAACAGACACCATGTCATACGTGCTCATTTGTTATTTTTACGGTGGAACCCACGGTGCCTTCCCCTAAAAGAGTCGCCACGTCAACTTTGTAAATATAAATGGCAAGAAAAAGAAAAATACTGATTTGACGGCGAATATGACTGACTGTCCATTTGATGGACGTTGGACATGTATGAAGTGTTAGGAATTTTCTAGATTGCAATTTGATGGATGCATTTCATTCTAGCATCATTTGATTCACACACTTGCATTGGTTTTTAAATAAACTTGAAATCTTGTTTTATTCATGCATTGCTTTTAAGATTTGTAAAAGCTTTTGTTTTATGCATGGTTTGGTTTTAAACTTGGATGCATTGGTTTTGAAACTCAAACTCTTTTGAAAACCTAATTCATTGTGCATTATATTTGGAAAATCATCTTGTCATTTTAGGTTTGAACTTTGCATACTTTCATCTCTTCAAAATCATATATGTATGCATTGTTTTTGAAAAAGGAGTTTTTAGAAATCAAGCTAGCCTATGGTTTAAAGTTTCAAATCATTTTAGGCTTTGGATGTTTCATGTTTTTATACATCTTTGAATGATTTAAAACATGTGAAAAAGCTTGATTTTATTGGCCCAAAAGATCCCCAAAGAAAATCTTCAAGAAACCCAATACATGGGAAATTCTGGGCAGGCCCGGTCAACCGGCCATGTGTGGCCGGTCAACCGGCCAAGAGGCTCGGTTAACCGGCCACACAGGGCAGGTCAACCGGGCTGGCACAACGGCTCTTTTTATGACCGTTGTGCTTGGCCGGTCAACCGGCCTGTCATGGCCGGTCAACCGGGAAAACTAGCCGTTGGGGCTGTTTTGGCTATAAAAAGGAGTTCTTTCCCTTTCCAAATGTTGGGATTTTTAAGCCCCTCCTTGAGAGGTATTGAGGCATATCAAAAGGGAAAAGAACCAAGGGATGAAGGGGAAGATTAGGAAAGCTAAAGCTTGGATTAATGAAGTTAAACCACCAAGTAGGCTCTTCCTTTCTTAATCATATGTTTTCATGCTTTGTTTTATTTTTGGTAAATCATTTCTAGCATGATAAACTATGTTTGTGTTGTGTCTTTAACATATGTTATGTTTTGAGTTGATTTATTATTTTGGACACAACACCATATGACTCAATTCAAGTAGTACTTAACTTTGGTAAATCTAAGTAGATCATGTTAATGTAAAAACCTTTGAAATCATATGTAACATGATCCATATACTTGGTTGAATCTTTGGTTGTTGTTTTCCATCATAAGAACATCACTTTCAAAACTATCTTATGTTTTGGATTCAACTTCTTTACAAATCATATGTTTACATGTTTGTTTTATCATTGGTAAATCTTTGTAACATGTTAATCTATGATTTGTTGTATCCTTAGCATATTCTATATTTTGAATAGATCTATTGTTTTGGATACATCACCATTGATTCATCAAAGTAGTACTTTATCTTTGGTAAATCTAAGTAGATCATGTTAATGAAAAATGTAACATGATTCATATACTTTGTTGAATCTTTGGGTGTTGTTTTTCCATCATAAGAAAATCTCTTTCAAATGTATCTTATGTTTTGGATTCAACATCTTTACAAATCATATGTGTATTATTGTTTTAATGTTTCACAACTTGCCTTACTTTGATTGGTAAATCATTTTCAAGTTGTCTTTATAATTACATATGATTTGTCCCCTATTTTCAATCAAATCTATTTTTATGTTTTGAGCTTAATTGATGATTTGATTGACATCCCTATGCATCACATGTTTAGAGCTAATCCATTTCATACAACTTGTGTAACTTTGATATCATTAACAAGTTGTTACTTTTAACATGTGATTGCATTACATCCTCAATCATAAATGTTTTATGAGCTAAAACTTTCAAAAGCCTTAGGCATACATTTATGAACTTTCTTTTTCAAAATGATTGAGGACCACACACACACACTTCATATACTTTCATCTTTGCATTCATAGTGTGAGTGTGTATTAGAATTTCACTTCCATATCCGCCTAATTAAGAGGCATTGTAATGAGCTTAATTGAATCTCAATCAAGTGTTTATAGACACTATCTTAGTGAGATAACCAACCTTGTGGTTGAAGAGGTTATTGCTTAGCCTATAAAAGCATAATGTATAGGTTGATGTTAAGCCTTGAAAAACATCAATGTAAAGGTTATTGCTAAGCCTTGGAAAGCATATGTTGTAAAGGTTATTGCTTAGCCTATTAAAAAGCATAAATAGTGGAAATCCGGTGGGGTGTTGGTTCACAAGCCGGTAGTGGATGTAGGCATTGAGGCCGAACCACTATAAATACTTGTGTGATGGTGCTTGCTTTGTGGTGATTGTTTTCCTTAAGCTTCCGCATATTGTTTGATAATCATCACTTGTGACTAGTTTGTTTTAAAGAAGTTAAAATTATTAAAATTGGTCATAATTGGAGCTCACCCTATTCACCCCCCCTCTAGGGTTCGGATCCCCATGGACTTACATGAAGTACATCTGTAATGACACCTGTATGAATGAAGCACATCTGTAAGTATGTAGCAAAAGTAGATCTGTATATAGCAATGAAGTGATGGCGGATTTAAAAAATATTTACCTAAAAATCTGCGCATATGTATGTAGCAAAAGTAGATCTGTATATAGATGCACCCTTACACAAATTTATTGTGACAAATCTAACAGTAACTCTTATGTCGAGATTGATGTTGATCTATTAAAGTTATTTTGTTCTACATGATTTACACATATCAAGCAGACTTTGGCCTAGTGGGTTACTCACTTCTAGAAAATCAGCATGTTCGAAGGCCAAGCTGGCTTTTAGATTAGTAAAAACAGCGCAGATTTCTTTGTAACTGATTCTCGTTTCTAATGGGCTTATTTATTTTCATTATAATACATAGGAATTTAATGATCATATGAGTTCCACCAAAAAATGATTGAAGAGGTAAAATGTGAATGATATAGGTCGGGGGCAATATGAGGTGTCAATGTAGATGACGCCTTGCCTTTTCTAGGACTTGAATTATAAGGATGGTGGCTGGGGTAATAATTTCTCATCTTCCTTCAGTCACTTTCCATTAAAGAGGGCGTTTGGTGGCCATTTTTGTTTATTTACCTTGGCTCTTCATTTTTAACCACTTTTACATGAATTTTTATGCATTCTATGCAAATAGACATGCTTTTTATGAGTTGTGACTGATGATGCCAAAAATGTGTTTTCGGACACCACCGGTCAAGTGAAGAGTAATTAATGTGAAATTTAATAGAGAGAGAATTTATAGTGGTTCGGCCAGTGTGACCTACGTCCACTTCAAACTGGTGATTTTTCTATTTTCCGATGTAGAGATTACAAGCCGGAAGAATATAGTAAATGTGCAAATACCGAGAGGAATTACTTGCCCCCCAGTGCTGGTGGGGCTCCGTGATTTATAGTCTTCCCCTAACAGATGGGGACGACTCTTCAGCAACGGACGCTTCATTCTGGCAGAGTCTTCGAACCGCCCTCAACAGACGAGGCTGGTAGGATCTCCTCCGCAGGACCTGGTAAAAGCGGATTAAGGGAACGACACGTTGACTTCGTCATTTCGTGGACCGAGTCATTTGGGCCTGACCCATCATTTGCCCCCCAATGCCCCTTGTCTAAGAAAACTCGGAGAAGGGGCATTAACTTGAATTTTTTAGCTCTGGGTGGTGGAGATTCTCTCGCTAAACAACTCAAGTCTTTTTCATTTTTTGAATGATGGGCCATTGTTGGGCGTGCAGCTGAAGCCCCGGGCGCCTGTGGGGGCGACGCGGGAGAGGAGACCCAGGCGGGAAGGGTGGCAATCCAGGCTAAGGGCGCAATCCAGCCGGGCGAGCTGGTTGTGTGTGCGAAGGGCGCTTGGAGCGCAGGTGCCGCCAGAGGTGGAAGCGCGGGCACGGGCGAGGAGCGCGAGCGTGGGTGAGGAGCGCGGCGGCGGGCGAGCTACCGGGTGCTGAGGAGCGCTGGTGGGCGCCCAGCCTGCTGCTGGGCGAGCATTTTTTTTTTTTTTTGTTGGTGGGCGAGCACACCCGTGAACCATGGGTGAGGCGACGACCGAGTGACGGGGCGCCCTGCTGCTACCGCGGGGAGACACGGGCGGGGGGCCGCCCAGGGCGCCCTTGCCGTTGCGCCTGTTGCTGCGACGAAGGGCGGCGCTGCTGCGGGCGCCGCTGCGGCGGGTGGACGAGGAGCTGGCGCCGCCCCTGGCGCTCTGTTTCAGCTAGTTCAGGCGAGCAGATCAGGCCAGCTGAGAAGATTTTTTTTTGAAAAACTTTTGGAGGCCAAAACAGTTGTTTCTAGACCTTTTTTGGACTTTTGACACCATAAATCACCGCCATAGGCAGTGAGTTCTGTAGGACTCGTCGAGAGCTTCAATTTGATTTATACGCCCCGTTTTGGAGCACCTTGGGCGAGCCTGGGCTGCTTGGGAGAGCCAGGGCTGCCTTGGGGGAGCCGGGGCTGCCTTGCGAGCTTTGGGCACTATGGAGGAAGTTGGCCTTGCCGTGCAGGCATCAAGAGGCACCACTTTGGGCGAGCTAAGTGGGTCAGGCACCGCTAAGCTGGAGATAGGCTGCCTGTTTGAGAACAGTGCAGAGGTAGGTCAAGCTTTTTGGCGACCCGCGAGAGAGCCGCTAAGCTGGAGATAGACTGCATGTTTGAGAACAGTGCAGAGGCCAAGCTTTTTTGGCGACCCGCGAGAGAGCCGCTAAGCTGGATATATAGGCTGCCTGTTTGAGAACAGTGCAGAGGCCAAGCTTTTTTGACGACCCGCGAGAGAGCCGCTAAGCTGGATATATAAGCTGTCTGTTTAAGAACAGTGCAGAGGCATGTCATGCTTTTGGCGATCCACGAGATGATTCACCTCGCCTGGACCTGTTGACTTCCTCAGCATTCATATATTTTTGAGCTTTTGCCAATAGTTCTGGCATGCTCTTTGGTGGTCGCTTCGTTACTGAAAAGAGGAAGCTTGATGAGCAAAGGCCTCCCAGGAAGGCTGTCATGGAGACCTTGTCGTCGGGCTCTTCGACTTAGAGTACCTCCTCGTTAAAACGAGTGAGGTAGCTCCTGAGGCTTTCACTTTTATCCTGCTTTATGCTGAGCAGGTGTGTGGCGGGCTTCCGGTGGCGGCGTCCTCCGATGAAGTGTGACACGAAGGACTTACTTAACTCTGCAAAGGTGGAGATGGAGGCTGGGGCCAGACTGGAGAACCATTGCCTTGTGGAACCCTTCAATGTGGTAGGGAATGCTCTACACATGATCTCGTCCAAGATATTGTGTAGTTGCATTAGAGTTTTGTAAGTTTCCAAGTGATCCAGTGGATCCTTTGTCCCATCAAAGGTCTCAATGGTTGGCATTTTGAACTTCTTAGGAACTGGGTAGTTCGCCACGCCGGGTTTGAACGGTGTGTCCGTTCGTTGTACCAGGTAGTCTATTGATTTTGGTACCTGTGCCTTTATGGCATTGAAGACATCACCAAGCTGGTTCTGCATTTCCTTGATCTTCTCGTCCCAACGATTGGGGGCTTCTTTAGACTGACCTTGGAAATGACTCTCGTCTTCCAGGCTGTGATTTTCACTTCCCCCCTCCTGGAAATGAGGATCTTCATCGTTGGAGGCCGAGGGAGGAGGTGGAAGCCCGCCGCGACTTGACCCTCCAAGTGGGACTCCACCTAGGGGTGGAGGCACGTCGAGATGAGCGCGGCCTTGAGGGTCGACAAGGAGTCTCTCATGCGGGGCGACACGGGGAGCTCCACCAGAGGCGCCCTGGGCGCCATGGGAATGAGCGCCCAGGTGTACTCCTCGACCCTGGGCACCATGGGGATGGGCGCCCAGGTGAGGATGTAGGCGGGGGGCTCCTCGGCCTCGGGCACCATGGGGCTGGGCGCCCGGGGGAGGTGCTCTTATGTGTGGAGTAGTCCGATGCGCCGGGCGCAGTACTTCCTGTGGTCCTGCACCAGCTAGTGCTCCTCCTCGCCCTGCCAACATGAGTTGCAGTATCTGCTGGTTCTGGGTCACCAGCTGCCGCATGATCTCCAGCATTTGTTGAGGAGAGGGAGCAGGAGCATTTGGTGCAGGGTTACCCTCGCCTTCCCGGGAGGGATTGTCATCTTGACGTCTTGTTGACCTCGTGGTGATCACCATAATGTCGAGAAAGGAAATGCTGTCGGATCCCCACAGACGGCGCCAAACTGATGATGCCAAAAATGTGTTTTCTGGCACCACCGGTCAAGTGAAGAGTAATTAATGTGAAATTTAATAGAGAGAGAATTTATAGTGGTTCGGCCAGTGTGACCTACGTCCACTTCAAACTAGTGATTTTTCTATTTTCCGATGTAGAGATTACAAGCCGGAAGAATACAGTAAATGTGCAAATACCGAGAGAAATTACTTGCCCCCCAGTGCTGGTGGGGCTCCGTGATTTATAGTCTTCCTCTAACAGATGAGGACGACTCTTCAGCAACGGACGCTTCATTCTGGCGGAGTCTTCGAACCGCCCTCAACAGACGAGGCAGGTAGGATCTCCTCCGCAGGACCTGGTAAAAGCGGATTAAGGGAACGACACGTTGACTTCGTCATTTCGTGGACCGAGTCATTTGGGCCTGACCCATCAGTGACTATTGGCACTCCTGTATTTATAGAGCAATTAAAAAAAATTATAACATCATTCTTGATACAATTAGGATAAATTATATTATATGAAGCTGAATGGTTTTCAATTTCATTTGAACCTTCTGCTTTGATTTTGACTGTCAGCTATTCACTCCCTTATCTCTTGTAACTGCCACATTTCTTATCCTATGCAACACTTATCTCATCCCATATAACTACACATCTCTCACTACTCATGTAACTACCCGTCTCATTTAACTACTCATGTCTCTTGTAAGTTCCCCATTTTTTTTTCTTTCTACGAAAGTGTGTTTCTTCTCACATCTCTTATTCCCATTACTACGTGTTTTTTCATTTTCTTTTATTTCAGTTCTCTTATTTGCTTTCTACTCTACCTCCCTCAATTGCGAAAATAGGTACACTCATATATATTTTTCTTTTGAAAAATTTACTGTTGTGCAATCTATTTGGGCCGCCACTTAAGTCAATAATTATTTTTCAATTGCATGAATGTTTTGTTTGAATTGTATGGACAAACTTGTGCTCTGCATGGGTTCTTTTGCTTGTCTAAATTTTATAAACGTTTCAACAAATCCTCTTTAAAATAAGGCAACTGCTCAACTTATCTAATTATACTGTACTGCTTTTTTAAAATTGCCTTCTTGGATTTTTCGTTTTCAGACAAACAATTAGAATTGGTGTGGCAACATGATCTCTACAATTTCCTGAAGTGCAATTTACGTAAGAAATTTCATTCATTGCATGTACCCTGAAAATATGAATTTCCTCTTCAGCCTCACGCAACTCGCAAGGACTCAAGACGTCTGTGCTTCCCAAGTCAACAAGTCAACATCTTTCCCAAACCACTTGTATCTACTCCTCTCTTAACACTGCCGACACCTTCGTCAATTAGACGGGCGAGCGTACCCTACCAAGGCATCTTACTATGACCGCAAGACTACCGCACTGTATTATTTTGTAAAATTTTGAGAAAGGTACAAGCACTACTGAAACTTACATATGTTTCACGTATTTTCCCCACTTCCTTCACAGATAAATTATTAGCTTGGCTCTTTTTCTATAGGTATTGTCGTAAGCTTCACAAGTCTTGCATTTTTTTTATTATTATCTACCCCTGTATCTGTATGGCAGTGTATGGGATGTTTCCATCCATCCTGGAAAAACGTGTGGAGCCAAGGACCCTGAATTCAGGGCTTGATGGTTAGTGGTCACTCTAGCTGACGTCCAAAGGAGAACATTTTCATTCTTATAAATCCTTTCCAATCAAGAAATCAAAGTCTTCCTCCTACCACACGGCGTCTTGTCGCCCTTTCTTTGACATTGACCCCTATCTTTGACATTGAGGCACCTTCATTAATTTGAGGTGACTTAGAGGCTATTGGGTTACAGGCATTTCGGACAGGAAATTCAGTTTGTTGGGAGTTTATGATATAAGGTGAGATCTTGTCCATCGGAATTTTATTTGACGTAAGAATTCAGAATTTTAAATTACATAAAAAATGAAAAACATTATAATTCCAAACTTCTGGAAACTAACCTCATGAAATCCTATAATTTCAAAGTTCCAAATGTTAAGGGGGGTTGAGCATTTGAAATTATATTTTAGGGGGCAATATTTGAAATTTTCAGAATTCCCTTAGACAAATTATCACAATTCTTCTAACCAAACATGCCATTATTACGATTAAAGACAATTATTATGATTCAAGGGATAAATTTTTGAGAACGAGGTCTCCCATCACTCTTCTCATGTATGAGTTCTCACTCCTTACATGTGTGAGTTTCTTTCCTCACATCTGCTAGCTCTCGCTCTCCACCTAACCAGGTGCTCTCAAGGTCACAGCCCCCTCGAATGGGCTACGAACTAGGAAAATTAAAAAAAAAAAAAAAAAGTTATAAACTTCTAGTAAGAGGGACAATTCAAAATGCTACATCAACGTTCTCAAGCCTATGAAGTAACAAGTTTGATTGAAAAAGGCTTTGATGAGCAATTGGGGCCCACTTGAGGCCACATTTGATCGGTGTAGCTCATTTATAATCTTATTATCCTATGATCTGGCTTCATATACACTCATTGAACCTTTAATCACCAGTGGATTGAATCTAAAAGAATTATCTTCAAGGAAACAAGTGTATCTTAATAGAATTTAATTAATCCATATCGTGTGTTCAACTTAGAGCTGATCGTCAAGATGTTTTTATGCTTATATACTAATACTATTCTTAAATTAATTTTCATATATTTATTATTTAAAGTATTTTTTATGAGATTTAATAGATTCATTTTATGTTTAACTTCTTGTTTTTAGATTCTCACTCATTCTTAAAATGAATCTTATTTCAAATGATATTAACGATGGATTTAAAGTAATGAAAATAGATAATTTTTACAAATTAACAAACTTAACTATGGGAACACGATTAAATAATGTGTTTTACAACCGAATAATTGGATAATAGGCCGAGAACAATTGGTGTGTTTCTTCAATAATCTTCATTTTGATTGCCTTGAATTTTAGAAATAAGTTCCACAAGTACATGGATAACACTGATGCTGGATCACTTTTTTTTAGTAAACGAAAGGAGAGTTTGGTAACTCTAAATTAAAGCAAGCTCTTATTTTGTTTATTTAGAGCTTATTTGAGTATTAGAGCGTTTGGTAAATCTCTAATTAAAATTTTTAATTTTAGAGATTATTTACAAATTAGAGGTTTTGCCTCTGAAAAAAAAAGGAGCAGCTTACTTTTTAGAACTTTTTTAGCTGAAGTTGATGGAAGTGGGCCATGCAAAATTTATGTGTTTTGGAAGAAATAATCTCATAAAATAATGCAAATAGCAAGCTCTACATTGTAATGTATAAAAGTTGGGCCCCAATTACCACAATTCGTAAAAGTGGGTTCCAATTATCTCATGAAAGAAGAGCTTGTTTTAATAATTTTACGAAACAAATTAATAATAAATTAGAACTAAAAAATTAGAGCTTTTATTTTAGACCTTAGTTTAATTAGATCATTTTAATTAGATTAGAGTTTCCAAACGGAGAGGATTTATTTAACCACTCTCTTAATGTTCAAGTATTTTTATAAGTAAAAAGTATCCATTATTTTTTGAAAAATGATTTCATTCATTCATTGAGCCCAATAAAATACTTCAATTTTAAATTCTGATAATCTAGCGTGTCCATCATGTGGATCTACAAGATAAAATACTTAACAATTCAACTTATCCTAAGCATCGTGTCTAAATTAAATGTGACTCACTAGATCCAATCCATCCACCTATCTATGAGGGACCCATTATATGAATTATTTCATCCATCCAACCATATAACTATTTCTATTATACCAAATGATGAAGATCCTACAAACCTTACCTTATGTAAATCGGATCACACAATAACCATTAACCAACCTACTTACCAAGCCTTCCATTTGTGCAATCTACATTGGACCCGCCACTGTTTTGAGGAACCCATTAGAAATAACAAACTTGTAAGAGGCTATGAGATCTCTTATAATAGAATAATTCATATATTTTTAAAAATTAGAATTAATTAATTTCCCTTCTCTTTAATGTCTTAATTTGGTGAAAACATATTAAATTCCACTTAATTCTTTTTTTTCCTGCTCTCTATATGTGTTCATGAGAAATCATAATAAATGAAGATTTATAATTTTATTTTCAATTGTAGTTCATGTGTAAGCTTCTATAATTTTTCTCCTTCAAATAAGTTTCAATATTTAGAATTTTAAGGATGATTATAATAGTATATTCTTTTCATTCTGAATCTGTTTTCTTCCGAAGCTATACTATCTCAAAGAAAGTGAAATATCTAGTAGTACATCAATTATCTACATCATTCTGTTGCTACATTTTAGTTTTTAATTAATTTAAGAATTTAATAAAACTTGTAAATAAATATATCTCAAAGAAGGCAAAAATTTGACCCTACAAAATCAATTATCTACACCATTTTGTTGCTAAGTTTTAGGCTTAAAAATCTATAAATTTATAAATAAATTAGGTTTGTCTGGCGTATGCCTTTTTTTTAGCCAAGTTATATGTATCAATTGTGTTTAAATGAATGTTTGTGTCTTGATTTAGGTCCGATCTCCAGGACCTTCATTAGGGTCCGAGTCCAAGTTAGTCTCTAATGCAAATTTGGGTAGGTGGGCAGGTCCTGTGAACTAGCACTGAATTGGTTAATGGTCTCAGTTGGCCTAGGACTACGGTTTGCATCCGGAGGTTGTAGGTTCGAAATTGCACTATCACACTGGGGCTACGGAGAAGTTTACCCGGCTTTCCTCGGGGCCCGGAAGGATTAGTCAAGTCTAAAGGATTGAAAACCTCCCATAGCAAAAAAAAAAAAAAAAAAAAAGAGTATGGGTACCCCACATTGGCCGCCATAGAAGACCAGACCTTTGAGAGGATCACATTGGCCGCCATAGAAGACCAGACCTTTGAGAGAGAGAGAGAGAGAGGTGCCCATGAATGCTCACCTCATTTCTTTATATATAGGGTACATGGAGAGGGTCCTTACATATGAGAAATATCATTGAGCGTAGTGTTATGATGGCACGTAAACCATCAGTTCAACTTGCTATGTTGTTCTTGTTTTTATGGCTTGCCACCAATGCATTGTGTTCTGCCTCCCAAAAAAATAATGGGGTAGTATGCAATGCAACAGAAAGGCAAGCCCTTCTCAAGTTCAAACTTGCTCTCAAATCCTCCTCTTATATCGATGGCCCCGTATTTTCGTGGGAAGGTGATGATTGCTGTAGTTGGCTCGGAGTTAGTTGCGACAGTGAAACAGGGCATGTCATCAAGCTGGATCTTCGCGGTGCACGTACTTATGGTAAGATGGATCCTTCTTTACTTGAGTTGAAACACTTGAGTCACTTGGACCTAAGCTACACCTATTTTGGAGACGAACTCATACCCAACTTCTTTGGCTCCTTCATGAAACTAAGGTATCTTAATCTCTCTTATTCTTCTTTTACTGGAACAATTCCTCACCAACTTGGAAATATATCTAGCCTACATTATCTTGACCTCAAGCAAGATCGTTATGATGATTCCTTTCTTGAAGTGGACAATCTGCAGTGGCTTTCCCACCTTTCTTCTTTGGAATACCTTGACATGGGATCAGTGAACCTCAGTATGGTTGCTGATTGGCTACAACCAATTAATATGATTCCTTCTCTATCTGTGTTGCGCCTATCCTCTTGTGGTCTGAGGAATTTTCCTACTCTTCCCCATCTTAATTTCACACCACTCACTATTCTTGATCTTTCTTCCAACGCCATTACTTCGAAGTCGCTGGATTGGTTGTCTAACCTTCCCAATCTCGAGTCTCTTGATTTGAGCCACAATAGGTTAGAAGCACCATTTCCGAGTTCTCTTTGGGGTCGCTGTAACTTGTTGAAATTAGATTTTTCATGGAACAATATGACCGGAGAGGTAAATAGGTTCCTGGAAAGTTTAACTAGATGCAATGCAAGTAATCTCAAAAAACATGAAAGATCAGTATTTATGAAAGAATTAGATCTTAGTTACAATAACTTTAGTGGGACCATTCCAGAAAGTCTTGGCCAACTAACAGAGCTAGTTCATTTGAGAATGTCACATAATTCATTGGAAGGTCCCATATCTGAAGCTCACTTTGCCAATCTTACCCGACTTGAATCACTAAACATGTCCGAAAATTCCTTTGTTTTCAATGTCGGCCATCACTGGATTCCCCCTTTTCAACTCAAGTACGTTGGTTTGAGATCTTGTCAGATAGGGCCTCAGTTTCCCACATGGCTTCAATTCATGAAGAAGGACAACTTGGAAATAGACTTCTCCCAGTCACAAATTTCAGGTTTCATGCCTAATTGGTTTTGGAATTTGTCTTCACAGATTTCCTATGTCGATGTATCTCAGAACTTGATCTATGGTAAGATTCCATCTTCATTGAACTTTGCTCCCTCGGCGATGATTGATTTTAGTTCAAATCTATTTGAGGGTTCTTTACCACAAAATGTGTCAGATGCATTAATCTTGGATCTCTCCAATAATTTCTTTTCAGGACCAATTAAAATGAGCAATATGAGTGTACAGTACTTGTCCCTTTTGAACAACGATTTAAGTGGCAGTATTCCTTCTTCCATATGTAACATTCACCTCCTTTCTGTTTTAGATCTCTCAAAAAATAATCTAACAGGACAAATTCCTTCGTGTTGGTCTTCACGGCTTTTCGTTTTGGATTTGTCATATAATAACCTTAACGGTGTGATTCCCAACAGTTTTGGTCCTAATTTTTTTTTAATATGGCTGCAGTTGAGCCATAATAATCTTTCAGGGCTACTACCCGATTCCATCAGAACTCAATCTCGATTGCTTGCTCTAGATTTAAGTGGAAACAGGTTATCTGGATCTATACCAAGTTGGGTCGGGGAAAGTCTATCACAATTGATTATTCTAAACCTACGATCAAATATGTTTCATGGGAACATCCCCCCACAATTATCACTGATCTCCTCACTTCAAATCTTGGACCTTGCTGATAACAGACTGTCCGGTATGATACCAAGCTCCTTCTACAATTTCACTTCCATGATATCAAGGGCTGAGATAGATAGTTTTAGCTACTTCGGTCTTTCAATATTTGATGATAATTTCACTAACTATGGGAGATACGTGATGGTGGTCATGAAAGGACTTGAATTGAAATATACCAATACCCTTCTTCCGCTTCTAACAAGCATGGACCTTTCAAGAAATAGCTTATCTGGAGAGATCCCTCAAGAGCTAACAAGTCTTAATGGATTACAAAGCTTGAACTTGTCAGGAAACCATTTAGAAGGAAAGATCCCAGAAAATATAGGCAACTTGCGACAATTGGAGAGTTTGGACTTATCACAGAACCACTTGTGTGGTACAATTCCATCAAGTATTTCAGCTTTAACCTTCTTGAGCAGCTTGAACTTGTCAAATAATAACTTGTCTGGGAGAATTCCATCAGGCAGCCAACTCCAGACCTTTAATGATCCGTCCTTCTATGCGGGCAACTATGATCTTTGTGGGCCGCCACTACCAAAACCGTGCGTCGGAGAAGCGCCAAATACCTTTTTTGGTGAAGATGAACAAGATGGCACGGAACACTTGTGGTTTTATGTTGGTGTGGCTCCAGGATTTGTAGTTGGGTTTTGGGTTGTATGTGGAATTTTAATCTGCAACAAGCCATGGAGGATTGCCTATTACAGGTTCTTTGATAGATTGAATGAAAGGCTTGATGGATTCTATGTCAAGATGGTAGTAAAGGTGGTGAAGGAAAATGAAGGCCTGGCTACTTAGATTTGTGTGCAAATTAGTGCATGGTTGGTAGTTCTCTGCACGGCATAAATGAAACCGATCAGAATATGTTTTCTTTCTTCATGCTTTTCGAATGTGACACCAAGCTTTGTTAAATATATTAATATTTTAGTTCATAGTTTACTCTGCTTTGCTGGATTGTGATCTAGCCTCGAACTCGCAAGTGTTTTTTAAAATTTTTTGTTGAGTTGGCCCAGTTGCCACGAACAGGGTAGGGAACTTGCCCCTCCAAGGATCGACCCTTGGCGGGTGCTGCTGTGGGAGCAACACCCCATGACACCTGCCTTGAACTCACAAGTTGTGTGAAGGATTCACTTAATACAAATGGAGAGGGGCTCCTTAAATCTTAAACTGCTCGAAATAAACCTGTCATCTTGTATGGATGTTGTCAAGTTTCACTGCAATAAAAGTTCCTCTCACTATAAGATTGAAAATACAATTGACTAATTTATAGAACATATGATTTAGTGCTTTAGTATTTTTTTTTCCCTTTAGTTTTTTATAATGCTTGAATATTTTATTTTGACCTTTCGCACGTGAGGAACTTAATATTGACCAAGGATGTAATTCTCATGACTTGTGTGTGCTCAAGTGGGGGCCATGATGAGGAGTATTTTTGAGTTTTAACACATTTGTGAGCATATCTTAAAAAAATCTCCCATGGGTAATGTAGGAAAACATTAAGGGGTTTATATTGTATTTATATCATTCTTAGGGCCATTTTGTACTTTCATTGAGATAGAGGGTCTCATATGTAATATTTAAAGTATCTCTCAATAAGACTGACAGCTTCCCCTGATCTTTTTCTATTCGCTTTTTTAATTCTTCTTCTCTTTTGTCCTGTTCTTTTCTCTTCTCTCTTTCTTCACTGCCATAAATCTCTCGTTCAACACCAATAAAAACAATTTGGTATCAGAGCGGGATCATTTGAAGATCATGGAGAAATTGAGTCTAATTGCAGATAGTTTTCTCCACCTCTATATTTCAACCTTTTCTCGAATCTAAACACGCTCTAAGGGTTGTGCAATTTTGCAAAGAATTTTCCAAGGAAAATGAAAATTGTCTTTAGACAATGATTTTCTTATATGTGAATATTTCTACCCTTTTTTTATTTTTTAGAGAAAGCAGGTTCAAATGCAATATGTAAAGAGTCATTTTCTGCTATCAAGAGGCAGAATAACTTTTCATCGAGAAAAATATTTTGCCACAAAATTAATTTGTACTAAAAGGATAGAAAATGAAAAAAGAAAACTGAAAGATGTATTCTGGTGTAGATGGTGTCGATCATTTCATTGTATTAGCCAAATGTAGAATGCAATGATTACTCTTCTCAAAAATCCTCATTGAAGATAGATTGGTTCTTGGGGAAGCAATGAATCCGCAAATGTGAAAATCCCTCTCCCATTACCAAACGCGCTAGAAATCTTCAAGATTGGCCTGATGCGCATAATATCAGGTGGAACAACACTAAAATTCTAAGCCATTCCAAATAAGTTCTTAAATATTGGGTCATGATGGGCAGCAAATTGTTTTTTTATATTAAAAAAAACCAATTGCATATTCAAAATAAATTACTTTTATATCATCTAATGAGTCTTGTGAGTCAAATATCATTTTGGATCATCAAAATATGCACCATATCCTTCTTTGACAAACGCTGTCTATTCAAGGACGGGTAAGTGATCAGACGGACAAGAATGATGGTCAATCTAATTGGCCTGTCATGGATGTGTGACCTTAAAGACATACAAGTAAGGTTGCAAACGGGTATTCGATTCTCCAATTACCCAGAAGTTCCAACCCATAAAAAATCGGATCTGGAACCTATTTTAGGTTCCAATTTAGAAACGGGTCCGGGTCCGGGTCCGAAATCCAATTTAGGTTCCGATTGATAAACAAGTCCGGTTCTTGGTCGATATAGGTTCCGACCCATGGACCCGGGACCTAACATATAAGCCTTTACTCTTGCAAATTGTACCTCAAAATCAACTTTTTTTATTGATATTTTTATGTATAATATTTGAGACAATAGACTTGATGCACTGTTATAAGTTAAATGATATATTTATTCTAAAAAAAATGAAGAATAAAGAGAAATTAAAATTAATTTTAGAACTAGATTCCAATCCTCTAAGTGGATCTGGTTTCAGAACCAAATCTGGATTTTTCTATCGGAATCACGTCTGGAACCAACAAAACATGTTCAAAGTAAAAAACTAAATCCAAAACTAAAACCGTTATGTATAAATGGGTCCAGATCCGAATCCTCTATGGTTCCGATTTGAAATTATCCCATTTACAACCCTACATCAAAAGTAAGAGGTGACGGTTCTCTTACCTCACTATCCAAGAATGGAGGACGGGGTCCAACGAATGCCGGGTTACAAACAGGGGTTTGGTCAAAGGTACGGCCAAAGCAGACCTCTTAGAAATTGGAGCTTACTCGTTTTAGTTTCTTTTCATAAAAAAAAAAAAAAAAATAGATAGCAGTGCTTCAGCAAAATCTTAACCAGAAAATTCATTTTCAAAATTGCTATCAGCATCGGAAAAATCATGATCAGCAAGATAATGAGGACGGGGACCTGGTGGGCCATGGCCCCGCCCCCCATAAATCTTAAAAATTCTCTCAAAGCAATGCTTTGAAGGATGGCCGGCCCCTCCATTGTATAAGACTTTTAACAAAAAAAAATATTGCCCATTTTGCAAAAAAAATTAAAATGAAAAAAAGGTAAGAAAAAAAGGAAAGGAGAAGAAATAAGGAAGGCTTGATGGAGATTGAAAAAGAAATTCCTCAACTTTTATTCTAACCTATCTACATCCGTCCTAAATCTTGTGATCCGAGAGAGGAAGATGAGAAATCACATCTTATTGTTGGAGATCTTGAAAGGAGTTGTAGGTTGCAGGCTTGCAGAGATTTTGACGCACGAATAAAGAAGAACGACAAACTCACTTTCTCTTTCATAATTTTTTTTACATTACATAAATGTGTTGGTTTCACTACATGTCATTATATATTTTCAATCTTTGTGGCTTATATTGAAATCTAATTTGCTTCAAATTGATGTCCATTTGTGTTCAATTATAACATTAATTTTTAACTCAATCAGAGCTTTATTCATCGTGGATAAAGAAATATAGTTTTTTTTTTTGTTGTTGAAGAGATAAAAAGTAGTGGAACAATGCTTTGAATGGTTTAGATTTTAGACATGGGATGTTATCATTACTTTTCTTTAAGGTTTTAAATAATAAAGTTTTAAATTGTAACTTACAAATTACTACAAATTACATGCATAAGTACTGGTACCCATCTTGTGCACTTTCCAAGAGAATGGAAGATGAGTTTCTTATAGATTTTTAATTGTATATATTAAAAAAAATTACAAAAAAAAAATATAGAAACAATAATTGATTATTTCAACTCAATGAAAGAACGTCGAGCACAAATTCAATAATTTGATTATTGTAGATTTTATTATTGGATTTTGCAATTTTGTTAAAAAATAATTTCTTTGGCCCCTCCTAAATAAAATTCCTAAATCCGCCACTGAGTGTGGTACGTGACAACAACATGATAGTATTCTTAAAACACAATTAGGTATGGTAAACTAAAAGATCAAATGCAATCGTTTAAAAAAGTAGTTGCAATTGCATTTCAAAGTTACTGGTAAAAAGTGTTGAGAAAAATCATTGCATTAAAAACTCTTTTCACTAGCGTTTATATTCTTCGATTCTCTTAATGGTTTTTCCTCCATTTTCATCTTACCATCTTCCTTTTGATATGGCAGGAAGCATCCTTCAAGTCCATTCTCATTCTTCATTCTTTGCAACCTTTTTTTGCAAAGAAGCTAGTGATCTAAAGTGGCTAAGGATTACAGATAACATAGCACCCACATGCCTTTTGTGATGACCGAAATGGATGAACTCTATATGATAGAAAAGTATAATAAGAGCCATAACTAAGAAATCTACAAGCACAATTCGTGTTTTGACCCAACCCATTTTAGCCCATTTAGGCTCATTTATGATTCAAAACGCCCTAAACTTTTATTTCTCTTAAAAAATTGGATTTTCCTGCAAATGACATAAATTCATTTTTAAAGCCCTCTTCTCAAGCCCTAGAACCCCTCTCCCATTTTACCTCGCCTGCATTGCAAGAGCACAGCTTAGAGCTCATCTCCTCTCCATTTTTACTTCTATTTTCTTTCCACCAAACATCAAATGGCTCTTACTACAGATTCTTTCCTAAGCACGTCTTCTCCAAGCTTCCAACAACACCCACTTGCTTTTACTTAGTTCTCTTAACTCTTTTTTTTTGCTTGGAATCACTTCCCAGTAGCTCAAATTATATATATTAAAGTAATAGGGGAGCTGGGATGTAGGGGTGCCATGTCATCCCTAAATGTATTTTTTATAAAAAAAAAAATTTACTTTTGATGTGCAATCTTTACTTCACTCCACTCAACTTATGAAGTTCCTGTTGAGCCCTCGCCCTCAACATAAAACTATTGTTGCGCCATTTCCTCTCACCGATTGGTTTTAAGATAAGTGGTAGCTCAATAGGATGTGAGATCCTACAAGTAGTAGATCTTTTTTCCAAATTTAAAGACATAAAATATACAAGTTGCCATTTCTTTAAATCATATCTCATGATTAGTATGATATGCCATTAATAATGGTCAACTACTATTTAATTAGCCACGATTATTAAAATCTCATTAATGGAATTTTCAAATAAATTTTAACAAAAAAATAAATAAATTTAAAAAACGTAAATAAATTTCAAAAGAACGCAAATAAATTTAAAAAGACTCAAATAAATCTCAAAAAATATAAATAAAAATTTCAAAACTAAGATAAGCCAATTCTCTAAATTTCAGACAAATTTTTCAAAAACTAAAATTAGATTTATCAAAAGCTCAGATAAATTTGAAAAAAAAAACTAAGATAAATTAAAAAAAATTCAGATAAATTTAACAAACACTAACCCAAAAATTTAGATAAATTTTCTTCAACTGGGTTCTGCAACAGAACCGAAAAACAGCAGCTCTGCTGCTTTCTCCTTCGGCGACGGCATGGCGCGGCAGCACAGGTGACAATGATCCTTCTCCGGCGACACGTGGCGGTAGCGGCGATGATGGCGAAGAGCAACAGCTGCGGCGATGGCTGATTTCCGATCAACCAAGAACCCGGGAGCAAACAAATGACAAATCCGATTTACAACTGGAATCAACTTTCCAAATTTCCGATCAACCAAGAACCCGGGACAAAACAATTTGTCTTTCCTTTGTACTCACAGAAGCCAAAACAAAAAACTTGGTGGTTTTTGTCTATAACGTGCAACATGCTTCCTCTTTCTGATTTGATTCTGACTTCTGCAATGAAACACAAGCAGTGCCCTGGATTCCGCAGTTCAAAGTGCGACCCACCTCGAGATTCTATTACGCTCTGCAAACCGAGACTATGCGAGATCCGATCTACATCAAACAAAGAACCTGAGATGGGACAAAGCTTTGATGATCATGATGATATATGTTTATATATGGCCATGCTTTAAGCGGGGGTGATCAAGCTAGTGATACATGAATTCTCAAGAGTTGCAGATTGGCACATTGGAATATCTTTTCAGTAATACTTCTCAAAGGTAGGGAAAAACAAGATCATGAAAATGTCTATTTCAAAGGGAATAAACTCCTGGCTTCCCCTACATTTTTTTTTTTTTATGAAAACTAACCATTCCATTTCCAATGATTTTATCCAATTTGAAAAACACCAAACAGGCACTTCATTAATTATCAATGTAATGAAACAGTTTCTTTTTGCTAAAAACTGATTCTTTTTTATTTATAATCCAACCTCTTATATGGTGTATACATCAATCAGCTCTAACATTGAATTTCTTTGCAATAATTTCCCTGGGTGCCTACACTATCACAGAAATTTAGACAAAGGAACCTGAGATGCTTTGTAACAAATAAAATGATCTTATTATTCAGATCTATATTGGAACCAATTAATTGACAAAAAATGAAAAATAATGTTGCAACTTATATTTTCTATAACCAATCGGCGAGGAACTTGCAATGGGTACAATTGATGTGCTAGCTTTAACAGAAGAAAAATGAGGGCGTTTCAACTAGTGAAGTTGCTCCACTGGCCTCAACTGAACAAATGAGAATCTTCTTTCTTCAAAACCTACAATCATTCGCAGTTACTTTTTAGTAAGATGTATGTGAAAGAGAAATGTGTTTCAGTAGTAACATCTCAGCCATAGCTGTTTCTACAATGCTTTAAGTTTTTGCAACCACTTATAAAGCAGTTCAATTGTTTGAATAAGATGACTATAGAATAAGACTTTTGGAGGAAACTTCCTTGATAGATTTAGACTTTTATATCAGGGTTTTTTTTTTTTTTCGTTCCTTTCTCTCCCTATCATGACAATAAAAGGCAATCATTCTTGGCGCAGGTCAGATAAGAGATAATTCAACTACTCAGACATGGCTGCTCATTCATCTCCTACATCAGGTATGTGGATTTATATTGCAGTTTTTTCATGTGATTTTATGACAAAGACATCCAGGCATATATACTGGCTGGGAAATCCATTACACTAAGGAGATTGACTACTCAAATTCTAATAGCCATTTAGGAAAGCTTATTACTTACAGAAGCATAAATGAGTATTTTGAGTATGGCTTCAGCGAGTTTGGATACCCAAATTCTAGTCAGTTTGAATATTTCTAGAGGGTCTACGGTGCGTAAAAGTAGGCAGTATAATCACTATCAAGTGATTGCCATCTTTCTGCTCTGTTTTTATCAGCATCAGCCGGTGTAGTCAATTTTTGAACAGAACAAATCACACCTAATGCATTTCCAGTTTTTTGGGCATCACCAAAGCTAAAGCAGCAGATGACTGTCCTTTCTTACCCCAGTGATTCAGATCTACTCCAATTTGGAGTGCATCCATACTCATTGTTAAGGGTGGAAAGAGGGACTTGTATCAAAATTTCTCTATGATATGAGAATTTTATTTGAAAACATAACTATGTAACTGCTCATCTCTCTTGTCAATTATAATTGGAAATAGAAGTTGTCAAACCTGACTCTATGGTATGAGGTTTTGACAGGACTTGTTGCAAGGATATGGGCAGTCGATCTCCTTTGGAGCCATCCCCCTAAAATACCAATCACCAACAGTCTCTGCAATTGTCTGAACACAATTTACCAAATTATTCTCTGATTGCAAGTATTTAGAAGACAATCTTTGGATCAGCCACTTGTAATATATGTCAATTGGAATATGTTAAAGAAGCTATAACTAATTAATTTGGGCTAGAAGACTTGTAGAAACAGTACTTTGCTTAGTGTCATTTCCAGTTTAGTTGCCAGCAGTGGAACTAGCAATTTTTCCTTGGAGGGGCCATCACGTATAAAAATAAATCTTGGGGGGCCGTGAAAATTGAGAAAATTCTCTAAAAATCTTGAGGGGGTTGGGGGGGGGGGCGGGCCTTCCCCTGGTTAGTTCAACATATACATGACATTATGATAATCCACCATTCGAACAAAATATTCTCAATTTTCAAAACATTTATGAACACTGGTATAGAAGAAAAGAAGAAGTTAAAACGATCATGGTCTTTTAGATACAGCAAAGAGTAACAAAATCTTTATCAGTGAATCAAATTTGGCATTCAATTACAATGTAAAAGGCAACCCATGTTACATGAGTTCTTTGAAAAAAACCAATGTGTCATGTGCCATGTAAACACAGACATGAGCAGATACTTCACAACACAACAGGACTACACTAGTACTAGTTTAATATGTTTTTTTGTTGAAAGATATTGTTATCCTTTTTCTTTCTTTCTAGTTCAGTAGTTATTGAAATGTTTGTTTCTTGATTGTTAAGATTACAGTTGTAGATTGAAATAGGTTTGAATTAGGCTTTGGTAAGATAAAAGTTTACTATTTTATCGTATTCGCTCCTCTACAAGTAGGGAATGTTTTTGTTAATGACAACATTATTAATTTATAAAATGTAGTCCCTAAAGTTTTTAGAATTTACACATCAAGGGGAGCCAACATTGTGGTCAATTACTATGTCAGATAGGGGAGTGGATAGAGATTCTTTGTGCCTAAGTCCTATGGTGTAATCCTTTTGCTCGATTGCGTCTTTTTATCTTTTCTTTTTCTGTGTTATGGAATTATAGGTCTCATAGACTGTGGTTATCCTTTTGCCCTTCTGCGTTCTTTCCTTTTCAGACCGACTTCTCATTTTTATCAATTAAGAAAAAATATTAACTTCTATAAGAATTACAACAAATCCAAGAATCTGTTTTTTGGGATTTCCCGAAATAAAACTTCATACAAATGTCTACTTCTGATAGATTCATCATATGCATCATATGCACTAAGAGTAGTGCATAGATCAAACTCTGAAATATACATGATTCATCCCCCTGCTGTTTCTCAGCTCGTTAGGAACATATTAGCAGATGCATGTTGAAAAACTCACTACACAAAAACAAAATAAAACAAGTAAAACACAATTACCCTACAGCTAGAAATAACCAGAACAAGTCCTTTCCCTTAAACTGATTGTAATTAGTCTTCCAAGTCTAGCCAAAACACTTAGGTGTAAGTTGATACGTCCTAGGTTAAGAAAACCCCATTAACTTCTGTAAAGATGAGCACTTTACATTCTAACTTGGATCAGTGACCTCAATGTTTAAAAAAAACAAAAAAAAAAAAAAAAAAATCCTTTTCCCAGTTTTAACTCATAAGAAATCTACCAAGTCATTTAGTCAAAATTCTAGTGTCAAGTAGATGTAGCAATTGGTCAACTCCCTCCATTTCTGTGAAGATGGGCGGGGCACATTACGTGCTAACACCTAAATTACATACTGATTTGGATCATGAGATGTTCAATACCTTATTGTTCACTCTTGGAGAGTTGGGTGCGAACCATGCCTCTTGCAATTCACTCTGGCAATGAGCAAAGCAGGAGTTTATAAACATCCCTCCAACTCTTGAGTATCTAAACAGTCTCAGAGCTGAAAGCATTTCATTTCTTAAACCTGTTAAAGAGGAAGTGAGATAATATTTGTTAATAAGATCAAGAAGAAAGTGTGATCCTAATTAATTACTGGAGGTTCAGTGTCCAATGAAGGTTTTGGGTTTGGTTTCAAGAGAATGAGAAACCTATGAACTCGGTGACCTTGGCCTTCACATGTTAATGTTTCACATGTGCAATATCCAAGTCCTACATCAGCTTAGACTGGTAGTGAATGACTACTAAGTAGTAACCTCCAAATCAGGGTTGTCTTCTCATCACACAAAAATTCAATGTGAATCATTGGCTAGCCAGTCCCCTGTTACTGTAGTTTTTTTACCACAGTGCATCTATCGAACAGGTTGAACTGCTTAGCTCTGGCGCAAATTCACAATGAGGCCCTCTTGCGATGTCACATATTAGACCAATGCCATATTAACTATGGCATATCAAATATGCAGCAAACCATCCGCCTGCAAGAGAAAGTAGAACCCACTCCCATATCCCTTTCTGTGCAAGTATGCATTTCTAGAAGGGGCTCAGCAGCCCCTATTTCCCCTACATTATGTAGGCAAGAAAGTAAGAAAGTAGCATTGCTTTGAATTTTTTTTCTTGTTTTCTTTTTGCTTTTTTTGCTACATTGGCCTACTGGTCCAAGAATGCTACTTAAGGATCGAAGGATCGATGGGCATGTGTGCAAAACTAAATTGCCAACAGCACTCAACCATGAGTATGTTGGCACACTGCTTTGATTTTTATCCGTGGGCATGTATGCAAAAGTAAGTTGCCAACAGCATTCAACCATGAGTCAACTTAATTTTTATCCTTTTGAGTTATGTGTACTTATACAGCTAAATCAACTTAATTTCTAGAGAAGAAGATGTGACTATAATCAAGGTTAAGTCGTATGAGTTGATTAAGGAAAGACATCCAAGTGCATAAGATGCATATATTTCACATCTTAATCTTTCCACAACACATGGTATCAGAGTTACTAGTTTGTAAACAAATTTGAGCTGTTCATATATTATAATATTACACATTTTCTAAATTGTATCTTTCTTAATCATGAAAATTTGCAAAAATTCATTACTTGAGTAACCAGCAAGTGTTTTATATTTCTATATTCACGAGTCCAGTGTTCTGCTTCTTAAGATCATGATCATATAGAAGGAAATGTGCGCTATGCAATATGATGAGATGTTATTTGAATGGCAAAGATTGAAAATTGGAAGGTGGCACTACTAGTCCAGCGAGAGGATTTTTGGTGTTGTTTTTCCCTAGGAAGAGTGTAGTCCCTGAGGTAACACATCCAACGGCTAAGTAAATGTTATCTTACTGCTCTCATTACTGGGTAACGCTAAGCTTTTAATCTAGTGGTGATTAAAGACAATATATCATGTGGTCAGGTATCTATTTGGTAAGTAATACATTCATTTCAAAATTCCACTAAACTATAATAAAGAATTAACCATTTAAGATAATGTGGAATGCTTAAGGGGAAAGTGGTGGACCCCATCAGATTTTCCGATGACGGTGTCTTTCCTATCTGCATTGATCAAGGAATCTATGACCACTAAAATCAAAAGACAACGCAAATGAAATGAAAGATGGAAATTTAATAACCTTGCAAGATGGTAATCTGGTTTGGAGTACAAGCTGCAGGATCTAGCTCGCATTGACGCCAATGACCATGTTGATCAGCAGAAAATGGAACCAATGAATGGTGAAACTGTCAACATATAAGACTTATATTAACCGAAGTGGTAGTTATCTTCTTATGTTCTATCTGTCTAGTGTTAACAATAAGCAATAAATCATAGATTGTAAAATTGCACATTAAGGAGTAGAACATAAGCTGATAGTGAAACTAGACTCGATCTCCAGTGACGGTACAAAAAGTGTTGACATATAAGACCCAAATCAATACAAGTGATAGAAATCTTCTTAAGCTCTATCTGTATACTTCGATCCTCGTTTAGTGTTAACAATAAGCACCGAATAAAAAAATAGGATACAATTAAACTGTAGTACAACTACAATAACCTCTAGTGCAACTAGAGTCAATTTCCAGCACAGCTGTTAATATCAACCACTGGATTCAGCATTTAAATAAAATAAATTCCAAATTATTTTATACATATATATATATATATATCATGTAGGACCTAGTAGCAGGTCCATCAAGATCGAGACCACTCCATTAGTCAAATGGAAATATCTTTTCCCACATGGGTCTGTGTTGGATTGTAATAACTATAGTAGATTCCAGTAAGCAAAGTTTAGCAAGATGATTAAGTGCTGATTCATTGTTATCTTGATTGTAGCCAACTGTTTTGGCAATACCAATACTGTATATATACTGTCGATCCCTGAAGATAGGTATACCTTCACCACAATCTTTTTCCTCTCTTTCTTGCTCATCTGATTTCATATCATACACTAAGATGTGAACAAAAGAAGTAGGGGAAACTGATATTAATTAGAAAATTTGACTTGAATTAAACTTCAACTGATGAAGCCACTAGAATGAGTTCTTAGTCAATTCAATGAGCTTAGGATTTTAGGTTCAACATCCATAAGAGAAAACATGATTTTTCTGTATTGGAGTTGTTCAAAATAATGGAAGATATTTTCATGATCATTCTGTATCAAGTACTTACCTGGTATACATCATACGCTGAATTTAAGATAAAATATGGCGTTGTGATGTAGGGCAGGGCATATTGTGGAAAGAAACACTGCAAAAATTGATTGAAACATAAGAAACTTAAAGTGTGAAGAAAACAACATAAACTCGAAAATACATATAACATGCAACCTGTGTTGGGTAGTATTGAGAACTAATGCAGTTTTTATCCAAGTTCCGTACAACTCCCTGAAACATTACAGTCTCACATAAATATACCAAAATATTTTTTTTGTAAAAAAACTTAACAGTTAGTTTAGGCTTGCCTAAAATTATAATATTTAAATACACTTGTATCAGGGTCCTGTAAATGAACACATAAGTCAGATATATCACTAGATTTGGCACCAACTTCCTTTGAGAATAGAAAAGACAACCCTAACTTACCAGACAAAAAGACTATCTATCATTTATCAGGACTAAATATAAGGGGAATGAATTGTGTAGAAGTCTTTATATTAGAAAGATGTATACATTTTTTTAATTATTTTCTATTCCTTTAATTTCTCATCCAACACAATTGTAATTGTTGATATCCATAATGCCCCTAAGCACAACGGAATTATTAAGAATTTGTTCTGCTGAAAATTTGAACATCTGAAATTTGGGCTACTTTCAAACACACCAAGGTTGATACTTTCCATCATTTTGTGGTAAAACTTATCCAATCACGACGTACTTCCATGTTATATTATTTTTATTTACCTGGTGGAACAGGTAAAAGTATCGATCTCCTAAGATTGGACTCTATTGGAACCGCTGACAAAATGTATAGCACTGTCAGAAATGTGAAACAAATGTATGAGTTCTTCAATTCCAAAACCACAGTTAAGTTCCAAGAAGGGAGAATATAGCTGCACTAATATTCATCATACTTTACCGTGTGAAGTCAGCACAAAACCTGTGCTGGATAGATCTAGCAAATATCCAGGTTTCAAGCAAATAAAAATGTCATGAAATTTTCATTTCTAGGTGCATCTTGATCCTTGGTTTATTATTTGTAAACTTCTTCATGGTACTTAATTGTTGAGTTGTATACCACCATCCAAATCCATTCCTGTACTTGTGCTTTCAGCCTATTCCACAATCAGCATCTACCCTCACTTTTATGAGTAAATTTATGGTCTAGGAAGAAGCCCATCTTTCATAAACTAAGGCCACTATTCTTCTTAATATGCAGAAGGCTCCTCCATGTTGTACAAAATTTATGCAACTCCATCGGTAGCTTTTACTTATCATCAAAATCATATCCCATCTATCTAGGGTCAGATATTGACACTCTATACTCACATTGCCATAGTTAATTTCATTTCTTAAGTATATTTGTATACATGTTCATTCTATCAAAAGAGTTCATGGGTCACTTGCTGTTTAGTTGCTTTAGGAGTTTCCCTTAACTCAGTAAAATCATGTTAAAGGCGTCAAAATAATTCGTGGGTCAACTACATGTTATGTTTGCTTCTTTAGAAAGTATCTTTATTCTTCAGATTAAGTGGGAGTAGTCATTGACTATATATTCAATGCTTCAAGACATCACTGTGGTGATTGTTGTTTGGAGTAGACAAAAATATTACCTGTAAAGAAACCACGCTTTCGAAAAAGGACCTCATAGTATGGTTACCAGATACATCACGTCTGGAAAAAAAAAAAAAAAAGTTGGCATCACAAGATATATATTAAAAACCTTGCTTTGAAGAAATGTTAAAATGGTTAACAACAAAACTTACAGATGAGTAATGCATCAAGTAGGCATGGCAGCAAACCAGGTTAACTAGAGCCAGGTACAGACCAACAACTATTATGCATGTCATCTAAAGCTCAAGCCAAGCTCATTTTTATCAGGCTAAAATTTAGGCTCAGACCTGAGTAGCTACATGCATAAATGGGCTAAGGGACTAAGGTGAGGTTCTAGAAGAATTAAGAAACATGGTCCAGGCATCACCACTGTCATAGACACGCCTAAAGTTAAAGTCCTCTTTATTCCTGGGCTCAAAACTGTCATGTCATGATCTTGCCATCTGAGAAGGCCCTACAGCCAGATGCTTGACAGGAAAATCTGGCATATTTTGAGCCCCTATGACCACATAAGAAGTAATGTCTTCAAGATTTAAGCGGAAGAATTTACAAGTTGAGGAAAAATCCAGCATCACTCAAGCATTTCACACTGGCATTCTCTGGCAGAAGGCTTTTAAAGTCATCACAATGCAGAAAGGTTGCAAGGCCTCCAGCTGAGCAACCTGAAAGCAGGGCCTGGACCAAAATACGTGTAACACTGAATATTATATATAGCATGTTTACACTTTTACTACCATCTAACAATGTACATGTATAAACTCCAACTAGTAGTTGCCAGATTTGCTTGACCTCATTATGTGTTGCAAATCAAGTGAATTGCCAAATATTTTTTGGACTCACCCACGTTTGATTTGAACTAACTCACAAAACCAGTAAGTTCAATCATGAACATTAACATAGATCATAAAAAAATTGATCATTGACAAGAAGTCGCAAACTTACCAAATTAATGCATTGAAAAACTAGTTTAATTGAATGCATGACTCAAAACTCGCAGAATAAGAGGTGGATTATAAAATTAGAAATTTGGCACCATAAATCGGGAATATGAACTAAGGGAGCTTGGTGATTCATCAAAACATTAAACAAATGGATCCATGAACTTAGTGAGTTAAATGAACTTATGGAAATTCCAACTGAGCGGATTATGGTCCAGGGAAATTTATGAAGTTGAGCAAATAAAGAAACATAATTCATAGATCATAGATGGTGGTGCTTTGTCGCCAATGGTTGATGTGCATTTACTCATGTAAAGAGAACTTCCATGGAATGAAAACTGGGTGAGGTGGGCTATACTTGTAAACCATACATGTATATGTTTATATGGATGCAGGCATGTTTGTTGGATTTGAAAATGCCTTCATGCATGCAAAGAACAGCAGAAGATAGATTAAGTGTTTTTGTATTACCTTATGTGCAAGGTTTAGTCCCTTTTGAAGAAGATCATGAATAATAGCATTCCAAATCCTTTGCCCTCGAAAGTACAGTGATGTGGTCTGGTCATTGACAGAAAATGAGCATATTGTGAGTTGCAACAAAAACTTAGAAAAAAAATGCAGTCTACACAATGGATGGTTAACATGAATTGGGTTGGCAGAAGGAATTTACACACTGTGGTTGACACTCAAATTGGTGCATATAAGCTATTGCGTGGAACATGGAATAATGTAGTGCATGTAGGGAAGAATAGCCAACGGACTATTCTCCAAGACGAAGACTTAGGGGTAGGGGCCTAGAAGGATTGAAATTGTCTTGGTCCCACACCACAGACACACAATCAAGAGAAAGACCCAACGAAAATTTTTATTAATCACTGAACTTATCCCTGAGGAGGGACTACAATCCTTTCTATAGATTCACACCCTGAAAACAATTCTAATTAAAATAAACTATAAATCAAATAAGATAAAACTTTCTAATTATTCTCATAACTATCCCTAACATTTAGTTACTACTAGAAAATAGGAAATATAGACTTGGATGACAATTTGCCGAAAAGGTCTAGAAATCTTCTTTAATGGGATTTAGTGGGCTTGGGCCCAGTGACGGGCCGATCATGGATTTGGCTTGCATCATGGAACCACGTAATCAAGTGACAATTACAACTATAGATCGGTTTGGAGGCCCAACAAAATAAAGCAAATGGTTGGTTCTACATTGTACTTTTTAAAAGATAGGCCGTAATTACTACAATTCCTAAAGGTGGCCCCCAATTACATCATAAAATAAGAGTTTTTTTTTTGTTTTTTTTTTTTATAATCCTACCAAGCATACTAATTGTAAATTAGAACTTAAAAATTAGAACTTTTATTTTAGACCTTAATCTAATTAGCTATTATTAATTAGGCGAGTCTCCAAACGGCCCCACTGATTTTGGACTGAAAATATCTGCAGCATCCACATTTCCATGTTTTATTTATTTCTAATATGGTCGACAGCCCGTCAGTGCATCAAATTTGGCCACAAAAAAACTGCAGCTCAACCACTGAATACTGTTAACATTAGGGATCACCCTCACCTATTGGAAGTGGTTATAACTTATAAATCTGTTTATAACTTTTAGTTGCCAGAATTTCCTTTGGGAAAAAACATTCTCCCCTAGTCAAACACTGCCTAATGTTAAATTTTTGTGATGAAGCAAAAATAAGTGAAAGGTAACCAATTCTCTATCCTTTCCAATAGAAAAAAAAAAAAAAAGGGAAAGGAAAGAAAGATGCATGGTACAAGGAAACTTACACCATTTTGAAACATAGAGTCCCCAGCAAAAGAAGCTCCATCACAATACCGAATCTTTACACGGTTCCAGTTATAAAAATCTGCCCCAAGACACAAGTTATTTCAATTAAACAGACTGAAAAGATAATAATTATTTACGCAGAGAAACTGATACAAATTATATTTGGTACCTGACTATCACATAAACTTGATAACATGTAGTGCACCATGAGATTTTGATGTTGCCAGGATTGCATCACTGGTCATATATGATTAGAAGGTGACGCAATGCAGACCGACTAAAACCTATAGCATTGCATCATTATGGTGTGGCTTTGATTGGGTATTTGAATTACCTTCCAATCAGCAATTGTTACAACACTGTAGCAAAGACATGCTAAAATTTGTGAGGAAACAAGCTAAAACACCCTTCTTTGTTGCCCTCAATATAAGAGGGTGAGCACCTACTTGCAAACCTTATTAGAAATGGTTCAACTTAACCAAGGCATAAAATATGGCTTCACAAGGAATTGGTTGAGCTGGGCCAAATCTTGTACATGCCCAGCCAGTTTGGTTATCAGGCTTACTATTAAAGGCCCAGATACAACCCACAGGCGAAAACGTTTGCATGGACAAACGATGTCTGCTAAAGTTTTGCTCCTTTGTGTTAAATATGTTAGTCTGGGTAGGGCCTATAGTTGAGTCTTTAATCATACATTAGGCAGTCAGATACCAGTCCATTTAGCCTGGCACCTGTTTAAAAGCCCAGCCAAATTCAAAAGAATGCAATCTGGGGAAAATGTTCTCCTGCTAGCAAACTGCATGTGCAATCCAGCTCTATGGGGCCCACCTTAATTTGATACTCTGGTCATCCCATGATCCGGCATCGAGCCCAATTTTACACTCATTGAGCCTTCACCGACCGTTGGATTGAAACTGAAACCAATTCTATGGTTAAGACACCATTACTTTGAGGCAGTTAAATTAAGAGCTAAGATAACATGGCACGCCATTTTATCATTTTATTTTATTTTATTTTTTGCTCCCCCTTGTCCATGAGAAGTCCTTTCCCTCTTACCTCCTCCCATTAATATAAATACATTTAGTAGGCCCCATGAGCTGAACTGCATATGAGCTATATGCAATCTGCTCGGAGGAGAACATTCACCCGCGCAATCTAGCCTAGTGCATGATCAACCTTGTTTCCTGGTCAAAGTTGGCCTCAGCCCATCCCAAGTCCTCCACAAACCCCCAAATCTATTCTTATGATTTTGATATCGATTACATGCTCACAAGTGTCGAATTAGGATCTCCCCTCTTGAAGATCAGCTGTTTGACATGGGTGCGACTGTGTGTGTTTCAAATTCCCAATGTAGCTAAATTGAACTATCTGTTTAGCCGACACTAGGATCTTTGTTTCTGAAAGCTTGCAACAAGAAGGATTCTTTCAGCTACAGCCGTAACTATAGAGAGAAGCCAGACAAGACGACCGACCGTTTTTGCCTTCATCAAACAAGTAAAATGGAACTCTCCTGTTGAGAGTTCAACCTTTCAACATTTAAAATCTCTTCTATAACAAAAGAGCATGAGATTCGTCCGAGTTTTATCTATAATTTGAGGCTGAGGTTCTATAATTTATTTCTGGGAACTATGGGTGGGGCCCACCTATCATCCAATCTAGACCTTACAATGGTCAGGGACCTCCTAATAGTCACACGCCCAAGGGTTTGGCAGCAATGCGAATGAACTGGACCGTTGGATCAACTATATATCCATATGAATGGATTGGACTTGTCGGGGCCATGGATGAATGAAGGGATTAGAAGCATGGGATTGGGTCAAACTTGATATTTGGGGTGGTCCCATATAAATCTTTCAATCCCCACCGGTCCGTTCGAAAATGAGACCTCCAATGAGCCCCACGAAAAAGTTCTCAAGGTGACTCCATGATAACCGTCCGCACTGGATCGGATCACATCCCTTTTTTGAAAGAGTCTCTCTCTTTATTCACATAATCATTTTACTTCTAGGATTTGAAGATTATAAAATTATCTACAGAACAAAGAGGGCCTTTTGAAAGGACATGGCAACTGGCCAGTAAACATCCACACATTGTCACTGGCACCAGGGGGGCCCGCAATATGAAGACTGTGGTACTCGGGGGCATAGGCGATGGTAGCCTAACATTCACGAAAAGAATGATCGTAATTGGTTTGCAATGCTCCACCAAATTCAACGTACATGTCACCGACAGTGGCGCACACAAACAACAAACATTGTCGTGGAACCCACATTGACTTGGGATCATACATCCTTGCTGTGATCGATCCGTGGGTTGATTAGTTATTACAAGAGTATTGTATCACCGGCCTAATCAACTAAAGGTTTAACCTATTTTGGCAGGAGAGGTGCCTCACAATTCAGGTGGCAAAAAAGACGTCTCACCTCAATAGCTGTCAGGGATCGATTCTTAGACAGATGGGTGGGAGTCTTCTCGCCAGTAATTCATATTTGTGAAAAGAAATAGAGAGGAAAAGAAAACCCTATTAGTTGTATTAGTAGTATGTGTATTAAATATAACATTAATATTAGTATTATGTAGTAACTTCTTCGAAAACGAATTTGTCTCTATAAATATTTAAAGCTATGTTGTTCTATGCAATGTGAGATGAATCTATTTATCACACAAACAATAAAGGAGTTGTGCATTTTTTCCATTAATAAAAAACCCCTCATGGTATTAGTAGTGCTTTGGTATATATATATTTTTGGAGGTTACCCAATTAAGGGCCTAGGATTCAAGAGAAAACCCAATTATTGAGAGAGAAACCTATTTCCATATGAAGAGTAGCTACTCAAGTAGGAAGGGAACCTAGGGATAATACTATGTGAAATTAACTAAGAGAGAGATGCGTGGGTGAGTGGAACCTAGGGATTGATTCCTAAGCAGCGGGGCGAACGTTGGTGCTTTGTGGAAGGCAATGATTATGAGTTGTCCAATAATTTTCTTAGAATGTCTTCTCTAATTTTTTTTTCGTTTTGTCGTCGGACCAGTCTTTTCTAAGAATTTGGATCTTTATTAATCAAATTTGAATTTTTAAAGTGTCCATTAAAATAATGCATAGATTGGCCACTAATGATGAATCTCTTTGTCCTTTTTTTTTTTTTTTTTTTTTTTCAATTGACCTTGTGGCCAAGGGATGATAAGTAAACTTGCCCACCGGGATTGATCCCTGAGTGGAACTATGGGAGCGGGCAGTCTATCTACAAAAGCAGCCTTGTGAACCCCAATGATGAATCCAGTTTGTTCATTCTACATGCATGCCACAAGGAATTACGGCTTGTCAAAAATCCACTTTAATTTGAATGCATCTACAATTAGATAGATCAAACTTGACAAGCCCGCGCTATTATTTTAATAAGAATAATAACTTATAATACAATATAAAAAAAATCTCAATTTATTTCAATCATTAGAAAAATGTTAATTTCAAGCCCAAACCATTGCCTACCAGTTGTGCACTTAAAATCTGTCCAAGTAGGACAAGAGTGAACCGACAAAGACAAGGTTGGTACCACCTGACATTAGCCTTGTCTTCAATTAGAAGATAAGATGATCATACCACCTCATATGGCATATCAATGCACCTATCACATCCAAGATGGCCCTACAAATTGACATATATCCTACCACTAGGCCAAACTAGAAGGTGGCCCCCCACAGAACCACTTTCCACATGCCCTATCTGATAATTTCAACTGCCATATATATATCTATTCCTCAAAAACTTTCCACATGCCTAACTGATAATTTCTGCCATATATATCTATTCCACAAAAACTTTCCACATGCCTAACTGATAATTTCAATATCCATTATAATTCTTTTCCACCGACATGAAGGGGAGAAAAAGAAAGGAAGCAATGGTATCGGGATCCTCCGAGGGGTTTTCTTTTTACCCACTGTGATTGTGAGTAGACCAATCACGGTCTATTAGCCACATCACCGTCGGCAGCCTCTACCTCGGACATGGACAGGATGCCGCGACCAAGGACTTATTGTCCATCCAAAAGGTTGGTTTAAGTCATATATAAAGGGATAACAATAGAGAGTACTACCGGAGAAAAAAAAACATGGACCTATTAGGCTTGATATAGAGGAATTGGAAATCATTATCATCATCAAAGTGTTGTCCCAATTATATTGGGGCTGGCTACATGAATTTTGTTTCTCAATTTTGACCCATCTTGAGCTTAATCCTCAGATAAGTCTTACTTCTTCAGATCTAATTTTACTACCTACATTCACATCCTCTTCGGCCTAACCCTTCCCCAGCCAAATTTCTCCTTACAAAGGCGCCTTTGCCGGTTTGCATTGGACATACCCAAACTTGCATAAAAACTCTGCCAGTTTTTATTACTGGTCCCAAGCTCAGGTAAAGAAGGAGGATTGTATTAGGTAGATTGGCAGTCAGTCTAAAAATTTGTACACTATGTCAAATCACGGGTAGCTCAATAGCAAGGTGACAACATTGATCGAGCATCCACTGTTGTCTAGTGCTCACATTAGAAGTCCCACTCCTAGACTAGTGACTTGATTCAGGAAAAATAAACTCTGATTAATTGCAAGCATTTTCGGATTTCTTGTTTAGATCATTTGAAGAAATTCAAATGTTGTCCCTCAAAAGTGGAACTCCAAAATAATTCAAGGCAAAATAGTATTTAGAGATTTAGAATTTTAAGAATTATGCTGGTCAAAAGTAAAATTTCACATAGCCAACTTAATTAATTCTCACCATTTAAGTCCAATTAAATAGAAAATTTAGAATTCTCAGCTCGCCACTTAAGTCGAATCAAATCGAATCAAATAGAAAATTCAGAATATTTCTAAACAACTCTAGTGCCGACAAAAATATTTAGTCAGAAATGCTCTCAATAAAATAGTCCCTTAAAATTTTAGGCATGTGAAACCATGCTCATGATGATCAAATTAGAGGGATATCTGCCTCACAACCTGATCAAATGCATCCTTGAGTGTCCCACTCAAGGAGAATGATATCCTAACAATTTTTCAAAGGAGTTGATAGATAATTCATAAGAGTATTGAGGAAGGGCTAGCACTGTTGGATGTGACGTCCTACTACATTACTCTATAATTTTTATTTTTTTTACTAATCTCTCTCGGCCCAGAGAGAAATCGGATAAAACCTTTGTGCTCCCCATGGTAGCACTAGTGGACTTAACCTTCAATTCCTAAAAGGGGGAACCGATGAATGATATCAAGACCTCCCGTAAAGACAGTAACCATGCCCTAAACACTATAATTGATGACAATCACTAAACTCAACGTTCTCAATGGGATTCACCAATAACATCAAACTTTAGCTTAACGAACAGAGTCCGGATCAGCTATTGCATTTGCTATACATTCACCGTGAGTTGACCAATAACACTCCGACACGTCATCCAAGAATTTAGGTAATTTTGAAGTTTAAAAAATTTAAATCAAATGAAAGAGAATCGCCTAAATTCTTGGATGACGTGTCGGAGTGTTATTGGTCAACTCACACGGTAAAAGTATAACAAATGCGATAGGTGATCCGGACTCGAACAAAAATGATTGCTCTATGAGCATTTATTATATAAGCATTAATACCTTTCATAGCATAAATTATATGAGCAATAATACCTTTCATTCTCCTAGGGTGAAGTGTCAGGTATACCTACATTTTGTAGGCCCACTTTAAAACATTCTGACCCTCTTGATCCCTTTTATCAATGCCTAGCTGAGATCCAAGAGCTCCCACTCTTACAATCCTCAAAAGTGAGGAGATTAGCATAGGCTAATTTCTCGAAATCATTCTAATTCCTTGCCCCCACATTGGAACAATAGAGGACCGTTGTCTCCTAAACATCATCCTTCTCAGGCCACTTTGTTTAATCTGACCCATTAAATGAATTCCTCCTCCAATGATCCTTATAAAATCCCCTAATTATCACTTCGATCAGAGTGATATTCAGCATTGGATGGACATGGTTTAGAGGACAATAATAAATTGAGTGAATTGATAATGTCCTCCACACTTCTTTAACCCAACAGTAGATGTCTTTCTGATGAGTACTGTGGATATTCAGGAATCTCATATAGATGGGGAAAGTTGATTCAACATGATGGATTAAGAAATGTAAGGCCCACAGCACACCACCTCTATAATTTATGGGGAAGTTGCTAACATTCTATAAACCAAGTTTGTGGCATTCAAATCCAAACTACCCCACTCATTATTAAACTGCTCCTTTCTGCTACATTCCTATTAAGTGGATCTCAAATACCCAACACGCATTAATTGCCAATTACTAACTCTAAGGACCCAGTACAATAAAAAATGAAACAGTTTGGATTTGAATGCACATGAGGACATAACTTTGGTGATTGAATTGAGCGGTGGATATATGGTAGAAGGAATTGATGTAAATCATTAATTGTGCGGACTTTTGATGGTCGGCATGAATCATCTAATCAACAGCAGGAATAAGAATGATGAGATAAACCACGGCGATCCAAGACATTGTTCCACAAAATTCAAAAAGTCAGGCCCATGTGTTGAAAGGTTTCTATTGGACATCACTGAGTCAAATTATGTATCACAGTCATCCTAGCCACATCTGGGTCATCCTAGCAATGATGTGCGGTCCAACCATCAGCACTAGTAACCATTGACAGTTAAGTTGTATTATTTATTCATTTTGTGTTAACGAGAGCCGATTTTTTCATCCAATGATCGATCTCTGGGTACCCTACTCTTCCTACATTTGTTGGCTACACTTGTGTGGGCTCTCTTCCCACATCTGTTGGGTATCTTGGATCCCAACCCCTTCACTGGAGTACTGAAACAGAAATATAGTTAAGCACAAGCTGCACAACCAAGCTACGTACAGGTGAGAACGGCCACTTACCTCACTTGTAAGTGGCAGCAGTTCTCACCTGACTGCTTAAGGTTTGAATTTTGAGTACAACACCTCTTTTTACTTGTGTGGGCTTCCTTCCCACATGTGTGAGCTTTCTTACCACTTGCGCGGGTTTTCTTTCCGTTCGTGCGGGCTTTCTCTTGGGTTCCCAGCCCACTTAGCTGGGTTAAAAAAAAGAAAAAAAGAAGCTATGTATAGTTAAGCACAACCAACCATCAACCTGCTTTTGTTCTCATTGTTATTTCTTTAATTGAAAGAATGATATGATCGACCCAAAAAATAAAATGAAAAAGAAAGCCTTAAGGTAAGGTATTGTCATTACCTAAGCTTTACTAGAATTATGCAGGGCGCTACCGGTTTTGTTAAAAAAATTCCTTTCTAGTGGTCCACATGGAAACATGACCATGAAGAATGGCCCCACAAGGAAAAGGTATGGACAAAGGTAAGGAAGAAATTAGACTTCAGGCAGATAACCCTTAAGGGGTCTAGTTTGACTTCCATTAGGATTGATGTTTGAGCTTATTGCACTAGACCTATTTAAATTGTGAGAATCTACTAAACTTGAGTTCAACCCATTGATAATCCTAATTCTTCAGCTACAGCCCACCCAAAGGCAAATCTTTTTTACTTGAAGTAACTTTGGTAAATAAAACAAAGAAAGTGAAAGAAATCACACCAGGATTAAGAGGGGCATTGTTGCTAAGGATGCCAGAAAAGATCTCAAGCTTATTCATATAACGAGTAGAACCCCGTCTTGTTTTAGCTCTTTCTAAGCATGAGTTAAGGTCGTTACACCATCCTCCTCCCTGCAAACATAAACAAAATGGCATTAAACTCATAATCTTGACGATTTATAAATACAAAAAGTAGGATACTAGCTTATGGGTCAGGTTAAATGGGTGGCCATCCCTAACCCACTGTTTTAGGGGGAAGTCTAATAGTGGTTTGGACAGGTTTGGACAAGTTCGAGAGGGGCCCAAGTTCATAGCTGTTGAACCAAGTCATATTCAAAGGATTTTGAATTCGGCCGTATAAAGCATTACTTGTTTTTTTTTTTTTTTTCAAAAAAGTCATTGCTAGCTTAATTTATATATGTCCAAATCACTTCAAATGCATCTCTCTTAATTTATCACCTAATGATATTACCCCTAAATGCTTTTAAAAGTGCTTATTTTTAATTTCATCATTCCTACCTTTACCACACATCCATATCAACATTCTTATATCTACTGCACTTATTTGTTAAAGAAATCATGAAATTAGAAACAAATGAGAAGCTATTATTTAGTTCTGACTTCAGACAAACGGAGAAAAAAGGGATGAATTGTTGTCCCCACAAATTGATCATCATGTGTCAAACTGGTATCCGTTAATTTGAGTCGTGTCTCAAGTCCTCTTCTTAATACTAACCGTATTTTTACTTCACTAAATTTCGTCACAAAGCTTGTTAATGGTTGGTTGGCATCTTTAATCCCACTCCTCCTCTAGAGGCAGGTTTTATTTTATTTTTTATTTTATAACTCTAGAGACAATTGTTATAACCACTACATGGCTACAGTAAATGCAAATTCATGATGGTTCTGGTTGAAAGTTGCAACTGAATCTTGACATAGGAAAGTAGAGAAGATGCTTGCTCTTGGGAGTCCTTTTCTGAAACAACAAAATAATGGGGTGGTACGTAAATAGTGTGGATCAATGTCCGTATAAAGTTTGAGTGGGGGCAAAAGGAGAAGTAACATTGAGCGTTGGGTGGTAATGATTTAAACCTACTGTTTAGAACATCTGGCACCAAATTGCCTTGATTCCTTTTCTATAAAAGGGCATCTTCTTAGCCAAACGCCAATTAGGCACGACGTGACAGCTGAATTGTAGATTTGCACAAGTACATGTCATGAGTGATGTATTTCTTTCTTGATTAAGACCTTTTCAAGGATAAAACATGGCACACCAATAAGATAAGCTGCGTCTATTACTAAAAGTATGTCTTAATAGCTTCCTCTATTCCAACTTGCTGGTTGATTGAGAATCCAAGCAGAGCAAGTGGGACCCACAATCCACAATTGAACACCATGTGCCTACTCATGAGATAATTAATTCATAAATGATGAAGATTGGATATCATAGAACCCTGACTTCACACCAACTTAAATTGGTTAGGTAAAGTTTCATGCTCTATGCATGTGAGGAGGACCACCTGATAAACAAGTGAAAGTCTACTTGGACAAACTCATGGGGACCGAACTTGGCCCGGTCCCCATGAGAACCATCCCAGTCGTTGTCCACCTAGCAGGGCTGGATAAATAATACTGATGGTAGCATCCCTCAACCGAGTTGATGCACCAAGGGCTTTAATGTATAAAAACTATCAGACTACCAAATTGATTTGTAATTGGGAGATTGTTGTCACTATTCGTTACTTATTTGGGAATTCAGGCCCACCTTTGATGGATCCCTTTAGTCTGAGGCAATAAATCTAATATTTCTAATGCCAACACACTTATAGTTAAATGATGTTGGCACATTGGAATCACATAAATGCCTAAAGATCGATTTAGGATTTTTAAGCAGATAAAATCACTCTTGGCCGTTGGGTTAATTTAGAAAAAAGAATCTAATATTTTTAACCTCTCTTAGGCCTAACAAATGACATTTATTATGAGATAGTCATCACCATTAGTGAAGATTATCATTTATTGTCACATAATTACCTCGAACTGTAAAAGCCAGTTGAAGGCACCAGATCCAAATCCTCTGTGAAGATGATATGCAGGCAAGCTGCCATCCAAACAAACTGCAACAATATAAATAAAGAAATAAATTAATGTCTCACTTCATAAAGCAGAGTAAGTGGATTTCAATCTCACACTGTCAAGAGCAAATGCCATCACTCCTTTTCATCATCGAGAGACACAAATTTCCCGTGCACACTAAAGACACACTTGTTTTCTATATATTAAAACTGCATGGCAACACTCAACTTCTATGTGCATTTCTTATACAAACGTGTGGCTCGTGGGAGCAGCCTTGGCTAAGTGGTCGCACCAATACACGAGTACAGGTACAGGTAGATTAACCTAACCATGTAGGCACTTTCATATTGTAAACCTAACTGTTTTATCTTTGGAAAATTTAAGGGAGTAAAATACATTAAAATAAAGTAAAAAGTAAATAAAATCTGATTGGGGACAACACCCAATAAACCTATTTTATTCACATCTATTGCAAAAGGAATACATTTTTTTTATCAAGGGACAATATTCTACTACAAGTTGTGAATATTCGGTCTCTGTTGCGGAGCCCACTTGAATGCATTTCTACTATTGTGGTCAGGATGAATGGAAATGCCTCTTTATAGATAAAAATCATGCAAAGAATCGGCTCCATTAGAGTATCATAGCCCTCGATTTGACCTGGTCAAAATTTCATGGTTCTTAATAATAGATTTTCTTTATTCAGTTTAATCCAGCGTTGAGTAAAGGTTTGATGAGCATAAAAATACTCATGATGCTAGATCATGAGGGGATAAGAATGTCAAATGAATTGCATTGCTCAAAGGTGGGCACGAGTGGGGTACATAGTCCAGAGAAGATTCTTCGTGATTGAGATCCTAATACATGAAAAAGCTTACAACACCCAAAAAATCTGATTTATACAGATGAAATCCAAAGTCTGACTGGATAGTTGGGCTTTATTATATTTGCTACAATGTTTTTTTAATCCAAGGAAGTCACACACCAAGGTGAATAGGTGATGCACATTTGTCAATCTCCATCATTAATAAAGTAAAAAGTTGAGGGGTGAAACCGAAATCCGGGTATTGGGGGTTCCCATGAAACCAACAAAACCCATTTGCTAAAGTGTCCTATTTCTATAAAGCAGGGGAGGGACCTCTTTTTAGGTGGCTGTGGAGGATCCGAATCCGTCCTCCATTTGATGTAAGCAAATAAAAACGGGTGGCTATAGAGTATCAGAATCTGTCCACCATCTGTTCTAACCATATAAAACAGGACCCAGCCCTGCTGCCTAGTGCAGGTTAAGGGACATGCATGCCCGAAATAAAATCTTTGTGGAGCCCCTCAGCTAAATGTGGGCTCTCATTATTGGCCTCACTTGATCCACCACCGTAAGTTTTCATAATCCAAAATAAGTGCACAATCGATCCAATGATTCAGTACATTTACATGGGTGCGGATTCCAGAGACATGTAACTATCCTCTGGTTTATGGTCCACTCATAGGGACCATTAAAGTGGGCCCAACTAGTATTTGTGGTGCATGTGGGGTGTAATGGTTCGGTTAATAGTTCATTTTGAGAAAATCGTTAACTGAATCATGTTTCACGGTTTTTGGCCTTTAAAAGCCGTAGCCATAACCGAACCGTGAAAAACCGTTAAAAACCGAATCACGGTTAACGGTTCAATTAGGTTAATTTTCACTTAAAAAAAAATTGTGAAAATTTTGTCATTTACCAATTAAATTCACTGTGAAAAAAAAAAATCATAGTCGGAGAATGACATAATATGTTACTGTAAAAAAAAAAGTTATTTTCCTTCAGGCCCTTAGATTTTTTTCTTATTAAAGAAACGGTTTGGTTAACCTTGTGTTTTGGAAACACGGTTAATCAAACCGCAGTTAACGGTTCGATTCGATTAATAATCATGAGTTGAGACAAAAACCGTAACAAAACTATGAAGCACGGTTTTTCGATTTCAATAACTGTAACCGTGATCGAACCGTAAAGCACGATTTTCCAATTTCAATAACCGTAACCGTAATCGAATCGTGAAGCACACTTATTAACTGCGGGTTAAACGATTTTTCGATTTTCTTTTACACCCGTTGGATGGGGTGCTCACATTATCTAATCTAATTAAAGAACGACTTGCCTGCTCTTGTAGCTTTCGCCCCACGGACCAGAGTCCTATTAACTAAAAGCCTGCCTTCCATCGAGTAAACACTCCAAACACCGTAACTCATCAAAAGCAACCAAATCGGAGTGAATCTCTCACGCCTTGGAACCAAATTTACCGCCATTTCCATTCAATTTCAGCAACTCTAACAACAACAAGAACAGAGAAAAGAGAAAAAAGAAGAGAGAATAAGACTATAAGAGAACTCTTTTGGAAAGCTAATAAAAAAAGAAGATTCCAAAAACCAAAATCATTGAAAGAAGATTCCTTACAGATGTTTCATAGTTTCATCCAAACAAGAAATGAAAAGTCATTTACCACGCATCCAAATCACAAATTACTACTTTTTCTATATCAGAATCTTGCGTTTCATGTCGAATTGGATACAAAAAGGAGTGCTTTTGGCCAAAACAAGAATGAATAGATACAGATCATTAAAGATATAAAAATCCATGGGATCTGAGAAAACATATCAAAAATAGAACAGAGAAGAATCTCATTTGATTTCATTTGAACCAGAAGCTAAAAACTTCAAAGAGATTAGAATCTCAAATCCGAACTCAATCTGATCTCGTTTGGATGATGAAAACAGCAATGATTAAGATTAAGGAATGTAGAAATGAAGAAATCATGAAGAAGAATACCAATTAAACGATCGGAAGAGATGAATCAGAGCTCAGTCGTCATTAACTCGAAGAAATCCAATTGAAAACGAAGAGAAACAGAGCATTTGAAGAGAGAGAGAGAGGAGCAGAGGAAGTGAAGATAGAAGAAGAAGAGCTACAGTTATTCTGGATTCAGACATCCAGTTATATGTAATGTGATAATATCGCGATAAATTGGAAAAGACAAGTTTTCTTTTGTTTTTATCGTAACACTAATCATTTATATGTTTCGTAAAATATCGGCGATCCATTATTCCAGTGTCACTGTTGCCATTTTTGTAGTTGTATCTTGACCGCATGTTATGTGATTTGGGAAAGATTAATGGCATAGTAAGTTCAACTTGGATGGATTTATCTAAAATTAGATAGGATTGGATTTTACTTTAATGGCATGTTTGGCATCATGCCAATCAGGCCCGGCCCTGAGTAAGGGCTGTAAGTGCTGTAAGTGCCCTTGCCCAGGGCCCATTTTTCAGGGAGGCCCAATTATGATGCAAGACTCAAGACATATAAGTATATAGCGTATGTAGGGAGCCAGAAGTCTATTCCGTCCATCATTCCATGAGACCATGACGTGGGGTAGAAGGCACTCAAGAGTCAAGGCAGCAAGCAAAGAGAGAAGGAGACTCTTCAGTCATCTCATCTGCCATTTTGTAATCTTCCGTTTGGGTTTCATCTTACCTGAGATTGAGAAAGTGCTTCCACTCATCTCTTCCACTTCCAGTTCCAGTACCTTGAGATACCTTGGAACTCTAATACAAATCACTGGGCGACTTCTTATACCTTGTAAATTCACCTCATTTGCTCTTTCTCAGGATCAGGCATTAGTTCATACTCCATTACTCCATACGAGGTATGTGATGTTCATCTCCTAATTCTACTTTCTTCTTCTCTCTCTATTTTGTTTTATTGTTTTTGTGGTGAACTGGCCCTGCTTGTTAAGATAATAAGATAGATGGATGGCTGTGTCCTACACTCCTACCCTTTAACCCTTTTTCAATTTTCACTTGATATCGGGTGTGTGTAATGAAATCTGTATCAAGTTCTAACTTGGTTTTCTTGGAAAGGGGTGCAATGTTAACAGTAGAGAAATAGGGTCATGGTGCATTTAGAACTCCATCCTCCCACTAAAAAAAAAATGAAATCAGACCCATGTACTTCTCCACCATAACCCATATCCCCTGTATCGAAGTTTTCATCTCTATTCTGTTTTTGCGGAAACCAGGTAAGAAAAGCAAAAACATGCAGTTGTTTATTTATTTTTGTTGTTAAAGAACTTTCACGCTTAAGTAACAAACTAACAATTCAAGAAAGTCACAACCCATTGAATGTAAAGACTCTTACTGAGTTCTCTTTCTTCTTTTTTTTTTTTTCAAATAATTACATCATCAACCCATTGCCAACTTTCAAGTATTTGTCTTGTTTATACATTATAGCCTTTTATTTTGAATGTTTATATGTTGAAGTTTGAATTTATATGCTTTGAATGTTAAATTTTTAGATAATTTTGTCAGTTAATGTGAGGCCATCACTAATTAAGTTTATATATACATATATATATAGAGGCCTAACTTTTACTATTGCCCTGGGCCCTGAAAAATTCAGAACCGGCCCTGATGCCAATGGGATGTTTCCGTGTTTCCATGGGATGAGACCGGATAAACCGTATTTGGTAAGTATAATAAAGTTTTTCAAAATTTGTTTTCCCTAGAATGGTCCCTAAAATGGTGTCCCATTGAGTAAAAAATGGAAAACGATTAAGTTGCTTGATTTCCTAATGAGAGTCGCCAGTTAAGAGTTCATCTAATATTTCTTCTATAATCAACTCCGTTTTTTTCATTCCTTCAATGGGGAGTGCTACTTTACACACACCCGTGTCTCTAACCAGCCGACATATTACTTATTTTCTTTGAAAACGAAAAGAATTCTATCCGTAGTTTGATTTTTCGAACTCTTTAATCGTCTCTTTCTGCGCTTCTTGTTCTTGGTTGAGAGTAGCCCTGTGTACTTTTAATATTGCATAGCTCTCTTGAGATATTAGTACAAAAACCTAGTGTTAAAATAAGTTCAATTATAAATAATGTATAATACACTATGAAATAATGTTGAATCCATATTTATAGAGGGTTTTTTTTTCTTCTTGATTCATGTTAGTGTGAAATTCTGGTAATATTCTGAAAATATCCTAATTTCCTTTCCAAGAGAATGCTTAACATCATCAAGATTCAAAATGCCACACATAAAAATTATTTTGGAAAATTCACGGAAGTACAAAATTGAAAATCCTATCTGAGTTGTAATGGACAGACAGTTGGGGGGTGCCGTGAGCCTTGATCAATTCCACCTTGGTCATAATCTGTATTCTTATTAGTGAAATATTATACACATAAAATGACAGATTATCTAGGCAACACCCTCCCTCTTATTAGTTGTATCGTTGGCAAATTTTGATCTGACCCGACTCAACCTACATTTAATCCGTATTTGACCCGCATTCTATATGGGTCAGCCATAGTTTAGATGGAACCTACCCGCAGTCAGAATGAGTCGGGTTAGGGTCAAGCCTCTCAACCTGCATAACTTGCCTAACCCATTTAAATAAGTTGGTTTAGGGTCAGCCCACATTTAAACAATTTGTTAATTTAATTTGTTGATTTAGAATAGCCTTTTTTCTTGTATGGAATGAGCTAAGTTTGTGTTGGGCTTTCTTAGCCTGGAGTTTAACTCAAATATATACACTGTTAATATATTTGATATGGAATGGGTTTAGGTCACGCTTTTTATAGTTGGGTCGGATTAAATGGGTTGACACACTTTAATTGCAGGTTGTGCAGATGTCGGGTTGAGCTGCAACGCGTGCTTACTTGACCCATTTTAAAAGCGGGTTGGATTTGGGTTTAGCTTCAGCCTGTGGGTGTGCCTGTCCTTTGTCAAGCCCACCAATTTTGACTGGACCAACCCATTTGCCATGTCTAATCATGCAGACATAACTTCCTTGTGTTGTTCTTGATCCTAATGTCACATATTAGATTAGTATGATCAATAATTATCATATTGTGAAATCTCATCAAGACCTAAAACGAAGGGTTAAGATCATTTGATTGGGTACAATACTTATATTCTTCTAAGCGCAACATGCAAATTGTTTTATATTTAAGTAAGATGCATCTAAGTGGGCCCCTTTTAAAGTTTTAAGAGATGTTAAACTTTTTTTCAAAATGAAGAAAAGAATAGCAGCATAGAGTAGCGTAACCAGTAAGACCCATGTTTCAGATAGGAGGAGGGTTTGCATCTTTAATTTCTAAAACCATCATGAAGAAGGCCCCGGCACCTGAAAATGTACGTTGCTGGTGGGCCCATTCTTGATGGATCACTAGAGGTTAGAGTTAGAAGGTGATGACCTGCTAAATTCATCTGATCATTTGTTCTCCATACACACCCAAGGATCACAATTGAGACTCCGCAGATTAGGATTAGAAATCTCAAGCTGTGATGATTAAGAAGAATTGAAGATGAAACAATATCTTCTTTAAGGTGACCTCGATGTGATTGGGCAACGTGCTGATTGGTTTGGTACAAAGATGCGTCCAATTCACACTTCATTGTGCAGACACACCTCATTCCATCTTTGGATTCTAATCACCACACATCCTACATGACCGATATTAGATTCTATGGCAATGGTTACAACTATAAGCCCAAAAGCTTTATTTGGGCGGGGACGCTTTGGCTTGTGTCAAGTAGATCATGATTTCTATATTTTTTAAATTGAAAACTAATTTCAAGAAGAAAATTTAGAGACCGGTTAGATGTGGAATAATACACCCAGAGAAAAATAAGGGTTTTTTTCGGTACGGTCACATGTATATTTCAAAAATCCTTCCTTGTTACCGAACTCCACATATTTACATGTACGTTTTCCGTAGTGTTCGTGCAATAAAAGAGTAAAAAATTCACCTTTTTTTCTGGCAATATCACCACACTTAATGTGATATCGCAAATTCTATGTGCAATATCACAATTTCTTCTTGCGATTTCATAAAAAATTTCATGTGATATTGTATAAAGTGTTACGTATAAACTCAACATTCGCCTTTTTTTTTTAATTTATATTTTCATTCCAATCTATATCTTTCGTTCTAGCAATCATCCCTTGATTTCACTGCCCATTTCTAGCTTCCTCTTCTATTGTGGTATATTTCATCCTATTATTCTTTGTGTTTATGATCTTTTTCCTTCTTTCGTGTCTTAGTGAAGGTGTTTGGGAGACAATGTAACCCACACATATGGGAAGATGAGCCCATACATGTGGCAAGTAGCCCCACAAATGTTGGAATAGAGGCACTCAAGGATTGATTCATTGGTAGGCAAGTAACAACTCTGGTTACCAACCAACTGATTAAACCCCATGTTGTCACTATTTTTTTTAAAAGGGTGTTTTATGGTATATATCTTTTTTTTCAAATATAGAGAATTAGTACCCATGAATTGTAAAATAAATATGGTAAGTTTATTTAGGTATAGAATTGATTAGGATAATAATGCATTGTTATTTGGTTGTTAATATTGCTGAAATATGTACCTTTATGCTATTCTAAATATCGATGCTTAGATTTTAAATTTGTTAATGTTGCATGTTAATCGTGGGCTCTAACTACAGAGTTTCGGTTATAGTTTTAGTAACCCGGTGAGTACGGGGTCAATCTTCATAGAGTGGTTTAAAATCCAGATCATTTTCAACTTGAAATTGTACCCTTAGAAGAAATTAAGAAGTTAAAACTAATAAAATAACTAAATTATGTAATGAGGTCTCTAAATTCAAAATTAATCTTAATTTAATTCCTAAAACCTAATTTGATGCAAGACTGAATGACTTATGCCATCCTAAAATGAAACTAAAGCAATCCTAGAAAAATCGAACTCTTAAAATGAATGCAAGAATATTAAAGTATGAAAAACTGTGTTACAGACCCAACTTTTTTAACCTGAATGACTGACCTAATATGACCTAATTCTAAATCCCATGGTTGGATTTGAAACTTTGATGATGAATGAACACAAAAGAGAAAACAAAAGTGAAAAAATGATGTAAAATGAAAGAGATATGCGTGCCTAAAGATGCCTGCCTGACCATGTTCTGCTGCAGAAATTCTGCATAGCGTGATTAATTAGCCATGTTTAGGCTACTGGAAACCTAGCTTCTCGAATTTATTATGAGCCGAAATTCTGGGGTTTCAAAGGAAAACTATCAACGTTTAATTCCCCATAATGTCAATGGAAAATAACATATTTTGATTTATTTTGAACCATGCTACTTTTTTCACGGAACCATGCTGAATTTGCTGAACCAGAGTACATTTTTTGATTTTCAGATTTATCAATTATAATCAATTACGGATTTCTCCTTTTTAATCAGTCCTTAAATATTGGATTTCCAGCAACATTAAACATGTAAAACAAAAAACCTAATTCTAATGCCTTGATCACATTCTAACCATGAAATTATGCATAAAAGTAAAATTGGAAAACATAAAATACCTAAAAGTATGGTCAAAATTGTACGAGTTTACATGTGATTAAATCTGCATAAATTTAAATCTAGTCAAGCATACTGAAATTTAAATATGGTTAAGCATATTGAAATAGTAAATGTAGTCATGAATTCGATATTCCTTCTACTCCTCTTCAACTTGAACCAAGAACTGTTGAGACTACCATCTAGGGCTTGTTCTACAACTTGGGTCGTCAAGCCGATTGTGAACCCTAAATTAGTGTGCAAGTTTGAATATAAAAGCTATAGAACGTTGTAGAACGGGATGAAAATATAAGCAGAAAGGCAACTATTGAGTTTATACATAACACTTTATGCAATATCGCATGAAATTTTTTGTGATATCGCAAGAGGTAATTGTGATATCGCATATAAAAATTGCAACATCGTATTAAGTGTAGTGATATCACAAGAAAAAGTACCTTTTGACTCTTTCAACGTACGGGATAGTACGGAGAGCATGCAGGTAAATATGTGGAGTTTGGTAACAAGGGGGAATTTTCAAGATGTACATGTGACCGTACAGAAAAAAGGCTCAAAAAATAATATTGCATTATAAGAAATTTATAATAAATCTCTTATTTCTAGACACAACTCCCAATGTGCATCACTCATCATGTATTCTTGTGCATGAAAAGCACAAAACTCATTAAAAGCTTCTTTTCTAGAAATAGTTTTATTTAATAATTCATAAATTGAATTCCATCTATGGTCAACATTCAGATATATTTTTATGGTTGATACGTCATGCCTCGCACATATTGAAGAATATAATTGTCTTCTAGGTGTGAAAGAGAAAATATATCTAATAACATCTTTACTTTTTTATGTCATATTTGAAATATGTTTTAAACTAACTTAGGCAATGAGACTTAAGATGTGATATACACATCTATTTTGAAAAATAGATCCATCGATCAAATTTGAAAGTGGAACCATAGTTTTCATTAGGTCATCAACCACTTTATTATTTGTTGCATTATCTAAAGTTACAGCTAAAACTTTTTCAAAATATTATATTCTTGAAGTTTTTCCAAAATAAGGGACCCTATTATTTGGCCAATATGTGGCCATTCAAGTTCAGAAAAAGTTATAATTCGTTTATTAATAACCTGTTTTTCATCTATGTTATGTGCAATTATAGAAAGAAAGCTATCACGACTTCTAGCTTGCCATAAATATGTAGTTTTATAGTTATCCTACCAAGACTATTTGCAAAGTGATTTTTTATATATTCCTTTTTCACTTTGCCACAACCTAATAACATCGTTTCTAACAGTATTTCTAGAAATCTTTTTAAGTTGTTGACATAGAGCATTTTGGACATATTCTTCTAAAAATTCATTTTCATAAAAAAAAGGTAGTTCAGCTAGTACAAACATTTTAGCAAGTAATTAGATAGCATTAATAGCATTATAAGAAAAAACTCCCAAATTAATATGCTTTACTGATACTTTTTTTTAGTCCGTTGCTAAAGGTTTCGGTGACGCTGACCTTTAGTGACGGAATCTGGGGCAAACATTTTTCCGCTGCTGAAAGCTTTAGCGGCAAAAAAAATCCGCCGCTAAAAGCTTATTTTGCTGTAGTGACTTGAGTTAAATGCGAGATGTCATACGCTTTAAGTTCTCCAAATTTAAATCAATATTTTTCAAAGATTAGCCCTAAGCATATGATATATCTATTACCGAACATAACATATCAAAAGACTGAACCAAAGAAATTAAAATCAAGTACCACTCTTATAAAAGTTGTTCGCACACAGAAACAATCAAAAGCTGGTTTCATTTCTTGCAACTTAAATTACATGAAAAAATATAACTCTCTCTCTCTCTCTCTCTCTCTCTCTCTCCATCATTCTCCTAAACAAAGTTGAACAACTAGTGCCTAAGATGAACTAGAAGGGGTCATGGAAAAAGGGATTAGAGATAGAAAGGTGAAGTGGACGGGATTGTGGAGCATCCTACACTATGTACAATGAGGCCTGGAGCTCCCCTAGGGAATGGTCTTAGTTATAGGACTTTGGCTCCGATGTTTGCTAAGAGTTTGTTTCCTTCCAGCGCTTTCTTTCCTTGTTTGCATAGACTCCTAACTTAATCTCCAAGCAATCTTCCATGCTTAGAAAGAATTTGAATCGGAGAAGATTCATTTTCAAACTTGGTTTCTTGGGTGAGCAACTCTTTCCTCATAGGACTCCTTTAAAAGGTTGGAATTTCTTGTAATTTCCGCCTAAAGCTACAATAGCCAACTTCTGAGGCCATATCTTCCTCAATGTAGCTCCGATTGATGCAATCTTAGGTTCTAGGGCTATATACTCGAAAAGTGCTTTTCAAATGTGGGTATATTGCACCGATCCGACACTCGATTTGAAAGTTATATCCGTTACAAGTTGATTCCCCTGAGAAAAATGGAAATAATTATGTTCATAAGAAAGCTTCATGTGTGCTGATGTCCAAGGCATTGGGGCCCAATATTGGAAGTCCAACATGGCCTTGGAATCTTTCTTTGTTTGATTCTTGATTACCTTTCCAAATTTGAATTCTTTTCTTGCTTCCTGGTTTGACTAGTCAACTCCTTGTGCAAACTTTCCTTTCTTAAACTCTTAGCTTAAATTTGAATCTCAGATTATGGTAAGTCAAGAACTCTTCTCAGATCTGAATTATCTCGAGTTGTCTTGAGTTTCTAACTTGAGCCTCTTTCTTTGACTTTTCAATGCTTCCAAAAGATGCCAAGATAGGTGGGCCCATTTGGCACGTCCACCTTGGAATCCACGCCCAAGGTGGACCCCACATAGGTGTGTGATGCTTCTTAAAATCTTGAAATTCTTTTCTTCTTCTTTGACTTCCCTTTTCACCTCTTCCTAATTTCATCAAATATGGGTCCCAATTGTTGATGATTCCTACACAATTTATAAGAAATAAATTCAGTTACTATAATTTGTAAGAAATTCATTTCGACCATGCGTAAGACCCAAACATGCATAATGATGTACCAACTTGACCAACTCTCCATAAATAACACTATGGTATAGAAAATAGAAGGCATACTTAAATGAAATCAAAAGGCCAATTGGTGTGATGGTTGGATGGTCCAAAACCCTAATTCCACAAAATTCATGCAAATCAATGAATTTTAATTGATGTTGACCAACAATCCAACTTTATGCTCAAATGCACGAAATTATGAAATTCAATGAAAGTGAATGCAAATTGACCTAATTAAGTCCACAAATTCACATAAAATGATGACCTAATGACCTAATTTTGTGGATTATCAATAGCAAACCAACTTCACTAACAAATAATGATGTCTGGTTCGAAGTGAGTAAGCTCTTGACCCCTAATGTTGTATTATTATTAAATAATTGTATGTTAGCTAATTAAGTGAGGTTAGAGTCTAAGCGAGTCGGGTTTGTCGTGTGAGTCATGCGTGCAAAGTTTCGCGCGATTCCAAGTTCGTTTGGGTATAAAAAGGGGTGGTTTGTAATTTTAGGAAGTTTTAGAGGGTTTTCTGTAACTTTGGGTTTTTGTGATTTTGAGTGCATTGTGTAGGTATCATAATTTCCATAACACTTCCCTTCAGTCATGTTTAGATCCGATGAGTTGAAGACCCCAATTAACCATCCATAGTGGGCCAAGGACTAAACTATAATTTTCCATAAACCTAGCCCTAATAAGATCCCATCGACCCAATCCCTTTTCTTTTCGTCTCTCTCTGCTCTCTCACTCTTTCTCATTTTCTCTTTTCTACCGTCACTGTCCCTTGTTGCCTCCGTCATCCGAAGCCCTCCCGAGCCGGACGACCACTCCCATTATCTTCCCCAGGCCCTCACGACCTCAAGCATCCTTTCCTTTGAGCTATCAATCGACTATGCTCTTCTAGGTAAGCTCCCAAGCTTGTAGAAACTAGGTCAACTTCCTCCCTTTGTTTAGAAAATGGTTAAGTGTTGAGTTCATGACTTTGCACATTTACGTATCATTTTAAGATGAATTAGTGGTTTAAACAGGGGAATTGTATCATTATTCATCTAATTCCATCATTTCATGCATTTTCACTAAGAAACCTCAATTTTCATATTTTTCATATATTTTCTATATTGAGTTAGAATGTTTGGCAACTTTTCTCCAAAAACTCCAGTTGGAATAGAACTTTGTCTGAATGGGTCCCGCTTCAATATGGGCTCTTCAGTATTTGATGTGTTGAATTAGAATGTGTAGAAAATGAGAATTGTAGACCTCTGTCACGAGACCCACTTTCAAGCACACATAGTCATCTTGGGCCCTGCATTGCTAATTGAAGCTTGAAAGGAAGTAAATTGAAGAATTCTCCAAGTGAACCTCACACACACGCACATATGAAAATCAATCAAGGGAATCCACTCATCATGTTAGTTAAAGAATCCTAACTACAGTAGAAGACTTCTCATAAGGCTCACTGTTCAAGCAAATGAAATGTCCCATATGACAGGGTCCGTAGTAGTTGCAAATTTGAAATAATTCATAGATAATTTAAAGAGTACAATTCTGATGGGAGTAAAAAAAGAAGAGTTTGAATAAGCCACAACTGATCTCCTTTCAAAAATGAAAGTTGTGTAGAGATAGAGTCCACTGCAAATCAAATTTCAAAAGTTAATCTCATTTTTCTCAGGATAGCTTATCTTAAATTAATGACCATAACTTTCAATCTAACCATCAGATTGATGAAATTTACTTATCGTTGGAAATCTTATTTAAAGTAGATATCCATGGAACCCAAGATTGTACAAATCAGAGCTAAATCGATAAAGTTATGAGCCTAGAAACATTGAAGTCCATTTTTAAACGAGATTGCAATTAAATCTACACAATTGATAATTTATTGTTGCACATCCCTTGTGGGACCCCATTTGAAAATTAGCTAAGCCATCCAGAGGTTTCCAGACGCTTCCACCTCATTCAAATTCAAAAAAGATAAGAGATATACTTCATTAAAGAAGATAAATCAAATCTGCAGAGAAGGTGTCTAGCTTCAATGAATCTGTAAGATAACCAGGAGTTATAAAAGGAACCCATACGTGAAGCATTCAAAGGGAGAAGGTGGGACGTCCACCACCACCCTCCATTCCTCCACCATTCTCTCTTTTCTTTTCTTAATTAATATAATTTAAGAATTATTTTTGGGTATTCTAGAGCCCTGTTCTAGAAATTAGGGTTTTTACAAGAGAGGTTTCTGAGAGCGCACAGATAAAGCTAAGTAGATCTTTGATTTATCTATAATTTATCTATTACTTTCTTTTCTCTTTTAAACGAATGTTTTGTTAGAATAATAGATCTGTCTTCATGCCTTAGGCATCCTATATTTTGATTTCTAATGAAAATAGTTTGATAATTTATGTTTATTTTGATAGATTATGCTTAGGGCTGAGATCCTTTGATAGTTTATGCTTAATTTGATGAATCATATTTATAATTTTTCATTCTTTTATGAGGTGAAGGAGGTCTTGGGTAGTGATCTTATCCTTTTTATTAAAAATTGGTTTTTGCCAAAGACAATTCCTTCGGATCTGAAACATGGATTTGTTTATGGTCTGAGTTATCTTGAGACAAAGAGTAAAATAATTGCATGGATGGATTAATTATCTTGCTTAGTGGATTCTGGATGCTTTGATCTATTTTATATATTTGATTAGTTGGTTTTTCTGACTTTTTCTAGTTTTTCTTGGATCTCAATTATTTTTTTATTAATTTTTTATTTAAAAAAAGAGGGTTCATAATTTTAATTTTAACTTAGTGGTGCTCCCTGGGGGATCGACTTATAATTGCCACTGTCTCAACAAGACAACTGTGCACTTGCAGTTAAGTTTAATGTATTGATTTAATTCACATAATTAAGCTTAGCTCACCTCTACCTTTTGCATGCATTTTGTAGGTTGAGTTCGTGAGTTGTGAGGTTTTTCCTGATCTTGAGCTCAGCTGTGGGCTCTAGGCAGGTTTTCCTTGTTTTTGGAGCTCACCCCATCGAGCAAGTGGATATATGCGTAAATGGCTTTAATATGTTGCTTCTTTATTGATTTTTATGCTTGATATCCATCTAGACACCCATCTGCTCAATGCTATGTTAATTTTGATTTTTCTAGATTAGATGTTTTGGATATGGATTGAAATGGCAGGATTAGACTCAGTTTAATGTTGAAGTGGAAAGGGTTGAGCCCTATTGTATTGTTACAATCAGGTGTCAAAAGAGGAAGGGGAATTTCCCCCTGATTTAGTTCATAAACGGATTCCGGATTGCATTTCTATATCCTCTTGGTCCACTAAGAGAGGTATCGCGGCTGACCGAGAAAACCCCTAGTCAGAGTCTGTGAAGCCTAACAACTGGGCCATTTTTTTTCCTACTAACTTTCTACTGTGACTATTGTCGTGGTCGACTGGGAGTCACCGTGAAAGCTCGAGGTCGACCGTGGAATTTGGGCTTCTTCTGAAGGATCTTTTCTTTAAAACTTGTGGACTTGGTTGGGACTCTTGGTAATGACCTTTGATGACTCACTATGGGACTTGTGTGAGGGATGTTTTGAGTGGGCAATTTCCTACGGTTATTCCGAACGATTTCCGGGTACAAACTACATTGGTGTTACACGAGACGGGGCATATGATCCCATCTTGGGATTATGCACCGAGATGATTTGATGAGGTAACATGGACCCCATCTCATCTAATGACCAGGTAGTGAAGTATGATACGTCAGGATCGACTATATGCCTATATTTGGATTGTTTTTCCATTATGACTACCAGCATGAAGCCCCCTCAGCATCACACCGGTTAAGTGCTGAATAATATATATTAAAACTAATATCCTATTCATATAAATGTATTTATAACAAATTAATTAAAAAGTTTAAATTAATCAAAAAATTATGAAAAACCAAATCTTTCATCACTTAATCCACGTCAGCATACATAAAATAAATGATTCATATGCATTTATATTCATTTTGAATACTATATAAAAACTTTCCTTTTGAATTCGGTTACATCCACACAAATGGAATGTGCCCAAGAGACATTTTATTGAAAATGCACTATTTAGCCCAAAAAACACCTTTTATTGAAAAGACACATATTATGTATTTTTACAAGGACACGTCAGTAAATGGCCCAATAAACCGATGTAACTTCTCTTAATGCCAGAATTAAGAGTGGTTATTTATTTTTTTATTTATTATTTTTTTTTTTCTCAAACAACATTCTGCTTGTGCTTGCTTTCAAGAGAAAGAATGACTATGAAATATACCCTCCGATTGGTAGAAACAGGGTATCCGGACTCGCTCCCTGATCTCTCTGACCCATCCCTCTACACCCGTCACCCAGGCGACCTCATCGCCCTCTCCCAGGCGTCTGCGTCTCGATCTCCATCCTCTCCCAGGCGACTTCATCCTGCGCAGAACCACTCACCAGAGCCTCACCCTCTCCACGCCTGTCTCTCCATTACCGACCCATCTCACAGCCTCCCCTGCGCATCAAACATCTCGGACTCTCCTCTATCCCCATCACCTGAGGCCGATCCCTGCAACCCATCCCTCACCTCACCTCTGCATCTCTCTCGTCTCCCTCTGCATCTCTCTCGGTGTGCGTCTCCCAGGTACAAATTTTTTAGGGCTTTATAGATTTCCTGTTTGAGTTCTGTAAGTGCAGAAATAAAAATACTCACAAGATCAGGATGCCTCTTAGGACTTACTCAATGCATGGAGGAGATAGCTGCGACGACCTGAGCCTGAAAGAGGAGAAAGACAAAGGTCAGAGGACCCTGGCTATGGGCAGCGCAGGGCTCTCCGATGCTTAAGTTAGCAATGGATCGGAGAAGAAGAAGAAAGAAGAAAGACTCTGTGTCTCTGTGAGAGTGCTTACCCCTTGCTCCCTTTGGCTCGTGCCTTATATATGGGACAGTCTTGGGTGAATGCCAGTGGGCTTGGTGATGTGACCTGGGTCACATCAGCCCACAAAGCCATTAATGAAGGTCCATCATAGCCCATACTGCATTTAATGTGGGTCCGATCAGCCCACAATGCATTTAATGTCAGTCACATTGGGCCTGATCCTGCCCTGATCTGGTGGTGGCTGAAGTCCCATCAGATCCCTTCCTTGGGCTTTGCCACGATAGGGCCGCGGCTATCAGCTGCAAGCGCAATTCCGCATTGCCGAGCTTGCATTGCCGAGACTGAACGATATGCGCGGCCGAACTGAATTCTGTTTGGCCGAGACCAGCACGTAGTGCCGAGACCGAAGTAGATCGGATCGTAGCCGAGATCAAGGGACGTGGTCCCCTAAACAGTAGCTAACCGAGCACACCCTACCCGAGACCAAGAGAAACTAGTTCACGGAATGGGCCCCCACACAATAGCCCCTCAGTTCTTGACCTCTAGGGCTCTCTCGGGCACTAAGGTTAAGAGCTGGACCGATCCCCCGCACTAGGGTTGAGAACTGAACCGATCTCCCGAGACGGACAGTGCTCGCCTTCCATCTGATTTTGTTTAAGGGTTCTGACTTATTCGGCGCCGGACGCCGCCGTTGCTTCGTCTGCCAGAGATAATAAAGGGGGTAATAAATGCGGGGGCTATGATTAGCATGGGAAGGCGAACCATCACTGCCACAGCGCCACGCGTTATTGCCCGGTAGGCTATCTTGCCTTTTCGAGGGGGGATGCGACGCAAGCCGAGGCGACATCTCACGCGTGTCCTGCTTCGAATTCCGGAATGGCGCCCATTCCTCCCCTTTATATTCATTTTCGTCTTCTCCCTTTGCCATTTTCGCTCTCAATTCCTCTGCTCTCTGCCTGGACTTCTGTTTCCTGCTAGAACTAGTGCCACCGGACTAGGACCAGACCTCGTACTGTTTCCCAACAGTAGTCGCCCACATCCGTCAGTCGGAGTCTGACTTTGCCCCGTCAAACCAGTGAGTTTTCTTCCGCTCCCTCCTCCTTCATTTACATTCCAGACCTAGCCCCTAGGGTTTCTTAGATCCGGAAATGGGGATTTTCACCCATTGGATAGATTCCCCGTCAGGCCTGGCTAACCTTAGGAGAGTTTACATGATCCCGGACGAGGTCCGGATCATGGCAGCCGACCCTTCTGTTTATGCTTTCCGCAACGGCTGGATGCCGTTCCCTCTGATAGCCGTCATCGAGGGTGGGGTCAGATTCCCCGTGCACCCTCTTCTTAGGTCTTGTTTGGAGACCTGGAACCTCAGCCCCTGCCAGCTAATGCCCAATGGGTATAAAATAATCATGGGCGTCGCCGAGCTGAATAGGATTCTAGACATCAGTCTCGGCGTCCATGATATAGAGGATATATATGACCTCTGCAAGACCAGGGACGGGGTCACCTATTACCTTCGCGTCAAGGCGAAGTGCCAACCCCTCGTCACGGCGCTGGAGGACTCCAATAAATACGCCGGAGATGACCGTCTGCTCGTCTCGGGAAACTGGGAGTTCGGCGAGACCGAGACCGAAGTAGCTAGGAGGGTCCGAGTCCCTCGACGCTTCGGGACTCCACCGAGTAAAGACCTAACCCCTTTGGGTTTCGGATTTTCCCTTTCCCCCCTTTTTTTTTTTTGTTTTATTTCTGCTGCCGAATTCTAACTCAGCTGTTTTTCGCAGGCCTTTCTCAGCGCAAGCGTGAAGCCCAGCTGAACGGCTGGAGAAGGCACTCACCTTGGCTGAGCAAGGTGTACTGCTACCACGGCCACCACACAAGAGCTGCCTACTCTCTTCTGAAGTACGAGCCGAGATACGTGTCTTACACACGGAAATCCGGCAACCCGGAGAGATTCGCCCCCGATCCAGCAGAAACCAGCGGGACCGTCACGGTTGCGGAAGCGTCCGCAACGTTGGCCGTGGTCACGGGCATCCCGCTAAGGGAAATTGAAGAATATACCTCCGGAGCCGAGGTAGACTCTCCGACAAGGGAAGTTGAGAACTATACTTCCGGTGCCGAGGCCGAAGTCGACGATATGGAGAGGCGCAGGCCCGCGTTTCAGCCAAAGAGTCTGGCGAACGCCGTCCTCGGAGGCGGTAGAAAGGTTGCCGCAACCCGCACTGCCTCGCCCTCCTTCGGGACCATCGTCCCTGCTAGAATTGAGGCCCGACCTTCCCCAGTCTCGGAAAGCGAGAGGCCGAGGAAAAAGGCGAAGGGGAAGGAGCCGGAGAGGGAGGAGCGACCACGGCAAAGTTCCCCACGAGCTGCGAGGGAAACGGCAGTGGACATGGTGCCCACCCCGGCAGTTCCTCTGGCGGAGAGTCGCTCCGAGCCCCAGGCGGCAACGTCCCCGGGTGCTGAGCCGGCCGAGTTCAGGCCGGACATGGAGCTGAGGAAGGGGAGGCCCCTAAATGCTGGGGATAGACTGGTGGGGAGCCCGGATGTCATCGCGGCGCTCAGCCGAGCCTGTGCGCTCCCCAGGGACATGGAGAGGCACAGGTCGGAAGACACCCCCCTGCTGCTTATGAGGACCATACAGCACTCCCTCGCTGTAAGTGCCCGACTTTCCTGGTCACAGGTGTTTCTATCTTTAAATATTTCTTGCTTTCATGCTGAGCTTCTTTTGTTTGATCCGCTGCAGGCTGTCCAAAGGCTCCAGATAGTCGCGGACAGGATAGCGGAGGAGGACAGTCGGTTGGCTCGCCTGGCAAAGGAAAAGCAGAAAGCCGAATCCGAACTGCGAGCGGCCAAGGAGGAGCTGAAGGCGGAGGCGGCCAAGACTGCGGAGCTCAAGGCTCAGTCAGATATGATGGCCAGCGACCTCTGCAAAGCAAGGTCAGAGGGCTTCGAATGGCAAACGAAGCTCCAGGCAGAGGAGAAGAGTTCGGCGGGGTTCAAGGCCGAGCTGGAGCTGGAAAGGAAGGCGAAGGAGGAACTCCTTGCATCGAAGGAGGAACTCCTTGCATCGAAACAAGCTGAGGTCGATGCCGCCTTCCTGGAGGGGACTGAGGAAGCTGCGAAGATTTACGTTGATCAAATCACGGCGCTCAGCCCGAAGCTGTACCGGCTCGGCTGCAAGGCCGTGTTGAAGAAGATGGGGGTTCCTGCAGATGATCCGATACATCAGAGTCTCCCCGAGCTCGGAGAGGAGCCCCTAGATGAGGCCCTGGCCGAGACCCCTGCCACCCCGGCCGAAGTCCCTTCCGAGCCAACGCCTGACCCCGTTGAAGAAGCTCCTCAAGCCGAGGCCGCCGTGGTCGTCATCGAGGACCTAGAAGCAGAGCCATCGACTTAACTTCCTCTTTTTTCTTTTCTTTATAAAATGTAGTCTTTGTTTCAAACTGTCTCGATGTAAATCAATGCTATCAATGAAAGACTCTTTCTCATATTTTTCTCCTGTGTGGTGTGGCTTTTACTTGCTTTCCTTTGTACGCTTTCCGTGAGTGTTGTGAATTTGGGTGTGACTTCGGACCAGAGTAGACCGACCTGATCAGGGTTCTCTGCGAGCGCTGACCCTTTGGAAGCCCCATGTATTTCGGCGAAACCAGATTTCCGTGTTGGAAAACTGGTGCCGTTTCGGCTGGTCTAGGTGGCTGAGTACCAGCCTTAGACATGGGCTGTTTCGGAAACTCGTCTAGGTGGCTGAGTGCCAGCCTGAGACATGGTCCGTTTCGGCAACTCATCTAGGAGGCTGAGTGCCAACCTTAGATATGGGCCGTGACGGAAACTCATCTAGGTGGCTGAGTGCCGACCTTAGACATGGTCCGTTTCGGCAGCTCGTCTAGGTGGCTGAGTGCCAACCTTAGACATGGGCCGTTTCGGCAACTCATCTAGGTGGCTGAGCGCCAACCTTAGATATGGGCCGTGGCGGATACTCGTCTAGGTGGCTGAGTGCCGGCCTTAGACATGGTCCGTTTCGGCAGCTCGTCTAGGTGGCTGAGTGCCAACCTTAGACATGGGCCGTTTCGGCGACTCATCTAGGTGGCTGAGTGCCAACCTTAGATATGGGCCGTTTCGGCAACTCATCTAGGTGGTTGAGTGCCAACCTTAGATATGGGCCGTGGCGGATACTCGTCTAGGTGGCTGAGTGCCGGCCTTAGACATGGTCCGTTTCGGCAGCTCGTCTAGGTGGCTGAGTGCCAACCTTAGACATGGGCCGTTTCGGCGACTCATCTAGGTGGCTGAGTGCCAACCTTAGATATGGGCCGTTTCGGCAACTCATCTAGGTGGCTGAGTGCCAACCTTAGATATGGGCCGTGGCGGATACTCGTCTAGGTGGCTGAGTGCCGGCCTTAGACGGTCTTCCAACTTCGCACCATTGTCACTGTCAGGATGCCAGATTGCTACAAATTGTGGAGAACTGTAGTTTCATTGAATCCAGAAGCGTTGTACAAGTACAAAGACTAAAAATAGAATTTTTTGAGGTGTGAGGCGTTCCATGGTCTCGGTAGCGGACGTCCCTCCATGTCTTCGAGCCGATAAGCCGACCGTCCAGCAATGGAAGTGACCTTAAACGGACCATGCCAATTCGGCGCTAGCTTCCCTTGATTCGGATCCCTGTCGGCTGGGAGCGTTTTCTTGAGAACCAGTTCCCCCACGCAGAACTTCCTTTCTCTGACGTTCTGGTTATAGCCCCTGGCTAGCCGCTGCTGGTAGACGGCCAGTCTGACTGCCGCCGCTTCTCTTCTTTCGTCTGCCAAATCCAGTTCCCTGGCCAAGTTAGTCTCGTTCTGTCCTTGGTCAAAGAGTTCGGACCTCAGAGTGGGGAGGCCGATCTCCAAAGGGATGACCGCTTCCATCCCGTAGGCGAGCGAGAAGGGGGTAGCCGAAGTGGAACGCCTTGGAGTGGTCCTGTAAGCCCACAGGACGCTCGGCAGTTCTTCCACCCATCTCCCCTTCGCTTGGTCCAGCCGCCTCTTGAGCCCATCGAGGATCACCTTGTTGGAGATCTCGGCCTGGCCGTTACTCTGTGGGTAAGCTGGCGTGGAGTAATGGTTTCGGATGCCGAGATCCTGGCAGAAGGTCTTGAAGAGTTTAGAGTCGAACTGAGTTCCGTTGTCCGAAACCAGCGCTCTGGGAATGCCAAACCTTGTGACGACATTCTTCCACACAAAATTCTTGGAGTCTCGCTCTGTGATGGATGAAAGTGGCTCTGCTTCGATCCATTTGGTGAAGTAATCTGTCGCCACAATAAGCCATCTCTTGTTCCCTGGGGTTCGGTGGAGCGGGCCCACTATATCGAGCCCCCACTGGGCGAATGGCCACGGGCTAGAGAGCGGGCTGAGATCCTGCGCGGGCTGATGGAGAGAGTGTGAGAACTTCTGGCACTTCTCGCACTTCTTCGCATATACCTGCGCATCTTTCTGCATATACGGCCACCAGTAACCCTGGCTGATGGCTCGGTAAGATAGGGATCTTCCTCCGATATGGCTCCCGCAGATTCCTTCGTGTATCTCGAAAAGGAGGTCCTCGACCTTACTTGGATGGACGCACTGGAGGTACGGTCCCGAGAACGATTTCCTGTAGAGCTTGACTTCGGGAGATAGCCAAAACCGAGCTGCCTTGAGTCTGACCCGGTGGGCCTCACCACTGTCCTCGGGAAGCCTGTCGTCCTTCAGGTAGGTGATAATAGGGTCCATCCAGCTCGGACCGAGACCGATGCATAACACTTCCCGAGGTGAACAGAGCTCAATGCTGGGCGCAGCTAGCGATCCGACTTCGACGCTCCTCTTTTTCCCTGCCTCAACAGCACTGGCCAGGTTAGCCAAGGCGTCTGCGTGAGAGTTCGCTTCTCTGCCGATCTGCCTGACTTCGGCCGACTGAAATTGTGCCAGCAGCTTCTTAGCCAGGGCCAAGTACGCGGCCATCCGGTCGTCGCGAGCCTGGTAGTTCCCAGTCAGCTGGTTTGTCACCAACTGTGAATCACTGAAGACCACCAGCTGTTGAGCTCCGAGGATATTGGCACTGTTAAGTCCGGCTAAAAGGGCTTCGTACTCAGCTTCATTGTTTGACGCCTTGAAGTCCAGGGTCAGAGCCTGCTCGATGACCAGTCCTTCTGGCGATTGGAGAACAACTCCTGCTCCGGCTCTTCTCGAGGTGGAAGATCCGTCGACGAAGATTTTCCAAACTGGGGTCTCGGCTTGAGATGGTGATTGTTCAGAACTCGTGGGAGCCCCACGCTCCTCGCCCCCCAGTTCGGTGCCGAGCTGGGTTGGTGCCGAACTTGAATCAAACTCGGCGAGGAAATCTGCCAGAACCTGGGCTTTTATTGCTGTCCGTGGCTGATACTGAATCTCATACTGCCCTAGTTCGACAGCCCATCGGGAGATTCTTCCTGAAAAGTCAGCCTTCTTGAAAACAGATTGGAGTGGGTGCTCCGTAACAACCGCAATAGAATGGGTTTGAAAGTAATGGGAGAGCTTTCGCGAGGCGCTAACGAGCGCCAAGGCGAGCTTCTCCAGAGGCAGATACCTGGTCTCGGCATCAATAAGGGTCTTGCTCGTATAATATACCGGTTTCTGAACCTTGTCCTCTTCTCGGATGAGGACCGAGCTGACCGCATGATCCGAGACCGCTAAGTATAAATACAGGGTCTCCTCGTGGGTCGGGGTTGACAACAACGGTGGTGATGAAAGGTAAGCCTTGAGCTGCTGCAAGGCGTGGTCACATTCTGGGGTCCATTGGAATTTAGAATTTTTTCTAAGAAGATGAAAGAAAGGTCGGCACTTATCTGAAGATTTGCTGATGAAGCGATTCAGTGCCGCGGCCATTCCTGTAAGCTTCTGGACCTCCTTGACCGAAGTTGGACTCTGCACTCTGAGGATAGCTGAGATCTGATCTGGGTCTGCCTCAATGCCTCTGCGTGTAACCAAGCTGCCCAAAAACTTGCCGGAACCAACACCGAAGGCGCACTTCGAGGCGTTAAGCTTCAGCCGGAACTTCTTTAGAGTGGCGAAGATCTCGGCCAAGTCTGACAGATGATCCCGCGCCTGCTTGGACTTGACCACCATGTCATCGATGTAAACCTCCACAGTTTTGCCGAGCTGATCGTGAAACATATTGGTGACAAGTCTCTGGTAGGTGGCCCCTGCATTCTTCAGCCCAAACGGCATCACCTTATAACAGTAGGTTCCCCTGGGCGTGATAAAAGCTGTTTTCTCTTCGTCTGGCCCAAATAGTGGGATCTGATGATAGCCGCGGTAGGCGTCGAGGAAGCTCATTCTGTCGTGCCCGGCCGTGGCGTCGATCAACTGGTCAATCTTCGGGAGGGGAAAGCTGTCCTTGGGACAGGCTTTGTTGAGGTCGGTAAAGTCGACGCACACCCTCCACTTGCCAGTCTTCTTCCTGACGACCACCGGATTGGCTAACCATTTCGGGTATTGAACCTCCCTGATAGCTCCGGCCTCAAGCAGCTTATCCACTTCCTCGACGACGGCTTCGGTCTGCGGGACCCCAGTTCTCCGTGCCTTCTGCATCACAGGTTTGTGGTTAGGGTCAACATTTAGTTTGTGACACATTACCTCGGGGTCGACGCCAGGCATCTCCTGAGGCGTCCAGGCGAAGGCATCTCTGTTCTGCATCAGGAACTGGGCCAGTTCGGACCTTTCCGGCTCTCCAAGCTGGCTGCCGAGTAGAAAGAACCGATCCGGGTCCTTCTGGTCGATCCGGACTTCGGCCAATTCCTCGACGCTCTTCCTGCCCGGATCTTGGCCGAGCTCATCCAGCCCCTGCTCCAGGTTCTTCTCCATCTCGGCCACATTGACCTCCTTGGGCTCTTGCTCCCCAGGTACCACAGCTGTCAAGCACAGCTTAGCCGCCTGCTGATCTCCTCTTACCGTGATAATCTCAATTCGGCCGCTCTTTCCCTCCCATGGAAATTTCAGCTTCTGATGGAGGGTGGAAGGGACTGCTTCCAGGCTGTGGAGCCAAGACCTGCCCATTATAGCATTGTAGGGAGAGGGTGCGTTGATCACCATGAAGGTTGCCATGACAGACGCGCCACCGACCTCGACCTTGAATGTCACTTTCCCCTTAGGATAGACTGGTTTGGCGCTGAAGCCGATAAGGGGAATTCGAGCCTCCTGCAGATCTTTCTCTGTCAGTCCCATCCTTCGAAAGCTGTCGAAATAGAGGACCTCGGAAGAACTACCGGGGTCAACAAGGACTTTCTTCACAGTACAATTCTTCACGCCCTGCTTAGAGCAATCGAACTTCAGAGTCACGATCAGGGGGTCGTTGTGGGGGAGCTGCACCCCTTCTAGATCTGCATCAGTAAACCTGATCTCGGGACGCTCCCTCCGAGCCCTTTTCGGTGCTGAACCGAGTTCGGCGGCCATGACATGTTTGCCGTGAGAGGCTTTCCTGGCTTCGGCACGTGCTTGGTTACTCCCCTTGGGCGGGGGTGCCAGATGGATAACGTCAATTATCTTCTCTGTCCCGTCGCTGTCGTGACCCCCTTCGTCTCGGCGCGGGGCTCGGGTGTCGGCCCTGGTTTCTCTCCTGACAAACTCTTGCAGGTGTCCATCCTGGACAAGCTTCTCTAAATGCGACCGCAGTATCCTGCAATCTTCAGTCTTATGGCCGCCCTCCTTGTGATAGGAACAGAACTTCGTCTGATCTCGTTTAGAAGGGTCGCCTTGCATGGGCTCTGGCCAGCTGAAGTACGGCCTGCTCTTGATCTTATACATGATTTTGTGGATTGGCATCTTGAAGACCGTGTTGACCGCCTGGAATGCGTCCTCTGTCAGCCTGGGTCGCTTGTTTCTTTCCGAGACGAACGCATGAGGCCTTGCCGAGCTGGTGGGCGCCCAACGCCTGTTTGGCTCATCTCTCCGCCGCTCCTCTCTCCGAGGTTCACTCCTCCGAGACGGTCCCCCGTCTTGCCTGGATGTCCTCCCACCCCGGTCCTTCAGCGCGGTTCCATGGTTTTCCCGAGCGCGGATCTGGTCATCTTCTTGGGCAATGTACCGGTTGGCGATGGACATGAGCGCTGCTATGGAAGACACCGGGTTCCTAGCCAAGTCCTTGCGGAGATCGCTGTCTGGTAGCAAGGCATTCTGGAATGCGAAGACGGCAACCTCGTCCTTGGAGCTCTCTATCTGACTGTAGACCGCCCAGAACCGCTTGGCGAACTGGGTGACGTTCTCTCCTTGCTTCATCTTCAAGGCCATGATGTCTGCATCTGTCTTCGGAAGGACTCTGTAGGCCTGGAACTTCTTCAAGAAGGACTGCTGGAGCTGCTGCCAGCTCGAAATGGCCCCCTCCGGTAGTGCACAGAACCACTTCAGGGGGAGGTCACCCAGACTGGAAGAAAAAACTCTACAGTTCAGGTGACCCTCATCTCCCCAGACAGACATCCTCTGGGAGAAGTGCCTGAGATGCGTAGCTGGATCCGAGACCCCATCATAGGTGACGAATCTTGGTACGCTGAACTTCTTGGGTAAGGGGTACCTCCTGATGTCTTGGGAGAAAGGAGTCGCACCGAGATCAACGGGGTTACAGCAAGCATCCTCTTGGTCTCGGCCGAAGCCGGCTACCTCAAGGTTGCGCTGGACCGTTTCCCTTATGTGTGCGTCCAGCCATTCCTGGTCTCGGTACATGTTCTCCGGAATGGTTTCGGACGCCTTCCTGGAATAGCTACGGCTGGCGCTTGAGCCTTCATCTCGGGTTCGGTCGTCCCCTTTCTTGTTCCTGTTCAAGTGGTCCCTCAGATCCTCCTTTGAGGAAGAGATGCGCGTAACACGAGTAACCCTCTCCTCATGTTGTCGCTGGGATCGCTCCTGACGAGTCCGCTGCTGCTGGGACTGCTCCTGACGAGTCCGCTGCTGCTGTCGAGACCGTTGCTGCTGTGACTGCTCCCTACGAGTCCGCTGCTGCTGCCTTGCTGAGCCCGCAGCTTTCTCCAGCTGCTGCTGGAGCTGGCGGATTAGAGCATCCTTTTCCCTGAGGGCCTCGTTCTGTGCCTTAATCTCCCGAAGGGTGGAGTTCAAGCTGTCGCCAGGGTTGTAGTCATCATCCTCTTCATCCTCAACGTCTTCGACGTGTCCTTCCTGACCTGAAGGGCGTGGTCCATCGACCACTGGGGACTTATCCCGCTGGTCTCGCCCTGTCAGGAGACCTGCAGGCTGCTGGGCGTCTCCCCTCCCGGGAGCGGACTCTGTACGGAGGTCACGCTGCTGGACGTTGATCCGGATGAGAGCGCGTTCAGCATCGTCCTCTGCGACTACTTGCTTCCCAGCCCTCTGCTGGTCAGGGGGCGGTCCTGCATGCTTTGTCTTGGAAGTTTCTCCGCTTTTCGCAGTTCTCCTCGTCATGGTATTTAGGAATAGGAATAGGAAAGATTATAGAAACTGTTCCCACAGACGGCGCCAATTGTAAGTGCAGAAATAAAAATACTCACAAGATCAGGATGCCTCTTAGGACTTACTCAATGCATGGAGGAGATAGCTGCGACGACCTGAGCCTGAAAGAGGAGAAAGACAAAGGTCAGAGGACCCTGGCTATGGGCAGCGCAGGGCTCTCCGATGCTTAAGTTAGCAATGGATCGGAGAAGAAGAAGAAAGAAGAAAGACTCTGTGTCTCTGTGAGAGTGCTTACCCCTTGCTCCCTTTGGCTCGTGCCTTATATATGGGACAGTCTTGGGTGAATGCCAGTGGGCTTGGTGATGTGACCTGGGTCACATCAGCCCACAAAGCCATTAATGAAGGTCCATCATAGCCCATACTGCATTTAATGTGGGTCCGATCAGCCCACAATGCATTTAATGTCAGTCACATTGGGCCTGATCCTGCCCTGATCTGGTGGTGGCTGAAGTCCCATCAGATCCCTTCCTTGGGCTTTGCCACGATAGGGCCGCGGCTATCAGCTGCAAGCGCAATTCCGCATTGCCGAGCTTGCATTGCCGAGACTGAACGATATGCGCGGCCGAACTGAATTCTGTTTGGCCGAGACCAGCACGTAGTGCCGAGACCGAAGTAGATCGGATCGTAGCCGAGATCAAGGGACGTGGTCCCCTAAACAGTAGCTAACCGAGCACACCCTAGCCGAGACCAAGAGAAACTAGTTCACGGAATGGGCCCCCACACAAGTTCTGTTTCTTTTTCTCGTTTGAAGAGACTTTTCATTCCATGTTGGTGGGGTTTTGATTCAATGGTTTGAACTTAAAAGCTTTTAATCCATGGTAGAAGTAGAACACACTGAAGTCTAACTAGATTTGGGTAATCAGTTTTATTTTTTCCTTAGTTATGATCATGTGATAGTCTTCTGTAGCTGCACACAATTTCTTCTTTTATTACGATTGGCTTATGTAATGCACACATTTTGTTAATCGATTTAGGTTAGGCAATGGATCTCATTTGAACTTTATCATCTATAGTGCAGGCATTTTACAAAGTCAATAGAAGTTGGGCTTCATACAAGTTTATGACAGTATGGTGAGCATCATTTCTCAATTTGTGTTTGATCTTTATCTTTCACTTAGTGTTAAAACTTGAACTTTTCTTACTGTTATAGATATTGTTTATCTATTGTCCCTTTCCGAAGTTTTTTTCTTGATTATGATATTTTGTGTTTTCTCTTTTGAAATCAATGGCTGTTCCTTCTTAATTATGATGTTTTTTATTTATTATCCTTTTATTCGTGTCGAATGTTACAAAGGGTCATAATCTACTTAGTGAACTTCATTATTTTGAGTTTTTTAATTGTGTTTATTTTTGTTGAGGCCAATTATACAGCCCATGGATGCATTCCAAAGTGACGAGTCTTCCAAAAACTTTAAGAATTGCTGTGTAAGTATTGGATTAGCTTGAAGATTTAATTTTTTTTTTTAACCAGCTTCAATTGTCTACGAATGGACACCAGAACTTGCACCCTCAATTCTTTATATGTATAGAAGTGCTGACATTTGCCAGCGAAGTGTTGAGATACGACTTTACTTTTAGCTGGGGACTATAAATGGGGTCCCTTGAATGTGATTTCAGATCATCAGCTTATTTGTTGGGGTCCATTTTGATGACCAATATTTCATATTGAAGGACTTTATATTTTTTAGATTAATGGTGTCTACTTCGGCAATTTTTATTATATTTTGTTCCAAAATAGGCATTGGTGAAGTAGAAAAATTCTTGCATGCAGAATGGCAGTGGATATTGGATGTAAAAAGGTGATGCTTTGTGGTGGAAGATGATTGAAAATAGCATGGAATATAAACTGCAAGTTGGACACTAGGTTTTAGCAATGTACAGGATAGGAATGGATTCATCAAATGAGACGCAAAGTTACTCCTTTAATGTGGGAATTTCTTGAATGGATGAGATACAAGTATGCATTGAAACTATGCTTGTTTTGGGGTGAGATCTTTTTTTACTTCTTTATCCTATAACTATGTTGTCTTTATTCAAGGAAAAATCTAGTAGCTGAACAACACTGGATTTTTCATGTGGATACTAGATTTTAAAGCTTTGTTTATAGGAAACCTTCTAGATGAGATTTTTTTTTTTTTTTTTTAAAATCTTACTAAAGGGCTGATGTGAGATGTACATTGGTATAAATGGAGGCAATTAGAAGAGTGAAACAGTATTGCAATGAGACTTAGCTAAATCGTCTTAAAGGTGCTCTTGACTAGATGAGATCAGTGCACGTCTTATACTGTTGCTGCTGGAAGAGCTTATTCTGAGAGTTGAAGGTTTTCGGTAGATGGCTGTTAGACAAGATAGAATCCAGGCATTTGCTTCATGTGCAGGGAATGTGAGGAGTTGGTTTGACAGTCTCATTTGTCGCTGCAAATAAAGTGACTTCTAACATTTAAAAAAAATGAAAATAAATAAAGTGACTTCTAAGGTATGGAACTACTTTATAGTACTAAACCAAACTAAGCCTTCTCCCACTAGGTGGGGTCGGCTATATGAATTTGACGACCCCAATCAAATCTGTTTAGAGCCATGTCCTTCGTTAGATCCATGTAGGCAAGGTCATGTTTAATAGTTTCTTTCCAACTTCTCTTGGGTCTCCCTCTCCCTCTCCTACTCCTACTCCTGGCAATCTCCATGCTTTCACACCTTTCAACAGGTGTCTCTGTTGGGACATGGCCGAACCATCTCATTCGATTTTCTCTTATTTTATCTTCAATCGGTGCTATTCCTACTTTGCCCCTAATCTCCTCATTCCTAATCTTATCTCTCCTTGTGATCCCGCACATCCATCTTAGCATTCTCATCTCCGCAACTTCTATCTTCTTAACATGATTATGCTTTACTGCCCAGCACTCTGATCCATATAACAACACTGGACGTACCGCCACCTTATAATACTTTCATTTAACCTTGAGGGGGACTTTCCGATCACACAAGACCCCCGAAGCACTCCTCCATTTGGTCCACCCAGCCTGAATCCTGTGACTTACATCAGTATCAATCTCTCCATCCTGTTGCATCATAAGGTCTCAAATCCATAAAGAAATCCGACTTAGTATTGTGCTGGTTGTCGGTTACCTGACGCACAACCCTCCTCCTTTGTCCGGGCTTGGGACCAGCTATGTCAAGGATACCCCAACATAGGCGGAATTACTTTATAGTACTATGAGGAAAAATGCCTGGTCCATTTCCTGGGATGAGTGAGGATATTGTGGAAGGTGATGCTTCCTTCTGCAATAATTTTGGTGGGTTTGGTAGGGAAGAAATAATATTTGCTCAGGGATATGGTGAGACCACTTGAGCTGGTTTTTATAAGGGTGACATGTTTAACCTTTGAAACTAAACTGAGAAAGACAAAACTAAAGGCATAGTGGTTGTGTGCCCATTATCTAGGCTTGTAAAGTTGATTCTTGGTGTTGCTTGGATAGAAAATCTCAATAAAGAACAGATCATGTAAAAAACTTACAATGCATATAAAGACAAAACATCTACAAACACTACCCATCCCTAAGATGCTAAAGAAAAATATAAAAATATTCTCTCTGCAAGTGAATGAGTGTATAAAGTACAAATGACTATCTACTTGGTATATAGGGTCTGTGGACACCCCCATAAGAAGATAAAGATGCCTTCTCCATTTTCCTAACCTTCAAAACGTGTTCCACTGCAATGACTCTTATTCTTCAGGATCCCAATATTGAAGCAGGCCACAGAGGAATGTAGGTGGTTACATACTTACATATGTACACATGCATACATGTAATTTTGCATGCATCATTTAAGAATAAAGCCATGTATACACGTGTTTGTAGGTTTTATAGTGAAATGACAATAATCAGAGAACCTATCTGATGAGCTCCAAACTCCCATTAGTATGAAATTAGTAGAATTAAGGAGAAAAGATGATGATGGTGGAAGGTCCTGCTGCTCTGTTCATTAGTAGAATTAACCATATGTCCTGCTGCGTCAAAGCATCATATCTATTTTGTATTGTCGCCACTTCTGAGGAAAATAGTAGGTGCTTGGGTGCTCAAAGGTGAACTGATGTTTTGAGCTATGGGGTCATGGGTTATTATAAAAGAAGGATAAAGGGGTCTTGGGACATTTGATAACCATTGCACTAGTCGCGCTAGAAGAAGATGATGGACATCCCAATAAGTTTGTCTTGGGAGGACATCTGAAGCAGTATTGAGCTGAGAACTAGATATAATAAAAGGAAAATCTCATCCATACAACAGTTTCTTTTTCTGTTTGTTCGATGTTAATATCAAATAGAACTCTGGAAATATATGGACCACTCATACTGATGAGAAACTATGCGATGCCTTCATACTATGGGCAAGCTATAGTTACTTATGCATGCATCTACTGAACAGTGGTCTGTGTCCGTAAATAAAAACCACACAAATTACAAGTCCATGTTTGTTGGGTTATCATCAAATAGTTTTTTTTTTCTTTTATGAAGATCAATTATATTGTTGTAGAAAGAAACTGTTGTATGGCATTTTATGGTAAAACTTCAGATTTCCTTCATTGGTTCTCACTTGCTGATTCCAGGACCTGATAACAGGTCTGTTAAACAGGATTATGCCTTTACCATGGTGCCATGTGGGTGAAAAAAAATGTTACACAATTGATCATACATGTACAGTCAGTGAGTCACCTTTCGTCCAGGATATGGGTGCACCACTCTCAGGGAACAGACCTTACTTCAGTGAGCTCTTAGCTTGCTAGCGATGGGCCTATGGCAATGGTTCTGTGCTTGTGGTTCTATGTTTCAATGATCTACACGCGGAGCTTTAGAACATAGAAGAGTCATGCTTTATTCTATAGTTTTACTAAAAGTTGTGCATGTGACATCCTTAATCATATGTTAATCTTGCTCTTTTTTATTTTTTATTTTTTATTTTTATGCAGATTGAATGGAAATTGAAAAACAAATTTTATTGAAAGAGTCCATGCAGCAAGGATGCAGCCAACATGAAGGCCAAGTATGCAGAGTAGATTGATATATGTTAAAATGGGATGCCTGAAGTTTTTTTTTAAACAACGGTGCAGGTGTTGGAATGGTACAACAATGAAATGATCATATATGAATATATAAATTTTCATTGGCATTTGAATGTTGGTACATAGTAGAATGTTAGTATTTGTTTTAATTTTGTAATGGTAATGGTAAAGTGTTTTCAATGTTGAAAGGATGTTTGAATATTAATATGAAGTGGAATGAATTTTCTTGTTTCATTTTTTTGACGATTTTGGAAAGGAAATGGATGTTGGATGTGTAGTAGATTTGGTCTTGGATAATGGAATTAGCAATTTAAATTTATTCGTGTGAAACAGGTTGGAAGTTGCATCTTGATGTGCATCTTGATGTACATTAGGGTTGTAGTCTTCATCCTCAGCGTCCTCGACATCCTCCGCCTGACCAGAGGGACGTGGTCCATCAACCACTGGGGACTTATCCCGCTGACCTCGCCCCATCAGGAGACCTGTAGGCTGCTGGGTATCTTCCCTCCTGGGAGCAGACTCCGAGCGGAGGTCACGCTCCTGAACGTTGATCCGGATGAGATCTCGTTCGACGTAGGCGTCTGCGACCGGTTCCTTCCCAGACCTCTTGGCAGGATGAGGGTCAGAGGATGGTCCAGCACGCTTCGCCTTGGACGTCTCTCCGCCTTTCGCAGCTCTCCTCGTCATGGTGATAGGGAAGATTATGAAAATCGTTCTCCACAGACGGCGCTAATTGTAAGTGCAAGAAAAATATACTCATAATATTAGAAAGCCTTCAAGGACTTATAGTACCGGAGAAGTAGCTGCGATTGGGAGAACCTGAAAGAGAAAGAAAGAGAGAGTCAGAGGACCCTGGCTGTGGGCAGCCCAGGGCTCTCCGATGCTCAAGTTAGTGACTGATCGGAGGAGAAGAGGGAAAGGGTCTCTAGTTGTATACGTGAAAGTGCTTACCCCTTTCTTAGTCCGTATCGTGCCTTATATAAGGGACAGTCCTGGTGATTGTGCCAGTGGGCCTTGTGATGTGACTAGGGTCTCATCAGCCCACATAGTCATTAATGAGGGTCCATCACAGCCCTCATTGCATTTAATGAGGGTCCGATCAGCCCATACTACATTTAATGCAAGTAACATTGGGCCTGATCTTGCCCTGATCCGTTGGCGGCTGAAGTCCCATCGAATCCCTTTCTTGGGCCCTGTCCTGATGGGGCTGTGGCCAAGGGATGCAGTTGTAGTCCTGCGTAGCCGAGACTGGATGGGGCGGTGCGGCCGAACTGAATATAACTTTCCCGATGTCAGCAGATTGTGCCGAAACCGAAGTGGCACAGGATCTATTTCCGAGACCGATATGGACGTGCTTTGCCGAAACCGACAAGGGTTGATTCACGAGACACTCCCCACACACGAACTCAATCTGATCTCGTTTGGATGATGAAAACAGCAATGATTAAGATTAAGGAATGTAGAAATGAAGAAATCATGAAGAAGAATACCAATTAAACGATCGGAAGAGATGAATCAGAGCTCAGTCGTCATTAACTCGAAGAAATCCAATTGAAAACGAAGAGAAACAGAGCATTTGAAGAGAGAGAGAGAGAGGAGCAGAGGAAGTGAAGATAGAAGAAGAAGAGCTACAGTCATTCTGGATTCAGACATCCAGTTATATGTAATGTGATAATATCACGATAAATTGGAAAAGACAAGTTTTCTTTTGTTTTTATCGTAAAACTAAGGGCCCGTTGGGATATATACATAATAAAATATTTACAGATTTAATTATTGCAAGAATAAAATAATATAGAATAGAATAATATTATATTATAATATTACAATATTTTTGTTGTTTAGTGATTTTTGAAGAATCTTATAGATTTTAAATTGATTGTTTGGAAAGTGCTATGATTAAAGTAAATTACATTATTAGAATAATTTTTATTAAATATTTTAATTTAAATGTAATTTACCACATCTAGATAAAAAAAGTAGTGTGGTATATTAAAATTCAACTGCGATGTTTTTACCTTGAGTTTCTTTTCTTTTATCATATAAAATCATGGTAAAGTATAGTAAAGTAAAGTCAATACAAAAAACTACTTTGCAACTCTCTCTCCTACTTTGTTTTACCACATACTTCATCTCACCTTACTTTATCTCACCTTTACTATGATATGACTTCAATCTTTGTATTACTTTACCATACTTGTTAACAAGTCACTTTTACTTACCATATGAAACTACGATAAAATGTGATAAAGTAAAATTGAATAAAAAGAAAATACTTTAACATTCCTTCCCACTTTACTTTACCAAATATTTTATCCTACCTTTACTTTATCCCACATTTATCGTGCTGTGACATTTACTTTTACTTTACTTTACCATATATGTAACATCATAATGAATTTGATAGTCTTTACTTTACTCTACCACTTTGTAATTATCATTTTGAAAGATTCTTATCTTGTAAAAAGTTTTCTACAAGGAGGAGCTGTAGGAGGAAATATTACGCTTTTTGAAAGAAAAGAATATTTTCTTCAAGTTTTTCGTAGGTTACCAAACGCATAAGATTATCTTCTTTAGAAAATGAAATATTATATTCTATAAAATATTATTTTCTTGTGTTGTCTTGTGCATCCAAACAGGCCCTAATCATTTATATGTTTCGTAAAATATCGGCAATCCATTATTCCAGTGTCACTATTACCATTTTTGTAGTTGTATCTCAACAGTATGTTATGTGATTTGGGAAAGATTAATGGCATAGTAAGTTCAACTTGAATGGATTTATCTAAGAATAGATAGGATTGGATTTTACTTTAGGGCGTGTTTGACATCATGCCAATGGGATGTTTCCGTGTTTCCATGGGATGAGACCGGATAAACCGTATTTGGTAAGTTTAATAAAGTTTTTCAAAATTTGTTTTCCTTAGAATGATCCCTAAAACGGTGTCCGTTGAGTAGAAAATGGAAAACGATAAGTTGCTTGATTTCCTAATGATAGTTGCCAGTTAAGAGTTCATCTAATATTTCTTCTATAACCAACTTCATTTTTTTTTATTCCTTCAATGGGGAGTGCCACTTTACACACAACCGTGTCTCTAACCAGCCGACATATTACTGATTTTATTTGAAAACGAAAAGAATTCTATCCATAGTTTGATTTTTCGAACTCTTTAATCATCTCTTTCTGCGCTTCTTGTTCTTGGTTGAGAGTAGCCCTGTGTACTTTTAATATTGCATAGCTCTCTTGAGATATTCATACAAAAAACTAGTGTTAAAATAAGTTCAATTATAAATAATGTATAATACACTATGAAATACTGTTGAAATCATATTTATAGAGGTTTTTTTTTTTTTTTTTTTTCATTTTTCTTCTTGATTCATGTTAGTGTGAAATTCTGATAATATTCTGAAAATATCCTAAATTCCTTTCCAAGAAAATGCTTAACATCATCAAGATTCAAAATGCCACACATAAAAATTATTTTGTAAAATTCACAGAAGTACAAAATCCTACCTGAGTTGTAATGGACAGACAGTTGGGGGGTGCCGTGAGCCTTGATCAATTCCACCTTGTTCATAATCCGTATTCTTATTAGTGAAATATTATACACATAAAATGACAGATTATTTAGGCAACACCCTCCCTCTTATTAGTTGTATCGTTGGCAAATTTTGATCTGACCCTACTCAACCTACATTTAATCCGCATTTGACCCGCATTTTATATGGGCCACCCATGGGTTAGATGGAACCTACCTGCAGTAAAAATGAGTCGGGCTAGGGTCAAGCCTCTCAACCTGCATAACTTGCCTAACCCATTTAAATAAGTCGGTTTAGGGTCAGCCCACATTTAAACAATTTGTTAATTTAATATGTTGATTTAGAATAGCCATTTTTCCTGTATGGAATGAGCAAAGTTTGTGTTGGGCTTTCTTAGCCTGGAGTTTAACTCAAATATATATACTGATAATATATTTGATATGGAATGGGTTTAGGTCACGCTTTTTATAGTTGGGTCGGATTAAACGGGTTGACACACTTTAATTGCAGGTTGTGCAGATGTCGGGTTGACCTGCACCACGTGCTTACTTGACCCATTTTAAAAGCGGGTTGGATTTGGGTTGAGCTTCAGCCTGTGGGTGTGCCCCGTCATTTGTCAAGCCCACCAATTTTGACTGGACCAACCCATTTGCCATGTCTAATCATGCAGACATAACTTCCTTGTGTTGTTCTTGATCCTAATGTCACATATTAGATTAGTATGATCAATAATTATCATATTGTGAAATCTCATCAAGACCTAAAACGAAGGGTTAAGATCATTTGATTGGGTACAATACTTATATTCTTCTAAGCGCAACATGCAAATTGTTTTATATTTACGTAAGATGCATCTAAGTGGGCCCCTTTTAAAGTTTTAAGAGATGTCAAACTTTTTTTCAAAATGAAGAAAAGAATAGCAGCATAGAGTAGCATAACCAGGAGGGTTTGCATCTTTAATTTCTAAACCATCATGAAGAAGGCCCGGCACCTGAAAATGTAAGTGCTGGTGGGCCCATTTTTGATGGATCACTAGAGGTTAGAGTTAGAAGGTGATGACCTGCTAAATTCATCTGATCATTTGTTCTCCATACACACCCAAGGTTCACAATTGAGACTCTGCAGATTAGGATTAGAAATCTCAGGCTGTGATGATTAAGAAGAATTGAAGATGGAACAATATCTTCTTTAAGGTGACCTCGATGTGATTGGGCAACGTGCTGATTGGTTTGGTACAAAGATGAGTCCAATTCACACTTCATTGTGCAGACACACCCCATTCCATCTTTGTCAAAGATATGGTCCCTATTTGTCAATTATTTGGTCCCCGCATGGTGGGCCCCACATTTATAACACCTTTGAATTAAAGGTTTTGTAGGTTGAGTAAATGAATTTTCACGAGCAACGTTGTAAGGCTTATAGTTTAGAAGTAGGGTTGGGCCTGGTCTTTACCCAGCGTGGGCCATTAACAACCCTAGTAGGATTTGGAATTGGTGTCTTTTGAATGCTAGTGTTTAAAACTCTACTTGGAGTTGAGAATTCTGAATTCCAACATGCAGGAGTTCATAAAACTCACGCAAACAACAATTATTCTATTATGCTTTGTGGGGCTCACATTTTATATGCGTCGAAGTTGCATCCTACATGACCGATATTAGATTCTATGGCAATGGTTACAACTATAAGCCCAAAAGCGTAATTTGGGCGGGGACGCTTTGGCTTGTGTTAAGTAGATCATGATTTCTATATTTTTTAAATTGAAGACTAATTTCAAGAAGAAAATTTAGAGACTGGTTAATTAGATGTGGAATAATACACCCAGAGAAAAATAAGGGTTTTTTTTTTCGGTACGGTCACACGTATATCTCGAAAATCCTCCTTTGTTACCAAACTCCACATATTTACCTGCACGTTTTCCGTAGTGTCCGTACAATAATAGAGTCAAAAATTCACTTTTTTTTTGGCAATATCACAACACTTAATGTGATATCGCAACTTCTATGTGCAATATCACAATTTCTTCTTGCGATTTCATAAAAAATTTCATGTGATATTGTATAAAGTGTTACGTATAAACTCAACATTCGCCTTTTTTTTTATTTATATTTTCATCCCAATCTATATCTTTCGTTCTAGCAACCATTCCTTGATTTCACTGCCCATTTCTAGCTTCCTCTTCTATTGTGGTATATTTCATCCTATTATTCTTTGTGTTTATGATCTTTTTCCTTCTTTTGTGTCTTAGTGAAGGTGTTTGGGAGACAATGTAACCTACACATATGGGAAGATGAGCCCATACAAGTGGCAAGTAGCCCCACAAATGTTGGAATAGAGGCACTCATGGATTGATCCATGGGCAAGCAGGTAACAACTCCGGTTACCAACCAACTGATTAAACCCCATGTTGTCACTATTTTTTTTAAAAGGGTGTTTTATGGTATATATCTTTTTTTTTTTCAAATATAGAGAATTAGTACCCATGAATTGTAAAATAAATATGGTAAGTTTATTTAGGTATAGAATTGATTAGGATAATGCATTGTTATTTGGTTGTTAATATTGCAAAAATATGTACCTTTATGCTATTCTAAATATCGATGCTTAGATTTTAAATTTGTTAATGTTGCATGTTAATCGTGGGCTCTAACTACAGAGTTTCTGTTGTAGTTTTAGTAACCCGGTGAGTACGGGGTCAATCTTCATAGAGCGGTTTAAAATCCAAATCATTTTCAACTTGAAATTGTACCCTTAGAAGAAACTAAGAAGTTAAAACTAATAAAATAACTAAATTATGTAATGAAGTCTCAAAATTCAAAATTAATCTTAATTTAATTCCTAAAACCTAATTTGATCCAGTTTTCGTCCTCATAAATTTCCAATTTCAAGTTTTCCTCCTCTCTAAGAGGAGGAAAACCGGAAATTGCAGGAATACCGCGGATGAACACGGCCGCAATCCTGCAAAACGATTTTTTAGGCTTTTTTTCCTTCTTTTACTAGTTGGTGCGTCACGGGTCTCGGCATAGTTCACAATATGATGGATGGACATGTGTGAATAACATTTGGATAAAATAATATCAAATCACAATAAATAAAATAAATCGTACATCTACTTTACCGGTGGAGTTGAGTAACTGGTCAATATAACAAAGAACAAAAGTAAGGGTGTAGTAGAATCAAAAGGTGAGAGTAGCATTTTTATTTTTTCTATTAAAAAGTTGAGTATTTTTTTTATTTTTTGTTTTCTATGGGAGCTCATGGATTGGGCTTTGGGCATGGGGTTCAGTTATTAATAGATAGGCCGTGCTCAGTTTCTTTTTTTTTTTATTTACACTTAGTGCTTGAGAGCCGATATTCCCGTCCCGCCCAAATATATATATATATATTTACGAGGGAGGGAGGGAGCAGCAATGCGGGGACTCAAGCCCATGACCTCAAAGAGAAGGTGATATGACCAGAGCAGCTGTGCTGGCTTAGGACTTGGTAAGAAGCTTAATTTTCTTTTCTATAGGTCGGGCTCGGGCTTCATCATTTCCATGTGGCTTGGGCTCGGGCCAATAACTTCAGGCATGACTCATGCTTGGGCCAGGTTTAGGCTTCTAGTTTAGAAGTGGCTGTTGGGCATTGCTCGGAATAGCCCTACCTCGTCAATGAACACCCCTAGTCTTTTTTTATCATTCTCTTGCATGAGAGAGTGTCCTTTTAACCTTTTTTTTCATGGAAGAGATGGTATTCGAAACCTAATATTTTTTTTTATTTGACCCTCTCTTTTTAACGTCTCTCGTATTAGCCCTTCACTTTACTTAACTGGTAAAGTAAGCTTACCAAATATGAAATAGTTCGTGAGTGAGAAGTCGACGAATAGGGCTGTGTCCACTCGTGACTAAATCCTACTTTAAAAAATCAGCAACATCTGGGCTTTTTGGATCGGATCCTTACAGGTGACGAGTGGGTTTCACTATGGAATAGGTAGCAGCGGAATGGGCTCTCTCAAACCAAGTACAAGATGGACTGAACACGGAAAAATTGATTCAGTAAGGGCATGCTTGCCTCAATTTAGGATGATTATAGTTTAACCAAATTGATCTAGTCCTATCAAGACCACTCTCCGTCTCCCGAGTAGGCCTATCTGAGTTGGCGAAAAGGACTCTCAAAGGCTTGCGCTAGCTAGGGCTAACTTGTGTCTGGCCTTTTTGGTCAGCAGGAATCCTATATATGGGGAGTTTCCCGTTAAAATTGCCTAGAAAGAGAGAAGAGACATTCTTAGACAGCTTTTGAGAGCTGTCTATCTATTTTCATTACAGTCAACATATATTTGACTCACCATTCTGTTATGATCGTTTAACCTTCTCTTTCTTATTTCATATATTATTTAACCCATGCATTGCACAACGTTTTTACTGGTCTTAAAGTGAGAATGCAGCCCATGACAATTATGTATGTGTTTAACAATCTCATGGCCTTGCACGACCTATATTTTCCGAGAAATTTCCAAACTAAATGTATCTTGGGTTCTACGAAATTATTGATTCTTCTATACGGGATGCATAATTGTTACCATAAAAAACCAAAGATCCTAATATCTACGGTTGAGAATATACGTGAAACCAACGAAACCTTCATTTCAACAGGACAAAAAAAAAAAAAAAACAGCCTATACTCGCAGACATGTAGGGTTGCAAACGGGTATTCGATTACCCGAAAGTTCCGACCTCTAAAATTAATAACCGGGTCTGGAACCTATTTTAGGTTCCGATTATTCATAAACGGGTCCGGGTCTGTGACCTAATTTCAGTTCCGATTGATAAACGGGTCTGGGTCCAAACGGGTTCCGACATGTGGACCCGGGACCCGGCTTATGAGCGTTTGATATTGTAAATTGTACCTCAAAATCAACTTTTTTTGGACATTTTTATATACAATATTAGAGGTAGTAGACTTTGACGCACTGTTATAAGCTGAATGATATGCTTATTTTAAGAAAAATGATGGAAAAAGATAAATTAAAATCGATTTTGGAACTAGATTCCAGTCCTCTAGGCGGACCCGGATCTGAGTTTTCCTATCGGAGCCGGATCTAGAACCAACTAAACAGGTTTCGAGTGAAGACCGGATCCAGATCCGGAACCGGAACCGGAACCGTTATTTAGAAACGTGTTCGGGTCCACTATGGTTCCGATCCGGAATGGTTCCGTTTGCAACCCTACAAACATGCTCTAGTAGTCGACACATCACTGATTTTCTGTGCTTGTAAGCAACTATGTGGTGTTTAGCTACAGTCCTAAATAGTTATTGTGCATGATTTGACTAGTTCCATCAGTCCTTCGGCTTGTTGGTTAGGTCCAGAGAGTTTCCAAATCTAAGCATGTCAACGAAAACCAAGTTTAGATGTTGATTACAAGATTGCAAAATCTCGTGTCATTGCTTTAGATTAGATCCGTGATAACACTAAGTGCTTTTAAAATTTCTTTCATAGATGTGTTCTCTTAAGGGCCCCTATGTTTGCATGGAATTGGATTTTTAAGAATTTATTATCAAGTGAATGACACCGATGATCATTAAAGACTGCGAGTGATGGAAGGTTAGAGGATGGAGTTGTAGACAGGAGCAAATTGCTTTAATAGAAAGATATCTCGGATTTTATTCTTTAATTATGGGGAAGTTATTTGATAACCATTTATATATTTCTACTTTTATTTATGGGGAACTATAAATATTAAAAAGACTAGAAATCAATTCCACATGTGTCAATTGCCAAAGTCAGCTTGCGTGATTTTTTTTTCTCTCCATTCATATCATATGGGAGTTCACTATATATGGGCTACAAGAAAAAACACAACTGTGGATTCTTTCATTCTGTTTTATGTTAATTGGAAATGGAAAGGTCCTGGGACTTTATTTGGACACTTATGCAGGTTTACCGCCTCTGGCAAGGGCGGTAAATTCACATTTTTTACTTTTCGTCCTCATAAATTCGTAATTTCCAGTTTTCCTCCTCTCTGAGAGGAGGAAAACCGGAAATTGCAAGAATACCGTGGATGCATACGGCGGTAATCCAGCAAAATGATTTTTTAGGCTTTTTTTCCTTCTTTTACTTGCTGGTGGGTCATGGGTCTGGGCTTAGTTCACAATATGATGGATGGACATGTGTGAATAATAATTGGATGAAATAATATCAAATCACAATAAATAAAATAAATCGTACATTTACTTTACCGGTGGAGTGGAGTAACTAGTCAATATTACAGAGAACAAAAGTAAGGGTGTAGTAGAATCAAAAGGTGAGAGTAGCATTTTTATTTTTTCTATTAAAAAGTTGAGTATTTTTTTTATCTTTTATTTTTTATGGGAGCTCATGGATTGGGCTTTGGGCATGGGGTTCAGTTATTGAAAGATAGGTCATGCTCAGTTTCTTTTTTATTTATTTATTTACACTTAGTGCTTGAGAGCCGATATTCCCGTCCCGCCCAAATATATATATATTTAAGAGGGAGGGAGGGAGCAGCAATGCGGGGACTCAAGCCCATGACCTCAAAGAGAAGGTGATATGACCAGAGCAGCTGTGCTGGCTTAGAACTTGGTAAGAAGCTTAATTCCCTTTTCTATAGGTCTGGCTCGGGCTTCATCATTTCCATGCAGCTTGGGCTCGGGCCAACATTTTCAGGCATGACTCATGCTTGGGCTAGGTTTAGGCTTCTAGTGCAGAAGTGGCTGTTGGGCATTGCTCGGAATAGCCCTACCTAGTCAATGAACACCCCTAGTCTTTTTTTATCATTCTCTTGCATGAGAGAGTGTCCTTTTAACCTTTTTTTTTAATGGAAGAGATGGTATTCGAAACCTAATATTTTTTTATTTGACCCTCTCTTTTTAATGCCTCTCGTATTAGCCCTTCACTTTACTTAACTAGTAAAGTAAGCTTACCAAATATGAAATAATTCGTGAGTGAGAAGTCGACGAATAGGGCTGTGTCCACTCGTGACTAAATCCTACTTTAAAAAATCAGCAACATCTGGGCTTTTTGGATCGGATCCTTACAGGTGACGAGTGGGTTTCACTATGGAATAGGTAGCAGCGGAATGGGCTCTCTCAAACCAAGTACAAGATGGACTGAACACGGAAAAATTGATTCAGTAAGGGCATGCTTGCCTCAATTTAGGATGATTAAAGGTTACCCAAATTGATCTAGTCCTAACTAGACCACTCTCCGTCTCTTGGGTAGGCCTATCTGAGTTGGCGAAAAGGACTCTCAAAGGCTTGCGCTAGCTAGGGCTAACTTGTGCCTGGCCTTTTTGGTCAACAGGAATCCTATATATGGGGAGTTTCCCGTTAAAATCGCCTAGAAAGAGAGAAGAGACATTCTTAGACAGCTTTTGAGAGCTGTCTATCTATTTTCATTACAGTCAACATCTATTTGACTCACCATTCTGTTATGATCGTTTAACCTTCTCTTTCTTATTTCCTATATTATTTAACCCATGCATTGCACAACGTTTTTGCTGGTCTTAAAGTGAGAATGCAGCCCATGACAATTATGTATGTGCTTAACAATCTCATGGCCTTGCACGACCTATATTTTCCGAGAAATTTCCAAACTAAATGTATCTTGGGTTCTACGAAATTATTGATTCTTCTATACGGGGTGCATAATTGTTACCATAAAAAACCAAAGATCCTAATATCTACGGTTGAGAATATACGTGAAACCAGTGAAACCTTGATTTCAACAGGACAAAAAAAAAAAAAAACAGCCTATACTCGCAGACATGTAGGGTTGCAAACGGGTATCCGATTACCCGAAAGTTCCGACCTATAAAATAACCGGGTCTGGAACCTATTTTAGGTTCCGATTATTCAAAAACGGGTCCGGGTCCGTAACCTAATTTAAGTTCCGATAGATAAACGGGTCCGGGTCCAAACGGGTTCCGACATGTGGACCCGGGACCCGGCTTATGAGCGTTTGATATTTTAAATTGTACCTCAAAATCAACTTTTTTTGGACATTTTTATATACAATATTAGAGGTAGTAGACTTTGACGCACTGTTATAAGCTGAATGATATGCTTATTTTAAGAAAAATGATGGGAAAAGCTAAATTAGAATCGATTTTGGAACTAGATTTCAGTCCTCTAGGCGGACCCGGATCTGGGTTTTCCTATCGGAGCCGGATCTAGAACCAACTAAACAGGTTCCGAGTGAAGACCGGATCCGGAACCGTTATTTAGAAACGTGTCCGGGTCCACTATGGTTCCTGATGGGCCAGGCCCAAATAGTTCGGTCCGTAATGACAGGTTAGGCCCAAGTGGCTCGGTCCACGACGACGGGTCAGGTCAAACTGACCTTAGTCCATGATGAGCCTGGGTCATCATCTACCCAATGAGGCTCAGGTCCGGATCCACCAAGGACAGAGTCAATGAGTTGTTCCTTTAAACTGTTCTTACCAATTCCCGCGGAGGATAACTTATCTGCTAGTCTGTTGAGGACGGTTCGGAAGACTCTACCAGACTGGAGCGTACATCATTGGAGATCCCTGGAGAATCTCCCCACCCGTTGAGAAAGACTATAAAAGGAGAAGTCCTGTCAGAGAAGAGAGGGCTCTCTCGAGTTCTACACATCATTATTGTATCTGACTACTTTGTAATCTCCTCCCCAGAGCAATAAAGCGATCACTTGAAGTGGACGTAGGTCATCCAGACCGAACCACTATAAACTCTCTCTCTCTCTTCATTAATTTTCACATTTATTACATATCACTTGACCGGTGGTGCCCGAAAGCCACTTTTTGGCATCATCAGTTTGGCGCCGTCTGTGGGAAACGAAAAGAATTTCCTTTTTCCAAAACCATGCCGATCACCACCAGGTCAACAAGGCGACAAGATGGTAATCCTTCGCGGGAAGGCGAGGGTAATCCTCCACCGACCAACCTTGCACCGAATGCTCCCGCTCCCTCTCCTCAGCAGATGCTGGAGACCATGCAGCAGTTGGTAACTCAGAACCAACAAATATTGCAGCTCATGCTGGCGAGCCAGGGAGGAGCACTAGGTGCAGGACCGTAGGAAGTGCCAGAGCAGCCGGTTGCTCCACGCAGAGGGGCACCTCACCCGGGCGCCCGTCCACACGGTGCCCGGGGCCGAGGCGCCAACCGACGCCATCCTCACCTGGGCGCCCAGGGTCGAGGATTACCGCTGGGCGCCCATCCTTATGGCGCGCAGACCCTGGGCGCCCATCATCATGGCGCCCTGGGCGCCCGTCATCATGCCACCTGCGCCCAGGACACATCTGCTGGAGCTCCGCTTGTCATCCCACACGGCAGGCTCCTGGTCGACCCTCAAGGCCGCGCTCATCTCGATGTACCTCCTCCCCCGGGTGGAGCCCCAGGAGGGTCAAATCGCGATGGACTTCCACCTCCTCCCTCTGCTTCCAATGATGAGGATCCTGATTTCCAGGAGGAGGGAAGCGAGAATTACAGCATGGAAGGCGAGAGTCGCTACCGAGGTCAGTCCAGGGAAGCTCCCAACCATTAGGACGAGAAAATCAAGGAGATGCAAAATCAGATTGGCAATGTCTTCAATGCCATGAAGGCACAGGTACCAGAATCCATTGACTACCTGGTGCAACGAACGGACACACCGTTCAAACCCTCCGTGGCGAACTATCCACTCCCCAAAAAATTCAAAATGCCGACCATGGAGACCTTTGATGGAACCAAGGACCCGCTGGATCACTTGGAAACTTATAAAACTCTAATGCAACTACACAACATCTCTGACGAGATCATGTGTAGAGCATTTCCAACCACCCTAAAGGGCTCCGCACGGCAATGGTTCTCCAGTCTGACCCCAGCTTCCATCTCCACCTTTGCAGAGCTAAGCAAGTCCTTCGTGTCGCACTTCATTGGAGGACGCCGCCCCCAGAAGCCTGCCACCCACCTGCTCAGCATAAAACAGGACCGAGATGAGAGTCTGAGGAGTTACCTCACTCGTTTTAACGAGGAGGTCATCCAATTCGAGGAGCCCAATGACAAAGTCGCCATGACCGCCTTTCTGGGAGGCCTCCGTTCATCCAGTTTCCTCTTTTCAGTAACGAAGCGACCACCAAAGAGCATGCCAGAACTGTTGGCGAAAGCTCAAAAATATATAAATGCTCAGGAAATCAACAGGTTCAGGCAAGGTGAATCATCTCGTGGATCGCCAAAAGCTTGACCTACCTCTGCACTGTTCTTAAACAGGCAGTCTATCTCCAGCTTAGCGGCCCTCTCGCGGGTCGCCAAAAAGCTTGGCCTACCTCTGCACTGTTTTTAAACAGGCAGTCTATCTCCAGCTTAGCGGCCCTCTCGCGGGTCGCCAAAAAGCTTGACCTACCTCTGCACTGTTCTTAAACAGGCAGTCTATCTCCAGCTTAGCGGCCCTCTCGCGGGTCGCCAAAAAGCTTGGCCTACCTCTGCACTGTTCTCAAACAGGCAGCCTATCTCCAGCTTAGCAGCTCTCTCAGGGTCACCGAAGGCTCAGTCTCAAAAAGTGCAGCCCTCACATAAGCAATCCTCAAACGCTGTCTTTGCTCTCACGCAAGTAGTGCTCTCTCTCTCCAGTGCAGACGAGGCCTGCCTGCGCGAGGTCCTCAAACAACGCTCCTCCATCGCGATCAGCAAAATCGCCCCTGATCAGCACGCCCTCTCCATGTGCTCGCCCACCACCTGAAGATGGAGATAGTGGGCTTGGGCGGTTGAAATGGTGAGTCATGTCAGTGCTTTGCTTAGCTTTTCAGAGTTTATGAATTCCAAAGTCTGACCAGCCTCTTGAAATTTTTTCTTTGATTTTTGGAAGAAGTTGAAACAACACATTAATGATGGACTTTTGCTTTTCCAATTCCACTGTGACACCAAACATATAGCATCAACCTTATTTGTAGAAAAGATTCCACTTTTCAAGTTCATCAGTATCTATGTTCATTCATTTCAAAAGTCAGATTCTTTCTTGTTAGGGTTTTTGTATTTGCAATTTGATGGATGCATTTGCATATTGGCATCATTTGAATTCACACACATGCATTGATTTAAAATATCTTGAAATCTAGTTTTATACATGCATAGCTTTTAAGATTTGGAAAAGCTTTTGTTTTATGCATGTTTTGGTTCTAAACATGGATGCATTGGTTTTAGAACCCAAAACTCTTTTGAAAACCTAATTCCTTGTGCATTACATTTGGAAAATCATGTTAGGTATTTAGGTTTGAGCTTTGCATACTTTCATCTCTTCGAAATCATATTTGTATGCATTGTTTGTGAAAAAGGAGTTTTTAAGATTCAAGCTAACCTAAGGTCTAAAACTTTTGAATCAACTTAGGCTTTGGGTGTTTCATGTTTTAAACATCTTAGAGTATCTTAAAACATGTTTTTAAGCTTGATTTAGTGGCCAAAAGATCCACCAAAGAAATAACTTTGAAATGGCAAAAGTTGGATTTTTGGCCCCAGGGACTCGCCCGGCAGTGTCGCCGGTCGACCGAGACCACTGCAGGGCAAGGGGACAGTTTCTGCACTAAAATTTTTCAACGGTTAGAAATCTGACCGTTGTGCCTTCTAGGTCGACCGAGACCCCACTAGGTCGACCGAGACAACTAGCTGTTGGACTGTTTTTTGCCTATAAAGTCCATTCATTTCCAACTTCTCAAAGGTTGAACACATGAGCCCTTGAGAGCATTTTGGAGCCAAACAAAGGGGAAGAAGTTGAAAAGGCTAGAGGGCCGTTTGGAAATCAAATGCTTGAGATTTAAAAAGGTAGACCTTACTTATCATTTTGATTTCAATCAAAATTAGAATTCATGCATGTTAAATCTTTGTATTTTCTTTTATGCATGATTACTAGTTTTTAAAGAGTTGGTTTGCAAACTCATTATCTTCATTGGTATATTAGAATGGTTTGCAATCACTCTTATCAAATCACATGCTTTCTTAAACTTTGTTTTTCATACAACTTGTGATTCTTTGAATTTCATGTCATTAACAAGTTGTTTGTTATTCATGTGATTTGCATCAAACTTCAATCAAAACTTTTATGTGTCTTAAACTTTCAAATGCTTTAAGCATATATTTGATTAAGCTTTCTTTTTAAACTTGATTGAAGTAATCACACACACACATCATGAGCATACACTTTTGCATGCATAGAGTGTTTGTGTGAGTTTGTTTTAAACTTTCATATCCGCCTATTTAAGAGGCAATTTCATTGAGCTTTAAATTGTAATCTCTTAGAGTGTTGAGTAAACACTTTCTTAGAGAAATCTTGATTATTGTAAGGTTATTGCTTAGCCTAAGAAAAGCATCTTGATAGGTTATTGCTTAGCCTTGAAAAGCATCTTGTAAAGGTTGTTGTTGAGCCTTAGAAAAACAACATTGTAAGGGTTATTGCTTAGCCTTTGAAAAAGCATAGATAGTGGAATCCGGTGGGGTGTTGGATACACAAGCCGGTAGTGGATGTAGGCACGTTGGCCGAACCACTATAAATATTGTGTTGTGGTGATTGCTATGTGGTGTTTGTTTTTGTATTAGCTTCCGCATATTGTATGATAATTCATCACATGTGACTAGTTTAGTTTGAGAAATTAAAATTGGTCTTAATTGGTCACTATTGTAGCTCACCCTATTCACCCCCCCCTCTAGGGTTAGGATCCTCAAGGACTTTCATTTCTGATTATTGTTCAGAACTAATATAAAAAAAAAAAATTCTACACTTCCAGCAGCAGGTGGCACATCCAGCAGCAGGTGGGCGCCCCGTCTCCCCTGCAGCAGGGGCGCCCCAGCCTTGTCGACACCCACCAATTAAAAAAAAAAACAGTAGCGCCCAAGGCGCCCAGCAGCAGCGCCCTCGCCCTCGCATCCTCGCCCGCGTGCCCTCGCCCTCGCGCCCGCTCGCCCGCGCTGGCCCACCAGCGCCCGTTCGCCCACGCGCGCGTCCTCGCCCGCGCCCAGCACAGCCTCGCCCAGGCTGGGCGCCCGGCACCAGTGCCGGCAGCACCCTGGGCGCCCATCTCCTCCATGCTCCTCGCCCAGGCTAGGCGCCCAGCTCCTTCGCGCTCCTCGCCAGCACCCGCGCCCGCGCCCGTGCCCTGGCTGGCGCCCCTGCCCCGTCCAGCACCTCCGTCGCCAGCTCGACCACCACCAGGGGACACCCCCGGACCCCTCTGCGGAGGGCATATACTAAAAGGGGGTTCAGTGTCCAGAAAAGCTACAAATTGCTTGGCATGAAAAAGCCTGATGTTAATAATGTCTCCCTTTCAAAGCATTCTTTGGCATGAGACATTGAGGGGCAAATGATGGGCCAGGCCCAAATAGTTCGGTCCGTAATGACAGGTTAGGCCCAAGTGGCTCGGTCCACGACGACGGGTCAGGTCAAACTGACCTTAGTCCATGATGAGCCTGGGTCATCATCTACCCAATGAGGCTCAGGTCCGGATCCACCAAGGACAGAGTCAATGAGTTGTTCCTTTAAACTGTTCTTACCAATTCCCGCGGAGGATAACTTATCTGCTAGTTTGTTGAGGACGGTTCGGAAGACTCTACCAGACTGGAGCGTACATCATTGGAGATCCCTGGAGAATCTCCCCACCCGTTGGAGAAAGACTATAAAAGGAGAAGTCCTGTCAGAGAAGAGAGGGCTCTCTCGAGTTCTACACATCATTATTGTATCTGACTACTTTGTAATCTCCTCCCCAGAGCAATAAAGCGATCACTTGAAGTGGACGTAGGTCATCCAAACCGAACCACTATAAACTCTCTCTCTCTTCATTAATTTTCACATTTATTACATATCACTTGACCGGTGGTGCCCGAAAGCCACTTTTTGGCATCATCAGTTCCGATCCGGAACGGTTCCGTTTGCAACCCTACAAACATGCTCTAGTAGTCGACACATCACTGATTTTCTGTGCATGTAAGCAACTATGTGGTGTTTAGCTACGGTCCTAAATAGTTATCGTGCTTGATTTGACCAGTTCCATCAGTCCTTCGGCTTGTTGGTTAGGTCCAGAGAGTTTCCAAATCTAAGCATGTCAACGAAAACCAAGTTTAGATGTTGATTACAAGATTGCAAAATCTCGTGTCATTGCTTTAGATTAGATCCGTGATAACACTAAGTGCTTTTAAAATTTCTTTCATAGATGTGTTCTCTTAAGGGCCCCTATGTTTGCATGGAATTGAATTTTTAAGAATTTATTATCAAGTGAATGACACCGATGATCATTAAAGACTACGAGTGATGGAAGGTTTGAGGATGGAGTTGTAGGCAAGAGCAAATTGCTTTAATAGAGTAATATCTTGGATTTTATTCTTTAATTATGGGGAAGTTATTTGATGACCATTTATATATTTCTACTTTTATTTATGGGGAAGTATAAATATTAAAAAGACTAGAAAATCAATTCTACATGTGTCAATTGCCAAAGTCAGCTTGTGTGATTGTTTTTTTCTCTCCATTCATATCATATGGGAGTTCACTATATATGGGCTACAAGAAAAAACGCAATTGTGGATTCTTTCATTCTATTTTATGTTAATTGGAAATGAAAAGGTCCGGGGACTTTATTTGAACACTCATGCATGTTTACCGCTGCTAGCAAGGGCGGTAAATTCGCATTTTCCAGTTTTCGTCCTCATAAATTTGCAGTTTTCAATTTTCCTCGTCCCTGAGAGGAGGAAAACCGGAAATTGCAGGAATACCGCGGATGAATACGGCGGCAATCCTGCAAAACGATTTTTTAGGCTTTTTTTCCTTCTTTTACTTGTTAGTGGGTCATGGGTCTGGGCTTAGGTCACAATATGATGGATGGACATGTGTGAATAACAATTGGATGAAATAATATCAAATCACAATAAATAAAATAAATCGTAAATTTACTTTACCGGTGAAGTGGAGTAACTGGTCAATATAACAGAGAACAAAAGTAAGGGTGTAGTAGAATCAAAAGGTGAGGTAGCATTTTTATTTTTTCTGTTAAAAAGTAGTGTATTTTTTTTTATTTTTAATGGGAGCTCATGGTTTGGGCTTTGGGCATGGGGTTCAGCTATTAATAGATAGGCCGTGCTTAGTTTCTTTTTTTTTATTTACACCTTGTGCTTGAGAGCCGATATTCCCGTCCCGCCCAAATATATATATATATATATATATATATTTATGAGGGAGGGAGGGAGCAGCAATGCGGGGACTCAAGCCCATGACCTCAAAGAGAAGGTGATATGACTAGAGCAGCTGTGCTGGCTTAGGACTTGGGAAGAAGCTTAATTTTCTTTTCTATAGGTCGGGCTCGGGCTTCATCATTTCCATGCGGCTTGGGCTCGGGCCAACAACTTCAGGCATGACTCATGCTTGGGCCAGGTTTAGGCTTTTAGTTTAGAAGTGGCTGTTGGGCATTGCTCGGAATAGCCCTACCTCGTCAATGAACACACCTAGTCTTTTTTTATCATTCTCTTGCATGAGAGAGTGTCCTTTTAACCTTTTTTTTTCTCCGAAAACTCCAGTTGGAATAGAATTTTGTCCGGATAGGTCTCGCTTCAATATGGGCTCTTCAGTATTTGGTGTGTTGAATTAGAATGTGCAGAAAATGAGAATTGTAAACCTTTGTCACGGGACCCTCTTTTAAGCACACAGTCATCTTGGGCTTTGCATTGCTTATTGAGGCTTGAAAGTAAGTAAATTGAAGAATTCTCCAAGTGAACCTCACACACACACATATGAAAATCAATCAAGGGAATCCACTCATCATGTCAGTTGAAGAGTCTTAACTACAGTAGAAGACTTCTCATAAGGCTCACTGTTCAAGCAAATGAAATGTCCCACATGACAGGGTCCGTAGTAGTTGCAAATTTGAAATAATTCATAGATAATTTAAAGAGTACAATTCTGATGGGAGTAAAAGAAGAAGAGTTTAAATTAGCCACAACTGATCTCCTTTATAAAAATGAAAGTTGTGTAGAGATAGAGTCCACTGCAAATCAAATTTCAAAAGTTAATCTCATTTTTCTCAGGATAACCTATCTTAAAATGCCCATAACTTTCAATCTAACCATCAGATCAATGAAATTTACCTACCGTTGGAAATCTTATTTAGAGTAGATATCCATGGAACCCAAGATTGTACAAATCAGAGCTAAATCGATAAAGTTATGAGCCTAGAAACTTTGAAGTCCATTTTTAAACGAGATTGCAATTAAATCTACACAGTTGATAATTTATTGTTGCACATCCCTTGTGGGACCCCATTTGAAAATTAGCCAAGCCATCCAGAGGTTTCCAGACGCTTCCACCTCATTCAAATTCAAAAAAGATAAGAGATATACTTCATTAAAGAAGATAAATCAAATCTGCAGAGAAGGTGTCTAGATTCAATGAATCTGTAAAATAACCAGGAGTTATAAAAGGAACCCATACGTGAAGCATTCAAAGGGAGAAGGTAGGACATCCACCACCACCCTCCATTCCTCCACCATTCTCTCTTTTCTTAATTAATATAATTTAAGAATGATTTTTGGGTATTCTAGGGCCCTGTTCTAGAAATTAGGATTTTTACAAGAGAGGTTTCTGAGAGCGCACAGATAAAGCTAAGTAGATCTTTGATTTATTTATAATTTTTCTATTATTTTCTTTTCTCTTTTAAAAGAATGTTTTATTAGAATACTAGATCTGTCTTCGTGCCTTAGGCATCCTCTGTTTTGATTTCTAATGAAAATAGTTTGATAATTTATGTTTATTTTGATAGATTATGCTTAGGGCTGAGTTCCTTTGATAGTTTATGCTTAATTTGATGAATCATATTTATGATTTTTCATTCTTTTATGAGGTGAAGGAGGTCTTGGGTTGTGATCTTATCCATTTTATTAAAAATTGGTTTTTGCCAAAGACAATTCCTTCGGATCCGAAACATTGATTTTTTTATAATCTGAGTTATCTTGAGACATAGAGTAGAATAATTGCATGGATGGATTAATTATCTTGCTTAGTGGATTCTAGTTGCTTTGATCTATTTTATATATTTGATTAGTTGGTTTTTTTGAATTTTTCTAGTTTTTCTTGGATCTCAATTATTTTTTTATTAATTTTTGATTTAAAAAAAAGGGTTCATAATTTTAATTTTAACTTAGTGGTGCTCCTTGTGGAATCGACTTATAATTGCCACTGTCTCAACAAGACAACTGTGCACTTGCAGTTAAGTTTAATGTATTGATTTAATTCACATCATTAAGCTTAGCTCACCTCTACCTTTTGCATGCATTTTGTAGGTTGAGTTCGTGAGCTGTGAGGTTTTTCCTGATCTTGAGCTCAGCTGTGCGCTCTAGGCAGGTTTTCCTTGTTTTTGGAGCTCACCCCATCGAACAAGTGGATATATGCGTAAATGGCTTTAATATGTTGCTTTTTTATTGATTTTTATGCTTGATATCCATCTAGACACCCATCTGCTCAATGCTATGTTAATTTTGATTTTTCTAGATTAGATGTTTTGGATATGGATTGAAATGGCAGGATTAGACTCAGTTTAATGTTGAAGTGGAGAGGGTTGAGCCCTATTGTATTGTTACAATCAGGTGTCAAAAGAGGAAGGGAAATTTTTTCTGATTTAGTTCATAAACAGATTCCGGATACCATTTCTATATCCTCTTGGTCCAGCAAGAGAGCTATCGCGGCTTACATAGAAAACCCCAAGTCAGAGTCTGTGAAGCCTAACGACTGGGCCATTTTTTTCCCACAAACTTTCTACTGGGAGTCACCGTGAAAGCTCGAGGTCGACCGATCTTTCCTTTAAAACTTGTGGACTTGGGTGGGACTCTTGGTAATGACCTTTGATGACTCACTATGGGACTTGTGTGAGGGATGTTTTGAGTGGGCAATTTCTATTCCGAACGAATCCGGGTACAAACTACATTGGTGTTACACGAGACGGGGCATATGATGATACCCATCTTGGGATTATGCACCGAGATGATTTGATGAGGTACCATGGACCCCATCTCATCTAATGACCAGGTAGTGAACCCCACTCTCCTCCATCTCCCAGGCGACCTCATCCTCCTCTCCCAGGCGACTTCATCCTGCGCAGAACCACTCACCAGAGCCTCACCCTCTCCACGCCTGTCTCTCCATTACTGACCCATCTCACAGCCTCCCCTGCGCATCAAACATCTCGGACTCTCCTCTATCCCCATCACCTGAGGCCGATCCCTGCAACCCATCCCTCACCTCACCTCTGCGTCTCTCTCGGTGTGCGTCTCCCATGTACAAATTTTTTAGGGCTTTATAGATTTCCTGTTTGAGTTCTGTTTCTTTTTCTCTTTTGAAGAGAGTTTTCATTCAATGTTGGTGGGGTTTTGATTCAATGGTTTGAACTTAAAAGCTTTTAATCCATGGTAGAAGTAGAACACACTGAAATCTAACTAGATTTGGGTAATCAGTTTGATTTTTAACTTAGTTATGATCATGTGATAGTCTTCTGTAAATTTCTTCTTTTATTACGATTGGCTTGTTTTCTACTTTTGCTGCTATCCTTGTATCAATCTCCCACTGCCTCTTTGGACTATTATTTGATGTTGAATGGACATCCATTGTTGGAAGTTGGAATGGTTCTCATCATTTGATACAAAGCTAAGAACATACTGAGATGTTACTCTTCTCCACCCAATGGGTTGTGTGTGAGAGATAGAGAGAAGACAGATAGATGCTAACTACATTTCTTTTGTGTCTAGGTTATGAAGACGAGAGGTTGATGCAAATGTTGCTGAAAGAAGCCGTCCATGTGATCAGCTGTGTGGCTATGTGGCCAAGACAGAATGGGGCAAAGAGGTGAGCTTTTTTTTATTGTCATAGTCTATGCAACTTGGACATACAAGCCTGATGTTGGGAATAAAATGAGGTGTCAGATAAGAGGACCTTGTAAAACCAACACATTGAGATTTGAGATTTGATTCCGATACAAATAGTATTGAAAAAATATTTATTATATAAAACTTGATCAACAAATAGGATATAGGCCATGTCCATCAGAACCAAAGAAATAGTATTGAAATAAAGTGAATGAATTAATTAAGAGATTTTTCCTTGTACTCTGTATCATTATGTCTAATATTGGGTGTTGGACAAGCACAATTATTTAAAAAGTGAGGTAGTCTTTGTTTATTTATGGTAGGCTTTGTTTGTTTGATTGTTAACTGATAAAAGACTTGTGGTAAATGATTTTCTTTTTTAGATTGCAGGTGGAAAATTGATTCTAAAGATGGATAATATAGTTCCACTTCTTGCACTCCTTTTTGTTTTGATAGAAACATTCATAAGTTGGAGTCTTGATGATACCGGTTTTTTGAAGACTAATGTGCATGTAACAAAAGATTCTGCTGAATTTATCACATTACTGGTGAAAAATGGGCACACGGGCCGGCAAGAAACTATGGATCCATAAAGGCTTCATATATAGAATGCCTGAATTGTTTTAACATATTGCTTTAGTCATTGAATATGCCTATTATATATATATATATATATATATATATATATATATATATATGAAGCGAACTGGATCCAATTGAGAAATCAAACAATTGGATCCAATTGATTTTGACCACTTTAAATTATTTTGAGCGTCCCTTGACTGCTGTCCCTTGACTGCCATGACACTTGTGTAATAGGTTATTCTTAATAACGGTTAAGGAGGAGCCCAAATGGGTCATGAATAGAGCCTTTCTTCTGTTTAAAACTTTAGAAGACCTACTGTTTCATCTCCTAAAAACAAATGCAGAAGAGACATCTACTCTTCGTAACGCCTCCCCTCCTGAAAACTCCTAAATGCCATTGACCCTCAATGCATAAATGTTGCAGTTCCTCTCCGCCTCAACGTTGAGCCTCCCCTCTTTCTGGCATTCTCTCTCATCTCCTCTTGCATTCCTCTCATCCTTGCCTGGGCTTGACTTATGTGTTGTATCCCTCACTTATAACAGGTATGAATTTTTATTTCCATGGTCTGTCATTCTGTTATTCCAAATCTCAATAGAGACATGAATTTTTAATTGGGGTCTCTTTAACTTGGGCTGTTTTTTCATTCTTTCTTCTTCCTTCTGTTTTTTTTTTTTTTTTTTATTTTTTTTTTATGTATATTTTGATAATTTTGGCTCCACCATAGATAGAAACAGTTTTGTAAAATAATTTTGAAGTCGAGCTTCAATTGTTTCATTAAAAGCATGATAAAAGTCTGCACTGTGGTGTATTTGATGTGTGGTATGAATTCATTTGTGCTATCATAGTAGAATGGTTTTGCCATTAATCTTCTACTCCTTGTCATGAGCATACATCTTTTACATACTGATACATATTTTTCAACATAGCTTTATATGGACTGTATCATCATTGCTAAAATTCTCTTTGAGAGACCATTTCATCTCTATCATTGGTAAATTAAAAGCTAAAACCCCTCTCTTTTTACTTACTCACATTAAAAAGAAAGAGACCTAGATGAACCGGTGGGGTCAGGGCTTCTCCTTCACCAAATGGATTTTGTGGATTTTGTTAGATTTCTTTTCGATTGATGTTTTTTCCTCTAGGAGACTATGATCTCATTTTTTTAATTTTTTGATGGATTCTTATTTTTCATCCACTGTAATATGAGTTTTAATGTTTTTTATTGATTTTCTTGGATCCCATCTATTCTAGGTTCTTTTGGGTTTTTTAAATTTATTTTATTTTATTTTTTCCAATCTTTATTCATTTTCCATTGATTTTTTGGGTTATTTCTTTGGTTTCTAAATTCATCAATTACTAATACGGTTTCTTTTTCTTTTCTTTTTTTTTTTTTTTTGGATTTTTTTTAAATTGATGGGTTTTTTTTACTCTAGGAGATTAAGATAACTACTATATGTTTTCTATTAGTGTTGACCCAAGCTTAAATGATGGGTCTTTTCTTTTTAATTCCCTATAAATTAATTGGAAATTTTTTTATGTTAGTTTTTCTTTTCTTTTCTGTTATTTTTTGTTGATTTTGTTGCAGTCATGTACTTTTGCATTGTGGTTTTATCATTTAGAATGAATGATTTTTTTTTAGTACTGAAGGTGTTACCTTGCAGTTTGAACTTGGTGACTAATTGAAGCTATTGGAGAGGGTTGCTTACACCGACACCATAGTTTATCCACTCACATCCATCCCAGGTCATGGGTAAAACAAAATTAAATTCAGGTCATGGGTAAAAATAAAAAATCAAATTCAGGTTCAAAACATGTTATAGGATTAAGTCAGCTGGTCTGATGCCAAATCCATGTATATTCCAACCTTATATTCCTAGTAGTATCGATGGCACCATCAACTTGGAAAACTTCATAAATACCTTTTCGGTATAAAAAGAAAGAACAAGAAAAATATTTAAGGAAATGCTAATAAGAAAATTTACAAATATAAACCTTTGTTTATTTTGAGTTTTAGCCGTGGAATTTTTATGAAACATCAAGGCATTTCTCTTCTATCTGCATGGATCCCTGCAGCCCCATGGCATCAAAGATAGGAGTAGTTGTTGTTGTTGTAGAGTTTGTTGAGCAGATTAAGGTCATTACAGGTGACTTCCATGCCTGCCTTGAACTCTGACCAGTCTTATGTAATGCACACTTTTTGTTAATCGATTTAAGTTAGGCAATGGATCTCATTTGAACTTTATCATCTATGGTGCAGGCATTTTACAAAGTTATTAGAACTTGGGCTTCAAAGAAGTTTATGACAGGATGGTGAGCATCATTTCTCAATTTGTGTTTGATCTTTATCTTTCACTTAGTGTTAAAACTGATCTTTTCTTACTGTCATAGATATTGTTTATCTATTGTCCCTTTCTGACGTTTTTTCCTTGATTATGATATTTTTTGTTTTCTCTTTTGAAATCATGGCTGTTCCTTCTTAATTATGATGTTTTTGATTTATTATCCTTTTATTCGAGTCGAATGTTACTAAGGGTCATAATCTACAAGGTGAACTTATTTATTTTGAGTTTTTTAATTGTGTTTATTTTTGTTGAGGCCAATTATACATCCCATTGATGCATTCCAAAGTGATGAGTCTTCCAAAAACTGTAAGAATTGCTGTGTAAGTATTGGATTAGCTTGAAGATTTTATTTTATTTTTTTGTTAAAACCAGCTTCAATTGTCTACGAATGGACACCAGAACTTGCACCCTCAATTCTTTATATGTATAGAAGTGCCGACATTTGCCTGCGAAGTGTTGAGATTCGACTTTACTTTTAGCTGGGGACTATAAGTGGGGTCCCTTGAATGTGATTTCAGATCATCAGCTTATTTGTTGGGGTCCATTTTGATGACCAATATTTCATATTGAAGGACTTTATAGTTTTTAGATTAATGGTGTCTACTTCGGCAATTTTTATTATATTTTGTTCCAAAATAGGCATTGGTGAAAGTAGAAAATTTCTTGCATGCAAAATGGTGGTGGATATTGGATGTAAAAAGGTCATGCTTTGTGGTGGAAGATGATTGAAAATAGCATGGAATATAAAGTACAAGTTGGACACTAGGTTTTAGCAATGTACAGGATAGGAATGGGTTCATCAAATGAGAGGCGATGTTACTCCTTTAATGTGGGAATTTCTTGAATGGATGAGATACAAGTATGCATTGAAACTATGCTTGTTTTGGGGTGAGATCTTTTTTTACTTCTTTATCCTATAACTATGTTGTATTTATTCAAGGAAAAATCTAGTAGCCGAACAACACTGGATTTTTCATGCGGATACTAGATTTTAAAGCTTTTGTTTATAGGAAACCTTCTAGATGAGATTTTTGTTTAAAGGGTTGATGTACATTGGTATAAATGGAGGCAATTAGAAGAGTGAAACAGTATTGCAATGAAGACTTAGCTAAATCATCTTAAAAGGTGCTCTTGACTAGATGAGATCAGTACACGTCTTATACTGTTGCTGCAGGAAGAGCTTATTCTGAGAGTTGAAGGTTTTCGGTAGATGGCTATTATACAAGTTAGAATCCAGGCATTTGCTTCATGTGCAGGGAATGTGAGGAGTTGGTTTGACAGTCTCATTCGTCGCTGCAAATAAAGTGACTTCTAACATTTAAAAAAAATAAAAATAAATAAAGTGACTTCTAAGGTATGAAACTACTTTATAGTACTATGAGGAAAAATGCCTGGTCCATTTCCTGGGATGAGTGAGAATATTGTGGAAGGTGATACTTCTTCTGCAATAATTTTGGTGGGTTTGGTAGGGAAGAAATAATACTGCTCAGGGATACGGTGAGACCAATTGAGCTGGTTTTTATAAGGGTGACATGTTTAACCTTTGAAACTAAATTGAGAAAGACAAAAGTAAAGGCAAAGTGGTTGTGTGCCCATTATCTAGGCTTGTAAAGTTGATTCTTGGTGTTGCTTGGATAGAAAATCTCAATAAAGAACAGATCATGTAAAAAACTTACAATGCATATAAAAACAAAACATCTACAAACACTACCCATCCCTAAGATGCTAAAGAAAAATATAAAAATATTCTCTCCGCAAGTGAATGAGTGTATAAAGTACAAATGACTGTCTACTTGGTATACAGGGTCTGTGGACACCCCCATAAGAAGATGAAGATGCCTTCTCCATTTTCCTAACCTTCAAAACGTGTTCCACTGCAATGACTCTTATTCTTCAGGATCCCAATATTGAAGCAGGCCACAGAGGAATGTAGGTGGTTACATACTTACATATGTACACATGCATACATGTAATTTTGCATGCATCATTTAAGAATAAAACCATGTATACACGTGTTTGTAGGTTTTATAGTGAAATGACAATAATCAGAGCACCTATCTGATGAGCTCCAAACTCCCCATTAGTATGAAATTAGTAGAATTAAGGAGAAAAAATGATGATGGTGGAAGGTCCTGCTGCTCTGTTCATTAGTAGAATTAACCATATGTCCTTTTGTGTCAAAGCATCATATATATTTTGTAATGTCGCCACTTCTGAGGAAAATAGTAGGCGCTTGGGTGCTCAAAGGTGAACTGATGTTTTGAGCTATGGGGTCATGGGTTAATATAAAAGAAGGATAAAGGGGTCTTGGGACATTTGATAACCATTGCACTAGTCGCGCTAGAAGAAGATGATGGACATCCCAATACGTTTGTCTTGGGAGGACATCTGAAGCAGTATTGAGCTGAGAACTAGATATTATAAAAGGAAACTCTCATCCATACAACAGTTTCTTTTTCTGTTTGTTCCATGTTAATATCAAATAGAACTCTGGAAATATATGGACCACTCATACTGATGAGAAACTATGCAATGCCTTCATACTATGGGCAAGCTATAGTTACTTATGCATGCCTCTACTGTACAGAAGTCTGCGTCCGTAAATAAAAACCACACAAATTATAAGTCCATGTTGGTTGGGTTATCATCAATAGTTTTTTTCTTTTATGAAGATCAATTATATTGTTGTAGAAAGAAAGTGTTGTATGGCATTTTATGGTAAACTTCAGATTTCCTTCATTGGTTCTCACTTGCTGATTCCAGGACCTGATAACAGGTCTGATAAACAGGATTATGCCTTTACCAGGGTGCCATGTGGGTGAAAAACAATGTTACACAATTGATCATACATGTACTGTCAGTGAGTCACCTTACGTCCAGGATATGGGTGCACCACTCTCAGGGAACAGACTTACTTCAGTGAGCTCTTAGCTTGCGAGCGATGGGCCTATGGCCATGTTTCTGTGCTTGTGGTGCTATGTTTCAATGATCCATACGGAAAGCTTTAGAACATGGAAGATTCATGCTTTATTCTATAGTTTCACTAAAAGTTGTGCATATGACATTCTTAATCATATGTTAATCTTGCTCTTTTTTTTTTAATGCAGATTGAATGAAAATTGAAAAACAAATTTTGTTGAAAGTGTTCATGCAGTTAGGATGCAGCCAACATGAAGGCCAAGTTTGCAGAGTAATAGATTGATATATGTTAAAATGGGATGCCTTAAGTTTTTTTTTAAACAATGGTGCGGGTGTTGGAATGGTGCAACAATGAAATGATCATACATGAATATGTAAAATTTCATTGGCATTTGAATGCTGGTATAGAGTAGAATGTTCGCATTTGTTTTAATTTTGTAATGGTAATGGTAAAGTGCTTTCAATGTTGAAAGGATGTTTGAATATTAATATGAAGTGGAATGAATTTTCTTATTTCATTTTTTTGATGATTTTGGAATGGAAAGGGATGTTGGGTGTGTAGCAGATTTGGTCTTGGATAATGGAATTAACAATTTAAATTTATTCATGTGACACAGGTTGAAAGTTGCAATGAACTGATATATATACAGGAAAAGAAAAATTAAAAATCAAATAAATAAAAAAATATATTAAGATTTTTTTATTCCCGGCGAGAAAAAACGCCCCGGCAAAAAAATCTGAAAAAATAATTTTCGTAAAATGTAAATCTTTTCCTGGCGCAAAATAACGCCGGGAAAGGTTTTTATAACATTTATTTTTGAAAAAATAAACCTCTTTCTCTGGCCCAAAAGAACGCCAACAAAAGTTTTTCTAACATTTATTTGTAAAAAAATAAACCTTTATCCGGTGCAAAAGAACGTCGGCAAAGTTTTTCTAATATTTATTTTTGAAAAAAATAAACCTTTTTCCTGGCTCAAAAAACGCCAGCAAAAGTTTTTTAAATTTTATTATTGAAAAAATAAATCTCTTTGCCCGACGCAATAGACCTCTTTTTCTGGCGAAAAAAAAAAACGCTAGCAATGTATAGCTTTTTACCAGCATTACCTTTTTTCGCCGGCAAATAGTATCATGGACATTGTTTTTCAAGCGGATTATTAGCGCAAGTGAAATCGTGGGAAAAGGTTTTCACCAGTGTTTTATAGACTTTTACGGCAACAGTGCAATTTCTTGTAGCCTCGCAAGGGACAGCTAGACCAGCAGCGGAAAAAGCTAACGGCAGCAGCTACGGGGTCAATCAAATGACCTTGGAACGGCCCCAAATTTGGAGGGAGGGTCCACCTGGTCATAAGAAAGAAGCTAGTGGGTCAAGTAGGCCATAAGTTCTAAGTTTTAGGTCCGATTGGGCTAAATGAGCCTTACTGGGTCCACTACCGGAAATTGTCCAAATTGACATCAGAATGACCCAAAATTAAATGAGAGCTTTTATGTGGCTCTCTAAAGGGAGTACAATCAAGGGAAAATGGGCCATATCCGGAGGATTTGGTCCTCAAATAGTGAAGGGAAAACCATATAATTGGTCGTAATATGATATTGGTAAGCCATTTGGGTCATTTATGAATAATTTAGATCTCAAATAATCAATTCTAGCAGTTGCGATTCTACTGATGATTGGTCCTGAAATGTTCTCAAAAGTCCTCAAACTTAGTGGAGCAGCCTCTAATGGGCCTAAATAGGTGTTTTATATGTCAAGAAAGTCTCAAATTATTATTCTTGGAATCTGTTGACATAGCCATAATTCTTTCAATTAAGTCCTCTCCAGAAATGTTTTTTCAGACATAACAAAAATGCCCTTATATCATTTTCCAAAATTTTTCTTTAATAATCATTTTAAGAGAAATGACCAAGTACAGCAAAATATGACTTACTGGGGCCTTCAAATTCTCACTTTTGTCAAAGCAAAAGCATCTGGTTTGCTCAATTCAATTTATATATCCATTGATCTCTCTTTTCTCTGTGGTTACTTTACGAGGTCTTGAAGCAATACCTAAGACAGCATCTAGGGATGACAATTTTCCCCGAAACCGATGGATACCCGACCCGAACCGACCTTTTGGGGACGGATTTTATCCCCTTTTTTTCACCCGTGGGGCGGGTTTGGTATTAATTTTAAAATCCCCGGCCGGATTCGGTTCGGATTTGGTATATATTACTCCCCGCCCCGAACCCCGACCCGAACCCATACCCGAACCATATATATAAAACTATTTATATTTATACATATATACACGTAGTGCGGGCGCGGGTTCGGGTAAAACATATATTTATACATATTTATACATATTTATATTTATAAAACTTATTCACACACCCACAAAAAATGTATTTTTTTGCAAAAACTAAATTGAGGTTGGGCGGGTCGGTGCGGGTTCGGGTAAAACTCGAATTATTGTGCGGGTGCAGTTCGGACCGGGGAAAAACCGAAACCCATAGGGTTCGGTGGGGTTCGGTTTTGGTATGATCAAAATAACCCCCGACGGGTTTCGGAGCGGGTTCGGGGAAATAAAGAATTTCGGGGATGGGTATGGTATGCTTAAAATCCGGGCCGATTGACCCGCTTGCCATCCCAGCATCTACTTTATACTAATAATGTTTTATTAAAGCAATAAGCATCTCCTCCTCTCAATTCAAGCAGTTGTTTATTCCTTCTTTCCTTTCGATGCTTTGTACGTAAAGAATGTAACTGAACTAAAGCAATAACACTTAATCTTCCTTTGTTGGACAAAGAATTATTCTTTACTGAAAGTGTTGGATCTTCCAATTGCAATCAACTAATAAAATCAATTTGTACATCTGTTGAGATACAATACCCAACTCTTGTTATTTTCAGTTTGGCACTTTGTTTTCACCCAGAGAAGACGATATGGCAGGAGAAGCAGTTCTCTCTATGCTCTTCGAAAAATTCCTGAGCAAGTTGACCTCCGCTGCCGAAAATGAACTTAGGCTGCTGTTGGGGGTAGAGAAGGAGAAACAAAAGCTGGGCAGCAACATGTCAAGGATTACAGCCGTGCTTCAAGATGCAGAAAGCCAACAAGTACTGGACGAGTCGGCGAAAGATTGGCTTCGAAAGCTTAAAGATGTCGTCTACGATGCAGAAGATTTACTTGATGAGCTTGTAGTCGAAGATCGACGAAGAAAAGTTGAGAATGAAGACGGCAAGGGAAAGAAGGTACGTAACTTCTTCTCGCCTTTTAATGATCTCCTTAAATTAGTGAAGAAGCTGCTACTGGTAGGAAATACGTTACCAGAAAGCACATATTGGGCTAAGAAGATGATCAACTCTTTGGGAATGACCTACGGATCCATACATGCGTGCCCAAATGATTGTATTCTCTATTGAAAAGAGTATAAAGATAGACAAAATTGCCCAATTTGTCATACATCTAGATGGAGGTCGGATTCCTTGGCAAAAAAAAAAAAGTGTTAACGTTCCATTAAAGGTTTTGAGATATTTTCCATTGACACCAAGATTGCCGAGACTATACAGGTTAGATTTCAAGGTTAGTTGTAGTTTCCACGCCATCCTTTTTGCCATTGGGTATTACAATCAATAACTAATAGTTTTTTACTTTGTTGTGTAGTGTTCCATAGATAGCGGAGCAAATGATTTGGCATTCTCGACCGAAACAATATAGTGGTGCATCCATCCAATTCATCAAGTTGGATGGTAATAAACACCAAGTGGCCAAATTTTTCCGAGGGCTTCTATATGATAAACTTAAAAAATAAATAAACTCTAGGTCTCCAATCTAATGGTTTTGATCATGTGTCAGTTTAATTTAATGAGATGGCCTTCAAATTTCAGTACTCTTAGCAATCTGCATATAATATAAGTGGGGTCCAACAATCTTTTATGTGCTGCCATGCCTGTGATAATGTGAAAAGTTCACAACGTATGGTGAACAACATAGAAATGTATGTTTGGGTAAAATGGTAATTTGAATCATTTAGATTTCATCTTGCTACCTTTGAAATTGTACAACCGAAGTTGTTTACCAATTGAGGGATTCTTCATACACCCGAAGTTGTTTACCAATTGAGGGATTTCCACCTGCTGGTCGTACAACCGAAGTTGATTTCTGGTTAACATTTAAAAGAGAACCTTTAAAATCTCTAGTTTAATAAGTCTGATCGCATGGATAGGTGCATTATTAGTATGCTCTATTTGAATCTTGTCAAATTATATATTGAAGTAGTGGTTTATAAATTGCTTATATGGCTTCTTTTAATAAGTTTTCTTGATTCCCTTTTAAATTAAAGCATTTGTGAATATGGGCACGTCCAAACTGGTTTGAATGATTGATGATTCTACTTTGGGCCCAGATCCAAACCGTAAAATTGTGTGCTGACTGATTTGTTCAGAATGGTGCTTTTTTGCTCAAAATGCTGAATTTGAATCAAGCCTTGGGCACCGGAAAAGTGATATTAGTTTCATGCTTTTTGCATTTTTAGAACTTGGACCATGAGTTATTAAAGGTCAATACTTATTTCAGCTTGTGCATTGCAAGTAAACAGTTAAGTTGTGATCCAGCAAAGAGGCTGGCTTTGAATGAAACATATTTTCCAACCCGGGCATCATTTGAGACACATGTGCTCTAATGGCGGGGGAAAACAGTGCAAGATCATTGAACGCAGGTTAGAAAAGGCTCCTTCTTCATTTAAATGGTTTCATGCTTTAATTTGAATAGTATTTGTTTTATATAACGATTAATTTTTCTTTTTGTTAGAAATGTCCTCCTTGTCAAAACAAAAGCCAGTGATCACCTTAAATGCATTTGGGCTACCTGTAACATCCCGACCCCTAATGGCCTATTAATTATAATTAATTGTTTGATTAGTTAGTAAGTTAGTTTAGAGTCTAAGTAGTCTGGGTTAACGACGAATCGTGTGTGCGAAGTTTCGTACGATTCGGAGTGCATTTGGGTAGGATAGAGAGTCATTTTACTAATTGGGTAGGGTTTCAGGGATTATAAGAGATATGAGTTTGGTGAGTTTGGGTGCATTGGGTAGGTTTCGTCGTTCATGAACTTTAGTCTTCGATCGCGTTTCTATTCGACGCGTCGAAGAGACCCGAAATCCATTAATTGTATACGTGGGCCGACTTGGAAATTGACCCATCAAGCCCAAAGCCCAAAGCCCAAGCCCAAGGTCCATTTACTTAAGTTAGGTCACCAACCCATCTTTATTTTCCATTCATTTCATTCACTTAACATTCACTCAACTATAACTACCAACACAGCAGCCGACCTCATCTTCTTCTCTCCATTTCCTTCATCTCTTTCTCCTTCGTTGACGAGCACGGAGCTCCGGCGACGGAAACCAAGCCGCCAATCATCTTCCTCAAGCCTTCAAGATCACAACTATCCACTTTTCTTCTTGTTTCAACCACAACCCATTTAAAGGTAAGCTTCCAAAGCTTGGAAACCATGTCATCTTCTCCTTCTTTGGTTAGAAATGGTTTAGGAAGACCCACCTTGACCCTTGGCATGCATGTGTAGGAGCTTCTTGGGTTTGGAAGAGTGTTTCACCTCTTTGGAGCTTTTAAAGTGTTTTCTTTCTTCATTTTCTTCTTGAATTTGAGTTCATCACATCACCAAGGCAAGTCAATAGTTATATTATTGCTTGATATGCTTGTTTACCTTGATTTGGATGCTTAAATCACGTGTTAGATTATCTTGGCTCAATTGATACATTAATAGATTGAAAACATGATAAAATGGTCTATAGATTGAATGGAATGGATTTAGAGTTTAATGGCTTGATTAGTAGTTTTATAGGTTGTATTTAGTTGCTTTTAATTATACATATGCTGCTCATTAGGTTCCAGAAGAGAGAAATGGGAAAAAGTCCCATTTCAGCTCAAAACAGGGCTGCTGCCCAGATTTCCGCAGGCTTGCCGGTCGACCGGGACCACAGGAGCCAGTCGACCGAGCCTATGCAGATTTTTGCAATTTTTCCTTTTTAAGGGATTTTTACCCTGTTTTAAGGTGGGCTTTGGTGGACCTTTGGATACCCCTTTTGAGGACTCATTTGACTCATTATGAGGACGTCTTGAGCCGGCGTTCGTCATTGTTGATTTGTTTGTATCGGGATTCAACTTAGTTCAATCTTGAATGGTATGGGACAACGAGATACTCTTCTTTAAATCTATGCACGAAGATTGTTCGTCCGAGTATCGCGAACCCTAACCCCTTCGTTGACTGAATAGGTTATGCGATGCTTCAGAGTTGACACTTTACTTAGGATGGGATTGTTTATTCGCTTTGATTCCAAATGGTACCCTCGGGTACTATCTTCTACATGTGATGAGCATGTTCTTTAGTTCTATTTGCTTTGTTTTACTAGAGGATTGCTTTGAGAACTTAGAGGTTGGACTTAGGGTCCCCTTTTTGTTGTTTCGTTTGTTTCGATATTCGTTTGAAGTGTTGTGGCTAGGGAGTTTGATTGTCAGGCTTAAAGAGGACTACTATTGTTATTTGTTTGGAGATTGATTTGTTTTGGAATAAAGTAGTTCTCTATTGGTATTGAATCTTGTTCGCACAAGAGCCTAGCCCTTCACCGATATTGTTAGGATTCTTTGTGTCAGGCACCACTCAGCTGTTAACGTTCAACACAGTTGGGGCACCATCTGTGGAGAGGACTGTTACTATCCTCGGGTTGTTTGATCCTCGAAGCAAGACAGAGCCAGAGCTCACGGAGCCCGAGCTACTTGAGCTGAGAGTTGTTTGTTCCTCGAGTTGTTTGTTCCTCTAAGCAAGACAAAGCCAGAGCTCACGGAGCCCGAGCTACTTGAGCTAAGGGTTGTTTGTTCCTCACAGCGAGATAGTGCCAGAGCTCACGGAGCCTGAGCACTTGAGCTACGGGTTGTTTGGATATTGGATACTGGGTTTTTATCCCATTTGATGATATATATTGGCTTATGTGGATCGCCTACTTTGATAGTTTGTATATGATTCGAATGCAATGCATCTCTTACGATCAGAGTGCTATGCATATCTTATAATCATGTTTATCGTTTACTCTCTTTAGTACTGCATATCTATGTGATTTCTATATCTATTGCTTTGCCATCCGTTGTGTTGATGATGCTACTCTTGGTGCACAGGTACCGAGCTCTTCTACCCCGAGGCGGAGGAAACGACAGAAGAAGTTCAGGCAGATCAGCCTGATGACTTCTTAGAGTACAGTACGGACGACATTGTATAGCCGTAACGACCCCGTACGCGAGAGCTTCACGATAATCCTCCTAGCTTCATCTTTTGGTTTCTTTATACTTTTGCTTAGGCCTAGTTTTAGTTTGGCCTTCTTACTTGTAATTAATATTTTGTAATAGTCTTAAACTTCAATCTTAACTTTGATACTCAGTAATTGCTCGTAAACTATACATCTATAAGATACCTCTTGTTTTATGAAGCTTCCGCTATTGTTTGTTATATTCGAGTAAATGTTTATACCTCACAGCGGCCTTCGATCTAGATGGGACATGATTAGGGCAAGTGATATATAATTATCATTGGAAAAGTTTTAAATTGGCCCTAATCTCACACATAACCCCGGTTTCACTTTTGGGGGCGTGACACTACCTGTGGGCAAGCATTCAACCCAGCTGGCCTCAAGGTGTGGTGAGATTGTTGGCATCGTAGTTCCTATTTACATTAAGGACTGGCGTTCGGTGCCTAAGAACGTAAAAGATGAACTATGGAAACTCGTCTAGGTATGAAATCTTAGCATATCTCCAGTAGAAAGGAATGCATTATTTATCTTATCAAATACTTAGTTTGTGATCCTAAAAGGAAATCTTTTTTTTTTTTTCAGGACGACTATGTTGTTCCTCATTCTTATAAAGCTGAATGCCTTAAGAGCGTGTGCGATATGATGAGAAAGTACAAGGCAAAACTGAGATTGAAATACCTGGATGCTCATGCAACTCCTGAAGAGAAATTGAATAATCATCCTCCCGGAGTTAGACCTGAATATTGGGAGGCTTTTATCAAAGATATTTTGAGTCCCAAAACAATAGAACGGAGAAAAATATAGAGGTGAGGAAAAAACTACATTTACCATACGAGTGGCAAATATGGCCATGCGAGACTGGAGGAGAAAATGGTGAGTATTGACATACATATATAAAATATGTCATATTGCTTTGTCACTTAAAAACTAACAATCTGAAATTCGTGCAAACATAGAAATGCTAAAAGGAGGGTGACCCCCTGCCAACTAGGGCTGAAGAGTGGATAGAAGCCCATACAAGGAAAGACGATCCTGTACCTAGTAGCGCGTCCTCACATATGGTTAGTTCTATGTCTTATACTTCAGTTAATATAGTAGAAAACAACTTAAAACTTTACTTAACTGATGATTGCAAGTAATCGACACGAAAGAGTAAAAGAACTGTTGTCCAACCAAGATGAAGTAGATTCCCATGACATCCCCAATGATCCATTGACTCAAGTATTTGGTGCTGATACCAAGGGTCGTGTTCGAGGAGTTGGGACTGTCGTATCAAGAAGTCAAGTCATAGGGTCCATTCCAGCAGTTGAAAAACTAGCTCTCAAGGAAAAGAAAATTATAGAGCAATCGTCCTCAATTAAAATTCTGGAGTCCCAAGTAAGCCACATACTTGAAGAAAAAAAAAACATGTCCCAAGAAATGGTTGGTATAAAACAAATGATTGAGGTAAAGTCGAAATTATTCGATTCCTTTTAAAAGTCTTTAATAATATTAGATTTTTTATACTTGTATTGAAAGAATAACAAGTGCTTTAAAACATTATTACATATATGCATGTATTCAGGATCCCAATCGAGCGCTTTGTTCCCACCGAAGACGACAGAATCGGTTGCAGTTTCCAAGACAACAGCGGATGATAAACCTTCAAACGAGACAGAGCGGCCGTGCAAACTGATGACTTGGAGTCAAGAGGTTGTCGCTATTGGAAGGGCTCATATCGGGAATGGGACCCAACGTATTCATTGTAAAGCTCTTCCGGAACATGCATAGAAGGTTACGGTTGATGTCATTAACAAAGGGGATGTTGCACTGCCCTATCCAGACGGTTATCATTCAACTTTGGGCGAAGTTGGAAATGGATCCTTAGTAGTATGGTCTAAGGTGTTTGTCCCATTTACTGACTAGACTTAGGGAAAGGGCATTTAACAAAATTTTGATCATCTATAGTATGGGTTGTGCTATTTGTGCTTTTTGTTCTATTGCTCCATTTGGGCTAAAACCTCTGTTAAACTTTGTTTAGTTTTTTGAGCTGTGCTGTTTGGTAAACTTATGTATCCATACAGTTTTTTGTTCTATTGCTGTTTGGTAAACTTTGTTCTCTTGCTTTCTCTCATTTCTGTGATCTAGAATTTCTTTTTCTTTCTTTATATTATTTTCAGATGTATGTTTTTTCTTTCCTTGGTCCCCTCTTCTTAGGCTGTCTGATACATTTCATGACTGGTTGGTCCTGAGCACATTCCTTCCTGCAGTGGCTGGAAATATGGGTGCTGTCGAGCTTGAAATGGCTGCCTAAAGGGATAGAGAATGCCCAAGGAGTGTTGTCTGATGTTTTCAGGTTCTGAGTTTTGCTGATAATACTTGTTACTGTCATCTAAGCTCAAGGACATGGATTCTCTTATAATACATGTTACTATCTTTGTTAAAAGGCAAAAAGTCACAACAGCAAATTCCTTTTCTAGGTGCTACAGGTTTGCTGAAATGCGCTTTCAGGAAAGTAGAATTTTTAACAATGAAATATGCTTTTGTTGTGCAGGAAACTAGTGTTTAAGGGTTGAGCAGCAGAGTTACAGCTATTTCCAACTCATCTTATCTGCTGGAAATCGGTAAGTTTTCATGGATCTACTAATTTCTCTGTTTCCAGCTTAAGAATCAGTTTCTGATGTTAGATTTGTATGTCTGCATGTAAGGAACTAGCTCTAAATCAGTTTCTTGGAGAGAAGCAGCCCGCTCAGGACACTGACAATTTGAAGAGTAAGCGCCAAAGACAGTTGTGGAGACATTAGCTTCCAATGCTTATGCTCATTTTGGTTGTAAATCTTCACACAGACAGGACAAGGAGTATGCAAGTTATATGAGAGGGCTACTTGTGTCATTTGTTGGCCTTTTGAAACCAGGTGACTCTAAAGCTTCTACTTTGAGTCAGGAAACTACCCTAGTGGCTCTTAGTGTGCTTTGTATTGTCTTCTGCAACTATCCACAGAGCACTTTAGCTGATAGGTGGAAGGCCAATACATGTATGTTAAGACTTGTCAACCCTATTACTTAGGCGATGTGGGATGTGGGACTTCCCAACAGTTGTATTTGTAAAATATGGGTCTATAGTGGCTGAAATAGTATCTTGATTGACCATGTTATATCTCTATCTTATCTTTGTGATATTGCACCATCAAAGATTCAAGACTTTACTCCATGCAGGTTCTCTTCCTGTGATAATATGGCTTTTCAAAGATGATGGTGATGGTCGCATGAATGGTACAGAGACCTTAGGTTGTGAGTTGCCTAGGTGCACGAATCTTTTAAATACTGTGCTAAAACTTCCATGGACTCATTCCCTTCTAGTGACTCAAGTTCATTGTCTTTGGAGAACAAGGTGTCTCTCTGTTCAAGTTGCCTCCAACGTTGGGACTAAACTAAAAACTGAAAATCTTCTCGAACTTTTGGATTTGGCTCTCTATGATGAAGCTGAAGAGGTCAGAGCTGAAGCTATTATTTCTATGCCTGTGATTGTCTTATGCTCTGGTCATGGTCTACTGGCTCATATGTTTAAAAGACTGGAGTAAGTAGATTATGGTTTTTCAAATATCTTGATTCTTTAATGTACATGCGGTTATTGTTTGTAAATCTCAATTAAGGATTTTACATTACTTGGATAGAGTCTGGATTTCGTTCAGTTGTGATTTTGTTTTGTTCTATGGCTCTACGCTCAACAGTTTCTCACATTCCATTTCACAGGTAAATGCTGAAAAGGATGACTAGGAGGATACTTTATACTGGTTCATGTTGCTTGCATACTTGAAGGCAGAATTTTTGTGTGTGTGTTTTTTTGATAGGCACGTGCTATTTTCTCTCCTGAATGTAAAACTGCTTTTCAACGTGTACACAAGCATCTGGCTCCCATGCATATTAGAGTACTGATTTTCAAATTTTTTTGTTTCTTGATGTTAAAGCGGTGGTGAGAAGTAGAGACAGAACTGAAGATTTTAGGGACGCTGTGCAGTCTGTTGCGCGGCTTGGATACAATGAGGTTATTGAATACTTCTAGTTTGACTTCATATCAGTGCCATTATTGATTTGGTTTTACATGCAATGATTTACTTTGTATTTCCAGCAGAAAACTGCTCCAAACTAATTATCCATGGCAGTGGGGATGGATTTGCTATCATATTTGAGGAAGTTGATATTTAAATTGCATCAGGGGTCCGACCCAAGTACATCCATGCAGGGGCGGTTGCAAACATTGGACCTCGGTCCACTTCTAAAACCATAATTAAGGACCATGAAGCTTATGCATGGTTTTTTCCGCATGCACTCGGATGCTACTGAATCTGAACTACCCATGCAAAAAGGTATCTGTATGGAGGACAATAGGAAAATGCTGAACTCATTTGAGACTTTGAAATCCCTGCAATCGCCGTATGCTTTTCTTTTTTTTACTTTAGTTTTTCTAAAATTATATTGGTTACCTAATTTTTTAGGGAAGTAGACGAAAGGCTCCAAGTGCTGCTGACCACAAAAAGAGTTCTGTGGCACATGCACTACTAATTACTATTTATAGGTAAGATCTAAGTTTGCCTTTTTTTTGTTTCAGATTCTTTGAAAATCATTTGCTTTAGTTAGATAAATTTGGCTTTATTATATTTCATTCATTCTTTATTGTCTTTGAGAATGCTAGTGGACTAACATTATATTTGTGGGCAAAATTAAACATTTACATTCACTCATGGGACAACTATTATACTGCAGGGGCAGTAAGCTGATTACCTGACTACTTTGAGTCATGTTGCAGGGTGCTAATTTGTCTCTAAGACAATGATATCATTATGTTCCATGTTTCTTTGATTTCTCAACTATATTTCCTGTAGTTTTCTTTCTGTTGCGTGAATATGACTTTTCCAGCCCTCATTTCATTACTTCCATATTGATTTGTTTTCTCCAAGTCAAAGATTTGAACTCACTGATTATTCATATATATTTAATGGTTTTGAGTTGAGCTCACTGATTGTTCCTTTATGGGAACTCCACGCAACAGGTTTGATGATGCATTATGCTGATGGGAGAACTCTTGTGGCAAATCAAGCAACTCAGTCAAATGTCTTGCATGCTCACAAGAGATGCAATGAATGATATATTTTTATATGAAACTCTAAGCCTTCTCTTCAGTAAATATATGCACTAAAAATCTAACTGAATTAACAACTAGTCCATCCTATAATAGTGTCCTTCCCTTTTTATCTTACCGCTCATTACTTTGCAAGGAAATGTATTTGTCTATAGTTAATTGTTCTAGCTATGCTCCATCTCTATACAAAACTTGATTTTCACCACTCACCAGTGTCTCATTATTTTATGAATATGTTGGTATATTTCAGGATAATTTCCTAATTTTCTATCCATAGCACTCTTCCCTCAAATTGCCAAAGGGAAGGTCCAAGTCTGGATAAAAGAAACGAGCAAACCATTCTTCAGAAACGAGCAAACCATGGATTTGTGAATGATTTAGATGCCAAACCAGGAGCTGATAATGACAATGGCAACTCTTCCATGAGCAGCCTAAACCACCGATCTCCTTCAATCGCTCTCTTCTCCTTTACAGCCAGATTCTCCCACCCTAAAATTGTGGATAATCATAACCCGCAGTTCATGGCTACTTCATTATCCCCACAGAAAACAGTGTCTTGTAGTACCGCCGCCATAGACTGGAGGTACCTTACAGAGCAATTAAGCTCATCAACTTTGTTCTTTCCCTGATCTGAGATTTTGGTGAGCAACTCCAGAAGGCACTGCAAAGCAACAAGCTTGATTGGAGGAGACCCAATGTCACGACCCGGCCCCGAGATCAGAGTGATTAGGGTTAATCCCCGGGTCGCGATGTTAATCATACTTACTCCCGTAAACCCCGTTTAACCGAAGTTACAACGAAGTCTACAAGGGATCTTGCATACGTACCTGTCAATGTACAGTGCGGAATATACAAATAATATACATTGACAACCAATTAATCGAACTAATCAAATACTTTACTATGAACAGTAAAGTTACATCTGTTCAGTTTCTCACTATCAACCACTGCACATTTATAATACAATGCAGGGAATATACTTACAATGCTTACAATACCAAAATGAATCTATTAAAATCATTTCTAAAAGTTCTCAAAAGATTTCTACTGGTTCGCCCTCAATTCATGTCCATTCGGCTAAACCTCCTGGAGGTAGCGAATGGGCCTCCTCCGCTGACGGGACGGTCTCGGAGGTACTGGCACGGGCAACTGAGCCTGTAACATCATCAGTAATACCATGAACACGACGGTTCAACAAGGTATACATATATTTATGACATTTCATAAATTCCTAACAATATATTGTTTAACAGTGCTAAACAATTCATAAGAACTACCATTAATAACAACATATACTGGCAACTACACTAGCAAGGGTTTCAACTCCAATCATTGCTTTCCAAAAGGAAACATTTCATATTCATTTATTCATAATGTTCAATATTTAATAATGGCTTTTCAGTGTATGACTTTTCAGTCAATGACCTTTCGGTCCAGTGTGGTGAGATCTCCCAGTGTCTTGATCAGAGATCACTGGTGTCCCACGGGCTCCGGAACACCCCATTCTCATCTACTGCAGTAGGAATAGCATTTCATTTATCAATTCATTCAGTTCATTGTTACTTTTCATTATGAGTTCGGAAACCACTAGGTAGTGCCAGACCTGTTAACAATTCCTATTAATCTCAATCTAATTCTAAATTAAGCCTCTGACCAACCCTTAAGTGAAACGACCGTTATCGATGCACGTATTACTATAGATGATATTACTTAAGTATGTGTGCATTAGGATAACCCTCGTTAACACTTAGGATGGTCTAAACATGATTAATATTAATATCTAAGCTTAAACTACCCTTTCTAGACATTTCTCAATGGGCCAAGTCGACGTAGGAAGGCCCGGTTATACTTGTCCCCATATCTACTTCATCTCCCAATATATGCTCATGAAGAGGTGTATACCATTGGTTTCTACGTTCCAAGAGCTTTCCAACGATATATAAAACTCAAAAATTGAACATATGGGTCAAAAGTTATGGCCATTCGAAATTGGCCTTTTTGGCCCAATGGGCCGACCCACTCGGGCAGGCCCAATCCGGCAGGCCCACTTCAGTTCAGCAACCTGACTGCTGAACTGAGTTTTTTTTTTTTTGTTTTCCTGATGTCTACTGAACCTAAGGAACCATTCAAACATGATTTTAACAAGGAAATACAACTTACCCAACTTAATCATACTTATCTTAATCCATTATATTAATTGCATATCCTAATTAGAGTTGTAAAATCCACAAATCACCCCATAAATCACCCTAATAACTGATTCATCATTTCCTTCCATTAAAATCACTAAAAACTCCTTAATAAGCATAAGCATATGTATAAACTTGCCTTATATGAAGCTTTGCTCTTTGTTAAGCTTGGATTCAAGATAAAAATCCACTCTTGAAAGCTTCCAATTCAATTCAAACTCAAGAAGATGATGATGAATAGTAAGAAGATGACTCTCCCTTTTTACTTCAATCACTTCAAACAACACTTGCCAAAGGAAAAATGGAAGAAAGAAAAAGAAGACAAGAAGAGGAACGGCTGTAGCATGGAGTGCCGGAGATGAATGACTCATTTGAGTCTATCATCTTATCTTATAACCCATTTTTGCATTCAACCCCCCCTTAATTCTCTTAATTCCATTTCAAGTCAAATCAAGATCCATTTGATTCATTTCTCGCTGAATCACTTCAAGTCTTATACAAAAGTTATCGTACTCGTCGAGATACACCTGCTGGTATCAAGACTTTCCGTATTCGACACAATACGTATAATTCCGTATTTATACGCAATTCCTTTCCTAATCTTGTTTAGTACTTCATTAAGCCTAAATTCCTCATTTTAGGCTAACTCAAATCCAGTTGGTGATAAATCACCATTCATTCATTTAAACCGGCTTAATTAGTCTTAAGCTTGATTAATTAGAGTTAATTGAGATTAACTCGGGACGGAGTCTAACATTCTCCTAAACTTTTAGAATCATTCGGTCCTCCGAATGCAACAAAATCAATACAAATCAACTCAATTAAAAGTTACCTGAACGAATAGCTCTGGATACTTCTGAGCCATTTGTTCCTCAAGCTCCCATGTAGCTTCATTGGGAGTGTGATGATCCCAAAGAACTTTGACCCATTTGATTGTCCTTGTGCGTAACACTGCCTCCTTGGTATCAATGATCTGCACTGGCCTCTCAACATATGTGGTGTCTGGTAACACTTGGATCTCTTCGTGACGAATCACGTGTGAAGGATCAGCCACATATTTGCGAAGCATCGAAACATGAAACACATTGTGGATACCGGAGAACTCTGCTGGAAGGTCAAGTCTATAAGCTACATTGCCAATCCGACTCACGATCCTGAAGGGACCAATAAATCTCGGGGAAAGCTTCCCTTTCTGCCCGAATCGGATCGTACCCTTCATCGGAGAAGTCTTCAAAAAGACTAGATCATCTACGGTGAACTCTAGATCTCGCCGACGATTGTCAGCATAGCTTTTCTGCCGTGATCTAGCAACTTTGAGCCTGTCCTGAATCTTCTGTACCCTTTCTGCTGTCTCAGCGATGATGGTAGGACCATGGAAACTCCGAGTTCCAACCTCTTCCCAGCTCACTGGGGTCCTACACCGACGACCATACAGTGCTTCAAATGGTGCCATTTCAATGCTGGAGTGATAGCTGTTGTTGTACGCAAACTCGCACAACGCCAAATGGTCATCCCAATCACTCCCGAAATCAACTACACTGGCACGAAGCAAATCCTCCAAAGTCTGTATAGTCCTCTCTGACTGTCCATCTGTCTGTGGATGATAAGCAGTACTAAACCGAAGTTTAGTACCCATCGAACTCTGAAATGACTGCCAAAATGAGGACACAAACCGACTATCCCGATCGGAGACAATCGAAACCGGTGTCCCATGCAATCGAGTCACTTCCTTGATAAACAATCTGGACATCTCGCTGAATCCCATATCTTTCCTAAATGGAAGAAAATGTGCGGACTTTGTCAGACGATCCACGATCACCCAGACGGTATCGTGCTGCTTCCTCGTCCTCGGTAAGCCGGATACAAAGTCCATAGTAATATGATCCCACTTCCACTTGGGAATATCCAGTGGATGAAGCAATCCTGGCGGTTTCTGGTGCTCAAACTTCACACGCTGGCAAGTCAAGCAGGAAGCTACATATCCTGCTATCTCTCGCTTCATATTGTTCCACCAAAATCTGCCTTTAAGATTTCTATACATCTTGGTACTCCCTGGATGCATAGAATATCTGGTGTGATGAGCTTCAAACATCACAGCTTGCTTCAAATCTTCCTGTGCAGGTATACATAATCTGTCCCTGAAGTAGAGGACTCCTTCTACCAACACGAAATCTGGTCTGTGAGCAATGTTATCCCTGATCTTTGCTAATTCAGGGTCTTCGAACTGCCGCTTCTTAATCTCTGTAATGAGAAGGGGTTCGAATACTGACATTGCTGCAACCAATCTCTTGTCATTCACAAACTCAATGGACACATCTGAGTCCTTGAAGTCTTCGAGCAGATTCCATCCATCTTCTAATGAAGCCAAATCTGCTACCTTTCGACTCAGAGCATCAGCAACTACGTTTCCCTTCCCAGGTACATATTTGAATGGAAAGTCGTAGTCTTTTATCAGTTCCAACCAGCGGCGTTGCCTCAGATTGATATCCTTCTGAGTAAACAAATACTGAAGGCTCCTATGATCACAGTGGACTTCAAAAGTCTCTCCGTACAGGTAGTGCCTCCATTGCTTCAATGCAAACACAACCGCTGCGAGCTCAAGATCATGAGTAGTGTAATTCTTCTCATGGTCTTTCAACTGACGCGAACCATATGCTATCACCTTCCGGTTCTGCATCAATACACAGCCCAAACCTACACCCGAAGCATCTGAGTAAATCTCAAATCCTCCTCTTCCTTCGGGTAAGGCTAAGATAGGGGCTGACACCAACTTCTGCTTCAAGGTCTGGAAACTGGACTCACATGCATCGTTCCATTGAAATGGAACACTCTTCCGAGTCAGTCTCGACAATGGCGCTGCTATCTTTGAAAAGTCCTTTACGAACCTTCTGTAATAGCCTGCCAACCCTAAGAAGCTTCTCACCTCTGGCACATTCTTCGGACTCTGCCAATTGGTAATGGCCTCAATCTTAGCTGAATCAACAACTAATCCTTCTCTGGTAATAATATGCCCAAGAAATGCCACCTGCTGTAACCAGAAGTCACACTTTTCAAGCTTTGCATACAACTGATTCTCTCTCAGTATCTGCAAGGCTGTTCTCAAATGCTGTGAATGCTCTATCTCTGTCTTTGAGTAGACCAATATATCATCAATGAAGATCACAACGAACTGGTCTAAATATGAAGCAAACACCCTGTTCATTAGAGCCATAAACACTGCAGGTGCATTTGTGAGACCAAAAGGCATAACTAAAAACTCATAGTGGCCATAACGAGTCCTGAATGCAGTCTTCTGTACATCTTGATCTCTCACTCGAATCTGGTGATATCCAGATCGAAGATCAATCTTTGAAAAGTACGCTGCACCCTGGAGTTGATCAAACAACTCATCGATCCTAGGCAGTGGATACTTGTTCTTCACTGTTACTTGGTTTATCTGCCTATAATCGATGCACATACGAAGAGTGCCATCTTTTTTCTTCACAAACAGAACAGGTGCTCCCCATGGTGAGACACTAGGTTTGATGAAACCTTTGTCGAGCAAATCCTGTATCTGTTTCTTTAACTCATACAGCTCTGACGGTGCCATACGATATGGTGCCCTGGATATCGGTGCTGTACCAGGCACAAGCTCAATAGTAAAGTCTACTTCCCTAGCTGGAGGTAGACCTGGCACCTCATCTGGGAACACATCTGGAAACTCACAGACTACAGGAATATTTTTCAACTCCTGTACAGGCTTCTTCTCTGAAATGAAGGCAATATAACCTTCACACCCACTCTGTATCAATCGTTCAGCTTTGAGTGCTGAAACAAGCCTGGTGTCGTATTTCTTTCTGACTCCCTCAAATAGTACACTGGCATTGGCTTCATCAACCCTGAAGGTGATGATCTTGCGGAAACAGTCTAAACAAGCCCTGTACTTTGCAAGCCAATCCATGCCAAAGATCACATCAAAATCATTCATTGCTAACACAACCAAATCTGCTGGCATGGATACCTCTCCAATCCTGACAGTGCACTGAGGTATGTACAACTCACACCTCACTTGTCTCCCCAAAGGAGTAGACACAGTGAAATCATATGCTAACTGCATAATCCGGTTTTGCATATCACAAGCAAATGCAGGTGCAACAAAAGAATGCGTAGAACCCGGATCAAATAATGCAATAGCAGGTCTACTATCAACATAAATTGTACCTTCCACAACATTGGCTGCAACATCAGCCTGTTCCCTGTTGACAGCACAAGCCATCCCAGCTACCTGTGGTCTCTCTGCCTGCTGCTGCTGTCTGGGCTGCTGTCTCTGCCAAGGACGCTGCTGACCCTGACGTGGAGGCTGTGGATACTGTGGTCGAGGAGGAGGAGCTGGCAGTGCCAATCTCGGTGGAGGAGCAGGAAGTGCTGCCTGTCCTGAAGCTTGATACTGATAAGGAGGTCTGTCATCTCTCCTAGCTCGTGGACAAAATGCCATTCTGTGTTCCAAAGAACCACAGATAAAGCAAGCTCCGGTAGTTCTCCAACATGACTCAGTCCTATGAAATCTCCCACATGTAGCACAGACTGGTCTGTTCTCTCTCCTCTCATTCCTATCAGGTCTAGGAATGAATCTGTGTTTCTGTCTCTTGGACCTAGATGGTCCTCCCTTCCGAAACCATGAATCACCACTCCTCTTGGTGCTCAAGGTCTCATCTGCTTTCTCTGTCTCTTTCTCTGCTTCCTTCTCTCGCTGAATCTCCTCTGCTGTGTAGGCTCTATCAACTGCCTCATCAAATGTCGTAGGCTTCTGTCCAGCCAATACGACAGCTTTGTACTCCGGATTTATGCCTATGAGGAATCTCTTCAGCTTCTTTGCCTCTGTGTCAATTAACTCCAATGCATACTTGGACAATTTCAAGAAGGTATGCACATATACAGCCACTGTCATGTGACCTTGTTTCAAGACCAAGAATTCTGCCTCCTTTTTCTGCTGTACATGCTCTGGGACGAATTTCCGCTGAAACTGCTGCCGGAAAATCTCCCAAATACCCTCAGCTGGCATTGCCTTAAAGGCATCTTTAACACTCTTCCACCACGTCTTCGCTGTATCTCGAAACATGGTGGATATCAATAGCAATCTCTGTTTCTGCGTGCAGACAACTGTCTCAAACACATCTTCAATGTGTTCTAGCCACTCATCTGCCTTCATGACATCCTCGTCTCCATGGAACTCTGTGGCTCCTCTCTTACGGAATCGTTCGAAGATGGCATGAGGATCCTTGTCCTTATGCTGCAACACCACTTGTGTCTCAACATGTGGTTGCTGGACTGGTATTACTGGAGATTGTATCTGAGCCTGCATCTGGCTCTGTACTTCTAACATAGCAGCTATTTGGTTCTGCATACCCATCTGAGCTTCATGGCTCTTGGCAATCTGCTCATTACTGCGGGCTATCTGTTCATTACTGCGAGCTAACTGCTCCATAAGAGCAGTAAAACGCGCATCACTATCAGACGGCGGAGGGGGAGGTGGAACAAGAGCAAAATCATCCCCTCCGGATCCAGATCCCGATCCCGATCCAGATGCCATACTGTAAACAATAAGTAAGGTAAGAATTCATCTATACACCTCCATCTCAATTATATCACATATATAGCACAATATGTGAAAGCAGTAAACACAATTCCATCGTTGGAATTGATCGAGACACACACTTCTCACTTCGTTCCTAGCTTTGCTAAGTATTTTAAGTTTTCTTAACTTAGTCTTTAGCTAGGCTCTGATACCATACAATAAGTATGTCACGACCCGGCCCCGAGATCAGAGTGATTAGGGTTAATCCCCGGGTCGCGATGTTAATCATACTTACTCCCGTAAACCCCGTTTAACCGAAGTTACAACGAAGTCTACAAGGGATCTTGCATACGTACCTGTCAATGTACAGTGCGGAATATACAAATAATATACATTGACAACCAATTAATCGAACTAATCAAATACTTTACTATGAACAGTAAAGTTACATCTGTTCAGTTTCTCACTATCAACCACTGCACATTTATAATACAATGCAGGGAATATACTTACAATGCTTACAATACCAAAATGAATCTATTAAAATCATTTCTAAAAGTTCTCAAAAGATTTCTACTGGTTCGCCCTCAATTCATGTCCATTCGGCTAAACCTCCTGGAGGTAGCGAATGGGCCTCCTCCGCTGACGGGACGGTCTCGGAGGTACTGGCACGGGCAACTGAGCCTGTAACATCATCAGTAATACCATGAACACGACGGTTCAACAAGGTATACATATATTTATGACATTTCATAAATTCCTAACAATATATTGTTTAACAGTGCTAAACAATTCATAAGAACTACCATTAATAACAACATATACTGGCAACTACACTAGCAAGGGTTTCAACTCCAATCATTGCTTTCCAAAAGGAAACATTTCATATTCATTTATTCATAATGTTCAATATTTAATAATGGCTTTTCAGTGTATGACTTTTCAGTCAATGACCTTTCGGTCCAGTGTGGTGAGATCTCCCAGTGTCTTGATCAGAGATCACTGGTGTCCCACGGGCTCCGGAACACCCCATTCTCATCTACTGCAGTAGGAATAGCATTTCATTTATCAATTCATTCAGTTCATTGTTACTTTTCATTATGAGTTCGGAAACCACTAGGTAGTGCCAGACCTGTTAACAATTCCTATTAATCTCAATCTAATTCTAAATTAAGCCTCTGACCAACCCTTAAGTGAAACGACCGTTATCGATGCACGTATTACTATAGATGATATTACTTAAGTATGTGTGCATTAGGATAACCCTCGTTAACACTTAGGATGGTCTAAACATGATTAATATTAATATCTAAGCTTAAACTACCCTTTCTAGACATTTCTCAATGGGCCAAGTCGACGTAGGAAGGCCCGGTTATACTTGTCCCCATATCTACTTCATCTCCCAATATATGCTCATGAAGAGGTGTATACCATTGGTTTCTACGTTCCAAGAGCTTTCCAACGATATATAGAACTCAAAAATTGAACATATGGGTCAAAAGTTATGGCCATTCGAAATTGGCCTTTTTGGCCCAATGGGCCGACCCACTCGGGCAGGCCCAATCCGGCAGGCCCACTTCAGTTCAGCAACCTGACTGCTGAACTGAGTTTTTTTTTTTTTGTTTTCCTGATGTCTACTGAACCTAAGGAACCATTCAAACATGATTTTAACAAGGAAATACAACTTACCCAACTTAATCATACTTATCTTAATCCATTATATTAATTGCATATCCTAATTAGAGTTGTAAAATCCACAAATCACCCCATAAATCACCCTAATAACTGATTCATCATTTCCTTCCATTAAAATCACTAAAAACTCCTTAATAAGCATAAGCATATGTATAAACTTGCCTTATATGAAGCTTTGCTCTTTGTTAAGCTTGGATTCAAGATAAAAATCCACTCTTGAAAGCTTCCAATTCAATTCAAACTCAAGAAGATGATGATGAATAGTAAGAAGATGACTCTCCCTTTTTACTTCAATCACTTCAAACAACACTTGCCAAAGGAAAAATGGAAGAAAGAAAAAGAAGACAAGAAGAGGAACGGCTGTAGCATGGAGTGCCGGAGATGAATGACTCATTTGAGTCTATCATCTTATCTTATAACCCATTTTTGCATTCAACCCCCCCTTAATTCTCTTAATTCCATTTCAAGTCAAATCAAGATCCATTTGATTCATTTCTCGCTGAATCACTTCAAGTCTTATACAAAAGTTATCGTACTCGTCGAGATACACCTGCTGGTATCAAGACTTTCCGTATTCGACACAATACGTATAATTCCGTATTTATACGCAATTCCTTTCCTAATCTTGTTTAGTACTTCATTAAGCCTAAATTCCTCATTTTAGGCTAACTCAAATCCAGTTGGTGATAAATCACCATTCATTCATTTAAACCGGCTTAATTAGTCTTAAGCTTGATTAATTAGAGTTAATTGAGATTAACTCGGGACGGAGTCTAACACCCAACATGCATCATCCTGCATAGGTCATGGCAGCGCATGCACATATCACAGAAAGTGGTCATTTGCCATTTGATGATGAGTTAAGGAAATCTTGCCACTCCATTGTTCCTTCTGAAAGAGCATGCATGCTAAGTGATGGAACATGTTGCTGTTAGAATAGTAGTTGAGAAAGTACGACTGTTTTTGGGTGGATGATGGCTGACCTTCTTATGGAGAAAGAGTAAAACCAGAGCAGAAAAAGAAATGTAAATATACTGTTACAATTATTTGATTACTTACCTGTTATTTGAAGAAACTTCATAGCCTTTTTTACTAATACATGTCAACTATGGCATTAGCCTTTTTATTTTTCTCTTATTCGATGTGTATTGTTTCTGATGGATTATTGGTGTGCTATGCAGGTATATTGGAGCAACTTTTGGAGCATGAGACTACATGCAACTTTCACCACACTTTGGGATTTGGACTTGATTTTGCTATTGAGTGTTCTTTTCTCTCTCTCTTTTTTTTTACAAGGTTGGGTTTATTTTGTACCAACTAAATGTGATGGGTTACTGTTGTAATGAACAGTTTTTGTTGATTTGCTAGAATATCACCTATTTATTGACATGCACCTAATCTGTTGGTTTGTCTTTCTGGATGCTCTTGCATTAACTAGATTTTCAAGTAATTCCAAATCTGTTGGTTTTATCAAGGGAAAAAAACTGTTGGTTTTAATTAAGCAAAAAAAAAAAAAAAAACTTTGTTGGTTTTTCTTGATTGGTGTTATTACATTAAATAGTTTTTCAAGTTCTTGAAATAATGATCTTTAAGTAGCTCATCAAAAATATTGTTTCAAAAAAAAAGTTCATCAAAAATGATTTCTACAAGATTCTAACTCTAATTAAACAACTTACACTTTTCGGAATGGATAGAAATCGTTCTTTTTTTTCATTTTTTGGAACGGTTATAAACCGTTCCTACTTCATTTTTTTAGGAAGGGTTAATATCCGTTTTTGTAAATTTGGGACACCCTAAACAGGAGAGGATATTAACCATTACAGATTGGATTTGGAACAGTTACAAACCGTTCCAAATTATAGATTTTGGTGTAGTGTTGTTTAGAGAATTTCAAATGCTCTACATAAGAAATTTCCAAATGCTCACAACCAATTGGGCCCTATGATAGAGCGCACACGCTAAAAATTCGAAGCGCTAAAAATGAATGACTTCCCATTTGATATATTCTTTTGAGGGTGTGGAAAACTAGATTAGTGCCATTTGTCTAGAATCCGTCGATATCCTTATGGAGGGTCGGGATGGAAGTTCCCCCATCTCGTGTCTTTTTGGATAATAGTAAATACAAATCTGACTATCATTTCTCATGTTCTACATTTGGAAAAAAAATTCATTATGGGACTGTACCATGTTGTCATGGGATTTATTAGTTTCTGTAACACACACTATTCCTGTGATATTATGGAATCTGAGATAAAAAAAAGTTCTAAAATACTATTGACTAGAGTCAAGCGATTCTAACAACATTATTTGAACTTTAGTCATGAAATTAGAAAAAAAATGATGAGTTTGCCCAGGAATGATGAGTTTGCCTTTTTAGAATTTCATTTCAAAGGTATCTTTTCCATTTTCTCTCCTTTTGAGCCTAAGTTTTTGTTTGCGTTTTGACCATTTATTAATAAATTCAAGGTCAGAGTCAGGCATGAGCTATTTGGCATACATCACCTATGGGCTCAAATTAAGGCACTGAGTGGCTAGTGAGTGATGGCACAACCTGCATTAGAGGCATACTCCTCATTACTCAATGTCCCTTTTATCATTTTTATTGTGGACCACAACAACTTGTCATGGTTACAACAACTTATTTGTATATATCATGGAGATTGTCATTCTATATTGAGTTCACTGTAAGAAATAATCCCTCCTTCGGCTTTCGTTGCTTGCATCTGAGGAATTTTAGCTGGAGTGGCCCAATGACCGTGGATCGAAATGGGTAACTATGGGTGTGTTTGGCATTGTGCTATTTAGATGTTCCCATGTTCCCACGAGATAAGGGTATAGAAAACATGTTTGGTACGTGTAAATGATTGTTACGAATTTTGTTCTCATGGGAAGGAATCTCAAAATCTTTACCCGCCAGCATAAGAAAGTTGGAACAAAAAAACTTTATTTTTTTTTTATGAAACAACTTGCTACTACAGTTATTTCTTTCTCATCTTTTTCCTTTAAAGAATATTATTTGAAGATTCTAAATCCTCTCACTTATCCTAAATATAGGCCCCCACAATCACAATCCCAAAGGAGGTGGCCCCACTTTATAATTCCTAGATGTGGGTCACATGGTCACAATCACAAAAAGGTAGGCTCATATTATGATTCTATAATGGTGGGACCACATTATAAATCATTTATAAAGGTAGGCATCACATTGTAATTTCAAAGGATCATCCTTTGAAAATAAACTGAGGATAATTGTTATCATAAAAATCGATCACAAAAATATAATAATAATACAAATTATAGTTTCAAAAACCTTTTTTTTATATATATTGATTATCTAGCAGATAGGAATGTATTTTGTATTTCATGAGAGGAAAGAAAATCAAATGTGATGCAAAGGACAACCAGTTTAATGCATCTATTAGACTTTTTGATGGTTGGAATAGAATCAAATATAAATAAAATAAACAGCCATTGGTATGGAGAAATTATCGTTTGGGCCTCACTTTGTTCTTTTGGCTTTTCAAGTGTGTTTTTGATCAATTGATTTTGATCATTTGGCCATTTATAGCAATGCAATGGACGATCACCCCCCCTCCCCTCTCTCCATTAAATTGAGTCTTTTACATTTTCATTTTTCCTACCATTCTTTTATTGAGAGATTTTCAAAAGAGCCACGTTTTGCAAATTATAAGCCATGTGTTTTTTTTTTTTTTTTGCAAATTTATTGATAACTGTGATAGATCAACGTTTCAAATTTGGTGCGATAATTGTTCTTACACTCATACAGCTATTCAACGGTTTGGATGGTAGTTTGGTAGTCTCACAGTGAAAAAAAAAATGGACCGTTTAAGTCTTCCCGCTTCTAATTGTATGATATCCGACATCCCGACATCCCTAGGATATCGCAATTACAGATCGAATAGTTCTGCGGTAAATATACATTTTCTGACTATTCTGAGACTATTGTCAGCTTTAACACCTTAATAATTGTTCGTTTTTAATTTTATACTCTTTGACAAGAACCCTCCTCTTTTCTTGCATTTTAATGTGAGCATTCACTTAAATTTACGTGTAAAGTTAATCACACAAACAGCCCAAACTTCCTCTAAGAGGAATTTACATTAAAAAAAAAAATTCTCTCAATGAATGGACCTTGGCGAGGGGATTACTCACTTGGCCTCACTGATCTAAAAATGGATCTCCTGTTTGAACCAAATAGAGAAAACATGTTTGGACCAATCAGGAGGTGCCACATGTAGAGCGATGTTACATCACATCTCTTAAAAAAAAGTTTGCTATAGCTTTAAAAAATTTATTTTCCCATGTGACGCTCCTTATTGGACCAAACAGTATTTTCCTGTTGCGTCCAAACAGGATCCCCACATATCTTGGTCTTTGTGCCGAGTCCACAAGTCAAAAGTCGTCCTTCAACCACCACTTGTATATGCTCCTTTTTAACCTTGTCCACACATCTCTTATCCATCAGCCAGCAAGAGGGTACCCTACCAAGGCATATTTATTATGACTGAAAGACTACTAACCTGCTTTATGTTAATTTCCAAGATACCTGCAGGTACTACATTAAGAAATTTCTCAATGATTCATGACCATTGTCTTTTTCCTAAGTCATCAAGTCAAAGTCATTCCACAACGACTTGTATCTACTCCTTTGAACACTGTCCACACATTTATTATCAATTACCAGGCGAGAGGGTAACCCATTAGAATGATCATATAAGATTACACAAATTTATTGTGACAAATCTAACAGTAACTCCTATGTCGAGATTGATGTTGATCTATTAAAGTTATTTTGTTCTACATTATTTACACATATCAAGCAAACTTTGGCCTAGTGGGTTACTCAGATCTAGAAAATCGGCATGTTTGAAGCCCAAGCTGGCTTCTAATTCAGTAAAAACAACGAAGATTTCTTTGTAACTGACTCTCTTTTCTATTAGGCTTATTTATTTTCATTAGAATACATAGGAATTTAATGATCATATGAGTTCCACCAAACAATGGTTGAAGAGGTGAAATGTGAATGATATAGGTCGGGGCGATATGAGGTGTCAATGTAGATGACGCTTTGCCTTTCTTAAGACTTGAATAATAAGGATGATGGCTGGGGTAATAATTTCTCATCTTCCTTCATTCACTTTCCATTAAAGAGGGCGTTTGGTGGCCATTTTTGTTTATTTACCTTGGGTCTTCATTTTTAATCACTTTTACATGAATTTTTATGCATTCTATGCAATTAGACATGCTTTTTATGAGTTGTATGTGACTATTGGCACTCCTGTGTTTATAGAGCAAAGAAAAAAAAAAAACTATAACTTCCTTCTTGATACAATTAGGATCAATTATATTATATGAAGCTGAATGGTTTTCAATTTCATTTGAACCTTCTGCTTTGATTTTGACTGTCAGCTATTCACTCATTTATCTCTTGTAACTGTCACATTTCTTATCCTATGCAACACTTACCTCATCCCATATAACTACACATCTCTCACTAGTCATATAACTACCCGTCTCATTTAACCACCCATGTCTCTTGTAAGTTCTCCATTTTTTTTTTCTTTATGGGAAAGTGTGTTTCTTCTCACATCTCTTATTCCCATTACTATGTGTTTTTTCATTTTTTTTTTTATTTCACTTCTCTCATTTGCTTTCTACTCTACCTCCCTCAATTGCGAAAATAAGTACACTCATATATATTTTTCTCTTGAAAAATTTACTGTTGCGCAATCTATTTTGGCCGCCACTCAAGTCAATAATTATTTTTCAATTGCATGAATGTTTTGTTTGAATTGTATGGACAAACTCGTGCTCTGCATGGGATCTTTTGCTGGTCTAAATTTTATAAAGGATTCAACAAATCCTCTTTAAAATAAGGCAACTGCTCAACTTATCTAATTATACTGTACTGCTTTTTGAAAATTGCCTTCTTGGATATTTCGTTTTCAGACAAACAATTAGAATTGGTGTGGCAACATGATCTCTACAATTTCCTGAACTGCAATTTACATAAGAAATTTCATTCATTGCATGTACCCTGAAAGTATGAATTTCCTCTTCAGCCTCGCAAGGACTCAAGACGTCTGTGCCTCCCAAGTCAACAAGTCAACATCTTTCCCAAACCACTTGTATCTACTCCTCTCTCAACATTGCCGACACCTTCGTCAATTAGACGATCGAGCGTACCCTACCAAGGCATCTTACTATGACTGCAAGACTACCGCACTGTATTTTGTAAAATTTTGAGAAAGGTACAAGAACTACTGAAACTTACATATGTTTCACGTATTTTCCGCACTTCCTTCACAGGTAAATTATCAGCTTGGCTCTTTTTCTATGGGCATTGTCGTAAGCTTCACAAGTCTTGCATTTTTTTTATTTATTATTATCTACCCCTGTATCTGTATGGGATGTTTCAATCCATCCTGGAAAAACGTGTGGAGCCAGTGACCCTGAATTCAGGGCTTGATGGTTAGTGGTTGCTCTCGCTGACGTCCAAAGGAGAACATTTTCATTCTTATAAATCCTTTCCAATCAAGAAATCAAAGTCTTCCTCCTACCACACGGCGTCTTGTCACCCTTTCTTTGACATTGACCCCTATCTTTGACATTGAGGCACCTTCATTAATTTGAGGTGACTTAGAGGCTATTGGGTTAGTAGAGGCATTTTGGATAGGAAATTCAGTTTGTTGGGAGTTTTTGATATAAGGTTAGATCTTGTCCCATGTGAATTTTAATTTGTTTGATGCAAGAATTTAGAATTTCAAACCACTTAAAAAATATAAAATATTATAATTTCAAATTTCTAAAAATTAACCTCATGAAATCTTATAATTTCAAAGTTCCAAATGTTAAGAGGGGTTGAGCATTTAGAATTATATTTTAGACAGCAACACTTGAAATTCTCAGAATTCCCTTTAGACAAAAATTATCACAATTCTTCTAACCAAACATGCAATTATCACGATTAAAGACAATTATTACGATTCAAGGGATAAATTTTGAGAACCAGGTCTCCCACCACTCTTCTCATGTGTGATTTTCTTTCCTCACATCTGCTAGCTCTTGCTCTCCGCCTAAGCAAGTGCTCTCAAGGTCACACCCCCCTTGAATGGGCTACGAACCAAGAAAATTTTTAAAAAAAAGAAAGTTATAAACTTCTAGTAAGAGGGACAATTCAAAATGCTACATCAATGTTCTCACACCTATGATATAACAAGTTTGATTGAAAAAGGTTTTGATGAGCAATTGGGGCCCACTTAAGGCCACATTTGATCAGTGTAACTCATTTATAATCTTATTATCCCATGATCTGGCTTCATGTACACTCATTGAACATTTACTCACCAGAGGATTGAATCTAAAAGAATTATCTTCGAGAAAATAAGTGCATCTTAATAGAATTTAATTAATCCATATCATGTGTTCAATTTAGAGCTGATCGTTAGGATGTTTTTATGTTTATATATTAATACTATTCTTAAATTAATTTTCATATATTTATTATTTAAAGTACTTTTTATGAGATTTCATACATTCATTTTTTGTTGAACTTCTTGTTTTTAGATTCTCACTCATTCTTAAAATGAATCTTATTTCAAATGACATTAACGATGGATTTATAGTAATGAAATTAGATAATTTTTACAAATTAACAAACTTAACTATGGGAACGCAATTAAATAATGTGTTTTACAACCGAATAATTGGATAATAGGCCGAGAACAATTGGTGTGTTTCTTCAATAATCTTCGTTTTGATTGCCTTGAATTTTAGAAATAAGTTCCACAAGTGTATGGATAACACTGATGCTGGATCACTTTTTTTAGTAAACGAAAGGGGAGTTCGGTAACTCCAAAAACAAGATCTTATTTTTTTTATTTAGAGCTTATCAGAATATTAGAGCGTTTGGTAAATCTCTAATTAAAAATTTTAATTTTAAAGATTATTTACAAATTAGAGGTTTTTCCTCTGAAAAAAAACAGGGAGCAGCTTACTTTTTAGAACTTTTTTAGCTGAAGTTGATAGAAGTGGGCCATGCAAAATTTATGTGTTTTGGAAGAAATAATCTCATAAAATAATGCAAATAGCAAGCTCTACATTGTCATGTATAAAAGCTGGCCCCAATTACCACAATTCGTAAAAGTGGGTTCCAATTGTCTCATGAAAGAAGAGCTTGTTTTAATAATTTTACGAAACAAATTAGTAATAAATTAGAACTAAAAAATTAGAGCTTTTATTTTAGACCTTAGTTTAATTAGATTAGAGTTTCCAAACGGAGAGGATTTATTTAACCACTCTCTTAATGTTCAAGTATTTTTATAAGTAAAAAGTATCCATTATTTTTTGAAAAATGATTTCATTCCTTCATTGAGCCCAATAAAATACTTCAATTTTAAATTCTGATAATCTAGCGTGTCCATCATGTGGATCTACAAGATAAAATACTTAACAATTCAACTTCTCCTAAGCATCGTGTCTAAATTAAATGTGACTCACTAGATCCAATCCATCCACCTATCTATGAGGGACCCATTATATGAATTATTTCATCCATCCAACCATATAACTATTTCTATTATACCAAATGATGAAGATCCTACAAACCTTACCTTATGTAAATCGGATCACACAATAACCATTAACCAACCTACTTACCAAGCCTTCCATTTGGGCAATCTACATTGGACCCGCCACTGTTTTGAGGAACCCATTAGAAATAACAAACTTGTAAGAGGCTATGAGATCTCTTATAATAGAATAATTCATATATTTTTAAAAATTAGAATTAATTAATTTCCCTTCTCTTTAATGTCATCATTTGGTGAAAACATATTAAATTCTACTTAAATCTTTTTTTTTCCTGCTTTCTATATGTGTTCATGAGAAATCATAATAAATGAAGATTTATAATTTTATTTTCTCCTTCAAATAATTTTCAATATTTAGAATTTTAAGGATGATTATAATAGTATATTCTTTTCATTCTGAATCTGTTTTCTTCCGAAGCTATACTATCTCAAAGAAAGTGAAATATCTAGCAGTACATCAATTATCTACATCATTCTGTTGCTACATTTTAGTTTTTAATTAATTTAAGAATTTAATAAAACTTGTAAATAAATATATCTCAAAGAAGGCAAAAATTTGACCCTACAAAATCTATTATCTACACCATTTTATTGCTAAGTTTTAGGCTTAAAAATCTATAAATTTATAAATAAATTAGGTTAGTCTGGCGTATGCCTTTTGTTTAGCCAAGTTATATGTATCAATTGTGTTTTATGAATGTTTGCGTCTTGATTCAGGTCCGATCTCCAGGATCTTCATTAGGTTCCGAGTCTCTAATGCAAAATTGGGTATGTGGGCAGGTCCTGTAAACTAGCACTGAATTGGTTAAAGGTCCAAGTATGGGGTCCCCCTTCATTAATGATGGACCAAAGACCAGACCCCGACCTGTTTCATCAATAATACACTACAGTACTTCAGATCACATTGGCCGCCATAGAAGACCAGACCTGAGAGAGAGAGAGAGAGAGAGAGAGAGAGAGAGAGAGAGAGGTGCCCATGAATGCTCACCTCATTTCTTTATATATAGGGTACATGGAGAGAGTCCTTACATATGAGAAATATCATTGAGCGTAGTGTTATGACGGCACGTAACCCATCAGTTCAACTTGCTAAGTTGCTCTTGTTTGTATGGCTTGCCACCAATGCATTGTGTTCTGCCTCCAAAAAAAATAATGGGGTAGTATGCAATGCAACAGAAAGGCAAGCCCTTCTCAAGTTCATACCTGCTCTCAATGCTTCCTTTTATATCGATAGCCCCATAATTTCGTGGGAAGGTGATGATTGCTGTAGTTGGCTCGGAGTTCGTTGCGACAGTGAAACAGGGCATGTCATCAAGCTGGATCTGAGCGGTGCAGTTAATTTTATAGGTGATTCTGGTAAGATGGATCCTTCTTTACTTGAGTTGAAACACTTGAGTCACTTGGACCTAAGCGGCATAGATTTTGGAGGCAAACTCATACCCAACTTCTTTGGCTCCTTCAGGAAACTAAGGTATCTTAATCTCTCATATTCTTCTTTTGCTGGAACAATTCCTCACCAACTTGGAAATATATCTAGCCTACATTATCTTGACCTCAAGCAAGATCCTGATCATGATTCCTTTCTTAAAGTGGACAATCTGCAGTGGCTTTCCCACCTTTCTTCTTTGGAGTACCTTGACATGGGATCAGTGAACCTCAGTATGGTTGCTGATTGGCTACAACCAATTAATATGATTCCTTTTCTATCTGTGTTGCGCCTATCCTCTTGTGGTCTGAGGAATTTTCCTACTCTTCCCCATCTTAATTTCACATCACTCACTATTCTTGATCTTTCTTCCAACTCCATTACTTCGCTTCCCCATCTTAATTTCACATCACTCACTATTCTTGATCTTTCTTCCAACGCCATTACTTCGCTTCCCCATCTTAATTTCACATCACTCACTATTCTTGATCTGTCTTCCAATGCCATTACTTCGAAGTCGCTGGATTGGTTGTCTAACCTTCCCAATCTCGAGTCTCTTGATTTGAGCCACAATAGGTTAGAAGCACCATTTCCGAGTTCTCTTTGGGGCTGTAACTTGTTGAAATTAGATTTTTCATGGAACAATATGACCGGAGAGGTAAATAGGTTCCTGGAAAGTTTAACTAGATCAGGATTTATGAGAGAATTGGATCTTAGTTACAATAACTTTAGTGGGACCATTCCAGAAAGTCTTGGCCAGCTAACAGAGCTAGTTCATTTGAGAATGTCACATAATTCATTGGAAGGTACCATATCTGAAGCTCACTTTGTCAATCTTACCCGACTTGAAACACTAAACATGTCCGAAAATTCCTTTGTTTTCAATGTAGGCCATCACTGGATTCCCCCTTTTCAACTCAAGTACGTTGGTTTGAGATCTTGTCAGATAGGGCCTCAGTTTCCCACATGGCTTCAATTCATGAAGAAGGACAACTTGGAAATAGACTTCTCCCAGTCACAAATTTCAGGTTTCATGCCTAATTGGTTTTGGAATTTATCTTCACAGATTTCCTATGTCGATATATCTCACAACTCGATACATGGTAAGATTCCATCTTCATTGAACTTTGTTCTCGGGGCGACGATTGATTTTAGTTCAAATCTATTTGAGGGTTCTTTACCACAAAATGTGTCAGATGCATCAATCTTGGATCTCTCCAAAAATTCCTTTTCAGGACCAATTAAAATGAGCAATATGAGTGTACAGTACCTATCCCTTTCTTACAACAATTTGAGTGGCAGTATTCCTTCTTCCATATGTAGTAGCATTGACGTCCTTTTTGTTTTAGATCTCTCAAAAAATAATCTAACAGGACAAATTCCTTTGTGTTGGTCTCCAGAGCTTTCCGTTTTGGATTTGTCATATAATAACCTTAACGGTGTGATTCCCAACAATTTTGGTGTCATATATTTAATATGGCTGCAGTTGAGCCATAATAATCTTTCAGGGCTACTACCTCCTTCCATCAGAACTCAATCTGAATTGCTCGCTCTAGATTTAAGTGGAAACAGGTTATCTGGATCTATACCAAGATGGGTCGGGGAAAGTCTATCACAATTGATTATTCTAAACCTACGATCAAATATGTTTCATGGGAACATCCCCCCACAATTATCACTGCTCTCCTCACTTCAAATCTTGGACCTTGCTGATAACAGACTGTCCGGTATCATACCAAGCTCCTTCTACAATTTCACTTCCATGATATCAAGGACTAAGATAGATAGTTTTAGCTACACGGTTCTTTCAAGATTTGAATATAGTTTCCCTAACTATGGGAGATACGTGATGGTGGTCATGAAGGGACTTGAATTGAAATATACCAACACCCTTCTTCATCTTCTAACAAGCATGGACCTTTCAAGAAATAGCCTATCTGGAGAGATCCCTCAAGAGCTAACAAGTCTTCATGGATTAGAAAGCTTGAACTTGTCAGGAAACCATTTGGAAGGAAAGATCCCAGAAAATATAGGCAACTTGCAACAATTGGAGAGTTTGGACTTATCACAGAACCACTTGTCTGGTACAATTCCATCAAGTATTTCAGCTTTAACCTTCTTAAGCAGCTTGAACTTGTCAAATAATAACTTGTCTGGGAGAATTCCTTCAGGCAGCCAACTCCAGACCTTTATTGATCCGTCCATCTATGCGGGCAACTATGATCTTTGTGGGCTGCCACTACCAAAACCGTGCGTCGGAGAAGCGCCAAATACCTTTTTTGGTGAAGATGAACAAGATGGCACCGAACACTTGTGGTTTTATGTTGGTGTGGCTCCAGGATTTGTAGTTGGGTTTTGGGTTGTATGTGGAATTTTAATCTGCAACAAGCCATGGAGGATTGCCTATTACAGGTTCTTGGATAGATTGAATGAAAGGATTGATGGATTCTATGTCAAGGCGATAGTAAAGGTGGTGAAGAAAAATGAAGGCCTGGCTACTTAGATTTATGTGCAAATTAGTGGTTGGTAGTTCTCTGCAATGAATAAATGAAACCGATCAGAAAATGTTTTCTTTCTTCATGCTTTTCGAATGTGACACCAAGCTTTGTTAAATAAATTAATATTTTAGTTCATTGTGTACTCTGCTTTGCTGGATTGTGATCTAATTTATTTTTGAGCCTCAAACTCGCAAGTTTTCTTTAATTTTTTGTTGAGATGGCCCAGTGGCCAGGAACAGAGAAGGGAAGGGAAGGGAATGGAAGGGAAGTTGCCCCTCCAAGGATCGACCCTTGGATGGTGCTGTGGGAGCAACACCCCATGACACCCGCCTTCAGCTCACAAGTTGTGTGAAGGATTCACTTAATACACATGGAGAGGGGCTCCTTAAATCTAAAAATGCTCGAAATAAACACGTCATCTTGTATAAATGTTGTCAAGTTTCACTTCAATAAAAGTTTGTCTCACTATAAGATTGAAAATACGATTGACTAATTTATAAAACATATGATTTTGTGCTTTAGTATTTTTTTCCCTTTAGTTTTTTATACTGCTTGAATATTTTATTTTGACCTTTCACAAGTGAGGAACTTAATATTGACCATGGATGTAATTCTCATGACTTGTGTACGCTCAAGTGGGGCCCATTTCATTCTTAGGGCCATTTTGTACTTTCATTGAGATAGAGGGTCTCATATGTAATATTCAAAGTATCTCTCAATATGACGGACAGTTTCCCCTCTTTTTATATTCGCTTTTTAATTCTTCTTCTCTTTTGTCCTGTTCTTTTCTCTTCTCTCTTTCTTCACTATCATAAATCTCTCATTCAACATCAATAAAAACAATTTGGTATTAGAGCGGGATCATTTGAAGATCGCGGAGAAATTGAGTCTAATTGCAGATAGTTTTCTCCACCTCTATATTTCAACCTTTTCTCGAATCTAAACACGCTCTAAGGGTTGTGCAATTTTACAAAGAATTTTTCAAGGAAAATGAAATTGTCTTTAGACAATGATTTTCTTATATGTGAATATTTCTACCCTTTTTTTATTTTTTGGAGAAAGCAGGTTCAAATGCAATATGTAAAGAGTCATTTTCTGCTATCAAGAGGCATAATAACTTTTCACTAAGAAAAATGTTTTGCCACAAAATTAATTTGTACTAAACGGATAGAAAATGAAAAATGAAAACTGAAAGATGTATTCTGGTGTAGATGGTGGTGTCATTTCATCGTATTAGCCAAATGTAGAATGCAATGATTCCTCTTTTCAAAAATCCTCATTGAAGATAGATTGGTTCTTGGGGAAGCAATGAATCCACAAATGTGAAAATCCCTCTCTCATTACCAAACGCGCTAGAAATCTTCAAGATTGGTCTGATGCGCATAATATCGGTGGAACAACACTAAAATTCTAAGCCATTCCAAATAAGTTCTTAAATATTGGGTCATGATGGGCATCAAATTGTTTTTTTATATTAAAAAAACCAATTGCTTATTCAAAATAAATTACTTTTATATCATCCAATGAGTCTTGTGAGTCAAATATCATTTTGGATCATCAAAATATGCACCATATCCTTCTTTGACAAACGCTTTCTATTCAAGGATGGGTAAGTGATCAGACGACAAGAATGATGATCAATCTAATTGGCCTGTCATGGATGTGTGACCTTTAAGACATACAAGTAAGGTTGCAAACGGGTATTCGATTCTCCAATTATCCAGAAGTTCCAACCCATAAAAAATCAAATCTGAAACCTATTTTAGGTTCCAATTCAGAAACGAGTCCGGGTCCGGAATCCAATTTAGGTTCCGATTGATAAACGGGTCCGGTTCTTGGTCGATATAGGTTCCGACCTATGGACCCGGGACCTAATATATAAGCCTTTAATGTTGCAAATTGTACCCCAAAATCAACTTTTTTTTATTGATATTTTTATGTATAATATTGGAGGTAATAGACTTGATGCACTGTTATAAGTTGAAAGATATATTTATTCTAAAAAAATGAAGAATAAAGAGAAATTAAAATTAATTTTAGAACTAGATTCCAATCCTCTAAGTGGATGTGGTTCCAGAACCAAATTTGGATTTTTCTATCTGAATCAGGTCTGGAACCAACAAAACAGGTTCAAAGTAAAAAAACAGATCCAAAACTGAAACCGTTATGTATAAATAGGTCCAGATCCGAATCCTCAATGGTTCCGATTTGAAATTATCCCATTTACAACCCTACATCAAAGGTAAGAGGTGACGGTTCTCTTACCTCACTAATCACTATCCAAGAATAGAGGACGGGATCCAACGAAGGCCGGGTTACAAACATGGGTTTGGTCAAAGGTACAGCCAAAGCAGACCTCTTAGAAATTGGAGCTTACTCGTTTTAGTTTCTTTTCATAAAATAATAATAAAAAAAAAGATAGCAGTGCTTCAGCAAAATCATGACCAAAAAATTCATTTTCAAAATTGCTATCAGCATCGGAAAAATCATGATCAGCAAGATAATGAGGATGGGGACCTGGGGGGCCATGGCCCCGCCCCCCATAAAACTTAAAAATTCTCTCAAAGCAATGCTTTGATGGATGGTCGGCCCCTCCATTGTTTAAGACTTTTAACAAATAAAAATATTGCCCATTTTGCAAAAAAAATAAAATGAAAAAAAGGTAAGAAAAAAAGGAAAGAAGAAATAAGGAAGGCTTGATGGAGATTAAAAAAGAAATTCCTCAACTTATTTTCTAACCTATCTACATTCATCCTAAATCTTGTGATCCAAGAGAGGAAGATGAGAAATCACATCTTATTGTTGGAGATCTTGAAAGGAGTTGTAGGTTGCAGGCTTGCAGAGATTCTGACACACGAATAAAGAAGAACGACAAACTCACTTTCTCTTTTATAATTTTTTTTACATTACATAAATGTGTTGGTTTCACTACATGTCATTATATATTTTCAATCTTTGTGGCTTATATTGAAATATAATTTGCTTCAAATTAATGTCCATTTGTGTTCAATTATAACATTAATTTTTAGCTCAATCGGAGCTTTATTCATCTTGGATAAAGAAATATAGTTGTTTTTTTTTGTTGTTGAAGAGATAAAAAGTAGTGGAACAATGCTTTGAATGGTTTAGATTTTAGACATGGGATGTTATCATTACTTTTCTTTAAGTTTTTAAATAATAAAGTTTTAAATTGTAACTTACAAATTACTACAAATTACATGCATAAGTACTGGTACCCATCTTGTGCACTTTCCAAGAGAATGGAAGATGAGTTTCTTATAGATTTTTAATTGTGTATATTAAAAAAATTACAAAAAAATAATAATAATCGAAACAATAATTGATTATTTCAACTCAATGAAAGAACGTCGAGCACAAATTCAATAATTTGATCATTGCAGATTTTATTATTGGATTTCACAATTTTGTTAATTTCTTTGGCCCCTTCTGTGAGGCCCCACCCTTTGTGGGCCCTCTAATTGCTATTTTATAGGCTAATTAATACTAATCTATGCTAATTTATGCTAATTATTGCTAATTGTTGCTAATTATGGCTAATTACTATTTAAATTATGCTAATTAGGGGTTTATTAGGGTGATTAGTTAGATTCTTCTATCTTATAGTTGGATTAGCTTAGTTGAGTCAGTATTTTAATTAGTAAGGGGTTTTGGATTAATCCTAGGCTAATTAGTGTAGATAGGTCCTTAGTTGGGTTTTAATTAATTAGTGAGGGTTAGTGTAAAAAGGTGCTCCTCTCTAGAAGATTCCTACCAAATGACTCATATAACCCTAACCCTAACCCTAATTGCATGAAACCCTAAGGGCTAATCCTGTCATTAACCACTCATCCCTAAGCTATAAGTAAGCTCTTATCCCAAGAACCCTAAGCCATGAGCCAGCCCCCTTCCCAAGAACAATTCCAGCCACTGTTCATCTAAATTCCTCTCTTCTCCACTTCCTCATTCCTCTTCCTAGCCACTGTTACTGCTCGTTACTGTGCTGGAATCCCTCTTGTAGCTGCTGCCACAGTTGCTTCTTCATTTCTCTTCTTTCCATTCCCATTTCCTCTCTTCTTTCTTTCTCGTTTCCCTTTAATCGAGCCACTGTTGTGACAGGGACCGGACTGTTACTGCTGGGAGCTTTATCCCTTAGAGCAACAGTTGCTTCTTCATCTTCTTCCTCTCCCATTCCATTTTACCTGAGCTGCTGGTTGTGCTGAAGAATTTCGAGCTCTGCTACAGCTGCTGCTACTCTGCTATATCATCTTCTTCTTCACTGATTCGGCTGGGCTCTCTCTTGTATTACTCTCTTTCTCTCTACGAACCATTTCTCCTTTACTAAAAGGCAAGTGCATCTTCTACTAACTTAGAGTGTATGTGTTTAACCTTGATTTCTGTAGTTTCATTTCCTGTTGGTGATTAATTGAGTCTTAGAAATTACATGGAGCCTCTGTTTTTGTTTGGATGGATTTTGGCATTGATGGATGGGGGTTTCACCCCCTATTTGGAAGATCAGAGGGTCCAAGTGTGGTTAATGGTTGGGTAATTGAGTTATTTAATTTTAGAGATGTTTTGGTGAAGATTGGAAGTGATTGGAGGTGATTTGGAGGTAAAAGGAGCCAAAACGGAGAATCTGCAGAAATCTATCTCGGAGCCAAAATGCAGTGTTCCCGGTCGACCGGGCCATGCCTCGGTCGACCGAGAACACTGAAAATGGAAAAGACTCTACTCTCAGTTATTTCTGTAGACTCGACCGGGAGGATTCGACTGACAGTGTTCCCGGTCGACCGGGACCTGCCCGCCGGTCGACCGGCAACACTGAAAAATGGGAATTTCTGCTCCCAGTTGGAATTTTTCCTGCAGACTGAGTTTTAGAGTACCTGGTCGACTGGGACCTACCCTGGTCGACCGGTAACACTATGTTTTTGGGAAAAAACTGGCCCCCGGCCATTTTCTTGCAGAAAATTCTATTTCTAATAGCCAAGTTGACCTGGTCTTACCCGGGTTGACCTGGAACACACTATTTATGCAAGAATTGACTGAAAGTTGGTTTTTCACCCGAAACTCAGACTCTTTACACCCAAATCAACCTGATACTTAGGATTTACATTTAGAAAGTGTTTAAAGCTGGGACATCAATCTTTCTAAGGCTTTTGGAGTATGCGGTCAATCACCTAGGCCAGGGGTTTGACCGGACACGCTGGAAACCTTTAGAAATGAAACAAGTTTTCCAGGAAGCTTGATTCAGATTAATCAGTGACCTCGGTTGGTCCACCAGGCCTGGAGGTCAACCGAGTTCACTACACATCAGGTCCACCTGGGAAACTCTGATTTTCCAGTTTTCAACATTTAGGAGTTGTGATCAGTTGTGGGGCCCATTGACCATCCAAATGAGTATTTATCGATGTTCCAAGCCCGAGTCAACGGTGTGACTCAACCTTGACTCGCGGGGACCACTGATTAGTGTTTTGGCTATTAATCTAAGATGATTTGACCTCTAAGAGTTGCCAAAGATGCCTGTAACCACCTAAGCACCAAACACAGTATTTTATGGCATTAATGACTTCGTTTAGAGACCAAATTACCGGAGATGGGCCTAAACCTAATGTGGCCCATTACCTAGGATTGGACCGTTGCATTTCCCTGTTGATTCTCTTGTTGAAGTTCATACTTCACCTTTATTATTCACTGTCATTCTTAGATTTTTAGTGTAGCTATTACTGTTAATTAAATATAAATGGAGGACCTAAACCTAGGATATCTTAGAGGTGACCCGATAGACTGATTTGGAGATCACTGACCCGTGTCTGTGTCTAGGCGGGCCCTTATTAGGCCTAAGTGTGGAGATGTGTACCTTTAGATGGAAGAGGTAGTTTTATTGGACTGTTATGTCATAATGGATTAGAATGAACTGATTATCAGTAGTAAATGGATTGTTGCCTCGTATAGACAGATTTAGACCAGGCCATGTGCTGTTGGGCCTTGGTATGGATCCAACAAGTGGGCTTGGGCCTTGAATGAAATCCATGGACTAAGTTGATATGTATGGACCTCATAGAGGTGTGAATAGGACCTTGTTCACGCAAGGCAAAGCCTAGACAGACACAGACCCTTAGAGTTGTTCGTGAGTCGGCATGAACATTCACTCGGTTGATTTAAGCTCAGCCTGTGGACTGATCATCCCCGGTAGGAGCTAGTTGAGTGTTGAGAAACTATCATGATGAGCTGTGTGGTTAAGACGGACGGAGTGATACCGTGTCCGGTCTTGAGTATTGAGTGTGATGAGATGATGAGATGATTTGCGGGATTAGTAATTCCCAGCACTGGTGAGATTTCCCCGCCGCAACTGTATTCAGTATGGGAGGGCTGCGGCATAATATCCCGCGGTATTCCAGCTCATGTGAATGTGCATTTTTGTTGTAGTAGTTTAGACGTCTTTCTATTATCCTGATTTCTTATGATTAAAATGCACAACTGCTTAGTTCTTTATCTTGCTATTCATTTAATTTATTTACCTATCTTTACTTCCTTTGATATATATGTTCTATGTTAGTAGTATGTTGTAACTTGCTAGATCTTTTAGATCTGACCCTTCATTGGTGCTTAGGCCTTGATCCAGAGATCCCTGAGGACGCACTAGCGCTAGTTGAGGCGCCGATTGCTGGAGAGTACGCGTGCGGCCCGGCCTACCCGGATGTCGAGCCAGAGGGTGGAGACGATCTACATGGGTTTTGAGAGCTCATATTTATTTTGGGTTTGAGAGACATTTTTGTAGTGAGTTGGGTAGAATTCAAACATGTATAAACTTTTGATTAACACTGAATCTTTTTAATTAGACTACTGTTCGGCTCACACTTAATATATATCGATACCTATTGCTTCTGCTTATTTCTTATGCTTCCGCAATTTAACTGTTATTATTATATGGTTCCAAAAGTTTTAAATTGGACCTCACTGCGGCCTACGATCTTGGAAGTTCTCGGATTTTCCAGGAAGTAACGCGCCAACTTCGGGTATTCGAACGATTATATCGGTATCCGGAATTGGGGCGTTACACCTCCTAAATAAAATTCCTAAATCCGCCACTGAGTGTGGTACGTGACAACGACATGATAGTATTCTTAAAATGCAATTAGGTATGGTAAACTAAAAGATCAAATGCAACTGTTTAAAAAGTAGCTGCAATTGCATTTCAAAGTTATTGGTAAAAAGCGTTGGGAAAAATCATTACATTAAAAACTCTTTTCACTAGTGTTTATATTCTTCGATTCTCTTATTGGTTTTTCCTCCATTTTCATCTTACCATCTTCCTTCTGATATGGCAGGAAGCATCCTTCAAGTCCATTCTCATTCTTCATTATTTGCAACCTTTTTTTGCAAAGAAGCTAGTGATCTAAAGTGGCTTAGGATTACAGATAACATAGCACCCACATGCCTCTTGTGATGACCGAAATGGATGAACTCTATATGATAGAAAAGTATAATAAGAGTCATAACTAAGAAATCTACAGGCACAATTGCAATTAGTAATCTCATTAGGTTTTATCCAATTAATAATCTAAGTCCTTAAATATAAATATTCTCCTTATATGCCGGATGTGGCCAAATTTCACTTTAATAAGAGTTTATTCCACTTCCAGATTAACTATATGTAAAACATCCAAATAAAGTATAAAGATTCATATTTATTTTACACATCACTAATTTTGTACTCAATCAGTCAAAAGTAGATCTAAGGATGCTTTTAAAAAAAAGAGGCATCGAATGGCCCACCATCACTATTTCCTTCGTTATCATGATGGATCGGTTGCTCTGATTGACAATATCACTAGCACTTTGTGCACTTTTTCATTGAGAAAGAGAGTAGAACTTGACGCATTTGTAAAGATGCATGGAAATCCGAATATTGACGATTTTTATTCTTGCTAATAAAGAGGCCTATTATTTCTTTTTTATTGATGAAAGTGGGTCCCACCAAAGGTTCGAAGTCTTTGTCAGACGTTTTGAGTATATGTAAGACCCCGACGCTTCTTAATTTGGTTAGCACCTAATTAATGATGATTAGAGTGTCTAATGTGTTGATTTATTGATTAGTGATGGTAATTAAGTATATTAGATGAGTTTTGAACCAATCCAAGTAGTTTGAGGACATTTTAGTGGTTTTGGGATTACTGCGATAGTGGGTTTGTTGGGAAGAGTTTTTCAACCCTAAAGACTTTCGTGTTTTGATCCAACCCATTTGAGCCCATTTAGACTCATTTATGATTCAAAACACCCTAAACTTTTATTTCTCTTAAAAAGTTGGAATTTCCTGCAAATAACATAAATTCATGTTTAAACCCTCTTCTAAAGCCCTAGAACCCATCTCTTCCCATTTTACCTCACCTCCATTGCAAGAGCACGGCCTAGAGCTCATCCCCTCTCCCTTTTTCCTTATATTTTCTTGCCACCAAACATCAAATGAGAGCTTGAAAGAGGGATTTCTTGGCTCCAACTACATATTCTTCTCCAATCACGTCTTCTCTAAGCTTCGAACAACACCCACTTGCTTCTCCGAACTCATTAATTCTTTTGCTTGGATTCACTTCCTAGTTGCCCATTGTCAACTTACTTGAGAATACTTTTGCGTGCTCTTCTCTCATATGAGGATTATGGATATGAAGAGAATACAATGGTTATGATATAAATAAAATAAAATAATCAAGCAATAACTAAGTTCATGCTAGTTTCCACAATATTTTTCCTTACGCCGGCACAAGCCAGAGAGAATTGTGAATTATGGGATAATGGCCTCGGCTTCAATCTTCAACCCAACATCAATTAAGCCTAAGTCTGATTTAAGATCGTATACGAAATAAATTAACATCATACTTATCAGAACCCAAACAAAATCTTGTCATATTGCCAATCATGATAGGTTTTAATATGTACCAATATGATTTAGAAAGTTAAGGATTGTTCTTTTAGATCTTATCTTATTTTTACAAATTAACTTATCGGTTTGGGTTTAATTTAAACTTTGTGTACGGTTAATGCCTTAGATGGTTGTTAATCAATTTAGCTTTAGATACAATTTATGCGGGTCAACCCGACCCGTAGTAACCCACAAAGGTTATGCCGGTTAGTGTGGGTTCGGTCGGGTTAACCTACAGAGAGTATGGGTTATGACCTTTTGACATGTTTAATAAACGGGTCGGATACGACTTAGGAGAATCTAATTCATTTAATAAACGTGTCCGACCCTTTTTGCCAACCCGACCTGTTTGGCACCACCGGAAGAAAATGCAGTGAAAATTGATGTTGTCACTTTTCTCCACTAGTTATTTCCCATTCAATTTCTAAGCGGCTTTTTTCTACGCGTCCAAAAGCCACCAGCTGATAAATCTATTTCGGCCAGTGTGAATGGTTGAAGTAAAAACCATTGAGTGGCCCACAGTTACTATTTTGATCGTTCCACAAGCATAATGGGTATGATCCATTGACTCGGACAGCATAACGGATGAGCCCCACCGGGCACATTACGGGTGGGGCCTACAACCGTGTCCAGAAGTGCAGTCGTACTCGATGTGAGGTGATAACCCGAAAATCCAAACGCTCCACACATGGCGCTGTCTCGTTTTGACGTGACTCCCCCCCCCCCCCCCCCCCCCCCAAATTTTCTCCAAATGCCCCCAATAATGGATGTGTCCCCCCCCCCCCCCCCCCCCCCCCAAATTTTCTCCAAATGCCCCCAATAATGGATGTGTATAGTCCCGATTCTCTAATTAGTTGGACGTTTTGAACAGTTAAAAATTGGTTTTGGGTGAGTCTCCAATAAGTAATTGGGCCTGCATCCTATTCCTCTTTGATTTTGATACATGGACCTGAGAGCTAACATGTTTTTACAATTTTCGAAAATCTTTTTTAAAAATTATATTTTTTCCATATAATTTTCCATCTAGGTCCAAACAAGATTTAGATCAGGACCCATCCCATACACGGAATCGATTCCAATTTCATCATCTCATTAATGATCCCGGATTCGGTTTTGGTTCTACCTTCTCATTTATAATTCTGGTTCCAAGACCACTATGAGCCTAGACCAGAATCAACCCGTTTACAACTCTATCCTCAAGATTAAGACTCGTTTGTATGGAAATGTTCAAAAGGCATTTTGAGATTGCAAGATTTTACCTTTTTATTTGTATTGAATTATATTCGAACTAAATCCATAGAAAGTCAAGTCAAATGAGCTCTACAAAAGAATTATTAAAAAGGCGTGAGGTTAGGGCATCCATGCCTCCCAAATTCCATATTACCCCTAAATATTAATTTAAATCTCCCAAAATGATACATGATTTGAATGACTAGGATAATAGCAAAAGGGAGGTTATCTTGTGATCTTTTTCTTTTCTTTTCTTGCTTGGGTATAATAATCATTTTCGCACATTCACCCTAGGGGTTGTGTTAGGCAATCAAATCCTTAGAGACTCATCATCAATTTTTCAGTCATGGAAAACCTATAATGTTTGGCCATAATAAATCCCCAGTGAATTGAGCAACATAAAATCTTCATTTTTTAGGATTTTCATATCTTACCCCTCATTTTCCCGGATGTAGTTATTTAATTTTACCAGTTTTCTATGAAATAACCCACAAGCTTAAACTCATTTTTGAGGATTTTCAAATTTAACCTCCCATTTCCTCATGGATAATATTTTAGTGGTATAAAAACTATAAAAAAAATTTAGATTCAATTCATGGATGAGTAAAGATTAAATAAAAGTGAAATTGATCTTGACGTCAAATCATGGGGAATGAGGGTACGAAAAGGGTGCTTTAGCTCGAATCAGAGCAAGTCTCCCTCTAAAATGCGCTAGCTATTTGTTTGAACGAGTCTTCTGCACTTGACACTCCCAAAAGCCAAAAGCGATATCCAGATAATTGGAACAAGGCATGGACGGTTCAATTAAAAATCACTGAGTGGCCCACAATCACTATTTCAGCCGACCATACCAATAATGCACAATGGCGCATTTAACTAGGACATCGCATGGATGGCCCCACTGCTGCCAAGCCTACACCAATGTGTAGGGCTGCACAACCGGATTTCCGGTCCGATTTTTGGACCGGAATCCGGTCGGACCAGAAATCCAGTTCGGCTTAAATGAGAGGACCGGCCCGAACCAATTATGGACCACTTAAGTGGTCCGGACTGGTTTCATTTGTTTTTTTTTCTTTCAATTTTTATTTATTTTTTTTATTTTCAGCTCATTTCCTACCTCTTTTTCTAAAGGTAAGAAATCAGCAGCCCATTTCACTGTGCAGCCCTACTTAATGGTGTCAGCACGCACAGGAAAAGCGTCCTAGTGTAGAGCTCCATCTGCTAATCTTAGATTAGCCGGCACCTTACATTATTGTCATTATTGTCATTGAAGTGCTTGAGTAGTATGGTGCACGGAGACTGACAGCCCTGTGGTTATGCATGTCAATGCATGTGCATTTCCAGGCCAATAAATATGCTGGCCACATTGCCACCGTTGGTTTCTGCACCAATCACCAAAGTAAAAACAAATCTTCAGAAGTTCTATCTAATTTATCATTTTCTCCATGTCCTATAAAACTCAGTGCCTAGTACATAGTTTGATAATTTCTCTTATTTCTTGTGGCTAATCCTCACTCTTCTTACCAGAATGGGTGGGGAGTTTTTTATCCGACCCATCTTTTGGGCTGGTCCCATTCCCATGTAATTTCATAGAAGTGTTTTCTTTAAAAGTTGAAGGAATATAAAAAGAATTATTTCTTTAAATTATTAAATAATCAAGGCAATCATGTGTGTTATTGTGATAATTTATATCACGTTCGTTTTTTATGAAGGGGGAAAGTAACAGGTGGATGAGATACTTTTGCTTGAAAAATGTAAAGGCCGGAAAGCTTTTGCTTGGAAAATTTCACATCTAGAAAGCATTTGCTTTATCCAAGAAAAAGTGTCTCCGCCTCAATTCAATTTCTTCCCATCTGTTTTTACCAAAAACAATTTCCTCTTATTTTAAACGGACTGGTTCTAGTGAAACTCTCAGGCTCGTAAGACATGTGAGAATTGCAATTAGTAATCTCTTTAGATTATATCTAATTAATAATCTAAGTCCCTTTTGACATAAATATTCTCCTTATGTGCTGGATGCAACCGAATTTCACTTTCATAAGAGTTTATTTCACTTTAAAATTAATTAACTATATTTAAATCATACAAACAACGTATAAATATTCATATATATATATTACATATTATTAATTTTATACTCAATCAGCCAATCTCCAATGGGATAAACTGTTAATGAAGTTATATTAGGCCACATTAACCTCGAGGGGTAACTCAGTCGGCCTAGGACTATAGTTTGCACCCGGAGGTTGTGAGTTCGAAACAACACTACTATACTCGGGCCATAAGGAAATTTTACCTGATTTTCTCTCCTGGATCCGTAAGGATTTTTTTGGCTAGCCCAAAAGATTGGGAACCCTGCGTTGTTAAAAAAAATAAAAATTAGGCCACATCTCATTATAAGGAGGATAATTTATATTAGACGGTTTATATTTTTCCAATGAGTGAGGCTTCTTATGGGTCTGAACCTCAAAGAATATGGACTGGGTGTACCTTTCGTTGCTTTTCTAATAAGCAAGGAACGTTCATATAATCATACAGTAACTAAGAATCATCAATTTTGTGCTTTGAATTGTTGGTTTAGTGCAGACCAAGCAAAAGTATGTGCTTTGAATTCTTTGTTCAATGTTAACACCATAAAGCATCAATCTACTCTACTCTGCTCTTCTCCCAAAATAGAAAAGAGAAAACATTACACACTCTGCTTATCATTATTATCTTTTTTTTTTTCTTGTATTTCAGCTATGAGGCTAGGTCCCTTAAAAACTTGAACATGCAGGATAACATAAATTTGCACGTGTACAAGCATCTACAACTCACACATGAGAGGTAATAGAAAATCACACATGTAAGGAGGACAAACTTGCAAACTTGCAAGGGAGGGGGGAAGTTTAACAAATTCCCACATAACTATTTACATGATTTCATATTTCCATGGGCAATTCATGGAGTCCAAAAAAAAAAATCCTTATGATGTTGTTTGAACTTATGGTTGTGTTTTCCAAGTGGCTTTATTTGGCTTTGGTTTCAACTATGAATTTACTGGTGTAGTTGTACTGTGTGGATCTTGCTTGTTATCTTTGGTTTGTTCTTATTTACTAGTTTGAAACTTAAATGATTCTCTATTTTTACCTTCTGCATGTGAGCAAATTATATTGACCATGGATGTAATCCTAATGACTTGATTATCTTCAAGTGGGGCCCATCATTTACTCATGGAGAGTTCTGATGAGATGAAATATTTGTGGAAAATTCATATCCTGAGAAATATTTCCATTGGCAACTCGTATTGATGTTTTGGTATTATGATTGTGTGGGGTCGTTCCGTGCTCAAGGATTTGGTTGGGGCCATCCCCCAGTCTCGGTTTACTATCGGTCTCGGTGCCATCCAAGTTCGGCCGCGACACCATCTCGGAAGAAGTCATGGAGCGAGTCTCGGTGGCTGCGTCTCGAGTCCCGATCTCGGTCTTTCGCCTCTGCCCGACCTCGGCCCCTGTCACTCAGCCATAAATGCGTTGCCATGACGGGATCGGCAAACTGACAACATAGTGGGCGCCGGACCTAGATAAGAAGCACACCTTATCTAAAGTCATGTCCATAGGCGGGTGGTGCTGGTCCGATGAGACATTCCCTTTTTACCTACCCCCACTCAGGAGGTACGAATACACACTGATGAGACTCCCATCCCTTCAGATGGACAGTGCCATGATGACTTTCACGACGATATATTGCATGAACGCAAACCATGTAAGGTACACACAATCCTCCCCTCCAAGAACTCTCTTTCTCCTTTCTCTTTCAGTTCTTGCACTGACTTGAGCGTCGAAGGGCCTTCGGCTACCCACAGCCAGGGTCTCTGACTGTTATCTTCTTCCTTTCAGGTCATTGGAGGCCCGATCCTTTCCCTTCATCTTCCCCAAATCCTCAAATCAGGAACGTAATCCTCCATAAACTAAGTCCGTAATTTTTAGGCACTTACAATGATGATCAGATAATGGACATTAGTCTGCAATTGAGCCTTCCATAACCAATGAAAAGCTCTTCTTTTGTAATAAAGGGTTTTCCATGCCCTGTTTTGAGGGAAGTTAATATATTCTTACTTATCTTTAAAATAAAAAAAAAAGCCCCTCTTTCAACAGTTCTCTCTCTATCTTTTTTTTTTTTTTCACTTTGAATTACGTAGCTAACCTGTGTCGATCTGATAATGGGTTGGGTTCACAGTGATAACTGCTTTGGATCATATTCATCTCGCAAAGTTTTGCACTAGTCCAACTCTCGACTTACTAAATGAAAAGCCTGGGAGCAACAGAGAAGCCAATGAATGCCAATAAACATGATTTTTCTAAGTTATTGTTATATCAAAACCATATCCCCAACAGAGAAGACATGGTTTCATCAACTTAACCTCATTAGTCCAAAATTTAGACACCTGATGGACCATGCACAGAATCCTTTGAGAAGAAAAATTAAAATGGGATAAAGAAATTGAAAAGAGGCAGGGCGTTCTTTCTCTTGACTTGTTTATTTCCCTTTCCTCTGTATTTAAATAAACTTCAGTGTGCAGAGTTATTTTACATAGAGAATCTTGTATGTCTTTCAGTATTTTTATTCATAGATAGAATCTACTGAATCATATCAAAAACATCCTAGACCAGCTCTATGATAGTTTTCACAGATCTTGATGGCCTTCAATGCACAGCACACTCCAGCTCATAATATATTAATATCTTATCTTGATAATACACGTTGGATGTGTGCTATGTGCGCGTGTTGATGTGTATTGTGTTGGCTGGTCAACCTCATTTATCTACTTGTGAGACCTGTGGACCATCCTTACAATGGATAAACCATTGATGCTGACATGTGGGCCCCAGCTTGATTCGTGATATTGTAAAAAATTGGATTGCAAAGAATTTTAAAGTTGGATCTTGTTTCAAGCATTTTTCATCTAGAATTCTTGATAATTGGGTATGCATTAAATCAATTGTCTGGATTAACGAAACATGAGTTTCACATATGTACAGACAGAGATTTGGTGTGTAGTAATTTGATTGGATGCATTTACATTTTTGCAAAGCTTGATTTTTCAGTCTCACATGCTCCTATCCTTCAAAGCTTGGATCAACAAAACATGAGTTTCACATATGTATAGACAGAGATTTGGTGTGTGTAGTAATTTGATTGGATGCATTTACATTTTTGCAGAGCTTGATTTTTCAGTCTCACATGCTCCTATCCTTCAAAGCTTGAAAATCTCCATGCATGGTCTTTAACTTTCAAATTTTGAAAATTCGAAATTTCCTAATGCATGGATTTGACTTTGAGAGCATGTTTGTGTAACACTTTTCAGCGGAAAAGTGCACGTTTTTCTACGGAAAATTCATTTTTCCGACGTTTGGTGCGAAACAATTCCACGGAAATGCTTTCCTGTCTCGTCAGTATTTTCCTTGATAATTGTAAAAATGGGTTTCCCAAGGGGAGTATGGGAAATGGATTTCCTCGGAAAACTTCTCATTATTTTCCTCATTGTTGTCCATTTCAACCCAAAAACTCTTTCATTTTTTATTTCTTTATATAAATTATTATTTAATGTTAAATAAATAATATATATGTTATGTTATTTTTCTTCAAAAAATTATATCACCAAATAAAAAATTTTGATTTTTCTATAAGGAATCCACAGCCACACCAAATAACATCTGCACCAATTCAATGAGGAAATTCTTTTTGTATCAAACATGAATTTTTAAATTCTACGGAAATCCTTTTCCGATGTTTTCATTTCTATGGAATTTGCTGACGTAGCAATTTTCTCTTTCTGCAGAAAGGGTGTGTACACAAATGTGCCCTGAAACTTGATTTTTTATGCATGATTTGAATCTTAAAATTTGGATGCATAATCTTGTTTTCGGTCATGCATGCCTATGGTTATGTATGTTTTAGGCATATTAGGTTCATCTTTTTAAAAACACTTTAAGGGCACGTTTGTGTACACACCCTTTCCGCGGAAAGAGAAAATTGTCACGTCAGCAAATTCCATAGAAATGAAAACCTCGGAAAAGGATTTCCGTAGAATTTAGAAATTCATGTTTGGTGTAAAAAGAGTTTCCTCATTGAATTGGTGCAGATGTTGTTTGGTGCGACTGTGGATTCCTTATAGAAAATCAGAATTTCTTATTTTGTGATATAATTTTTTGAAGAAAAATAATATAATATGTATATTATTTATTTAACATTAAATAATAATTTATATAAAGAAATAAAAAATGAAAAAGTTATAGGGTTTTTGGGTTGAAATAGACAAGAGTGAGGAAAAGAGTGAGAAGTTTTCCGAGGAAAACCATTTCCCATACCCCCCATGGGAAACCCATTTCCACAATTATCAAGGAAAATGCTGACGAGGCAGGAAAGCATTTCCGCGGAATTGTTCCGCACCAAACGCCGGAAAAATGGATTTTCCGAGGAAAATCGTCAACTTTTCCGCGGAAAAGTGTTACACAAACATGCCCTAAATCAATTTGAACATAAATCTAAGCATGGCTCCATGGCCAAGAATTCCCACAAAGAAAAGCACCTTGAAAAACAAAATTCTGGGAATTCTGTCTAATCAAGATAGTGTCCTCGATTGACTGAGGACATGGCTATGGTCAGCCGAGAACTAGCTCAACCGTTGAAACCGTGGTAGACCGAGCTTCATCCACGGTCGACCGAAAACTAGCCATTAGTAAAAAAATTATATAAATTCCAGCTCATTCCAAAGGCCAAAGGGTGAAACTTTTGAGATGTTTTGAGGGCTAAAGAAGGAGAATAAGATGCAAAATGCTAGAGAATGGAAGGAATGCTAAATAATAGATCTCAACCTTAGAATCATGTCAAGTAGTAGTGCCCTTTTCCTTTATAATGTTCAAGCTCGTACTAAATCTTTGATTTCATTTTATAGCATCATTTTTATGTGTATTTGAACCTTCCTTGTTGATTTTCTTAACATGAAAATTACTTTCAAACTAATATGTATTTTGGATTCAATCAACACATGTCATGTTTCACAAGTCATGTTCAAACTTGCTAGTTTTTTATTTTCATCTTTCAAACGTCAAGTTTGTTCTTGTCTAAACATGTGATTACACTTCCTACATCTATCATATTATCTTGTTTCATCGCCTTAGAAAGTCATTTTGTTTGACTTACGTTTCATGAGCCATCATTTTAAAATTGATTAGAGGTATCATGCATGCACAAGAACATTGAACCATTGCATCATCATTTTCGATATGTTTGAGTTGAAACTTCACTTTCATATCAACCTATCTTAGAGGCATTTTTTTGTACTCAAATTGTACCTCTTCAAGTGTATTATAGACACGTCATTGAGAGAAAACCCTATTGGTTCATATGTTATTGCTTAGCCTATAGAAAAATATAGTATAAAAGGTTATTGCCTAACCTATTAAAAAATATATTGTAAGGTACTTATTGCTTAACCTACTGAAAATCATATTGTAAAAGTTATTACTTAAATTATTGAAAATCATATTGTAAATGTTATTACTAAGCCTTGAAAATCGTACTTTGATAGTGGAATGCTGGCGGGGTGTAGGAGTACAAGCTGAAAGTAGATAAATGCATTTTGGCCGAACCACTATGCATAGTTTTAGTGACCTAGAGGAGAGACTATGAACCCATCTGAATACACCACTATACATAGTTTGGTTGTGTTGAATACTTATTTATTTGGTTAAAATTCTCAACACCTCATAGGGTTTGTTTTTTTAAGGTAAAATCACCTGTAACTTGTAAGACATAGCTTATTAAGATCGTGCCACGCCAACATTAAGTTATCTTGGAATATAGTTAAGAACTATAGAATCAAAGAACCTAACAGGTTCCAAAATTGCTACATTGTAAATGTAATTTCCCATTTGTTGGGCCGGGTTGATAGTGCGGGAAGGAGCCAATGGATTTGATATCATTATGTAATGACCTGGGCCCACTATTCATATTATATTTCTGCTTTGACCAAAGTCTTATTGCTTTAAAACACACCACGTTGGGCTTAAGATCAGATCATACATATATGCCAAGGGTCAAGACTTCTTATTTCCAATATGAGACATATGCACCACTACAAACCTAGTCGTAAGAGTTTCTCCGCCGTCTCTCTCTAGGCGGATTCCTGCTAGACCCAGCGGCCTTTGACAGGGACGCTACAGGCGCATCAGTGCTGGTCAATGAACACCCCTACTTGCTAGGCCTAGTGGCCATGAGCGACTACCTAAACCTATCATCCCATGATGGTATGGTGAGCACTGGAGTCCTATCCACAAAGGGCTCCCTATATTCTCGTCAGGATATCCTTATTTTGCATGATGACCTTTCTATTGTTGCATTTAATGAAGCATTCCCTCGCTCAACCTGGTCAGGACCGACCCGAGTCGAAGTATTCAACATAGTGGCTATATACATTTTGTTTTATTCTGAGCAATAAAAATTATATAGCAGTCTACATCAACTTAAATTAGCTAGTGTCAACAACATGATTAGTCACATGGGTATGGGTGATGCAAATGTGATTTAGATATTGCAAGTATCAATTTGCTAATCTACTTTTTGGGTTTCATCATGATTATCATTAAATCATTATCTTAACTATGTTAGGACTGGCTATATGAATTTTATTCCTTCACTTCCACTCTGAGCCAAATTCCATAAAACCAATTCAAATGATATGAATGCTTTAGATCGTTTGGGAAACTTTATGTAACGGTCTGTTTAAATCAGTTTTACTTTTACACACACGAATGTCTAAATCAAATATATGACAATTTTGCTTGTATTACTTTTACCATATGAAATCTTGCTCATATTCATTCTACATGACAAGTTTATTATTTTTGTTTGTTCTTTAGTTTTTAGTTCTTTAGGTTTTTTTTTTTTTTTTTTCTAATTGAATCAGACATACCAAATACCCTATTTGTGAAAGGGTCTAATTGAAAAATATCTTAATGATGCTTCCTTGATATTTATACATAAGAAATGGAAAGTATGCCGATATATCCTCTTGCAAATATTATTGCAACTAGGACATTTGAAAAATTATTTTTTTGCCAATTATAATTAATATATCAAGCGAACAGGCTTCAATTGCACAAATCATAGAATTGGATCCAATTGCAGAAATGAAATGTTTCCACTAAGCATAGGACAGTAACTCTTATTCACATTCCTCTTCCCACTGCCCTTCTCTCTTTCGTTACTTGATCAATCTTATGGTTTGGATAAACTCATTGGAGAAAACATTGAAGACATCTCATACAAGAGGAAGGCGTTCATTTTTATTAGTTCATATTTTCAATAAGTGGGCCTTCTTGGCATTTCAATCCCCTCACTTAAAAGAGGAGGTCAATATATATATTAGAAGTCTCATTCACATCCAATAACAACAGGATCCGCTTATTGAAATTTTAAATTGCACAACATGTCTTCGGTTATCTATAGATTTTGCTTCAATTGGAGTTGGGTCCCCATTGGCCTATTCCTCACGCTCTGAGTAGATGTACAATAGGTTGAAATAAACATCAAGAGGCCCACAATTAGTATTTTGGTCTACCATATAACATAATGGGTTTGATTCAAAATCGTTTGAGCGTCTTACTCAAAAGGATCATAAGAAATGGGTCTTATCTGTTGAAAGCCTAAGTCCCTAAAAATGAATGTCCTCCCCTTGAATTATGCTATTAACCATATGATCAAGGATCAACTACTATTAGAGTAAAATTTAAGGACCTCAAATACATGGAGAGGGCGTTCATTTTTAGCAGCTTGGATTTTCAATTGGTGGGCCACATCAAAGCTCAAATCCTTCCACCCAAGGGAACACAGAGGATTCAGACTAAATGGGTTAGGGCCATGTGCCTAAATGGGCGGTGCCTGCCATCTGATCGACACCACCTTGTAATGTATATGTTTAAGTGAAAATGCAGAATGTGTCCGTCTCTAGACCGGATCATGCCTAAGAGATTTCGAGCAGTTTTCACGTTTGAATCTTTTGTGTGTCCTAGCTCCCAATTATCATGAGGGAGGGAGTGGACCTCTATGGTGGCCCCATCAATTGAAAATCCAGAACAGCTCCAAATGAATGTACTCCTTTCATGGAATTTCTGAATTAAGGTTGTACTCCTTTCATGCGATTTATGAATTAAAAGAAACTAGGAGGAGTGTAAAGTAAAAAGCGCACAACAAGACAAAATTCTACTTTTCTCCCGAACCTCTTTTGTTTGCACTTGAGTGATGTGAAAGAGGAGTGGAGTTGGCCCAACAGTAGGAAGTTCTACTTAGTGTGTTTTCCTTTTTTACTCCTCTTTCCTCTCTTCAAGAGTTCGTCCCACTCCCACTATATATATAATAAAGTGCTTTTTACTCAATCTTATTTATATAAAGGACATATTCAAGTGAGAATTATGAGAACTTTTCTATGGGGCCCAACTAGGAACCCATCGAAACCTAGTAACTAATAGGGAAGTCCATAATAGTCACTAATCCCAATGATTGGCATACATCTGAATGGACTGAACCGTTGGATCGAGGGTTGAATATTTTTTTTTAATATGAAGTCATTAAATTTGTGGGTCATGGATGAAAGGGTTAAGGGCATCGGTTTGGAATCAAACTTGATACTTGGAGTGATCTCGCATAAATCTTTCCATCCCCCCTGTTACCATCCACAAATGGGGCTCACAATTAGGCTTCATAAAAAAGTTCTCGTATAATATGTGAGAACTAGTTCTCACCTGAATATTATCCTTTATATAAAACCTTATATTATTTTTACTTTACACCAAATATCCAAATGCATGCAAAGTAACTTCTTTACTCATTTATTTTAACTCTTTCTTATTAACATTATTATGATGTGATGCTTACTACTCTTACACTCCTCCCTCCTTTAAACAAACAAGCCTGAGTACAATAAATTGGCATAAAGTACAGCAAAATTCCTACTAATTTATGTGTCACGTTGAAATTTATACTCCTCTCCTCATTTTCCATCCAAACACCCATTAAAAGCAAAACTTTATGTTACATTAGTGTCATTCACCTTTTATTTTTTTCGTCCAAACACCTTAAATAAAGCTTTATGTTACATCAATTAATACTAGCCCTCCTACTCTACTCTTGCCTCATAAAGGAAGTAATTTTAAAACCCTTATTTATAAGTTTCTACAATGGTTTTCTTCCCATCCTGAAATCTGACGTTAGCAAATTCAATGAATAGAAGCTAACACGACTTAAATTCAAGTGTCAGCTTTAAAAAGAAAAGAGAAGTTCATGACTTGAAGTAATTAAAACTAAAACACAAAGGAAACCATTATGCAGTAGCCATCCTACATTGGGTCCTGACGCGGCATGCATGAGGTGATGTGGGCAACGCCCTTACAATGATGATTGGGATTTTGATCCTACCGTTGCATTTAGACTTGACATTTATCTTAAAATAATTAAAATTTAAATATTTTCTACAGAGTTATTTATATAATAATAGTATTATATCGCACTGTCCTAAGATATCACACTGGACAATGCGTGCAATAATGCATGGCCGTGTGATATGGCACAAACAGCTCCGTGGAAAATAATTTAAATACGATCGCTTTAGAGAAAATGTCTAAGTGTAAGGGCAACTTGTAAGGATTATTATTTTATTAAAATATTATATTGGCAAATTCCTTTGGGACAAAAGTGGGACTCTTTTATCAATTATATTATCTGTGAACTGTGCAAGAAAAAAATACTACATGCACTCTTGCCATTAAACGTGGATCCGCATCAAGCGGCTTTGTTTTGATGACATCACATGCCAACATTGTTTTGCCTCGGGACCCGTGCATAAAGAGGTGAAGAATTGCTTTTACACGATGACATCAGATGGTAACACAAAAAGTGTCAAAAGCATTGTCTTGCCTCGGGATCCGTTAGCATGAAGTGAAGAATTACAACTTGGGCATTCGAGACAGAGCCTCCACGCGCTCGATCGCATCGTGGCAGGTGTGGATTTTTTGAGACTTTACTTTTTAATTTGAAATAGTTAATTTATTTCAGTCATACTTGTTCTATGAGAATTGAGGCACGAATTTAAATCTATATATTATTTTTTTTAAATTTAGAACACTACTCTTTCATCAAAAAATCTAAAAATCTATTGAGAGATTATTTTCCTCTTCAAAATTTTAAGTTACTGTGCTGAAGTTTAACTCTTTGAAAGTTCTTTCTGTTATTTTTCTGAAGTAGATTCATCTTAAAGAGGCATTCAAGATGATTGGTTCAAGTACTAAAAAAGTGTACGGCGAACAGTCGGAATTCAAATTACACAACTGTACTTCGAGAAATATCCCATGATGTCTTTTAAGTTTGTTTAGGGCATGTTTGGCACTTAACTAATTAAAGTGAAGTAAAGTGAATCCAGACAAGAATTGACAAGGGGTCATATCAAAAGTACACAATTTCAAAATTCCCTCCAAATTTTTCAAAAAAAGTCAAAAAAGCAATCTCCTTTCTCCACTAAAAGACAAGAAAATTTCACTTTTCTATACAAAAAGTCAAAAAGATTCTATATCAAACAACTAAAAACAAAACATCATCATAACACATTATATTTTATTCTCTCTTGATTTAATGTTTCACCTCACCATACTTCAATTCACCATACATCCAAACAGGCCCTTAAGGTTGACAATCCCATTAAGGTCACGCTGATCACAAGGCAATCATTCAAGCAATGACATTATGGTTGTCCATGCATCCCCTACAGGCTTTCAGATTGCCAGGAATTTACCACAAGTACCGAGTGGGGATACAAGCAATTTGTTGCGATAATAGATTCATTCTAACCTTCACACGATGGATGCTAGACCATTGTCCAAATGCTTGAAATAAGAACCCTCTTATGGCCCACAATGATTTTTTTTTTCTACTGTCTTTAGACCTCGCATTCATCCGTCCACCGTCAAAAGTTTGCCAAAATACCTGCAGATTTGTTTGTGAAAAATCATATAATATTGCACATATCACACTATTCGATATTATAGGACGTGTAATATTGTAAATATCGCATTATCACATTTGTTGTACGAACAGTTGTGCGAAAACTTGATAGCTAGCAATTTTGTAAAGCCTTACTGTGGGGTCCACTCATTCAAATTCAAAACACTGAAAATGAATGAATACTCGTTGTGGGGTCCCACATCACGAAGGGTTGGGATGGGAGCGTCTGCATCCCAATGCTCGCAAGAAAGAATTCTTTGACCATAGATCTTAATAAAAAAAATAGATCTCGCAGCAAGATTGAGACTTCAATTAATAACACCATTCATGCATTAATATAATACCTCAATCTTATAACCATATCAACAACTTTTATTTTAGTAAAATTTGGAGACACCTTGCAGCTGATCAAATATTCAAATTTTTGTTAAGGGGTCATTTGTTACCAATCATTTACATAAATATTTGATTCACATGGATAAAGATGGTTCACATATGTAAGGATTACGTATTATTATGTTTCTTTATCCTCATTTCTGCATGTAATACATAAATGAGATATGTAAAAAAAGGTTATTTACACAAAAGAAAATTCGAACATAATATGTGTAAAAGTGATTCACACCGCTCTTATGAAAGTTCGCTTCTTAAATGGCAACACTTTATAGAATTTGAATGGTTTGAATCTTGAGAATGGGGCACATATAAGTATAAAATTAATATTTGTAGCAGTGCCTTCTCTACATTCTGTTCTGTGACTTGCAAATATCTTATTTATGGGCTGTGGGATTATTTATCAAGATTGGAACCCTTGATCCTCTTTAGAAGCCTAGGAACTAGCTACCAGGACATTTAATTTTAGCTTCTGATTCATTGTGGATCTCAAGAACATCAAAAAATACTGTAGAGTGTTGATCCTCTAATGTTGAAAGTGACAAGGTTTTCACATGATGAAATCCGGTCTGATTTTTTAATGGGACTCTAAACTTTAATTAGAACCATTGATCCTCTTTATAAGTTTAAGCACAATATGTGGGCTATACAATCAGAGTTTTTGAACACTGTAGGATTGAATGTCAAGATCTGAACCGTTAATCATCTTCCTAAGCCCAAGAACATTTATGGCGCCAAACTTGAGTCCATAATTCCCTGTGGACCTCAATAAATTCCTGAAGAATATCAAACCTCAAGATTCTAAACACCTATTTCAAATTGTGAATTGGGCTTACCAAGCGGTCTAATTGTAAATTATTTATTGTACACGGATCTATATTTTACAAATCGATTATCCACGTATCTGTTTGATATAGATAAGACTTACTAAACGGGGCCTTAGTGTAACGCCCCAATTCCGGATACCGAGAAAGTCGTCGGAATACCCGAAGTTGGCGCGATACTTCCCGGAAAATCCGAGAACTTCCAAAATCGTAGGTCCACAGTGAGGTCCAATTTAAAACTTTTGAACAATATACAATCAATGGTTAATTTGCAGAAGCGTAAGAAGTAAAGCGGAAGCAATATGTATCAATATATATATCAGATGTGAGCAGAACTACAGTCTAGTTTAAAAGTATCAGTTGTTAAGATCAAAAGTTAATTACATGTTTAATAACTATCCGGCTCACTACAAAATTCGCTCGAAAACCCAAAATAAAGATAAGACTCTGAAAGCCCTGGTAACGGTTCTCCGCCCTCCGGCTCGACATCTGGGTCAGTCGGACCCCACACGTAATCTCCTGCGACGGGCGCCTCTACGAGCGCTAGCGCGTCGTCCGCGAACTCTGGGTCAAGGCCTAAGCACCAAAGATGGGTAAGATCTAAATATCTGGCAAGTCACAGTATACAAGTAACATAGGACATATATGTATCAAAAGAGTAGAGACATGTATATAGATTAAAGAATAACAAGGTAAATGATCTAGGCAGTTGAGCAATATAAACAAATAGAATCAGGATAAATAAAACATCTAGTCTAACACAATATGACACATTCACACGAGCTGGATACCGCGGGATATTATGCCGCGGCCCTCCCATACTGAACACAGTTGCGGCGGGGAATCTCACCAATGCTGGGGATTACTAACCCCGTAAATCACTCATCAGTCTCAACACACTCATCACTCAAAGACCGGACCCGGTATCACACCGTCCGTCTAAACCACATAGCTCATCATGATAGCTCATCAACACTCATAATAGCTCCTACCGGGGATGATCAGTCCACATGCTGAGCTTAAATCAACCGAGTGAATGTCAATGCCGACTCGAGGAAACTCTAAGGGTCTGTGTCTGTCTAGGCTTTGTCTTGCGTGAACAAGGTCTTAACCAAGTCTCTAAGAGGTCTATATATCAATTAGTCAATGGATTATAATCCAAATCCAAGCTCACTCGTTGGATCCATACCAAGGCCCATCAACACATGGCCTGGTCTAAAACTGTCCAAACGAGGCATCATATCCATTTCTACTGATAAACAACTCCTTCTCATCCATAAGGAGTTATAATCCCAATATAAACTACCTCTCCAATCTAAGGGTACACATATCCATACTTAGGCCCAACAAGGGCCCGCTTGCCACAGACACGGGTCAATGTTCTCCAAATCACACTATCGGGTCTCCTCTAAGATATCCCAAGTTCAGGTTCTCAATTTTCATTTAATTAGCAGTTATAAACTACACTAAGGATATAAAAGTGACAGTAAATAAGAAGGGCGAAGTATGAACTTCAGTAAGAGAATTAACGGGGAAATAACAACAGTCCAATCCTAGGTAATGGACCACATTCAGGTTCAGGTCCATCTCCGGTAATTTGATCTCTAAATGAAGTCTCAGATGCCAAAGGATACTGTGTTTGGTGCTCCTGAGGTTACGGGCATCATCGACAACGTTTAAGGATAGAATCATCTTATATTAAACAACCAAAACCCTAATCGGTGGTCCCCACGAGTCAAGGTTGAACCACACCATTGACTCGGGCTTAACACATCGATAAATGTCCATTTGGATGGTCAATGGGCCCCACAAATGATCACAACTTCTGAATGTTTGAAAACTGGAAAATCAGGGTTTCCCAGTGTACTCGGTCGACCTGGCACACTGGGGGTTGACCCCCAGGTCAACCTGGTGTGCAGTGTGCTCGGTCGACCTCCTGGCCTGGTCGGTCGACCGAGTGCACTGGAAAAACTGGGTCAAGCCTCCTAGAAGACTTAATTTATTTTCAATGGTTCCCAGTGTGTCCGGTCGACCTCCTAGCCTGGGTGGTCGACCGCATGGAAAGAGTGATGCCCCAGCTTTCAGACATTTTTACTGTAAAATCCTGTGTGCTCAGTTGACCTGGTACACAGGATGTCTGGGTTTCAGGAAAAGTCCAACTCTCAGGGGTTTTCTGCAGAAACCAGTGTGCTCGGTCGACCTGGGCAAGGCCCGGTCGACCGGGTACACTGAAAAACTCAATTCTGCAGGAAATTTAACTGGGACCTGCATTTTCGAAAATTTAGTGTGCTTGGTCGACCTGCCTGCAGGCCGGTCGACCGGGCACACGCAGAATTGGGAAAACCCAGTTTTCAGGGTTTTCTCCATTTCAACCCGTTTTTCCACCAAAACACCTCCAATCACCCCCAATCATCACCAAATCCATGAAAAACACAAAACCACTATAATGCCCATCATCCAACACCAAATAGGCCCATTGATCTTTCAAATGGGGTGAAACCCATCCATCAATGCCCACCATCCATCTATACTAAGCTCAAGGTAAAACTAGCACAAGTTATTGACTGAATTGAGAAATACAGAATCAAATAAACAGAAACATACAACCTATGTTAAGTAAGTATATTGAACTTGCCTTTGTGAGTTGAGAGATTGTAGAGAGAGATAGACAAGAGAAAAACCCAATCCAAGCTAAGAAGATGATGACCCAGCTCCTAGAGCCTTTTCCCAGCACAAGAACAGCTCAATCCTAAGTCTAGAAGAGAAATGAGAGAGAGGAAGAAGAAGGAATGAGAGAGAGTGAATAGTTGCTAGGGCTGCCTTGGGAATAGTGCTGGATTTATAGGATTTGGGGGTGGCTAAGGATCAAAATGCCCTTTAGGGTTGCATGGGATTAGGGTTAGGGTTGTGGGCTTTATGGTCTTTAGGTGGGAAGGTTCTAGAATAGATTTTTGCGGATACCCCCCTATAGAACACACTAATTCCTAGCTAGGGCCTCCACTCACTAACTAACCTAGAAATTACAAAAGACCTCTAAAAACCCTAATACTAATACAACTAAACTAATCTAACACAACTTAGGAAAATATATCTACCATACTAACCCCTAATTAGTATAATTAACTAATAAATACAATTAAATAGGATTCAAATTCAATTAGAGGGCCCACAAAGGGTGGGGCCTCACACTTAGTCTTATACAAGAAGCAGAAACACATTTCACCATGGAAAATGCTATAAAAATTATAATATCTAGAAACCATAGAAGTTGAAAAACTAAAGAATAAACAAGAACCATTAATTCTCAATTTATGCAAAAATTGAGTGAAATCCCTACAAGAATAAAATGTCCCAAAAACTAATGAGCACGATACCGTTGGAGCACCTCTAAAATCTAAACCATTAAAAATCAGGTCCTACATATTGATGCCTGGTGGGTATTAAGTTGTTTTAAAATTCAAAGGCATATATGTCTGGATAAATATTTTTATTTCATTCTATGAGTTGTTTGAGTGGAATGTCATTTTATATAGTCAAAATATTGAAGGTGTCATTCTCAAGCAATCGCTTTCTATTCATCCGTTGAATCGGTTATAAGGAGACAAACAAGAAGGTTGGTCAATCTCATGGGCCATGCCCATGATGGATTTGTGACCTTAAACATATCAGACATAAACAGTATGATCAAATAAAAGGTCAAAGCCAACCCCGAGGGCTAGTTCAATTGGGGAATTTGCGAGGGTCTCTCTGAGCTCCATGCATAGGGATGAGTCCAGCTCAAGGAATTGGGACATGCTTTGGAATAAATAAAAAGGCCAAAGCTGAATTGGTTAAAATAGTTGCCATCACGTTTTAATTTAAAATGTAAACAGAGTTGTCGTGCCTTAGCAAATGGAAGACCCAATTAAAATATTCGGGACAGCGGGGCAAGAGATAGTGTGACAAAAGAAAAAAAAAACATATATATAGACTTGGGATGGGTAATAGATGAAGACCCAATAAAAAAAAGGAGAATTTTCAAAAGAGGTATAAATTCTATGGCTAATTTTAAAAAAATACATGAAAATCTGAATATCTCAAAAAAAAAAAAAAGTAAAAAAGGTTTTGCACAACTCTTCCCAACAAGTCTTTTCCATAAAATCCTTTTAAAAATGATAAAATACCCTTTCCTTATTATAGATTCTTGTCTTTTATTAAACTTTTTCCTCCACAAGACCAGCCATTTTGATTTGTTGAAGTGGGACCCACTAGGTCATTTTGGTTGGACTTAAGAAAAATGATTTGTTATTACCCTTTTCCTCCCCAAAACCCACCATTTTAATTAGTTGAAGTGGGTCCCACTTAGTCATTTAGTTTGGACTTCATCACTTTTCTTAAATGATTTATTAAAGAAAATAATTGAAAAATGACATAAAAGTATTTTTTTATTTTTTAAAATATTTTATGGAGAGGATTTGATTGAAAAAATAATGGAAAACTTTTGTACTTTTTAAAAGATTTAAATCTTTATGTACTTTTTTTGAGAATAAGACACAAGTTTCATGGTTTTTTTTTAGATTTCTTCTAAAAAAGACTTTGCACAGATGGTCATAAGGTGAAGACCGAATGAGAAAAAAAGAAAGAAAGCTTGGGACTGATATTGGGCAGCAGGTGAATACCCAATTAAAAAGTCTTGCTTTTTGTAGTATGTGAAGACCCAATAAAATAAACCCCAAGGGGTTGCCTGAGTGGTCAGGACTTGAGGTGAAAGTGGGCGGGGCCGTCCTAGGGCCGCCCGCGGACGGCCCGTTATAAGCTAGGCTTAAGCTCGGCTCAGAAGACAAAAGAGCCGAGCTAGGGCCTAGTAGGAGGCCCGTTTGCTTAAACGGGCTGAGCTCGAGCTTGATGAAGCCCGGCTCGTAAGCCCTAGGGCCTATATATATTAATACATATTATATATATATATATATGTACACTATACAATATATAATACATATATGATATAACATAATCCATAAATCCTAAACCTTAGTTTTAATCACTATAAATAATCTCTAAACCCTAAACACTAAATAATCCATAAATCCTAAACCTAAGCAGTAAGCCATAGGGCCTATATATATTAATCCATATATTATATATATGTGTACACTATACAGTATGTAATACATATATGAATCTATGATACTAAATAATCCATAAATCATAAACCTTAGTTTTAATCCAATATAAATAATCCCTAAACCCTAAACACTAAACCCTAAGCACTAAATAATCCATAAACCCTAAACCTAAGCACTACACCTTAAACCCTAATTTTAATCCAATATAAATAATCCCTAAACAACCTTGAAGATGCATATATATTAATGGCCTGGAAGACATCTTTTTAAGTCTTATAACTCTGGAACAACCTTTCCTTTGTTGTTATTATTATTTATTAACAAGGCTCTATTGTTGTTGTTATAGGTGATGCTGGTGATACCGGAGACTTTATTTTATGGTGCTAGCCGAATACTTTATTTTATTTTATGATACTATTGGAGTTTAATTTGATTTGTATTATTGTTGGAGTTTGATAATGCTCATCTACACTAGCATTAAACTATTATGGAGTGTTGGAACTGTGCTCCCTTTGCTTTTATGGAATCTTTCTTATTTTAGTTAATTTTATTGCTGCAATCCAAATTATGGGAATGGGAATATGGGATGAATGCATGCATTTGACCATTTTTTATTTTGGTTTGCATATGTAGATTTCTTTAAACTCCTATAGGATTTTTTTTTTCCTAAAAATATTTTCTTTCAGCTAGTGCTATATCATTAACCGGGCTCAAAGGGCCAGCCCTAGGGCCTCATAACTTAATAAGAGCCGAGCCCGAGCCAGGGTTTTTGAGGCCCTCTCAAGCTCGGGCCGAGCCTAGGGCCTGTCAAAGCCCGGCTCGGCCCGGCCCACTTTCATCCCTAGTCAGGACCACGACTCCTTCATCTTTCGGAGTTAGAGGTCTTGGTATCAACCCCGGGTTCCCCCTCTTCAGGAACCAAAGGTTGAGTCCACTTGTGATACCACCTCGGGGCCACAGGTGTTTTAACCGGATTTTCTCTAGGCCCGGAGAGAATAGTCCAGCCCAAAGTGTTGGGAACCCTCCGTTAGCAAAAAAAAAGACCCAATAAAATAAATTTGGCACTGATGGGCTGTAGGTGAACACACAAGCAAAGACAGACTTTTGATATGTGTGGGTGGATGCATGAGTATTTATCAAATAATAAATAATTAAATAATTAAAAAAAAGTTCAATCGAAGACTTTTATGAATTACTATTCCTCGATCCCTCAATTCCCTTGTACCTTGTTGGTTTAATTTGTTCGATGTACAATGGTGGAATTGAATCCTTACATGCTTAGTAGATTTGGGTAACATTCAAACCCTTCAAATGCCTGTATAAAAAAATAAGAAAAAAAAAAAAAAGCCTTCAAAAGCTGTACCGACTATGTTTACCTGCGCGCATAGATCATGATTAATCTTTTTTGGTCATGATAACTTTTATAAAAATATAGATTAATCATTTTTCATTCTGGATTTTCGTCAGATGAAGTCAATTGAATCTTGTTTCTATCCATTGGCACAACGACCCATATGTAAGGTAAATCAAAATATTATTGGCCATTAGATCAGATACATGTGAAAAATGCAGTTAATAGTGTCTATATATGCCGGCTTTATTTCTTTCTATCATTCTTGTGAATGCCGGCTTTATTCTAAACATCATTTTCAAGATTTGCTATAAGCATCAGAAAAAATCATGATCGGCAAAGACGATAAGGGCGTTCAATCTATAGGCCCCACCAAACAGATGGATGACAACGTTCTTTTAAGAGCAATTAGGAATGAATATAACTCCAATGGGTAGCTCAGTTGGCCTAGGACTACGGTTTGCATCCGGAGGTTGTAGGTTCGAAACTGCATTACCACACTGGAGCTACAGGGGAGTTTACTCGGCTTCCCTCTGGGCCCGGAGGGATTAGTCCAGCCCAAAGGGTTGGGAACCCTCCGATAAAAAAAAAAAAAAAAAAAAAAAATTAGGAATGAATATATGATCTACTAAAAAGTCCAAGTGCAACAGGTTAAAAGACTTGGGATGGGCGGAGTTTCAATTATAGTTATAATGGTAATGAATGTTGCCGTGCCTTGACAAATGGAAGACCCAATTAAAAAATTCGGGCAACAGCTGGGCTAGATGGTGACCCAATAGAAAAATAATTGAGATAGATGGAGAGTGGAGACCCAACAAAAATAGAAGATTCAATAAAGAAAGACATGGGATGGGCAATCGATGAAAACCGAATTAAGAAGACAAAAAAAAAGAAAAAAAAGAAAGACTTTGCAAAGATGGCCAGCAGGCCTTGGCACAAATGGGTACTAGGCCTTGGCACCAATGGGTACTAGGTGAAGACCCAATAATAATAATAAAAAGACTTGGCACTAGAGGCCATTGTGCCCCAAATTAATGAGTCAACAAAGTTTAGGAAATAATTCTTAGCCATTAATTAATGAGTTTTTAGTATATATATCCCTACAGTTTATAGAATCTATATATAAATAGGGCCTCTATGTTTTCAGTATTTGTATATATACTTTACTTTTTCTTTTTAATACATTCCATGTTCCTCAAATAACTAGTTATAATGAGAAAAGGCGACCACCAAAAGACTTGTATTGAATTATTATAAAAATAATTAACTTTGCCCTTAAATTCATTAAATAAAGATAAGTATGCCATTATTTATAAAAATACCTTTATTTTATCCAAAGTCTCAAAAGCCTCTCTCAAATTCTCCCATGTACATGGAATCTAATCATGTATTTGAAACTCTCATCAATCTAATAGGGGGTTGTGCATGGATTGTGTCAATTATAACCAATTATAAGTACAAGCATCGGTCGTCATTCTTATGGTTTATATTTAAGGAAATGGATCCCATATTGATAAAAACAGATTTACTTAGAGTTACTCTCTCCCACTAAATGTGCTATAGTAATTATTATTATCACAATAACCCGTGCTAAGTACGGGCATGACACACGTAGGGTACTCACACCATTTAACTACTTTAATATTATTTTAACAAATTAATTATATATAATTAAGTATTGTGTGGCATAGTGGTTTTTGTTAGTTATTTAACAAAGCAAAAGGTTGTGAGACTAAATCTCGTAACCTATATACATTTTTAAATCTTTTATTTTGGCGGCTCAATTTAAAAAGTCTAAATTGATTGTCAAATTAAATTGATTTCAAAACCTTCTGCTTTAATATATTTCAATTGATACAAGCTTTAAGAAAAATAAATTCAAGCTTCTGAAATTTGCATACATGGATAAAGAGATGGGCAAAAATGTTATTTGACTCTAAAAAGTCATGGTGGTTGTAAGACTACTAATTATTAGACATGAAAGTTATTAAAATGAAAAGTTATGAGGTATCTACAAATATTGAAACCACGTGAGCTTATTTACAAATCCTAAAAACCTTAGGTGTATATAAAAAAATAATCTTAATTAATCAACTTTTATTATGATTAGAAATATAAAACAGTGCCTATTCCATAGATTGAAAATTCTCTCTTTTATCTCGTGGCTAATCCTCATTCGTCTAAGCAGAATGGGTGGGAGATTTTGACGCAACCCATCGTTTGGGTTGCTCCCTTTCCCATGTAACCTCATAGAAGTGAATTATTTCTTTAAAAGAGTAAATAATAAAAAGAAAATCATTTGTGCTACTGTTATAGTTTATACATAAGGCTCCTTGGTTGCAAAGGGGAAAGAAATAGCTGGAAAGCATTTGCTTTGTTTAAGCAAAAGTATCTCTTCCACTCAATTCAGTTACTTCCCACACCCTTTTATTTTGGGGCATTTGGGCAGAGGTCCCTTAACTATGATTTTTATTGCAAACAGTCCACAATATTTTATCGTACTGACGGCAGTCCTGTTGTAAAAATAACGCACTGAAAAAAGACAAAAACGCCCTTGTACATGTCAGCAAAAGCATAACTCAGACAAATTTATCTGAGTTTTGGCAAAACTCAAATAAAACTCAGATAAATTTGCCAAAACTCAGCAATAATTTAAATATAAAACAATATATGCCAGATCAAATTCTAATATAAAACAGTAAATACCAAATATTTTTTTCCTGACCACACACTCAAATCTCATCTCCATTCTAATTAATTTCTCTTCATCAAATCTCATATCCATTCCAATCTCTCTTCATCTTGGGTCCTGTAGGCCCTTTCTCCTTATAAATCTCTTTTGGAAAAACCTTAACGAGATTCTTCAGAAAAGACTTGAGTTTATCAGGAACCAATTTCTCCACCACATTTGACTCCTCGATGTAGTTTATTGGAGGACCCCATTTTCTAGCATAGTTTATCCATAGAGGCTCAATGATTGAACCCATGTATTATGCAACCACAACCTCAAAACGAGCTCTTCCATCCTCACCTAACTGAGTTGTCTTAGTTTGATATCAAATAAAAAGGACTTTAAATGAGTTTATTATTTTCAAACTAGGATAAATTTGTTTTGGTCCGAACTTAGAAAAATTTGTTCGAAACTTAAAAAGTTGTTACAAACTCAGATAAATTTATCTGAGTTTTTGTCCAGCTTATCAAAGTTTCTGGGAAATTTATCTGAGCTCGGTGACACCAAAAGTCAGAATACGGAAAATCAAATTCTAATAAAAATCAAAATCCAAAATAAGAACACTTGATGACCATGATCTAATTGAGAAAAGAAAGAGATGGAAAACAAGCAAAAGAGCAAATTGCTCTATTTCAAATCAGTTGTAGAGAGAGAGATTTTGAATAGACTTCATATGAAAGAGTAAACGAAAGTAAAACCGTTTCTATCTTTGAAGAAATGAAAGAGAGAGAATCGGAAGTCATAGTGGCGACGAAATGTGCTCTACAATGATACTCCATAACCATGGAAAGGAACGGAAAATGAAAAATGAGAGAGAAGAAGAATGAATGAGTTCTCTGGGACAATAGGGAATAAGAGAGAACTTGGCATAGGAATGAGGGTTGAAAGGGGCAAATTAGTCATGAAAATATATGACGTAGTATATTGGGGACCTTTCACCAAAATATCTCCAGTTGTCTGGACTCTAGACATTATATATAGAAAAAGTTATTGGACTGGATGTCTTTAAAGACCGTGCTTAGGGACTGTTTGCTAATTTACTCCCTTTTTTTTAACAAAAAACAATGGTTTGCATAATAGGCTCAACTTACAAATGAGTGAGCGATGCAATTAGTCATTTCATTGGGATTTATCTAATTATTAATAAAAACTACTAAAAATGAGTACTTTCTTATATTTGGGATGCGGCGAAATTTCACTTTAGTAAGATTTTATTCCATATTAAGATCAACTATATGTAAAGCATACAAATAAAATAAAATGAAATAAACGTATTATTGGACATTATTAGTTTTATATTCAATCTTATGGTGCAATAAAAGCTCTCATTGAAGTGAAGTTCTGCCGATTCCACACTATGAAGGAAAATCGTAGAATTCTGATTTTCCCAATGTGTGGGCCTTCTTGTGGGTCCGAGTAAAAGAAAGTGGACGTGGTGTGCCCTTCGACTGCTTTTCTAACAGTAGTCAGTAAAGTAGCTAGCAAGTATCACTGACGTTTTTTAATCATTTGTTCAGTGTAAAAGCATAAAAGGATCTCTCTACTCTGCTGTGTCATTCCATTCTCTCTCTCTCTCTCTCTCTCTCTCTCTCTCTCTCTCTGTTCTTGGGCTTTGCTTTCTTTCTTCTTGTGAGCTGTGACAGGAGAGGAGAGGGCATGACAGGAGTAGCAATTGTCTCTGGCGTTCTGGGAGTGGTGGCAAACAAGTTAAGCTCCCCTGTTATAAATGAATTTTGGTTGTTATGGGGTGTGAAAGAGGAGAAGCAAAAGTTTGAAAGCAATCTGTCAGCGATCAGAGCCGCGCTTCCAGATGCAGAAAGACGACAAGTGAGTACTGAATTGGTGAGAGATTGGCTTGGAAAGCTTAAACTTACTGCTTACGACACGGAAGATCTACTTGATGAGTTTGAGTTCGTAGCTGAAGCACGAAGAAGGGAGGTTGGGAATCAAGATGGCATGGGAAAAAAGGTACGCAACTTCTTCTCGACTTCCAACCCACTTGCATTTAATTGGAAGATGGCACATAAGATGAAAAAACTGATGGCACGGTTTGATGACCTTACCAAAGAGAAAGAAAGTTACAGACTGAGGGAGGGAGATGTAGAAAGGCAGCCTTTTATCTCAAGCACAAGAGAAAGAAGAGAAACTGCTTCGTTTGTGAACGAGTCATCGGTTTATGGGAGGGACAATGAAAATGAAAAGTTAATAGATTCATTAATCAAATGTGGAAATGAATCTGTCCTTTCTATCATTCCGATAGTCGGTATGGGGGGATTGGGCAAGACCACACTGGCTCAATTGGTATATAATGATAAACAAGTGGTGACTCATTTTGACTTGAGGATGTGGGTTTATGTGTCTGACGATTTTGATGTGAGAAGGCTTCTAAAACAAATTTTAGAATCTGCAAGTGAGAAAAAACCTGACCAATCGAGCATTGATCTCTTACAGAGGAGTCTTCGAGACGAGCTGAGTGGGAAGAGATATTTACTGGTTCTGGATGATGTCTGGAATGATGTCCCGGATGAATTCTTTGGAAAATGGGATACACTGAAAACATGGCTCACATGTGGCTCTATGGGAAGCAAAGTATTAGTAACCACTCGCGATAATGAAGTTGCGGAAAAAATGCACACTCTTCCAGCACATGACTTGGGAATACTGTCGGAGGAGGATTCTTGGACTTTGTTCGAGAAATTGGCAAATCCGCAGCAAGACCTACCGCAAAACTTGTTATCAATTGGAAAGGAAATTGTCAGCAAGTGTGGTGGTCTCCCTTTAGCAGTGAAAACTTTGGGAGGTTTGATGTCTTTCAAAAAGAACGAAAGGGATTGGGAAGATGTGAAAAATAGTGAATTCTGGAAGCCACAAAATAACAGTGGAGGAATTTTACCCACGTTAAGACTTAGCTATGATCATTTGACAGCTTCTTTGAAGCAATGCTTTGCGTATTGTGCTGTAATTCCCAAAGGGGATCCATTTAATAAAGATGTACTAATCAAGCAATGGATAGCCCAAGGCTTCATTCATTTTGATGATGAAAATGAACTCCTAGAAGAAGAAGGCGAAAAGTATTTCAATGCACTGTTGCAGAGGTCCTTGTTTCAGGTTGATGTGGAAACTGCTACCAATGATGAATACAAGATGCATGACCTTATACATGATCTTCTCAGATCTGTTGCAGGTAAAGAATGCCTTGTTGTGGAAGCTTCTATGATGAATGATTTAATTCATCATTTAGCATTGTTCAAAGAAGAAACTCGTCATCTAGCATTCTGCAATGATGACTGGGCTAGAGAACCGAAGAATTTGGATGCATTGAAGAAATGTAAGAAACTGCGTTCAATGATTACATATGGTCCTATTGATATTAATGTTTGCTTGAGCTTTAGGTGCTTAAGGGTGTTGGATTTAAGTTACGGAAGTATTGACTTCCTGCCAAATTCAATTGGCAAGTTGAGACATCTTAGGTACTTTGACATCTCATATACATGGATTAAAGAATTACCTGAGACCATATGCAACTTGCACAACTTGCAGACACTGAGAGTCCTCGGCATTGACCTCCAGAAGTGGCCAAAGAATATGAAGAGAATGATTAGCCTTAGACATATTGAATTTGATGATTTTTCCTTACCGAAAGGGATTGGAAAATTAACTTGTCTCAGGACGCTGTCTAAAAAATTTGTTATTAATAAAGAGAGTGAACCTGGAATAGAAGAGTTGAAAGGTTTAAATCAGCTAATGGGGGATATCTCCATTGAAGGGCTTGAACATATAAGAAATGGTGCAAGTGCTCTTGAAGCAGATTTAAAGGCAAAGAAACACCTCCATTCTCTGCATCTACATTGGTCTCCCGACGAAACGGAAGGAAATGCGGAGGAAGTGATTAATAACCTCGAACCCCCCTCAAATCTACAGAAGCTATTTGTTCGGAATTACAGAGGTTTGAGTTTTCCAAGTTGGATGATGATGCTTTCAAAATTAATTCATATAGAACTGCGGGGTTGCATTAGATGTGAACAACTGCCACCTTTTGGGCAACTACCTCTCCTTGAATCACTTGAGATTCGTGATTGCCCAAATCTGATTCGGTTGCCAAAGCTTCTTCTTCCAGCTCTTGAATTTCTCAAGATGAATGGAGTGGGTTGTGATCGAATAGACTTACCCATGTCCAAGTCACTGAAAAAAGTTAAGCTCCATGATATGCCTAATTTGGAGAGATGGTCATCTCGAGAAGTGGATGATGATGAAGAGGACCAAGTGATCTTCCCTTTCTTTCGTACTTTGAAAATCTCTGATTGCCCAAATCTGATTTGGTTGCCACGGTTATTTCTTCCAGCTTTAGAATATTTATATATGAGACAAGTAGGCTGTGACAAGATAGAGTTTACCACATCGCAGTCACTGATATTCGTCAGCCTCACCCACATGCGTAATTTGGAGATGTGGTCATCACGAGAAGCAGATGATGATAAAAAAGTGATCGATCCTCGCCTAGAATTGTACGTCGAAAACTGCCCTAAGATGGTTCGCTTGCCCCATCTTCTTCCTTCACTTAAAGAATTAAATATTATTGGAACCGATGAAAGACTATTAGGGTCTCTGGCCAACTACACTTCACTTGTCAGGCTTGATATTAATGGGTTTCCTGAAGTCATGCATTTGCCGGAAGAAATTGGGCCAACCCATGCCAACAAACTTCACACCTTGAAAATTTATGATTGCCCAAAATTAAAATCTTTATCACATCAGTTGAAATATCTGCATTCTCTCAAAGAATTGAAGATTTATTTTTGTCCTGAGTTGGTGCTACCATTGCTAGATGGGTCTTAGGAGCAACAGCCATATCCTCCTTTAAACTCTCTTAAGAAGTTGGAAATATGGGAATCGTGTGAAAAGCAGAGATTACTTCCAGGAGAAGGGATGATCATGACCTCTCTGGAGGAATTGAAAACCATCGAATGTGGGAATTTGGAGTCCTTATTTTCTGAAGGGTTGCAAAACCTCACCTCCCTTGACATTATAGCTTGTCCAAGGGTGTGGTCATCTCCAGAGTGGCTTAGGAACCTCACATCACTTAAGAAACTTGAGGGTGTTGTATTAGATGGTACGACGAGTTTGACAAATCCGTTGGAAAATCTCAAATCACTCGAGTATTTGTCAATTTCATCGGGTCCTGATATGACGGATTTTCCAGAGTGGATTGGAAATCTTGCATCGCTCACTCATTTAAGGATTAAAGATTGCCCTAGCATAAGGTCTCTGCCAGAGTCATTTGGAAACCTGCTATCGCTTTCGACGATGAGTATCCAGTCTTGCCCAGCTTTGACAAAGTTACCAAAGGGCCTGCAACGCCTCACAAATCTCCGAAAGCTGAGTATAGATGAATGCCCTGTTCTGAGGAGACGACTATGCAAGGATTGGAAGGAGTGGAAGAAGGAAGCGCATGTTCCAGATCTCTACATTGATGATGACCGATGGTGTTCATGGGAGGCCGAGGTCTAATGCTGTCATTGAAGAAAGGATGCAACAAATTCGATAAGAAGCTCCATTTCCCCACATGCGCATCTTCTTCTTCTCCTTGATTGATGTTGGATCATCATCAAATCGCGTGCGTCCAAGTGAGTGAAATCAGGTAAGTTGACCTTATTCTTCTTCATCATAATCATCTACAAATTTCATAGCTGTCTTCTCCATTTTCTCTCGTTTTTTACCCATTGTAGAATGTGGTTTTTAAAATCCTTTTGGTGTGTCTGAAAAAAAGAGTAAAGAGCTGTTTGGCACACATCACCCACGGGCCCACCCGAGGAAATTGGCTCAAGGTGCTAATAAGGATCTCTAACCGTGTAAACGTGGGTCATATAGAACCAAAGTCACTGCTGGATTCAATATCATTGGTCAACCGATTTCGAATGTTCTGGTAAATGGGTGCTCTTTACTATGATAATAATCAGTTATTCTAACCCACACACATGACAGAAAAGACGTTGATGTTGATTTCCTCGAATTCCTTAATACAGAAAGTGAGAAAACAAACAGAGGGATTGTTGGATGTTGGTGGGCATGATGTCATATAAGTTTTTCATTCTTTGGATTGGATGGCCAGTGATGTCTGCGTGACCCACGTATATATATATTAGGTGCATACTCAACGTCCCTTTTATCATAATGGGCTGGTAGAACTTGTATTTTCTCTATTTTTTTAAATATTATATATTTATATACACATATGAATGGCTTAAAAAACTCTTCTAGCGATCGAATAACAGTAAGAAAATGGGGATAACAGTATACAATGATGATATGCATCAATAGTGGTGAAAAACAAAAAATAAAAAACAACACTAATTGTAATTAGTGTTAATTGATTTCCATTGTTTTTTTTTTTTTTTTTTGGAATATCTGACATCTATGGTGCCAATAAACATTGATCTTTATTTTATTCTTGAACATTTACTCAACTACAATCACCAAAAGGTTTTGGTATTTTTAATTTTCCTTTGGATATCTAGATGTGCCAATAAGACTAGTGAACATTGGGAATCAGGTAAGATTGTTCTACATTTTATTTAAATGAAATAATCTGCCAATAAAATTTTGGGTTTCCAGGACATTGGCAATTAGATGAAACATCACCTTACAATTTTTCTTTTAAATGGAGTACTCTGCCTAACAGCATTTTGGGTTTCAAGAGCACGAAAAACCAGGTAAAAATGACTTTAAATTTGGTGGGGTGGAATCTGGGAAGCTATTTGACAATGGCATTTTGGAACTTGGTTCTCTGAGGATGTGCATTTGCATTTTAACCAACTATTTATATGATTTTGTTTCCTCTTTGGTAAAATTTGATTTTTATTTTTATTTGTGGATACAGAGGAATTGATTATGCTGTTACTCACAACGAAGTTCCTCCAACAGCTCGTGATTTACCTTCACTTAAAACAGGTAATGCTGTTCCAGAGATCCTATGTCTTTTAGTATGTTCTCCTTTTCTTTGAAAAACAAGACAATAGGACATCCTGATTTGGGAAAGTGAGTCTGAGAATCTGAACACATGATTGGGCTGAATAGTTTTCGAGAATATTCATTTCAGGTGTGCTATTAGAGATGGACATTTTCCAGCAGACTGAAAGACCTTGGTTCTTCATCATCATCATCTTCTTCTTTTCCCCTTCCTTTTCTTTTCTTTTCCTTTTCTTTTAGTACATTTTTGTGGGAAGAATCCATCGGGTTGTGAAATCCTGAACCTAGGCCAACACATTTTATTCATTTGTTGTGGCAATCCCCTAGGAAAATAATGTACTTAGACAACCATTTCTAGAGCATTTGAAGGAAAATGAGTCTCCATGGGCAAGTTGTGGAGAAATGAGCTTATTAAAAATCATTATGATGTGATGTCCATTAAATTTATGGAATCATGGGTTAAGCAATCATGGGGAGTGTAACATTCGGCCCGAAAAATGATATGTATTGGCAATATGCAGCAGTTATTGGCAGTAGTGACCTGTAGCTTACATCAGTGAGAGTGTATTCACTTTTGTCTTTATCTCCTTTGTTTTGTAGATGATAATCATGCAACCAGTGTATGGAAATTGGAAAGTGCTTCTTTATTGACAATGCTTTGGTACTGAAAATACTTCCTTAGCTAAGGATTTGAGATGAATATATCTTTGCAGACTTTTTGCACTGGTTTGATATTCCTTATAGCAATTTAAATTTTGCCCTGAGTATCACCCTAAATTTAAAGTTCTGAATGCTATGAAACTGAAAGTATCTCTCCATTCTGCTGAATTGAATGCCTGCCTTGTCGGATATATAAGAGACACTTGAATTTCAGTCTTTCTTCCTTTTTTTTTTTTTTTTTGAATTTACAACAAATTCTCCATGGTAACAATTGATGGAACCACTTCAGATGTGGAATTTTTTTACATACCTTCCTACCATAGTTTCCTTTTCAATTCCTTTTTCGTCCATCTAGAGGTTGGTATGATCACTATTAAAGAAATTTACCAAAGATGTACTAAAGAACATATACTGTGGACTGTGGAGCAGGTTTCTTGTTTTAAATGTTGCTTCTATTCTGCTCACCTGACCTCTCTTTTTCTTCCTTTATTTGGGTAATAAATTGAAAATCATTTCTTTATTTTAAAAAGAAGTATACAAAATTGAAAAGACAATACTAGAAAAGGGTGGCCATTTGGTGTTTACTATGAAGGCATGGATAGTCCCAATATAGCGTCTTCTTTTGAGATATTCAGGCACTTCAAAAGTTTAAAGCAAATTCTTACTAAGAATCCAAATATAAGAACCAACTGAGGACATTTACATTAACTGACAAGAACTTCTTATGAGACGAGGGGTAAAAAAGAGTTGAATGGTCTTGCCATAGTTTTTAACTTTGTTTAAAATCTTGTTTCTTTAGAGTCTGTTGTTGCAATGAAAAACTTAGGCCAATAGTAAAACCTTGGATTCTCTACCTGTTGGTGCCTTGGCCTCAACATTGAAAGCTTTGAATCTGCCGAACAAATACCTTATTTTCCATTTAGTGGTTGCCTAAAATTGGTGTTCTCGTTAGATGGCTAATCCTCTGGCATCCCTTTGTGTATAGTGGGGTCAGTGGCCCTTGTAACATGCTTTACAACTTCATTTTTGTCGTGGGCATTCTCCATGCTGGCAATAATACTCTGAGTTTTTCTTTCTTTCTTATGATTGAATGAAGCAGTCGTGAACTTGCGGCGATGCCTGTTCATCTAAGAATTCTTATTGGGTTGTATTTTCTGATATCTGTGTATATTCTTCTGCAGTGGACTTTTCATCCATTTATATTCCAAAGTAAAAGGTTATAGAGCATTCTAGACAAACGATAAAGAGGTACACTCTTTGTAATAGTTTCTGTTGCATTCCCTATATCTGTGTGATTGATTATCCGTTGACACTCCTATGATATTGGATCTTGCTTCTTTCTAAATCTGCGTTATGCTTGTGAGTTGTGCATGACTAAGTCAGTCTACTCTAACTTAATTCTTCAAATAGAGACTTCAAATAAGGAAGTTGTTTCTTTACAAGAACCTCTATTCTTCTTTCTTCTTCCTTTTTTTCTTATTGGTAACACACCTTGAACTCACAATATCATGGTTGTAATCTTCTTTGTACTCCTAGAGAGGGAAAGAAAGGGAAGAAGAAAGAAAGAAATGAGCATGATTGAGGGTAGGGGATTCGTCGTGTATTATTCCTTAACACAACTAAAAATATTAATGAAAAACAGGGAAACTAATTACAAATTTACAATTCTGCAAACCCGGTATTTGCATACAGCCCAGCATATTAATACATGTATAATTAATAAAAATCCTTTAGAGTTTCTACATTCCTCAAGCTGGGTCAAGAGTGTCATAAAGACCCAGCTGGCTTCACAATTCAGCACTTCTAGGCTGTCCAAGAGCCTTTGTAAATAAATCAACTTAATTGATTCTCTAAATTCGCATAAATCGCTCTAATGAGATTGGGTGAAACTTTCTTCTGGACGAAATGAATCAATGATAGTCGCTACAGTATGTTTTGTCCTTTCATGTGTCAATGGAGAAGCAAAATAGACCAAAATGGAGAAATATAATTTGGGGGAAACTCATGCTTGCAAATCAAGCACATTTTTCCCATACTGTGCAGACAAGAAATTATGATTTTGCCACTAGTGCATTCAGAGATATACTTTTTTATCTTTTTAATCTTGTTTCGATCCTTGGAAATCTTCTTCTTAGGTTGAGGATAACATCTGCTAGTTCGCAAAGAAGGGCTTGACAAGCACCTCTTTTATTGCTGGATCCTATCATCCAGTATAAGCACAAGTGACTTCTTTCAATTCAAAAGCACAGTAAGATATCTATCCTTGACCCATGAGCTTTCACCTCTTTTCTCACAGCTCTCTTTTTTGAAATGTCTTTTTACAGAGTCTTCTGCATTTTCTTCTCTTTTCCTATTTTCTTGTTACTTTTTGTTTGTGAGTGTGGGCGTGTTGATAGGCAATGGAATCTTTCTTGTACTCGAAGTTTAGAAGTATTTTTAATTCATTAGAAGTTGAGTAGTGTCGCATACATTTACTTCTACTCTTCAGTTTTTCTCACTATAACAAACTACTTACAAAGGAATTAAATGGCCCTAACATTAATGTTTTTTCCATTAACATGTTCCAAACGTACCGATTTCCTACATTCTGAATTCACTGTCCTATACCGATCAACAAACTTTCAGTGTAACGTTTTTCTTTTCCAGGGACAGAAAGCTTCATCACAAAAGTTGCAGATGAACAAAACCTCATTCTACAAGTGTTATTAACCAAATCATGATGATGTCCACAAGTGTTATTAACCAAATCATGATGGTGCAGCACTGTTAGTACAGCAGTGACTGAAAACTGAGCACCACATTTGGGCAGAAAATGACTGCCCGGTTACTGTGAGAGCTCTCTATTATTAGTGGGGTTTAGGTTTGAAGAATCTGTTGCGTCCTCCATAAGCATTAAACATGGACTGAAATGAGAGGCTTCACCGCCAAAATGGTGGGGGCCTTTCTTTTTAGGGATGCTCTTCTCAGTTTCCTTTTTATGTCATAATTTTCTACATTAGTCCTTTACTTATTGGCACTGATTTTTCTCATATTTTTTTGTGGAAACCCTAAATTTCCAATTAGAACTTACTTTTAGCCACCACTATTTAAAATATTTGAATGGGCCCACCTATGATCAATTCAACTAGGTTACCACATGCTCCCCCATCCCACCCCCAATGAAATGAACAATCCTCCAAAGTTCACTATAATTGGAATGTAACCTATAATTGACTGATTTAAAATCACCAATAAATGAAGCAGAAACTCTTCATAAAGAGATTACAAAGAAAATCATTGAAATTTCTAGTGGTTTTCCATTGAATCCACCTATGTGTAGTTTGAAAATCATCGTCTTAAAGAAAACACATTCATTGGTATGCCTGGCTCCATTCACCTGATTTGTTTGATAAATTTCTTTTCCTAAATTCCATTTACAGTAATTATTAAATTAAATAGTTCACTTGAATTATGCTTGTGTCTGTGACCATGCTTCATTAATAATAGTATATTACCTCATTAATTGCAGAATGTTGTCACCAGGAAACAAAGAATGGATGACCAAACATAGATTAAGTCCAGAGTATTTGGATGGACTTGTGCATTTCATTGAGTTTACAAAGAAAAATGGTGGTGGATTTAAGCATTTTCCTTGTCCATGTGCTAAATGTCGAAATGGGCATGGAATGATCCCCCTTGAATTGATCCACGAGCATCTACTCATCAACGGCATTGATAAGTCGTACACACATTGGTTTTTCCATGGAGAAAGTCTTGCAACTACTAATGAGAAACCATCAATATCGGAACTTGTTGATCAACTCGATGATGTGTATCCTAGAATGGAGGAACTTGTAAATGATGCGTTTAGGAGAATTGGTGAACATGCTGATTCTCTCATTGAAGATCTCGTAAGGATTGAAGATTTTCATGAAGACTCCCCAGAGTTTAAAGGGCATGAAGACCCTAAAACGTGAAAAAACAAGTCTTTATTCGATGATGCAAGACAGTCTTTGTATACTTCTTGTCCTAGGGAACTCACAAAATTGCCATCTACTGTTGAGTTGTACAGTTTAAAGGCACAAAATGGTTGGTCCAACAATAGTTTTAATGATCTCCTTAAATTAGTGAAGAAGCTGCTACCAGTAGGAAATACGTTACCAGAAAGCACATATTGAGCTAAGAAGATGATCAACTCATTGGGAATGACCTACAGATCCATACATGTGTGCCCAAATGATTGTATTCTCTATTGAAAAGACTAGAAAAGATAGAAAAAATTGCCCAATTTGTCATACATCTAGATGGAGGTCGGATTACTTGGCAAAAAAAAAAAAAAAAAGTGTTAAAGTTCCATTAAAGGTTTTGAGATATTTTCCCTTGACACCAAGATTGCAGAGACTATACAGGTTAGATTTCAAGGTTAGTTATACTTTCCACGCCATCCTATTTGCCATTGGGTATTACAATCAATAACTAATAGTTTTTTACTTTGTTGTGTTGTGTTCCATGGATAGCGGAGCAAATGATTTGGCATTCTCGACCGAAACAATATAGTGGTGCATCCATCCAATTCATCAAGTTGGATGGTAATAAACACCAAGTGGCCAAGTTTTTACGAGGACTTCTATATGATAAACTTAAAAAATAAATAAACTCTAGGGCTCCAATCTAATGGTTTTGATCATGTGTCAGTTTAACTTAATGAGATGGCCTTCAAATTTCAGTACCCTTAGCAATCTGCATATAATATAAGTGGGGTCCAACAATCTTTTATGTGCTGCCATGCCTGTGATAATGTTAAAAGTTCACAACGTATGGTGAACAACATAGAAATGTATGTTTGGGTAAAAAGGTAATTTGAAGCATTTAGATTTCATCTTGCTACCTTTGAAATTGTACAACCGAAGTTGTTTACCAATTGAGGGATTCTTCATACAACCGAAGTTGTTTACCAATTGAGGGATTTCCGCCTGCTGGTCGTACAACCGAAGTTGATTTCTGGTTAACATTTAAAAGAGAACCTTTAAAATCTCTAGTTTAATAAGTCTAATTGCATTGATAGGTGCATTATTAGTATGCTCTATTTGAATCTTGTCAAATTATATATTGAAGTAGTGGTTTATAAATTGCTTATATGGCTTCTTTTAATAAGTTTTCTCGATTCCCTTTTAAATTAAATCATTTGTGAATATGGGTACATCCAAAGTGGTTTAAATGATTGATGATTCTACTTTGGGCCCAGATCCAAACCGTAGAATTGTGTGCTGACTGATTTGTTCAGAATGGTGCTTTTTTGTTCAAAATGTTGAATTTGAATCAAGCCTTGGGCACCGGAAAAGTGATATTAGTTTCATGCTTTTTGCATTTTTAGAACTTGGACCATGAGTTATTAAAGGTCAATACTTATTTCAGCTTGTGCATTGCAAGTAAACAGTTAAGTTGTGATCCAGCAAAGAGGCTGGCTTTGAATGAAACATATTTTCCAATCCGGGCATCATTTGAGACACATGTGCTCTAATGGCGGGGGAAAACAGTGCAAGATCATTGAATGCAGGTTAGAAAAGGCTACTTCTTCATTTAAATGGTTTCATGCTTTAATTTGAATAGTATTTGTTTTATACAACGACTAATTTTTCTATTTGTTAGAAACGTCCTCCTTGTCAAAACAAAAGCCAGTGATCACCTTAAATGCATTTGGGCTACCTGTGGGCAAGCATTCAACCCAGCTGTCCTCAAGGTGTGGTGAGATTGTTGGCACCGTTGTACCTATCTCCATTAAGGACTGGCGTTCAGTGCCTAAGAACGTAAAAGATGAACTATGAAAACTCGTCCAGGTATGAAATCTTAGCATATCTCCAGAAGAAAGAGATTCAATATTTATCTTATCAAATACTTAGTTTGTAATCGTAAAAGGAAATCTTTTTCTTTTCAGGACGACTATGTTGTTCCTCAGTCTTATAAAGCTGAATGCCTTAAGAGCATGTGCGATATGATGAGAAAGTACAAAACAAAACTGAGATCGAAATACCTTGATGCTTATGCAACTCCTGAAGAGAAATTGAATAATCATCCTCCAGGAGTTAGACCTGAAGATTGGGAGGCTTTTATCAAAGATATTTTGAGTCCCAAAACAATAGAACGGAAAAAAAATATAGAGGTGAGGAAAAAACTACATTTACCAAACGAGTGGTAGATATGGCCACGCGAGACTGAAGGAGAAAATGGTGATATCATGGATGAAAATAGCTACGTGGCGGCCGCTATATCGGCCGTAGCGGCCACCACCGCTATGCTATGGCCGATTTATCGGCCGTCGCACCCGTAGCGGCCGCTACGGGGTGAGAAAAATTCCTACTTTCCATTTTTTTTTAAATGCATAATAAGACTTATTTCTTTTCTTCTTCTCTCCAAATAACATTTCTACACAACTCTTCTACCCTTTTATGTTTAAAAGAACACCAAAAAGCATATGATCTCGCCGAATTACAGTCAATATAGAGAGTTCTTCTCAATGATTCTTCTCTAAGTACATCCTATTAGACACCCCCTTTGGTAGATGTATTTTTTTCTCTAGCTACTCTTAAGTCTTAACTTCATGACATAGTTTTTTCTTTTATAAGCCTTTCATTAGTTTCTAAGTTAGTATAACTAAGCAACATGAACACATGTGAAAAAATTATCATTACTATTATTTTCTATTTATACAGCGATACAAGACCTCATACAGTGAGGGGACCGCTACGCCCCCTTACCTTAGTTACTTTTGCAAAAAAAATTACATTTTCTTTCATTTTACAATTTTCTGAATTTTCTGGAATTTTTTCTGATTTTTTTGGCTATTTTTTCAAATCGCACCGCTACGCCGCTACATATCGCCCACTTCATACCGTAGCGGCCCGCCGCTACCGCTATTTTCATCCTTGGTGAGTATTGGCATACATATATAAAATATGTCATATTGCTTTGTCACTTAAAAACTAACAATTTGAAATTCGTGCAAACATAGAAATGCTAACAGGAGGGTGACCCCCTGCCAACTAGGGCTGAAGTGTGGATAGAAGCCCATACAAGCAAAGACGATCCTGTACCTAATAGCGCGTTGTAACGCCCCAATTCCGGATACCGATAAAATCGTTCGGATACCCGAAGTTGGCGCGCTACTTCCCGGAAAATCCGAGAACTTCCAAGATCGTAGGCCCGCAGGGAGGTTCAATTTAAAACTTTTGACCAATATAAACTCAATGGTTAAATGTGCGGAAGCAAGATAAATAAAGCGGAAGCATTTGGTATCAATATATATGTAAAGTGTGAGCAGAACCACAGTCTAGTTAAAAGGTTCAGTTGTAAATCTCAGAGTTAATACATCTTTATTAGCTACCCGGCTCACTTACAAAATTTCTCTCAAAACCCAAAATAAAGTGAACTCTCAAAACCTAGGTAGCTCATCTCCGCCCTCCGGCTTGACATCCGGGTCGGCCGGACCCCATCCGTAATCTCCGACAGTCGGCGCCTCAACTAGCGCAAGTGCATCCTCTGGGATCTCTGGGTCAAGGCCTAAGCACCAAAGATGGGTCAGATCTAAAAGATCTGGCAAGTCACAGCATACTACTAACATAGGACATATATATCAAATGAATAGAGACAGGTAAATAAATTAAAGAATAACAAGGTAATGTACTAGGCAGTTGAGCAGTATAATCATAGGGAATCAGGATAATAAAAAACATCTAATCTACTACAAAATGGCACATTCACACGAGCTGGAATACCGCGGGATATTATGCCGCGGCCCTCCCATACTGAACACAGTTGCGGCGGGGAAATCTCAGCAGTGCTGGGAATTACTAATCACGCAAATCACTCATCATCTCATCACACTCATCACTCCAGACCGGACACGGTATCACACCGTCCGTCTTAACAACATAGCTCATCATGATAGCTCCTCAACACTCAAATAGCTCCTACCGGGGATGATCAGTCCACAGGCTGAGCTTAAATCAACCGAGTGAATGTCTATGCCGACTCAAGAATAACTCTAAGGGTCTGTGTCTGTCTAGGCTTTGCCTTGCATGAACAAGGTCCTAACCAAGTCTCTACGAGGTTTATACAACAAATCAGTCTATGGATTACATTCAAGGTCCAAGCCCACTCGTTGGATCCATACCAAGGCCCATCAATACATAGCCTGGTCTAAGACCGTCCAAACGAGACATCAAATCCATTTACTACTGATAAACAGTTCATTCTAATCCATCAGGACTTAAAATCCCAATAAAACTACATCTTCCAACTAAAGGTACACATCTCCACACTTAGGCCCAATAAGGGCCCGCCTAGACACAGACACGGGTCAATGTTCTCCCAAATCACACTATCGGGTCACCTCTAAGATATCCTAGGTTCAGGTCCTCCATTTATATTTAATTAACAGTTAACAGCTACACTAAAGATCTAAGATTGACAGTAAATAATAGAAGTGAAGTATGAACTTCAATAAGAGAATCAACAGGGAAAATGCAACGGTCCAATCCTAGGTAATGGGCCATGTTAGGTTCAGGTCTATCTCCGGTAATTTGATCTCTAAACGAAGTCACTGATGCCATATTATACTGTATTTGGTGCTTATGAGATTACGGGCATCATTGACAACTCTTAGGGGTCAAATCATCTTAGATTAACAACCAAAACCCTAATCAGTGGTCCCCGCGAGTCAAGGTTGAGCCACGCCGTTGACTCGGGCTTAGAACATTGGTAAACGTTCATTTGGATGGTCAATGAGCCCCACAACTGATCACAACTCCTAAATGTTGAAAACTGGAAAATCAGGGTTTCCCAGTGTGCTGGGTCGACCTGGCACACTGGGGGATTGACCCCCAAGTGGACCTGATATGTAGTGTGCTCGGTTGATTACTTGGCCTGGTGGATCAACCGAGTGCACTGAGTAATCTGAATCAGGCCTCCTGGAAGTTTAAGTTTGTTTTCAAAGGTTCCCAATGTGTCCGGTCAATCTCCTGGCCTGGGTGATTGACCGCATACACCAAAAACCATGAAAATGGTGATGTCCCAGCTTTCAGACATTTCCTAATGCAAATCCTAAGTATTAGGTCGAATTGAACATAGAGTGTCTGAATTTTAGGTGAAAAGCAGACTTCCAGTCAATTCCTGCAAAACAGTGTATACCGGGTCAACTTGGGCAAGGCCAGGTCAACCTGGCTAACTGAAATGAATCTCTGCTGGAAAAATTAACTGAGGGCCAGTTTTTCCCAAAAATACAGCATGGCTAAATGGAAAACTCAATCTGCAGAAAATTCTCAACTGGGAGTGAGTTTCCCAGAAATGCAATGTGCCCGGTCAACCTGGCCCTGCAGGCCGGTCGACCCGGATAACTGAGACAGATCTCTGCAGAAAAATAACTGGGAGCTGTCTTCTCCCAGTTGCAGTGTGGCCGGTCGACCAGGTACACGCAGAACTGGGAAAACCTAGTTTCAGCAAGTTTTCCATTTTAACTCGTTTTTCCTCCAAAACGCATCCAATCCTTCCCAAACTTCACCAAATCATCACAAAACATAATTTCACTCCAATGCCCATAAACCAACATCATTTGGACCCATTGATCTTCCAAATGGGGGGGGAGGGGGTGAAACCCCCATCCATCAATGTCCATTCCATCCAACACACAACTAAGCTCCAGGTGAATTTTCTAAAACTGATTAATAACATTCATGAACTAAGATCACAGAAATCAAGAAATGAAACATACATTCTAAGTTAGGAGTAAGTGCACTTGCCTTTTGCTTGGGAGAGAAGGTTTTGTAGAGAGAGAAGTAGAAGAGAGATCCGAACCCAATGAAGAAGAAGAAGATATAGTAGCTGCAGCTCCTAGTATTCTCCCAGCACAACAGTAGCTTAGAAAGAGAGAAATGAGGGAGAGGAAGAAGAGAGGAAAATGAGGAAGGAATAGTTGCTAGGGTTTTGGGGATTTGTGCTTATTTATAGATTTTGGGGAGGGATTAAAGACTTAAAAGCCCTTTAGGTTTACATAGGATTAGGGTTAGGGTTAGGGGCTCTTTGGTCCATTGGCAAGGAAGGTTCTAGAGATGCACTTTTTACACTAAACCCCCTCTACTTTACTAAAAACCATACTATGGGCCTCCCTACACTAATAAACCATAGAATTACCCAAAACACCCTACTAACCAAATTACTAACTCAACTAAGCTAGTCTAACTACAACTTAGGGAAAATCTATCTAATTACCCTAATTAACCCCTAATTAGCATAATTAGCTAGTAATTAGCAATAATTAGCAAATAATTAGTATTTAAAATAGCAATTAGAGGGCCCACAAAGGGTGGGGCCTCACACGCGTCCTCTCATATGGTTAGTTTCATGTCTTACACTTCAGTTAATATAGTAGAAAACAACTTAAAACTTTACTTAACTGATGATTGCAAGTAATTGACAGGAAAGAGTAAAAGAACTATTGTCCAACCAAGATGAAGTAGATTCCCACGACATCCTCAATGATCCATTGACTCATGTATTTGGTGCTGATACCAATGGTCGTGTTCGAGGTGTTGGGACTGTCGTATCAAGAGGTCAAGTCATAGGGTCCATTCGAGCAATTGAAAAACTAGCTCTCAAGGAAAAGAAAATTATGGAGCAATCGTCCTCAATTAAAATTCTGGAGTCCCAAGTAAGCCACATACTTGAAGAACAAAAAAAACATGTCCCAAGAAATGGGTGGTATAAAACAAATGATTGAGGTAAAGTCGAAATTATTCGATTCTTTTTAAAAATCTTTAATAATATTAGATTTTTTATACTTGTATTGAAAGAATAACAAGTGCTTTAAAACATTATTACATATATACATGCATTCGGGATCCCAATTGAGCGCTTTGTTCCCACCGAAGACGACAGGGTGGGTTGCAGTTTCCAACACAACAACGGGTGATAAACCTTCAAACGAGACAGAGCGGCCGTGCAAATTGATGACTTGGAGTCAAGAGGTTGTCGCTATTGGAAGGGCTCATATCGGGAATGGGACCCAACGTATTCATTGTAAAACTCTTTTGGAACATGCACACAAGGTTACGGTTGATGTCATTAACAAAGGGGAGGTTGCACTGCCTTATCCAGACGGTTATCATTCAACTTTGGGCGAAGTTGGAAATGGATCCTTAGTAGCATGGTCTAAGGCGTTTGTCCTATTCACTGACTAGACTTAGGGAAAGGGCATTTAACAAAATTTTGATCATCTATAGTATGTGATGGGTCAGGCCCAAATGACTCGGTCCACAATGACGGGTCGGGCCTAAGTGACCCGTGTCTGTGATAAGCCCAGGTCCGAACCTACCCATTAAAGGCCGGGTCCAGATCCACGAAATGACGAAGTCAGCACGTCGTTCCCTTAACCCGCTTTTACCAGGTCCTGCGGAGGAGATCCTACCTGCCTCGTCTGTTGAGGGCGGTTCGAAGACTCCGCCAGAATGAAGCATCCGTTGCTGAAGAGTTGTCCCCATCTGTTAGGGAAAGACTATAAATCATGGAGCCCCACCAGCACTGGGGGGCAAGCAATTCTTCTCCGTTTTTACACTGTCATTGTACTTTTCTGCCTTGCAATCTCTACATCGGAGAATAGTAAAATCACCGATTTGAAGTGGACGTAGGTCACACTGACTGAACCACTATAAATTTTCTCTCTCTCTCTCTATTAAGTTTCACATTATTTACTAATCACTTGACCGGTGGTGCCCGAAAACACTCTTTTGGCATCATCAGTTTGGCGCCGTCTGTGGGGAACGAAGAAAATTTCCTTTTTTCAAAGCTATGCCAATCACCACAAGGTCAACAAGGCGACAAAATGGTAATCCCTCGCGGGAGGGCGAGGGTAATCCTCCACCGATTAACCCTGCACCGAATGCTCCTGCTCCCTCTCCTCAACAGATGCTGGAGACCATGCAGCAGTTGGTGACCCAAAACCAGCAGATACTGCAACTCATGCTTGTAGGGCAAGGAGCACACTTTGGTACGGTACCACCGCAAGAAGTGCCGCGCCTGGAGCATCCGGCTGCTCCACGCCGAGGAGCTGCCCGTCCCCATCCTCACCTGGGCGCCCATTCCCAGGGCGCCCAGGGTCGAGGAGCACACCTGGGCGCCCATCCTCATGGCGTCCACGCCCAGGGCGCCGCCCCCCACGGGGCACTCCTAGTCGATCCTCAAGGCCACGCCCACCATGAGGCGCCTCCACCCCCGGGTGGAGCCCTATCGGGAGGACCTCTAAGAGGGGCGAATAGCAGTGGACTTCCACCTCCTCCCCCTGCTTCTAATGATGAGGATCCTCATTTCCAGGAGGGGGGAAGTGAAAATCACAGCATAGAAGATGAGAGTTATTTCCCTGGTCCGTCCAGGGAACCCGACAATCGCTGGGAAGAAAAGATCAAAGAAATGCAGAATCAACTGGGCGATGTCTTCAACGCCATAAGGGCGAAGGCACCGGAGACGGTAGATTATCTGGTCGAGCGAACGGATACACCATTCAAGCCTGACGTGGTGAACTACCCACTCCCTCGGAAGTTCAAGATGCCATCCGTGGAGACCTTTGATGGAACGAAGGATCCACTAGACCATCTGGAGACGTACAAAACCAAAATGCAGCTGCATAATATCCCTGACGAGATAATGTGCAGGGCGTTCCCAACTACATTGAAGGGTTCCGCTCTGCAGTGGTTTGCCAATCTCCCCCAAGTATCCATAGCCACCTTTGGAGAGTTAAGCAAATCTTTTGTCTCACACTTTATCGGTAGGCGCCGCCACTAGAAGCCTGCCACACACCTGCTTAGCATAAAACAGGACCGAGATGAGAGTCTGAGGAGTTACCTCACTCGTTTTAACGAGGAGGTCCTCCAAGTCGAGGAGCCCAATGACAAAGTCACCATGACCGCCTTTCTGGGAGGCCTCCGTTCATCCAGTTTCCTCTTTGCAGTAATGAAGCGACCACCAAAGAGCATGCCAGAACTGTTGGCAAAAGCTCAAAAATATATGAATGCTGAGGAAATCAACAGGTCCAGGCGAGGTGAATCATCTTGTGGATCGCCAAAAGCTTGACCTGCCTCTGCACTGTTCGTAAGCAGGCAGTCTATCTCCAGCTTAGCGGCTCTCTCGCGGGTCGCCAAAAAGCTTGACCTACCTCTGCATTGTTCTCAAACAGGCAGCCAATATATCCAGCTTAGCGGCTCTCTCGCGGGTTGCCAAAAAGCTTGGCCTACCTCTGCACTGTTCTCAAACAGGCAGCTTATATATCCAGCTTAGCGGCTCTCTCGCGGGTCGCCGAAAAAGCTTGGCCTCTGCACTGTTCTCAAACAGGCCGCCTATATATCCAGCTTAGCGGCTCTCTCGCGGGTCGCCGAAAAAGCTTGGCCTCTGCACTGTTCTCAAACAGGCAGCCTATTTCCAGCTTAGCGGCTCTCTCGCGGGTCGCCAAAAAGCTTGGCCTACCTCTGCACTGTTCTCAAACAGGCAGCCTATCTCCAGCTTAGCGGCTCTTTCAGGGGGCACCAAAAGCACGGTCTCAAAAGGCAGGATCTGGAAACTCAGGTCATCTGCAACCCGAGGGACTACATTAAATTAACGTACCCAACTGTCTGGCCGCCCAAATAAGCCAAACCAGTGCCTGGAGGGGCGCCTGACCCACTTCACTCGCCCAAAGTGGCGCCTCTTGATGCCTGCACGCCAAGGTCAGCCTCCTCCATAGCGCCCAAAGCTCCCAAGGCAGCCCCGATTCACCCAAGCAGCCCAGGCTCGCCCAAGGTGCTCCAAACAGGGCGTATAATATACCTTTTTGCTCGCTTGGATCAGCATCCCTTTGTGCCTAATGGACTAGAGTAGCCTATTCACCCGTGTGCTCGCCCACATTGGCACACAGCAGGTGGCGCCCCAGCCCCGTCCGTCGCGCGCAGCAGCGCCAGGAGCACCGCCGTCAGTAGAAGCACCCCGAGCAGCAGTGCCTACGGCATCCGCTCCTCGTCCGCCCGCAGCATCGTTGCCCGACGCAGTGGCAGGGGCGCCCGCCCTGGGTCTGCTGTCGTGGGGAGACACGGGCAGGGCGCCCTGGGTTGTCGCAGCAACAGGCGCAGCAGGGCGCCTTGTTGTCAACCAGTTAGAATTCCTAAATAGCTAAATTCAACTCCATAGCAGGTTTTGCCAGCAATCCACCTCTCCTTATCACAGAAGGGAGAAGTTGCTGAATCTTTTGCAGCTGGACAAAGCACTGGGTGCAATGATTATGCCTCTCCTTTGCTTGAAGATCAACCCCAATGGGAGAAGATGACGACACATTTGAATTGATTACTGGTCCAAAGATATTTACAAGATGGGAGAAGATGACGACACATTTGAATTGATTATTGGTCCAAAGATCTTTACAAGCTTCAGAAGCAATTCCGAGGAGATAATTATGTGCCCACCATTTGGCTCTTGTACTAGACAGCTGGCAACATCTCCCTTAAAGGAATCACCAGAACACTCCATGGTTAATTCTATTATCCCCTTGTTTCTTTCGTCTGTGACAGGTAGTCGGATTTTGCTGATGTGGAAGCCTTCGTCATTTACTCAAAAGCAGAGTAGCCTGTCCACCACGCCCAGCGGCAGCAAGGGCTGCACGCCCGCCAGCAGCAGGGGCTGCATGCTTGGGCACCCCTGCCTTCTCCATCGCGCACAGCAGTGGCCCAGGGCGCCCCGTCCGGCGTCAGTGGTCGTCTCGCCCACAGCAGTGGGCGGGGGCGACCCGTCCGGCGTCGGTGGTCCTCTCGCTCATAGCAGTGGGAGCGCCCCGGGCGGGGGCGCCCCGTCCGGCGTCGCTCGCTGATGGCCAGCCACGCGCAGCAGCAGGGGTGCCCCAGCGTCGCCTGTTGGTGGTCCGCCACGCGCAGCAGCGGGCGGGAGCGCCCCGTCCGGCGTCGACTGCTCGTCCGTCGCCCGCTGCGCCAGCAGCGTCTGCTGCCCCTCTGTCGTCAGCACCTCGCGGCGATTGTTTGCCCTGTAGCTCCTCAATCTCTCGCTGCTGGTGCTCCATGTGGCTGATCTCTTTCCTCTTTTCTTTGAACAAGAAGAAGATGCAAGTGGCTGCTCCTTCTCTTTTCTTTCTTTGAACAAAAAAAAAGACGCAACATGGGCGCCCTCTCCATGTGCTCGCCCACCAAAAAATAAATAAATGATGAGAGTACCACATGGGTGCCCTGCCAGTGGTTCATTTCTTTCCGAAATAATGTGGCATGCATCATCAGGTGCACGGTTGTCGTCTTTCACATGCATCATGATCTGGCACGTGTATTGAGTCTAGTTTTGTTCGATACAGTGTTTTTACTTGGAAGGAGAACCTGATCAAGACTCCTCTCAAAGGGGTCAATATATTGTGTACTTGGAAGGAGAACCTGATCTATGTTTGTTGGCCAGCGCCCGCTTCCAGCTGCACGCCCAACAACGGCCCAGCATTCAAAAAATGGAAAAGACTTGGGGTGTTTAGCGAGGCCAAAAATATATCATGAAGGGAAATATTCATCTAGCAGAAGGAGTCTCCACCACCCAGAGCTCAAAAATTCAAGCTAATGCCCCTTCTCCAAGTTTTCTTAGACAAGAGGCATTAGGGGGCAAATGATGGGTCATGCCCAAATGACTCGGTCCACAATGACGGGTCGGGCCTAAGTGACCCGTGTCTGTGATAAGCCTAGGTCCGAACCTACCCATTAAAGGTTGGGTCCAGATCCACGAAATGACGAAGTCAGCGCGTCGTTCCCTTAACCCGCTTTTACCAGGTCCTGCGGAGGAGATCCTACCTGCCTCGTCTGTTGAGGGCGGTTCGAAGACTCTGCCAGAATGAAGCATCCGTTGCTGAAGAGTTGTCCCCATCTGTTAGGGAAAGACTATAAATCATGGAGCCCCACCAGCACTGGGGAGCAAGCAATTCTTCTCCGTTTTTACACTGTCATTGTACTTTTCCGCCTTGCAATCTCTACATCGGAGAATAGTAAAATCACCGATTTGAAGTGGACGTAGGTCACACTGACTGAACCACTATAAATTCTCTCTCTCTCTCTCTCTATTAAGTTTCACATTATTTACTAATCACTTGACCGGTGGTGCCCGAAAACACTCTTTTGGCATCATCAGTATGGGTTGTGTTATTTGTGCTTTTTGTTCTATTGCTCCATTTGGGCTAAAACCTCTATTATACTTTGTTTAGTTTTTTGAGCTGTGCTGTTTGGTAAACTTATGTATCCATACAGTTTTTTGTTCTATTGCTGTTTGGTAAACTTTGTTCTCTTGCTTTCTCTCATTTCTGTGATCTAGAATTTCTTTTTCTTTCTTTATATTATTTTCAGATGTATGTTTTTTATTTCCTTGGTCCCCTCTTCTTTGGCTGTCGGATACATTTCTTGACTGGTTAATCCTGAGCACATTCCTTCCTGCAGTGGCTGGAAATATGGGTGCTGTCGAGCTTGAAATGGCTGCCTAAAGGGATAGAGAATGCCCAAGGAGTGTTGTCTGATGTTTTCATGTTCTGAGTTTTGCTGATAATGCTTGTTACTGTCATCTAAGCACAAGGACATGGATTCTCTTATAATACATGTTACTATCTTTGTTAAAAGGCAAAAAGTCACAACAACAAATTCCTTTTCTAGGTGCTACAGGTTTGCTGAAATGCGCGTACAGGAAAGTAGAATTTTTAACAATGAAATATGCTTTTGTTGTGCAGGAAACTAGTGTTTAAGGGTTGAGCAGCAGAGTTACAGCTATTTCCAACTCATCTTATCTGCCTGGAAATCGGTAAGTTTTCATGGATCTACTAATTTCTCTGTTTCCAGCTTAAGAATCAGTTTTCTGATGTTAGATTTGTATGTCTGCATGTAAGGAACTAGCTCTAAATCAGTTTCTTGGAGAGAAGCGCCTCGCTCAAGACACTGACAATTTGAAGAATAAGCGCCAAAGACAGTTGTGGAGACATCAGCTTCCAATGCTTATGCTCATTTTGGTTGTAAACCTTTACACAGACAGGACAAGGAGTATGCAGGTTATATGAGAGGGCTACTTGTGTCATTTGTTGGCCTTTTGAAACCAGGTGACTCTAAAGCTTCTACTTTGAGTCAGGAAACTACCCTAGTGGCTCTTAGTGTGCTTTGTATTGTCTTCTGCAACTATCCACAGAGCACTTTAGCTGATAGGTGGAAGGCCAATACAGGTATGTTAAGACTTGTCAACCCAATTACTTAAGCGATGTGGGATGTGGGACTTCCCAACACTTGTATTTGTAAAATGTGGGTCTATAGTGGCTGAAATAGTATCTTGATTGACCATGTTATATCTCTATCTTATCTTTGTGATATTGCACCATCAAAGATTCAAGACTTAACTCCATGCAGGTTCTCTTCCTGTGATAATATGGCTTTTCAAAGATGATGGTGATGGTCGCATGAATGGTGCAGAGACCTTAGGTTGTGAGTTGCCTAGGCGCACGAATCTTTTAAATATTGTGCTAATACTTCCATGGACTCATTCCCTTCTAGTGACTCAAGTTCATTCTCTTTGGAGAACAAGGTGTCTCTCTGTTCAAGTTGCCTCCAACGTTGGGACTAAACTAAAAACTGAAAATCTTCTCGGACTTTTGGATTTGGCTCTCTATGATGAAGCTGAAGCTATTATTTCTATGCCTGTGATTGTCTTATGCTCTGGTCGTGGTCTACTGGCTCATATGTTTAAAAGACTAGAGTAAGTAGATTATGGTTTTTCAAATATCTTGATTCTTTAATGTACATGCGGTTATTGTTTGTAAATATCAATTAAGGATTTTACATTACTTGGATAGAGTCTGGATTTCGTTCAGTTGTGATTTTGTTTTGTTCTATGGCTCTACGCTCTTAATAGTTTCTCACATTCTATTTCACAGGTAAATGCTGAAAAGGATGACTAGGAGGATACTTTATACTGGTTCATGTTGCTTTCATACTTGAAGGCAGAATTTGTGTGTGTGTGTTTTTTTTTATTGGCAAGTGCTATTTTCTCTCCTGAATGTAAAACTGCATTTCAACGTGTACACAAGCATCTAGCTCCCATGCATTTAGAGTACAGATTTTCAAAAAAATTTGTTTCTTGATGTTAAAGCGGTGGTGAGAAGTAGAGACAGAACTGAAGATTTTAGGGACGCTGTGCAGTCTGTTGCGCGCTCCCTTTGATACAATGAGGTTATTGAATACTTCTGGTTTGACTTCATATCAGTGCCATTATTGATTTGGTTTTACATGCAATGATTTACTTTGTATTTCCAGCAGAAAACTGCTCCAAACTAATTATCCATGGCAGTGGGGATGGATTTGCTATCATATATGAGGAAGTTGATATTTAAATTGCATCAGGGGTCTGACCCAAGTACATCCATGCAGGGGCGGTCGCAAACATTGGACCTCGGTCCACTTCTAAAACCATAATTAAGGACCATGAAGCTTATGCATGGTTTTTTCCGCATGCACTCGGATGCTACTGAATCTGAACAACCCATGCAAAAAGGTATCTGTATGGAGGACAATAGGAAAATGCTGAACTCATTTGAGACTTCGAAATCCCTGCATTCGCTGTAATGCTTTTCTTTTTTTTTACTTTAATTTTTCTAAAATTATATTGCTTACCTAATTTTTTAGGGAAGTAGACGGAAGGCTCCAAGTGCTGCTGACCACAAAAAGAGTTCTGTGGCACATGCACTACTAATTACTATTTATAGGTAAGATCTAAGTTTGCCTTTTTTTGTTTCAGATTCTTTGAAAATCATTTGCTTTAGTTAGATGAATTTGGCTTTATTATATTTCATTCATTCTTTATTGTCTTTGAGAATGCTAGTGGACTAACATTATATTTGCGGGCAAAATTAAACATTTACATTCACTCATGGGACAGCTATTATACTGCTAAGCTGATTACCTGACTGCTTTGAGTCATGTTGCAGGGTGCTAATTTGTCTCTAAGACAATGATATCATTATGTTCCATGTTTCTTTGATTTCTCAACTATATTTCCTGAAGTTTTCTTTCTGTTGCGTGAATATGACTTTTCCAGCCCTCATTTCATTACTTCCATATTGATTTGTTTTCTCCAAGTCAAAGATTTTGAACTCACTGATTATTCATATATATTTAATGGTTTTGAGTTGAGCTCACTGATTGTTCCTTTATGGGAACTCCACGCAACAGGGTTGATGATGCATTATGCTGATGGGAGAACTCTTGTGGCAAATCAAGCAACTCAGTCAAATGTCTTGCATGCTCACAAGAGATGCATTGAATGGTATATTTTTTTATGAAACTCTAAGCCTTCTCTTCAGTAAATATATGCACTAAAAATCTAACTGAATTAACAACTAGTCCATCCTATAATAGTGTCCTTCCCTTTTTATATTACCGCTCATTACTTTGCAAGGAAATGTATTTGTCTATAGTTTATTGTTCTAGCTATCCTCCATCTCTATACAAAACTTGATTTTCACCACTCACCAGTGTCTCATTATTTTATGAATATGTTGGTATATTTCAGGATAATTTCCAAATTTTCTATCCATAGCACTCTTCCCTCAAATTGCCAAAGGGAAGGTCCAAGTCTGGATAAAAGAAACGAGCAAACCATTCTTCAGAAACGAGCAAACCATGGATTTGTGAATGATTTAGATGCCAAACCAGGAGCTAATAATGACAATGGCAACTCTTCCATGAGCAGCCTAAACCACCGATCTCCTTCAATCGCTCTCTTCTCCTTTACAGTCAGATTCTCCCACCCTAAAATTGTGGATAATCATAACCCGCAGTTCATGGCTACTTCATTATCCCCACAGAAAACAGTGTCTTGTAGTACCGCATCCATAGACTGGAGGTACCTTACAGAGCAATTAAGCTCATCAACTTTGTTCTTTCCCTGGTCTGAGATTTCGGTGAGCAACTCCAGAAGGCACTGCAAAGCAACAAGCTTGATTGGAGGAGACCCAAAATGTATCAGCCTGCATAGGTCATGGCAGCACATGCACATATCACAGAAAGTGGTCAGTTGCCATTTGATGATGAGTTAAAGGAAATCTTGCCACTCCAGTGTTCCTTCTAAAAGACCATGCATGCTGAGTGATGGAACATGTTGCTGTTTGAATAGTAGATGAGAAAGTACGACTGATTTTGGGTGGATGATGGCTGGCCTTCTTATGGAGAACGGGTAAAACCAGAGCAGAAAAAGAAATGTAAATATTATGTTACAATTATTTGATTACTTACCTGTTATTTGAAGAAACTTCATAGCCTTTTTTACTAATACATGTCAACTATGGCATTGGCCCTTTTGTTTTTCTCTTATTCGATGTGTATTGCTTCTGATGGATTATTGGAGTGCTATGCAGGTATATTGGAGCAACTTTTGGAGCATGAGATTACATGCAACTTTCACCACACTTTGGGATTTGGACTTGATTTTGCTATGTTCTTTTCTGTATTTTTTTTACAGGGTTGGGTTTATTTTATACCAACTAAATGTGATGGGTTAATGTTGCAATGAACAATTCAATTTATTTTCTGCACTTTCGTGGATCCCCAGTTTTTGTTGATTTGCTAGAATATCACCTATTTATTGGCATGGTACCTAATCTGTTGGTTTGTCTTTCTGGATGCTCTTGCATTAACTAGAATTTCAAGTAATTCCAAATCTGTTGGTTTTATCAAGCAAAGAAAAAAAAAAGTTCGTTGGTTTTAATTGCTCGGTGTTATTACATTAAATAATTTTTCAAGTTATTGAAATAATGATCTTTAAGTAGTTCGTGAAAATTATTGTTTCAAAAATACAAAAGTTAATCAAAAATGATTTCTACAAGACTTCTCACTCTAATTAAATAACTTACACTTTTCGGAACGGATAGAAATCATTCTTATTTTTGTAACTTACACTTTTCAGAGCGGATAGAAATCGTTTTTATTTTTGTTTTTTTGGAATGGTTATAAACCGTTCCTCATTCATGTTTTCAGGTTGGGTTAAAATCCGTTCTTGAAAATTTGCGACACCCTAAACAGGAAATGATATTAACCGTTATAGATTGGATTTGGAACGGTTTGCAGTTTTGGTGTTGTGGTGTTCAGAGAATTTCAAATGCACATAAGAAATTTCCCAATGCTCGCAACCAATTGGGCCTTAAGATAGGGCATACTCACTAAAAATTCGAAGCGCTAAAAATGAATGACTTCCCTTTTGATATATTCTTTTGTGGGTGTGGAAAAATATATTAGTGCCCTTTGTCTCGAATCCGTCCATGTCCTTATGGAGGGTTGAGATGGAAGTTCCCACATCTCATGTCTTTTTGGAGACAAATAAATACACATCTGACTATAATTTCTCATGTTCTATCATTTGGAAAAAAAATTCATCAAAGACGCTGCATGAAAGCTATGACATCATGGGACCGTCCCATGTTATCATGGGATTTATTAGTTTCTGTAACACACACTATTCCCGTGATATTATGGAATCTGAGACAAAAAAAAAAAGAAAAAAGTTTTAAAATAATGTTGACCAGAGTCAAGTGACTCTAGTATCATTATCTAAACTTTAGTGATGAAATTAGAAAAAAAAATGAATTTAAAGAGGACTAATTTGTCAAAACCCAAAAATATTTTATTGAGTTTGAGAAGAGTCACAGCTACAAAGATAAATTCTCATCATTAAGGCACCTTAAACTCTCTTATATGCCTAATTTGGAGAGATGGTCATCTCAACAATAGGACCAAAGACAAATAGATGAGCAAGTGATTTTTCGTCACCTTTGTAGTCTTCTCATTTATAAGTGCCCAAATTTGGCTATCTTATGAGGTCTTTGCCAGAGTGGGTGGGAGGCCTCACATTGCTTAGATATTTAAAGATTTTAGAATGCCCAGGAATGATGAGTTTGCCTTTTTTAGAATTTCATTTCAAATGTATCTTTTCCATTTTCTCTCCTTTTGATCCTTAAGGCTTGTTTCTTTACTAGAATTCTTAACTGAAATTTTAGTGGTTGGGGTTTTTGAGACATCATTTTCAAATCCCCTGTTTCTTTACAAGAATTTATGAATTCCAGCACATGATAAGTCCCAATTAGCCTTTAGGAATTCCACCTTCTTTGCATTTTGGTGGAATTCCAAAATGCTCATGCCCTTGGGAGGATTTTGGAATTTCACCTTATCTAGGAATTTTCCTCAGACAAAAGTTTTTGGAATTCTAGTAAATGAACGGGCCTTAGTGTTTGTTTGCTTTTTGAACCATTTATTAATACATTCAAGGTCAGAGTCAGGCATGAGCTATTTGGCATACGTCACCTATGGGTTCAAATGAAGACAATGAGTGGCTAGTGAGTAATGGCACAACCTGCATTAGAGGCATACTCCTCATTACTCAATGTCTCTTGTCATTTTGATTGTGGACCACAACAACTTGTCATGCTTACTACAACTTATTTGTATATATCATGCAGATAGTCATTCTACATTGAGTTCACTAATGTACGAAGTAATCCCTCCTTGGGCTTTCGTTGCTTGCATCTGAAGAATTTTAGCCGGAGTGGCCCAATGGTCGTGGATCGAAATGGGTAACTATGTGCCCGTAGTTTTAATACTCCAATTCTTGGCAGAGTTGAGAAGGTCACTCATCTAGCAGCCAAGTTGTTGGCCAGCCAGGGTCATATAACTCGCCTGACTCGAGGGACTTTCAGGACCAACTTAGCCAAGTCAGACAGAGCCTTACAAATTACAACTGTGGTCCGGTTACCCAATTATTTTGTATTCCTTTACATTAGTTGAGATATTTTTAATTTAATTAAGTGTCTTTTGAGATTATTGATTAGAATTTGTTTAGCTGTTGAGTTTGTCACTCTTTATACAATTATGCATCCATATGTTGAATTGGCTCCTCCCCTAAGCCTGTCTCAAACCAGATCATCCTTTGAAAATGAACTGAGAATAATTGTTATCATAAAAATCAATCACAAAAAAATAATAATAATAATAGAAATTATAGTTTCAAAAACCTTTTTTTTTTATACTGAGGATCTAGCAGATAGGAATGTATTTTGTATTTCATGAGAGGAAAGAAAATCCAATGTGATGCAAAGGACAAGCAGTTTAATGCATCTATTAGACTTTTTGATGATTGGAATAGAATCAAATATAAATAAAATAAACAACCATTGGTATGGAGAAATTATCCTTTGGGCCTCACTTTGTTCTTTTGGCTTTTCAAGTGTGTTTTTGATCAATTGATTTTGATCATTTGGCCATTTATTGCAATGCAATGGACGATCATCCCCCCTCTCCATTAAATTGAGTCTTTTGCATTTTCATTTTTCGTACCATTCTTTTCCTTATAGGTGAGCTTTGGCATTTAAGATTTCATAAAGAATTGAACGTAATTTGAGATTCACCCTAGAAACACTGGCCAATAGCACTAATCTGATTTGTCAAAGACTGAGCAGAGTAACTTCGGTAGCTTGACAGAGTCCAAAGCATCCCACTTTATATACATCTATAGTTTTAAGTAAAAGATTGCTGGACTCTCCATTCCTTGATTGGCCTCTAGCTGGCAAGCTATAAGTTAAAGAGTGTTTTTATGAAATGTAGGAGCACTTATGTTTCTTCTCTTTGCAGGTGTGGATTGTTGGAGTCTGATAAATAATTATAGGGATATAGCAACTCCATCATGGTATTGGGTCAGTGCTGATGAGGTGCCAAATGAAGAGAGGATTTGAGGAGTCATTCTAAGGTAGCATATTATGTAGTATCTTAGAGCAACGAGGAGGATGAAGGTATGGATACTAGAGGAAAACTTTGAAATGGTCAGTCATTCTCTTTTTTAAAAAGATTGAATGTTCGAAGCGTGGAAAGAATTGCAATATTAATTGGGTAATTTTGCTAGTCCTGGGGTTGCTAATGGGTGGTTTGTAACTTTTTTCCCTTCTGTCTTTGAACAATTGGTTTTGATCAGGTGGCCACTAATTGTAATGAAATAGATGATTATCTCCCCCCCTCTCTCTCTAAATGAATCTGTTTTACCATCATTTTGCTAACCATCTTTTTCCTTGTAGGTGAATTGTGGGCCGTGCATTTGAAGTTTGTTGTGATATCGCAAAATTTGTAGTGATATCGCAAATGAAAAATCGACTTTTTGCCTGTATAGGGTACAGACGGTACAAAAAATGTGTAGGTAAAATTACACAGTTTGGTAACATGAGAGAATTATCAATGAGTTTAAGTGACCGTATTGAAAAAATCCCATATTAAAAGCAAGGAGAAGAAAGGCATTTTTCAAGTAACGACGACATCAAATTTGAGTTAACACTCGTCTACAAGGTGCCATTAACATCTCTTTTCTATTTTCTTTTTCCTTCTAATCTTCTATGACCTAGGTTGTATAATTGCATGCATGCATTTTCTGAGAATAATTTCTCCAGAAGTTGGGTCCTCTAGTTCTCTAACTCATACATCCCAAGAAAGGGAATGTGTTAAAAATTAATGATTAATTTTTTTTTCATAGTTTGTTTTAGAGTGGAGTTCCACACGTCTCACTTACAGAAAGGATGATCTGAATGTCACATTTCAACGAATTTTAACTCCATTCAAAGGAACTGAATGTCACATATCAACTAATTTGAACTTCAACTTTTCTTAAAAAAAAAAAAGAAAAGAAAGAAAAAGAAAAGCAGTTCGACTTTGCTTCTCTACTTTCTAAACAAATATACAAGAGAGTGGAATTCAACAATAGGGTCCACTTACTGAAAATTTCAATTGTTGCATGAACTTCGTACCCCCGTATATATGTGATTCAGTCAAATTTTACTCTAACAGAGCTGGTCCCTTCGTAAAGATGATAATATAATTAGTAATATAATTCGCACACTCTTATGTATTATTAAAAAAATGCATTAATCACATTATTCACTATATGATCAATCTTATGGTGGGACTGACTCACTGGAGAAAGATTTGAAGACATCTCAAACAAGAGGAGTGCGTTCATTTTTATTAGTTCAAATTTTCAAAAAGTGGGCCTTCTTGGGGTTTCGTTCCCCTCACTCCAAATAGTCATATATTAGATGCCTAATTCACATCCATTAACAATTGGGTCCACTTATTAAAATTCCACTTATTGAAATTTTAAATTGCTCAATTTAAATGTCTTCTGTTATCTCAAAATTTTACTTCAATTGAAGTTGGGAACCCATTGGGCAATTCCTCACGCTGCGAGTATATGTACATTAGGTTGAAATAAACGCCGAGTGCCACATAAATAGTATTTTAGTCTACCATATACATAATGGGCTTGATTCAAGATCGCTTGAGTGTCTTACTCAAAAGAATCATGAGAAATGAGTGGACCTCAAAGGTGGGGGCTTATCTGTTGAAAGCCGAGTCCCTAAAAATGAACGTCCTCCTCTTGAATTATGATACTAATTATATGATCAATGATCAACTCCTATTAAAGTGAAACTTAAGGACGTCAAATACATGAGGGGGCGTTTATTTTTAGCAGCTTGAATTCTCAATAGGTGGGCCACATCAGAGCTCCAATCATTTCATCTAGAGTCCGGATCTAGTGAGGTAAAACCCCACGGTGACCGTAAGTGGACCATTCACAGTCTGCCACATCACCGCGGGCAGCTTGTCATGTGTCCAGGCAGGAGCTGTCCGTGATGACGTGGCGGACCCTAAGTGGTTCACTCACACTCATTGTCCATAGACTCACTCAGAGAATCCTAATTATTGAAAAAGGATCCCCTTTTTGGTCCAAATAGGGAGAGCCTATTTGGACCAATCAGAGGGTGCCACATGGGGGAGATTTTTTTTTTTTTTGAGGAGATGAGATGTTATTGAGTTGACATCTCTCCCCCATGTGGCACCCCCTGAGTGGTCCAAACATGGGATCCGTTTCCTAATTATTCCACCCCAGGACACATATGATTCAGACTAAATGGGCTAGGCCCATGTGCCTTAATGGGTGGAGCCTACCATCCACATCCCGAGTGCACATTTATTCATGGACCGACACCACCTTGAAACGTACATGTTAGGTGGAAATGCATGCCCAAGAAATTTCATGCAATCTTGTTGAGTTTGGATTTTTTGAGTGTCCTCGCTCCCACTTATCGTGAAGGAGGGAGTGGAAATCCATGGTGGCCCCCATCTATAGAAAATCCTAACAACTCCAAATGAATGTAGTCCTTTCATGGAATTTTTGGATTAAGGTTGGGATCGAAAAATGGTGGAAGATCAGAACACACTGCACACTGCATTTTCTCCACCTGAAGTGGATTCTCCATTGAAACCATTAGAGGAATTCATGTAATAGTTAAGAATATAAGATAAATGCTCATTCCTATATGCAATACTCCTATTTCTTATTGAAACTTTTTTCCACTCTTTTTATAAAAAGAAGATGCCTTTTTATTCTTTAGTGGACTGGGAGTTGACTTTTTGAACTTTTATATAAAATAAATAAATAAAGGAAGAATAATATTTTTTAATCGGGATAATTACCGTACAGAAGCTACTAAAGCTAACAATAGCCCTAGAACAATCGAAAAATATATATTTACAGCAGAACTGTTCGTCTGTAGGATATCGCAGCGGATGTAGGATATTCCACGAGTAGAAGTGGGAAGACTTGAACAACTCGGTTTTTTAATTTTTTTTTCCTTGATTGTGGAACCACCAAACCACCATCCAAACCGTTTGATAGTTGTATGAGTGTAAAAACTAATATCACACCAAATTTGAAACGTTGATCTATCACGGTAATCAAGAAATTTGCAAAAAGAACACGTGGCTTATAATTTGTTCTTATAATTTGCAAAACGTGACTTTTTTGAAAATTTCTCAATATCGCACCCAATTTGAATCGTTGATCTATTACGGTTATTGTGAGATTTTCAAAAAAGTCACGTTTTGCAAATTATAAGAACAAATTATAAGCCACGTGTTTTTTTTTTTTTTTTTTTGCAAATTTCTTGATAATCGTGATAGATCAACGTTTCAAATTTGGTGCGATATTTGTTCTTACACTCATACAGTTATTCAACGGTTTGGATGGTGGTTTGGTGGTCCCACAGTCAAGCAAAAAATAAAAAAAAAACGGACCGTTTAAGTCTTCCCGCTTCTGATTGTATGATATCCGACATCCCTAGGATATCGCAACTACAGATCGAATAGTTCTGCGGTAAATATACATTTTCTGGCTATTCTGAGACTATTGTTAGCTTTAACACCTTGATAATTATTCGTTTTTAATTTTATACTTTTTGACAAAAACCCTCCTCTTTTCTTGTATTTTAATGTGAGCATTCACTTAAATTTACGTGTAAAGTTAATTACACAAACAGCCCAAACTTCCTCTAAGAGGAATTTACATTAAAAAAAATTCTCTCAATGAATGGACCTTGGTGAGGGGATTTCCCACTTGGCCTTACTTTTCTGAAAATGAATCCCCTGCTTAGTCCAAATAGAAAAAACTTATTTGGCCCAATCAAGGTGCCACATGAAGTGAGACGTAACATCTCATCTCTTAAAGAAATTTCCGCTTAAAAAATTTATTTCCCCATGTGAGACGGCTTATTGGACCAAACAGTGTATCCGGATCCCGACAGATCTTGGTCTTTTCGCCGAGTCTAAAAGTCAAAGTCGTCCTTCAACCACTTGTGTATGCTCCTTTTAACCTTGTCCCTACGTCCCTACCAAGGCATATTTATTATGACTCACAGACTACTAACCTGCTTTATGTTAATTTCCAAGAAACCTGCAGGTACTACATTAAGAAATTTCTCTGATGATTCATGACCATTGTCTTTTTCCCAAGTCATCAAGTCACAGTGATTCCACAACGACTTGTATCTAGTCCTTTGAACACTGTCCACACATTTCTTATCAATTACCAGGCGAGTCACATAAGATTAACAAAGGGAAATTCTATTGGCAGATGGGTTATTGCTGCTTGCACATGAGTGATAGGACATTTTGCAGATGCAAGAGATGGGTTTTTGCTTAAAAGCAGTGATAGGACATTTTGCAGATGGGTTATTGCTACTTGCAGATGAGTGATAGGACATTTTGTAGATGCAGAGATGGGTTTTTGCTTCTGCAGTGATAGGACATTTTGCAGATGCAGTGATAGGACAGTGATAGGAAATCATCCGTCCTGAAGGTGGTCGGTGCATTGTGCCAACATCATCCATCAAGCCGTCACACTCCAGGTTCATCGTTGATGGTGGGGCACAACACAAGGATTAGTGATTCAAACGGGCATGATGGACCCGCTGCGGATGGGCCACTCGGGCAGTTTTTTTTAGAATTGCATGGCCATATCCTTTGTCTTTTTTAATTTTTTTTATTTTTGCTGAAGATGGACTGTTGTGATCTTCTCACAAAAATTACTGATAACAATGATCCATATGTTTTGGGGAAAAAAAATGTAAAAGGCACTTAGTGGAGTATATAGATCCATTCATCAGACAGATCCACAAGGCATTTAGAAGTAGTTTTTTTTTTTCTTTCTTTGTGGGGTACCTAGTCCCCAGCTACTTGCCCGTTGCTTATTTTGCTTTTTCTCACTATCGGAGGGTTCCTAACCCTTGGGCTGGACTAATCCCTCCGGATGGGCCCCACAAACTGCCTGGCCATTGCTTCTTTTTTTTTTTTTTGCTATCGGATGGTTTCCAAGATTTTCTCTTTCCTCCGCCCCCACATCCGCCCCCTTATGTGTCTTTCTCTGTTTGGTCCGGCCCCTTATAACGAAAAAGGAAAAATTACTAAATCAAACACAGCCAAAATTACTAAATAAAATAAAATAAAAAACAGAGAACAGAAAAACATAGAATGAATGGTCTAGATTGGATTCCAACAATATTAATTAGAATCAACAACAAAATAGTCTTCAAACAATACTAATCAGAATCCAAATGTACAGTAGGTTGGGTTACAGTAGATGGATTCCATATCCGCTTGTAGTCTTCAAAGTTTTGTTCATAAATTAAAGCCCATTGTGCTGCACATTGGTGTTTGTATGCACCCCATTGGATCATGATAGGGGGCATTGGAGGATTGGGAACCAAGGATACCTCCACAAAATGGTTCTGATTGACATGTCCAATGCAAATTATATGTTGTTCATGTGGTGGTGGTGGTGTAGACCGTAGAGGAAGAAACGTCATGCTCTGTGATTCACTAATCAAAATGAAAACCACATTATACCATGACGCAATCAAGTGACCCATGTCCGGCATATTCATCCAATGAAGCAATGGTGCAGGCTTATCTGTCTCAAAAAATGTCAGCGCTTCTCTTATGTGTGAAAGCCTTTCGTAACTTCCATACAAGGATGCATACTCATCAACATTGTTGTTCAGCTCAGTTAACATACCATACCTTACAATAGCCCATGCATTTTGACCTTCATCCATACGTAAAGCCATAGCGACGCTACGAAACCCGCAATTCCCATCAGCAATGACATCGGTCACAGATGTAATATACGGATGTAAATGAGGTGGAAACTGGTGGACGTAACTATGTGAGCCATACTCTGAATAGAAATCAGTAGAAAATTGGTCAACGTAATTATGTGAGCCAAAACCCGAGTACAATTCAACAGGAAATTGGTCAACATAACTACATGAGCCAAACTCTGGATGCAAATCCGTATGCAACTGGTCCACGTAACTATGCTGGTCAAAGTTAGGATGCACAATAGTAGGAAACTGATTACTGTTCTTATGCTGACCAACCTCCAGCTGCATATCAGTAGAAAATCTTCGAGGTTGTGGCGCTGGGGGAACATAAGATGATGCAAAACTATGCCTGCCCGGTAAAAAAAATGAATGATTTGCCTCAGCATATTCAAATCCTGATGGATCTCTTCGAGTCGATGTAATATCTTTTTTCTTTGAAGTAGGTCGTCCACGAGTATTCTTCTTCACCTCTGGCTCTGCAAGTAAAGTGGTAGAAGGATTAATAATTTCACGTAATTTTTGCAACCACCGAAGTTTACCTGACCGAGGCTTTTTTTTGAATTGGTCGGCGAACAATTCTAACTCAACATTGCAGCTTAAATCATCATTCTCTACTCTAGTGGTAGGCATGAAGTCCAGCTTCCTCCAGAACAAATCAATAGAAGATAGTGGAATTGGACGACCCTCCGAGATATATGTATAGATTTCATGTGCACATGGCAAACCGTGACTTAATCGGATTTGACAACCACAAGTTTCAAGATCATCCCTAACAATATGAGAACGTTTTGCTTCTTCTAAAATGTGATACATTGCAGCACAAGAAGCAAAACCTCTCAGTTCGTTGTACAACGAGTGTCTGAAATCATGGCGCACAAGATTGACACTTCGTTCCAACGATGCTTTAATGGATGTGAATTGCGCCTCCAATAGATTATGAACATGTAACCACACGGACTCAAAATTGCCCATTGAATTACATAAATGCCTTTTCAACCTTGCATGTTGACTTTCGGCTCGATTCGTCGTCCTGTTACCGCAATGCATTGATCTGTTGGTCCAGGCCTGCACAAATTTCTCCTTATATTTATTCAGCCATATCGTTTTGATGTAATTGAGTGCTTTAGGATATCTGCGAAATGATTGCTCAATAGTCAGCAACCTCTTGGAATACTCTTCGGTGGTATCAGAATCCACTAGATAACACCACTTTGAGTAGAAACTCTCCCACGCATGCTTTTCTTCAAATAGCTTCTTACAATTTGTTAATACATTCCTCCCAATATGCCATTTGCACAGCAAAGCGGTTGACTCGGGGAAAACGCGATCCACAACATTCATTAATGCTAAATCTCTGTCAGTCAACACCACTCGTGGTAATGAACACCCGTCCATAGTAGAACGCAAACAACTTAATGCCCATGCAAAATTGTCCTCTTTCTCGAACTGGATGAATACAAATGCAACAGAAAAAGTCAACTCTGTTGATGTAACACTGACTATTTCAAAAAGTGGCATGTTGAACCTGTTAGTCTTGTTTGTTGTGTCCATAAGAAGTATGTGAGGAAAAGCACGTAACAAATCAAGTGAACAAGGATGAGCAAAAAATAAATCTTGAAGCTCGTTTGACTCACCATGACTTCTATGCCACGAAATGTAATCATGCTTACTGAGATTAAACATTAATTGTTGCATCTGAGACCTCCCTGCAGTTTCTGCCACTCGATGTTTTTGACGAGCATTGTAAATGGTTTTAATGGTAGACATATTGAGTGGATCTCGCCCCTTCAATGTGGATAGTATGTCACGTGGCTTCACTAAATTTTTGGACAAATCAATCATAATGCCTGTTTCATCCTCTGATAATTTGCCAGCATACGAATGACCTTCCATGTAATGCGCAGCAGGGTGATTATGGATCCCGCAAACGACCATTGATACCCAATCATTCCCGCCTTCCAATTTAATGCCTTTCAAACGAAATGGACAATTGCATTTTCTAGTACTAGTCTTCTTCGACGAAGTCTTTATCGACCGATAATGTCCACTTCGTTCACATTGCATAAGCAACTAAGGCTTCTGACCAAATTCACCTTGATTTGAACTTGCAATTGTCAAAATAAATCCAACTGCACGCCCAACTGCTCGTGCCCATTGAATTAATTCTTCGCGACATTTAAATACCTAAGAATGAAAAAAGTAATTAGTATTTATTCAGATTTAAATGACTAAGAAATAAAAAATCTAATTATACCATATTAGTTGTAAACTGCTCCGTATAATCAGTTTGAACTTGAATATTTTCTGATGCTACTGCAATCACTTCGCATTGATCATCCTGTTTCATATTAACTAGCATAATTAGTGAGTATTTAGTCAACAATTAATTAATATTATATTAAACAAAAATTTACCTCAGTCGAATAACTTGATAAGCGTAAATCTTTGCCCCATAACTTAATACGTTCGTCCATAATACCGAATAGTATCCGAAGATATAAGAGAACTGAGAAAACTAGAAATGTAGATTAGAGAAGTTGAGAAGAGAATAAATAATTTTTGGAAAAATCTCGTCTAAAGAAGTAGTATTTATAGAGTATGTGATCAAGATAGGCTACTACAAAAAAGGTTAATGCCATCATAAACTTGGGTTGTCAATCCAAGCATAAACATAAGCAACATAAATAAACCATCAAGCATAAAACCATAAGAAGAAGAATATTAAAAAAAATAACTTTAACTAACATGTAGATTCATTTACATAAGATGGAAAATAAAAATGATAGAGAAATACATGTTAGGATGGGAAAACCTCTTTTAGATGAGAAATCCTAAGAGAGTAGTGTGACTTTAGGACTAAGTCTCATTGAGGAACATAAAAGAGGAGGAGAATGGAGATGATGGAGTGAAGAGAAGTTAGAGAGTTGCTTTCCATGAGAAGAGGAGAACATCCCATGTGATGTTTATATAGAGTATGGAATGCCTACATAGGGCATGGGTTGCCTACATAGGGCATGAGAAGCCTATGTAGGGTATGAGAGGCCTATGTAGGGCATGAGTTGCCTACATAGGGTATGGGAGACCTATGTAGGGTATGAGAGGCTTATGTAGGGTATAATGAGTTGCCTACATAGGGCATGAGAGGCCTACATAGGGTATGGGAGGCCTATGTAGGGTATAATGAGTTGCCTACATAGGGCATGGGAGACCTACATGGGGTATTGGATGCCTATGTAGGGTATAATGAGTTGCCTACATAGGGCATGGGAGGCCTACATAGGGTATGGGAGACCTATGTAGGGTATGGGAGGCCTATGTAGGGTATAATGAGTTGCCTACATAGGGCATGTGAGGCCTATGTAGGGTATAATGAGTTGCCTACATAGGGCAGGGGAGGCCTATGTAGGGTATGGGAGGCCTATGTAGGGTATTGGATGCCTATATAAGATATAATGAGTTGCCTACATAGGGCATTGGATGCCTATGTAGGGTATAATGAGTTGCCTACATAAGGCATGGGAGGCCTATGTAGGGTATGGGAGGCCTTATTATTTCATTGATTCAATGAAGTACACAAAAAAATTAAAAAATATAAAGTACAAAAAAAAATTATTTAAACAAAGATTTAAACAAAAAATATAAAAATATATAAAGTACAAAAATTTAATCGGACCATAATAATAAAAAAATATAAAGTAAAAGAACATTTAATAAAAAAATTAAAAATTTTGATTTTACTATTTAAAAAAATTTAAAAGATCATATTATATGATTTTACGGCCTCCCTCCCGCGTGCGTCCTTAATAAATTTAACATAGTACGTGCTCACTCGTGCCCATACGTAACTTAGATTATGTAGCTCATTCGTGCACATATGTAACAGACACCATGTCATACGTGCTCATTTGTTATTTTTACGGTGGAACCCACGGTGCCTTCCCCTAAAAGAGTCGCCACGTCAACTTTGTAAATATAAATGGCAAGAAAAAGAAAAATACTGATTTGACGGCGAATATGACTGACTGTCCATTTGATGGACGTTGGACATGTATGAAGTGTTAGGAATTTTCTAGATTGCAATTTGATGGATGCATTTCATTCTAGCATCATTTGATTCACACACTTGCATTGGTTTTTAAATAAACTTGAAATCTTGTTTTATTCATGCATTGCTTTTAAGATTTGTAAAAGCTTTTGTTTTATGCATGGTTTGGTTTTAAACTTGGATGCATTGGTTTTGAAACTCAAACTCTTTTGAAAACCTAATTCATTGTGCATTATATTTGGAAAATCATCTTGTCATTTTAGGTTTGAACTTTGCATACTTTCATCTCTTCAAAATCATATATGTATGCATTGTTTTTGAAAAAGGAGTTTTTAGAAATCAAGCTAGCCTATGGTTTAAAGTTTCAAATCATTTTAGGCTTTGGATGTTTCATGTTTTTATACATCTTTGAATGATTTAAAACATGTGAAAAAGCTTGATTTTATTGGCCCAAAAGATCCCCAAAGAAAATCTTCAAGAAACCCAATACATGGGAAATTCTGGGCAGGCCCGGTCAACCGGCCATGTGTGGCCGGTCAACCGGCCAAGAGGCCCGGTTAACCGGCCACACAGGGCAGGTCAACCGGGCTGGCACAACGGCTCTTTTTATGACCGTTGTGCTTGGCCGGTCAACCGGCCTGTCATGGCCGGTCAACCGGGAAAACTAGCCGTTGGGGCTGTTTTGGCTATAAAAAGGAGTTCTTTCCCTTTCCAAATGTTGGGATTTTTAAGCCCCTCCTTGAGAGGTATTGAGGCATATCAAAAGGGAAAAGAACCAAGGGATGAAGGGGAAGATTAGGAAAGCTAAAGCTTGGATTAATGAAGTTAAACCACCAAGTAGGCTCTTCCTTTCTTAATCATATGTTTTCATGCTTTGTTTTATTTTTGGTAAATCATTTCTAGCATGATAAACTATGTTTGTGTTGTGTCTTTAACATATGTTATGTTTTGAGTTGATTTATTATTTTGGACACAACACCATATGACTCAATTCAAGTAGTACTTAACTTTGGTAAATCTAAGTAGATCATGTTAATGTAAAAACCTTTGAAATCATATGTAACATGATCCATATACTTGGTTGAATCTTTGGTTGTTGTTTTCCATCATAAGAACATCACTTTCAAAACTATCTTATGTTTTGGATTCAACTTCTTTACAAATCATATGTTTACATGTTTGTTTTATCATTGGTAAATCTTTGTAACATGTTAATCTATGATTTGTTGTATCCTTAGCATATTCTATATTTTGAATAGATCTATTGTTTTGGATACATCACCATTGATTCATCAAAGTAGTACTTTATCTTTGGTAAATCTAAGTAGATCATGTTAATGAAAAATGTAACATGATTCATATACTTTGTTGAATCTTTGGGTGTTGTTTTTCCATCATAAGAAAATCTCTTTCAAATGTATCTTATGTTTTGGATTCAACATCTTTACAAATCATATGTGTATTATTGTTTTAATGTTTCACAACTTGCCTTACTTTGATTGGTAAATCATTTTCAAGTTGTCTTTATAATTACATATGATTTGTCCCCTATTTTCAATCAAATCTATTTTTATGTTTTGAGCTTAATTGATGATTTGATTGACATCCCTATGCATCACATGTTTAGAGCTAATCCATTTCATACAACTTGTGTAACTTTGATATCATTAACAAGTTGTTACTTTTAACATGTGATTGCATTACATCCTCAATCATAAATGTTTTATGAGCTAAAACTTTCAAAAGCCTTAGGCATACATTTATGAACTTTCTTTTTCAAAATGATTGAGGACCACACACACACACTTCATATACTTTCATCTTTGCATTCATAGTGTGAGTGTGTATTAGAATTTCACTTCCATATCCGCCTAATTAAGAGGCATTGTAATGAGCTTAATTGAATCTCAATCAAGTGTTTATAGACACTATCTTAGTGAGATAACCAACCTTGTGGTTGAAGAGGTTATTGCTTAGCCTATAAAAGCATAATGTATAGGTTGATGTTAAGCCTTGAAAAACATCAATGTAAAGGTTATTGCTAAGCCTTGGAAAGCATATGTTGTAAAGGTTATTGCTTAGCCTATTAAAAAGCATAAATAGTGGAAATCCGGTGGGGTGTTGGTTCACAAGCCGGTAGTGGATGTAGGCATTGAGGCCGAACCACTATAAATACTTGTGTGATGGTGCTTGCTTTGTGGTGATTGTTTTCCTTAAGCTTCCGCATATTGTTTGATAATCATCACTTGTGACTAGTTTGTTTTAAAGAAGTTAAAATTATTAAAATTGGTCATAATTGGAGCTCACCCTATTCACCCCCCCTCTAGGGTTCGGATCCCCATGGACTTACATGAAGTACATCTGTAATGACACCTGTATGAATGAAGCACATCTGTAAGTATGTAGCAAAAGTAGATCTGTATATAGCAATGAAGTGATGGCGGATTTAAAAAATATTTACCTAAAAATCTGCGCATCTGTATGTAGCAAAAGTAGATCTGTATATAGATGCACCCTTACACAAATTTATTGTGACAAATCTAACAGTAACTCTTATGTCGAGATTGATGTTGATCTATTAAAGTTATTTTGTTCTACATGATTTACACATATCAAGCAGACTTTGGCCTAGTGGGTTACTCACTTCTAGAAAATCAGCATGTTCGAAGGCCAAGCTGGCTTTTAGATTAGTAAAAACAGCGCAGATTTCTTTGTAACTGATTCTCGTTTCTAATGGGCTTATTTATTTTCATTATAATACATAGGAATTTAATGATCATATGAGTTCCACCAAAAAATGATTGAAGAGGTAAAATGTGAATGATATAGGTCGGGGGCAATATGAGGTGTCAATGTAGATGACGCCTTGCCTTTTCTAGGACTTGAATTATAAGGATGGTGGCTGGGGTAATAATTTCTCATCTTCCTTCAGTCACTTTCCATTAAAGAGGGCGTTTGGTGGCCATTTTTGTTTATTTACCTTGGCTCTTCATTTTTAACCACTTTTACATGAATTTTTATGCATTCTATGCAAATAGACATGCTTTTTATGAGTTGTGACTGATGATGCCAAAAATGTGTTTTCGGACACCACCGATCAAGTGAAGAGTAATTAATGTGAAATTTAATAGAGAGAGAATTTATAGTGGTTCGGCCAGTGTGACCTACGTCCACTTCAAACTGGTGATTTTTCTATTTTCCGATGTAGAGATTACAAGCCGGAAGAATACAGTAAATGTGCAAATACCGAGAGGAATTACTTGCCCCCCAGTGCTGGTGGGGCTCCGTGATTTATAGTCTTCCCCTAACAGATGGGGACGACTCTTCAGCAACGGACGCTTCATTCTGGCAGAGTCTTCGAACCGCCCTCAACAAACGAGGCTGGTAGGATCTCCTCCGCAGGACCTGGTAAAAGCGGATTAAGGGAACGACACGTTGACTTCGTCATTTCGTGGACCGAGTCATTTGGGCCTGACCCATCATTTGCCCCCCAATGCCCCTTGTCTAAGAAAACTCGGAGAAGGGGCATTAACTTGAATTTTTTAGCTCTGGGTGGTGGAGATTCTCTCGCTAAACAACTCAAGTCTTTTTCATTTTTTGAATGATGGGCCATTGTTGGGCGTGCAGCTGAAGCCCCGGGCGCCTGTGGGGGCGACGCGGGAGAGGAGACCCAGGCGGGAAGGGTGGCAATCCAGGCTAAGGGCGCAATCCAGCCGGGCGAGCTGGTTGTGTGTGCGAAGGGCGCTTGGAGCGCAGGTGCCGCCAGAGGTGGAAGCGCGGGCACGGGCGAGGAGCGCGAGCGTGGGTGAGGAGCGCGGCGGCGGGCGAGCTACCGGGTGCTGAGGAGCGCTGGTGGGCGCCCAGCCTGCTGCTGGGCGAGCATTTTTTTTTTTTTTTTTGTTGGTGGGCGAGCACACCCGTGAACCATGGGTGAGGCGACGACCGAGTGACGGGGCGCCCTGCTGCTACCGCGGGGAGACACGGGCGGGGGGCCGCCCAGGGCGCCCTTGCCGTTGCGCCTGTTGCTGCGACGAAGGGCGGCGCTGCTGCGGGCGCCGCTGCGGCGGGTGGACGAGGAGCTGGCGCCGCCCCTGGCGCTCTGTTTCAGCTAGTTCAGGCGAGCAGATCAGGCCAACTGAGAAGATTTTTTTTTGAAAAACTTTTGGAGGCCAAAACAGTTGTTTCTAGACCTTTTTTGGACTTTTGACACCATAAATCACCGCCATAGGCAGTGAGTTCTGTAGGACTCGTCGAGAGCTTCAATTTGATTTATACGCCCCGTTTTGGAGCACCTTGGGCGAGCCTGGGCTGCTTGGGAGAGCCAGGGCTGCCTTGGGGGAGCCGGGGCTGCCTTGCGAGCTTTGGGCACTATGGAGGAAGTTGGCCTTGCCGTGCAGGCATCAAGAGGCACCACTTTGGGCGAGCTAAGTGGGTCAGGCACCGCTAAGCTGGAGATAGGCTGCCTGTTTGAGAACAGTGCAGAGGTAGGTCAAGCTTTTTGGCGACCCGCGAGAGAGCCGCTAAGCTGGAGATAGACTGCATGTTTGAGAACAGTGCAGAGGCCAAGCTTTTTTGGCGACCCGCGAGAGAGCCGCTAAGCTGGATATATAGGCTGCCTGTTTGAGAACAGTGCAGAGGCCAAGCTTTTTTGACGACCCGCGAGAGAGCCGCTAAGCTGGATATATAAGCTGTCTGTTTAAGAACAGTGCAGAGGCATGTCATGCTTTTGGCGATCCACGAGATGATTCACCTCGCCTGGACCTGTTGACTTCCTCAGCATTCATATATTTTTGAGCTTTTGCCAATAGTTCTGGCATGCTCTTTGGTGGTCGCTTCGTTACTGAAAAGAGGAAGCTTGATGAGCAAAGGCCTCCCAGGAAGGCTGTCATGGAGACCTTGTCGTCGGGCTCTTCGACTTAGAGTACCTCCTCGTTAAAACGAGTGAGGTAGCTCCTGAGGCTTTCACTTTTATCCTGCTTTATGCTGAGCAGGTGTGTGGCGGGCTTCCGGTGGCGGCGTCCTCCGATGAAGTGTGACACGAAGGACTTACTTAACTCTGCAAAGGTGGAGATGGAGGCTGGGGCCAGACTGGAGAACCATTGCCTTGTGGAACCCTTCAATGTGGTAGGGAATGCTCTACACATGATCTCGTCCAAGATATTGTGTAGTTGCATTAGAGTTTTGTAAGTTTCCAAGTGATCCAGTGGATCCTTTGTCCCATCAAAGGTCTCAATGGTTGGCATTTTGAACTTCTTAGGAACTGGGTAGTTCGCCACGCCGGGTTTGAACGGTGTGTCCGTTCGTTGTACCAGGTAGTCTATTGATTTTGGTACCTGTGCCTTTATGGCATTGAAGACATCACCAAGCTGGTTCTGCATTTCCTTGATCTTCTCGTCCCAACGATTGGGGGCTTCTTTAGACTGACCTTGGAAATGACTCTCGTCTTCCAGGCTGTGATTTTCACTTCCCCCCTCCTGGAAATGAGGATCTTCATCGTTGGAGGCCGAGGGAGGAGGTGGAAGCCCGCCGCGACTTGACCCTCCAAGTGGGACTCCACCTAGGGGTGGAGGCACGTCGAGATGAGCGCGGCCTTGAGGGTCGACAAGGAGTCTCTCATGCGGGGCGACACGGGGAGCTCCACCAGAGGCGCCCTGGGCGCCATGGGAATGAGCGCCCAGGTGTACTCCTCGACCCTGGGCACCATGGGGATGGGCGCCCAGGTGAGGATGTAGGCGGGGGGCTCCTCGGCCTCGGGCACCATGGGGCTGGGCGCCCGGGGGAGGTGCTCTTATGTGTGGAGTAGTCCGATGCGCCGGGCGCAGTACTTCCTGTGGTCCTGCACCAGCTAGTGCTCCTCCTCGCCCTGCCAACATGAGTTGCAGTATCTGCTGGTTCTGGGTCACCAGCTGCCGCATGATCTCCAGCATTTGTTGAGGAGAGGGAGCAGGAGCATTTGGTGCAGGGTTACCCTCGCCTTCCCGGGAGGGATTGTCATCTTGACGTCTTGTTGACCTCGTGGTGATCACCATAATGTCGAGAAAGGAAATGCTGTCGGATCCCCACAGACGGCGCCAAACTGATGATGCCAAAAATGTGTTTTCTGGCACCACCGGTCAAGTGAAGAGTAATTAATGTGAAATTTAATAGAGAGAGAATTTATAGTGGTTCGGCCAGTGTGACCTACGTCCACTTCAAACTAGTGATTTTTCTATTTTCCGATGTAGAGATTACAAGCCGGAAGAATACAGTAAATGTGCAAATACCGAGAGAAATTACTTGCCCCCCAGTGCTGGTGGGGCTCCGTGATTTATAGTCTTCCTCTAACAGATGAGGACGACTCTTCAGCAACGGACGCTTCATTCTGGCGGAGTCTTCGAACCGCCCTCAACAGACGAGGCAGGTAGGATCTCCTCCGCAGGACCTGGTAAAAGCGGATTAAGGGAACGACACGTTGACTTCGTCATTTCGTGGACCGAGTCATTTGGGCCTGACCCATCAGTGACTATTGGCACTCCTGTATTTATAGAGCAATTAAAAAAAATTATAACATCATTCTTGATACAATTAGGATAAATTATATTATATGAAGCTGAATGGTTTTCAATTTCATTTGAACCTTCTGCTTTGATTTTGACTGTCAGCTATTCACTCCCTTATCTCTTGTAACTGCCACATTTCTTATCCTATGCAACACTTATCTCATCCCATATAACTACACATCTCTCACTACTCATGTAACTACCCGTCTCATTTAACTACTCATGTCTCTTGTAAGTTCCCCATTTTTTTTTCTTTCTACGAAAGTGTGTTTCTTCTCACATCTCTTATTCCCATTACTACGTGTTTTTTCATTTTCTTTTATTTCAGTTCTCTTATTTGCTTTCTACTCTACCTCCCTCAATTGCGAAAATAGGTACACTCATATATATTTTTCTTTTGAAAAATTTACTGTTGTGCAATCTATTTGGGCCGCCACTTAAGTCAATAATTATTTTTCAATTGCATGAATGTTTTGTTTGAATTGTATGGACAAACTTGTGCTCTGCATGGGTTCTTTTGCTTGTCTAAATTTTATAAACGTTTCAACAAATCCTCTTTAAAATAAGGCAACTGCTCAACTTATCTAATTATACTGTACTGCTTTTTTAAAATTGCCTTCTTGGATTTTTCGTTTTCAGACAAACAATTAGAATTGGTGTGGCAACATGATCTCTACAATTTCCTGAAGTGCAATTTACGTAAGAAATTTCATTCATTGCATGTACCCTGAAAATATGAATTTCCTCTTCAGCCTCACGCAACTCGCAAGGACTCAAGACGTCTGTGCTTCCCAAGTCAACAAGTCAACATCTTTCCCAAACCACTTGTATCTACTCCTCTCTTAACACTGCCGACACCTTCGTCAATTAGACGGGCGAGCGTACCCTACCAAGGCATCTTACTATGACCGCAAGACTACCGCACTGTATTATTTTGTAAAATTTTGAGAAAGGTACAAGCACTACTGAAACTTACATATGTTTCACGTATTTTCCCCACTTCCTTCACAGATAAATTATTAGCTTGGCTCTTTTTCTATAGGTATTGTCGTAAGCTTCACAAGTCTTGCATTTTTTTTATTATTATCTACCCCTGTATCTGTATGGCAGTGTATGGGATGTTTCCATCCATCCTGGAAAAACGTGTGGAGCCAAGGACCCTGAATTCAGGGCTTGATGGTTAGTGGTCACTCTAGCTGACGTCCAAAGGAGAACATTTTCATTCTTATAAATCCTTTCCAATCAAGAAATCAAAGTCTTCCTCCTACCACACGGCGTCTTGTCGCCCTTTCTTTGACATTGACCCCTATCTTTGACATTGAGGCACCTTCATTAATTTGAGGTGACTTAGAGGCTATTGGGTTACAGGCATTTCGGACAGGAAATTCAGTTTGTTGGGAGTTTATGATATAAGGTGAGATCTTGTCCATCGGAATTTTATTTGACGTAAGAATTCAGAATTTTAAATTACATAAAAAATGAAAAACATTATAATTCCAAACTTCTGGAAACTAACCTCATGAAATCCTATAATTTCAAAGTTCCAAATGTTAAGGGGGGTTGAGCATTTGAAATTATATTTTAGGGGGCAATATTTGAAATTTTCAGAATTCCCTTAGACAAATTATCACAATTCTTCTAACCAAACATGCCATTATTACGATTAAAGACAATTATTATGATTCAAGGGATAAATTTTTGAGAACGAGGTCTCCCATCACTCTTCTCATGTATGAGTTCTCACTCCTTACATGTGTGAGTTTCTTTCCTCACATCTGCTAGCTCTCGCTCTCCACCTAACCAGGTGCTCTCAAGGTCACAGCCCCCTCGAATGGGCTACGAACTAGGAAAATTAAAAAAAAAAAAAAAAAGTTATAAACTTCTAGTAAGAGGGACAATTCAAAATGCTACATCAACGTTCTCAAGCCTATGAAGTAACAAGTTTGATTGAAAAAGGCTTTGATGAGCAATTGGGGCCCACTTGAGGCCACATTTGATCGGTGTAGCTCATTTATAATCTTATTATCCTATGATCTGGCTTCATATACACTCATTGAACCTTTAATCACCAGTGGATTGAATCTAAAAGAATTATCTTCAAGGAAACAAGTGTATCTTAATAGAATTTAATTAATCCATATCGTGTGTTCAACTTAGAGCTGATCGTCAAGATGTTTTTATGCTTATATACTAATACTATTCTTAAATTAATTTTCATATATTTATTATTTAAAGTATTTTTTATGAGATTTAATAGATTCATTTTATGTTTAACTTCTTGTTTTTAGATTCTCACTCATTCTTAAAATGAATCTTATTTCAAATGATATTAACGATGGATTTAAAGTAATGAAAATAGATAATTTTTACAAATTAACAAACTTAACTATGGGAACACGATTAAATAATGTGTTTTACAACCGAATAATTGGATAATAGGCCGAGAACAATTGGTGTGTTTCTTCAATAATCTTCATTTTGATTGCCTTGAATTTTAGAAATAAGTTCCACAAGTACATGGATAACACTGATGCTGGATCACTTTTTTTTAGTAAACGAAAGGAGAGTTTGGTAACTCTAAATTAAAGCAAGCTCTTATTTTGTTTATTTAGAGCTTATTTGAGTATTAGAGCGTTTGGTAAATCTCTAATTAAAATTTTTAATTTTAGAGATTATTTACAAATTAGAGGTTTTGCCTCTGAAAAAAAAAGGAGCAGCTTACTTTTTAGAACTTTTTTAGCTGAAGTTGATGGAAGTGGGCCATGCAAAATTTATGTGTTTTGGAAGAAATAATCTCATAAAATAATGCAAATAGCAAGCTCTACATTGTAATGTATAAAAGTTGGGCCCCAATTACCACAATTCGTAAAAGTGGGTTCCAATTATCTCATGAAAGAAGAGCTTGTTTTAATAATTTTACGAAACAAATTAATAATAAATTAGAACTAAAAAATTAGAGCTTTTATTTTAGACCTTAGTTTAATTAGATCATTTTAATTAGATTAGAGTTTCCAAACGGAGAGGATTTATTTAACCACTCTCTTAATGTTCAAGTATTTTTATAAGTAAAAAGTATCCATTATTTTTTGAAAAATGATTTCATTCATTCATTGAGCCCAATAAAATACTTCAATTTTAAATTCTGATAATCTAGCGTGTCCATCATGTGGATCTACAAGATAAAATACTTAACAATTCAACTTATCCTAAGCATCGTGTCTAAATTAAATGTGACTCACTAGATCCAATCCATCCACCTATCTATGAGGGACCCATTATATGAATTATTTCATCCATCCAACCATATAACTATTTCTATTATACCAAATGATGAAGATCCTACAAACCTTACCTTATGTAAATCGGATCACACAATAACCATTAACCAACCTACTTACCAAGCCTTCCATTTGTGCAATCTACATTGGACCCGCCACTGTTTTGAGGAACCCATTAGAAATAACAAACTTGTAAGAGGCTATGAGATCTCTTATAATAGAATAATTCATATATTTTTAAAAATTAGAATTAATTAATTTCCCTTCTCTTTAATGTCTTAATTTGGTGAAAACATATTAAATTCCACTTAATTCTTTTTTTTCCTGCTCTCTATATGTGTTCATGAGAAATCATAATAAATGAAGATTTATAATTTTATTTTCAATTGTAGTTCATGTGTAAGCTTCTATAATTTTTCTCCTTCAAATAAGTTTCAATATTTAGAATTTTAAGGATGATTATAATAGTATATTCTTTTCATTCTGAATCTGTTTTCTTCCGAAGCTATACTATCTCAAAGAAAGTGAAATATCTAGTAGTACATCAATTATCTACATCATTCTGTTGCTACATTTTAGTTTTTAATTAATTTAAGAATTTAATAAAACTTGTAAATAAATATATCTCAAAGAAGGCAAAAATTTGACCCTACAAAATCAATTATCTACACCATTTTGTTGCTAAGTTTTAGGCTTAAAAATCTATAAATTTATAAATAAATTAGGTTTGTCTGGCGTATGCCTTTTTTTTAGCCAAGTTATATGTATCAATTGTGTTTAAATGAATGTTTGTGTCTTGATTTAGGTCCGATCTCCAGGACCTTCATTAGGGTCCGAGTCCAAGTTAGTCTCTAATGCAAATTTGGGTAGGTGGGCAGGTCCTGTGAACTAGCACTGAATTGGTTAATGGTCTCAGTTGGCCTAGGACTACGGTTTGCATCCGGAGGTTGTAGGTTCGAAATTGCACTATCACACTGGGGCTACGGAGAAGTTTACCCGGCTTTCCTCGGGGCCCGGAAGGATTAGTCAAGTCTAAAGGATTGAAAACCTCCCATAGCAAAAAAAAAAAAAAAAAAAAAAGAGTATGGGTACCCCACATTGGCCGCCATAGAAGACCAGACCTTTGAGAGAGATCACATTGGCCGCCATAGAAGACCAGACCTTTGAGAGAGAGAGAGAGAGAGGTGCCCATGAATGCTCACCTCATTTCTTTATATATAGGGTACATGGAGAGGGTCCTTACATATGAGAAATATCATTGAGCGTAGTGTTATGATGGCACGTAAACCATCAGTTCAACTTGCTATGTTGTTCTTGTTTTTATGGCTTGCCACCAATGCATTGTGTTCTGCCTCCCAAAAAAATAATGGGGTAGTATGCAATGCAACAGAAAGGCAAGCCCTTCTCAAGTTCAAACTTGCTCTCAAATCCTCCTCTTATATCGATGGCCCCGTATTTTCGTGGGAAGGTGATGATTGCTGTAGTTGGCTCGGAGTTAGTTGCGACAGTGAAACAGGGCATGTCATCAAGCTGGATCTTCGCGGTGCACGTACTTATGGTAAGATGGATCCTTCTTTACTTGAGTTGAAACACTTGAGTCACTTGGACCTAAGCTACACCTATTTTGGAGACGAACTCATACCCAACTTCTTTGGCTCCTTCATGAAACTAAGGTATCTTAATCTCTCTTATTCTTCTTTTACTGGAACAATTCCTCACCAACTTGGAAATATATCTAGCCTACATTATCTTGACCTCAAGCAAGATCGTTATGATGATTCCTTTCTTGAAGTGGACAATCTGCAGTGGCTTTCCCACCTTTCTTCTTTGGAATACCTTGACATGGGATCAGTGAACCTCAGTATGGTTGCTGATTGGCTACAACCAATTAATATGATTCCTTCTCTATCTGTGTTGCGCCTATCCTCTTGTGGTCTGAGGAATTTTCCTACTCTTCCCCATCTTAATTTCACATCACTCACTATTCTTGATCTTTCTTCCAACGCCATTACTTCGAAGTCGCTGGATTGGTTGTCTAACCTTCCCAATCTCGAGTCTCTTGATTTGAGCCACAATAGGTTAGAAGCACCATTTCCGAGTTCTCTTTGGGGTCGCTGTAACTTGTTGAAATTAGATTTTTCATGGAACAATATGACCGGAGAGGTAAATAGGTTCCTGGAAAGTTTAACTAGATGCAATGCAAGTAATCTCAAAAAACATGAAAGATCAGTATTTATGAAAGAATTAGATCTTAGTTACAATAACTTTAGTGGGACCATTCCAGAAAGTCTTGGCCAACTAACAGAGCTAGTTCATTTGAGAATGTCACATAATTCATTGGAAGGTCCCATATCTGAAGCTCACTTTGCCAATCTTACCCGACTTGAATCACTAAACATGTCCGAAAATTCCTTTGTTTTCAATGTCGGCCATCACTGGATTCCCCCTTTTCAACTCAAGTACGTTGGTTTGAGATCTTGTCAGATAGGGCCTCAGTTTCCCACATGGCTTCAATTCATGAAGAAGGACAACTTGGAAATAGACTTCTCCCAGTCACAAATTTCAGGTTTCATGCCTAATTGGTTTTGGAATTTGTCTTCACAGATTTCCTATGTCGATGTATCTCAGAACTTGATCTATGGTAAGATTCCATCTTCATTGAACTTTGCTCCCTCGGCGATGATTGATTTTAGTTCAAATCTATTTGAGGGTTCTTTACCACAAAATGTGTCAGATGCATTAATCTTGGATCTCTCCAATAATTTCTTTTCAGGACCAATTAAAATGAGCAATATGAGTGTACAGTACTTGTCCCTTTTGAACAACGATTTAAGTGGCAGTATTCCTTCTTCCATATGTAACATTCACCTCCTTTCTGTTTTAGATCTCTCAAAAAATAATCTAACAGGACAAATTCCTTCGTGTTGGTCTTCACGGCTTTTCGTTTTGGATTTGTCATATAATAACCTTAACGGTGTGATTCCCAACAGTTTTGGTCCTAATTTTTTTTTAATATGGCTGCAGTTGAGCCATAATAATCTTTCAGGGCTACTACCCGATTCCATCAGAACTCAATCTCGATTGCTTGCTCTAGATTTAAGTGGAAACAGGTTATCTGGATCTATACCAAGTTGGGTCGGGGAAAGTCTATCACAATTGATTATTCTAAACCTACGATCAAATATGTTTCATGGGAACATCCCCCCACAATTATCACTGATCTCCTCACTTCAAATCTTGGACCTTGCTGATAACAGACTGTCCGGTATGATACCAAGCTCCTTCTACAATTTCACTTCCATGATATCAAGGGCTGAGATAGATAGTTTTAGCTACTTCGGTCTTTCAATATTTGATGATAATTTCACTAACTATGGGAGATACGTGATGGTGGTCATGAAAGGACTTGAATTGAAATATACCAATACCCTTCTTCCGCTTCTAACAAGCATGGACCTTTCAAGAAATAGCTTATCTGGAGAGATCCCTCAAGAGCTAACAAGTCTTAATGGATTACAAAGCTTGAACTTGTCAGGAAACCATTTAGAAGGAAAGATCCCAGAAAATATAGGCAACTTGCGACAATTGGAGAGTTTGGACTTATCACAGAACCACTTGTGTGGTACAATTCCATCAAGTATTTCAGCTTTAACCTTCTTGAGCAGCTTGAACTTGTCAAATAATAACTTGTCTGGGAGAATTCCATCAGGCAGCCAACTCCAGACCTTTAATGATCCGTCCTTCTATGCGGGCAACTATGATCTTTGTGGGCCGCCACTACCAAAACCGTGCGTCGGAGAAGCGCCAAATACCTTTTTTGGTGAAGATGAACAAGATGGCACGGAACACTTGTGGTTTTATGTTGGTGTGGCTCCAGGATTTGTAGTTGGGTTTTGGGTTGTATGTGGAATTTTAATCTGCAACAAGCCATGGAGGATTGCCTATTACAGGTTCTTTGATAGATTGAATGAAAGGCTTGATGGATTCTATGTCAAGATGGTAGTAAAGGTGGTGAAGGAAAATGAAGGCCTGGCTACTTAGATTTGTGTGCAAATTAGTGCATGGTTGGTAGTTCTCTGCACGGCATAAATGAAACCGATCAGAATATGTTTTCTTTCTTCATGCTTTTCGAATGTGACACCAAGCTTTGTTAAATATATTAATATTTTAGTTCATAGTTTACTCTGCTTTGCTGGATTGTGATCTAGCCTCGAACTCGCAAGTGTTTTTTAAAATTTTTTGTTGAGTTGGCCCAGTTGCCACGAACAGGGTAGGGAACTTGCCCCTCCAAGGATCGACCCTTGGCGGGTGCTGCTGTGGGAGCAACACCCCATGACACCTGCCTTGAACTCACAAGTTGTGTGAAGGATTCACTTAATACAAATGGAGAGGGGCTCCTTAAATCTTAAACTGCTCGAAATAAACCTGTCATCTTGTATGGATGTTGTCAAGTTTCACTGCAATAAAAGTTCCTCTCACTATAAGATTGAAAATACAATTGACTAATTTATAGAACATATGATTTAGTGCTTTAGTATTTTTTTTTCCCTTTAGTTTTTTATAATGCTTGAATATTTTATTTTGACCTTTCGCACGTGAGGAACTTAATATTGACCAAGGATGTAATTCTCATGACTTGTGTGTGCTCAAGTGGGGGCCATGATGAGGAGTATTTTTGAGTTTTAACACATTTGTGAGCATATCTTAAAAAAATCTCCCATGGGTAATGTAGGAAAACATTAAGGGGTTTATATTGTATTTATATCATTCTTAGGGCCATTTTGTACTTTCATTGAGATAGAGGGTCTCATATGTAATATTTAAAGTATCTCTCAATAAGACTGACAGCTTCCCCTGATCTTTTTCTATTCGCTTTTTTAATTCTTCTTCTCTTTTGTCCTGTTCTTTTCTCTTCTCTCTTTCTTCACTGCCATAAATCTCTCGTTCAACACCAATAAAAACAATTTGGTATCAGAGCGGGATCATTTGAAGATCATGGAGAAATTGAGTCTAATTGCAGATAGTTTTCTCCACCTCTATATTTCAACCTTTTCTCGAATCTAAACACGCTCTAAGGGTTGTGCAATTTTGCAAAGAATTTTCCAAGGAAAATGAAAATTGTCTTTAGACAATGATTTTCTTATATGTGAATATTTCTACCCTTTTTTTATTTTTTAGAGAAAGCAGGTTCAAATGCAATATGTAAAGAGTCATTTTCTGCTATCAAGAGGCAGAATAACTTTTCATCGAGAAAAATATTTTGCCACAAAATTAATTTGTACTAAAAGGATAGAAAATGAAAAAAGAAAACTGAAAGATGTATTCTGGTGTAGATGGTGTCGATCATTTCATTGTATTAGCCAAATGTAGAATGCAATGATTACTCTTCTCAAAAATCCTCATTGAAGATAGATTGGTTCTTGGGGAAGCAATGAATCCGCAAATGTGAAAATCCCTCTCCCATTACCAAACGCGCTAGAAATCTTCAAGATTGGCCTGATGCGCATAATATCAGGTGGAACAACACTAAAATTCTAAGCCATTCCAAATAAGTTCTTAAATATTGGGTCATGATGGGCAGCAAATTGTTTTTTTATATTAAAAAAAACCAATTGCATATTCAAAATAAATTACTTTTATATCATCTAATGAGTCTTGTGAGTCAAATATCATTTTGGATCATCAAAATATGCACCATATCCTTCTTTGACAAACGCTGTCTATTCAAGGACGGGTAAGTGATCAGACGGACAAGAATGATGGTCAATCTAATTGGCCTGTCATGGATGTGTGACCTTAAAGACATACAAGTAAGGTTGCAAACGGGTATTCGATTCTCCAATTACCCAGAAGTTCCAACCCATAAAAAATCGGATCTGGAACCTATTTTAGGTTCCAATTTAGAAACGGGTCCGGGTCCGGGTCCGAAATCCAATTTAGGTTCCGATTGATAAACAAGTCCGGTTCTTGGTCGATATAGGTTCCGACCCATGGACCCGGGACCTAACATATAAGCCTTTACTCTTGCAAATTGTACCTCAAAATCAACTTTTTTTATTGATATTTTTATGTATAATATTTGAGACAATAGACTTGATGCACTGTTATAAGTTAAATGATATATTTATTCTAAAAAAAATGAAGAATAAAGAGAAATTAAAATTAATTTTAGAACTAGATTCCAATCCTCTAAGTGGATCTGGTTTCAGAACCAAATCTGGATTTTTCTATCGGAATCACGTCTGGAACCAACAAAACATGTTCAAAGTAAAAAACTAAATCCAAAACTAAAACCGTTATGTATAAATGGGTCCAGATCCGAATCCTCTATGGTTCCGATTTGAAATTATCCCATTTACAACCCTACATCAAAAGTAAGAGGTGACGGTTCTCTTACCTCACTATCCAAGAATGGAGGACGGGGTCCAACGAATGCCGGGTTACAAACAGGGGTTTGGTCAAAGGTACGGCCAAAGCAGACCTCTTAGAAATTGGAGCTTACTCGTTTTAGTTTCTTTTCATAAAAAAAAAAAAAAAAATAGATAGCAGTGCTTCAGCAAAATCTTAACCAGAAAATTCATTTTCAAAATTGCTATCAGCATCGGAAAAATCATGATCAGCAAGATAATGAGGACGGGGACCTGGTGGGCCATGGCCCCGCCCCCCATAAATCTTAAAAATTCTCTCAAAGCAATGCTTTGAAGGATGGCCGGCCCCTCCATTGTATAAGACTTTTAACAAAAAAAAATATTGCCCATTTTGCAAAAAAAATTAAAATGAAAAAAAGGTAAGAAAAAAAGGAAAGGAGAAGAAATAAGGAAGGCTTGATGGAGATTGAAAAAGAAATTCCTCAACTTTTATTCTAACCTATCTACATCCGTCCTAAATCTTGTGATCCGAGAGAGGAAGATGAGAAATCACATCTTATTGTTGGAGATCTTGAAAGGAGTTGTAGGTTGCAGGCTTGCAGAGATTTTGACGCACGAATAAAGAAGAACGACAAACTCACTTTCTCTTTCATAATTTTTTTTACATTACATAAATGTGTTGGTTTCACTACATGTCATTATATATTTTCAATCTTTGTGGCTTATATTGAAATCTAATTTGCTTCAAATTGATGTCCATTTGTGTTCAATTATAACATTAATTTTTAACTCAATCAGAGCTTTATTCATCGTGGATAAAGAAATATAGTTTTTTTTTTTGTTGTTGAAGAGATAAAAAGTAGTGGAACAATGCTTTGAATGGTTTAGATTTTAGACATGGGATGTTATCATTACTTTTCTTTAAGGTTTTAAATAATAAAGTTTTAAATTGTAACTTACAAATTACTACAAATTACATGCATAAGTATTGGTACCCATCTTGTGCACTTTCCAAGAGAATGGAAGATGAGTTTCTTATAGATTTTTAATTGTATATATTAAAAAAAATTACAAAAAAAAAATATAGAAACAATAATTGATTATTTCAACTCAATGAAAGAACGTCGAGCACAAATTCAATAATTTGATTATTGTAGATTTTATTATTGGATTTTGCAATTTTGTTAAAAAATAATTTCTTTGGCCCCTCCTAAATAAAATTCCTAAATCCGCCACTGAGTGTGGTACGTGACAACAACATGATAGTATTCTTAAAACACAATTAGGTATGGTAAACTAAAAGATCAAATGCAATCGTTTAAAAAAGTAGTTGCAATTGCATTTCAAAGTTACTGGTAAAAAGTGTTGAGAAAAATCATTGCATTAAAAACTCTTTTCACTAGCGTTTATATTCTTCGATTCTCTTAATGGTTTTTCCTCCATTTTCATCTTACCATCTTCCTTTTGATATGGCAGGAAGCATCCTTCAAGTCCATTCTCATTCTTCATTCTTTGCAACCTTTTTTTGCAAAGAAGCTAGTGATCTAAAGTGGCTAAGGATTACAGATAACATAGCACCCACATGCCTTTTGTGATGACCGAAATGGATGAACTCTATATGATAGAAAAGTATAATAAGAGCCATAACTAAGAAATCTACAAGCACAATTCGTGTTTTGACCCAACCCATTTTAGCCCATTTAGGCTCATTTATGATTCAAAACGCCCTAAACTTTTATTTCTCTTAAAAAATTGGATTTTCCTGCAAATGACATAAATTCATTTTTAAAGCCCTCTTCTCAAGCCCTAGAACCCCTCTCCCATTTTACCTCGCCTGCATTGCAAGAGCACAGCTTAGAGCTCATCTCCTCTCCATTTTTACTTCTATTTTCTTTCCACCAAACATCAAATGGCTCTTACTACAGATTCTTTCCTAAGCACGTCTTCTCCAAGCTTCCAACAACACCCACTTGCTTTTACTTGGTTCTCTTAACTCTTTTTTTTTGCTTGGAATCACTTCCCAGTAGCTCAAATTATATATATTAAAGTAATAGGGGAGCTGGGATGTAGGGGTGCCATGTCATCCCTAAATGTATTTTTTATAAAAAAAAAAATTTACTTTTGATGTGCAATCTTTACTTCACTCCACTCAACTTATGAAGTTCCTGTTGAGCCCTCGCCCTCAACATAAAACTATTGTTGCGCCATTTCCTCTCACCGATTGGTTTTAAGATAAGTGGTAGCTCAATAGGATGTGAGATCCTACAAGTAGTAGATCTTTTTTCCAAATTTAAAGACATAAAATATACAAGTTGCCATTTCTTTAAATCATATCTCATGATTAGTATGATATGCCATTAATAATGGTCAACTACTATTTAATTAGCCACGATTATTAAAATCTCATTAATGGAATTTTCAAATAAATTTTAACAAAAAAATAAATAAATTTAAAAAACGTAAATAAATTTCAAAAGAACGCAAATAAATTTAAAAAGACTCAAATAAATCTCAAAAAATATAAATAAAAATTTCAAAACTAAGATAAGCCAATTCTCTAAATTTCAGACAAATTTTTCAAAAACTAAAATTAGATTTATCAAAAGCTCAGATAAATTTGAAAAAAAAAACTAAGATAAATTAAAAAAAATTCAGATAAATTTAACAAACACTAACCCAAAAATTTAGATAAATTTTCTTCAACTGGGTTCTGCAACAGAACCGAAAAACAGCAGCTCTGCTGCTTTCTCCTTCGGCGACGGCATGGCGCGGCAGCACAGGTGACAATGATCCTTCTCCGGCGACACGTGGCGGTAGCGGCGATGATGGCGAAGAGCAACAGCTGCGGCGATGGCTGATTTCCGATCAACCAAGAACCCGGGAGCAAACAAATGACAAATCCGATTTACAACTGGAATCAACTTTCCAAATTTCCGATCAACCAAGAACCCGGGACAAAACAATTTGTCTTTCCTTTGTACTCACAGAAGCCAAAACAAAAAACTTGGTGGTTTTTGTCTATAACGTGCAACATGCTTCCTCTTTCTGATTTGATTCTGACTTCTGCAATGAAACACAAGCAGTGCCCTGGATTCCGCAGTTCAAAGTGCGACCCACCTCGAGATTCTATTACGCTCTGCAAACCGAGACTATGCGAGATCCGATCTACATCAAACAAAGAACCTGAGATGGGACAAAGCTTTGATGATCATGATGATATATGTTTATATATGGCCATGCTTTAAGCGGGGGTGATCAAGCTAGTGATACATGAATTCTCAAGAGTTGCAGATTGGCACATTGGAATATCTTTTCAGTAATACTTCTCAAAGGTAGGGAAAAACAAGATCATGAAAATGTCTATTTCAAAGGGAATAAACTCCTGGCTTCCCCTACATTTTTTTTTTTTTATGAAAACTAACCATTCCATTTCCAATGATTTTATCCAATTTGAAAAACACCAAACAGGCACTTCATTAATTATCAATGTAATGAAACAGTTTCTTTTTGCTAAAAACTGATTCTTTTTTATTTATAATCCAACCTCTTATATGGTGTATACATCAATCAGCTCTAACATTGAATTTCTTTGCAATAATTTCCCTGGGTGCCTACACTATCACAGAAATTTAGACAAAGGAACCTGAGATGCTTTGTAACAAATAAAATGATCTTATTATTCAGATCTATATTGGAACCAATTAATTGACAAAAAATGAAAAATAATGTTGCAACTTATATTTTCTATAACCAATCGGCGAGGAACTTGCAATGGGTACAATTGATGTGCTAGCTTTAACAGAAGAAAAATGAGGGCGTTTCAACTAGTGAAGTTGCTCCACTGGCCTCAACTGAACAAATGAGAATCTTCTTTCTTCAAAACCTACAATCATTCGCAGTTACTTTTTAGTAAGATGTATGTGAAAGAGAAATGTGTTTCAGTAGTAACATCTCAGCCATAGCTGTTTCTACAATGCTTTAAGTTTTTGCAACCACTTATAAAGCAGTTCAATTGTTTGAATAAGATGACTATAGAATAAGACTTTTGGAGGAAACTTCCTTGATAGATTTAGACTTTTATATCAGGGTTTTTTTTTTTTTTCGTTCCTTTCTCTCCCTATCATGACAATAAAAGGCAATCATTCTTGGCGCAGGTCAGATAAGAGATAATTCAACTACTCAGACATGGCTGCTCATTCATCTCCTACATCAGGTATGTGGATTTATATTGCAGTTTTTTCATGTGATTTTATGACAAAGACATCCAGGCATATATACTGGCTGGGAAATCCATTACACTAAGGAGATTGACTACTCAAATTCTAATAGCCATTTAGGAAAGCTTATTACTTACAGAAGCATAAATGAGTATTTTGAGTATGGCTTCAGCGAGTTTGGATACCCAAATTCTAGTCAGTTTGAATATTTCTAGAGGGTCTACGGTGCGTAAAAGTAGGCAGTATAATCACTATCAAGTGATTGCCATCTTTCTGCTCTGTTTTTATCAGCATCAGCCGGTGTAGTCAATTTTTGAACAGAACAAATCACACCTAATGCATTTCCAGTTTTTTGGGCATCACCAAAGCTAAAGCAGCAGATGACTGTCCTTTCTTACCCCAGTGATTCAGATCTACTCCAATTTGGAGTGCATCCATACTCATTGTTAAGGGTGGAAAGAGGGACTTGTATCAAAATTTCTCTATGATATGAGAATTTTATTTGAAAACATAACTATGTAACTGCTCATCTCTCTTGTCAATTATAATTGGAAATAGAAGTTGTCAAACCTGACTCTATGGTATGAGGTTTTGACAGGACTTGTTGCAAGGATATGGGCAGTCGATCTCCTTTGGAGCCATCCCCCTAAAATACCAATCACCAACAGTCTCTGCAATTGTCTGAACACAATTTACCAAATTATTCTCTGATTGCAAGTATTTAGAAGACAATCTTTGGATCAGCCACTTGTAATATATGTCAATTGGAATATGTTAAAGAAGCTATAACTAATTAATTTGGGCTAGAAGACTTGTAGAAACAGTACTTTGCTTAGTGTCATTTCCAGTTTAGTTGCCAGCAGTGGAACTAGCAATTTTTCCTTGGAGGGGCCATCACGTATAAAAATAAATCTTGGGGGGCCGTGAAAATTGAGAAAATTCTCTAAAAATCTTGAGGGGGTTGGGGGGGGGGGCGGGCCTTCCCCTGGTTAGTTCAACATATACATGACATTATGATAATCCACCATTCGAACAAAATATTCTCAATTTTCAAAACATTTATGAACACTGGTATAGAAGAAAAGAAGAAGTTAAAACGATCATGGTCTTTTAGATACAGCAAAGAGTAACAAAATCTTTATCAGTGAATCAAATTTGGCATTCAATTACAATGTAAAAGGCAACCCATGTTACATGAGTTCTTTGAAAAAAACCAATGTGTCATGTGCCATGTAAACACAGACATGAGCAGATACTTCACAACACAACAGGACTACACTAGTACTAGTTTAATATGTTTTTTTGTTGAAAGATATTGTTATCCTTTTTCTTTCTTTCTAGTTCAGTAGTTATTGAAATGTTTGTTTCTTGATTGTTAAGATTACAGTTGTAGATTGAAATAGGTTTGAATTAGGCTTTGGTAAGATAAAAGTTTACTATTTTATCGTATTCGCTCCTCTACAAGTAGGGAATGTTTTTGTTAATGACAACATTATTAATTTATAAAATGTAGTCCCTAAAGTTTTTAGAATTTACACATCAAGGGGAGCCAACATTGTGGTCAATTACTATGTCAGATAGGGGAGTGGATAGAGATTCTTTGTGCCTAAGTCCTATGGTGTAATCCTTTTGCTCGATTGCGTCTTTTTATCTTTTCTTTTTCTGTGTTATGGAATTATAGGTCTCATAGACTGTGGTTATCCTTTTGCCCTTCTGCGTTCTTTCCTTTTCAGACCGACTTCTCATTTTTATCAATTAAGAAAAAATATTAACTTCTATAAGAATTACAACAAATCCAAGAATCTGTTTTTTGGGATTTCCCGAAATAAAACTTCATACAAATGTCTACTTCTGATAGATTCATCATATGCATCATATGCACTAAGAGTAGTGCATAGATCAAACTCTGAAATATACATGATTCATCCCCCTGCTGTTTCTCAGCTCGTTAGGAACATATTAGCAGATGCATGTTGAAAAACTCACTACACAAAAACAAAATAAAACAAGTAAAACACAATTACCCTACAGCTAGAAATAACCAGAACAAGTCCTTTCCCTTAAACTGATTGTAATTAGTCTTCCAAGTCTAGCCAAAACACTTAGGTGTAAGTTGATACGTCCTAGGTTAAGAAAACCCCATTAACTTCTGTAAAGATGAGCACTTTACATTCTAACTTGGATCAGTGACCTCAATGTTTAAAAAAAACAAAAAAAAAAAAAAAAAAAAATCCTTTTCCCAGTTTTAACTCATAAGAAATCTACCAAGTCATTTAGTCAAAATTCTAGTGTCAAGTAGATGTAGCAATTGGTCAACTCCCTCCATTTCTGTGAAGATGGGCGGGGCACATTACGTGCTAACACCTAAATTACATACTGATTTGGATCATGAGATGTTCAATACCTTATTGTTCACTCTTGGAGAGTTGGGTGCGAACCATGCCTCTTGCAATTCACTCTGGCAATGAGCAAAGCAGGAGTTTATAAACATCCCTCCAACTCTTGAGTATCTAAACAGTCTCAGAGCTGAAAGCATTTCATTTCTTAAACCTGTTAAAGAGGAAGTGAGATAATATTTGTTAATAAGATCAAGAAGAAAGTGTGATCCTAATTAATTACTGGAGGTTCAGTGTCCAATGAAGGTTTTGGGTTTGGTTTCAAGAGAATGAGAAACCTATGAACTCGGTGACCTTGGCCTTCACATGTTAATGTTTCACATGTGCAATATCCAAGTCCTACATCAGCTTAGACTGGTAGTGAATGACTACTAAGTAGTAACCTCCAAATCAGGGTTGTCTTCTCATCACACAAAAATTCAATGTGAATCATTGGCTAGCCAGTCCCCTGTTACTGTAGTTTTTTTACCACAGTGCATCTATCGAACAGGTTGAACTGCTTAGCTCTGGCGCAAATTCACAATGAGGCCCTCTTGCGATGTCACATATTAGACCAATGCCATATTAACTATGGCATATCAAATATGCAGCAAACCATCCGCCTGCAAGAGAAAGTAGAACCCACTCCCATATCCCTTTCTGTGCAAGTATGCATTTCTAGAAGGGGCTCAGCAGCCCCTATTTCCCCTACATTATGTAGGCAAGAAAGTAAGAAAGTAGCATTGCTTTGAATTTTTTTTCTTGTTTTCTTTTTGCTTTTTTTGCTACATTGGCCTACTGGTCCAAGAATGCTACTTAAGGATCGAAGGATCGATGGGCATGTGTGCAAAACTAAATTGCCAACAGCACTCAACCATGAGTATGTTGGCACACTGCTTTGATTTTTATCCGTGGGCATGTATGCAAAAGTAAGTTGCCAACAGCATTCAACCATGAGTCAACTTAATTTTTATCCTTTTGAGTTATGTGTACTTATACAGCTAAATCAACTTAATTTCTAGAGAAGAAGATGTGACTATAATCAAGGTTAAGTCGTATGAGTTGATTAAGGAAAGACATCCAAGTGCATAAGATGCATATATTTCACATCTTAATCTTTCCACAACACATGGTATCAGAGTTACTAGTTTGTAAACAAATTTGAGCTGTTCATATATTATAATATTACACATTTTCTAAATTGTATCTTTCTTAATCATGAAAATTTGCAAAAATTCATTACTTGAGTAACCAGCAAGTGTTTTATATTTCTATATTCACGAGTCCAGTGTTCTGCTTCTTAAGATCATGATCATATAGAAGGAAATGTGCGCTATGCAATATGATGAGATGTTATTTGAATGGCAAAGATTGAAAATTGGAAGGTGGCACTACTAGTCCAGCGAGAGGATTTTTGGTGTTGTTTTTCCCTAGGAAGAGTGTAGTCCCTGAGGTAACACATCCAACGGCTAAGTAAATGTTATCTTACTGCTCTCATTACTGGGTAACGCTAAGCTTTTAATCTAGTGGTGATTAAAGACAATATATCATGTGGTCAGGTATCTATTTGGTAAGTAATACATTCATTTCAAAATTCCACTAAACTATAATAAAGAATTAACCATTTAAGATAATGTGGAATGCTTAAGGGGAAAGTGGTGGACCCCATCAGATTTTCCGATGACGGTGTCTTTCCTATCTGCATTGATCAAGGAATCTATGACCACTAAAATCAAAAGACAACGCAAATGAAATGAAAGATGGAAATTTAATAACCTTGCAAGATGGTAATCTGGTTTGGAGTACAAGCTGCAGGATCTAGCTCGCATTGACGCCAATGACCATGTTGATCAGCAGAAAATGGAACCAATGAATGGTGAAACTGTCAACATATAAGACTTATATTAACCGAAGTGGTAGTTATCTTCTTATGTTCTATCTGTCTAGTGTTAACAATAAGCAATAAATCATAGATTGTAAAATTGCACATTAAGGAGTAGAACATAAGCTGATAGTGAAACTAGACTCGATCTCCAGTGACGGTACAAAAAGTGTTGACATATAAGACCCAAATCAATACAAGTGATAGAAATCTTCTTAAGCTCTATCTGTATACTTCGATCCTCGTTTAGTGTTAACAATAAGCACCGAATAAAAAAATAGGATACAATTAAACTGTAGTACAACTACAATAACCTCTAGTGCAACTAGAGTCAATTTCCAGCACAGCTGTTAATATCAACCACTGGATTCAGCATTTAAATAAAATAAATTCCAAATTATTTTATACATATATATATATATATATCATGTAGGACCTAGTAGCAGGTCCATCAAGATCGAGACCACTCCATTAGTCAAATGGAAATATCTTTTCCCACATGGGTCTGTGTTGGATTGTAATAACTATAGTAGATTCCAGTAAGCAAAGTTTAGCAAGATGATTAAGTGCTGATTCATTGTTATCTTGATTGTAGCCAACTGTTTTGGCAATACCAATACTGTATATATACTGTCGATCCCTGAAGATAGGTATACCTTCACCACAATCTTTTTCCTCTCTTTCTTGCTCATCTGATTTCATATCATACACTAAGATGTGAACAAAAGAAGTAGGGGAAACTGATATTAATTAGAAAATTTGACTTGAATTAAACTTCAACTGATGAAGCCACTAGAATGAGTTCTTAGTCAATTCAATGAGCTTAGGATTTTAGGTTCAACATCCATAAGAGAAAACATGATTTTTCTGTATTGGAGTTGTTCAAAATAATGGAAGATATTTTCATGATCATTCTGTATCAAGTACTTACCTGGTATACATCATACGCTGAATTTAAGATAAAATATGGCGTTGTGATGTAGGGCAGGGCATATTGTGGAAAGAAACACTGCAAAAATTGATTGAAACATAAGAAACTTAAAGTGTGAAGAAAACAACATAAACTCGAAAATACATATAACATGCAACCTGTGTTGGGTAGTATTGAGAACTAATGCAGTTTTTATCCAAGTTCCGTACAACTCCCTGAAACATTACAGTCTCACATAAATATACCAAAATATTTTTTTTGTAAAAAAACTTAACAGTTAGTTTAGGCTTGCCTAAAATTATAATATTTAAATACACTTGTATCAGGGTCCTGTAAATGAACACATAAGTCAGATATATCACTAGATTTGGCACCAACTTCCTTTGAGAATAGAAAAGACAACCCTAACTTACCAGACAAAAAGACTATCTATCATTTATCAGGACTAAATATAAGGGGAATGAATTGTGTAGAAGTCTTTATATTAGAAAGATGTATACATTTTTTTAATTATTTTCTATTCCTTTAATTTCTCATCCAACACAATTGTAATTGTTGATATCCATAATGCCCCTAAGCACAACGGAATTATTAAGAATTTGTTCTGCTGAAAATTTGAACATCTGAAATTTGGGCTACTTTCAAACACACCAAGGTTGATACTTTCCATCATTTTGTGGTAAAACTTATCCAATCACGACGTACTTCCATGTTATATTATTTTTATTTACCTGGTGGAACAGGTAAAAGTATCGATCTCCTAAGATTGGACTCTATTGGAACCGCTGACAAAATGTATAGCACTGTCAGAAATGTGAAACAAATGTATGAGTTCTTCAATTCCAAAACCACAGTTAAGTTCCAAGAAGGGAGAATATAGCTGCACTAATATTCATCATACTTTACCGTGTGAAGTCAGCACAAAACCTGTGCTGGATAGATCTAGCAAATATCCAGGTTTCAAGCAAATAAAAATGTCATGAAATTTTCATTTCTAGGTGCATCTTGATCCTTGGTTTATTATTTGTAAACTTCTTCATGGTACTTAATTGTTGAGTTGTATACCACCATCCAAATCCATTCCTGTACTTGTGCTTTCAGCCTATTCCACAATCAGCATCTACCCTCACTTTTATGAGTAAATTTATGGTCTAGGAAGAAGCCCATCTTTCATAAACTAAGGCCACTATTCTTCTTAATATGCAGAAGGCTCCTCCATGTTGTACAAAATTTATGCAACTCCATCGGTAGCTTTTACTTATCATCAAAATCATATCCCATCTATCTAGGGTCAGATATTGACACTCTATACTCACATTGCCATAGTTAATTTCATTTCTTAAGTATATTTGTATACATGTTCATTCTATCAAAAGAGTTCATGGGTCACTTGCTGTTTAGTTGCTTTAGGAGTTTCCCTTAACTCAGTAAAATCATGTTAAAGGCGTCAAAATAATTCGTGGGTCAACTACATGTTATGTTTGCTTCTTTAGAAAGTATCTTTATTCTTCAGATTAAGTGGGAGTAGTCATTGACTATATATTCAATGCTTCAAGACATCACTGTGGTGATTGTTGTTTGGAGTAGACAAAAATATTACCTGTAAAGAAACCACGCTTTCGAAAAAGGACCTCATAGTATGGTTACCAGATACATCACGTCTGGAAAAAAAAAAAAAAAAGTTGGCATCACAAGATATATATTAAAAACCTTGCTTTGAAGAAATGTTAAAATGGTTAACAACAAAACTTACAGATGAGTAATGCATCAAGTAGGCATGGCAGCAAACCAGGTTAACTAGAGCCAGGTACAGACCAACAACTATTATGCATGTCATCTAAAGCTCAAGCCAAGCTCATTTTTATCAGGCTAAAATTTAGGCTCAGACCTGAGTAGCTACATGCATAAATGGGCTAAGGGACTAAGGTGAGGTTCTAGAAGAATTAAGAAACATGGTCCAGGCATCACCACTGTCATAGACACGCCTAAAGTTAAAGTCCTCTTTATTCCTGGGCTCAAAACTGTCATGTCATGATCTTGCCATCTGAGAAGGCCCTACAGCCAGATGCTTGACAGGAAAATCTGGCATATTTTGAGCCCCTATGACCACATAAGAAGTAATGTCTTCAAGATTTAAGCGGAAGAATTTACAAGTTGAGGAAAAATCCAGCATCACTCAAGCATTTCACACTGGCATTCTCTGGCAGAAGGCTTTTAAAGTCATCACAATGCAGAAAGGTTGCAAGGCCTCCAGCTGAGCAACCTGAAAGCAGGGCCTGGACCAAAATACGTGTAACACTGAATATTATATATAGCATGTTTACACTTTTACTACCATCTAACAATGTACATGTATAAACTCCAACTAGTAGTTGCCAGATTTGCTTGACCTCATTATGTGTTGCAAATCAAGTGAATTGCCAAATATTTTTTGGACTCACCCACGTTTGATTTGAACTAACTCACAAAACCAGTAAGTTCAATCATGAACATTAACATAGATCATAAAAAAATTGATCATTGACAAGAAGTCGCAAACTTACCAAATTAATGCATTGAAAAACTAGTTTAATTGAATGCATGACTCAAAACTCGCAGAATAAGAGGTGGATTATAAAATTAGAAATTTGGCACCATAAATCGGGAATATGAACTAAGGGAGCTTGGTGATTCATCAAAACATTAAACAAATGGATCCATGAACTTAGTGAGTTAAATGAACTTATGGAAATTCCAACTGAGCGGATTATGGTCCAGGGAAATTTATGAAGTTGAGCAAATAAAGAAACATAATTCATAGATCATAGATGGTGGTGCTTTGTCGCCAATGGTTGATGTGCATTTACTCATGTAAAGAGAACTTCCATGGAATGAAAACTGGGTGAGGTGGGCTATACTTGTAAACCATACATGTATATGTTTATATGGATGCAGGCATGTTTGTTGGATTTGAAAATGCCTTCATGCATGCAAAGAACAGCAGAAGATAGATTAAGTGTTTTTGTATTACCTTATGTGCAAGGTTTAGTCCCTTTTGAAGAAGATCATGAATAATAGCATTCCAAATCCTTTGCCCTCGAAAGTACAGTGATGTGGTCTGGTCATTGACAGAAAATGAGCATATTGTGAGTTGCAACAAAAACTTAGAAAAAAAATGCAGTCTACACAATGGATGGTTAACATGAATTGGGTTGGCAGAAGGAATTTACACACTGTGGTTGACACTCAAATTGGTGCATATAAGCTATTGCGTGGAACATGGAATAATGTAGTGCATGTAGGGAAGAATAGCCAACGGACTATTCTCCAAGACGAAGACTTAGGGGTAGGGGCCTAGAAGGATTGAAATTGTCTTGGTCCCACACCACAGACACACAATCAAGAGAAAGACCCAACGAAAATTTTTATTAATCACTGAACTTATCCCTGAGGAGGGACTACAATCCTTTCTATCGATTCACACCCTGAAAACAATTCTAATTAAAATAAACTATAAATCAAATAAGATAAAACTTTCTAATTATTCTCATAACTATCCCTAACATTTAGTTACTACTAGAAAATAGGAAATATAGACTTGGATGACAATTTGCCGAAAAGGTCTAGAAATCTTCTTTAATGGGATTTAGTGGGCTTGGGCCCAGTGACGGGCCGATCATGGATTTGGCTTGCATCATGGAACCACGTAATCAAGTGACAATTACAACTATAGATCGGTTTGGAGGCCCAACAAAATAAAGCAAATGGTTGGTTCTACATTGTACTTTTTAAAAGATAGGCCGTAATTACTACAATTCCTAAAGGTGGCCCCCAATTACATCATAAAATAAGAGTTTTTTTTTTGTTTTTTTTTTTTATAATCCTACCAAGCATACTAATTGTAAATTAGAACTTAAAAATTAGAACTTTTATTTTAGACCTTAATCTAATTAGCTATTATTAATTAGGCGAGTCTCCAAACGGCCCCACTGATTTTGGACTGAAAATATCTGCAGCATCCACATTTCCATGTTTTATTTATTTCTAATATGGTCGACAGCCCGTCAGTGCATCAAATTTGGCCACAAAAAAACTGCAGCTCAACCACTGAATACTGTTAACATTAGGGATCACCCTCACCTATTGGAAGTGGTTATAACTTATAAATCTGTTTATAACTTTTAGTTGCCAGAATTTCCTTTGGGAAAAAACATTCTCCCCTAGTCAAACACTGCCTAATGTTAAATTTTTGTGATGAAGCAAAAATAAGTGAAAGGTAACCAATTCTCTATCCTTTCCAATAGAAAAAAAAAAAAAAAGGGAAAGGAAAGAAAGATGCATGGTACAAGGAAACTTACACCATTTTGAAACATAGAGTCCCCAGCAAAAGAAGCTCCATCACAATACCGAATCTTTACACGGTTCCAGTTATAAAAATCTGCCCCAAGACACAAGTTATTTCAATTAAACAGACTGAAAAGATAATAATTATTTACGCAGAGAAACTGATACAAATTATATTTGGTACCTGACTATCACATAAACTTGATAACATGTAGTGCACCATGAGATTTTGATGTTGCCAGGATTGCATCACTGGTCATATATGATTAGAAGGTGACGCAATGCAGACCGACTAAAACCTATAGCATTGCATCATTATGGTGTGGCTTTGATTGGGTATTTGAATTACCTTCCAATCAGCAATTGTTACAACACTGTAGCAAAGACATGCTAAAATTTGTGAGGAAACAAGCTAAAACACCCTTCTTTGTTGCCCTCAATATAAGAGGGTGAGCACCTACTTGCAAACCTTATTAGAAATGGTTCAACTTAACCAAGGCATAAAATATGGCTTCACAAGGAATTGGTTGAGCTGGGCCAAATCTTGTACATGCCCAGCCAGTTTGGTTATCAGGCTTACTATTAAAGGCCCAGATACAACCCACAGGCGAAAACGTTTGCATGGACAAACGATGTCTGCTAAAGTTTTGCTCCTTTGTGTTAAATATGTTAGTCTGGGTAGGGCCTATAGTTGAGTCTTTAATCATACATTAGGCAGTCAGATACCAGTCCATTTAGCCTGGCACCTGTTTAAAAGCCCAGCCAAATTCAAAAGAATGCAATCTGGGGAAAATGTTCTCCTGCTAGCAAACTGCATGTGCAATCCAGCTCTATGGGGCCCACCTTAATTTGATACTCTGGTCATCCCATGATCCGGCATCGAGCCCAATTTTACACTCATTGAGCCTTCACCGACCGTTGGATTGAAACTGAAACCAATTCTATGGTTAAGACACCATTACTTTGAGGCAGTTAAATTAAGAGCTAAGATAACATGGCACGCCATTTTATTTTATTTTATTTTTTGCTCCCCCTTGTCCATGAGAAGTCCTTTCCCTCTTACCTCCTCCCATTAATATAAATACATTTAGTAGGCCCCATGAGCTGAACTGCATATGAGCTATATGCAATCTGCTCGGAGGAGAACATTCACCCGCGCAATCTAGCCTAGTGCATGATCAACCTTGTTTCCTGGTCAAAGTTGGCCTCAGCCCATCCCAAGTCCTCCACAAACCCCCAAATCTATTCTTATGATTTTGATATCGATTACATGCTCACAAGTGTCGAATTAGGATCTCCCCTCTTGAAGATCAGCTGTTTGACATGGGTGCGACTGTGTGTGTTTCAAATTCCCAATGTAGCTAAATTGAACTATCTGTTTAGCCGACACTAGGATCTTTGTTTCTGAAAGCTTGCAACAAGAAGGATTCTTTCAGCTACAGCCGTAACTATAGAGAGAAGCCAGACAAGACGACCGACCGTTTTTGCCTTCATCAAACAAGTAAAATGGAACTCTCCTGTTGAGAGTTCAACCTTTCAACATTTAAAATCTCTTCTATAACAAAAGAGCATGAGATTCGTCCGAGTTTTATCTATAATTTGAGGCTGAGGTTCTATAATTTATTTCTGGGAACTATGGGTGGGGCCCACCTATCATCCAATCTAGACCTTACAATGGTCAGGGACCTCCTAATAGTCACACGCCCAAGGGTTTGGCAGCAATGCGAATGAACTGGACCGTTGGATCAACTATATATCCATATGAATGGATTGGACTTGTCGGGGCCATGGATGAATGAAGGGATTAGAAGCATGGGATTGGGTCAAACTTGATATTTGGGGTGGTCCCATATAAATCTTTCAATCCCCACCGGTCCGTTCGAAAATGAGACCTCCAATGAGCCCCACGAAAAAGTTCTCAAGGTGACTCCATGATAACCGTCCGCACTGGATCGGATCACATCCCTTTTTTGAAAGAGTCTCTCTCTTTATTCACATAATCATTTTACTTCTAGGATTTGAAGATTATAAAATTATCTACAGAACAAAGAGGGCCTTTTGAAAGGACATGGCAACTGGCCAGTAAACATCCACACATTGTCACTGGCACCAGGGGGGCCCGCAATATGAAGACTGTGGTACTCGGGGGCATAGGCGATGGTAGCCTAACATTCACGAAAAGAATGATCGTAATTGGTTTGCAATGCTCCACCAAATTCAACGTACATGTCACCGACAGTGGCGCACACAAACAACAAACATTGTCGTGGAACCCACATTGACTTGGGATCATACATCCTTGCTGTGATCGATCCGTGGGTTGATTAGTTATTACAAGAGTATTGTATCACCGGCCTAATCAACTAAAGGTTTAACCTATTTTGGCAGGAGAGGTGCCTCACAATTCAGGTGGCAAAAAAGACGTCTCACCTCAATAGCTGTCAGGGATCGATTCTTAGACAGATGGGTGGGAGTCTTCTCGCCAGTAATTCATATTTGTGAAAAGAAATAGAGAGGAAAAGAAAACCCTATTAGTTGTATTAGTAGTATGTGTATTAAATATAACATTAATATTAGTATTATGTAGTAACTTCTTCGAAAACGAATTTGTCTCTATAAATATTTAAAGCTATGTTGTTCTATGCAATGTGAGATGAATCTATTTATCACACAAACAATAAAGGAGTTGTGCATTTTTTCCATTAATAAAAAACCCCTCATGGTATTAGTAGTGCTTTGGTATATATATATTTTTGGAGGTTACCCAATTAAGGGCCTAGGATTCAAGAGAAAACCCAATTATTGAGAGAGAAACCTATTTCCATATGAAGAGTAGCTACTCAAGTAGGAAGGGAACCTAGGGATAATACTATGTGAAATTAACTAAGAGAGAGATGCGTGGGTGAGTGGAACCTAGGGATTGATTCCTAAGCAGCGGGGCGAACGTTGGTGCTTTGTGGAAGGCAATGATTATGAGTTGTCCAATAATTTTCTTAGAATGTCTTCTCTAATTTTTTTTTCGTTTTGTCGTCGGACCAGTCTTTTCTAAGAATTTGGATCTTTATTAATCAAATTTGAATTTTTAAAGTGTCCATTAAAATAATGCATAGATTGGCCACTAATGATGAATCTCTTTGTCCTTTTTTTTTTTTTTTTTTTTTTTCAATTGACCTTGTGGCCAAGGGATGATAAGTAAACTTGCCCACCGGGATTGATCCCTGAGTGGAACTATGGGAGCGGGCAGTCTATCTACAAAAGCAGCCTTGTGAACCCCAATGATGAATCCAGTTTGTTCATTCTACATGCATGCCACAAGGAATTACGGCTTGTCAAAAATCCACTTTAATTTGAATGCATCTACAATTAGATAGATCAAACTTGACAAGCCCGCGCTATTATTTTAATAAGAATAATAACTTATAATACAATATAAAAAAAATCTCAATTTATTTCAATCATTAGAAAAATGTTAATTTCAAGCCCAAACCATTGCCTACCAGTTGTGCACTTAAAATCTGTCCAAGTAGGACAAGAGTGAACCGACAAAGACAAGGTTGGTACCACCTGACATTAGCCTTGTCTTCAATTAGAAGATAAGATGATCATACCACCTCATATGGCATATCAATGCACCTATCACATCCAAGATGGCCCTACAAATTGACATATATCCTACCACTAGGCCAAACTAGAAGGTGGCCCCCCACAGAACCACTTTCCACATGCCCTATCTGATAATTTCAACTGCCATATATATATCTATTCCTCAAAAACTTTCCACATGCCTAACTGATAATTTCTGCCATATATATCTATTCCACAAAAACTTTCCACATGCCTAACTGATAATTTCAATATCCATTATAATTCTTTTCCACCGACATGAAGGGGAGAAAAAGAAAGGAAGCAATGGTATCGGGATCCTCCGAGGGGTTTTCTTTTTACCCACTGTGATTGTGAGTAGACCAATCACGGTCTATTAGCCACATCACCGTCGGCAGCCTCTACCTCGGACATGGACAAGATGCCGCGACCAAGGACTTATTGTCCATCCAAAAGGTTGGTTTAAGTCATATATAAAGGGATAACAATAGAGAGTACTACCGGAGAAAAAAAAAACATGGACCTATTAGGCTTGATATAGAGGAATTGGAAATCATTATCATCATCAAAGTGTTGTCCCAATTATATTGGGGCTGGCTACATGAATTTTGTTTCTCAATTTTGACCCATCTTGAGCTTAATCCTCAGATAAGTCTTACTTCTTCAGATCTAATTTTACTACCTACATTCACATCCTCTTCGGCCTAACCCTTCCCCAGCCAAATTTCTCCTTACAAAGGCGCCTTTGCCGGTTTGCATTGGACATACCCAAACTTGCATAAAAACTCTGCCAGTTTTTATTACTGGTCCCAAGCTCAGGTAAAGAAGGAGGATTGTATTAGGTAGATTGGCAGTCAGTCTAAAAATTTGTACACTATGTCAAATCACGGGTAGCTCAATAGCAAGGTGACAACATTGATCGAGCATCCACTGTTGTCTAGTGCTCACATTAGAAGTCCCACTCCTAGACTAGTGACTTGATTCAGGAAAAATAAACTCTGATTAATTGCAAGCATTTTCGGATTTCTTGTTTAGATCATTTGAAGAAATTCAAATGTTGTCCCTCAAAAGTGGAACTCCAAAATAATTCAAGGCAAAATAGTATTTAGAGATTTAGAATTTTAAGAATTATGCTGGTCAAAAGTAAAATTTCACATAGCCAACTTAATTAATTCTCACCATTTAAGTCCAATTAAATAGAAAATTTAGAATTCTCAGCTCGCCACTTAAGTCGAATCAAATCGAATCAAATAGAAAATTTAGAATATTTCTAAACAACTCTAGTGCCGACAAAAATATTTAGTCAGAAATGCTCTCAATAAAATAGTCCCTTAAAATTTTAGGCATGTGAAACCATGCTCATGATGATCAAATTAGAGGGATATCTGCCTCACAACCTGATCAAATGCATCCTTGAGTGTCCCACTCAAGGAGAATGATATCCTAACAATTTTTCAAAGGAGTTGATAGATAATTCATAAGAGTATTGAGGAAGGGCTAGCACTGTTGGATGTGACGTCCTACTACATTACTCTATAATTTTTATTTTTTTTACTAATCTCTCTCGGCCCAGAGAGAAATCGGATAAAACCTTTGTGCTCCCCATGGTAGCACTAGTGGACTTAACCTTCAATTCCTAAAAGGGGGAACCGATGAATGATATCAAGACCTCCCGTAAAGACAGTAACCATGCCCTAAACACTATAATTGATGACAATCACTAAACTCAACGTTCTCAATGGGATTCACCAATAACATCAAACTTTAGCTTAACGAACAGAGTCCGGATCAGCTATTGCATTTGCTATACATTCACCGTGAGTTGACCAATAACACTCCGACACGTCATCCAAGAATTTAGGTAATTTTGAAGTTTAAAAAATTTAAATCAAATGAAAGAGAATCGCCTAAATTCTTGGATGACGTGTCGGAGTGTTATTGGTCAACTCACACGGTAAAAGTATAACAAATGCGATAGGTGATCCGGACTCGAACAAAAATGATTGCTCTATGAGCATTTATTATATAAGCATTAATACCTTTCATAGCATAAATTATATGAGCAATAATACCTTTCATTCTCCTAGGGTGAAGTGTCAGGTATACCTACATTTTGTAGGCCCACTTTAAAACATTCTGACCCTCTTGATCCCTTTTATCAATGCCTAGCTGAGATCCAAGAGCTCCCACTCTTACAATCCTCAAAAGTGAGGAGATTAGCATAGGCTAATTTCTCGAAATCATTCTAATTCCTTGCCCCCACATTGGAACAATAGAGGACCGTTGTCTCCTAAACATCATCCTTCTCAGGCCACTTTGTTTAATCTGACCCATTAAATGAATTCCTCCTCCAATGATCCTTATAAAATCCCCTAATTATCACTTCGATCAGAGTGATATTCAGCATTGGATGGACATGGTTTAGAGGACAATAATAAATTGAGTGAATTGATAATGTCCTCCACACTTCTTTAACCCAACAGTAGATGTCTTTCTGATGAGTACTGTGGATATTCAGGAATCTCATATAGATGGGGAAAGTTGATTCAACATGATGGATTAAGAAATGTAAGGCCCACAGCACACCACCTCTATAATTTATGGGGAAGTTGCTAACATTCTATAAACCAAGTTTGTGGCATTCAAATCCAAACTACCCCACTCATTATTAAACTGCTCCTTTCTGCTACATTCCTATTAAGTGGATCTCAAATACCCAACACGCATTAATTGCCAATTACTAACTCTAAGGACCCAGTACAATAAAAAATGAAACAGTTTGGATTTGAATGCACATGAGGACATAACTTTGGTGATTGAATTGAGCGGTGGATATATGGTAGAAGGAATTGATGTAAATCATTAATTGTGCGGACTTTTGATGGTCGGCATGAATCATCTAATCAACAGCAGGAATAAGAATGATGAGATAAACCACGGCGATCCAAGACATTGTTCCACAAAATTCAAAAAGTCAGGCCCATGTGTTGAAAGGTTTCTATTGGACATCACTGAGTCAAATTATGTATCACAGTCATCCTAGCCACATCTGGGTCATCCTAGCAATGATGTGCGGTCCAACCATCAGCACTAGTAACCATTGACAGTTAAGTTGTATTATTTATTCATTTTGTGTTAACGAGAGCCGATTTTTTCATCCAATGATCGATCTCTGGGTACCCTACTCTTCCTACATTTGTTGGCTACACTTGTGTGGGCTCTCTTCCCACATCTGTTGGGTATCTTGGATCCCAACCCCTTCACTGGAGTACTGAAACAGAAATATAGTTAAGCACAAGCTGCACAACCAAGCTACGTACAGGTGAGAACGGCCACTTACCTCACTTGTAAGTGGCAGCAGTTCTCACCTGACTGCTTAAGGTTTGAATTTTGAGTACAACACCTCTTTTTACTTGTGTGGGCTTCCTTCCCACATGTGTGAGCTTTCTTACCACTTGCGCGGGTTTTCTTTCCGTTCGTGCGGGCTTTCTCTTGGGTTCCCAGCCCACTTAGCTGGGTTAAAAAAAAGAAAAAAAGAAGCTATGTATAGTTAAGCACAACCAACCATCAACCTGCTTTTGTTCTCATTGTTATTTCTTTAATTGAAAGAATGATATGATCGACCCAAAAAATAAAATGAAAAAGAAAGCCTTAAGGTAAGGTATTGTCATTACCTAAGCTTTACTAGAATTATGCAGGGCGCTACCGGTTTTGTTAAAAAAATTCCTTTCTAGTGGTCCACATGGAAACATGACCATGAAGAATGGCCCCACAAGGAAAAGGTATGGACAAAGGTAAGGAAGAAATTAGACTTCAGGCAGATAACCCTTAAGGGGTCTAGTTTGACTTCCATTAGGATTGATGTTTGAGCTTATTGCACTAGACCTATTTAAATTGTGAGAATCTACTAAACTTGAGTTCAACCCATTGATAATCCTAATTCTTCAGCTACAGCCCACCCAAAGGCAAATCTTTTTTACTTGAAGTAACTTTGGTAAATAAAACAAAGAAAGTGAAAGAAATCACACCAGGATTAAGAGGGGCATTGTTGCTAAGGATGCCAGAAAAGATCTCAAGCTTATTCATATAACGAGTAGAACCCCGTCTTGTTTTAGCTCTTTCTAAGCATGAGTTAAGGTCGTTACACCATCCTCCTCCCTGCAAACATAAACAAAATGGCATTAAACTCATAATCTTGACGATTTATAAATACAAAAAGTAGGATACTAGCTTATGGGTCAGGTTAAATGGGTGGCCATCCCTAACCCACTGTTTTAGGGGGAAGTCTAATAGTGGTTTGGACAGGTTTGGACAAGTTCGAGAGGGGCCCAAGTTCATAGCTGTTGAACCAAGTCATATTCAAAGGATTTTGAATTCGGCCGTATAAAGCATTACTTGTTTTTTTTTTTTTTTCAAAAAAGTCATTGCTAGCTTAATTTATATATGTCCAAATCACTTCAAATGCATCTCTCTTAATTTATCACCTAATGATATTACCCCTAAATGCTTTTAAAAGTGCTTATTTTTAATTTCATCATTCCTACCTTTACCACACATCCATATCAACATTCTTATATCTACTGCACTTATTTGTTAAAGAAATCATGAAATTAGAAACAAATGAGAAGCTATTATTTAGTTCTGACTTCAGACAAACGGAGAAAAAAGGGATGAATTGTTGTCCCCACAAATTGATCATCATGTGTCAAACTGGTATCCGTTAATTTGAGTCGTGTCTCAAGTCCTCTTCTTAATACTAACCCTATTTTTACTTCACTAAATTTCGTCACAAAGCTTGTTAATGGTTGGTTGGCATCTTTAATCCCACTCCTCCTCTAGAGGCAGGTTTTATTTTATTTTTTATTTTATAACTCTAGAGACAATTGTTATAACCACTACATGGCTACAGTAAATGCAAATTCATGATGGTTCTGGTTGAAAGTTGCAACTGAATCTTGACATAGGAAAGTAGAGAAGATGCTTGCTCTTGGGAGTCCTTTTCTGAAACAACAAAATAATGGGGTGGTACGTAAATAGTGTGGATCAATGTCCGTATAAAGTTTGAGTGGGGGCAAAAGGAGAAGTAACATTGAGCGTTGGGTGGTAATGATTTAAACCTACTGTTTAGAACATCTGGCACCAAATTGCCTTGATTCCTTTTCTATAAAAGGGCATCTTCTTAGCCAAACGCCAATTAGGCACGACGTGACAGCTGAATTGTAGATTTGCACAAGTACATGTCATGAGTGATGTATTTCTTTCTTGATTAAGACCTTTTCAAGGATAAAACATGGCACACCAATAAGATAAGCTGCGTCTATTACTAAAAGTATGTCTTAATAGCTTCCTCTATTCCAACTTGCTGGTTGATTGAGAATCCAAGCAGAGCAAGTGGGACCCACAATCCACAATTGAACACCATGTGCCTACTCATGAGATAATTAATTCATAAATGATGAAGATTGGATATCATAGAACCCTGACTTCACACCAACTTAAATTGGTTAGGTAAAGTTTCATGCTCTATGCATGTGAGGAGGACCACCTGATAAACAAGTGAAAGTCTACTTGGACAAACTCATGGGGACCGAACTTGGCCCGGTCCCCATGAGAACCATCCCAGTCGTTGTCCACCTAGCAGGGCTGGATAAATAATACTGATGGTAGCATCCCTCAACCGAGTTGATGCACCAAGGGCTTTAATGTATAAAAACTATCAGACTACCAAATTGATTTGTAATTGGGAGATTGTTGTCACTATTCGTTACTTATTTGGGAATTCAGGCCCACCTTTGATGGATCCCTTTAGTCTGAGGCAATAAATCTAATATTTCTAATGCCAACACACTTATAGTTAAATGATGTTGGCACATTGGAATCACATAAATGCCTAAAGATCGATTTAGGATTTTTAAGCAGATAAAATCACTCTTGGCCGTTGGGTTAATTTAGAAAAAAGAATCTAATATTTTTAACCTCTCTTAGGCCTAACAAATGACATTTATTATGAGATAGTCATCACCATTAGTGAAGATTATCATTTATTGTCACATAATTACCTCGAACTGTAAAAGCCAGTTGAAGGCACCAGATCCAAATCCTCTGTGAAGATGATATGCAGGCAAGCTGCCATCCAAACAAACTGCAACAATATAAATAAAGAAATAAATTAATGTCTCACTTCATAAAGCAGAGTAAGTGGATTTCAATCTCACACTGTCAAGAGCAAATGCCATCACTCCTTTTCATCATCGAGAGACACAAATTTCCCGTGCACACTAAAGACACACTTGTTTTCTATATATTAAAACTGCATGGCAACACTCAACTTCTATGTGCATTTCTTATACAAACGTGTGGCTCGTGGGAGCAGCCTTGGCTAAGTGGTCGCACCAATACACGAGTACAGGTACAGGTAGATTAACCTAACCATGTAGGCACTTTCATATTGTAAACCTAACTGTTTTATCTTTGGAAAATTTAAGGGAGTAAAATACATTAAAATAAAGTAAAAAGTAAATAAAATCTGATTGGGGACAACACCCAATAAACCTATTTTATTCACATCTATTGCAAAAGGAATACATTTTTTTTATCAAGGGACAATATTCTACTACAAGTTGTGAATATTCGGTCTCTGTTGCGGAGCCCACTTGAATGCATTTCTACTATTGTGGTCAGGATGAATGGAAATGCCTCTTTATAGATAAAAATCATGCAAAGAATCGGCTCCATTAGAGTATCATAGCCCTCGATTTGACCTGGTCAAAATTTCATGGTTCTTAATAATAGATTTTCTTTATTCAGTTTAATCCAGCGTTGAGTAAAGGTTTGATGAGCATAAAAATACTCATGATGCTAGATCATGAGGGGATAAGAATGTCAAATGAATTGCATTGCTCAAAGGTGGGCACGAGTGGGGTACATAGTCCAGAGAAGATTCTTCGTGATTGAGATCCTAATACATGAAAAAGCTTACAACACCCAAAAAATCTGATTTATACAGATGAAATCCAAAGTCTGACTGGATAGTTGGGCTTTATTATATTTGCTACAATGTTTTTTTAATCCAAGGAAGTCACACACCAAGGTGAATAGGTGATGCACATTTGTCAATCTCCATCATTAATAAAGTAAAAAGTTGAGGGGTGAAACCGAAATCCGGGTATTGGGGGTTCCCATGAAACCAACAAAACCCATTTGCTAAAGTGTCCTATTTCTATAAAGCAGGGGAGGGACCTCTTTTTAGGTGGCTGTGGAGGATCCGAATCCGTCCTCCATTTGATGTAAGCAAATAAAAACGGGTGGCTATAGAGTATCAGAATCTGTCCACCATCTGTTCTAACCATATAAAACAGGACCCAGCCCTGCTGCCTAGTGCAGGTTAAGGGACATGCATGCCCGAAATAAAATCTTTGTGGAGCCCCTCAGCTAAATGTGGGCTCTCATTATTGGCCTCACTTGATCCACCACCGTAAGTTTTCATAATCCAAAATAAGTGCACAATCGATCCAATGATTCAGTACATTTACATGGGTGCGGATTCCAGAGACATGTAACTATCCTCTGGTTTATGGTCCACTCATAGGGACCATTAAAGTGGGCCCAACTAGTATTTGTGGTGCATGTGGGGTGTAATGGTTCGGTTAATAGTTCATTTTGAGAAAATCGTTAACTGAATCATGTTTCACGGTTTTTGGCCTTTAAAAGCCGTAGCCATAACCGAACCGTGAAAAACCGTTAAAAACCGAATCACGGTTAACGGTTCAATTAGGTTAATTTTCACTTAAAAAAAAATTGTGAAAATTTTGTCATTTACCAATTAAATTCACTGTGAAAAAAAAAATCATAGTCGGAGAATGACATAATATGTTACTGTAAAAAAAAAAGTTATTTTCCTTCAGGCCCTTAGATTTTTTTCTTATTAAAGAAACGGTTTGGTTAACCTTGTGTTTTGGAAACACGGTTAATCAAACCGCAGTTAACGGTTCGATTCGATTAATAATCATGAGTTGAGACAAAAACCGTAACAAAACTATGAAGCACGGTTTTTCGATTTCAATAACTGTAACCGTGATCGAACCGTAAAGCACGATTTTCCAATTTCAATAACCGTAACCGTAATCGAATCGTGAAGCACACTTATTAACTGCGGGTTAAACGATTTTTCGATTTTCTTTTACACCCGTTGGATGGGGTGCTCACATTATCTAATCTAATTAAAGAACGACTTGCCTGCTCTTGTAGCTTTCGCCCCACGGACCAGAGTCCTATTAACTAAAAGCCTGCCTTCCATCGAGTAAACACTCCAAACACCGTAACTCATCAAAAGCAACCAAATCGGAGTGAATCTCTCACGCCTTGGAACCAAATTTACCGCCATTTCCATTCAATTTCAGCAACTCTAACAACAACAAGAACAGAGAAAAGAGAAAAAAGAAGAGAGAATAAGACTATAAGAGAACTCTTTTGGAAAGCTAATAAAAAAAGAAGATTCCAAAAACCAAAATCATTGAAAGAAGATTCCTTACAGATGTTTCATAGTTTCATCCAAACAAGAAATGAAAAGTCATTTACCACGCATCCAAATCACAAATTACTACTTTTTCTATATCAGAATCTTGCGTTTCATGTCGAATTGGATACAAAAAGGAGTGCTTTTGGCCAAAACAAGAATGAATAGATACAGATCATTAAAGATATAAAAATCCATGGGATCTGAGAAAACATATCAAAAATAGAACAGAGAAGAATCTCATTTGATTTCATTTGAACCAGAAGCTAAAAACTTCAAAGAGATTAGAATCTCAAATCCGAACTCAATCTGATCTCGTTTGGATGATGAAAACAGCAATGATTAAGATTAAGGAATGTAGAAATGAAGAAATCATGAAGAAGAATACCAATTAAACGATCGGAAGAGATGAATCAGAGCTCAGTCGTCATTAACTCGAAGAAATCCAATTGAAAACGAAGAGAAACAGAGCATTTGAAGAGAGAGAGAGAGGAGCAGAGGAAGTGAAGATAGAAGAAGAAGAGCTACAGTTATTCTGGATTCAGACATCCAGTTATATGTAATGTGATAATATCGCGATAAATTGGAAAAGACAAGTTTTCTTTTGTTTTTATCGTAACACTAATCATTTATATGTTTCGTAAAATATCGGCGATCCATTATTCCAGTGTCACTGTTACCATTTTTGTAGTTGTATCTTGACCGCATGTTATGTGATTTGGGAAAGATTAATGGCATAGTAAGTTCAACTTGAATGGATTTATCTAAGATTAGATAGGATTGGATTTTACTTTAATGGCGTGTTTGGCATCATGCCAAATTGCCAATGGGATGTTTCCGTGTTTCCGTGGGATGAGACCGGATAAACCGTATTTGATAAGTATAATAAAGTTTTTCAAAATTTGTTTTCCCTAGAATGATCCCTAAAATGGTGTCCCGTTGAGTAAAAAATGGAAAACGATTAAGTTGCTTGATTTCCTAATGAGAGTCGCCAGTTAAGAGTTCATCTAATATTTCTTCTATAATCAACTCCGTTTTTTTCATTCCTTAAATGGGGAGTGCTACTTTACACACACCCGTGTCTCTAACCAGCCGACATATTACTTATTTTCTTTGAAAACGAAAAGAATTCTAACCGTAGTTTGATTTTTCGAACTCTTTAATCGTCTCTTTCTGCGCTTCTTGTTCTTGGTTGAGAGTAGCCCTGTGTACTTTTAATATTGCATAGCTCTCTTGAGATATTAGTGCAAAAACCTAGTGTTAAAATAAGTTCAATTATAAATAATGTATAATACACTATGAAATACTGTTGAAATCATATTTATAGAGGTTTTCTTCTTTTTTTTCATTTTTCTTCTTGATTCATGTTAGTGTGAAATTCTGGTAATATTCTGAAAATAATTGAAATTCCTTTCCAAGAAAATGCTTAACATCATCAAGATTCAAAATGCCACACATAAAAATTATTTTGTAAAATTCACAAAAGTACAAAATCCTACCTGATTTGTAGTGGACAGACAGTTGGGGGGTGCCGTGAGCCTTGATCAATTCCACCTTGTTCATTATCTGTATTCTTATTAGTGAAATATTATGCACATAAAATGACAGATTATCTAGGCAACACCCTCCCTCTTATTAGTTGTATCGTTGGCAAATTTTGATCTGACCGACTCAACCTACATTTAATCTGTATTTGACCCGCATTATATATGGGCCAGCCATGGTTTAGATGGAACCTACCCGCAGTCAGAATGAGTTGAGTTAGGGTCAAGCCTCTCAACCTGCATAACTTGCCTAACCCATTTAAATAAGTTGGTTTAGGGTCAGCCCACATTTAAACAATTTGTTAATTTAATATGTTGATTTAGAATAGCCATTTTTCTTGTATGGAATGAGCAAAGTTTGTGTTGGGCTTTCTTAGCCTGGAGTTTAACTCAAATATATATACTGTTAATATATTTGAAATGGAATGGGTTTAGGTCACGCTTTTTATAGTTGGGTCGGATTAAACGGGTTGACACACTTTAAATGGAGATTGTGCAGATGTCGGGTTGACCTGCAACACGTGCTTACTTGACCCATTTTAAAAGCGGGTTGGATTTGGGTTGAGCTTCAGCCTGTGGGTTGTGCCCTGTCATTTGTCAAGCCCACCAATCTTGACTGGACCAACCCATTTGTCGTGTCTAATCATGCAGACATAACTTCCTTGTGTTGTTCTTGATCCTAATGTCACATACTAGATTAGTATGATCAATAATTATCATATTGTGAAATCTCATCAAGACCTAAAACGAAGGGTTAAGATCATTTGATTGGGTACAATACTTATATTCTTCTAAGCGCAACATGCAAATTGTTTTATATTTACGTAAGATGCATCTAAGTGGGCCCCTTTTAAAGTTTTAAGAGATGTCAAACTTTTTTTCAAAATGAAGAAAAGAATAGCAGCATAGAGTAGCATAACCAGGAGGGTTTGCATCTTTAATTTCTAAAACCATCATGAAGAAGGCCCGGCACCTGAAAATGTAAGTGCTGGTGGGCCCATTCTTGATGGATCACTAGAGGTTAGAGTTAGAAGGTGATGACCTGCTAAATTCATCTGATCATTTGTTCTCCATACACACCCAAGGATCACAATTGAGACTCTGCAGATTAGGATTAGAAATCTCAAGCTGTGATGATTAAGAAGAATTGAAGATGGAACAATATCTTCTTTAAGGTGACCTCGATGTGATTGGGCAACGTGCTGATTGGTTTGGTACAAAGATGCGTCCAATTCACACTTCATTGTGCAGACACACCCCATTCCATCTTTGTCAAAGATATGGTCCCAATTTGTCAATTATTTGGTCCCCGCATGGTGGGCCCCACTTTTATTTTGGCCCACTGATTCAAAATCGGAGCTGAAAGGTATAGCACCTTTGAATTAAAGGTTTTGTAGGTTGAGTAAATGAATTTTCATGGGCAACGTTGTAAGGCTTATAGTTTAGGAGTAGGGTTGGGCCTGGTCTTTACCCAGCGTGGGCCATTAACAACCCTAGTAGGATTTGGAATTGGTGTCTTTTGAATGCTAGTGTTTAAAACTCTACTTGGAGTTGAGAATTCTGAATTCCAACATGCAGGAGTTCATAAAACTCACGCAAACAACAATTGTTCTATTATGCTTTGTGGGGCTCACATTTTATATGCGTCGAAGTTGCATCCTACATGACCGATATTAGATTCTATGGCAATGGTTACAACTATAAGCCCAGAAGCGTAATTTGGGCGGGGACGCTTTGGCTTGTGTTAAGTAGATCATGAATTCTATATTTTTTAAATTGAAAACTAATTTCAAGAAGAAAGTTTAGAGACTGGTTAGATGTGGAATAATACACCCAGAGAAAAATAAGGGTTTTTTTTTTTTTTTTTGGTACGGTCACATGTATATCTCAAAAATCCTCCTTTGTTACCAAACTCCACATATTTTCCTGCCCGTTTTTCGTAGTGTCCGTACAATGAAAGAGTAAAAAATTCACTTTTTTTTTTGTCAATATCACAACACTTAATGTGATACCGCAACTTCTATGTGCAATATCTTGCGATTTCATAAAAAATTTCATGTGATATTGTATAAAGTGTTACGTATAAACTCAACATTCGCCTTTTTTTATTTATTTATATTTTCATCCCAATCTATATCTTTCGTTCTAGCAACCATTCCTTGATTTCACTGCCCATTTCTAGCTTCCTCTTCTATTGTGGTATATTTCATCCTATTATTCTTTGTGTTTATGATCTTTTTCCTTCTTTCGTGTCTTAGTGAAGGTGTTTGGGAGACAATGTAACCCACACATATGGAAAGATGAGCCCATACAAGTGGCAAGTAGCCCCACGAATGTTGGAATAGAGGCACTCAAGGATTGATCCATGGGCAGGCAAGTAACAACTCTGGTTACCAACCAACTGATTAAACCCCATGTTGTCACTATTTTTTTTTAAAAGGGTGTTTTATGGTATATATCTTTTTTTTTCAAATACAGAGAATTAGTACCCATGAATTGTAAAATAAATATGGTAAGATTACTTAGGTATAGAATTGATTAGGATAATGCATTGTTATTTGGTTGTTATTATTGCAAAAATATGTGCCTTTATGCTATTCTAAATATCGATGCTTAGATTTTAAATTTGTTAATGTTGCATGTTAATCGTGGGCTCTAACTACAGAGTTTCGGTTGTAGTTTTAGTAACCCAGTGAGTACGGGGTCAATCTTCATAGAGCGGTTTAAAATCCAAATCATTTTCAACTTGAAATTGTACCCTTAGAACAAATTAAGAAGTTAAAACTAATAAAATAACTAAATTATGTAATGAAGTCTCTAAATTCAAAATTAATCTTAATTTAATTCCTAAAACCTAATTTGATCCAGTTTTCGTCCTCATAAATTCGCAATTTCCGGTTTTCCTCCTCTCTTAATTTAATTCCTAAAACCTAATTTGGTCCAGTTTTCGTCCTCATAAATTCGCAATTTCCAGCAGAGAGGAGGAAAACCGGAAATTGCAGGAAAACCGCGGATGAATACGGTGGCAATCCTGCAAAACTATTTTTTAGGCTTTTTTTCCTTCTTTAATTGTTGGTGGGTCATGGGTCTGGGCTTAGTTCACAATATGATGGATGGACATGTGTGAATAACAATTGGATGAAATAATATCAAATCCCAATAAATAAAATAAATCGTACATTTACTTTACCGGTGGAGTGGAGTAACTGGTCAATATAACAGAGAACAAAAGTAAGGGTGTATTAAATTCAAAAGGTGAGAGTAGCATTTTTATTTTTTCTGTTAAAAAGTAGAGTATTTTTTTTATGGGAGCTCATGGATTGGGATTTGGGCATGGGGTTCAGTTTATTAATAGATAGGCCGTGCTCAGTTTCTTTTTTTTTTTATTTACACTTAGTGCTTGAGAGCCGATATTCCCGTCCCCCCCAAATATATATATATATATATATATATTTATGAGGGAGGGAGGGAGGGAGCAGCAATGTGGGGACTCAAGCCCATGACCTCAAAGAGAAGGTGATATGACCAGAGCAGTTGTGCTGGCTTAGGACTCGGAACCAAGTTTAGATGTTGATTACAAGATTGCAAAATCTCGTGTCATTGCTTTAGATTAAATACGTGATAACACTAAGTTCTTTTAAAATTTCTTTCATAGATGTGTCTCTTAAGGGCCCCTATGTTTGCATGGAATTGAATTTTTAAGAATTTATTATCAAGTGAATGACACCGATGATCATTAAAGACTGCGAGTGATGGAAGGTTTGAGGATGGAGTTGTAGACAGGAGCAAATTGCTTTAATAGAGTGATATCTCGGATTTTATTGTTTAATTATGGTGAAGTTATTTGATGACCATTTATATATTTCTACTTTTATTTATGGGGAAGTATAAATATTAAAATGACTAGAAAATCAATTCCACATGTGTCAATTGCCAAAGTCAGCTTGTGTGATTTTTTTTTTCTCTCTATTCATATCATATGAGAGTTCACTATATATAGGCTACAAGAAAAAACGCAACTGTGGATTCTGTCATTCTATTTTATGTTAATTGGAAATGGAAAGCTCCTGGGACTTTATTTGGACACTCACTGGCAAGGGCGGTAAATTCGCATTTTTCAGTTTTCATCCTCATAAATTTGCAATTTTCAGTTTTCCTCCTCTCTGAGAGGATGAAAACCGAAAATTGCAGGAATACCGCGGATGAGTACGGCGGCAATCCTGCAAAATGATTTTTTAGGCTTTTTTTTCCTTCTTTTACTTGTTGGTGGGTCACGGGTCTGGGCTTAGTTCACAATATGATGGATGGACATGTGTGAATAACAATTGGATGAAATAATATCAAATCACAATAAATAAAATAAATCGTACATTCACTTTACCGGTGGAGTGGAGTAACTGGTCAATATAACAGAGAACAAAAGCAAGGGTGTATTAGAATCAAAGGGTGAGAGTAGCATTTTTATTTTTTCTGTTAAAAAGTCGAGTATTTTTTTTATTTTTTATTTTTTATGGGAGCTCATGGATTGGGATTTGGGCATGGGGTTCAGTTATTAATACATAGGTCGTGCTCAGTTTCTTTTTTTTTTATTTACACTTAGTGCTTGAGAGCCGATATTCCCGTCCCGCCCAAATATATATATATATATATATTTATGAGGGAGGGAGGGAGCAGCAATGCGGGGACTCAAGCCCATGACCTCAAAGAGAAGGTGATATGACCAGAGCAGCTTTGCTGGCTTAGGACTTGGTAAGAAGCTTAATTTTCTTTTCTATAGGTCGGGCTCGGGCTTCATCATTTCCATGCGGCTTGGGCTCAGGCCAACAACTTCAGGCATGACTCATGCTTGGGCCAAGTTTAGGCTGAAGTGCAGAAGTGGCTGTTGGGCATTGCTCGGAATAGCCCTACCTCGTCAATGAATACCCCTAGTCTTTTTTTATCATTCTCTTGCATGAGAGAGTGTCCTTTTAACCTTTTTTTTTCATGGAAGAGATGGTATCCGAAACCTAATATTTTTTATTTGACCCTCTCTTTTTAATGTCTCTCGTATTAGCCCTTCACTTTACTTAACTGGTAAAGTTAGCTTGCCAAATATGAAATAGTTCGTGAGTGAGAAGTCGACGAATAGGGCTGTGTCCACTCGTGACTAAATCCTACTTTAAAAAATTAGCAACATCTGGGCTTTTTGGATCGGATCCTTACAGGTGACGAGTGGGTTTCACTATGGAATAGGTAGCAGCGAAATGGGCTCTCTCAAACAAAGTACAAGATGGACTGAACACGAAAAAACTGATTCAGTAAGGGCATGCTTGCCTCAATTTAGGATGATTATAGGTTAACCAAATTGATCTAGTCCTAACTAGACCACTCTCCGTCTCCTGAGTAGGCCTTTCTGAGTTGGCGAAAAGGACTCTCAAAGGCTTGCGCTAGCTAGGGCTAACTTGTGTCTGGCCTTTTTGGTCGACAGGCAGGGGCGGATGAAGGGGGGGGGGGCGGGGGTGGCTGCAGCCCACCCAAGATTTTAGCCTAAAAAAAAAAAAACTAGATTTTCAATTTTGGCAGATACCAAGCTTCCTTATTGAATATGTTAAAATGAGCACACAGTTGGTCATCCTCCTTTGATCAGTAACAAAAGCCATAGTTTTAACAACATTTGTAAGAAACTTGGAGAGTCTCAAGATACAGCGACTGTGTTTTATCAGAGGAATTTGTCTCCTATTCAGGTTCATTGCCTCCCAAATCTTCCATTCTTCTTCCCTTTTTCACGTGGTTGATGACTGAAACATGCTTTTTGTTAGGTTTTTTAAGATGGGTTTTTCTTTTCTTTCTTTTTTCCCTTTTTTCATGTGTTTGATGACTTAAACATGGTTCCCCTCGTCCCCCCTTTCTTGTGGGTTTTCTCCTCCTTATCATTCTCTGTTTGGATGATGACTGAAACATGGGTTTTGTTGGGTTTTTTTTGGTGGGTTTTCTGACTCCTACTCATTATTTTCTCTTTGGATGATGCCTGAAACATTTATGTTTCTTGTAAAGTTTAACAACATTTCAATAAAAGTTTTATCTTAGCCCAAAGAATTTTTTTAGTGTAACTTAAGTGCAGCGCCCCCCCCCCCCCCCCCCCCCCCATATTAGAAGTCCTGGATCTGCCCCTGTCAGCAGGAATCCTATATATGGGGTGTTTCCCGTTAAAATCGCCTAGAAAGAGAGAAGAGACATTCTTAGACAACTTTTGAGAGCTGTCTATCTATTTTCATTACAGTCAACATATATTTGACTCACCATTCTGTTATGATCGTTTAACCTTCTCTTTCTTATTTCATATATTATATTTAACCCATGCATTGCACAACGTTTTTGCTGGTCTTAAAGTGAGAATGCAGCCCATGACAATTATGTATGTGTTTACCAATCTCATGGCCATGCACGACCTATATTTTCTGAGAAATTTCCAAACTAAATGTATTTTGAGTTCTACAAAATTATTGATTCTTCTATACGGGGTGCATAATTGTTACCATAAAAAACCAAAGATCCAAAAATCTATTGTTGAGAATATACGTGAAACCAGTGAAACCTTCATTTCAACAGGTCAAAAAAAAAAAGCCTATAATCGCAGACATGTAGGGTTGTAAACGGATATCCGATTACTCGAAAGTTCCGACCTGTAAAATAACCGAGTCTGGAACCTATTTTAGGTTCCGATTATTCATAAACGGGTCCGGGTCCGGGTCCGTAACCTAATTCAGGTTCCAATTGATAAACGGGTCCGGGTCCAAACGGGTTGCGACATGTGGACCAAGGACCCGGCTTATGAGCGTTTGATATTGCAAATTGTACCTCAAAATCAACTTTTTTTGGACGTTTTTATATACAATATTAGAGGTAGTAGACTTTGACGCACTGTTATAAGCTGAATGATTTTTTGTTTGTCTCCATTCATATCATATGGGAGTTCACTATATATGGGCAACAAGAAAAAACGTACCTGTGGATTCTTTCATTCTATTTTAGGTTAATTGGAAATGGAAAGGTCCTGGGACTTTATTTGGATACACACGCAGCTTTACCGCTGCTGGCAAGGGCAGTAAATTCACATTTTCCAGTTTTCGTCCTCATAAATTCGCAATTTCCAGTTTTCCTCCTCTCTGAGAGGAGGAAAACCGGAAATTGCAGGAATACCGTGGATGCATCCGGCGGTAATCCTGCAAAACGATTTTTTAGGCTTTTTTTCCTTCTTTTACTTGTTGGTGGGTCACGGGTCTGGGCTTAGTTCACAATATGATGGATGGACATGTGTGAATAACAATTGGATGAAATAACATCAAATTACAATAAATAAAATAAATCGTAAATTTACTTTACCGGTGAGGTGGAGTAACTGGTCAATATAATAGAGAACAAAAGTAAGGGTGTAGTAGAATCAAAAGGTGAGAGTAGCATTTTTATTTTTTCTGTTAAAAAGTAGAGTATTTATTTTTTATTTTTTATGGGTGCTCGTGGATTGGGAGCGCTTTGGGCATGGGGTTCAGTTATTAATAGATAGGCCGTGCTCAGTTTATTTTTATTATTATTTATACTTAGTGCTTGAGAGCCGATATTCCCGTCCCGCCCAAATCTATATATATTTATGAGGGAGGGAGGGAGCAGCAATGCGGGGACTCAAGCCCATTACCTCAAAGAGAAGGTGATGTGACTAGAGCAGTTGTGCTAGCTTAGGACTAGGTAAGAAGCTTAATTTTCTTTTCTATAGGTCGGGCTCGGGCTTCATCATTTCCATGCGGCTTGGGCTTGGGCCAACAACTTCAGGTATGACTCATGCTTGGGTCAGGTTTAGGCTTCTAGTTCAGAAGTGGCTGTTGGGCATTGTTCGGAATAGTCCTACCTCGTCAATGAACACCCCTAGTCTATTTTTATCATTCTCTTGCATGAGAAACCTTTTTTTTCATGGAAGAGATGCTATTCGAAACCTAATATTTTTTTTATTTGACCCTCTCTTTTTAATGTCTCTCGTATTAGCCCTTCACTTTACTTAACTGGTAAAGTAAGCTTACCAAATATGAAATAATTCGTGAGTGAGAAGTCGACGAATAGGGCTGTGTCCACTCGTGACTAAATCCTACTTTAAAAAATCAACAACATCTCGGCCTTTTGGATCGGATCCTTACAGGTGACGAGTGGGTTTCACTATGGAATTGGTAGCAGCGGAATGGGCTCTCTCAAACCAAGTACAAGATGGACTGAACACGGAAAAATTGATTCAGTAAGGGCATGATTGCCTCAATTTAGGATGATTATAGGTTAACCAAATTGATCTAGTCCTAACTAGACCGCTCTCCGTCTCCCGAGTAGGCCTATCTGAGTTGGCGAAAAGGACTCTCAAAGGCTTGCGCTACCTAGGGCTAACTTGTGTCTGGCCTTTTTGTCAGCAGAATCCTGTATATGGGGAGTTTCCCGTTAAAATTGCCTAGAAAGAGAGAAGAGACATTCTTAGACAGCTTTTGAGAGCTGTCTATCTATTTTCATTACAGTCAACATATATTTGACTCACCATTCTGTTATGATCGTTTAACCTTCTCTTTCTTATTTCATATATTATTTAACCCATGCATTGCACAACGTTTTTCTGGTCTTAAAGTGAGAATGCAGCCCATGACAATTATGTATGTGTTTAGTAATGTCATGGCCATGCACGACCTATATTTTCAAAGAAATTTCCAAACTAAATGTATCTTGGGTTCTACGAAATTATTGATTCTTCTATACGGGGTGCATAATTGTTACCATAAAAATCAAAGATCCAAAAATCTACGGTTGAGAATATACTTGAAACCAACGAAACCTTCATTTCAACAGGATAAAAAAAAAAGCCTATACTCGCTGACATGTAGGGTTGTAAACGGATATCCGATTACCCGAAAGTTCCGACCTGTAAAATAACCGGGTCTGGAACCTATTTTTGGTTCCGATTTTTCATAAACGGGTCCGGGTCCGGGTCCGTAACCTAATTCAGGTTCCGATTGATAAACGGGTCTGGGTCCAAACGGGTTCCGACATGTGGACACGGGACCCGGCTTATGAGCGTTTGATATCGCAAATTGTTCCTCAAAATCAACTTTTTTTGGACGTTTTTATATACAATATTAGAGGTAGTAGACTTTGACGCACTGTTATAAGCTGAATGATATGCTTATTTTAAAAAAATGAAGGAAAAAGATAAATTAGAATCAATTTTGGAACTAGATTCCAGTCCTCTAGGTGGACCCGGATCTCGGTTTTCCTATCAAAGCCGGGTCTAGAACCAACTAAACAGGTTCCGAGTCAAGATCGGATCCGGAACCGGAACCGTTATTTAGAAACGTGTCCAGGTCCACTATGGTTCCGATCTGGAACGGTTCCGTTTGCAACCCTACAAACATGCCCTAGTAGTCGACACATCACTGATTTTCTGTGCATGTAAGCAACTATGTGGTGTTTAGCTACGACCCTAAATAGTTATCGTGCTTGATTTGATCAGTTCCATCAGTCCTTCGGCTTGTTGGTTAGGTCCAGAGAGTTTTAAAATCTAAGCATGTGAACGAAAACCAAGTTTAGATGTTGATTACAAGATTGCAAAATCTCGTGTCATTGCTTTAGATTAGATACGTGATAACACTAAGTGCTTTTAAAATTTCTTTCATAGATGTGGTCTCTTAAGGGCCGCCCCAATGTTTGCATGGAATTGAATTTTTAAGAATTTATTATCAAGTGAATGACACCGATGATCATTAAAGACTGCGAGTGATGGAAGGTTTGAGGATGGAGTTGTAGACATGAGCAAATTGCTTTAATAGAGTGATATCTTGGATTTTATTCTCTAATTATGGGGAAGTTATTTGATGACTATTTATATATTTCTACTTTTATTTATGGGGAAGTATAAATATTAAAATGACTAGAAAATCAATTCCACATGTGTCAATGGCCAAAGTCAGCTAGTGTGATTTTTTTTTTGTCTCCATTCATATCATATGGGAGTTCACTATAAATTGGCTGTAAGAAAAAACGAAATTGTGGATTCTTTCATTCTATTTTAGGTTAATTGGAAATGGAAAGGTCCTGGGACTTTATTTGGACACTCACGCAGCTTTATCGCTGCTGGCAAGGGCGGTAAATTTGCATTTTTCAGTTTTCGTCCACATAAATTCCCAATTTCCAGTTTTCCTCCTCTCTAAGAGGAGGAAAACCGGAAATTGCAGGAATACTGCAGATGCATGCGGCGGTAATCCTGCAAAACGATTTTTTAGGCTTTTTTTACTTCTTTTATTTGTTGGTGGGTCACGGGTCTGGGCTTAGTTCACAATATGATGGATGGGCATGTGTGAATAACAATTGGATGAAATAATATCAAATCACAATAAATAAAATAAACCGTAAATTTACTTTACCGGTGAAGTGGAGTAACTGGTCAATATAACAGAGAACAAAAGTAAGGGTGTAGTAGAATCAAAAGGTGAGAGTAGCATTTTTATTTTTTCTGTTAAAAAGTGGAGTATTTTTTTTTATTTTTTATGGGAGCTCATGGATTGGGCTTTGGGCATGGGGTTCAGTTATTAATAGATAAGTTGTGCTCAGTTTTTTTTTTTATTTACACTTAGTGCTTAAGAGCCGATATTCCCGTCCCGCCCAAATATATATATATATATATATATATTTATGAGGGAGGGAGGGAGCAGCAATGCGGGGACTCAAGCCCAGGACTTCAAAAAGAAGGTGATATGACTAGAGCAGCTGTGCTGGCTTAGGACTTGGTAAGAAGCTTAATTTTCTTTTCTATAGGTCGGGCTCGGGCTTCATCATTTCTAAGCAGGTTGGGCTCGGGCCAACAACTTCACGCATGACTCATGCTTGGGCCAGGTTTAGGCTTCTAGTTGAGAAGTGGCTATTGGGCATTGCTCGGAATAGCCCTACCTCGTCAATGAACACCCCTAGTCTTTTTTTATCATTCTCTTGCTTGAGAGAGTGTCCTTTTAACCTTTTTTTTTTCATGGAAGAGATGGTATTCGAAACCTAATATTTTTTTTATTTGACCCTCTCTTTTTAATGTCTCTCGTATTAGCCCTTCACTTTACTTAACTGGTAAAGTAAGCTTACCAAATATGAAATAGTTCGTGAGTGAGAAGTCGACGAATAGGGCTGTGTCCACTCGTGACTAAATCCTACTTTAAAAAATCAACAACATCTCGGCTTTTTGGATCGGATCCTTACAGGTGACATGTGGGTTTCACTATGGAATAGGTAGCAGCGGAATGGGCTCTCTCAAACCAAGTACAAGATGGACTGAACACGGAAAAATTGATTCAGTAAGGGCATGATTGCCTCAATTTAGGATGATTATAGGTTAACCAAATTGATCTAGTCCTAACTAGACCGCTCTCCGTCTCACGAGTAGGCCTATCTGAGTTGGCGAAAAGGACTCTGAAAGGCCTGCGCTAGCTAGGGCTAACTTGTGTCTGGCCTTTTTGGTTAGCAGTAATCCTATATATGGGGCGTTTCCCGTTAAAATCGCCTAGAAAGAGAGAAGAGACATTCTTAGACAGCTTTTGAGAGCTGTCTATCTATTTTCATTACAGTCAACATATATTTGACTCACCATTCTGTTAACCTTCTCTTTCTTATTTCATATATTATTTAACCCATGCATTGCACAACATTTTTGCTGGTCTTAAAGTGAGAATGCAGCCCATGACAATTATGTATGTGTTTACCAATCTCATGGCCATGCACGACCTATATTTTCCGAGAAATCTCCAAACTAAATGTATCTTGGGTTCTACGAAATTATTGATTCTTCTATACGAGGTGCATAACTGTTACCATAAAAAACCAAAGATCAAAAAATCTACGATTGAGAATATACTTGAAACCAGCGAAACCTTCATTTCAACAGGATTAAAAAATAAGCCAATACTCGCAGACATGTAGGGTTGCAAATGGGTATCCGATTACCCGGAAGTTCCGACCTGTAAAATAACCGGGTCTGGAACCTATTTTAGGTTTCGATTATTCATAAACGGGTCCGGGTCCCTAAACTAATTTAGGTTCCGATAGATAAACGGGTCCGGGTCCAAACGGGTTCCGACATGTGGACCCGGGACCCGGCTTATGAGCGTTTGATATTGCAAATTGTACCTTAAAATCAACTTTTTTTGGACATTTTTATATACAATATTAGAGGTAGTAGACTTTGACGCACTGTTATAAGCTGAATGATTGCTTATTTTAAGAAAAATGAAGGAAAAAGATAAATTTGAATAGATTTTGGAACTAGATTCCTGTCCTCTAGGTGGACCTGGATCCGGGTTTTCTTATTGGAGCCGGGTCTAGAACCAACTAAACAGGTTCCGAGTCAAGACCAGATTCGGAACCAGAACCGTTATTTAGAAACGTGTCTGAGTCCACTATGGTTCCGATCCGGAACGGTTCCGTTTGCAACCCTACAAACATGCCCAAGTAGTCGACACATCACTGACTTTCTGTGCTTGTAAGCAACTATGTGGTGTTTAGCTACGGTCCTAAATAGTTATTGTGCTTGATTTGACCAGTTCCATCAGTCTTTCGGCTTGTTGGTTAGGTCCAAAGAGTTTCCGAATCTAAGAATGTCAACGAAAACCGAGTTTAGAAGTTGATTACAAGATTGCAAAATCTCGTGCCATTGCTTTAGAGTAGATACGTGATAACACTAAGTGCTTTTAAAATTTCTTTCATAGATGTGTTCTCTTAAGGGCCCCTATTTTTGCATGGAATTGAATTTTTAAGAATTTATTATCAAGTGAATGACACCGATGATCATTAAAAACTGCGAGTGATGGAAGGTTTGAGGATGGAGTTGTAGACATGAGCAAATTGCTTTAATAGAGTGATATCTCGGATTTTATTGTTTAATTATGGGGAAGTTATTTGATGACCATTTATATATTTCTACTTTTATTTATGGGGAAGTATAAATATTAAAATGACTAGAAAATCAATTCCACATGTGTCAATTGCCAAAGTCAGCTTGTGTCATTTTTTTTTTCTCTCCATTCATATCATATGGGAGTTCACTATATATGTGCTACAAGAAAAAACACAACTGTGGATTCTTTCATTCTATTTTATGTTACTTGGAAATGGAAAGGTCCTAGGACTTTATTTGGACACTCACGCAGCTTTACCGCTGCTGGCAAGGGCGGTAAATTCGCATTTTCCAGTTTTCGTTGTTATAAATTCGCAATTTCCAGTTTTCCTCCTCTCTGAGAGGAGGAAAACCGGAAATTCCAAGAATACCGTGGATGCATATGGCGACAATCCTGCAAAACGATTTTTTAGGCTTTTTTTCCTTTTTTTGCTTGTTGGTGGGTCAAGGGTCTGGGCTTAGTTCACAATATGATGGATGGACATGTGTGAATAACAATTGGATGAAATAATATCAAATCACAATAAATAAAATAAATTGTAAATTTACTTTACTGGTGAAGTGGAGTAACTGGTCAATATAACAGAGAACAAAAGTAAGGGTGTAGTAGAATCAAAAGGTGAGAGTAGCATTTTTATTTTTTCTGTTAAAAAGTGGAGTATTTTTTTATTTTTTATGGGAGCTCATGGATTGGGCTTTGGGCATGGGGTTTAGTTATTAATAGATAGGCCGGCTCAGTTTCTTTTTTCTTTTTATTTACACTTAGTGCTGATATTCCCGTCCTGCCCAAATATATATATATATATATATATATATATTTATGAGGGAGGGAGGGAGCAGCAATGCGAGGACTCAAGCCCATGACCTCAAAGAGAAGGTGATATGACCAGAGTAGCTGTGCTGGCTTAGGACTTGGTAAGAAGCTTAATTTTCTTTTCTATAGGTCGGGCTTGGGCTTCATCATTTCCATGCGGCTTGGGCTCGGGCCAACAACTTCAGGCATGACTCATGCTTGGGCCAGGTTTAGGCTTCTAGTTTAGAAGTGGTTGTTGGGCATTGCTCGGAATAGCCCTACCTCGTCAATGAACACCCCTAGTCTTTTTTTATCATTCTCTTGCATGAGAGAGTGTCCTTTTAACCTTTTTTTTTCTCCGAAAACTCCAGTTGGAATAGAATTTTGTCCGGATGGGTCCCGCTTCAATATGGGCTCTTCAGTATTTGATGTGTTGAATTAGAATGTGTAGAAAATGAAAATTGTAGACCTTTGTCACGGGACCCTCTTTCAAGCACACATAGTCATCTTGGGCACTGCATTGCTGATTGAAGCTTGTAAGGAAGTAAATTGAAGAATTCTCCAAGTGAACCTCACACACACGCACATATGAAAATCAATCAGGGGAATCCACTCATCATATCAGTTGAAGAGTCCTAACTACAGTAGAAGACTTTCATAAGGCTCACTGTTCAAGCAAATGAAATGTCCCACATGACAGGGTCCGTAGTAGTTGCAAATTTGAAATAATTCATAGATAATTTAAAGAGTACAATTCTGATGGGAGTAAAAGAAGAAGAGTTTGAATTAGCCACAACTGATCTCCTTTCAAATATGAAAGTTGTGTAGAGATAGAGTCCACTGCAAATCAAATTTCTAAAATTAATCTCATTTTTCTCAGGATAGCCTATCTTAAAATGGCCATAACTTTCAATCTAACCATCAGATCGATGAAATTTACCTACGGTTGGAAATCTTATTTAGAGTAGATATCCATGGAACCCAAGATTGTACAAATCAGAGCTAAATTGATAAAGCTATGAGCCGAGAAACTTTGAAGTCCATTTTTAAACGAGATTGCAATTAAATCTACACAGTTGATAATTTATTGTTGCACATCCCTTGTGGGACCCCATTTGAAAATTAGCCAAGCCATCCAGAGGTTTCCAGACACTTCCACCTCATTCAAATTCAAAAAAGATAAGAGATATACTTCATTAAAGAAGATAAATCAAATCTGTAGAGAAGGTGTCTAGATTTAATGAATCTGTAAGATAACCAGGAGTTATAAAAGGAACCCATACGTGAAGCATTCAAAGGGAGAAGGTGGGACGTCCACCACCACCCTCCATTCCTCCATCATTCTCTCTTTTCTTAATTAATATAATTTAAGAATTATTTTTGGGTATTCTAGAGCTCTGTTATAGAAATTAGGATTTTTACAAGAGAGGTTTCTGAGAGCGCACAGATAAAGCTAAGTAGATCTTTGATTTATTTATAATTTTTCTATTACTTTATTTTCTCTTTTAAACGAATGTTTTATTAGAATAATAAATCTGTCTTCATGCCTTAGGCATCCTCTGTTTTGATTTCTAATGAAAATAGTTTGATAATTTGTGTTTATTTTGATAGATTATGCTTAGGGCTGAGATCCTTTGATAGTTTTATGCTTAATTTGATGAATCATATTTATGATTTTTCATTCTTTTATGAGGTGAAAGAGGTCTTGGGTTGTGATCTTATCCTTTTTATTAAAAATTGGTTTTTGCCAAAGACAATTTCTTCGGATCCGAAACATTGATTTGTTTATAATCTGAGTTATCTTGAGACAAAGAGTAGAATAATTGCATGGATGGATTAATTATCTTGCTTAGTGGATTCTGGATGCTTTGATCTATTTTATATATTTGATTAGTTGGTTTTTCTGACTTTTTCTAGTTTTTCTTGGATCTCAATTATTTTTTTATTTAAAAAAAAAGGGTTCATAATTTTAATTTTAACTTAGTGGTGCTCCCTGTGGGATCGACTTATGATTGCCACTGTCTCAACAAGACAACTGTGCACTTGCAGTTAAGTTTAATGTATTGATTTAATTCACATCATTAAGCTTAGCTCACCTCTACCTTTTGTATGCATTTTGTAGGTTGAGTTCGTGGGTTGTAAGGTTTTTCCCGATCTTGAGCTTAGCAGTGGACTTTAGGTAGGTTTTCCCTGTATTTGGAGCTCATCCCATCGAGCAAGTGGATACATGCGTAAATGGCTTTGATATGTTGCTTCTTTATGCTTGATATCCATCTAGACACCCATCTGCTCAATGCTATGTTAATTTTGATTTTTCTAGATTATGTTTTGGATATGGATTGAAATGGCAGGATTAGACTCAGTTTAATGTTGAAGTGGAGAGGATTAAGGCCTATTGTATTGTTACAATCAGGTGTCAAAAGAGGAAGGGGAATTTTTCCCTGATTCAGTTCAAAAACAGATTCCGGATGCCATTTCTATATCCTCTTGATCCACCAAGAGAGGTATCGCGGCTGACCGAGAAAACCCCAAGTCAGGTTCTGTGAAGCCTAACGACTTGGCCATTTTTTTCCCACTTAACTTTCTACTGGGACTATTGTCGCGGTCAACTGGGAGTCACCGGAAAAGCTCGCGGTCGACCGTGGAAACTGGGCTACTTTTGAAGGGTCTTTTACTTAAAATTAAAACTTGTGGAATTCAGTGAGACCCTTGGTAAATGACCTTTGATGACTCACTGTGGTACTTGTGTGGGGGTTATTTTGAGCCGGTGGTCCAAACAGGGTCTCCCTGGACCAAACAGGAGATCCTTTTCCTTCCCTACGGTTATTCCCAACGAATTCAGGGTACAAACTACATTGGTCTTACACGAGACGGGCCATATGGATACCCATCATCTTGGGATTATGCACCGAGATGATTTGATGAGGTACCATGGACCCCATCTCATCTAATGACCGGGTAGTGAACCCCACTCTCCTCCATCTCCCAGGCGACCTCATCCACCGCTCCCAGGCGACTTCATCCAGCGCAGAACCACTCACCAGAGCCTCACCCTCTCCACGCCTGTCTCTCCATTACCGACCCATCTCACAGCCTCCCCTGCGCATCACACAGCTCGGACTCTCTATCCCCATCACCTGAGGCCGATCCCTGCAACCCATCCCTCACCTCACCTCTGCGTCTCTCTCGTCTCCCTCCGCATCTCTCTCTGTGTGCGTCTCCCAGGTACAAATTTTTTAGGGCTTTATAGATTTCCTGTTTGAGTTCTGTTTCTTTTTCTCTTTTGAAGAGAGTTTTCATTCAATGTTGGTGGGGTTTTGATTCAATGGTTTGAACTTAAAAGCTTTTATTCCATGGTAGAAGTAGAACACACTGAAGTCTAACTAGATTTGGGTAATCAGTTTTATTTTTTCCTTAGTTATGATCATGTGATAGTCTTCTGTAAATTTCTTCTTTTATTACGATTGGCTTGTTTTCTACTTTTGCTGCTATCCTTGTATCAATCTCCCACTGCCTCTTTGGACTATTATTTGATGTTGAATGGGCATCCATTGTTGAAAGTTGGAATGGTTCTCATCATTTGATACAAAGCTAAGAACATACTGAGATGTTACTCTTCTCCACCCAATGGGTTGTGTGTGAGAGATAGAGAGAAGACAGATAGATGCTAACTACATTTCTTTTGTGTCTAGGTTATGAAGACGAGAGGTTGCTGCAAATGTTGCTGAAAGAAGCCGTCCATGTGATCAGCTGTGTGGCTATGTGGCCAAGACAGAATGGGGCAAAGAGGTGAGCTTTTTTTATTGTCATAGTCTATGCAACTTGGACATACAAGCCTGATGTTGGGAATAAAATGAGGTGTCAGATAAGAGGACCTTGTAAAACCAACACATTGAGATTTGATTCCGATACAGATAGTATTGAAAAAATATTTATTATATAAAACTTGATCAATAAATAGGATATAGGCCATGTCCATCAGAACCAAAGAAATAGTATTGAAATAAAGTGAATGAATTAATTAAGAGATTTTTCCTTGTACTCTGTATCATCATGTCTAATATTGGGTGTTGGACAAGCACAATTATTTAAAAAGTGAGGTAGTCTTTGTTTATTTATGGTAGGCTTTGTTTGTTTGATTGTTAACTGATAAAAGACTTGTAGTAAATGATTTTCTTTTTTAGATTGCAGGTGGAAAATTGATTCTAAAGATGGATAATATAGTTCTTGCACTCCTTTTTGTGATGATAGAAACATTCATAAGTTGGAGTCTTGATGATACCGGTTTCTTGAAGACTAATGTGCATGTAACAAAAGATTCTGCTGAATTCATCACATTACTGGTGAAAAATGGGCACAGGGGCCAGCAAGAAACTATGGATCCATAAAGGCTTCATATATAGAATTCCTGAATAGTTTTAACATATTGCTTTAGTCATTGAATATGCCTATTATATATATATATATATATTTATATATATGAAGCGAACTGGATCCAATTGAGAAATCAAACAATTGGATCCAATTGATTTTGACCACTTTAAATTATTTTGAGTGTCCCTTGACTGCCATGACACTTGTGTAATGGGTTATTCTTAATAACGGTTAAGGAGGAGTCCAAATGGATCATGAATAGAGCCTTTCTTCTGTTTAAAACTTTAGAAGACCTACCGTTTCATCTCCTAAAAACAAATGCAGAAGAGACATCTTCTCATTGTAACGCCTCCCCTCCTGAAGACTCCTAAATGCCATTGACCCTCAATGCATAAAAGTTGCAATTCCTCTCTGCCTCAACGTTGAGCCTCCCCTCTTTCTCGCATTCTCTCTCATCTCCTCTTGCATTCCTCTCATCCTTGCCTGGGCTTGACTTATGTGTTGTATCCCTCACTTATAACAGGTATGAATTTTTATTTCCATAGTCTGTCATTCTGTTTTTCCAAATCTCAATAGAGATATGAATTCTTAATTGGGGTTTCTTTAACTTGAGCTGTTTTTCATTCTTTCTTCTTCCTTCTGGTTTCTTTTTCTTTTTTAATTATGTATATTTTGATGATTTTGGCACCACCATAGATAGAAACAGTTTTGTAAAATAATTTTTAAGTCGAGCTTCAATTGTTTGATTACAAGCATGATAAAAGTCTGCAGTGTGGTGTATTTGATGTGTGGTATGAATTCATTTGTGCTATCATAGTATAATGGTTTTGCCGTTAATCTTCTACTCCTACTCATGATCATACAGCTTTTATATACTGATACATATTTTTCACCATAGCTTTGTATGGACTCCATTATCGTCATTGCTAAAACTCTCTTTGAGAGACCATTTCATCTCTATCATTGGTAAATTAAAAGCTAAAACCCTTCTCTTTTTACTTACTCAGATTAAAAAGAAAGAGACCTAGATGAACCGGTGGGGTCAGGGCTTCTCCTTCACCAAATGCATTTTGTGGATTTTGTTAGATTTCTTTTCGATTGATGTTTTTTCCTCTAGGAGACCATGATCTCATTTTTTAATTTTTTGATGGATTCTTATTTTTTATCCACTGTAATCTGAGTTTTAATGTTTTTATTGATTTTCTTGGATCACATCTATTCTAGGTTCCTTTGGGTTTTTTAAATTTATTTTATTTTATTTTTTCCAATCTTTATTCATTTTCCATTGATTTTTTGGGTTATTTCTTTGGTTTCTAAATTCATCAATCACTAATACTGTTTCTTTCTTTTTTTTTTTTTTTTTTTTTTTTTTTTTTTTTTTTAAATTGATGGGTTTCTTTTACTCTAGGAGATTAAGATAACTACTATATGTTTTCTATTAGTGTTGACCCAAGCTTATTTGTATTTCTATTAGTGTTGACCCAAGCTTAAATGATGGGTTTTTTCTTTTTAATTCCCTATAAATTAATTGGAAATTTTTTTATGTTAGTTTTTCTTTTCTTTTCTGTTATTTTTTGTTGATTTTGTTGCAGTCATGTACTTTTGCATTTTGGTTTTATCATTTAGAATGAATGGTTTTTTTTTAGTACCGAAGGTGTTCCCTTGCAGTTTGAACTTGGTGGCTAATTGAAGCTATTGGAGAGGGTTGCTTACATCGACACCATAGTTTATCCACTCGCATCCATCCCAGGTGATGGGTAAGAAAAAATTAAATTCAGGTCATCGGTAAAAAAAAAAAAGAAAAGAAAAAAAACTCAAATTCAGGTTCAAAACATATTATAGGATTAAGTCAGCTGGTCTGATTCCAAATCTATGTATATTCCAGCCTTATATTCCTAGTAGTATTGATGGCACCATCAACTTGGAAAACTTCATAAATACCTTTTTGGTATAAAAAGAACAAGAAAAATATTTTGGCTATCAACCACAGAACATCAAGGCAGCACTATAAATCTCAAGAGTGGTATGGGGTCCTACGTGGACCTGCGCCGTAAATTCCTCTTATCTTATTTATATTAAATCTGAAAAAAAGGAAATACTAATAAGAAAATTTTCAAATAGAGACCTTTGTTTATTTTGAGTTTCAGCCGTGGAATTTTTATGAAACATCAAGGCATTTCTCTTCTATCTACATGGATCCCTGCAGCCCCACGGCATCAAAGATAGTAGTAGTAGTTGTAGTAATTGTTGTCGCTGTTGTACACTTTGTTGAGCGGATTAAGGTCATTACAGGTGACCTCCATGCCTGCCTTGAACTCTGACCAGTCTTATGTAATGCACACATTTTGTTAATCGATTTAAGTTAGGCAATGGATCTCATTTGAACTTTATCATCTATGGTGCAGGCATTTTACAAAGTTATTGGAAGTTGGGCTTCAAAGAAGTTTATGACAGGATGGTGTGCATCATTTCTCAATTTGTGTTTGATCTTTATCTTTCACTCAGTGTTAAAACTGATCTTTTCTTACTGTCATAGATATTGTTTATCTATTGTCCCTTTCCGAAGTTTTTTCCTTGATTATGATATTTTGTGTTTTCTCTTTTGAAATCATGGCTTTTCCTTCTTAATTATGATGTTTTTGATTTATTAACCTTTTATTCCAGTCCAATGTTACAAAGGGTCATAATCTACTCAGTGAACTTCTTTATTTTGAGTTTTTTAATTGTGTTTATTTTTGTTGAGGCCAATTATACAGCCCATTGATGCATTCCAAAGTGACGGGTCTTCCAAAAACTTTAAGAATTGCTATGTAAGTATTGGATTAGCTTGAAGATTAATTTTTTTTTTTTTTTGTTAAAACCAGCTTCAATTGTCTACGAATGGACACCAGAACTTGCACCCTCAATTCTTTATATGTATAGAAGTGCGGACATTTGCTTGCGAAGTGTTGAGATACGACTTTACTTTTAGCTGGGGACTATAAGTGGGGTCCCTTGAATGTGATTTCAGATCATCAGCTTATTTGTTGGGGTCCATTTTGATGACCAATATTTCATATTGAAGGACTTTATATTTTTTAGATTAATGGTGTCTACTTCGGCAATTTTTATTATATTTTGTTTCAAAATAGGCATTGGTGAAAGTAGAAAAATTCTTGGATGCAAAATGGTAGTGGATATTGGATGTAAAAAGGTGATGCTTTGTGGTGGAAGATGATTGAAAATAGCATGGAATATGAAGTACCAGTTGGACGATAGGTTTTAGCAATGTACAGGATAGGAATGGATTCATCAAATGAGATGCAAAGTTACTCCTTTAATGTGGGAATTTCTTGAATGGATGAGATACAAGTATTCATGGAAACTATGCTTGTTTTGGGGTGAGATCTTTTTTTACTTCTTTATTCTATAACTATGTTGTCTTTATTCAAATGCTTCATGTGCAGGGAATATGAGGAGTTGGTTTGACGGTCTCATTCGTGGCTGCAAATAAAGTGACTTCTAACATTTAAAAAATAATAAAAATAAATAAAGTGACTTCTAAGGTATGGAACTACTTTATAGTACTATGACGAAAAATGCCTGGTCCATTTCATGGGATGAGTGAGGATATTGTGGAAGGTGATGCTTCCTTCTGCAATAATTTTGGTGGGTTTGGTAGGGAAGAAATAATACTGCTCAGGGAAACGGTGAGACCAATTGAGCTGGTTTTTATAAGGGTGACATGTTTAACCTTTGAAACTAAACTGAGAAAGACAAAGGTAAAGGCATAGTGGTTGTGTGCCCATTATCTAGGCTTGTAAAGTTGACTCTTGGTGTTGCTAAGAAAATCTCAATAAAGAACTGATCATGTAAAAATCTTACAATGCATATAAAAACAAAGCATCTACAAACACTACCCATCACTAAGATGCTAAAGAAAAATATAAAAATATTCTCTGTGCAAGTGAATGAGTGTATAAAGTACAAATGACTGTCTACTTGGTATACAGAGTCTGTGGACACCCCTATAAGAAGATAAAGATGCCTTCTCCTTTTTCCTAACCTTCAAAACGTGTTTCACTGCAATGACTCTTATTCTTCAGGATCCCAATATTGAAGCACGCCACAGTGGAATTTAGGTGGTTACATACTTACATATGTACACATGCATACATGTAATTTTGCATGCATCATTTAAGAATAAAACCATGTATACGCGTGTTTGTAGGTTTTATAGAGAAATGACAATAATCAGAGCACCTGTCTGATGAGCTCCAAACTCCCATTAGTATGAAATTAGTAGAATTGAGGAGAAAAAATGATGATAGTGAAAGGTCCTGCTGCTCTGTTCATGGTAGAATTAACCATATGTCCGCTGCCTCAAAGTATCATATGTATTTTGTAATGTCACCACTTCTGAGGAAAATAGTAGGTGCTTGGGTGCTCAAAGGTGAACTGATGTTTTGAGCTATGGGGTCATGGGTTAATATAAAAGAAGGATAAAGGGGTCTTGGGACATTTGATAACCATTGCACTAGTCGCGCTAGAAAAATATGGACATCCCAATAAGTTTGTCTTGGGAGGACGTCTAAAGCAGTACTGAGCTGAGAACTAGATATAGTAAAAGTAAAATCTCATCCATACAACAGTTTCTTTTTCTGTTTGTTCCATGTTAATATCAAACTAGCATACTAACCTGTGCTGAGCACGGATATTACCAACATTACAATCTAAATATTCATGCATTAAAAAAATTCCTAATTTTTAGAAAGAAAATAAAAGGAAAAAAAAGAGAGGTTATGAGTACCTGTTTAAGCAATCCAAATGCTAGGTATAAATGAAATAGGAGAATTAGAGGAGAAAGGGAATGGGAATTGGAGTAGGTAGGGGATGATTGAATTTGGATGAAAATAGAGACTTTGCAAGGGAAGAAAACAAAAGAAGAAGAAAAATGGAGAGTAGATAAGTGATTTTGATAAAGCAATAAAGTAGTTACTTGTATGAGACAAGAGTGGGGAGAAAACATGCAAGATCTTGAAAAAAAGTAATGTAACTTCCCGTCAAAATTAAAACTGCCACTCAAAATTGAATCCGAAACCCTTCTCTTTAATATATTATAATAGAAGTCTGGAAATATATATGGACCACTCATACTGATGAGAAACTATGCGATGCCTTCATACCATGGGCAAGATATAGTTACTTATGCATGCACTGCGTCCGTAAATAAAAACCACACAAATTATAAGTCCATCTTTGTTGGGTTATCATCAAATGGTTTTTTTATTTTATGAAGATCAATTCTATTGTTGTAGAAAGAAACTGTTGTATGGCATTTTATGGTAAAACTTCAGATTTCCTTCATTGGTTCTCACTTACTGATTCCAGGACCTGATAACAGGTCTGATAAACAGGATTATGCCTTTACCATGGTGCCATGTGAGTGAAAAACAATGTTACACAATTGATCATACATGTACAGACAGTGAGTCACCTTCCGTCCAGCACCACTCTCAGGCAACAGACGTTACTTCAGTGACCTCTTAGCTTGCGAGCGATGGGCCGATGGCCATGTTTCCGTGCTTGTGGTGCTATGTTTCAATGATCCACACGGAGAGCCTTAGAACATAAAAGAGTCATGCTTTATTCTATAGTTTCACTAAAAGTTGTGCATATGACATTATTAGTCATATGCTAATCTTGCTCTTTTTTTTTTCTTATATATGCAGATTGAATGAACATTGAAAATTTTTTTTTATTGAAAGAGTCCATGCAGCTAGGATGCAGCCAACATGAATGCTAAGTATGTAGAGTAACGGTGATATATGTTAAAATGGGATGCCTGAAGTTTTTTTAAACAATGGTGCAGGTGTTGGAATGGTGCAATAATGAAATGATCATATATGAATATGTAAATTTTCATTGGCATTTGAGTGTTGGTACAGAGTAGAATGTTAGTATTTGTTTTAATTTTGTAATGGTAATGGTAAAGTGCTTTCAATGTTGAAAGGATATTTGAATATTAATATGAAGTGTAATGAATTTTCTTATTTCATTTTTTGGTGATTTCGGAATGGAAATAGATGTGGGTGTCTGGTAGATTTGGTCTTGAATAATGGAATTAGCAATTTAAATTTATTCATGTGACACAGGTTGGAAGTTGCAATGAACTAATGGATATACAAGAAAAGAAAATTAAAAATCAAATAAATAAAAAAATTATATTAAAAAAATTTATTCCCAGCGAGAAAAAACTCCTGCAAAAAAAATTGAAAAAAATATTTTTTGTAAAATATAAATCTTTTCCCGGTGCAAAATAAAGCAGGCAAAGGGTTTTATAACATTTATTTTTGAAAAAATAAATTTATTTTTCCGACGTAAAAAACGTCGGCAAAAGTTTTTTTTAACATTTATTTTTGAAAAAATAAACCTTTTTCCGGACGCAAAAAAATGTCAGCAAAAGTTTTTTAAATTTTATTATTGAAAAAGTAAATCTCTTTGCCCGGTGAAATAAATCTCTTTTTTCGGAGAAAAAAAAGATGGCAATGTATAACTTTTTACCAGCGCTACCTTTTATCTCCGGCAAATGGTATCACGGGCATAGTTTTCCTACGAATTGCCAGCGCAAGAGAAATCATTGGAAAAGGTTTTCACCGGTGTTTTATAGACTTTTATCAGCACAGTAGTTCAGCAGCCGGAAAGGCTAACTGCGGCAGCTTCAGGGTCAATCAAATGACCTTTGGAACGGTCCCAAATTTGGAGGGAGGGTCCATCTGGTCATAAGAAAGAAGCTAGTGGGTCAAGTAGGCCATAAGTTCTAAGTTTCAGGTCCGATTGGTAAATGAGCCTTATTGGGTCCACTACCCGGAATTGTCCAAATTGACATAAGAACGACCCAAAATTGAATGAGAGCACTCTAAAGGGTGGACAATCATGGTCAGAATGGGCCATATCCGGAGGGTTTGGTCCTCAAATAGTCAAGGGAAAACCATATATTTGGTCGTAATATGATATTGGTAAGCCATATGGGTCATTTATGAATAATTGAGATCTCAAATAACCAATTCTAGAACTTGCAATTCTGCCGATGATTGGTCCTGAAATGTTCTCAAAAGTCCTCAAACTTAGTGGAGAGCCTCTAATGGGTCTAAATACGAGTTTTATATGTCAAGTAAGTCTCAAATTGTTATTCTTGGAATCTGTTGACATAATCATAATTCTTCCAATCAAGTCCTCTTTTTAAATGTTTTTTCAGACATAACAAAAATGCCTTTATATCATTTTTCAAAATTTCTCTTTAATAATCATTTTAAGAGAAATGACCAAGTCCAACAAAATATGACTGACCGGGGCCTTAAAATTCTCACTTTTGTTAAAGCAAAAGTATCTGGTTTGCTCAATTCAATTTATATATCCGTTGCTCTCTCTTTTCTCTTTGGTTACTTTACGGGGTCTTGAAGCAATAGCTAAGACAGCATCTACTTTATACTAATATGCTTTTATTAAAGCAATAAGCATCTCCTCCTCTCAATTCAAATAGTTGATTATTCCTTCTTTTCTTTTGATGCTTTTTTACGTAAAGAATGTAACTGAGCTAAAGCAATAACACTTAATCTTCCTTTGTTGGACAAAGAATTGTTCTTTACTGAAAGTGCTGGATCTTCCAATTGCAATCAACTAATAAAATCAGATAGAAGAAGCTTGAAGAACTTGTCAAGGAAGAAAACCCAGTGTAAGACCCTTACCCCGCTTAAAGGTGATTAATACCTAATTAATCTAGATTAGATACAAATACTTGTTTTGATTGATTTTATGATGGATTAAGAAGATTCGTTAGGATTTTGACCAAGTTAAATAGAACCTATGACCTTTTGAATAGTTTTGGATAGTGCTTGTGTGTATAAATTTTGTAGGTCTTCATGTGCATTTCATTAAGCATGTCATGAGCAATTATCTTTATGTTTTGGCCCGACCCATTTGAGCCCAACTCAGCCCTTATCCAAGCCCATCTCAACATAAAAGCCCTTTTCCCAAAATTAACTTAATTTAAACCTTTGGACTTGCATGCAAAAGAGAGAAATTCTCTTCATAAACTCAGTAACCATCGATCTTCATTCATCCTATGCATTTGGACTGAGAGAGGTTCTCTCCTTATCCCCATTCTGCCCTCCTTCCCTCCACCTCTTCATCTACATTCACCAATTAGCTTAGGAGAACTCTTATATACGGAAGACCCATTCTTATATATGGAAGACCCATTCCGTACTTCATCTTCTTTATCTTAGCTAAGCCTCCATCTTCCTCAAACCATTTCATCTCCTCCATTGACAAGGTTTCCACTCAAGCATCGCTTCCTTAATCACAATCAAGCCAAGGAGCTGTACATGTGAGTGATCTCAAGTCCATCATCTTTCCCATCATCAACACCACCTTCTTCAAGTTTATTTCTCTCCATTTCACATCCAATCTTCTCTATTGGTAAGAACCCATCTTCTAAATGATCTTCTAAGCTTAGTATGGACTGTTTGGGTTCATTTAAATTGTATGCATGTTAATACATCTCCATTCATTACATCTACCATTGTAGGGATTGGAGGTGAACTTGTAAAATTGGGGTTTTGACTCAAATTGAGTTTAAGAGAAGGATTAGAGTGAAAAACACCAAAAAGAGGCAAGTATTGAGCAATTTAGAATTTTGCATGTGAATGATTCATTGACTAAACATGGTTATGCCTTTGAATGTTAATTCAGCCTCTTCATTTGAATGAAATTTATCTTGTGAAATGGGTTATGTATATATGAGTGTTAATGGATAATGGAAGGGATGTGGGTTGATAAAATAGCTTGTACATGGAGCTTTTGGGGGCTCAAATCATGTCTAACATGGTCTAAGGATGGTTGGTAATTGAAATGGGAAAAGAATGGCTGAAACTTGACATTTTTAGACTCAGAAATTGCCCAGAATTCGGCCAGCCGAGCGGGTCGGCTCATTGGTTTCAACAGTGTCTATTTTGAATGACCATAACTTTTGATCCGTATGTCGGATTTTGGAGTTCCATATATTGTTGGAAAGCTACTGGAACGTAGAAATCAATAGTTCACACATCCTAATGATCAGATATTGGAATTGGAAGTTGATATGTGGACCATTGAACTGGGCCCTGTCTCTTTTGGGAAAAGAGACTTTATACCTAGTTTGGACCCTAGATCGGAATCCATGGACTAAACTCTTCATAATTTATTCCTGAGGATGATTGTGACACAAATACTAAACCAATAAGGTTCTTAGGTTGTAAAAGGATTGACCTTGTAGGTCCCTAGACATGGAACCCTTAACCGATTAACCAAGTCCAATGGAAATTCTAACGCATGAGAAATCTTGGGCTAAGATTATCTCATGTGCCTATCTATTTGTCTCGCACTTTACCATGGGTGTTGGTTTAGGAATTTCGGTGCATCACGCACACACACAAAGTGACACCAATAAAATGTAGGACGTGCATTGAATTACCTAAAACTATACCGAAATGGACGGTTAGAGGTGACGGGTAATTAGATTAGGATTGGCTAGTAAACATCCTTGATTCCATTAATCACATTCATGGTTTAATACCGATATGAACCGGTATCGACACATAGCGGACCGATATTTGGCCGATAAATCGGTATCGGTATCGATTGGCAAAATATCCCCAAAATCTCGGTCCATCTACGCTGAGATGAACATAATATCGGTATTACCCATATCTCAGAAAATATCGGCCGTGATGTTGTATGGTTGACAAAAACCCTAGTTTTCTTACTTTTTCCCTATCTTCTTCTCCTCTCCTCTCATCTCCTTAGAGTAGCAGCAGCCATCCATACTCCATACACCATAGCTCATCTCCATCACTATTTCTTAAAGAAAACATTTTATTTGGTAAGAGAAAATCAACTTAACTCCCTTAATTTTACTATTATGTGTTTTTTATTTTTATTTTTAGATAAAGCATAGAAATGAATGTAAATATCATTGGGTTTGTCACATGTGTTGTGTTCTTCACTTAGAAATTAGATCTACATACTTCCATGCTAGATCTACTCATATATATGATTTTGGGTGTAGAAAAATATTTTTTTTAGATCTTCTACTTAAAAAAAAAAATTGTTGAAATATTTATGATACTAAATAGTAAATAGTAAATACTAATGGCTTATTAATAGTGTATAGATGATAGATCTATTATATTAAATACTGGAGAAGACAACGAACTGCGATACAGACATGATTCATAACTTAAGGTGACCGATATTTTGATTTATTATTGTTTCTAATGGAAAGAACATTATTTTCCAGCGTTTTCTAATATTATGGATTTTTTTGTATTTTTTTTTGGATTAAAAAAAAATTCACACCGCGACGACAGCAACGAACCAATAACCATGACCGATACCGATATCATATCGGTTTCTCGGTCTGACCGATACCGCGATCAAAACCAAGATTTTAAACCATGATCACTTAGCATTTGCATATTGTTATTGACTTTATTATTGCCCTCAAATATCTCAAGGATTGTTTTATATAGTATTCGTGTTATTCTCTTATAGTATTGCTATTATTTTACAACTATATCGTGTATTTGATCTTGATTCGATAAAGCATGAATTACTCATATGCACAATGGGTATAGAATTAGCAAGCCTGGGTATTAAAAATTTTAACTGAGTTTTTGAATGATTTTTTTCTTTGTTTTTGGAAAATCTATCTAAGCTTTTTTTTTTTTTAATTTATCCAATTTTTTGGAAAATCTATCTGAGTCTTTTTGAAGCATTCATTTGCGTTTTGTGAAATCTATTTGCGTTTTTTCATTTTATTTGTGTCGTTTGAAATTTATTTACGTATTTTCAAATTAAGTTTTGATTTTTGATTTTTTTATATTTTAACAATTATTTGTGTCCTTTGAAATTTATTTACATTTTCTAAAATTTATTTGGATCTTTTGAAATTTATCTGCTTTCGTTTGAAATTTATTGTGTTTTTTGAAATTTATTTGCGTTCTTTTGAAATTTATTTACGTTTTTTAGATTTATTTGTGTCTTGTTCAAATTTATTTGAAAATCTCATTAATGAGATTTCATTAATCACGGCCAATTAAACTGTAGTGGACTATTATTAATGGTACATCTCACTAATAATGGGATATGATTTAAAGAAATAGTAACTTGGACATTTTAGGTCTTCAAATTTAGAATAAAGACCTACCACACTATCAAAATAGATTTTGGACCTAAGGTCAGAAAGTAAAATGTTAAGGGACCTTGTCGCCGAATGCCTTAATTTATACTAGTAACAAAGGCCGAGACGCCAAGAATAAAGATAAATTAAAATTTAATTTTTTATTTATAATTGGAAAGAAAAATAATATATTAAAAAAATATTTCAAGAAAAAATTCTCCAAAAACATGAGACACTTAAGAGGTTAAATTTGTCTCATATTACACAGCCACCTAGGGATCAAAAGGTAGGCACATGGTTGAAAAAAGATTTATAAGAATGGTTTAATATTTCTCATCACATCTCTCCCCCAATCTGTGGCAATGCTTTCTTCTCAATCACCATCACTTGCATGATCACCATCCTTCTCACCACCATCACTTGCATGATCACCATCTATCTCACACTATCAGCAAATCCCATCCATGACTCCACCACCTGTAACCAAACAACCACAAATCCCTAGCCTTCGAAACCAACTCCAACATAGTCAAATAAAAATCATTAAAATCAACTGAACCCAATGTCCCCCCAACCGACCATCCCACAGAGCTTCACATGTACCCCCCCAACTCACTCTCAAACCGAGCCCATCTTTGCAACCAAACGTAATCCATTCCATCCGTTGCCTTCATCTTCACCAACCACCATCTTTTCCATCCAGCTTCCAAAAAAAATTGGGAGGAGAAATAATTTCTAGAGGAACCTACATGGGTTTGAAGGACTTGTGGTTGACCATGTGATAACTAATTCCAATCAATCCCTCACATATCTCCTTGTGTATAGCACTTCCTTGTTACTTACCTAAATAATTCATTTAAAATCTCAGACAACTAAAACATAGGAAGCAGAGGGAACCGAACCTTGGAAGTAGGTTGTGTGCAGCCTCATTGAGGGAGTCGTGGGCCCACGTGATTTTAGAGATATGAAAGAGATCTCAAGAAGAAAAAGATGGTGCAATTGAGGTTTTAGAGAGGGAAAACCTATATGGCATGCACGCATGATTTTGTTTAATTTGATTTTAGAGAGGGACATGAGCAAGTATTCTTATCAAATGAGAGATAAATTAGGAGAGATGGGAGGAAAGATAAAGATGTGAGGAAAGATCAAGATAAAAGAGGAATGAGATGAGAGATTTAGGGAAGGAATTTGGATAGGATAATTGAAGTGGAGAGATTTAGGGAGGAAATTTGGATATGATAATTGAAGTGGAGAGATTTAGGGAGGAGATTTGGAGTGGCCCACATTAAACCCAAAGTTGTGTATGTTTTTATAAGTAATTTTTCTGAAAGGAGAATTCATGTGGGTGATGACGTGGCACCCAACGCCCGTGCTTAGCTCATGGCAAAAAGTAAGATATTACATTTTAAATTTATGAGATATCAAAATTAATTATAAACATATAAGCATATATTCATGCATATTTATTAGGGCTGCACAGAACCGGACCGCAGACCGGACCGGACCGCAAAACCGGACCGGACCGGATTTGTGGTCTTTACAGCACAAATCCGGTCCGGTCCAGACCGGATTTGAAAAACCGGTTAAATCCGGTCCGGTCCGGTCCGGACCATTTAAAAACCGGTCCGGACCGGACCGGACCGGATTAATAATAGTTTTTTTTTAATTTTTTTAATACAAAACTTTAAGTATGTAAAATTCCTAAGTCAAATACCCTAGTAAAATAAAAAATCTAACTTCTTACATCTAGAAAAAGTGGTAGGAAATGGGCTGAAAATGAAAAAATAAAATAAAAACTTAAGAAAAAAAAAAAACAAATGAAACCGGTCCGGACCACTTAAGTGGTCCAGACCGGACCGTTTTGGACCGGACCGGACCACTTATAAGTGGTCCGGTCCGGTCCTCTCATTTAAGCCAGACCGAAAATCCGGTCCGACCGGATTCCGGTCCAAAAACCGGACCGGATATCTGGTTGGGCAGCCCTAATATTTATATAAAAACAGTCAACATGTCTTCAATCACAAATACAAGTGGTCAACATCAACAATAAACTATTACAAAGATAAAGCTATAAAAATCCATTCAACAACAACATAAAAATAATAATAACAACAATAATTACTAAAGAAGATATAGAAAATCGAATTTTGTTAATATATATAATATTAGTAATAAGAAAAGCATTCAAGTTTTTGTTCCCCATTGATAATTTCATAGCCCAATAAAACAAAGCCACCCCATTTGGACTTGTTTGTGCAACAAGAGGATTCTAGTTTATGCATATTTTTATTTCCTCATGAAAATGGAATTTTTTATTTTCGTAGAAAATCAAAGTCCTCTCTATTAAAGAAAACCGATTCATTTTTTTCTTCTATGCAAGGAAAATACATCACACCAAACAGCATAATATTGTTAACAAAGAAAATCATAAAAATGTGCAATCCTCTCGTTGCACAAATGCACCATTTTTCTAATTTTCACATAGGCCCATGGTCAAGTCAATCCCTCCGTACAGATTTATTCTCTACCCCTTTCAAGTAGCACCAATACCATTTTAGGACAGATCAAACCATATTTTAGCTCTAGATTTAAAAAAAAATTGTATAAACATCTTAACTTTAAAAGCCATAATATATTATGAGACTTTAAAACCATAGGCTAGTGTTATTTGATCCTAGTAATAATTTGCCCACCTTGGATCAATGCATATATCTCTTAATTGTGAGTCCATGTGGGCCCACAGAAGTGTAATTTATGGCGGGCCAAACCGAGGGTCATATGTCTATATAATCAGATAAAAAAAGGATGCCTATAAGATTCAACCAAAAAACTTCAACCTTAAAATATTTTTATCACAAACCCATCCATGAGGTGGTCTACCAGAAGGTCGGGTCTGATTTTTGTTCACATGTAAATTTTTTAACAGAGTATGCTGTATTTGGAAACTAAAATAAAATGATATTTTTAATGAAAAAATTATCAGTATGAATTGTAGAAAGGTAGTGGGCCCCAAATATTAAAATAAAAAAATGACAATCTTGAGAGGATAGAAGATAGATAGTGTTAAGAGAGAGAATAACTGTAGCAAAATAGAGGGATTTTAGGAGATATTGATTGAGAGACTTTATGAGATAGAGGATATGGATAAAGAGATTTTTTTTGGAGAAAAAATTGTGGCATGTGATGACATGGAACCTTAGATTGGGTTGCTGAGGTGGCACCCCTTACAGCCCACCTCCCCATTTTCTTTAATATATATAACTAGCGCTTCAGGGCTTGATCCCAATGCAACCCTTTCATTCATGGAAGGAAAACTCAATTTAAATTGAAAGTAAACACCTAGTAAACATACAAACTACATTTAATACAATTGTATAGGAAATTTAAGATTGGTCACCATCTTTTGGAGAACCCCATATACGTTTATGCCTTCCAATTCATGTGGCGTGGATATTTGATAGAGAGAGGTTAGTTGAAAGTAAATTTAAATATAAATAGGAAGTAATTGCTGGTCAAATGCATATGGGAGGCATGGTTTTTTTTATAAAGGAAAATATTTGAAAAGAATCTTATATATAAATCTAAATCAATCGTCAAAAGAAAAACTTAAAATAGATCAATTGTCTAAGCATTAGACCCGACTTTCTATAGAATGCAGTAATTAAATGGAAACTAAAAGAGCAATTTTCAAAATAATAAGGGGAACTTTCAAAAAAGTATAAAACCTATAGTTTATTTTCAGGAAAGTACAATCTATTGAAAAATGACAAACTTTCAACATATATAACAAAAGAAAACAAATTAAAAATGGCAAACAATTCATTTTTGTTTATGTTAATTAAGAACTTCTTGGGCCACCATATCTTACATTTTCATATATTCATATCCATCATGCAATCATGGTTGTTTGTTCCTAATTGTGGAGACTGAAGACCATATGCAATGACTGTTCTATCTTTTTTATTATTTTTCTATTTTTCAAAAGAGAAGAAGATAACTGTAATTTCCTAAGATCAAAACCATTCATTTTAGCTTATTTTAAAAACTACTTGGGCCACCATATACTACATTTTCCTCTCTTCATATCCAACAAGCAACCACGGTTGTTTGTTCCTAATTGTGGAGACCAGAGGCCGTGTGCATAGGAAAAGAGGATGATGATTACACATTATTCTGCTATGAGGTGTGAGGTCCTAAAAATAGGACACACCACTTGACCCATTAGAGCTATATTGGTGAAATGTGGGGCTACTGATGAGATCATACCCAATCAAAGCCCAATGACCTATGATTCTTTACTTTTTTCTCCTCTTATTGCTGGTTTAATAATATGTGGGGCCCGTGTCATTATTCTATTGAATCATAATTGCTTCTTATTTTGTCAGTATAATTTTGCATAATCCCCTCCCCCTTTTCAAGCAACCCTTTGAAGAATCCAAATGGGGATCATAAAAAATAAAAAGGAAAAGACAATAAAAATGAAATTAATAATAATAAACAAAAACTACCAAAGAAATCTGCAAGAAAAAATATCATTATCTTTTCATAACCATATAAAAACAACTAAATGCACCATCATGAAATTTCAAATCATCAAATAAGGTGCACACATGTAGGGCTAAGATAGGTTATATATATATATATATATAATAAATAAAGTCTTTTCCCAAATAAGAGGGTCGTTATTTGGTTTACCACGAAATTCATGTAATGGGTTGAGACCCCAATATCTCTAATAAGAGCCACCCCTTGCTTTGAGCTCCATCTTGAGTTCACCAATCCTGTTGAGGAAAAATACCCCACAATACAAAAGCTCCAATTAACAAACTTTAGAAATTAAAAAAAAAAAATCACATCAGAGATATAGACTTTGTCAGTTGAAACAAACATTCTCTCTCTCTCTCTCTTCTCTACTATATTCTTGTGAACTCATCATGGGCCCACTTTTGAAAACCAATGATATTATTTATCTTTCCTAAAATCTCTCTTCATCTAATCTTATTTAGGAAGAGAGGTCGAATAGCTCATTAATGAATTCTAATATTCTCTCTTATCCAATCTTTCTGCCCCTAAGTTTCTCTCAAAATGATCTTCCTCCTAAAAAAATCTCTCTTTAAAGTGATACATCATTAATTAAAATCTCTCTTATTTAATTCCCTACTTAACAATTTAAATTCAAATTCAGATTCACAAAAGTGATAAGCCTCGACCCAATGCCATTAACCAAAAAAGAGACAGTTTATTCCCTTTAATCTCTCTTAACTTTTTCAATATTCTCTCCTTTCCAAATCAATTATTAGAAGATCTGGTGGTCATAAAATCTTAGTATTCCTCTTATTTCAGCCTACCCATAAACAATGGCCCTACATCATCATGAGGGCCCTATCAACTATATAACATGCATGTTTCAAATTTTTAGTGGCTAAGGCATCATAGTCCCATAGTTATCTCAATGCATTAATTAAAATATTAAAAATGCATGGTCTACTTGACGGGTCCCATGATCTTCTTTGATCTACCATGATTTCTACCGTTAAATAATATCCATGATGGTCATCACCATTTAGATGGTCTATTGGTGGTGTCCGATATAATATGGCTGAATTATGATCATAGCCATCGAATGGTCTCAGTGTGACTTCTAATTTATTAGTGGTTCTTGCAACAAGTGGGTCCACCATGGTTGCCAAATCGGTGGATTTTGTTAGAATAATTAACAAAAATCGTCTAGATTTCCTTATATATTTATTAAAAAGCTTTTATGCTTTCATCATCGAAGACCATGATTATATTAGTCATAGTTTCTTTTTTTTGGTAATTGATTACATTAGTGATAGTTGGTAACTTGATTTGAGAATGAAGATGGGGAGAATAGTTTGGAGTTCCTATATATTATGTAGGAAAATTAGAGAATTGATCCTATTATGTAGGGTGCTCCATTATTTGGAGATCTTATTATGTAGGAAAATTAGGGTATAGTGGATTGATGAGATTAGATGAGAAAGACAATTCCAGAATGTGGCATTGCAAAAAGTCTGAGGATGCGCCACGTGTCGCTCTCCAAGGAAGCCCCCTGCCGCCATGTGTCGATCTCCCACGGAGAGGGTGCTGCTTTACTCTATATAACTAGTGCAATAGGCCTATGTTAATTAAAAAATCTTTAAAATTTCTAATTAGAAATATTTTTAAATTTTTAAATAAATTATATATAAATATTAATATATAATTCATAATAAAGATGAAAACTCATTGGAGAAATTTTAGGTAGCTGGAAATATTTAGGGAAAGATCAAGTAAATAGTAAAGATTTTAGGACCTTGATTTGATTAGGTTTGTGCTTAGCCATAAATTGAGTGCCATTTCATAATTAAATGTGAATTTTGAAATTAATTGGCTTCCACAATGGGCCCCACAGATTAATTAATCCTACCAAATAACTAAAGAAAAATAAGGAGAAAAATGTCCATAATGGGTCCCTCAGATTAATCTTATTGAATATTGAAAGAAAAATAAGGAAAAAAAGGTAGCAGAATACAATCTATGAAAGCGGCACCCACTCTGATATCAAGAAAGCTCTTCGTGTGTTGGTACAAAAAAAAAGTGGCCCCCGTAAATTGTGAGTTTGGAAATAAAGAAGACTTGGATTTCATAATGGAACTCATAGATTTATTTGGTTAAATTAGTAAATATAAATGATAATAAAAAAATCGTGATTAAGATGGAGACTCATTAGAGAAAATTTATTTGGTTATATTAGTAAATATAAATGATTATACATTAGATGTGGATTTTAAAATTAAATGGCTTCCACAATGGTCACCACGGATTAACCATACGAAATATTGAATAAAAAAAATATTAATACACAATGGCTTCCAAAGAGCCTTTATTCTTTTCTTTTTTTTTTAGTTTAATAATACGTAGAGCCCTTTGAATGTAACTATAGAGAAGTTATTATTGTATGCTATGTTTTAGGGAATGGATAAGTATGTTATTTCAAGAATATCTTAGATTTGCACTGAGATATTTTAGGTGATGAGATTAGATTAGAAAGGCAATTCCAAAATCAAACGGTGCAAAAATCTTGAGGTTGCGCCACATGTCGCTCCTCCATGAAAGGGCATTGCTTTATTATATATAATTTGTTGCAATAATTAATACAAGGCACCGGAATGTAGTTAGGGCAATGAAAACCGATGTGTATTTATAGAGGAGCCCATATTAAGCGCTGATCTTCTTTGTGCTGCCAACATTTGCTCATATTTTTGGTCTTAAAGAGTGGGGCGGGCCTATTATTTGGTCTTATCCCTTTCCCTTGTACATGAAGAGAAGAAATCAGTTCATAAAAAATAAAGGGGATTTAACTGAATCTTTAAAAAGACAGTCATAGTCGATATCGAGTACAAGCACTGTCGATATCGACTGTTGCAAACAAATTTTTACTGTCCAACTCTGCTTTTTCAGTGGTTTTTTTTTTTTTTTTTTACTTTTATCGGCGACTAAGAGCTAAGTTTGGTCAAGGATTTCGGAAGTCTAGCTAGAACTTGTTAGGTCCTTGTTTGTTGCAATTTTGATGGATTCACACACCTCCACTGTCAAATGATCACACACTCATACTCTTAGTGTTTTGACTTTGGAATCTTGGATTCTACTTGCATTTGCACATGTTTTGAAATGAATTTGATTCATGCATGTTTTAGAACTTAAATACTTTTGAAAACCTAATTACTTGTGCATTTATCTTGGAAAATTGAATTGAGTTTTTAGGTTTGTGTTATGCATACATATTTCATTTTTAGAATCATATTAGTATGCATAATACTCACTGGCCTTGAGTTCCTAAGTGCATCTTTAGGATTTTGAAAAATCAGCAGAACTCTTTCCAGGCCAGTTTGGCCGGTCGACCTGCCCCTTGCCCGGTCGACCGGGCCAACTGACCTGCTGGAAAAATGGGCCAGTGTACCCAATCGACCGAGCCAGGCCCAGGTCGACCGGGCATATAGCCGTTGGGCCTTTTTGACCGTTGGACCAGGTCGACCCGGGGGTCATGGGGTCGACCTGGCCAACTAGCCGTTGGACTGTTTTTTCATATAAAGTCCATTCTATTCCATCCTTTTGAGAGGCTTGTTGGATGAACTTTTGAAACCTTTTTGGAGCCTAAGAAAGGGGAATGAAGTGTTAAGGCTAGAAGGCTTTTGGAAATCAAATGATTGAACTTTTAAAAGGTATATCTTACTTATTGTTTTGATTTCCATTCCAAATGAAATCCATGCATGTTCAAATATTTGTATTTTCATTTATGCATGATTTCTAGCTTTTAAAGAGATGTTTAGCAAACTCAATATCATCTTTGGTAAATTAGATTGGTTTGCAAACTCTCTTGACTAAATCACATGTGTTCTTAGTCTTCAATCTTCATACAACTTGTTTAGTTCATTTCTTCAAGTTGTTTGAATCATTCATGTGATTAGCATTTATCTTCAATAATATTTTTCTAAGCTTTAATTTTAAAATGCATCAAGCATTCATTTAAGAGTTTCATTGTAGAAATTGATTGAAGTAAAGCATTCACACACTTGCACACACACTTTAGTTTATTTTAGTGTATGTTTGTAATTTGAATTACATTTTCATATCAGCCTATTTAGAGGCAATTTATTTGTGCTTAAATTGTATCTCTTAGAGTGTTCTTGAAAAGACACCTTCTTAGAGAAAATCTTCATTTGTAACGGTTATTGCTTAGCCTTAGAAAAGCACATTGTAAAGGTTATTGCTTAGCCTTGAAAAGCATCTTGTAAAGGTTGTTGTTGAGTCTAGAAAAACAACATTGTAAAGGTTATTGCTTAGGCTAATAAAAAGCATAGTTAGTGGAAATCCGGTGGGGTGATTGGATCACAAGCTGGTAGTGGACGTAGGCATTGAGGCCAAACCACTATAAATCTCTGTGTAGTGGTGATTGATTGTGGTGATTGTTCTATTTGCTTCCGCATCTTGTCTGGTAAATCATCTCATGTGACTAGTTTTTCTTAAAGATTTAAAATTGGCCTAAATTGGTCATATTTGTAGCACACCCTATTCACCCCCCCCCCCCCCCTCTAGGGTTTGGATCCAAGGACTTTCAGAACTTACAAAGTTATCAGAGTTGGGAACAAACATTTGATATTGGGACAATACAAACAACAATATTTATAGAAAAGTTTTCAACATAGCCCCTTAAAATGGGTCGTCCATCTTTTTACATAAAGGAAATATGTTTAATGACACTTAAAATGCCATTCCACAAAAATGTTGTGTCACGATGTACAAGGTCTGAACAACATCTTCAATAACCAGTAAAAAAACGTTGTTCAGTAGATTGTACACTGTCAAGACGGTTGCATCTTCCAGCACATTTACACTAAATATTCACCACCCACTTCCAAAAAATGTTGTTCAGTAGATTGTACACTGTCAAGACGGTTGCATCTTCCAGCACATTCACGCTAAATACTCACCACCCACTTCCAAAAAATGTTGTTCAGTAGACTGTACACTGTCAAGACGGTTGCATCTTCCAGCACATTCATGCTAAATATTCATCACTCGCTTCCAAAAAATGTTGTTCAGTAGACTGTACACTGTCAAGACGGTTGCATCTTCCAGCACATTCACGCTAAATATTCATCACCCGCTTCCAAAAAATGTTGATAAGTAGAGTGTATGTCAAGACGGCTGCATCTTCCAGTACATTCACACCAAATATTAACTATTTGCATCCGCCTTCCCAAAAATATTAACATCAACAACCAAAATTCCTTCCAAAAAATGCTCCAACAATATATCAAGTTTGCGCCGGTGGATTGCGGCAACTTTGCCGGTTATGCCCCCTCTCCTTACAGTTACCACAAGTCACTACCCTTCGTTGGCGGCCATGATCTTCAATCCGAATCCTATTCTTCTTTGGCCGCCCTGGTTGTTTAGTGGCTCGTGGTGGGAGGACTCGTTCATCACTTGTGTGCTCCCATTGTTTACTGTCACGGGTAGCATGCAAGACTTCACTATATGTTGTGCGATATACATTTGAGAGGTACCAATGTTCACAGAATTCATATGGATCATAGTTTCTAACTCTCATTGAAGCCAATGCATGAGCACACGGGATCCCCAAGATATCCCACTTTTGACATATGCAAGTCTTGCGTTCAAGATCGACGACATCCACGTACTCCGCTGATTGTACCTGAAACTCAACTAGGCCAGCCACACGAACATGCAGTTGCCTGGCTTCTTCCGTTTCTTTTTCCAACACTTTCTCCGCATATGGTGTTAGACAACTTGTAACTGCTTACGATTCAAGATGGCGCTTCTGGTAAAATTTCATTAGCTTGGCTCGTATTTCCTCAACCTGTTTTGTAATAGGAAGGACTCTCGTGTCCTTTAAGAGGCCATTTGTGCATTCCGCTGCGTTGCCAGTGAGCATGTCATACCGCCGTCCATCTACATATGCATTGGCCCAACGTTGCCTTCCAATTGAATCAATGTAAGTGAATGCCTCTTGGCTGACTGCCCGTATATCAGTCATATATGCATCGTACTCAAACGGCCTGTTTGCTTTCGCGGCACGCCAAAATTTCATAGCAATTGCTGCATCACTGAAAGCCACCTTGATATTCTCGGCGATGTGACGGCAACAATAACAATGCTTTGCGGAGGGTATGGTGTTCAAGAGCGCTGGAATAAGACCTTTTTGGCGGTCAGACACAATAGTCAAATTGTTAGGCTCACCCAGCGCTATATGCAAATTTGCAAGGAACAACTCCCAACTATCACGTCGCTCGGATTCCGCAAATGCAAAAGCAATTGGGAGGAGCTTATGATTTGCATCGTGTGTAACAGCAACGAGCAAAACACCGGGATACTTCCCTCGAAGATGTGTCCCATCTACAGCAATCATTGGTCTACAAGTATTCATGAAAGACCTTAGACAAACTCCGAATGCCCAAAAAAATCTTTTAAAACGGTCTTCAGATGTGGTGTCTATGTTTGTTACTGTGCCTGGATTGGTCCTCTGCAGTTCAATACAGTAACTAGGCAGCATTAAAAAGGACTCCTCGTAAGATCCTCGCACTGCACGCAAGGCTATCTCCTTTGCTACATGTGCCTTCCTGTAGGTAATAGTTGTCCCAAATTCCATTTGGTAGTCGTTCATGATCTCTTTTGGCTTCAGATTCGCATTTTGTCGGATTCTATCAATGATGAACTCCGCAATTAGCAATGCTGACGCCTATTTATATGCCATCCCCATCATTGGCTTCGAGCATTTATGGACTGGATTATACGTACGCACTTTGAATTGTGATCCTGATTCCACAATGGAGGCATGAATGCGCCAGGGGCAATTCTGATCTTTACAGCATGCTGTCACTTTGTACATATTGGTCCTCAAGTGCTTCAGAGTAAAGTTTTCATAAATTGCAAACTTGGCCAGAGTCTTCCGGAACGTGTCGCGATCAGGGAATTCATGCCCAATCCACATTTCCCGTTCTATCTAACGTCTGCATTCAATTCTTCAGGTACCATGTCGTCGACGAAATGAACACCTGAATGTTCACTTGAAGGACATGCATTGTCTGCTGGATTAGCCCCGGCAACATTGCTTGTGTCTGCGCCCATCACAACCACCGGAATTTGTCCGATGAAATTATTTTCAACAAAATGATTCCCATCACCATACTCTGCCACATCCTCTACGTTATCAACAAATGCGTTGTTGACTGGATTAGGGCCGACAATGTTCCTACTATCTGTGGCCATCACAACTATTGGTACTTGACCGGTGGGATTTTTTTCAACAAAATGATTCTCATCATCATATTCTGCCACTTCATCTATATTATCAACACATGCGTTGTTGGCTGGATTAGCTCCAGCAACGTTCCTTCTGTCCACGCCCATCCCAACCAATGGATTTTGTCCGATGAAATTAATTTCATCAAAATCATTCTCATCACCATACTCTGCCCCATCCTCTATATTATCAACATCAATTTCTTGACATAAGGTATGCAATGGACGTGTAATGTCCCGAACAGTTGAAAAATGCATGTCATTATCTTCTTGGAGATCGATGGTAGGAAGCTCTGGAACGGCTGTCCCGTTGTTCACTTCTTTTCCCTTGCAATTTAACAATACACCCCTCGATTTCCCAATATAAGAACGATGCTTGTCATTCCTCTGAAACCTATAGTGCATCAACAATATAGAAAAATCCGTGTGAGGAATTGGGATTAATATATGATAAATATTTAATTTAGAATACAAAAAGTTAACATACCTTGATTGCTCTCCTCCTCTGCATTGTCCATTGTTCGATCTGTTAGAAACATATAAGTATATCCCATTTGTATCCCGACCTGATGCTTTCATTATTCTGTTTACATCATTATCATCTTCAATGCTAGCCAGTGCAAATGCACGCCCATTGTGATGAAGGTTTTGTATGCTTAAACTTTCAGTCGATGAATCCCAATTAGATGCTTCAATTGCTTCGGCAACCAATAACCCATATGTTATGTCGGTTGATAAATACCTCATCTTTTGATTTCCTCCATTATAGACAGGCCGCATCATATCAAACTCAAAGTTTCCATCGTAGTGGAATATGATTAGGATATCGCAATCTGACATGTTGTTTATAAATAAAAATTATTAAGTTTATACAGTGGTGGAAACAGAAGGTAGATATGTATGGATAAACAATGCCCATGGTGAAAGGGCAAGTGTATGTTTAAAGTAGATGCATTGTGATATTCCAAAGGTTGTACTAAATACACAGACTATATACAATTTGAACCATAGAGCAAAATACGAATATGAAAACTAAATACGACAGTGTAGGAGCATATCTACCTTTTATACCAATTTCATGGGACAAGGTCCATGTGCTGTTAAAATTTTCTAGATCTTGAAAAATAAAGTACTCGAAAAACAATTAACATGGGGCATGAATGTTCTGTTTTAGTTTAGGCTAAATAAAAGAAGAGGAGTGATGCATGTATTGTCAAATACAACCACATTTAAAACCCTAAACCCAACAATATATATATAAACTATGCTAAAATTGAAGATGGGAGTGTCACTTTAGGAGAAGATATCCACGTTTCAGAACACTAGATGCACTTGGGTGCCATTTTCTGGGAGAGTAAAAAAATGCACATTTATAACTCTAAACCCAAAAACTTATGTGAAAATTAAAAAGATGGAGTGGTTTTTTATGAGCAAATATCAACTGCTCACAACTAAATATGCACTTCGATGACATTTTCTAGGACAGATCAAGGTTGTTGATTACTTGTCTAAGGCTGTTAAGACATAAAAGGAAGAACAATAATCAACAAGTTGGGTGATTGTTGAGTTTTGGGGAGTTTTGGGGAAACTATCAAACTAATAATAATAAACATTAATGTGTGTGCCTGCCTTTTCAAGGAGTGCAACCACCACCATTAATAGAGAACTTGAAGAGTTGTAGTGGATTTTCCAGCCTCCAGAAGGGTTGCTCGCACCAGACAAGGCGAACGATATAAACGGGAAAAGCAGATGCAACAATGGGTTTTAAGTGTGATGGAACGCGCTCCATGACCCCGGGCGCTACCGGGCGTCGGCGGACGTGGGAGTCCGTTTGGTCCGACCCTTTCGCCCCCGGAGGGCGGAGCGTGCATCAACGCTTTTGGGTGTTTGGGTGGGTGTGCCAGATTTTCTATTTTACTTGGAATTGCAAGTGATGATCCGGAGATCAATCTTCGCAAGTAAAAAAGGAAATCAACTTCTTTTCAAGTTTCCATTGCATATATATTTAAGAAAAGAGACAGTTTTTGATTTTGCCGTAAAAGGCGATTTTTTGGCATTTATAGCCGATTTTTGGCGTTTATAGCCGATTTGTGGCGTTTATAGCCGATTTACAATTCTCATCAATAATGAAAGACAAGAGTTGTGGTTTTTTGTCTCTTTAAAAAAAATACAAAATACAATGAAAAGCGAGAAAGGAAGAATCTAACTTTTCAGGAGATTGTGGGAGGGACCCGTTTAGATTGACGGTCGCGAGTCATGTATGGACTCCGCCATCATCCATGCAAATGAGAACGTCGGATGCTTTGGATTCGCTTGGCTTGGCTATATCCTCAGATTTTTAGAGAACAAAGACCGAGAGAAGGTCTTATGTTCAATAAAAAGCCGAGTAGAAGGGCTGAAGAGCCATGTCTAAGCCACTTTTGTTGAAGTAGAAGGTAAAGGACCTTGGGGGGAGTGCCCCCCAAGGGACTTTTGTCACCTTGTAGTGGAGGCTGCTGCGGAATTCCGACAGAGGTTTCTCTCTCTCTGAGCTTCTGGATCTCTAGAGCAGGAATTACTGATGATTTCGATCCCCGGAATGCTTGGAGGGGACTCCTATTTATAGGCCTTTAGGTAACCTTTAGGAGTGATTTATGAGCCTTTATGGTAATAAAGCTCATTAAGGGAGGAGTTACAAGTTTAATTGTCTCTTGCTTTGTAACTCCTGCCCCTTGGATTTCATTGGCCGGAGGAGAGTCATGGGCATTTAATCGCCTTTAATCTCCATTATGTTAGGAGTTTCATGGCTTGAATGCCATGATTGTTTGGACTTGTAACTCCTGAACAGAGGCTTCTGATTGGGCCGTCCAAGATAATGGGTTAATGACTGCATTAACTTGCCATAAACGGGCCAATTGATAGCTTTAAGTGGCCGCCTTAGTAGCTGAAGAGTCGCGGGCCATGTTGCGTCTTTTGGAATCCCCTTTGCGATGATCATCGATGGATCCTTATGTAAATCAACATCAGATGATCATGTAGTTTCAGACATTGGTTGATACCAGCGGGCCGGCAGCATCTGTCCAGTTGATTTCACGATCGGGTGGGCAGAAAGTGCACTTTTTTGGTTGTTCGGCTGGCGATCAATGAAGTTTTTGAAGTTCTGGAAAGGAGTCCTGTGATCTTGATGAATATCAGTGAATTTGGAGCCTCAAAAGCCTGAATCTGGAAAAATCACAGGGACAGAACAACTCGTCTCGCGAAAATGGACGAAACGGGGGGTCCCGGGGCGAAATCGGCGCCCCGGACCTCCCAGGGTCGCAGGGGCCTGCGACCCTGGGGGGAAAATCCCTTCCCGGGGCCCGTTTTTGGCCGTTTCTCGTCGTTTTTCGCTTCCGTTTTTTTTGCTTATTTTCTCTGACATTTCTCCATATTATTTGGCTTGATTTCCCTCTGAAAAACCTGATGAGAATCCTTGAAAATTGGTTTGCAAAGTTTCTGATTTTCGGGGAAAAGCCGAACGCAGAACTGCTGATTTTCCGCCAGAAGCTGAAACAGGATCAAACGATGTCGGAATGACCTGAAATTTGAGGTGAAGCTTCTTGAGCATTAAATAAGACCAACCATGGGCTTTCGTTTGAGTTTTGAAGCCGTTTGGGGTCATGCAAACGCTTGCCTTTGATTTCACCGCAAGGGAAATGTCGAGCTTTGACTTTCGGTCAAACGATGTCCGATTGATCTGAAATTCGACGTGTGACTCCCTTATCAGTAGATAAGACCAACCATAGGCTTTCGTTTGAGTTTTGAAGCCATTTGGAGTCATACAAACGCTTGCCTTTGATTTCACCGCGAGGGAAATGCCGAGCTTTGACTTTTGGTCAAACGATGTCGATTGACCTGAAATTCGACGAGGAGCCTATTGGAGTCATTTTGAGATGATCCACAAGCTCCGAATTGGGTGCCATGGTCCCGGGGTGCTCTGCCGCTGGTAGGCTTGATTCAGCCGTTGGAGAGTTGATGATGGGTCAAACGTTGCTGGTTTGACTTGAGACTTGACGTGGAGCCCTTTGGACATATTTTGAGAACATCCATAGGCCCCGATCGAAGATTTGGTGTCTCCGATTCTGCCGCCGCCGGGAGCGCTTGTTTAGCTGTTGGAGAAGTGAAGCTAGGCCAAATGATGTCGGAACGTCCCGAAACTTCATGTGTACCTCTCTTTTGGTTGTTTTGAATGACCTTGCAGTTTTTGTTTGATTCTGACAAGATCTGATGCTTGAAGTGGCGCCTGCCTATTTTTGGTAGGATGCGGCTCCATGCAGCTTTTGGTGTAAAGAGGCAAAGTGACATTTTTGGCTCCATGCAGCTTTTGGTGACATCTTTGAAGCTCATGAGGCTTGGAATTTTTGTATGGTCCAATCAACTCAAAAGAGGCATGGAACCATTTTTTTTTTTTTCTTTTTATGCTCTTGGTAAGAGGAATTTTGACTAAAAGCCACTTTTAGTGCCTAAGTGGTCAGACCTGGCTCATATGGGCTAACCCATGGGACCTTAAGCTTTGAAGATGACTTAGATCTCATATGGTGTCATTTTGTAAAGAATATCTAAAAATATTTCCTTTGGATGGAGAATATCTAAAAATATCCTTACTTTGAGAGATTTTCTCAAGTTTCCTTGATTTTGGGAAAGATTCTCTCAAAATATCTTTATTTGGGAGAGAATATCTATCATTCCCTTTCTTTTTGGAGAGAATTTCTCAAGGAATCTATGTTTTGGGAGAAAATATCCCAAGTTTCCTTTTCTTTTGGGAAGGTTACTAATTTTTTAGCACTTACCTTCTTACTTTTCTCCTCTTTCCTCTTTTGGTCTTGCTTTCTTCTATAAAAGCAAGGGAGGTGGGATTTCTTGCTCCTATTGCTTTCTTTTTGCAAAAGTCTTCAAGAGTTGCTCCAAGATCAAGAATTCTCCTTCTTTAAGAGTCTTCAAGTTCTTCTTCTTCTCCATCCATGGCTTCGAGTAAGTTACCTTTTTTTTTTTCTTTTACAAGAAATCCATGTAGAAATAGGATGGGAAAAAAGAAAGTGTTTCTTTTCTTTCTCTCTTTTTTTTTCTTCTTTCTTTCTTTTTCTTTTCTCTTTTTTTTTTCTTTTTCCTTTTTGCACGTTTTTTCTTCTTTTTTTTTTTTTTTTCGTGCTTCTCTTTTTTTTTTTTTTTCTTTTTGCATTTTTTTTTTGGGTGGGCCGTACGGATAGATCCGTACGGATCTGGTCGTACGGCCCGTGGCCTGTGGGCCCAACCCCTTTTTTTTCTTCTCTTTCTTTTTTTTTTTTTTTTTTTTTTGATCTTTCTCCCTCTTTTTTTTTTTTGAGAAAGTTTTCTTTCTTCTTTTTTTCTCATCATGACAATGCATCCCTTTTTTTTTTGTTGCATATCAAGATGTTCATACATGCTTTTGTTTTTGTAACAATTGATAGCATGATGCGGTGACATACCTGAAAACCTTTGCAAAGTTAGGAATTTGGAGCTTGCAGCAATGTTGAGCCCTTCCTGATTTTGCGGAGTTTTTCAAGGTTTCGAAAGTTTGGAGTTTTGGAGCTCGCAGTGATGTTGAGCCTATCTCCAAGCTTTCTATTTCTGTCGGGGTACTTCTTTTTCTTTGGAATTGCCCCGAGGTCATGCCGAAATTTCGCCAGATTTTTTTTTAGCAAAATTTCGTCATTTTGATGATAATTCTTTCCTCCTTTTTTTTTTTGACCTTTTGCAGGTGGTCCTTCCAGAACAGACAAGGGTAAAGAACCTATCACAAGCGTACCTCGTCGATCTGCGCAATCTTCTAATCCGGCCGTCCAGCAGGCCTGGGAGAAGGTGCTATACGTCGAGCAGCACCTCGAGGAGTGTGACTCCCTCAATAGAGAGGAGGCGCGGCAGGCACTGATTGCTCGCAAAGGAGAGGATTTCCATAAAATCATGGTAAGCAGCCGTCCCTGGGTGATAGAGGATCAGAGGGTGTTGCCCAAGCCTACCTTCTTCTTTGGTGATGCAGCCCCAGCCGATATGACGTATCGAAGGAGATGCTTCCAGTTTTCCTACACAGTTGATGGTGTGAAGAAAACTGTTGCCACCCGATCGATTTTTTATCGTACTATCTCGATCATGAGTCTCTCTCCCACATGCCTGAAGAGGGAAGATCCTCCAAGATGGGTGAGGAGGACCAACGTGGTCAAGACCGGGGTTTTCATTGGCGGTTCTCCTGGACATATGGAGAAGTCGCCTGCTGACATGGACATCTTGATGCCGGCCAGCAACTACCAGGGCGCAGATTATCCATCGGTTGATTTGAAACCGATGGGCCTTGGCATCTTCAGTGGTGACGGCAGCAACTGGGTGAAGCCTTTTCGACTCCGCGGCCGCTTCAGTGCTGACTCCGAGTGGAAGTCTTGGACTGACCATATCTTGTTTGTTGGGGGAGCCAAAAGACAAACCAAGGGACTCTGAAATGAATGCAGAATCTCCAACTGGTATTACTTTTTTCACTTTCTTTTCTTTTTTGTCTGTCACTTGATTTGCTAACACACTTTTTTTTTTGTATCAGCTGATTTATCACAGGATTCCGACGACTTTGAACCATCGATGGACGCCAGTGTTGACGATACTTCCGAAGAGTTCATGGAGAAGGAAAGCATTCCGCCAATCGTTGAAGAAGGTACTTTCATAGTAATAACCCTGATAGTGATTTTTTAACAGGATCGTATTCATACCTTTTTGTGTTTGGCAGATTTTGAAGTGACAGAAGAGAGTCCATCGCTTCCTTCAGAGCCAGAGCCAGGGAAGCCAGAAGTTGACCCAGTAATTGGGACTCCTCCAGCCAATTCTGACGCGGCAGAGGCAAGACCTCATGTTGAGATTCCTTCTCCAGCGGCCCCGATTGGAAAGTGTTCTGTTGTTACTCTTCCGATGGGACATGACTTGGGCAGCCAATCCACAGAGAAGGGTGATTCTTCATCTGGCCCATCTCTTCAATATGCGAAGAAGGTGGTGATGCGGGTTTTGAGCTCTTGGATTGAGACCCTCCTTTCTGGACACTTGGATGTTGCACGTAGCAAGATTCCGCATGTGAAGGAGATTCTCAAAGATGCTGAGGATGATATTGGTCTGGATGTTACGGACGCCCGGGCGATCGTTGATAGGATCATTGCATTAGGCGGCAGGTGGTTTGAGACCATCAGCTATCCTGATGACCAGTTCTTCCAAGAGATGTTCCTGAACCCTGCTGAGAAGGCTCAATCGGAATTGAAAGAGACTGCACAGGGCAGGAAGCAGCTGGTTCAGGAGAGGAACCGAGCGGAGTTAGACATCATCAGGCTGCAGTATGACCTTAGCATCCTTGCTGGAGAGGTTGAGGAGGCAAGGAAGCATCTCGAACACTTAAAAGCCAAAGTCTCCAGTACGTGGACCGCTATAACAGAGGCTCGTGACAGGGAGAGTGCTTTGATTTACCAAGTTGCAGAGGCCGATCATATTCTCAATAGGAAGGCTAGAGAGAATGAACGATGGCAGATTGGTCGGGATAATCTTCCTGGTGTAGCAGAAGGGATAGAGCCTTCTCCAGCTACGTATGGCAGATTCTTGAAGAAGCGTGCCTTGGAGACTCTGACGGATGAAGCCAAGAGTTTGCTTGAGGAGCTGAAAGCTTGGCTGGAGAGCATTTTTGGCTGAGGCCCTTCTCTTTTTTTTTTTTGTAACAGAAACTCTTTCTCTCTTTTTATATACATGTATTTTTTTTTTGGTATACATTTTTGTAGTGCTTGTGAACACTTTTCTTTTCTTCTTTTTTTTTTGGTACCACATGTATTTTTTGGTACTTTTTTTTTGTTTTCCCTACGCTCACTCAAATATTGTGATTAAAGTGATTGCTAAATGGGATGTGATCAAAAGTTTGTCATTTTGTGAGAAATCTTTTGACAAATGATTGTTTTGGCATGGGAGCCAGTTTTTGAGACATGTTTTGGCATGGGAGCCAGATTTTGCTTGCGGCATGAAAGCCAATTTTTGGGTGGCATCTATAGCCGGATTTGGGTTTATGGCATGAGAGCCAAAATTTTGGATGGCGTGGAAGCCGAAATTTTGAGGTGGCGTGGAAGCCGATTTTGGTGGCGTGAAAGCCAAATTTTGGGATGGCATGAGAGCCAATTTTTTGAGATGGCATGAAAGCCGATTTTTTTTTGAGTGGCATGAAAGCCGGTTTTGGTAAGGCATGAGAGCCAATTTTTGTTTTTGGTGTAAGAACCAGATTTTGTTTTTGGCATGAAAGCCGGATTTTTTTGAAAACCGAATTTTGTTTTGTTGGCATGGAAGCCGAATTTTGATTTTTGGCATGGAAGCCGAATTTTTGGCATGGAAGCCGGGTTTTTTGGCGTGAAAGCCAGGTTTTTGGTTTTCAAAAATGCAAGTATCGACTAAAAGTCGCCTCCCTGCTGAATGGTATTGCAAGTATCGATGGAATGTCGCCTCCTTGCTCATTCGGTTGCGAGTATCGATGGAATGTCGCCTCCCCGCGGATTTGGGTGCAAATATCGACTAAGCGTCGCTTCCCTGCTTTTTTCTTCAAAAATTTTGTTTTGTGGGTATCGATGGAATGTCGCTTCCCCACGATTTTTGAATTTTGAGGTTTTTTCGAACCTTTCTTTGTTTTTGTTTGTTTTGAAATTTGGGTTGTGGATATCAACTGGAACGTTGTGTCTCCACGATTTTTGAAATTTTGGGGTTTTGGAAGTATCTAATGGGGTTCGCATCCTTCCGATTTTGGGTTTTGCAAGTATCGACTTAACGTCGCTTCCCTGCGGTTTTTGAAAAACCATTTTTTGTTTAAAGACACGAGGGTCGTAAATTTTGACTCAAAACCATTTTGGTGGTAAAAGTCGGGGTGGACTAGGGTTGAAATCCCTAGGTCCTGATTTTGTTTCAAACCATGAATTTTGGGTTCAAGGATCGAAAATTTTGGTCAAGTTTGGGAAGAGGCTCCTAAACTTGGATTTTTGGATTTGCTTTTTTTTTTTTTAACAATGAAACGATGAAAGAAACATTGTTTTGAGGGGTTTTTTTTAGAAATTTCAACAAGAGGATGAAAATTCCAAAAGGAGTGGGTTTGACGAGCAGATACCTAGGAATAGGCTTTGGCCGTGCAGGCGTCGCTCTGACCCGATGGGGAAAGCCTTCAAGGGTAGTACCGCTTCAAGAACTTTCCATTGATGGGCAGCATACATCTGTCACCCTCCATGTTTAGAGGTTGCAATGGAAATTGGCTCCTTCTTTGATGACTTCTGACTGTTGAGGTCTTTGATCACCGTTTCAGCCTCCATAGAAGCTTCTAGGAGTTCTCCCAGGTTTTTTGATTTGTTGCCGATGATCATGGAACGGATTCTTGTTCTCATGTTGTTACGGCAGATGTCGACTAGCGACGCTTGTGGCAATACATCTGAGCATTTGTACGCCATGGCTTTCCATTTGTGAATGAAGTCGTATGTAGACTCATTCTCCCCCTGTTTCAGGCTGCAGAGCTGAGCCATAGTAACAGGATGATCCTCACCTTTGAAGTGAGTCAAGAAGCGTGTCTCCAGCATGGCCCAATTCTGAATGGAGTTCTCTGGAAGAGTGGAGTACCAATCAAAGGCCGTACCTTTTAGGGTGCTTGCAAAGAGGCGAATCTTGAGTGCATCTTGATCCGCAATAGCTCCTGTCAGGATCTTGAAGTGGATGACATGCTGTCTGGCTGAACCTTTCCCCGTATACGTTTGGAGAGTAGGTTGCTTGAATTTTGTAGGGAACGGGACCGAGTCCATCCACAAGGGATATGGTGGCTTGATCCCATGCTCCTTTAGCGTATCCTCTTCTTTTGCTTTGGCGAGGATATCGTCAACGTCCTTTTTGGTAAGGGCGCGTGACTCACTATTTTCCGCATTTTCTTCGTCGCCTTGATGGCTCGGAGGAGCTTCATTGTTTGGCGGACGTTGGATAGTGAGAAGGAGGTTTTCCATTGGGGCCTCTATTCTCTGCTGTCCTTGTTCCAGCTGCTGGATGCGTGCAGCTACGTCATCATGTGACGGAGGTTGCTCAACATTTGTGACCAAGACGTTCACTCTTCGAGAGTCGAAAGAGGATACAGTCTTGGTGACTGAGCTAGAGCTCATTCTTTTAGATGAAGAGCTCGAAGAGTGATCACTCCGATGTCCTTGGCTTGAAGGAGCGGGAGAGTTTTCTTTATGTCTTCGTGTTCGGGAGACGCTGCGGGTCACCGGACGCCTGACATGGATTTTTGTTGCTGACTTCTGGCGTCTTCTGGTTTTGCCAACCATATGGACAGCAGCAATTTGGTTGGGTCTTTCTTTTTCAACCCATTTTTGGGAAACTTGGAGCGTAGGAGGTTGAGTCCTCCGTTTCTCTAGTCTCTTTTGTCGGTATGACGCGTGGCGGCGTGCTCGACGAGCGAGTTGAGCCTCGGTCAGCTCTGGCTGGGCTTTGACGATGAAGGATGTACTCCCTCGGGCGCAGCAGCCGAGCTTGTCTTCTTTGTAGTTAGGCAAGGACAGGATGCGGACCCGGTCCTTCGCCTGTTGCAGCGAGGCTTTGAATTGTGCAAGCTCGGCCCCTGTAGAGATGAAGGGTCGAACTGCAGTTTTGCAGGCCTTAGCAGACGCTTGGGGAGGCCTGGTGATGTAGGATTTGATTTTTGGCTTGTAGGAACAAGCTGGTTGATGCTGAATTGACCTGGGAGTCAGGTCAGAGATGGGTTTCTCCTCTTTCATGTAGAAGAGAGGGTAGAACCGGTTTTCTTTGAGCGGGGCCAGGTATGCTGGCTTGGCAGATGCTCGGGACCTCCTTTGTTTCGGTGAAGGCCCTGGGGACCAAGTCTTGGGACGGACCTGGCTGTTTGCGGGCTGAGGCTTCGCGGGGGTCGCCTTTGGTGTCACGGCGGTGACACATTGGGAGGCGATTTTCTGCTTCTTAGCGGGAGCAGCCTATTCTTCAGGAAGTGGGAATGGTCCCAATGTCCCAAAGAAAATAGTCCGGGGAGTCGAGGTCGACCCGGAGTTTGGTGAATTGTTGGTGGTGTTGACACTGTGGCAACTAGCAGTGCGCTTATGAGTGCGCACATTCTGCTTCTGTTGAAGCATCTGCTGGTGCTTTTTCTCGTCGAAGGTGATGGTCAAGGAAGCTGCCATTGTTAGTAAACTTCTGAAACAGGACCAGATCCATTAGTAATCACAAGAATATAATGATTATAAATGGAAAAAAAAGGCAATCTATGGGTTTGCCTTTTCAGATCGCTCAAGGGATATGACCCAGGCGACGTGAGGAAGGCAAAAGCCATAGAGGGCACAATTGTTCTGATTGCAAGTATGGTGAGCCCCAAAATGAGCGTCCTAGTGACTGCTAGAAGCAATTGTAAACCTAAATTCGACTTATCGCGAAGCAGGGCTTGCTCGAGATAAGAAGAATATAAGGTTGGAGTTTTACAAATGCGCCGGTCGCGAATACAGTAGACCCTGAAAGGGCGTACTAGCACCGCTAGACACAAATGCTGGAGATCGCATCCATGAGATGGGATCCTCTGGTTTTTGAAATGTCAAAATGGATTCATCAAGGAGAGCATGTGGTATCCCGATCCAAAGACGGGCTCAACGATTTCCGCGAGCACCAGTACCCCGGAAGGAACCACAATTTCTCGGATCCGAATCCAAAATGACGAGAGTTTTTTTTTTTTGAAAGGCCAAGATCAGGTCCATCAAAGAGAGCAAATGATGTTCCAATCTGAACACGGGCTCAGCGGATAATCGCGAGCGCCAGTGCTCAGAAAGGAAGAGACCAAAATTTCTCAGATCTGAACCTAAAAATGACGAAAGCTTTTTTTTTTTTTTTGAAAAGTTTAGTTTTTTTTTTTAATTTTTATTTAAAAGACAAGGGAGCACACATAGGCTTCCTAATCCGGTCTTATGAAATCACAATTGATAGAATTGCCCCCAGGTAAGGGTAGGATTACCTAATGAACCCGTTTAGAGGACCCTTGCCTCGAACAGTCAGGCTGTCTCCACACTCTGGACAAGGCTTTTCTTGAATCAACCGAGATCAAAGAACGCAGTTGGTTTGGCCTTAGCGGTCTATGTCTTTTTTTTTTTTTTTTTGCTTTATTTTTACTAGACTCATTGAAGAGAAACAATGATCCAAAACCTTAGTCGAACAGGCTCAACATTTCTGCAAGCGCAATGAACGATAGGATAGGATCAAAACCTCTCAATTTTGAATCCAAGGCGAAAAGTTTTGATTTTTTTTTCTTTTTTTTTTCTTTTTTTTTTTTTTTTTTTGAAATCTCTAACAGACTCATCGAAGAGAAACAATGGCCCAATCCCCGATCCAAGCCGGTCTCAGCGGATAATCGCGAGCGCCAATGCCCAGAAAGGAAAGGATCAAAGTTTCTCAATTTTGAATCCAAAACGAGAAATCTGAACCTTTTTTTTTTTTTTTTGAAAAGAGAAAGAATGGAAATAGATTGAAAGAATTTGAAATTTCCAAAAAATCCCATCTCATGCGAAATCCAACATAGGCCACCAGCCAAAAAGTAGCCAAGGAATTCGGAAAAGAAACATAAGCAAAGATATAATATGCGAATATTTCAATTCCAAGCATCCGGTGTTCTCAAGTAAACGGGTCCCACCGGGTGTGCCAACTTGATGGAACGCGCTCCATGACCCCGGGCGCTACCGGGCGTCGGCGGACGTGGGAGTCCGTTTGGTCCGACCCTTTCGCCCCCGGAGGGCGGAGCGTGCATCAACGCTTTTGGGTGTTTGGGTGGGTGTGCCAGATTTTCTATTTTACTTGGAATTGCAAGTGATGATCCGGAGATCAATCTTCGCAAGTAAAAAAGGAAATCAACTTCTTTTCAAGTTTCCATTGCATATATATTTAAGAAAAGAGACAGTTTTTGATTTTGCCGTAAAAGGCGATTTTTTGGCATTTATAGCCGATTTTTGGCGTTTATAGCCGATTTGTGGCGTTTATAGCCGATTTACAATTCTCATCAATAATGAAAGACAAGAGTTGTGGTTTTTTGTCTCTTTAAAAAAAATACAAAATACAATGAAAAGCGAGAAAGGAAGAATCTAACTTTTCAGGAGATTGTGGGAGGGACCCGTTTAGATTGACGGTCGCGAGTCATGTATGGACTCCGCCATCATCCATGCAAATGAGAACGTCGGATGCTTTGGATTCGCTTGGCTTGGCTATATCCTCAGATTTTTAGAGAACAAAGACCGAGAGAAGGTCTTATGTTCAATAAAAAGCCGAGTAGAAGGGCTGAAGAGCCATGTCTAAGCCACTTTTGTTGAAGTAGAAGGTAAAGGACCTTGGGGGGAGTGCCCCCCAAGGGACTTTTGTCACCTTGTAGTGGAGGCTGCTGCGGAATTCCGACAGAGGTTTCTCTCTCTCTGAGCTTCTGGATCTCTAGAGCAGGAATTGCTGATGATTTCGATCCCCGGAATGCTTGGAGGGGACTCCTATTTATAGGCCTTTAGGTAGCCTTTAGGAGTGATTTATGAGCCTTTATGGTAATAAAGCTCATTAAGGGAGGAGTTACAAGTTTAATTGTCTCTTGCTTTGTAACTCCTGCCCCTTGGATTTCATTGGCCGGAGGAGAGTCATGGGCATTTAATCGCCTTTAATCTCCATTATGTTAGGAGTTTCATGGCTTGAATGCCATGATTGTTTGGACTTGTAACTCCTGAACAGAGGCTTCTGATTGGGCCGTCCAAGATAATGGGTTAATGACTGCATTAACTTGCCATAAACGGGCCAATTGATAGCTTTAAGTGGCCGCCTTAGTAGCTGAAGAGTCGCGGGCCATGTTGCGTCTTTTGGAATCCCCTTTGCGATGATCATCGATGGATCCTTATGTAAATCAACATCAGATGATCATGTAGTTTCAGACATTGGTTGATACCAGCGGGCCGGCAGCATCTGTCCAGTTGATTTCACGATCGGGTGGGCAGAAAGTGCACTTTTTTGGTTGTTCGGCTGGCGATCAATGAAGTTTTTGAAGTTCTGGAAAGGAGTCCTGTGATCTTGATGAATATCAGTGAATTTGGAGCCTCAAAAGCCTGAATCTGGAAAAATCACAGGGACAGAACAACTCGTCTCGCGAAAATGGACGAAACGGGGGGTCCCGGGGCGAAATCGGCGCCCCGGACCTCCCAGGGTCGCAGGGGCCTGCGACCCTGGGGGGAAAATCCCTTCCCGGGGCCCGTTTTTGGCCGTTTCTCGTCGTTTTTCGCTTCCGTTTTTTTTGCTTATTTTCTCTGACATTTCTCCATATTATTTGGCTTGATTTCCCTCTGAAAAACCTGATGAGAATCCTTGAAAATTGGTTTGCAAAGTTTCTGATTTTCGGGGAAAAGCCGAACGCAGAACTGCTGATTTTCCGCCAGAAGCTGAAACAGGATCAAACGATGTCGGAATGACCTGAAATTTGAGGTGAAGCTTCTTGAGCATTAAATAAGACCAACCATGGGCTTTCGTTTGAGTTTTGAAGCCGTTTGGGGTCATGCAAACGCTTGCCTTTGATTTCACCGCAAGGGAAATGTCGAGCTTTGACTTTCGGTCAAACGATGTCCGATTGATCTGAAATTCGACGTGTGACTCCCTTATCAGTAGATAAGACCAACCATAGGCTTTCGTTTGAGTTTTGAAGCCATTTGGAGTCATACAAACGCTTGCCTTTGATTTCACCGCGAGGGAAATGCCGAGCTTTGACTTTTGGTCAAACGATGTCGATTGACCTGAAATTCGACGAGGAGCCTATTGGAGTCATTTTGAGATGATCCACAAGCTCCGAATTGGGTGCCATGGTCCCGGGGTGCTCTGCCGCTGGTAGGCTTGATTCAGCCGTTGGAGAGTTGATGATGGGTCAAACGTTGCTGGTTTGACTTGAGACTTGACGTGGAGCCCTTTGGACATATTTTGAGAACATCCATAGGCCCCGATCGAAGATTTGGTGTCTCCGATTCTGCCGCCGCCGGGAGCGCTTGTTTAGCTGTTGGAGAAGTGAAGCTAGGCCAAATGATGTCGGAACGTCCCGAAACTTCATGTGTACCTCTCTTTTGGTTGTTTTGAATGACCTTGCAGTTTTTGTTTGATTCTGACAAGATCTGATGCTTGAAGTGGCGCCTGCCTATTTTTGGTAGGATGCGGCTCCATGCAGCTTTTGGTGTAAAGAGGCAAAGTGACATTTTTGGTGTCAACAAAGTGTAGTTACAGATGATAGTCGATATCGACTATCTCACTAGAAGACAAAAAAAAGAAAGAGAAACGTCAATTAAGTGCCCATTCTGTCTGATGTTTTCTATTGCGGCCAAATTAAATAATAGGGTATTTATGAGGGTTTTTCCCGTTAAATCCCCAAAAATAAAATATAAAGTCGATGATGTGTATTCATGTTATCAGACAATCAATGGATCCAGCTCATTGACGAGTGGTAGTTATTAACCGATTAATCGAGCCATTTGAAATTAAGAAAATATCACCATCCACTATATGCTTTAGATTTGTTATTATATTACTATAGCAAGAGTTGAAAAGTATTTTCTCCACTCAATTCAGTTATCCATTTCTTCCTCTTTTGGATTAATTGCAGAGTGAACAAAATTAGAGGGGTCTTGATTGAAGCCATAGCTAGAAATCATTGACATTAAAGCAAAAGCATCTAGTCCACTCAATTCTCAATTATTGCTTTTCTTCTTTACCTTGGTTGTTGTTGTTTTTTGTTTTTTTTTTTTTTTAAAGTAGAGAATGTTATTGAAAGTAGCAACCACCCTTACACCTGTTAAGATGCAATAATTTTTTCACCTTGTTTTTCCTCACAAAAAACGGAATGGCAGGAGAAGCAGTTCTCTCTATCGTCTTGGAAGGGTTGCTGAGCAAGTTGAAATCCCCTATCCTAGATGAATTTGGGTTGTTGTGGGGTGTGAAAAACGAGAAACAAAAGCTTCAAAGCAATCTTTCAAGGATTAAAGCAGTGCTTCAAGATGCAGAAAGGCAACAAATTGACCTGATGACTGACAAAGATCGCCTTGGAAAGCTTAAAATTGTTGCCTACGATGCGGAGGACCTAGTTGATGAGTTCCTAGTTGAAGATCTACGAAGGAAGGTTGAGAATCAAGATGGCATGGGAAGAAAGGTAGGCAACTTCTTCACACCTGCGAACCCACTCGCTTTTCGTTTCAAGATTGCACATAAGATGAAGGAGCTGAGGAAACGATTTGAAGAACTTGCGGAAGAGAATAACTATTTCCAATCGCCGGAGGGAGTTGCTAGAAGCCAACCTCAGATCCCAAACCCAAGAGAAACTGCCTCGAGTGTGCCTGTCTGGGGTGTTTATGGGAGAGATCATCAGAAAGAAAACTATATAGATTCATTAATTAATCAACACTGGAAACGAAGAGGTCCTCTCGGTCATTCCCATCGTTGGTATGGGGGGACTGGGCAAGACCACGCTTGCTCAATATGTATATGATGATGAAAGAGTGGTGACCCATTTTAACTTAAAGATGTGGGTCTATGTATCTCAGGATTTTGATGTGGGAAAGATTCTGGCAAAAATTTTACAGTCTGCAACTAAGAGTACTCCCACTGACGGATCAATCATGGACCTCTTAAACACTCGTGTTAAAGAAAACCTGAGTGGGAAGAGGTATTTACTTGTTTTGGATGATGTTTGGAATGAAGATTCTGAGAAGTGGGACAGGTTGAGAACAGCACTTCAATGTGGTGCTAAAGGAAGCAAATTATTAGTCACCACTCGAAGCGATACAGTTGCGAGAAGAATGGATGCTCTTCCTAGACCTCCTCTGGAAACACTGTCGGCAGCTGAATCTTGGACTTTGTTCGAGAAAGTGGCACTCCCGCCTACAGGCTTTGTATCATCAATTGGAGAGGAAATAGTAAGAAAGTGTGGTGGTGTCCCTCTAGCAATCAAAACATTGGGAGGCATGTTGCGAAATGAAACAAGTGAAAGGGAGGGGCAGTCAGTGAGAGATCGTGAACTTTGGAAGCGAACAGATAAGGAGGGAAGAGTTTTATCCATATTAAGACTAAGCTATGATCATTTGACATCATCATTGAAGCAATGCTTTGCGTATTGTGCTGTAATTCGCAAAGGGTATCCATTTAATAAAGATGTACTAATCAAGCAATGGATAGCCCAAGGCTTCATTCATTCTGATGATGAAAATGAACTCCTAGAAGAAGAAGGCGAAAAGTATTTCAATGCACTATTGCGGAGGTCCTTGTTTCAGGTTGATGTGGAAATTGCTAGCAATGATGAATACAAGATGCATGATCTTATACATGATCTTCTCAGATCTATTGCAGGAAAAGAATGCCTTGTTGTGGAAGCTTCTATGATGAATGATTTAACTCGTCATTTAGCATTGTTCAATGAAGAGACTCATCATCTAGCATTCTGCAATGATGACCGGGCTGGAGAACCGATGAATTTGGATGCATTGAAGAAATGTAAGAAACTGCGTTCAATGATGAGAAATCCTTCTGTTGATATTAATGTTTGCTTGAGCTTCAGGTGCTTGAGGGTGTTGGATTTAAGTTACAGGTATTTTCTTCCTGCCAAGTTCAATAGACAAGTTGAGACATCTTAGGTACTTTGACATCTCATATACATGGATTACAGAATTACCTGAGACCATTTGCAACTTACACAACTTGCAGACACTGAGAGTCACCCGCACTCGCCTCAAGAAGTGGCCAAAGAATGTGAAGAGAATGATTAGCCTTAGACATATTGAATTTGACAGAGGTGATTTGTCCTTGCCAAAAGGAATTGGAGAGTTAACTTCTCTCAGGACTCTGCCAAAATCAAAATTTATTATTGCTAAAGAGAGTGGAGCTCGAATAAAAGAGCTCAAAGATTTAAATTTGCTTTGGGGAAATATTCACATTGGAGGGCTTGATAATATAGGAAGTGTTAGATGTGCTGGTGTAGCAGACTTAAAGGCGAAGAAACATGTCAATTTTTTGAAGTTATCCTGGTCTGGTGATAAAACAGTACCCGCAGAAGGAAATGCAAAAGAAGTATTTGAGATCCTTGAACCTCATTCAAATCTAAAGGAGCTGTCGGTTGAGAATTACACGGGCCTGGAATTTCCAAGTTGGATGACGGAAAAGCTTACAAATCTAAAGAAAATATCACTGTCATCTTGCAAGAGATGTGAACAGCTGCCGCCTCTTGGGCAGCTATATTTCCTTGAATCACTTGAGATAGACACAATGGATGCTGTAAAACACATTGTTGAATTTGATGGAAGCCACAACTACAAAGATTTATTCCCATCATTGAAAGACCTTCATCTCAGGAATATTCCTTACTTGGAGGGATGGTTATCTCCACAAGAGGATGGCGATGGTGATGAGCAGGGAAGAGAAAGAGAAAAGCAAGTGGGGATCTTCAAATGCCTCCGTACTTTAAAAATTCATGATTGTCCAAAACTAGTACGACCGCCAAGGCTTCCTCTTCTTCCAGAGTCTTGAGAGTCTCGAGATTGGAGGGATGGGTTGGGATATGATAGAGATACCCACATCCCAGTCATTTATGGAAGTCGAGCTCGACGAGATGCCTAATTTGGAAAGATGGTCACCACATGAAGCAGATGATGGAACTCTAGTGATCTTCTGTTCTGTTCGTAAATTGAGCATCTCTAATTGTCCAAAACTGATTTGTTTGCCTATGTTTCTTCTTCCAGCACTTGAAGAGTTAAAGATGAGGAAAGTGGGTTTGGACAAGTCAGAGTTTTCCACATCCAAGTCTCTGAAAAAAGTCAAGCTCACCAACATGCCTAATTTGAAAAGATGGTCACCACAAGAAGCAGATGATGTTGAGCAAGTGGTCTTCCCATCGCCTTGTTGAATTGGTTGTCAAAGAATGCCCTAAGATGGACCGCTTGTCCCATTTTCTTCCTTCACTTGAAAAATTAAAAATATCTAAAAGCAATGAAATGTTGTTAGGATCAGTGGCCAACTACACCTCACTTTCCGAGCTCTCTATCAAAAAGTTCTGAAAGGTCAAGCATTTGCCTGAATAATTAGGGGGAAACCATATTGGCCTATGCAAATTGAAAATCATAGATTGCCCAAAATTAATTTCTCTGTCAAATCAGTTGGAGAATCTCTGTGCTCTCAAAGAACTGATTGTTGAATGGTGTAATGATCTGGTGCTATCATTGCCCGATGGATTGCAGCAGCAGCAGCAGCGGTCTCCTCCTCTAAACTCTCTTGAGGTGTTGAAAGTAAGATATTCGTGTGAAAAGCAAACCTCACTTCCAGGAGATGGGATCGTCTTGCCCTCTCTTAGGGAATTGAGAGTCAGCGATTGTAAAAATGCCTTATCAGCGGATATGTTGAAAAGCCTGACCGAGCTTTCAATTGCATACTCTCCAAATATAGAGTCTCCAGTTTCTTTGGAAAATCTCAAATCGCTTCGGTATTTGACGATCTTAGGGTGTTCAGAGTCAGTTATGATGAAGTTGCTAGAGCCTATGGAAAACCTTACATCACTCGTTTATTTATCGATTTTAGATTGCCCTGATATGAGGTCTTTGCCAAAGTCAGTAAAAACTTTCACATCGCTCACTGATTTAACGATAGAGGGATGTCCTGTTATGAGGTCTTTGCCAGAGTGGGTGGGAGACCTCATGTTGCTTGGACGTTTAGATATTCACAACTGCCCCGGTATGATGTCTTTGCCAGAGGAACTGCACCGCCTGAAAAATCTCCAATGGTTGGACATAAGTGGATGCCCTGTTTTGGGAAGAAGACTGGGCCGGACTTGCGTAAGTTCCTGCATATTCAACACATCAAATTTGACAGTGGAAATGTAAGTCAAGACACCGAAGGGCAGGAGAGCAGTGACCAGTGTCCACATCTATTATTGCACTCACTGAAGAAACTAGAGAAGCTTCTTCCTTTGCCCTCCTGCTGCTCATCTTCTCCATCTTCTTCTTCCCTCCTTCTACTTGATGATGATGATCTACTTGATGATCATGGATCATCATCATCATCAAATCACGTCTAGATTACGAGGGAAACCAGGTGAGTTCAACAAATTTCATTCCATAGGCATCTTCTCCAATTTTCTCTCTTGTGAGCTTTATGTATTAGAGGCACACTGACCATGGCCTTTGATTGTAATGAATTAATGGATGATTATCCCACACTTTCTCTTTATTTAATTGAATCTTCTTAATTTTCATTTTGCTTACCGTTCATTTCTTTGTAGGTGAATTGTGGCGTTTGAAGTTTAATAAAGTATTAGAGGTATTTTCATCTTCACCCTGGTAATACTGGCCATTAGCACCACCCTAACATGTCAAAGACTCAGGAGAGTGATTTGGTGGTTTGACAGAGTCCCAAGAATCCCACTTATATTTATTTTTAGTTTTAACTAAAACATTACTTAACTTCTCACTCTTTGCTTGGTCTCTCTTAACAAGTTATAAGTTTTGAGTTCTTTTTTTTTTTTTTTTTTTGCTAAAAGGCAATTGTATTAAAGGAGGAAGAAGAAAAAATACAGGCTAAAAGCCCCCAGGGAAACAACCAAAGAGATTACAAAAGAGAGAAACAAAAAACAGAGACCAAAGAGAAAACAACAGAGAGAACCAGAAACAAGAAACATTCCATCAATCTAATTGGGCAGGGGAATGGTTAGGAACCTGTAGAACTCCAGGATAGATCTGCCTGAGAAAGGTTTGACCAGCTTTCTTAGAGAAGAAGAGATGAGCTCAGCAAGGAGGATTTTGGCCTTCATCTGGGAGACATTGGAATTCCTGAAAATTTGGTCATTTCTGCATTTCCATATGATATAGATTGTGGAGAGGAAGATTACAGCAGCCCCCTGAGTCGCCAGCTTGTCGCAGTTTGCCGAGAGGTGATGCCAGATCCACGAGGGGGAAAGATGGAGGGTGGCTGTAACACCTGCACCTTGGAGAATCCAAGACCAAATGGCAACAACAAAATGACAGTGGAAGAAGAGGTGGAGAACAGATTCCAAGCTAGACTTGCAGAGACAACAACGATTTGCAAGGCTGAAACCAACAGACTGAAGCCAATCCAGAGTGGGGGTTTTACAGTGCATGAGCCTCCAAGCAAAGAAGGAGATTCTGGGAGCCAGCATGGAGTTCCAGATTAGGGGCGCCCAAGCAGCTTTCAAATCTCTGGAACGAAGGAGGTCCCAAGCTTCTTTGAACTGAAGATCCATACCAGGATGGGACTTCCAGCTAATGATGTCTATAGAATCCTAATGGATGGCTAAGTCCTGGAACTTCAGCCTGAGAAGCTCAGCAGCATCCATAGGGATATCTTCAGGGATCATCCATCTATCAGCTAGAAAGACAGAGCAGATTCTCTTGTTGAGAGGGAAAGAGAAGGAGGGGAACAAGGAGGCCAGGCTGTAGTCTTCTGCGCAACTATCATGCCAAATATCAACCAGAGAGCCATCACCAACGATCCATCTAGATCCAGAGTGGATAAAGTGGGCCACCTGCCTGATATGGCGCCAGATGCACGAGCCAGTTCTGAGGGATGTTGGACTCCTGAGAAAGGAATTGGGGAAGTACTTGCTTCTCATCCATTTAGCCCAGAGGGATTGAGAAGAAGCAGCCTGCCATCCAAGCTTAATAAAAGAGGCCTAGGAGTATTTGTGATTCTTCTCTTTGCAGGTGTGGATTGCTGGAGTTTGATAAAGAGTTATAGGGATATTGGCAACTCCTTAATGGTACTGGGTCATATCAACTTCCGTCATGATGTTGTTTAAATTTATGATTCTATTCTTTGGGATGAGTTTTTCTTTGATTTTCATTGAACTACTTTTGACTATTGTGGTTGTATTGTGGATCTTGAGGTGACCTTAGTTTTCTTACCGTTCACTTGTTTGACACTCAGCTGAGTTTTCTATTTTTACCTCTTGTATGTTTGAAAACTATATTGATGACAAATGTAATCCTCATTCCTCATGACTTGCTTATGTTCAATTGGGGCACATGATTTAGTCATGGGAAGTGCTGATGAGGTAACATAATCGTAGAAAAAATTTATCCTAAGAAACCTCACATGAAAACCCTTATGGCCAGTTTGTTTACATAGAATACCTAGGAGTTTATGGTTATATGACCTCCATCTTCTCAATCATTATTGAGGTAATGGGTGAAGGATATGAGGTATAATGACTTTCCTGGGATTTGAATTTCTAGCTAGGTTGATGGCTAGGTATTCAATTCGCAACTTCACTTTATTCGGTTTCCATAAAGAGAGAGTTTTATAGATGCTCATTTTCGAAATTCGCCTTTGATAATCATTTTTAACCACTTTTGGCATGAATTGCTATGTATTCAATTCCTGTGGGTTTTTTTTTTTTTTTTTTTTTGCTTTAAATGGCAAATTATATTAGAAGAGAGGAGGTGAGTTTAAAGAAAAAAAAAAAAAAAAACACCCCAAAAAACAGAGAGAAGATGAATGATGACATGGCCAGAGAGAGAAGAGCATAATAGGGCTCACAAACAAAACCAAAAGCTTAATTACAATGGAGTAGACATTCCTAAAAAAAATAAAATGCATAGAACTATGGATGTTGTTGTTAGTAGGAGATCTCTGAGAACCAGTAACGGACTAAAGTTGATCTTTTAGGAGAATTTTGGTTATTGAAAGAGAGGGAAAATTCTCATTAAAGATGGCTTCATTCCTAGAGATCCATCAAGTATATGCAGTGGAGAAGAAGATAGCGATCAGCTAGATTTCTGTTAGCGGTCAGGGAGAACCATAAATTTGTAGGAGCATTTGACCGTGCTTGAGGACTGCCTGTAGCTGACAGAGTCCAGGACCATAAAGCTGAAGAGAAGTTGCAGAAAAAGAATAGATGAACATCATTTTCAGCTTCACCTTAATTCCTGTGTACTCCAAACAAAAAGGCCCTAAGTGATGTTTTGGTAATTAGGTCATACTCATTGGTCTTTAAGTGACTATTCAGAAACAACAAAAAGCATTTAACAGTTCTGCGAGTGGGAGTATGTATATGCCTCTTTATATGTTCTCATATGGATCACATATCCTAATAACCCTTTCAAATGTGAGGCCATACTTGCTGTAGAAATGATCAAATAGTAACTTCATGGCTTTTTATACCAAAAAATAAAAATAAAAAAACTCTGGCTTTGATGTATTCAATGTTTCTTATTTTTATGGTACATCTTCTTGGTAATAACTTACGATGATGAGATAACTCCTTTTTGTTGTTGTATTGAGATAACTCTTTCTTTATTGTGGTGGTGGTTGTTGATGATGATGATAAGTATTGCCATATGGTCCATATATGGCAACATACATCTGAGTTGTTTGACTTTCAATCACATGCATCCACAGTGAAAGCTGCATTCTGGCCTCTAGCAAAGTTTTAGAATGCATTTGTGCTTCAGAAAGGGCTCTGCAAATACAGGAAAATTATTATGATTTTCCATGCAGATCACAGTTTCATTGTTCGTGCAACAGATTTTCCTCATGGAAAAAGTGAAAAAATGAATTATTTTTTCTCGATAGAGTGGATTTTAATTTCCTATGGGAAAACAGAATTCCTCTCAGATAGAAACAGACTACAGCAGAGTGCAGAAACCTCTCATGGTTCTTTTTCCTGTTTCTCCTTCACCTAACTATAGCTTCTGGTAGAACAGAGCATGAGGAGAGGGGAAACCATGCTAGTAGAAATGCTACGTAGGAAGTAGAAGGGACCAGCATGTAACTTATGGTATCACATGAAGAATGTACTACATTGAAGAGCAGATTGAGGAGTCATCCTAGGACAGCAGATTAACAAGTATGGATAGATAAGACAAAGCTTTGTAGTGGTTGATGATCCTCTTCATAGTTAAATATTGAATGTTTATTTCTCAGGATGCAAAAGATCACTAATATGAACTGGGGTAATTTTGCTAAGTCCTACAATGGTGGTATAGCTAATGGGCAGTTTGCAATTACCCTATGGGCCTCAATTCGGATTTGGTTTTATTTTTACTTCCTTCTTTTAAAGTGTCTGTTTTGAATTGATTTTGAACCTGGCCATTGACTGTAATTCAATGGATGATTATCACCGTCTCTCTTTCTATTTAATTAAATCCTTATAATCTTCATTTTGCTTACCATTCTTTTCTTTTTAGGTGAAGTTTGGGCTGTGTCATTTCAAGTTTAATAAAGCATTGCAGGTATTTGAGCTTCATCTTAACAGTATTTTTTATTTATTCTTTTCCTATGGTTTTTTATTTTATTTTTTTTGCGAGAAAAGAATAGTTATATTAATAATCGATGGTTACATTGGGAGTAGGCATATATGCTATAAGCCTCAGTCACATCCAAAAAATATGGTTTGACAGTGAAAGTGTAAACTATAGTTTTCAAAATATGTAACCTTAAGTAGATATCAGGAAAAATTAGTCTAGGTCCATGTCCTTCTGACGTGCTTCCGCTACGTTCCTTCCCCAAAACTCGATTTGGACTGAATCTTTGTGGTGTCTACTTTTGATTTCTGCAGTATCAACTTGGTGTTAATTTATGTAATCTTAGTTTCCCAATTTGATGAATTGTGGCCAAGTTTACTTCACCCATCAAGCTGAGCCCAGTCATTGACTGATTGACATAGCTAGAACATGTCAAAAGACTCGGCTTGAATCACTATGGTGGAGCAAACCGAGTCACATGACTCACTGAGTATCGAAGTATTTTATAAGATAAAAACTGTTTCTTGAATTTAATCATGGAATGCTTTTCCTTCTTGGTTCTTTTGTTCTTTCAATTTTCATTTTATTATATTATATGTTCTGAATTTTTATTTGATCATAGCTCACCAACTTGGCATGTCTCTGTGTTGTTGACTTCACTCGTCAAGGCACTACTGAGTCATTGACATGGGCTATAGCATTGGCATCAGACTCATGTCAAACTGGTGAAAAATTGAAACTTACAACCGTATTGGCAATATATATCTATATATATAAGACCCCTATTAGGCTATAACTGTGATTCTATAAAGATTTAAAAATTCAAAGAAATGTCTAAAAAATTCAAAAAGTGGAGAACTTAAAATTTTCAGTTTATTAATTATCATCTACCTCATTTTGTGACCCGGTGTGCATTTATGTGGATTTAGCGGGCGCCACCTAGGGGAATAGTCCTTTTGGGTGAAAGACCTCAAAGATAGCCACATCATAATAAATAAATAAATTAATAAAATCTACCTCATTTTGTATGGCCTCTGACATTCTGGTATGCGCATAGTGGATCTCGACCCTCACCTATTTAGGTGATGGTAGATATCAACCCACAAAAAAATAGTTAAAAAAAAAAAGGATTTTTATGCGGGATGACCTGTTTGGTGTGTCCGTTTGTGGTCCCCTAAAGTGACTTTTTTGGTATAATGGTCACCTAAAGTGTTTTTTTCTGGTAAAATCCCCAAAAATCTAAGATAACATCAGTTTTTTTATATTTTTTTAATTTCAGTCCATCAATTATGTCACTCATGGAATAATTGCAACTCTTTACATGTGGTATATCATTTGCCACCTTTTATGCATGCATCTCTCCTGGAGGCTGGAAGCATCACAACAGGAAGACAAGATGGATGGGCAGTAAGTGTATTAGGGGTGGCTGATCCAAGTCCTTGATTTTAGTCGCTCAAACTTTGACGATTAGTTGTAGCCAAACTTATTGTGATAAAATCTTATAGTGACTTCTACAAAGAGATATGATTGACATAAGTAGGCTAATATGTACAAATGAAAAAAAAAGATACTAGTAAACATTGATAATAGGAGAACTTTCCAATGATTATTGTTATTTTGTTATATAAACTACAATAAATTACTCATATGACGTAGATCATGGCTGGTGGGTAAAGTACTCGCTCACTTTAAAATCTCAGAATGCTTGAGCTATGGCACACCCATTTTTTGTGTTTCCAAACACCAAGCTAGCGTCTTTCTCCGGTAAAGCAGTAAAGATTTCTTTGTAAATGATCCTCTTTTTTTTTCCTCTTAAGGCCTGTTTGTTTTCATTAGAATACACAGAAAGTGAATATTCAAGGTCATATGAGTTCCACCAAATGGTTTTTTTCAAGAAGTGAAATGTGAATGATATGAGGTGAGGGGCGAACGATATAAGGTAGCAATATAGATGGGACCTTGCCTTTCCTATGACTTGAATTACCTGTGATGATTGTGTATTGATTTCCCATCATATGTCGATTCACTTCCAATCAAAGGAGAGGTTCTTTGATAGTCATTTTTGTATATTCACTTTAGATCTACATTTTTAACTACTTATGGCATGAACACCTGTATTCATGTATTCCGTGCAAACAAACAGGCCCTTAATGAGTGGGACACTATTGAAACTCATGTATTTATACAAAAATTACAACCAATAATCAAAAGATCATTCATGATCCAATTAGGATCAATCTAAATATAATAAAAAAGTAAATATAACAAATCAATAAATATTGTCCTAGAATTCTTTCTAAAAGGGTATGATTGTGATCTTAATAGCCGGTATATCAGCTAATACACATGCAATACATGTATCATGCCAATTCCATGATTTAGCGAGTCAAAGTTTTGATATTATTGTGGCTGATTCAAACTGTTTCTACCAATGTTTTAACGCTTGGTCCTTAGCACTTCCCTGCAATTGGCATAGCTTGGGTGGATTGACAGAGTCACAAGAATTCCACTTTGTCTACATGCATACATTTATAGTTTAAATTTAAGCTTACCTGACTCTTCAGTCGTTGGCTTAGTTTATAGTTGGCAAGCTACATGTTTGAATTTTGTTTCCAAATTTAGGAGCACTAATGATTTTTCTCTTTGCAGGTGTGCATAGTTGGAGTCAGATAAAGAATAGTAGGGATCTTTGCAACTTCTTACTGGTATGGGCAATTCATGGAGTCCAAAAAAAAAAAAAAAATCCTTATGATGTTGTTTGAACTTATGGTTGTGTTTTTTGAGTGGCTTTATTTGGCTTTGGTTTTAACTATGAATTTATTGGTGTAGTTGTACTATGTGGATCTTGCTTGTTATCTTTGGTTTGTTCTTATTTACTAGTTTGAAACATAAATGACTCTCTATTTTTACCTTCTGTTTGTGAGCAAATTATATTGACCATGGATGTAATCCTAATGACTTTATTATCTTCAAGTGGGGCCCATCATTTATTCATGGAGAGTTATGATGAGTTGAAATATTTGTGGAAAACTCATATCCTGAGAAATATTTCCATGGGCAACTCGTATTGATGTTTTGGTATTATGATGATTAGATCATGGACATTGGTCTGTAATTGAGACTTCCAAAACCAATGAAAGGCTCTTCTTTTGTATAAAGGGTTTTCCCTGCACTGCTTTGAGGGAAGTTAATAAATTCTTACTTATCTTACAAAAAACAAAAAGCCCCTCTCTTAACGTCTCTGAGTGGTAGCATGTATATACATTTCTGTATGTAATCATGTGGAATACATGTGCAGACAACCCAACAGAGAAGACATGGTTTCATCAACTTAACCTCATTAGTCCAAAATTTAGGCACCTGATGGACCATGCACAGAATCCTTTTGAGAAGAAAAATTAAAATGATATAAAGAAATTGAAAAGAGGCAGGGTGTTCTTTCTCTTGACTTGTTTATTTCCCTTTCCCCTGCATTTAAATAGATTTCAGTGTGCAGAGTTTTCTTACATAGAGAATCTTGTATGTCTTTCAGTCTTTTTATTCATAGATAGAATCTACTGAATCATATAAAAAACATCCTAGACCAGCTCTCAGATAGTCTTCACAGATCGTGATGGCCTTCAATGCACAGCACACTCCAGCTCATAATATTTTAATATCTTATCTTGATAATACACGTTGGATGTGTGCTATGTGCGCGTGTTGATGTGTATTGTACGTTGGCTGGTTGTCACGACCCGGCCCCGAGATCAGAGTCATTAGGGTTAACCCCGGGTCGCGATGTTAATCATACTTACTCCCGTAGACCCGAATTAACCAAAATTAAAACGAAGTCTACAAGGGATCTTGCATACGTACCTGTCAATGTACAGTGCGGAATATACAATAATATACATTGACAACCTGTTTATCAAAATGAACCATATACTTTACTTTGCATCGTAAAGTCCATTTACATAGTTTCAGTTTCCTATTATCAACCACTGCATATTTAAAATACAATGCAGGGGACATCATTTACAATACCAAAATGAATCTATAAAATTACTTCAAAAAAATTCTCAAAAGATTCCCACTCGTTCGCCCTCAATCATGTCCATTCGGCTAGACCTCCTGGAGGTAGCGAATGGGCCTCCTCCGCTGACGGGACGGTCTCGGAGGTACTGGCACGGGCAACTGAGCCTGTAACATCATCAGTAATACCATGAACACGACGGTTCAACAAGGTATACATATATTTATGACATTTCATAATTCCTAACAATTCATTGTTTAACAGTGCTAAACAATTCTAATATACAAGTGACAATGACAATAATATGGCAACTACACTAGCATTGGTTTCAACTCCATTCAATTCTTCCAAAAGGAAGCAATTCATATTCATTTACTCATTCATTATGTTCCATATTTCTTAATGGCTTATCAATGTATGACTTTTCAGTCAATGACCTTTCGGTCCAATAAGGTGGGATCTCCCAGTGTCTTGATCAGAGATCACTGGTGTCACCACGGGCTCCGGAACACCCCAATTCCATCTGCTGCAGCATGAATAGTCATTTCATTCCATTCATTTCTCATTTCATTCAGTTCCATTCAATAATGAGTTCAGAAACCACTAGGTAGTGCCAGATCCGTTAACAACTCAATCAGTCTAATTCGAAAGTAAGCCTCTAACCATCCATTAAGTGAACGGGGTTATTAATGCATGTATTACTGTGGATGACATGACTCTAGTGAAATTTATGCATTAAAATAACCTTCGTAGCACTTAGGAAGGTTTCAACATAATCAAGCTTAGTCTACATGCTGAAACTTTTGATTCCGGAAATTCCAAAGTAATCGGACTTCTCTAAGCATTTCACATAGATTAACACTCAATTCATCTTGGATCTAAATCCAAGGATATTATTTCACTTATATTCCTAAAACCCTTAATTGGTTCAACTAGAACAACATTTAGTTAAGATTTGTTATACTTGTCCCCATATCCACTTCATCTCCCAATCTATGTTCACTAAGAGGTGTATACCATTGGTTTCTACGTTCCAAGAGCTTTCTAACGATATATAGAACTCAAAAATCGGACGTATGGGTCAAAAGTTATGGCCATTCGAAGTTGGCCCTTTTGGCCCAATGGGCCGACCCACTCGGGCAGGCCCAATCCGGCTGGCCCAAATCAGTTCAGCTACTGAACTGAGTTTTTTCTTCTGCTGAACTGAGTTTTTCTTCTTTTCTTCCCTTATTTCTTACACCATTGATGTACCAAATGAGCAATTAATTTATGGAGACAATAAGAAGACTAATCTTACTCATTCTTCTCATTCAATCATAAGTAACATAATCTAATTAAGGTTTTAAAAATCCAAAACTTCACTCATAATTCACCATAATAGCTGAATCATCACTTCTTTCCATTAAAATCAACAAAAACTCCTTAACAAACATAAACACATGCATAGACTTGCCTTATGTGAAGCTTGGTAGAGAAAACCCCTCTTCAAGCTTGGATTTGAGTGAAAATCCTCTCCTTCAAGCTTTAAAGTCAAGAACTTCTAAGAAGATGATGAGCAAAGGAAGAAGATGTGATCCCTCATCACTTCAAACATCCCCCAACATACACTTGATGAGGAAGAAATTGACAAAAAGAAGAAGAAATGGATGAAGGAGAAGAGAAAAATGGTGAGATGAGTGTTGCCTAGGGTTTGAATCAACTAAATGAAGTTAAGTTGCTTATATAAGCATTCTTTTTACATTTAAGTCCATTAAGTTCATTTAATTTCATTTCAAGTCAATTAAAGGTCCATTTGATTCATTTCTCGTCGAATCCCTTCGAGTCTTTTATGAAGTTCATCGGACTCATCGAGATACACATGTTGGTATCAATACTTTCCGGATTCGATGAAATACGTACAATTCCGTATTTCCGTACAAGTCCTTGTTTTGAGCTCTATTTCCATGCAATTCGTTTTACAAGCTTCGTTATTATTTCATTAAGTCTCAATGACTCACTTAGGCTAATTCGATTTCACTAAATCATTAAACCGGCTTAATTAGTCTTAAGTGCAATTAATTAGAGTTAATCGAGATTAACTCGGGACGGAGCCTAACACTGGTCAACCTCATTTATCTACTTGTGAGACCCGTGGACCATCCTTACAATGGATAAACCATTGATGCTGACATGTGGGCCCCAGCTTGATTCATGATATTGTAAGAAATTGGATTGCAAAGAATTTTAAAGTTGGATCTTGTTTCAAACATTTTTCATCTAGAATTCTAGATAATTGGGCATGCATTAAATCAATTGTTTGGATGAACAAAACATGAGTTTCACATATGTACAGACAGATTTGGTGTGTAGTAATTTGATTGGATGCATTTACATTTTTGCTAAGCTTGATTTTTCAGTCTCACATGCTCCTATCCTTCAAAGCTTGAAAATCTCCATGCATGGTCTTTAACTTTCAAATCTTGAAAATTTGAAATTTACTAATGCATGGATTTATGACTTTGAAACTTGATTTTTTATGCATGATTTAGATGCATAATCTTGTTTTCGGTCATGCATGCCTATGGTTATGAATTTAAATCATCTTAGGCATATTAGGTTCATTTTTTTTTAATAACATTTTGAATCAATTTGAACATGAATCTAAGCATGGCACCATGGCCAAGAATTCCCACAAAGAAAAGCACATTGAAAAACCAGAATTCTGTCTATCAAGATAGTGTCCTCGATCGACCAAGGACATGGCTGCGGTCAACCGAGAACTAGCTCGACCGTTGAAACCGCAGTAGACCGAGCTTAGTCCACGGTCGACCGAGAAGTAGCCATTGGTAAAAAAGTTTATATAAATTCCAGCTCATTCCAAAGGGCAAAGGGTGAAACTTTTGAGATGTTTTGAGGGCTAAGGAAGGAGAATAAGCTAAGAACTGCTAGAGAAGGGAAGGAATGCTAAATAATAGATCTCAACCTTAGAATCATGTCAAGTAGTAGTGCCCTTTTCCTTTATAATGTTCATGCTCCTACTAAATCTTTGATTTCATTTTATGGTATGATTTTTATGTGTATTTGAACCTTCCTTGTTGATTTTCTTAACATGAAAATTACTTTCAAACTAATATGTATTTTGGATTCAATCAACACATGTCATGTTTCACAAGTCATGTTCAAACTTGCTAGTTTTTTATTTTCATCTTTCAAACGTCAAGTTTGTTCTTGTCCAAACATGTGATTACACTTTCTACCTCTATCATATTATCTTGTTTTATCACTTTAGAAAGTCATTTTGTTTGACTTACGTTTCATGAGCCATCATTTTAAAACTGATTAGAGGTATCATGCATACACAGGAACATTGTACCTTTGCATCATCATTTTGTGTATGTTTGAGTTGAAAGTTCAATTTCATATCAGCCTATCTTAGAGGCACTTATTTGTACTCAAATTGTACCTCTTCAAGTGTATTTTAGACACATCATAGAGAGAAAGCCCTAGTGGTTCATATGTTATTGCTTAGCCTATAGAAATATAGTGTAAAGGTTATTGTCTAACCTATTAAAAAGCTTATTGTAAGGTACTTATCGCTCTTTTTTTTTGTAAGGTACTAATCGCTTTTTTTAAGCAAAAAAAAAAAAGGTACTTATCGCTTAGCCTACTGAAATGGAATGCCAAATGATGTTTCCAACTAGCAGTAGATTTGGAAAATTCTCGACACCTCATAGGGGTTTTTTTTTTTTTTAAGTGAAATCACCTGCAACTTGTAAGACATATTTTATTAAGATTGTCCCACGCCAACATTTAAGTTATCATGGAATATAGTTAAAAACTATAGAATCAAAGAACCTAACAACTTCCAAAATTGCTACATTGTAAATGTAATTTCCCATTTGTTGGGGCCAGGTTGATAGTGGGGGAACGAGCGAATGGATTTGATATCATTCTGTAATGACCCAGGCCCACTATCCATATTATATTTCTGCTTTGACCAAAGTCTTATTGCTTTAAAACACATTACGTTGGGGTTAAGATCAGATATATAAGCCAAGGGTCGAGACTACTTGTTTCCAATATGAGATTTATGCACTAATACAAACCTAGTCGTAAGAGTTTCTCCACCATCTCTGTCTAGGCAGATGCTCACCGGACCCAACAGCCTTTGACAAGGACACTACAGGCGCATCAGTGCTGGTCCATGAACACCCCTACCTGCTAGGCCTAGTGGCCCTGCGCGACTACCTAAACCTATCTTCCCATGATGGGCATGGTGAGCACTGGAGTCCTATCCACAAAGGCTCCCTATATTCTCGTCAGGATATCCTTATTTTGCATGATGACCTTTCTATTGCTGCATTTATTCAATGAAGTATTCCCTTGTTCAATCTGGTCAGGAACGACTTTAGTCGAAGTATTCAACATAGTGGCTATGTACATTTTGTTTTTTTCTGAGCAATAACAACAGATTAGGAGTCTACATCAACTTAAATTAGCAACATGGTTAGTCACATGGGTATGGGTGAAGCAAATGTGATTTAGCTATTGCATTGGTAAAGCATCGTTTGGTTAATCTACTTTTTGGGTTTCATCATCATCATTAAACCATTGTCTGAACTACGTTAGGGCTGACTTTATGAATTTTATTCCTTCACTCCCACTCTGAGCCAAATTCCTTAAAACCAATTCAATTGGTATGAGTGCTTTAGATGGTTTGGGAAACTTTATGTAAAGGTCTGTTTAAATCAGTTTCAAGACGCTTTAAACATTGTTTGAAAATGTACGAAAATAATAACTCCTTCATACACACATTGTTAGTATTTTTGTTGGCTAATTCATGGGTTTGACAAAACTCTGGGTCCATTGAGTTGTATTTTCTAATTTATTTTAGAATGGACTGTGGTTACGTCGCCAGAAGAGCTGAAGGGAAAAAGAAGACCGGGCGAATTTTCCCAGGCCCGATCGATCGGAGCCTCAGACCGATCGATCGGTCAGAAAAAGGTCTCAGTTAAATGTCAGGCCGATCGATCGGACCTGCATGACCGATCGATCGGACAGTGTGCAGATTCCGGGAAAGTCTCCTATTTTCACACGAAGTTGTTTCCTTTTGGGACTATGTTTCCCAATTTGAGTCATACTTGTGCAATAAGTCTTAGGCACGAATATTGGGCTATTTATAGGGTGTTTCTCTCAACCCTAGGAGAGACCACCACAACTCTCATTGATCTGAGTCAGAGATATTTTAGATAGAGTTAATTCTCTAGAGCCATTGAGAGATCATTCTGAAAGGCTGCTCTAGAAAGTTGTTGCTGCTTCTACTTTCTTGTAGAAGATTGATCATCTTGGTTGACAAGGTGTGAGGAGATCAAGTAAGGAGAACGGGGCGCGGTGGATGTCGTGTCAGTGGATTCTTTTCAAGAATAACTACAGTCCTTGGGTCGAGGTACAGACTTAGGAAAAGGAGCTTGTGAGTATATCTTATAACTGTTCGTTATCTCTTGATTTCTGGTTCGTGGTTTTTCTCCCTGGATAGGGTTTCCACGTTAAATATTGTGTCTGTCTTCTTGTGGTGTGTGATTGGTAGATAGCTAGTTCTATATTGTCTGATTGGTTTATTTCCACTGCATTGATTGGTTAATAAGAACTAGTAATCCATTCTGGTAGCCCATATAGAATTTTCAATAAATACTGAAGTCAGGGGGAGAAACAAGCAAAGATCTACAGATGCTGCTTTTCTTTTGGGTTTAAAATTCAATGTATTTTGGGTTTTTCTCTTGGGTAGATCATTTGTATTGTTCTAGGGAGTTTTGTCCATGAATTGCCAAAGGGGGAGATTGTTAGTATTTTTGTTGGCTAATTCATGGGTTTGACAAAACTCTGGGTCCATTGAGTTGTATTTTCTAATTTATTTTAGAATGGACTGTGGTTACGTCGCCAGAAGAGCTGAAGGGAAAAAGAAGACCGGGCGAATTTTCCCAGGCCCGATCAATCGGAGCCTCGGACCGATCGATCGGTCAGAAAAAGGTCTCAGTTAAATGTCAGGCCGATCGATCGGACCTGCATGACCGATCGATCGGACAGTGTGCAGATTCCGGGAAAGTCTCCTATTTTCACACGAAGTTGTTTCCTTTTGGGACTATGTTTCCCAATTTGAGTCCTACTTGTGCAATAAGTCTTAGGCACGAATATTGGGCTATTTATAGGGTGTTTCTCTCAACCTTAGGAGAGACCACCACAACTCTCATTGATCTGAGTCAGAGATATTTTAGAGAGAGTTAATTCTCTAGAGCCATTGAGAGATCATTCTGAAAGGCTGCTCTAGAAAGTTGTTGCTGCTTCTACTTTCTTGTAGAAGATTGATCATCTTGGTTGACAAGGTGTGAGGAGATCAAGTAAGGAGAACGGGGCGCGGTGGATGTCGTGTCAGTGGATTCTTTGCAAGAATAACTACAGTCCTTGGGTCGAGGTACAGACTTAGGAAAAGGAGCTTGTGAGTATATCTTGTAACTGTTCGTTATCTCTTGATTTCTGGTTCGTGGTTTTTCTCCCTGGATAGGGTTTCCACGTTAAATATTGTGTTTGTCTTCTTGTGGTGTGTGATTGGTAGATAGCTAGTTCTATATTGTCTGATTGGTTTATTTCCGCTGCATTGATTGGTTAATAAGAACTAGTAATCCATTCTGGTAGCCCATATAGAATTTTCAATTGGTATCAGAGCGGGTTGCACTATTTTATTGTGTTGATCCAAATATTGCTAGAATGGATGTCTACCGAGAAGGCACTTCAACCAATAAGCCTCCTCTGCTGGATGGTTCTAATTATGCTTATTGGAAAGCCAGAATGGTTGCCTTTGTAAAAGCCATAGATCTGAAAGTGTGGAAATCTATTGAGAAAGGCTATTCCTTACCCACTGTCACTACTGATGAGATAACCAGTTTTAAATCTGAAGAACAGTGGACAAAGGATGAAGAATTGGCAGCCACTTGCAACTCTAGGGCTTTGAATGCTATTTATAATGGAGTTAGCATATCTGAGTTTCGTAGAATTTCTACATGCACTACTGCAAAAGAAGCTTGGGATATTCTGCAAACTGTGCATGAAGGGACTGACACTGTCAAACAGTCGAAACTTCAGAAATTATATACAGCTTTTGAAACCATAAAGATGGAGGATGATGAAACTTTTGATGAGTTTAATTCAAAGCTAAATACAATTGTGAATGATACCTTTACTTTGGGAGAGTCAATTCCTGAAAATAGAATTGTGAAAAAGATTTTGCGGTCTCTTCCAGAAAGGTTTGATGCAAAGGTTGTGGCCATAGAAGAGAATAAAAATCTGAATATTCTCAAAGCTGAGGAATTGGTTGGCAACCTTCAGACTTTTGAAGCAAACCTAAGAACCAATGGAAAATCAAAATCCAAAGGTGTTGCTTTGAGAGCCTCCAAAGAATCATACAAGAAAATTGCTAGTGATTCTGAGTCTGATTCTGAGGAGATTGATCCCCAAGTTGCTGTTGAGTTTATGAAGCAATTTCAAGCTTTTATGAAGGGGAAGAAAAGTGATCTGAAAGTCCCTAAAAATTTTGTAAAGAAGAAATTTTATAAAGGGATTAAATGTTTTGAGTGTCATGGTTATGGACACATTGCTAGTGACTGTGCTAATAAGAAGCCAAAGAAGAAGGCTTTCAATCTGACTTGGGATGATGATACTTCTGAGGAAGATGATAAAAAATTTGAGTCTGAGAAGCCTGATGCTAGCAAAGAAAAATTTATGGCATTCATGGCAACATTAGTTTCTGCTACTCCATTAGTTTCTGATGAAGGGACTGATCAAGATGTTAGTGAGTCAGAGACAGAACATGATTGGCAAGCTGAATATCATATATTGTTTGCAAAGACCATGAAGATGCTCAAGATGAATGAAAAAGTGGCTACAAGCTGGAAAGAATCTGAAGAGCAGAATACTTCTTTAAAAGCTGAATTGTCTGAAGCTCTTACAAAAGTGAGTCACTTAGAGGCTGAAAATAACAAATTGGCAGATATGTTGACTACTGAAGCACAGAAGTGTGTCTTGCTTAAACATGATATGGAGACATTGAAAGCTGAAAATATCGACTTGCAAGGAAGACTCAAGATTGTTCTTTCTGAGTTAGATACAAGCAAGGCTTCACTAAACAGGATGAATGCTGGATCTAAAAAACTTGATGACATCCTGTGCAGTCAAAAGACTAAGAATAACATGCATGGCATTGGCTATACTGACGGGGCATCTACATCAAAAGCTAAAGGTAGTAATTGTTTTGTTCAAAATTCAGTTGTTACTAATCCTGCTGTTCATGTTACAAATACAGCTGCCAAGAAGAAGAATGTGCAACGTCCTGAACGTATACCCACTTGTCATCATTGTGGAATTAAAGGACACATTCGACCCCATTGCAATAAACTGCGAAAGTTTCCAAACAAAAAGCAATGGAAAAAGCAGAAGGAAGCGTCACCTATGAAAACCAAAGCTGTCTGGGTCAAGAAAGAAGACCTTCCATCTGTCTTGGTACACACTATGTTGAACTATCTGAAAATGCAAGTGTGTGTGTCAAAGCTTAATCACCCCTGATCTACAAGATCAAGCCCCCACCCCAGTGCTGATACGAAGTTCATATTGAGGGGGAGTCTATTTTGGGGGAGCTGCAGAATCCAGGTTGACAGAAGCTGCTTGAAGAAAATTGTTTGTCAATTGTGGACAAAAAGGGGGAGAATACTGAAGTCAGGGGGCGAAACAAGCAAAGATCTACAGATGCTGCTTTTCTTTTGGGTTTAAAATTCAATGTATTTTGGGTTTTTCTCTTGGGTAGATCATTTGTATTGTTCTAGGGAGTTTTGTCCATGAATTGCCAAAGGGGGAGATTGTTAGTATTTTTGTTGGCTAATTCATGGGTTTGACAAAACTCTGGGTCCATTGAGTTGTATTTTCTAATTTATTTTAGAATGGACTGTGGTTACGTCGCCAGAAGAGCTGAAGGGAAAAAGAAGACCGGGCGAATTTTCCCAGGCCCGATCGATCGGAGCCTCAGACCGATCGATCGGTCAGAAAAAGGTCTCAGTTAAATGTCAGGCCGATCGATCGGACCTGCATGACCGATCGATCGGACAGTGTGCAGATTCCGGGAAAGTCTCCTATTTTCACACGAAGTTGTTTCCTTTTGGGACTATGTTTCCCAATTTGAGTCCTACTTGTGCAATAAGTCTTAGGCACGAATATTGGGCTATTTATAGGGTGTTTCTCTCAACCCTAGGAGAGACCACCACAACTCTCATTGATCTGAGTCAGAGATATTTTAGAGAGAGTTAATTCTCTAGAGCCATTGAGAGATCATTCTGAAAGGCTGCTCTAGAAAGTTGTTGCTGCTTCTACTTTCTTGTAGAAGATTGATCATCTTGGTTGACAAGGTGTGAGGAGATCAAGTAAGGAGAACGGGGCGCGGTGGATGTCGTGTCAGTGGATTCTTTGCAAGAATAACTACAGTCCTTGGGTCGAGGTACAGACTTAGGAAAAGGAGCTTGTGAGTATATCTTGTAACTGTTCGTTATCTCTTGATTTCTGGTTCGTGGTTTTTCTCCCTGGATAGGGTTTCCACGTTAAATATTGTGTCTGTCTTCTTGTGGTGTGTGATTGGTAGATAGCTAGTTCTATATTGTCTGATTGGTTTATTTCCGCTGCATTGATTGGTTAATAAGAACTAGTAATCCATTCTGGTAGCCCATATAGAATTTTCACACATGAATGTCTAAATCAAATAGATCCTTATTTAGGTTTTTTTTTTATATATTCTTTATGAAAATTTTCCCACATAACTTTTGCTAGATGAGAAGTTTGTCATACTATATGTCATACTATATGACAATTTTGCTTGCATTACTTCTACCATATGAAACCTTGCTCATCTTCATTCTACATGACAAGTTCATTGTTTTTATTTTTTTTTTAGTGATTTTTTTTCTAATTGAATCAACATACCAAATAGCCTATTTGTGAAAAGGTATAATTGAAAATTATCTTAATGATGCTTCCTTGATATTTATCCAGAAGGAATGAAAAGTATGCACATATAACCTCTTGCAAATATTATTACAATTAGGACATTTGAAATTTTGTTTTTTTGCCAATTATAATATATCAAGCGAACAGGCTTCAATTGCACAAATCATAGAATTGGATCCAATTGCAGAAATGAAACATTTCCACTAAGCGTAGGACATTAACTTCTATTCACATTCCTCTTCCCACTGTCCTCTTTTTCATAACTTGACCCTCCTCCTTAACTTCTCAATACATAACTCCCCAAGCCTAGCATTTCCTCTTCTACCAAACCCTTTTAATAAGAATGTAAATGGGTACCCAATTATCCGATTAACTGGAGGTTCCGACCCGCTAAAAACTGGGTCTGGGTCCTTATTTAGGCCCCGATAAGTAAATGGGTCCGGGTCCGGTTCCACCTTAGTTCAGACCCGTGGACCCGAGACTGGACATATTACCTCAATTTTCAAAAGTCTCTCCTAAAAACCATGTTTTTTTAATATCATTCTCTACCTAAACCCGAACCCGGATCCAGACCCATCTCATTTATGGTTCCGTTTCCGGAGCCAAGAAACCAGCTCCGAAATAGTTCCGGATCCGGTTCCACCTTCTCCTTAACGGTTCCGGTTCCGGGTCCACCATGGACCCAGACCAAAACCGGCCTGTTTACAACCATACCCTTTAACCTCTTAGAGTCTTCCACATGAAACCCTTGAAAGCGATTCCCTATTTCCCTATTTCTTCCTATAACACGAACCACTCCATTTTCTCTCTCGCACTGCGCTCCCTCTCTAGCTTCAGTACTCTCTTTATTTGCATCTCTGCATTTTTTTTCCTCTCTTCTCTATTTGCATCTCCTCTTTTACGTGGTTGTAGGTTTAAGTTAGTGATGGGTTTGGAGACAAGACAGAGATGTTGCTTTGCACAGGGGAAATATCATGCTTTTAGGTGTGTAAGTGCCTAAAATAATACGGACTTGATTAAGGGATGAAGATGCTGATTTGCTGTTGAGCGTCCTGGAGAGATTAAATGCCTGAGCCTGAAAGGGAAGAAGAGGCAAAGGTTAGAGACCCCTGGCTGTTGTCAACCGAAGGCTCTCCGATACCTGAGTTAGTGTAGTCACTAAGCAAAGGATGAGTGGAGGAGAAAATGAATGGGAATATTTGTGTTCTCTTCGGGCTTACCGTTTTGGGTTTACCTCATGTATATATATAGGTGCGGAGGTTCCATCATAAGCTCCCTTAGTGGAGCTAGGTAAAAAGGGAACTTCCCATCAGGCCATACTTTGTACCCTTAGTGGGGGTATGTGTAAGCTCCGTCCCATCAGTCCATACCTTGTATAGCTGCGAATGTGACCATCTTATAAGGTCAACCCCTTATCAGGCACATTCCCTATCTGACAGCTCGTTCTGCAACGCCACTGCACCTTAATAGGGTATTAATTATGATTGACGTTTGGCATTTGTCTCGGTCGACTGAAGACACCGAGACCGAGATGGGTGTGTCAATATTGGAGCCGAGACGAGACTAACAGGTACTCTTACCGAGACTAGTCAGAGCCGGATGCCGAACCCAAGGTGGTGCTGAGACTGGCCCAGCAGTTTACTTCCGAGCCCGAGATCAGAACAAACCCAATTTGTATTCTTACCGGAATCAAACTTATCCTTGGTATTACGAAAATGCCCCCACACAAGGTGCATCCATTATTGGGTAGAAGAGTTTGTAGTAGTTGGTCCCGGTCTTTTTCAAAGTAGGAGTTTTTTAAATAAGAAATATTGTGTTGGGAAAATTACTTACCAAGATGTGTAATCAGAAAATCAAATTAATAGTTAGAATAAATAATTAGTAAATGATTGTGAACGTGAGAAATTGAATAAGAAAGAAAAAGAAAATGGACAAGGCACACCAATTAAGATGTTTTTTTTAAAGACGGCAATTTCTCACATGCAGGTGGTTTTGATGAAATTTTGTCCCCATGATACAATGCGCAACTCTGATACGAAGTCTGCACACTAAAATCAGAAATATCTAGTAGCAAGATTGAGACTTCAATTAATAGCACTATTCATGCATTAATATAATACCTCAATCTTATAACCATATCAACAACTTTTATTTTAGTAAAATTTGGAGACACCGTGTAGCTGATCAAATATTCAAATTTTTGTTAAGGGGTCGTTTGTTTCCAATCATTTACATAAATATTTGATTCACATGGATAAAGATGATTCAAATATGTAAGGATTATGCATTATTATGTTTCTTTATGCTCATTTCCGCATGTAATATATAAATGAGGTGTAAAATGGTAAAATGGCTGAGAGCACCACTAGGTTTTGTCAACTTTGAGTCAAAAACTAAGTGGAACCCACTTATCCTTTTGGGTGGGAATACATGGAAAATGCTAGAAAATTTATTAAATAAAGATGAAATTGTGTGGTGTGTCCTTTCGCATGGGATGTGTCTTTAGTAAAGATGAAAAATTATTAAATAAAGATGAAAAATTATTACAAATGGGATGTGTCTTTAGTGGTGTGTCCTTTCGTATCCTTTGAGTCACTGTTCTGAACAGATGCAACCCCTATGAAGAGGCCTGATACAAGCTATAAATATGCATTTCGTTCATGCCTTTTCATCATCCAATTGACTGCTATTGCATTACATTTTCGAGTCATCCTCAGAGTCGAGAGAGAGTCCTGCTGCTACACTTTTTGTTTGCCTGTTACGCAGTTTGTAGTGCTGCAACTGCTGTGAAATTGATCATTATATCCTGGAAGACAAACGCTGTTGAAGATCATAAGCACCATTGCGGGGGTGAAATTTGTCTTAAGGACCACTACAAGAAAAGTGACAATTAGCGGCGGTTTATAGTGGTGGTTTATTTATCTGTCACTATAGATAAGTATTACTCAACTTACAGCGGCGGAAATTGTATTTTGCTTCTATAAACGTATGTATAGCAGCGGAAAATGTATTCTGCCACTATAAACACTTAATTCATTATATTTACACATACATACGTATAGCAGTGGAACGTATATTCCGTCACTACATCAAATACACACTATGTATAGCAACGGAATGTATATTCCGTCACTACATTATGCCATGTATAGCAGCGGAAATATATTGTGCCACTACATCAAATACACAGATGTATAGCAGCGGAATATAAATACCGTCGGTATACTATGTATACAGTGCAAATAACCTGTATAACAGCGGAAAGTATATTCCGCTGCCATACATGTAAACCACCGATAGCAGCGGAAACTATATTCCGCTGCTACACCGTCTCCATCTCACTGACGAACTGAAGTGTTGGATCTCCAGACCCAAAACGTCTTTCGTCTTCCCCAAAACCCTAAACCCACGTTCAGTCCCAAAACGTCTTCGCTTCTCTCACCTGCCTTCTTTCCTCATCTTCTAGGGTTTTGATTCTCTCCTCTAAATCCCTCTGAATCCCTCCTGTTGCTGCTCGGATCGAGACACTGCGCTTCTGGAACTACCTTTTGATCTCCGTTCCGCTCGATTGTGTGGTGAAGCATCCAGTCTTGGAGAAGAAAGGCCATCCGCTCCCTCGTCCCTCCGCCGTCTCCTTCCACGATCACGGCTCCGTTTCCAGCGTCAGCTCTTCTGGCTCTTCTGATGATCCGACGCCCGATCTGGCGCAGATGGCTCATTACAGGTATCTAATTTATGAAAATCACGCGAATTCTCGGTTTGGATGGAGATCTGTGCGTGATTGGTGTTTTTATTGTTTTTACGGGGAGATTGGGGATTTCTGGTTGATGGTTTCTACGTTGTTTTGTTGCTGGAAGTTTTTGTTTTGAGGTCTTTCAGATCTGGAAAATTACGATTTGGTATGGTTTTGGAGCTGCTAGGTTTATTTCACTTGATTGCTGCATTTTTTTTTTTTAAATTGGTGTTTTTGAAGAGGAAGATTGATCCAGTTGATAAATTGGAACTCGAATTTTGCGAAGGATGATTTTCCCCCTCTATTTGCTTATTGTTCTGAATTTCTGTTTATCGAAAGGTAGATTAGGTAGACCGTGGATCGTGGATATCTTCCACTGCGCCACTTTCTCACAACAAACTGGTATCAGAGCAAAGGTGGGCCATGATAGCTCAGATCGAAGGTGGGCCATGTTCCTGATCAAGGATCAGGTGTTGCACGAGCCGCATAGAGGTCACCCGGATTATGCGATTGATGGATCCAGGTCGGAGAAACCCTAGACCATGTGCTGGTGACGTAGAAGAGGAAAGATCATGATACAGATCTTTGCCTCTGGCCAGGGCACACTCGGAGGTGGGTTGCAGATTCGATATGGCTGGTGTGATGCAGAAGAGGTGAAAATATCTGATTTCTTGGCTTGGCAACATTGGAGGGTCTGTATCTTTAATGTTACTCAGAAAACCAATGGATGCAGCCATGGCAGAGAAGGTACCCATGGAAAGTTTGGTGAAAGGCAAATCTGAGCCTCATTTCTTTTCCTTCATCACCCACATTTTTTTTTTCTTTCTATTGAACAACACCTACATTGAGAAAAAGCTGATTATTCATAGAAACTCAACTGTACTGCATCCCCCACAGAAAGAAAATGCTGCTCTCATACAAACTCAAACCACATGCATTGAGCCATTCATATAAACAAAAGAAATTTTTTTTTTTGTACAGTAGGGGTTTTGGGCATCTAAAAAGTTGCAGGGGAGGGTCTTCTGCAAACTGAGAGGTATTTTATTCTTGTTTTCTCTCTTTGTTTCAGATGCCTTTATTTGCCAAATATAAATATGATACACCAAATGCCTTTGGAATCTTTTGGGCTTTCAGACGTTTTGGTTTTGTCAAGTAACTGGTTGTCCATCTCTTTATTCACAAATGGTTCTGCATAACATAGAGTCTGAAAAAAAAAAAAAACATATTAAATAAAGTTGGGTTAGGAATTTTTGTAGATGCACCTCCTGTGTGCAAGGTAGGCATCCAAATAGAGTTAGATCCTCAAAATGAGGAAAAAAAAGAATCACGAGAGGAAAAAAAAAACTATTTACAAGATTGCCTATTTATTTTGCACAAGTAGTAGTAAGAGGGGGCCTAAAAATAGGCATGGGATATGATTTTTTCCTTTTTTTTTTTTAAACTTCACCTTGTTTAGATGGAAAAAGTGGGGTGCAAAAGTAAATTTATGATGATAACATTACTTCTTTTTTTTAATAAAAAGTAGTTTTTCAGGGGAATGCTTTAAAAAGTAACTGTTTTGGTTTCACTGTCCATATCTTTTGTTTCCACCTTGTTTAGATGGAAAAAGTGGGGTGCATAAGTAAATTTATGATGATAACATTACTTTTTTTTTATAATAAAAAGTAGTTTTTCAGGGGAATGCTTTAAAAAGTAACTGTTTTGTTTTCACTGTCCATATCTTTTGTTTTTGATAGTTTTATTTGCATATGCTAGATACAGAGTTCTTTTCTTGTTTCCTTTTAAAATTGACTGATGAAGAAGGATCATCCCTCATATTATTGTTGTTATTGTTACAGGGGGTCATGGATCAATGATAAAGATGGCATTTCCTATAACTTTTTTTTTTTTATCTCCTAACCTGCATTGGGATGGGGTCTTCTTTCTTTAAGTACACAGGAGCTTTCATTGTAAATGCTCTGATTTCTTGAGGAACAAGATGTGGACTGTATTACACATGCTATTCATTAATTGATGGTCAAGCTCTCAGCTCTCAATACAGAGAATAGATATGCTAAATCTATTTAAGTGGTTGGGGTAGTATTACATTAATAATTGTGACCTTACCGAAATGGATGAAATTTTGGTGCTGCAAGATGTGACCTTACCTCAGCATTTAACATCCTGTGCTTATGTGTGACATCACTACATACGCAACAGCCTCTTCTTTCTTTATCAATGGTACAAGGCTGTGCTATTCGTCAACCAGGTTAACTAGTTTGCTGATATACATGACCCTCAAATCATTAATATTTGAGACAATTATATCAAAATTGTTCTCATGAGATGAGTAGTATAAATTCATTAATTTGCAAGGCCCACAACGCAAGAGGTTTGGCTTATCTCCATGAAGAATCAACGCTGAGAATTGTTCATAGAGACATCAAAGCTACCAATATACTGCTGGATAAGGATCTTAATCCTAAGATATCAGACTTTGGTCTGGCCAATCTTGATGAGGAGGAGAACACCCACAATAGTACTCGAATTGCAGGAACCTTGTGAGTCAATGACTTTGCAGGCACTGCCACTGTTGTTACATCATATCCAAGTGAGCTCCTCATTCATGTTTTTTTTTCTCCATCCTTACATGGCATAAGAACAAAAGAAGAAGACTGATTTATGTTCTCTCTTGTTTTGCTCTTTTCATGGTTGATTTACAGGCACTGGTGGCACTTGTACGTATCATTCAAGTGCCAGGTATGATTTTCATTTCCCCCCATTCTCTCTCCTCTATTGTTTTACATTACTAGTGAATGATAGGCAGACCCTTCTGCAAGATACATTCATAAAAAAAAAAAAAAAAAGAAAGAAAAATGGAAAAAGAATTGAGGAGATCTTTGAAAAATGGGGGTGCCAAATATAAATTGTATTTTAATACATCCACCATTTCTTTGCTTCTTTTACCTTTTTGTGTTAGTATACAAAAGGTCAGTGTCCTGTTTAACATCAAAAGTGGGAAAAAGATAAATTGCATCAAAAGCAGTGGGTGTATATTAAGTTATCTTTTTTCAATAATGGCTTTGCTTTTACTTTTGGCCATTCTCTTTTGGATCTTAGTGCTTGAGGTGGTGGAATATTACTTGATGTGGCATCTACAGTGCCTTTTCAAGTGTGTGTTTTCAAGTGCCATTTTCATATCATTTCCATGTGCGATTCATTTTGCTGCATGTGTTTTAATTAGATGTGTAAATATGCAAAACTTAAGAAATTAATGTTTGGGAGCGAGAGGAGGAAGAGGAAGATGGTCACCTTTATACAATTGTGAGATTCAGAAACCTTGATTTTTTCCATGGAGGAAATAATGGGTCTCAAACATAGGGAACAGTTCAGATCATGATGACACTAAATTTCCTATGGAGGAAATAGTGGGGGTCTCAAACATTGTGAACAGTTCGGGTCATGATTGAGGGACAACAAAAGAGTTGAAAATGAGAAAACATTTTAAGTTATTTTTGTGTTCTTCAATCCATGAGGATCTAAGATATGGAACTTTAAACAGAGTTTATCATTTCTATGAGAATGTGCGGATCATGAATTGGAGAACCACAAAAGTGCAAAAAATTATAAAGTGAGACGTATTTATTTGTGTGCAAAAAATAGAAAGTGAGATTTAGTTATTTCTGTTTTCACATGTTTCTCCAATTCCGGGAGGATCTAAGATATGAAACTTCATGCCTTAGGATGTATCATTTCTATGAGAATTTTGAATGGTTTGGATTATGAACTGGAGGGGGCCCACATGAGTGCAAAATCTTTACCCTTGTCAGCCTTTTCGAATTCTCATGATTGTGGCAACTGAAGCTATATACAGTTTGTAGAGGTGGATATGTAGCATATCTGCTGCTATTCTAAATTATGGCCTCGTAGCTTGGCTAGGGTGTGTATTTTATGAGCTGAAAAATGCAACATTACAAATCATAACACAAAAAATGGATTAGTAAGGAAGAAAAGTTGCTACAAAGGTCATGATTTGAATCTAGCACCACAAAAGGTCTTTAACATTATAAATTTAGTAATTTGAACACTGTTGCTGCTGAGAATCTGTTGGTTACAAAGGATGTAATCAAAATTGCTGATTTTGGCCTTGCTCGTGAAGTTTGCTCCCAGCCACCTTATACAGAATATGTTTCAACTCGCTGGTGAGTTGACAGTTTTCTTGCCATTCTTGCTCCGTTGGCTCTTCTCATCTGTATTTATTTAAAGTTTTTCTTTTTGGACTTGTCAGGTACCGGGCTCCTGAAGTTCTTCTCCAGTCATCAGTATATGGCTCTGCAGTTGGTGCGTATAGTACTATAGTATACATAGTGAATTAATTGCAATGGTCACATTTATAGAATTATTTATTGATATCGCCAGATATGTGGGCAATGGGTGCTATCATGGCGGAACTGTTCACTCTCCAACCTCTTTTTCCTGGTTCAAGGCAAGAATTGTTTAAAGCTATCATCCAGATCATTTTTTTTTTAATCTTGTTCTTTTTTGGTAAAAGTAAATTATAGTGCAAAAGGAATGCAGGAAACAACCAAGCAACCACTTGCATATGCTAGTTTAGTTATTCATTCACTTGCTTGCTCTAAATTTCTGTTTCCAGTGGACAGTTTCCAATGCATTTTTTTCTCAGTTGAGCTTGTGAACTGTGAAACTTGGTGCTTTTTGCTTGTGTGTAAAGGATTCATGCCATTTAGATATGTAAATGACTTTACCGGGGTGGGAGGTGTGAAACTTTTTGCATGAAAGTTGGCCCTTTACACACCATTTTTCACATGCATGATGCGACTTTTACATACAAGTATAAATTTCATGAAACAACCTTACATGTGTTAATTTTTCACATGAGTAATGGTTACATATGTAAATGTTACAGACAAACAACCTTAAGAAAAAAACGATAATTGAAATTTTCTTTCATTTAATTGGTGATAATTCTGCTGAAATCAGTGGCGTGCTCTGGCAATTTGTTTATTTATGACATGATCTTGGTACTTGGTATCTTGGTACCTGGTAATGGAATGCATTACTACTACATTTACATTTCTGAATACTAATAAATAGAATATTTTGATTCTGGAATAAAACTCTGATGGTTCCCAACTTGCAAAACTCCAACATTGCATGGGTTTTATGCTGTAACAGAAGCAGAATTGAATATGAGCAAGCAAGTAGTCTTATATGAAATTCTTGGGAATTCCATCAATTCTTTCCACTAATTTAGTGAAAATACATAAGTTCACAAATGAAAGGGCACTGACCAAGTGGGTTCAAGAATTCACTTACTGCAGGTGAAGTCCAGCTGCCGCGACAAAGAGCAAATGTTACATTGGGTTCAGGGTATCCAAGCCCATAGGCATGCCGAAGGAGTGCTTCTTTTTCATCTAGGGTCCCCTTTTATATTGAGAAATTTATCAGGAAATCAAGGACTAATGAGAGTTTATACATGAAATGCTATCAGAAAATCAAGCGCTAATGAAAGTTTAGGCGCTAAATGCTGCGTGCTAATTAAAATTTCATATGTGCCCATAGTTGATAGTTCACTCACATTTCTTAAGTCACAAGGATGCCTTAGTATGTAATGTTCAATGGCCAGAGCATTCAGGACCATTCCTCCGACATTCAGCACTGCCTAAACCACAATTGCAATTTTAAAAATGATCAGTAACCATATTATTACTGCTGATGATTCTGTTTCTAGCCGCTAATCTTGACAGATTGTTGCATACTGGATGGAAAGAATTGCATGGTCTTCATGCCACTTCATGTTCAGATATAGGTACCTTGTTCATTAAAGCAAGCAATTTGTCAGGTGTAGAAGGAAGCCCATGTTGAAGAAATGCCTGAAATGATTAAAAGAATTCAAGTAAATCTCTGGCTCTCTCTCTTTCTCTCTCTATCTCTCTCTCTCTAGTGGAAATTAAAACTGGCTTACTGTACATGCATTATGCAAACATTGTAGGTGTTAATCCAGAAAGCTAGCTTCTGCTTATATGTCAATAAACTCAGGTCCACAGAAGAAAGCTTATGCATTAAAAACCTGTATTGGAAGAAAAACATTCAAATATATTTTCAAGTACGTAAATGATCATCAAATGTCAATTTCAATAGAGTTGACTACTTAATTGTTCATATGCTAATATCCTATCATAATATTATCCACATGAATAGAAACTGTAGACAATGCAGCAGCAAGGAATGACTAAGGAGATACACTGCAGCTTGTCAAACCCAAGCATTCTGCTGAAGTGGGGGCCATGTTACAGTGATCCACGTCTTTTATCTGGTAGGCTCTATAGTGGATGGGTAAGGAATAAGAACGTCATTCATCACAGAATTCCAGTTATCGATCTTAGTGGCAGTTTTTAACACCCTTTTCTTTATATGGGACAACAAACATGTATCTTGTTTGCATTCAAATACTCACATAACCATGGCTGCTAGAATGACTAATTCCTTGGAACAAGGGGTGTTGGGGAGTGGGGATAAAGAAATTAATATGGACCACCCACCATGCTTCATTTTAGCCGTCTATTCGCAACCCAATTTTTGTTAATGTTAAAGAAGGGAACCTTTGCTAATTTCCATCCACAGTGATCACCAGATGAAAGAATTGGATGCACAGAAAGGGGGCCCTTTATGCATAGAAAGCTTGGCCTAAAAAGATGCAGATCCTCCTGCACTAATTACTGTTTGTGCACCATTTATGTCAATGAAGCAGTGGCTAAGCACAGGTTGGAGAAATTGGAATTACCTCAGTTTCTTGACAGCAGGATGACAGTGTGAGATGTGGGTCATGTCCAAGGAGCTTCTAGTGAGATGGATGAAGTACTTATATGGACCGACATCTCTGACCGCACCATGAAGATCAGGCAATACGCCATAAGGATCGAGCATTGATTTATTGTCTTCTGCCAAGGACAGGGGTGTCTTACAGTTAAATGAGGTCTTGGGCATGAAACCTTTGGATCTCATACAGGAAAGAGTCAGCTTAGACACCATAGCTGCTGATGATTCACTGTCAAGATGACTCTGCCTGTAGTTGAGTTTGAGAAAGATGCCAATCAAGCATTTGATGAGTTCCTCCGAGATTCTGTTTGGCTTCTCCATATTGACTTGCTCATTGACAAGACTTTGGTGTTGGTTTTCTTCATGGCTTTGCCGCAATCTTTCACTACCTCGCCTATTCCATCAGAACCATCACATACTCTTCAACAAATCACTAGCAAAAAGGAAATGATGTAAATGTTCATTAAAATGTAAATGTTCATTTAATTTGTTTATTTATGGCAATTCCATTACATGATGCATGGAAATGCTTGTTTTGTAATATTATAGTTCATTTGCTTATAATTCGTTTGAAATGAATTAAGAACCGATATAAATGTTTCTATCATTTTGGAACTCAAAGTAAATACAATCATCTTGATTTTTGCTTCTTCTTTATCATTTTGTGAGCATTCAAGTATATTTTCTTTGTGAGCATTCAAGTATATTTTCTTTGTGCAAACCTAAATGGGTTTCAGCAGCAGTTTGTAGTGTTTGCTGTTGTAAGTTAGATAATTAGTGGCGGTTTATAACCGCCGCTATTGATAATTAGTGGCGGTTTATAACCGCCGCTATTGATAATTTTTTAGCGACAACTACTATTCCGTTGCAAATACAATCAGCGACAAGATCTTCTACGACAAAAGTGGCGACGGATATTTTTCCGTCACTAAAGGATTTAGTGGCAGTTTTCATACATATAGCGGCGGTTTTTTTCCGCCACTAAATGTAATTTTTCTTGTAGTGGACATAGTGTTAGACACTAGCCTTGATCAACCATCTTCTGAAGAGTACTGTTTTCTACCTTACAACAGAGTACTATTTTTTTGCCTTCAAACAGTAAGTGGATTTTCATTCCTAGATTACATTCTGTAGTTATGTTTTACTGTTGTTTTATTTCACTGTTGTGAGGAACTGTTTCATAAATACTGAACTATTACTGTATCTACTCGGACCAACATAACTAAGGTTATTTACACACAAGAAAATTCACACATAATATGTGTAAAAGTGATTCACGGCTTCATGCCGCTCTTACAAAAGTACGCTTCTTAACTGGCTGACTCTTTAGAGAATTTGAATGGTTTGGGTCTTGAGAAAGGGGCATATAAGTATAAAATTAATATTTGTAGCAGTACCTTCTCTTCGTTCTGTTCTATGACTTGCAAATATCTTATTTATGGGCTTATGTGGGATTATTTATCAAGATCGGAATCCTTGATCCTCTTTAGAAGCTTAGCTAGGAACTACTAGGACATTACATTTTAGCTTATGATTCATCGTGGATCTCAAGAAAATAAAAAAATACTGTAAAGTGTTGATCCTCTAATGTTGAAAGTGACTAGGTTTTCACATGATGAAATCCAGTCTAATTTTTTATTTTTTATTGTAATTATGGGACTCTAAACTTCAATTAGAACCATTGATCCATTTATAAGTTTAAGGACGATACGTGGGCTATACAATCAGAGTTTTTGAACACGGTGGGCTTGAATGTTAAGATCCGAACCGTTGATCATCTTCCTAAGTCCAAGAACATATATGGCGTCAAACTTGAGTCCATAATTCCTTGTGGACCTCGATAAAATTGTGAAAAATATCAAACCGTAGGATTCTAAAACGCCTATTTCAAACTGTGAATGGGGCTTACCAAAGGGTCTAAATGTAAATTATTTATTGTACACGGATTTATTTTTCACAAATCTATTATCCACATATCTGTTTGATATAGATACGATTTGCTAAATAGGGCCTTTGTCTTATACAAGAAGCAGAAACACATTTCACCATGGAAAATGCCATAAAAATTATAATATCTAAAAACCATAAAGATGAAAAACTAAAGAATAAAAAAGAACCTTTAATTCTCAATTTTCTCTACAAGAATAAAATATCCCAAAAACTGATGAGCACAGTACCGGTGGAGCACCTCTAAGATCTAAAGCATTAAAAATCAGATCGTACATATTGATGCCTAGTGGGTATTAAGTTGTTATTTTAAGTTTTAAAATTCAAAGGCACACTACACCAAAAATCGAAAATTGGAACGGAAAAGCGTTCCTAATCCTCCCGTTCCTAATTCGTTAAACCGTTCCAATTTCCGTTCCAATTTGGTACCAACCGTTCCTAATCCAAATTGGAACGGAAATTGGAACGGTTTAACGGATTAGGAACGGGAGGATTAGGAACGCTTTTCCGTTCCAATTTCCGATTTTTGGTGTAGTGGCATATGTCCAGATAAATATTTTTATTTCATTCTATGAGTCGTTTGAGTGGAATGAGTGGAATGTCATTTTATATAGTCAAAATATTGAACATATCATTCTCTAGCAACCGCTTTCTATTCATCGGCTGGATCCGTTTGCAGACAAGCAAGAAGGCCGGTCAGTCTCATGGGCCATGCCCTTGATGGATTTGTGGCCTTAAACATATCAGACATAAACAGTGTGGTTAAATAAAAGGCCAAAGCCAAATTCGAGGGCTAGCTAAATTGGGGAATTTGTGAAGCTCTCTCTAAGCCCAGTAGGAATATTGAGTCCAGCCCAAAAGATTGGGACATGCTCTGTAATAAATAAAAAAGCCAAAGCCGAACTAGTTAAAATAGTTGCCATTACATTTCCATTTAAACTAGAAAAAACATGCCCATGTCAATATAATCATAATATTAAAATTTATAAAAAAAAAACTTTATGATCAGTTTCTTTAAAATTAAATGCAAAAGGTTTTAGTCTGAAAGAGAGGAAAAAAAAGAAGTCCATAACAATTCAATACCTAATACCATATAATTTAAAAAAAAAAAAAAACACAAGCCCATAAAAATTGAAGATTAATGATCAAGAAACCTAAAAAACAAAATCAAAACAAACAAACAATATAAACTATTAATAAAATCTAATGAAATTTGAAAGACACATAGAATTAAAACATAGAAATGAAAATCCGTAATCAACTCAATAACATAAACAATTTAAAAGAATCAAACACTCATGAAAAAGAAAAAATAACTCAAAAATGGAGCACAAAAGGGCAAAGACAGAAGAACCCACAAATTCATGAAAACCCATCATAAAAAATAAATAAAAACCCATCGCAAGTGAGGAATTATAATAAAAGAAATAAAAAATAAAATGAAATAAATTTTATTAAAAAGACTATAAAAATATATATAAATAAAGATCCATAGACAATACAATGATAAAAGAAATTTAGAAGAATCAAATCAACTTATAATAATCTAATACTCAAAAAATGAAAATCTGCAACCACAAAATAAATAAGAAAATTCCATAAAAAGATTTCACAAAGAGAACAGAAAGAACCCAATGGAATTAAACTAAAAAATTAACTCATAAAGATAAGCATTAAAAAATAAAAATAAAAATACAACAAAAAAATTAGAATTCACAGAAAATCCCATGATAAAAAGTAATTTAAAAGAAAACAAAACTAAGGAGAACCCAATACCCAAAAGTTGAAAAAAAAAGGGGGAAAAAAAGAAACTCACAATCTATGTAAACCATACAAATACAAACCATAAAAATATTGCAATTCTATAGAAATTTAAAATGATTATTCTTTTGTATAAATCATATTAAAATGACATAATTAAAATTGCTCAAATAACATATGATGAACTCAAAAGTAAATGAATTAAAAAAGGTTTACCTCTCAAATTGAAACGTTTAGTAATTGCACCAATTGTCTCAATATACTCACATTTTAAAATGGGTTGAATACTGATCTAAACTAAACATGCAAATGAGACTTGAGATGGTACTAAAAAGAGACACAAAGAAACAAATGAGTTATTGAAGTTGCTCCAATAAATACAATGAACTTAAAAGTAAATGAATGGAAAATATGAAAGTTCTCTTGTTGACATTGTAACGCCCCAAGATCCGGGTGCCTTGAATCTCGGGACGCTATAAGAAAGTACTCAAGAGATGCGGAAAAATCCAATACTATAATCAAGTGTGAATCTCATATGAGCAAATAAATGGATAAAGCCCTATAATTTTATTTCACTTTAAGGGATTACAAGGTACTTTCCGTAATTAAACTAACTATTCAATCCTAGGCCGACACAGTCAACTACAAGAAAAGGAAAGAATAGAGATCTAAGTGTCAGACGCATATCGGTACACCAACTGCATCATTCTCTGAACCCTGCGGCAATGGATTAGCCGCCAAGCAATTCTACCAATTAAAGAAAGCAGAAGAGAAGATACCTGAAAACACCAAGGATTGGGTCAGGCTCGATGAGTTAGGTAAATAGGCATGTTTAGATGGCAATACATTATATTAATAGATAGGGAAGAAGACCATACCTGATCCCAGCTTAACCTGCGTGATTAGTATATCGATAATAATACAGAATATCAGAGTGCAACAGAAAACGATGTAAATGGTAGTGCATTAACGATAATCAAGATATTTATATAACAGATGTTTGATGCAGCATATCAGGTAGATAAGAAAAGTCATCATCATCAAGACATCATATAAATCATATAAGCACATCAGAGTCACCAGTAGCATAGATAACCTGAGGAAGTAACCTTACCATATACGTAACCATCATATCCAGATCCAATCGTAAGTATGTCGACAATTAAAGATAATAAATAACATCATCCACAATACATAATAATCATACATTCAATATACATTCATAAGAGCATATAAAGGTACGTCCACAGTTGAAGTACAAGGGACATGAGGGGTTAGAGCCAGCCCATCGTCGTTGTCCCAACAACTGTCGATGGACATTAGCCATAGGGGTCATAGTCACCCATCGCTATCGTCACATCGAATAGGAGCGTACAAGAGTCCATCAATGTCCATAGCCACTGCCAAGTCCCAGCCATTAGTCTTACGTGCTAGACCTCAACACTCATCCATAGCCACTGCCAAGTCCCAATCATTGGTCCTACGTGCTAGATCTACCTCAACACTCATCCATAGCCACTGCCAAGTCCTAGTCATTGGTCTTACGTACTAGATCTTGTAAGTCCTAGGGATCCGAACCCTAGAGGGGGGGTGAATAGGGTGAGCTCCAATTATGACCAATTAAGACAAATTTTAACTTCTATAAAACAAACTAGTCACAAGTGATGATTATCAAACAAGATGCGGAAGCTAACAAAAGAATCACCACAAAGCAATCACCATCACACAAGGATTTATAGTGGTTCGGCCTCAATGCCTACATCCACTACCGGCTTGTGATCCAACACCCCACCGGATTTCCACTATTTATGCTTTTCAATAGGCTAAGCAATAACCTTTACAATATGCTTTTCAAGGCTTAGCAATAACCTTTACAATGATGTTTTTCAAGGCTTAACATCAACCTATACATTATGCTTTTATAGGCTAAGCAATAACCTCTTCAACCACAAGGTTGGTTATCTCACTAAGTTAGTGTCTATAATACACTTAATGGAGATTCAATTAAGCTCATTACATTTGCCTCTAAAATAGGCAGATATGAAAATAAAAATCTAATACACACACACACACACTATGAATGCAAAGATGAAAGTACATGATGTGTGTGTGTGATGTCCTCAATCATTTTGAAAATGAAAGCTCATAAATATATGCCTAAGGCTTTTGAAAGTTTTAGCTCATAAAACATTTATGATTGAAGAAATGCTAATCACATGTTAAAAGTAACAACTTGTTAATGAGATCAAAGATTTACAAGTTGTATGAAATTAATTAGCTCTAAACATGTGATGCATAGGGATGTCAATCAAATCAACATGTAGCTCAAAACATAAAAATAGATTTGATTGAAATAAGGGGACAAATCATATGAACTTATAAAATCAACTTGAATATGATATACCAATCAATGCAAGGCAAGTTGTGAAACTTTAAAACAAAGTTACATATGATTTGTAAACATGTTGAATCCAAAACATAAGATATGTTTGAAAAAGATTTTCTTATGATGGAAAACAACAACCAAAGATACAACCAAGTATATGGATCATGTTACATCTAATTTCAAAGATGTTTCCATTAACATGATCTACTTAGATTTACCAAAGATAAAGTACTACTTGGGTTGAATCAATGGTGATGCATCCAAAACAATAGATCAATTCAAAATATAAAACATGCTAAGGATACAACACATCATAGGTTAACATGCTACTAAAGATTTATCAAAGATAAAACAAAACATAAAAACATATGATTTGTAAAGAAGTTGAATCCAAAACATAAGATAGTTTTGAAAGTGATTTTCTTATGATGGAAAACAACAACCATAGATTCAACCAAGTATATGAATCATGTTACATATAATTTCAAAGGTTCTTTCATTAACATGATCTATTTAGATTTCCCAAATAAAGTACTACTTGGATTGAATCAATGGTGATGTATCCAAAACAATAAATCAATTCAAAACATAAAACATGTTAAGGATACAACACAACATAGTTTATCATGCTACAAATGATTTACCAAAAATAAAACAAAGCATGAAAACATATGATTAAGGAAAGTAGAGCCTACTTGGAGATTTAACTTCATTAATCCAAACTTTAGCTTTCCTAATGATCCCCTTCAGCCCTTAGTTCATTTCCCTTCTATTTGCCTCAAAACCCCTCAAGGAGGGCCTTAAAATTCCCAACATTTGGCAAAGGAAAGAACTCATATTTATAGCAAAAAGTGCCCAACAGCTAGTCCTCGGTCGACCTGCAAACAGGTCTCGGTCGACCGGGAAAGCACAACGGTCAAATTTCTGACCGTTGGAGCTTCAGGCCACTTTCTGCCTGCAGTGTTCATGGTCGACCGGGACCTCTAGGCTGGTCGACCGGCGACACTGCCGGGATCACCAAAAATTCCAACTTTGCATATTTGAAGGTTTTCTTTGTGGAACTTATTGGGCTACTAAATCAAGCTTAAAAACATGTTTTAAATCATTCTAAGGGTTTTAAAACATGAACCATAAAAAGCCTAAAACATTTTGAAAGATTTAAAACTCATAGGCTTGCTTGATTTTCTAAAACTCTTTTCAAATCAAATGCATCCAAGATTTAAAAACAAATCATGCATAAATCAATACTTTTACAAATCTTAAAAACAATGCATGAATAAAACAAGATTTCAAGTTTATCTAAAACAATGCAAGTGTGTGAATCAAATGATGCTTGAATGATTATGCATCCATCAAATTGTAATCTACAAAAACCCTAACAGATCTACCTCAACATCCATTCACATGTACCCGATCCGAATGTCGGCGATCTCGGTACCTGATCACCATCGGTACCTATTGTACTCAACCACATCTCAATCACTCAATACTCAATATCAATGTCCATGCCGGCATCATAACCCTCGGCAGACCAATCGTACATCCATAAATCCTACAGATCACTAGGTGGGGGTACTCCGAATTAGATAGCCTTGTCATCCTTAATATGAGATAATAGTAGTCAAGGGTACGAGGCACGGAGTTCGGATATAGGTAATCCATCCTTGTGATTCTCAACAGTTAATAATGCATACCCTTATAAACTTCGCTTCTCTATACGCTTAATTAGTGTTATCTCATTATACGGTCCATCCATCAATATCTACCGTTAAGTCCCCAATATTACAGGCCAGGACTTTAAGTGCCATGTCCCGACATATCATCCAATACGGACAGTGATCATGGATCAGAGCCAAAGTGCAATGCCTTGATTTATAATATATCTCTCGAGGCCTACATCCAAGGTTCGGACCTACCAGCCTGCCTTAGTGTCCGTTTCCACAATATAAATGCCACATATCACAAATCCATCGGTAATCGCTGCCCTTCTCTTCAGGTCCAGGGGTCACTTCACCTAAGACAGTGATCACGGTGTCTCAAATGCTTATTAAGTATCCTTGGTGCTCCTGTAGGTATTTAGCATCATAAGATATCAATAACCATTGAATTGGGTTCCGTTTACCACCCAAGACCCTACTTAGGTGGCTACACGGGTCAAGGTTAAGCCCGGCCCTTGACTCGTGTCTCGCGTATCCCAAACAATCCAAATGGAAGGTCAACGGGGCTCACACATGATCAGATCATCAAAGGAAACTAAATCTGAAAAATCACTATTTACAGTGTACCGGGTCGACATCATGGGTACACGAGTCGACCTGCTACACTGTGGAAGTGGACAGCTAACTGGAAGACAGAAATCACATTTTACAGTGTTCCTGGTCGACCGGGTAAACTGCGGAAATTTTCACAAACATCTGGCAGGTGAGGGGTACTGCAGTGTTGCCAGTCGACCGGGCCTCTTAGCCAGTCGATCGGGTACACTGGTTTCTGTACCCTATGACCATTCTGTTCTCAGTTGGGGGAAGAGTCCCCTGTGTGCCCGGTCGACATCCTAGGTGACCAGGTCGACCGGGTACACACGAAATCAATATATTTAACATTCTGTCATCTTTCATTTTTAATCAAAACTCTATAAAATGGATCACAGATCTTCACCAAACACTTCCAAACATCAAACACACCTCCCATATCATGATCTCATCACAAATGGTACATTGATATTCCAAATGGGGGATTCTCATTCATCAATGGCCAACAACACATAAGAAAAGAGCTTAGATTCACAACCCATGCATAATACCATCCAATCAACCATCTAAATATAGAAATCATGCTAAATAATCATAAAAGATAGTAATTAACAATCTAAGCATATTAATCACTTAAATTAGATAATCTAAGCATGTCCACTTGCCTAATTAGGAAAAAAGCTCCTCAAATAGCTTGGGCTCCACTCCAATAGCTCTAAGATCACCCCAATAGCTGAATCTACAATCTCTACACCCATTTCCAAAGAGAGAAATGCATAAGAAAGGGAATTTTAAGAGAAATAGCTATACTACAAGGGAATTGGAAATAGTGGATGAGGATTACCTTGGAGAGGAAAGAGAGATCTAGGAGATGAGATGAACTCTTTAGCTTGTAGATGGCTAGATGTATATGAGGCTCTTGCTTCTAGCAATTGGAGGGCTAAGATCTAAAGAGAGAGATAGAGATGGGAGGAAATTGTAGTGAAATGAGAGGAAGAGAATGTAGGAAATGTTTGGGTAGCTTGTAGTAGGTTTCTTTATACAGGAATAGATGGAATGGAAAATGTCTAAGGTGCCCTCCTTTGCTAGTGTAAGTTTAGGATAAGGATGAGGGTATTTGGAGAAGGTTAAAATGGAATGACTAAAGGGTCCTTGGTTGCTAATAGAAATAAAGGATAAGGACTAGGGTAGTTTAGGTATTCACATATAATGACTAAAGTATCCTCAAATGAGTGGTTGTGAATAAAGGAGCCTAAGCGCAATAAACATAGGCTATTTATTATGACGAAAGTGCCCATGTTTACTTGGTAGAGAATAAAGGAGCCAAGGTCATTTATAGTATTGGGATTTCCAAAAAGGAGAGAAAAGGTGTGGTAGGAAAGACTAGAGTACCCTCATATGATAAATGGGCTAATGAGTTAGGCCATATATAGTTCAGTCATTCTAAGATAAATTACACCACTCTCTAAGGAAAACACATCTATAATTAGGATTACAACTAAGGCCTCTAATTGGTTAATTAATTCTAAGAAAAGTACTATTAATCTCACAAGGGTCTCAATCCTATAAACTAGGTTTAATTAATGGAAAATTACTAACTTCTCATACTAATTGCCTATTAAAAAGGATAACCTATGGTTGACTTGGTCAAATTGGGTCCCACTAGGTATTCCTAGGAACAGGTCCTTACAGACAAAGAGAAATAGAATTATATTGGATAAAGTAGAAAATGATGATAATAAGAATGAGCTTAATTCTTTATTTAGATGGACCAATATTATTGGAGATTCTTTTTACCATTAGTTCTGCATTCTTAAAAAAAACAATGTGTACAATCAAAATCAATAGTTAAAAAAGAAACTAGACAACGCAGAACCGAGAGTGGATTAAATAAAAGAGACTAAGGATTAAATAAACTAGACAATGCAGAAATCATCATTTCACATTATAAAAATGAAAGAGAAAAAATTCAAATAATCAAAACAAAAAAAAATACTTGAAATTCCTTAGATTAGTGGCATTCAAACACGGGGACCCATTAACACTCAAATGTTATTGCCTTGATAGAAATAGGATAATATTGGGAGTTTTAATAGACAAAAGGCATGATGGAGAGTCTAAATCACTAGAAAAGACTTTATTTGGAAAACTTCAGTATTTTGTATTTTTTTCATCAGAGAATCAATTTGACTGTGGAAATAACCCAGAATGAGATGAAAATTTGAGGTATCCAATAAATAGCCAGGATGTTTGTCTTAATGATTGTGATTTTTAATAGATGGGGTCCATCGTAATGTTCCACTCCATTTACATCACGATTTATAAAAGTTAAAGCCATACAAAAAAAAAGTAGCACATTAGTTACATGGAAAGTTTCTCGCCTCTTCTTTAACTATACGCTATTGTCGCGAGTTTTTCTTTTTTCAATAATATTGTCATTTTCTTATTAATTATGATACTTATTATTTTTGTTGATCAATTCCATATATTATATATTCATTTGAGTTTAGTTTTATTGTAAAATAGCTATCATATAAAAAATTAATGACTATATAGGAAATCATATGAAATAGTGACTTCAAAAGTTTGTGCATATGTCCAGATAAATATTTTTATTTCATTCTATGAGTTGTTTGAGTGGAATGTCATTTTATATCGTCAAAATATTGAACATATCACTCTCCAGCACCGCTTTCTATTCATCGGTTGGATCTGTATGCAGATAAACAAGAAGGTTAGTCAATCTCATGGCCCAGATAAATATTTTTATTTCATTCTATGAGTTGTTTGAGTGGAATGTCATTTTATATCGTCAAAATATTGAACATATCACTCTCCAGCACCGCTTTCTATTCATTGGTTGGATCTGTATGCAGATAAACAAGAAGGTTAGTCAATCTCATGGGCCATGACTGATGAGTGTTAAATATTGCATATTTTACTCCTCATTAGTCTGAATTTTATCGGCATCTCATATGCATATTAGTTGCTTTACACGAAGATTTTATCATTCTATCACATTAACGGATTATCAGATTATCATGCATAAATCTGATTATTTATAACGCATTTTTATGTAACTTATCTTGTGTAGGTGGACCCCGCAACTATCCCAACCTTCCGGCTACTGTCCCAAGGCATCAAGAAGAGATTTCAATAAAGAAGTAAAATGAAGAAATCTTGGTGAAGAGTTGAAGAATTCCAAAATAAGAGGAGAATACTTTAAGGATAAAAGAAGTCATTTTCTAACATAAAGGAGTGGTTGGTGTATTGGTTAGAGCTTAGGTGGGTATGAAATGACTATTGGTTCAAACCCTAACAATTACATATTTTTTTTTACATCCACCAAAAAGAGCCAATCAAAAGCCTTTAAGTTGCAACCAATTCAATGTTTCTATAAATTGGAATATTTTTGTAGAGAAAAAAAAAATCTTTTTCAAGTTAGTCTTTTTGCAATTTTATTTTTACTTTTATATTATAGTTAGGAGTTTCTTTGTAACTAATCTAGAGAGATTGAGTGTGTAATTGAAGATCATTAATGAAGATTTAGAGCTCTTTCTTGAATTTTAGTGGCTAAAGCTCTTGGATTATGCTCTTATTTCGAAGCTAAGTAATGTGATTAGTTCAATTACATGCATGTTTTAGTTTAAATTTCCTTCTTGTGCCTTGATTGATTAGTGGATTTTAGATCTAATAGTGCTAATCTCTCTTATTTCTCATGTTCTATCTCTACACTTGATGCTTAGATAATCTCAATTGATACTTTGTAGTTTGATTGAGTTCCCTCACATAGCATTCTCTAGAGCCCTTATCTCTACACTTGATGCTTAGATAATCTCAATTGATACTTTGTAGTTTGATTAAGTTCTATCACATAGCATGCTCTAAAGCCTTTATCTTTAATCTTTTGTAACTTGATTTTGATGATTAATTGTTAGAGTAGTTAGGTTATGATCTAGGATCTTGGCTTTTTATTTTCTTTACTTTAATCTTCATTCTTATATCATCCAATCCAATTATGCTAGAGATTGCTAATTGGATTGTAGATTTGAGAGTTGAATTAGAACATGTATTTGATTATACTTAGTGGATTTTGGATTGCATAATCTCTTATTTTGGTTGTTGTTAATTTTAATCTTCATTTGAATTGTTATTTTCAATTTTAGATTGTTAGATATACGTTTCACATAACTTGCTTTAAAATCTCATACATTTCACACCACATCTTCATATTAAATCTTCCATTTCCACCACTATTCATACATTAGTTTAATCTTATTAATTTCATATTTAGATTGTTAATTAGTCATTTACATTTCATAGTTTAATAGTTTTAATTGCTCACTTCAATTGTCTTTATTAGCTATATCTTAGTTTAATTCTACTTTAATTGGACTCATTGCTTGTTCCATCATCTCTCCGTGGGATCAATAATCCGGACTCTTTAGTCTTTTACTACTTGGCAACATCGTAGTCTTGCTGTCAAGCGTTGCACAATCTAAGCAGCGTTGCACAATCTAAGTGTCGATCAATGCCCACGATGGATTTGTGACCTTAAACATATTTGACATAAACAGTATGGTCAAATAAAAGGCCAAAGCCAACCTCGAGGGCTAGCTCAATTGGGGAATTTGCGAGGCTCTCTCTAAGCGCTGTAAGAATGAGTCCAGCCCAAAAGACTAGGACACTCTGTAATAAATAAAAAAGCTAAAGTTGAACTAGTTAAAATAGTTGGCATCACGTACGTTTCAATTTAAATTGTAAGCAGAGTTGTCGTGCCTTGGCAAATTAAAGACCCAATTAAGAAATTCGGGACAGCCGGGCAAGAGGTAGTGTGACAAGAGAAAAAACCAAAACATATAGACTTGGGATGGGCAATAGACGAAGACCCAAAAAAAATGAAAATTTCCTAAAAAAGGATTAGACGTATGACTCATTTTAAAAAAATACATAAAAATCTGAATATCTTAAAAAAAAATTATAAAGGTTTGCCCAACTCTTCCATACAAGTCTTCTCCATAAAAAAAAATTAAATGAAGAAAATCCCTTCCTCTATTATAGATGCTTGTCTTATATTAAAGTTTTTCCTCCACAAAACCAGCCATTTTGATTAGTTGACGTGGGACCCACAAGGTCATTTTGGTTGGACTTGAGAAAAATGATTTGTTATTACCCTTTTTCCTCCCCAAAATCCACCATTTTAATTAGTTGAAGTGGGTCCCACTAAGTCATTTAGGTTGAACTCAATCATTTTCCTTAAATGAATTATTAAAGGAAAAAAATGAAAAATGACTTAAGAATATTTTTTTATTTTCTAAAATATTTTATGGAGAGGATTTGATTGAAAAAATTATGGAAAATTTTTATACTCTTTTAAAGATTTAAGTCTTCATGTACTTTTTTGGGACTATTACCATACGGACGGTGTTAAAGCTAACAATAGCCCAAGAACAGATGAAAATTGTAAATTTACTGCAGAACTGTTCGATCTGTAGGATATTGCAAGCTGTGATATCCTAGGGATGTAGGATATCCCACAATCACTTGAACAGTCTTTTTTTTTTTATATTTTTTCCTTGACTGTGGGACCACCAAACCATCATCCAAACCATTGGATAGCTGTATGCGTGTAAGAACTAACATCGTACCAAATTTAAATCGTCGATCTATTATGGTTATCAAGAAATTTGCAAAAAATAAAAAAATGGCTTATAATTTGCAAAACAACATGACTTTTTTGCAAAGTTCTTGATAACCGTGATAGATCAACGGTTTAAATTTGGTGCGATATTGGTTCTTACACTTATACAGCTATCCAACGGTTTGGATGGTGGTTTGGTGGTCCCATAATCAAGAAAAAGAAGAAAAAATGGATTGTTCAAGTCTTCCCGCTTCTGATTGTGGGATATCCTACATCCCTAGGATGTCGCAGCTTGCGATATCCTACAGATCGAATAGTTCTGCGGTAAATATACATTTTTGGGCTGTTCTGGGGCTATTGTCAACTTTAACACTGTCCGTACGGTAATTTTCCTCAAGCCTATTTTATTGGGTCTTCACCTTCTACCAAAAGCAAGACTTTTTATTTGGGTATTCCCCCATCAGTCCCAAGCTTTTTTTTAAGGAAAATTACCATACGGAAGGTGTTAAAGCTGACAATAGCCCCATAACAGCCGGAAAATATATATTTACCGCAGAAGTGTTCGATCTCTAGGATATCGCAAGCTGTGATATCTTAGGGATGTAGGATATCCCACAATCAGAAGTGGGAAGACTTGAACAATCCGTTTTTTTTTCTTTTTTTTCCTTGATTGTGGGACCACCAAACGACCATCCAAGTCGTTGGAGAGCTGTATGAGTATAAGAACTAATATCGCACCAAATTTAAACCGTTGATTTATCACGATTATCAAGAAATTTGCAAAAAAAGTCACGTTCTTTTGCAAATTAGAAGAACAAATTATAAGAAATGTAATTTTTGCAAGTTTCTCGATAACCGTGATAGATAAACGATTCAAATTTAGTGCGATATTAGTTCTTATAATCATACAGCTATCCAACTGTTTGGTGGTCCCACAGTCAAGGAAATAAAAATGAATATATGAAATGTTTAAGTGATTGTGGGATATCCTACGGATCAAACAGTTTGCGGTAAATACACCTATGGCTATTGTCAGCTTTAAGACCTCCAGTACGGTAATTATCCCCTAGGCTTGGCACTGATGGGTGGTAGGTGAAGACCCAAGCAAAGAAAGACTTCGATATGTGTGTGGGTGATTGTATGAGTATTTATAAGATAAAAAATAAATAAATAATAAAAGAATAAATAAAAAAAAGTTAAATGGAAGACTTTTATGAATAACTAGTCCTCGATCCCTCAATTCCCTTGAGTCCTTACAAGCTTAGTACACTTGGGGACCATTCAAACCCTTCAAATGCCTGTATTAAAAAAAAAAAAGAAAAAAGCCTGTTCCAAGTATGTTTACCTGCATAGATCATGATTAGCAGCGACAATAATCTTTTTTGGTTCTGATAACTTTTATAAAAATGTAGATTAATCATTTTTCATTCTGGGTTTTCGTCAGATGAAGTCAATTGAATCTTGTTTCAATCCATTGGCACATAACCCATATGTGAGGTAAATCAAAATAATATCGACCATTAGATCAGATACATGTGAAAAATGAAGGTAAATAGTGTCTATGCTGGCTCTATTTCTTTCTATCATTCTTGTGAATGCCGGCTTTATTCTAAACATAATTTTCAATATTTGCTATAAGCATCAGAAAAAATCATGATCGGCAAGACGAAAAGGGGGCGTTCAATCTACAGGCCCCACAAAACACGTGGATGAAAGCGTTCTTTTAAGAGAAATTAGGTATGAATATATGATCTACTAAAAGTCCAAGTGCAACAGGTTAAAATAGTTGTCATCCTTACCCAAAAAGAAAAAAGGTTGATATCGACTATCAATTATAGTTATAATGGTAATGAACGTTGCCGTGCCTGGACAAATGGACCCAATTAAAAAATTCGGGCAACAGCTCGGCATCAGATGGTGACCCAACAGGAAAAGACTTGGGATGGGCAGTAGATGGAGAGTGTAGAGTGGAGACCCAATAAAAAAACATAGAAGATTCAATAAAGAAAGACCCCCGGTAGCGCTCATGAAACCCACTAGGCAAATTTGCGGCGACTTGGAACACAAGATTGATAAGTTGCTCTCTGAATATATTGTGACTAATCCTCCCTCTTCTTACCAAAATGAGGGGGAATTTTCGACCCAGCCCATCTTTTGGGTCGGTCGCATTCCCATGTAACTTCATAGAAGTGAATTATTTTTTTAAAAGTTGAAGGAAAACACAAAGAATTATTTCTTTAAAAGATTAAATAATAAAGGCAATTATGTGTGTTATTGTGATAATTTAAATCTCGTTTGTTGGTTGTAAAGGGGATTTGTTTGGAAAAGTGAACTGATGATTTAAGCTTATCACTTTTCCGTGTACATAAAAAAAAAAAAAAGTTTTAAGAAATGGTTTTCCGATTCTCCGATTATGCAAATGTTCCGACCCATCGGACACCGGTTATGGAACCTTATTTAACACTATTTAGGTCTTGATAAGTAAACAGTTCCGATCTTGGATTTTTTTTGGACCTAGGATCTAAACAGGTTCAATTCCGAATCCACCATGGTTCCGACCCGTGAACCTGACACATAACTTAATATAAAGGGTTAAGAATCTCAGAATGATCTCCACTAAAGAACCTTGTCGAGGCTTTCTCTAAATTGCTTCCCTGCTCTGCTCGCTTCAAATTGCAAAGATGGAAAACCTTTTCTCTGCACAAATCACAAGGGTGAGAACCTGAAATTAGTCTCTCCAATCTGTATCTCTAGTCCCTGTCTAGCCTCCTCAGCAGCTTCATTCTCTCGGTAACCCTCTCTCTCCCTCTCTCTCTCTCTCTTGTTTTCATTAAGAAATTTTTTATTGAAGTGATCTGCAGGCTAAACTTTTGCTAGACTTTACGGACTCTTTTCACATTCAAAATAGCAAAAAGAGAACCATATATCATAATATACCAGTGATCTACTCCTTATCCGGGCCACCCAACAAGAGCACAGTGCCCATGTTCATAGCACTCCTCTTCAAATCGTAAATCGAGAGAAGCGAGAGATATACTATGATTGGATCCAATCCATGTAGGATGTAGCAGACCTATGCATAGCCGAAATCCCTTCTTCTTCTGCATATGTTGAGTAGGATCTCTAGGACAGTTTAGACAAATCACATATGTGGGGCGACTCTTTAGAGATGTGGTCCCGGCCCATTCAAACCTCTGGCGATTTCAAGGTCGCACCAGATCATCCTAAGGTAGGTCCGCCCCCTAGCACAGAGTTTAGTGTGTTTGCAAGTGATTTGCAGCTTGGTATTGACTATGGACTTGAGAGGGCTCTAAGCGCAGGGTGGGAATATTCGTATAATATTATAAATGATCACATGGAGGGATCCGAATTAAAATACACAAACTGGGCTATACATACAACCGTGCAATATTGTACAGTTTATAATATATTAACTTTTCTGCTGTTGAATATTGGCTTCGTCTGTTATTTAAAACCATGACTGTTTGGGACTCAAGGATGACAGTGGATAAAGTCTTTTAAAGATTCAATATGTTGCCATAATTTCAACGTGATTGTCTTTGGAGGAAATCCTCTTAAGAAGAATAACCTGCTTGCAAATTATTTAAAATTCAAATTAAGCCAATCCCCTCAAATCGCATATTCTTTCATGATTAAAATAATTTGTGATTGTTTACATTAAAAATAAAAATACTTTGACCTTAAAAAAATAATGAATGACCTGAAATGATCATGTCTTCCTTGGGATCATACCTTCCGTTTGTGGGTGATCCATTACTATCATAACCCGCTTCTATTGAGTCTATTGGTGCCGGTGATCCACTAGATTAGATTTGTCACGATCTCTTCCAAAAGTTTTAGTCGTACAACTTGAAGGAGATGGGGATTTAATAAAGACGCAAGCTTCGGTTGATGGACGGATAAGAGATGATGCTGAATTGTTTATTGAAATAGAAAATATTGACGGCAGAAGTAGGATGTACCCGACTTGATCACAAAATCATCACATGACCCCATTTTTGATACCGTAAAGACTCTTAAAAGACTCAATATATTGCCATAATTTCACCGTGATTGTCTTGGGAGGAAATCCTCTCAATTTATACAATGCGGTTTTATGTAACACTGAGTCGGTTAGAATGGGGAAAAGGTGATTAGAGACATGGTTTTATCCTCATCTATTTGCTTGATCTTGGCTTGCAGGCCATGCTCCAAGGGCCTGACGTAACCAGACTTAGAACCAGACTGTCCCTATACGGAATCAGGAATCTAGTGCTGAACCAGCTTAAGTTCCATCTTGTCAAACATGGTCCCAGTTCCAATCTTACCATGGACCCAAATAAAAAAGGACCGTTTACATCCCTACTTTTGATATGTGTGAGCCCTATTTCTCATGCGCAAACACCACTCAAGCAGGAGATGCAAGAATTCTTCAAACAAGGGCCCTTCCTTTTCACACTGTGGATGCCGGCCCTTTGCTCACATTCTCACCAGATGTACGGATGCTTGAAATAAGAACCATCGATGGGTCGTTTTTCTCAGACACCGCATCAAAGCGACATATCTCGCCATACATGTGTGCATGATTTCATTGATGATTGAACAATTGAGTAGAAATTTTAATGCGTTTGCGAAGATGTGTGGAAATCAGACTATCGGTATTTCAATTTTATGGAAAGGAATCAAAATTCCTGACAATTGAGTCGAATTCGTTGAGTTTGAATCAAGATAAATTACAAATCAGGCATTGCCCCTTAGCATTATAAAGATTTCACTTGGATGACACACTTGGAGAATTCCAAATGCCATACATAAGAAATTTTCAAATGCTTGCAATCAATTGAGCCCTAAAAATAGGTTTCACTCATTCAAAATTGCGCTAAAAATGAACGACTTCCCATTGAATGGGATGTCCGCACTTGTACTCTTGAGGATGCGGCAAAATAGATTGATGCCCTTTGTCTCGGTTGGGATGGAAACTCCCACGTCCCATTGCCATTTTTTTTATTAAGGTCATTTGTATTAAAAGAAGAAAACAAAAAGATTTTACTCTAATAAAGATGATCTCAAGCAGGATATTGCATCTAATTAATATTGTGATTAACACAAAGTTACGCATCAATATCTCATACTCGCAATTATTTAGATTACTTTATGTTTGTATAAAATTTGTAGATGCATTGCCAGGAGGGTGTTTATTGTGAGAGATTCAAATCTTATTTAACTACTTCTGAGGTAAGATTTGGAGATACAAACTAATTCACAGTCAGAATCGAGACTGACACTCAACTACGTGTGAGGTAAGATTTGGAGATACAAACTAATTCAAGGAGGCCTCTATTTTGAGTGGTTCAGATTTTAAAAAATAGACCCACCGAGGGTTGATTTATGTAGCCTTCTTACTCATGATGATGTGGAAGAAAATCCAAACTCATGACAAGCGGCATGTTCTTCATGTGACATGGATTCTCCCCTTCTAATTAATCCCTCCAACTGACTCCTCTGAATTCAAATCTGCCTAATCTCGTTTGAGAAAAAGAAATTGATTCGCAAAGTAAACTCTTGCAACATTTTTTAAAGTAAGTAGTCAAGCAGTAGTTGCAATTAGGCCTGTCAATGGGACGGGCTGGGCCTGGGTTTCGGTTGTCCAATCCTGTCTCGAAAATTAGACGGGCCTGCCGAGGGTTGTCCAGTCCCGGCGCTTAATTGAACGGGCCTACATCAAATCCCACCCATATGAGCCCGGGCTGGGACAGGGCCGGGCCTGGGATTAGCCCAATCGTTGACATAAGCAAAACATTATCTAATTATTCCTACTATTACCAGACACCTGGTGTGAACTGAACTTTAAACCCTCCTTCTTTTTCAGGGCTTGGGGCCGGCAATACAATGCAACAAGCAACATGTTGGAGTTAAAAACTTTTTCATGGGAGCTTAGGACTTGGGGGTATGTGTTTTATAAGAGGAGAGGGCGAAGTTACAAAACTGCCCCTCCTAATTAGCTGTTTTTTGCTGTTAGTGAGGGACAGTTTCAGTAATCTATAAAATAATTAGTATAATGATCTTGCAGCGGGCCGGGCCGAGCTTGAACGGGCTGGGCTGTTTCTGCCCAATCCCAATCCAATTTTGGCCGGCCGGCTTTAAAAATATTATCCAAGCCCAGCCCAGCCCGCTGAGCTCAAGTTTTTTTAAAAGCCATGTATTTTGGGGCTTGGGCCGGGCCGGGTACCTGTTTCAATGCGTCCCATTGACGGGCCTAGTTGCCATGCCCATGAAGACAACCCAATATGTTGGCAGGACTAAGAAAAGCCATAATGGGTTGGTATTTTTGGCCGGACCCATCATTTGGGTGGGTCCCTTTCCCAAGTAACTTCAGAGAAGTGAATTATAGACAACGATGTGGGTTACTGGCATCAGTCAAATAGTGGATCCCTCCCATCCAATTTGTTATCTAATGTACTATAGTTTATATCTCGTTTGTTGGTTGCAAAGGGTAAGTAACATCCGGAAAGCATTTGCTTTGCTTTATTAAGCAAAAGTACTCTGATTCAAGTTCCTCCTGTTTTTTTCACCAACACCAATTTCTTCAAAGTGGTCCACATTAATGCACCGACGCTACAAGCCTACATCGTAGTTCTGCCCATTGGGGATATCCATTTCCTTTTTGGCCTCACAGGATTCAAGGATTCGAGAGCTTTGCCCTCAGCCCAAGTCAACAGGTCACATTTATCCTACAACTAATTAGCTAGCGAGAGGGTAGTAGGGTACCCTACGAAGGAATCTTATTATGACTAAGATTACTATGCTGTTTTCTATGACCATTTTTTTTTCTTTCGACACTCACTTCCTCTCTCACCTACGATTGAAATGTGGGGATTTCAAATTTTTAGAGAGTTGCTACCTACACACTATTTTTTACTTTGCACACACCTTTTTTTTATAGGGGTAATTAGTCAAAAGTCCATCAGTACGATTTTATAAGGCCTCATGTCCAACAACTTTTTCTCTATGAGCTGTAGTCCATACAGCTAGACATATTTTGGCCAGAGGTTCCTAGATACGCAACATCAGACATTTTCATGACTGATTTGCTCGTTCAACTGTTTAGGCATAAAATTTTAAATTTTAAAATTTCAAATCTTCCATTCTCCCTCATTCCTAAAGCAAGGTTTTCTCTCATTCTCTATTGTCCTGGAGAACCCCCTTTGGTTTTCTTCTCTCTGTTTCTCTCGGTAAGTTGTGGTATCAAAGCCTGGGTTGTGTCGCGGTTGCGATCGACGGACATCCATTGGGTTGGATCTCGAGGAAGAGACTGCTTGCGTCTCTTGTGTTCCGCCGCATGGAGAAAGAGAGAGAGAGACAGAGGATCGAATTGATCCTCAGTGGGCCATGCAGACCAAAGTTGCAGTTGATTGGAATGGAGAGATTGGATTGTTGCAAATTTGGTTCCGTTTTTTGAAGCAAATAAAGAATCGGGACTCCTTGCTTCTTGGTGTTGCTATCACAGAGAAGGAGAAGGGTAGTGTGCCCTGTTCCTATTGCAAAGAGAACAGAGGAATTAGTTCTCTATTGGTTTGGGTTCCGGAAGTCGATCGCTGCAATCGGAAAAGGAGACCAGAAAAGGGTGAGATATATGCTGCCGCCCGCAGCGCCAACGTCGTCAGGGAAGGAGAGGTCAACGCCTCTCGGAGTCTGGTTTCTACGATTTCATAGACGCAGAGAGAAGAAAAGTTTGAGGTGTTATAGTGGGCTTGATTTGCAGAGAGAATATCTGTTTGTTGTTTACGATGCCGCCGCAAACATCGCTGGGACTTCGCGTCGCTAGAGAAGGAGGGTCGTTGGGTCGGTTCTCGGACTCCAGTTCAGTCTCAGGTCAGTCTTGACCCGACCCAGTTTAGAAGCCCAATAGTTCGTGAGGGCTGACGTTAGTCGAAGTCGGCAATACGACAAAATTTTGCCAAATTTATCTGAGTTCTTGTCACATTTATCAGACTTTTGACAAATTTATTTGAGTATTTGGAGAATTTATCTGAGTTTTTGGCAAATTTACCTGAGTTTTTAATAAATTTAACTGAGTTTTTGAAAATTTAATTTGAGTTTTTAACAAATCTATCTTAGTTTTTGGAAAATTTATCAAAATTTTAGGCAAATATATCAGATTTTCTAACAAATTTTTCTTCATTTTTGAAAATTTAACTGAACTTTTGAACAAATCTTTCGGTGTTTTTAGCAAGTTTATCTAACTTTTATTAAAAATTTATCTGATCTTTAGAAAAATCTATCTGAGTTTTTTAGCAAATTTATTTGCGTTTTTTGAAATCTATTTCTTTTTTTATAATTTTATTTGTGTCTTTTGAAATTTATTTGTGTCCTTTCAAATTTCTTTACTTTTTTGGAAATAAATTTAACTGAGTTTTGGAAAAAATAATAGAGTTTTTTTAAAGTTTTTCTGAAACTTGGAAAATTAGTTTATCTTAGTTGTGGCAACTGTATTTGCGTTTTTCAAAATTTATTTGCGTTCTTGAAATTTATTTACGTCTTTTGAAATTTATTTACATTGTTTCAGACTTATTTGAATCCTTTGAAATTTATTTGCATAGTTTTAAATTTATTTGTGTTCTTTTGAAATTTATTTGTGTCTTTTGAAATTTATTTGCGTTCTTTTTAAATTTATTAATTTTCTTGAAATTTATTTGTGTTTTTTTTAATTTATTTGAAAATCTCATTAATGGGATTTTCATTAATCGTGGCCAATTAAATGGTAGTTCACCACTAGTAATGGCATATCCCACTAATCATGGGATATGATATATCTTTAAATAAATAAGAACTTTTAAAGAAATGGTAACTTGGACATTTTAGGTCTTCAAATTTGGAAAAAGGACCTGCCACACTATGAAAAAAGATTTTTAATCTAAGGCCAGAAAGTGAAATGTTCAGGACCTGTTGCTGAATGCCCCAATTTTTTTTTTAATTCCTAAACTACCACTCTCTTTCCTTTTCCCTCCTGGCTGCCCCCCTCCGCCTGACCCCTCTCCCTATCTCTCTCCCTCTCCTTGCTCGTCGCTGGCTGTCACCCGCGCCACCCTCTCCCTCTTCCTCTCATTTTTCCCTGTCTCTCTCCCTCTCCCTGCTAGTCTTCGGCTGCCGCCGTCTTTCCCTCCCTCTCTCTGCCTTCTTCTCCCTATCTTGCCACCTACTCGCCACCCACCACGGCCTGGAGGTTGGGTGGTGAGCAGGGAGGGAGAGAGATAGGTAGAATGAGAGGGAAAGGGAAAGAGAGAGAGATAGGGAGAAGGAGAGGGAGAGAGGGAGGCGCGGGTGGAGGTGGGTGGCAAGCAGGTGGCGAGACAGGGAGAAGGAGGGGGAGAAGGAGAGGGTGGCGTGAGCGGCGCCGGCGACGAGTAGGTAGAGGGAAAGAGATAAGAAGAGGGAGAGGGAGAGAGATAGGGACAATGATAGGAAGAGGGAGAGAGGGAGAAGGTGGCACAGGTGGCGGCCGGCGACGAGTAGGGAGAGGGAAGGAGATAAGGAGAGGGGTTGGGTGGGACGTGGGCGGTGGCCGAGGGGTCGAGCTGAGGGGGGCGACAACAGGGAGAGGGAGAAAGAGGATGGGTAGTTTAGGGATTTTTTTTAAAGAATATTTTGTATATACCCCCACTCAGGTTTGTATGATTTGTAAATAGGCCCCTGTGGTTTTTGTATTTGTAAATAGACCCCTACTCTTTCATTTCAACACCTTTCATATCCCCAAAATCAATATTCCTAATGAGAATGGATAACCACTATGAAATTTGTGTTGAACCTTTATGAAAATGACAGCTTTGCCCTTACATCCATTAAATAAAAATGAGTATATTATTATTTATAAAAATACCATTATTTTATTTCAAGTCCAAATTGTCTCTCTTAATAACTCTTTAATGCAAGTGGAGCCTAATCATGTATTTTGAAACTTTTATCAATCTAACAGTCAATCATGCATGGATTGAATCAATTATAACCAACTATAAGCACGTGCTTTCATTGTCATTATGATTGATTTGAATCTAATTAAATAGGCCCTATACCGACAAAATCAAATTTATGTGCGGTTATTCTCTCCCACTAAATATAATTATTAATGTTGCAAGTTTTAGAGAAAAATAAGTCCAAGCTTTTAAATTTATGCATATAGGGATAAAGAGATGGGCAAAAGTGTCATTTCACTCTAAAAACCTTTGGTGGTTGGAAGGATATTGATTTTGAGGATACAAAAGGTATTAAATTGAAAAAGCAAGCGCCTATGTACAAATATTAAAACAATAAGGGTCTATTTACAAATCCTACAAACCTTAGGGGGGTATATGCAAAAGGCTCAAAAAAAGTGGGTGCGTGCAAAGTGAAAAGTAGTGTTTGCATACCTCTCATAATACCTAAACTAACCCCACCACCATCGCCTCCTCCTGTAGCACTCTCTACACCCACCATTGAAGTGTGGGGATTTCAAATTTTTGTTTGCACACCTCCCATAATATCTAAACTAACCCCACCACCACCACCCCCTCCGGCAACACCGCCAAAGGGGGGAGGGGTTGGGAGAGGGAGAGAGACAGAGAGAGGTGTTAGGGATAAATTAGGGCAAACATGCACCATCAATCACCAGAAGCAATCACACGACCCAAGATATTTACGTGGTTCGGCAAACTTATCTACGTCCATGGGATTGCAGGGATTTCGCTCGATTTCACTTTTAAAGAACTGGACAACTCGTTATTAGGATTACAAACCCTCTAACACTTAGTCTATTCTGTCCCCCATAGATCCCAATCTCGCTCTCACAGCATGTCCCCTTATAAGTTCTCTCTGTGTTCCCCTTGTTTGCTTGCTTACAAAGAATAACCTCAAGAGAATATATTTATAAGGAATTAGTCCTAACAAAGTGGGCCCCAAGAAAACTATTCATCTAGGCCCGTTGGCCTTTTGAGCAAAATCCAACAATCTTCACCTTAGCAAAAAATGCCTGGCCCTTTGAAGAATTGTTGTCATGTGCTTATAATACCTGTACCTTGTGGGAATGCCCTCCCATCATATCTGTACCACAATGAAAATGAGGTGCGCCTTCAATCTTTAACAAGAAGAGAGATTGAGCAAGTCTAGGTAATGCTTGAACTTCTTCGTAGTGACCGGCTTAGTAAGCATATCAGTTTCATTCTCATATTTGCGAATCTTCTACATGGAGACCTCACATGTAGCAATCCAATATCGAATTCTGTGATACATAACCGCTATGTACTTTATCTTGGCATGATATACCTGATTCTTCGTCAAACATATGGCACTTTGACTATCACAGTTTTGCGAGATTGATTCCTTCTTAATTTCAAGTTCAATTACCGAACCTCTCAACCAGATTGCTTCCTTAGAAACCTCTGCAACAGTCATGTATTTTGCATCTAGAGTGGATATTGTAGATGTAGACTAAAGCACCAATCTCCAGCTTATTGGTCCGCTAGCAAGTGTGCAGACATCGCCTGTGGTGGAACATCTCTTGTTCAGATCCCCTACAAAATTAGAATCAACATACCCCACTACACTTTCTGACCCCTGTTTTCTTCAAAAAACTATTCTCAAAGTCTTTGGTGCCCTTCAAGTATCTTAAAATCCACTTTACAACATTCAGTGGTGGACCCAGGATTTTCGTTCGAAGGGGGCAGATGATGATCAACTGAATATTTCAATCATTATTTTGTTGTTATGTATTCACATTCATACAGACACCAACCAATATGTCATCCATAACCAAGAGAAGTAGAAATGGGGCCCAAGGCAGACCCTTGGTGCAATCCAACTCCAATTGGAAATTCAAACATTGCCTCACAATTTTTATTCTCATGATGCCTCCATGCACTCTTTCATAATTTTCTTATAAACATTAGGGACGCATTTATCTCAATGGTTCCCAAATGAACTGCCTCGGGACCCTATAAATCAATAGGAGAACCAATTGCAGATTTTCCTTCTCCCTAGACCTATCCCTGAGTTGCCTTTAACTAGGATTTAGAACCTTTAATTCCATATGAATAGAAATCTGGATGCATAAACATTATAAATAGCATAATGATCAAACTACCATTAGATACAATCCATGATAAACACTAATGTGATCAGAACTTGATCGATGACCCAAGTATATCTAGAGAGGTCAGACCGGAAGGTCTTACTGGAGCCGCAGTAAAGATTAATTTGTATGGACCATTTGAACTAAATACTTCAACAATAAATATTATAAAATTCAAATTCGCGGATTTAAGAATAAAATAATAACAAATTTACAACAAATTGAATTATTTATAATATTTCTCACCGATTTCGTCTCACCATCCAGGTCCTCTGCATGACTGTGTCTGGCCTAAAACTCCAGCAACTTAGGAACAATGCTATTCAACCGCAAGCGTACGGCTATCTATTTGAGACAGTGGCAAATACGGGTCGAACCCACAAGGAGCTAGTTAAAGAAACTTTTAAATTAAGAAAATTAATTAATCAAAGAAGATGGATTTTTAAATGAGTTAACGAAAACAAAATCACATAATCAATTAGAATATGAAAATAACAATTGATAAAAACGATTAGAGCATACGAATCCAATAAGTTCCACCAGTTTATGTATCAAGTAATCCGAACTTGGTCTGACTTTTACTTCAAACCAAAGGACAAATCAATGTTTTTGACTTGGATAATTTAACTTTAAAAGCCTTTTTAGTAAAGAAAATAATCGAAAATCCAAGACTTCTTACACCTCATAGAAGAGTAAAAATAATCTAAGCACTTCACATCAAAGGTAAGCATAACCCATAAAGGAAACTCAATCCTAAGTATGGACTATCAAACCTAAGCATGGATAGTAAAAAATGAATTTCTGTTTTCAGAAATAAAGAATGGAGGTTTGCTTAGGGCACGAAGGTATGTCTTTTAATCATTATGCACATAAATATGGAATACAAATTGTAACTACTCAGTAAGTAAAAAGGTGATTGCTTATCTTCATCCATAGCTCCAATCAAAGAAACTAGCCCGCCATAGTAAATGATACTTCTTGATTTATCATTAAAAATGCACATTTACAACTTCTCTTTCACAATAATCTTCCTTCAAACCAAGTTCCTGGACATGGCCCAAGGCTACCAAAAGATAAAATCATTGGAAAGAAAAAGGGAAGACATGAGCTCAAATGGGATAGTTCAGTTTGGAGGTTGGGTGATTGGGACAGAGGTAAGCGCTTTCTTTAGTTGTTCAAAGGCTTGAAGGCATGATTCATCAAATTCAAATGGAACATCCTTTGTAAACAAATTGCATAAAGGATTTGCAATTTGACTGAAATCTTTTATGAATCACCTATAAAAACCTGCATGACCTAAGAATGATCGTATATGCTTGACTGTCCATGGTGGTGCAAGGTTAGATATCAGGTCAATCTTTGCTTTATCTACCTCAATGCCTTTTTCAGAGATCACATGCCCAAAGACTATCCCACTCTTCACCATGAAGTTACCCTCTTCACCATGAAATTACACTTTCCCCAATTTGCAGAAATTCAGCTTGCGTGTTTTCATACCGTTCAACAACTGTCTTTTGTGAAGTTATAACATGCCATTCTCACTCATATGCCCTAACCTCATATGCTACAAGTGCGACTCATCTTCATTGGTTTTTGTCTTCAGTGGAGATTGTCGCTCCACCTACGATGGTGTTTCCCATCAGTTTGTAAAGGTTGTTACCCACTCTGGTACTTGTGATTAATACCAGAACTCCTTTACCCACTTTATGTACACCAACCTTTGCATTGAATGAACATCCTTTGGGTTCTAGTATGCCTAAAGAGATTAAATTCTTCTTGAGGGTTGGCATATATATGTCTGACACACCACCTAAGCTTCTTACCACTCCATCCAACATTCTAGTTTTAATGGTTCTCATTCCAATGGCTTTACATGTTGCATCATTACCCATTAGAATAGTACCACCATCACATGACTCATAAGTATCAAACCAATGACGATTAGTGTTGGAAGTAGGTAAGCCTCGTGGACAAATTTTTAAAAACTTTTGACCCAATTGACTCAGGGATCAAGTATCCATAAGCCCATAAATCATATCCAGGATGCAATCCTTCCGTCTCATCAATCATGTACAGCAATATAACTTATCTAAAATATAGAAATCAGCAACACCATGCGACCAAAATAATCCACAACAGATATAGAAGCAGATTATACCTTTGGAGCCCGGTAGTGCTCTAATGGAGGAGAAGAAGACAATTAACTTGATCAAGAACTCTTCTTGAAGCAATTTGGGATCTTCAAGACCTTGTTGTCTTCCACGCTATGACCCTCTATCAGATCTCTTTTCTCAAGAAGATTGGTGGAAACTTCAAGAGAAAACCCAACTAGAAACTCCAAGGAACTAGAAGAGAAAGAGAGGACAGAGTAGTGTGCAACAATTGTGCAAAATACGTGCTTCTCCAATGGTGGACATCCAAGAGGGGTTAATTCCCCTTTTTATAGCCCCTTAAACCTCCTTTTTACCTTATTGAAATAGAAGTCCAACTCTCGTTACAAATTAGTAACTTTCTCTCTTTCTAATTGCTATAGAAGTCTCACTTCCACAACAATTAGTAAGTATAATATTACTACTATTAGAAGTCCTACGTCAAATAGAAATAGTAACTTTCTAATTCCTTCATTTTAGAGTTCAAGCAGGATTAGTATATTTCTAATAACTTGGGCTAGCGTGGGGACCACTAGGGATTCCATAGAAAGCTGGCTCCAACTGGGACACCGCGACCCCACATCTCATGTGCAATCCGGTCCCACAGTTAATTGCAAATAACACCACTATATAAATGCAATTGCACTCCAGTCTTAGGAATTAATTACAAAGAAGACCCTAAGCTTCCAATTACCACAAGTAGGCCCCTCTATCAATATCCATGGATCAATTGGAATAAATCTGTCTCTTCCAATCTTAGATCCACATCTTATTATCCTTGAGCCCCAATTAATCACAGTGATCATTAGTACCATCCAATTAACTCTTAATCGAGATGGGTGCGCACTTACTAATGACAAATCCATTAATTGGAATAAGGGGATGATATAGATAGATTCTATCTTGACCATTGGATGTTCCTACAGTCCTACTACCACGTACTCAAGACACCGAGGTGTTGACCTACATTTGGCCTCACTCATTGGTGACTCAAAGCAAATGAATAGATAGAAACTTGAGTTCATCAATGTCTCAGGATTGGGAGCCTATTGCTAAGGAATTATGAAAGCAAACCTTAAAATCGAGACAGTATTCCATAAGGTGCTTCTCATGGTCCTTCAATACATCCAATGTACCAGCACCGTGATTCAGAATCTTACATTTTGATGATCAAGACAAATCACACTATCTCATAGTAATCAAAGTGCTGCAATCTTATCAGATGAGATGCCCAGTCTCATCATTAGTTGTGAACATATTTAAGTATAAGATTTGTGACACATGTCTCTCATATGTGGATCTCATCCATATACATATATCACATCTTATATACTAATGGGACCCGGTTCATCTCATGAACCATCATGTCATATGTATTGGTCATGTGCAGTAAGTAATAAAACATCATTCATCTCATGAAAGGAAAGCATGATTTTATTGATAAATAAAGAAATTAATCAATTTATTACATCATCTGATAGATTGAGACCACACAGTCTAACAAATATGACCCATATGATTAGAACATTTGGAATCTGAAACCCATATATCAGATAGGTCATTACCTTACGAGACCGATAGGAGCTCCAAGTCTATTTCTAAAACAACGCTGGCAGAGTCACTGCTTTCAACTTTGTCCCCAGCTTTATTCCTCCCAGCAGTAGTTGCTTTGTAATATCGATAATCTTTCTTCCCATGCCATTTCTTCCCGCAATGAAAGCATTCAAAATCTTTCTTCCTTCTGGACTTAGATCTGGAGTTGTTTCTTCTTGATCTACCCCTTTCCTTGGACCTGCCATGATTAAGCGGACCTTTCTTTGCTGGGAGTCCCTCTGCATGTGAATCGCCTTTACTAGGCTTCCTTCCGGCAGCATTGGAGGTAATGTCTTACATAACCTCCTCAAAATTGAGTGTCTCCTTTCCATAGAGCAGGGTAGCCACAAAATAGTCATGAGTCGGAGAGAGAATTCAATAACAGCAAGGACTTGTCTTCATCGTCGAGCTTTACATTGAGCCTCAACAAGTCACTGATCATCCTGTTGAACGTGTTCATATGTTCAAACACATCACAACCTTCCTCCATCTTCAACCCATACAATTGCTTCTTTAGATGCAACTTGTTGCTCTTCATCTTCCCCATGTAAAGCTTCTCGAGCTTCTCCCATAGGTCTTTGGAAGTTTTCACTTCCATGACGTTTGTGATGCCCCACGATTGTGACCCCCCCCCCCCCCCCCCCCACCAAAGAAGGACAATTAGAAGGGTCAGCATATGGACAGGGTTTGTAATGTGAGAAATACATGCTTCCCACACTAGAAATGAGATGTCTAGATCCTAGGCTTATAAGTCAAACTCTGTCTTATCTCAACATGAGGCCTTTAAAACCATGTGGTCCTGAAAACCGTAAAAGCTATTGAGTTAAGCATGCTCGGGCGGGAGCAGTATTATGATACGTGACCTCAGACAATTTCATTCTGAGTTGGGCGGGGCTGTGACAGTTGGTATCAGAGCCGAGGACGGCTCTATTCCTGGTGGGGTAGATCGTGACGCCCCATGATCGTGACCCCCCTGAAGAAGGGCGATTAGAAGGGTCCGCATATAGACTGGGTTTTCAATGTGAGGAATACAAGAGTCCCACACTAGAAATGAGCTATCTAGATCCTTAGGCTTATAGGTCAAACACCGTCTTAACTCAACATGAGGCCTTTTAAAACTGAGTGACCCTGAAAACCATAAAAACTATGGAGTTAAGCATGCTCGGGCTGAGCAGTACTAGGATTGGTGATCTCCTGGGAAGTCCTCACCCGCGCACGTATGCCAATGTGGACAATTTTATGTTGAGCTGGGCGGGACTTTGACAATGTTGAACATACTTTTGTCAGAGAGATACTGCTGAATGGAGCTAACTACTCTCTCATCTAGATTTGCCCAATCATAACCATCCATCATTGCAGGCTTCTTTCCTTGCCTAACAACGCCACTTTGATTCCTTGTTGAATCAAATTATTGTTCATTATTTGTTGCCACAAACCGAAACTTATTTTTCCATCAAATCTATTTATTTTAGATTTGATACCTTGCCTTCGACGCCATTGTGTCCGGAATCACCCCTTTCTTCAGCCCGTCAAGTGGCCAATCTGCTCCGCTACCTTTGTAGATCTCGTTCACGCAAGTGCGTAGGAAGCAAGGGAGCGAATTGGAGTCCGGAAGTCGTGTTTGAAATCTGACTGCTGATCTCAACACCAGATGCTGACGTCATCGTGACGTCAGCCATCTATTGCTGCGGGGTTTCCGGTTAACGGGACCAGGCCGAACCTAACATGAACTTGACCTGGCCTGGCTGTTTACTGCTGGGCTTCTGGACGGGTCGGGTCAGACCTGACCTGCAGCTAGTACAACCTGGAACCGACTTGGAAACAAGTCTTCTCCTCCTTCGTTGTTGTTTCTGCAACAAGGAAGAGAACCCCTGGTTGTCTTTGACAGGGACTGGCAGCAGGCGCTTAGGAGACTATTCTATCTCCAACGAACCAACGTCCAAGTCTGATCCCTTTTTCGGTATTCTTCTCCGGCGACGAGACCCTAATTCTTAGTGCTGTCTTCTTCGTTGGTAATGGTGAGTCCGCTGGAGGGCTCGTCTTCTGCGACTGATCCCTTTTTCTCCAGAGGCGACGCTGGCAGTAACAGAACCTTCCGAGATCAAGTCTCTTCTTTTGATCTGCTTGGGCAAATCCAAATCTTCTGTGCTTTTCGGCTCCCAGCTACGAATCCGAATAGGAATACTCTGCAACCTCCTCTGTTCGGTCTGAATTCCAGAACTGGTATGGCCCACCTTTGAATTCGGTAACAGATCCAAACCCATCAGTCGCTCTCTGATTTGATCCCGCGACTCTCCATAGATCGCGCGCAAACCCCACCCTTGGAAAATCCTAGGCCGGCTGTGATACCAATTATTAGAGTTAAATTAGCGTGAACACGCACGATGATTCACCACAAGGAATCACACGATATGATACAAGAGATTTACATTGTTCGGTAAACTCAGCTACGTTCACGGGGCTACGAGTGTTTCAACTAATTTCACTATAAAGAAGCTAGGCAACTCGTTACAAGGATCAAACCCTCGCTCTCACGGCCTCTCCCATTACAAGTTCCCCTTGCTTACAAAGAATAACTCAAAAAGAGTATTTATAAGGAATTAGTCCAGACAAATTGGGCCCCAAGAAAACTACTAATCTAGGCCCGTTGGACCTTTTAAGTCAAATCCAATAAGAGGGGGAGGGAGAGAGAAAGAGGGACCCGAGAGGGAGAGGGAGAGAGAGAGCGGGCGGCAGGTAGAGGCAGGCAGGGGAGAGGAAGGAGGAGGGAGTGGGAGAGGGGTACTTCGGAGATTTTCCATAGGGGTATATTGGTAATAATTTTTTTAAAATGCTAGTGGGGAGAAAAAGAGAGCTTCTAAATACACATTGATTTTTTCCCTCCACACCCAACACTAAGTTAAAAAGTTAACAAAACTACTCTACACACCCCATTTTTTCTAAACTACCCTAACCTATACTCTCTCAACTTCTCTCTACACTCTCTCCCTGCCCACCTCCGCCTGTCGTCCCTCTCTCCCTCTTTCACTCTCGCCCACGACCCACCCCCATCCACTCTCCCTCTCCTTCTCCCTCTTTCTCTCTCCCCCTCCCTCTCCCTCTCCCATATCCCTGCCTGCCTCTGTCCGTCACCCGCCGCCACCCTCTCTCCCTCCCCCTGCCCGCCTTTGCCCCACCGCCCATTCTCCCTCTCCCCATCCTTGTTTCCCTCCCTCCCCCTCCCCCTCCCCCTCCCCCTCTCTCTTGCTCCCTTTCGCCTTTGGGGGTGCTGCCGGAGGGGGCGGTGGTGGCTGGAGTGGGGGTGGGGATGAGGGTGGGTGATTGTAGAAAGAAGTTGGGGAGTGAGAGACTTTTGACTGATGTCCTTTTAGGTTATTTAATAAGGGAGTATATTGGTCATAAAAAAGTGCAGTGTGTGGAGAGAAAAATAATGTGCATTTAGCAGATCTCAAAAAAAAATGTGGTTTGCATTTAGCAGCTCTTAGGTACTACCTTGTCATTTTCTTATGTGAAATCACATGTTTGACCTCCAAAAGCTTATTCTTCCTGTGATGCTGCTGGTGAAAGGAAAAGCATCGGATTGACATTGGTAACTATTACTTCCTTAATGTTTTTTAAGGGGAAAAAATTGCAACTTCAAATCTTGATTGTCTTACACAACTCAACCCAAATGTCTAGGAAACTCTTTGAGTTGAATGGGTAAGTGTGGTCCAAGTAAGCTGGCTTGGACTTTCACTAAATGATGATAGGCTCACATTTCAAGGTTCCAACCTATTTGGTTTATGTCTTATTGATCGACATTTATATGTGCAACGTTTAACCGCAAGACTACGGTGTCGTCAAGTAGTAAAGGACTAATGAGTCCGGATTATTGATCCCACAGACATAGGATGGAAGAAGTGATGAATCCAATTTGAGTAGAATTGAACTAAGATATAGCTAATGTATACAATTGAAGTGAACAAGTAAAACTACTAAACTATGCAATGTAAACAATTAATTGGAAATAACAACTAGGATTAACAAGTGATTAAGCTAGATCACAAACTAGTGGCCTAATTAGTGTGCAAACTACATGGAAATGATGTGAAAAATGGAATTAAACCAAAATGGAATGTAAAATAAAATTAAAATAGCGACTAAACTACTCTAATTAAAATTTTAAAATATAAAATGAATAAGATCTAAACTAATCTAACAAGCTACACTTAACTACTGGATGAATGGTAGTGGAAATGAAAGATTTAAGGTGAAGATGTGGTGTGGAATGTGTAATTTTAATACAAGCGGTGTAAAATGTGTATGATTTTCAACAATGATTCAAATTAACTACAATAAAAATAAGAGATTAGGCAATCCAAAATCCACTAAGTATGTAATTAATTCAATCAATGCATGTTCTAATTCAACTTCCAAATCTACAATCCAATTATCAATCTCTTACCTAATTGGATTGGATGATATAACAATGAAGATTAAAGTAAAGAAAATCAAAGGCCAAGATCATAGATCATCATCTACCTACCCTAACAATAAATCATCAAAATCAAGCTACAAAAGATCAAAGATAAGGGCTCTAGAACATGCTATGTGAGAGAACTTAATCTAACTACAAAGCATCAATTGAGATTATTAAAACATCAAGTGTAGAGATAGACATGAGAAATGAAAGGGATTAGCACAATTAGATCTAAAATCTACTAATCAATCAAGGCACAAGTAGGGAATTTAAACTAAAACATGCATGAAATTGAACTAATCACATTATTTAGCTTCAAAAGGAGAGCCTAATCCAATAGCTTTAGCCATTAAACATCAAGAAAGAGCTCCAAATCTTCATTAATGATCTTCAATTACACACTCACTCTCTCTAAATTAGTTACAAATAAGCTCCTAATTACAATCTAAAAATAAAACTGCAAAATGACTAACTTGCCAAAAGTTTTTTTTCCTCTCTAAAAAAACTTGATTTGGAGACTTCTGCTTTCACATGGATTGCTTCAATTTAATTTGGAGGCATAAAAATAATATGAAATTATTGGGATTTAAACCCATAACCTATTTCATAATAACCCAAGCTCTAACCAATACACCAACCACTCCTTTGTGTTAGATAATGACTTCTTTTATTCTTAAAGTTTTCTCCTCTTATTTTGGAATTCTTCAATTCTTCCTTAGATTTCTTCACCAAGATTACTTCATGTAACTTCTTTATTGAAATCTTTTTTTGATGCTTAGGACACTGGCCGGAAGGTTAGGTTAGTCGTGGGGTCCACCCACATAAGAGAAATTATATAAAAATACGCTATAAATAATCAAATTTATGCATGATAATCTGATAATCCATTAATGTGATAGAAGAATAAAATCTCAATGTAAAACAAATTATATGCATATGAGATACTGATAAAACTTGGACTCATGAGGGGTAAAATATGCAATATTTAACACTCATCACTTATATTCTGGATTAGCCATACTAGTCTATTGGGTTAGGCGGAAATTAGGTTTAATATTAGGGGTATTCTGGTATTTATATCAAAACTTTCTTAGGGCTTATAATCTGTAACCCGAGCTCCACAGGTAGTTACAATGTGCTAAGGTATTCTCTTGTCGTGGATTTAAACATCTCACCAAACCACACGATTCTCATGTCTATTTTGTGTGGCTTGATTGTAGATTGCTGATTTTATGCTTCCGCACGTACGCTCACAATGAGAACAATTCAATGTGAAAGACGCATTTAAACACTAATATTGGTTAAGGTCCCTAAACAAATTTCCTTATAGGTTTCAATTGATCCAATAAATTAATCTAACCCAGCAAACAATCAATCATCCATAAAGAAGAGAAGGAGGCACACAATTTTTTACGTCGAAAACCCTACTTGGGAAAACCACGGGTCTTACCATCTAGACCACAGACCGCCAAACACTATATGAAATTGAACGATTACAAAAGAACTCATAGACCAATTCCCAGTTGACCACAACCTAATAGACCGTAGATCTTCTCGACAACAACTCGCCATTCACCATTCGCCCGTGCTTGAAACGCAACCCACCTTGATGCCTCTCAATTTGCGAAGTTTCGCTGAACTTGGGGATGATCTGGCTCCACTTGAATGGCATTCTGACTTGAATCCTGAGATCCTACATAATTCACTCGACCCAGGGAATTCTTGCTCTAGCGAACTTGCCTTCTATCTTGAGGCCCTGAGACACATCAAAACTCACTCGACCTGGGAGGATTCTCGCACGAGCGAATCTGGGTTCTGCCTCCAGGCTAGACTACATGACTGTATTCTCTAGATTTCTTTGTTTTTCTTCCTTCAATCCTCAAGATGAAGCACCATTACAGTCTATACCTAAAAATGTAAAATCACAACTCAATTTGGTCTTGAGTATTGTCCGAAACCCATCGAATTGCCAACCTAAAATCTAGCACAATGACTCATTATTTATCGTGAATTATAAGGGTTCCAAAGGAACAACGTAATAAATAATCTTTTAGATCATTGTCCAACACATATCAATTTGGCCAATCTCAATTGAGTTATAAGAAGAAATAATGGGGCCGATGAATTACTGTACAACAAAAGAGTACTGAAACGGCCATCCACAGTAGCTTAGGACAATCAAGCAGGACCAAACTTGACCATGTACTGCAAATAGAAATGAAAACATGGCATTAAAACCCTAAATACTTGAATAAAAAGACCCCCAGATATCACCAATACTTGGACCAATTTTAGATCTAGATCAGGATCATGGACTTAATTTTAGATCCAAGAAATACTTTAAATTTGGATATGCGCCCCTTTTAAAAAATGAAGGCTGATGTATCATATGTAATTTGGCAAATGTAACTTGGCAACTCCAGGAGAGATGTCAAATGCAAATGCAAGTGGGCTCATGATCATTATTTTAGTTAAAAGAAAGATTTGCACCCAAAAATTCAAATGCAAGTAGGCCCTCACCATTATTTTATTTAAAAAAAAAAATTAAAGTATGATTTTTGGCATGCCAAATTTGACATACCATCACATACTTCAAAAGCCATGTAGGATATGAAGAATCTGTTGGAGACAATCTTATATGTCAATTAGTGTTGTTGGAGGTTGACATGGCCTTTTGAAGTGTCTGTTGGAGTTGCTCTAAGTATGCTCTATAAAATTTTTGGTTGCAATTCAGGTCCATGCTAGGACCTTTATCTAGGTCAGCGTCCAAGTTGGTCTTTTAAATTTGGGAATGAATGAATACACGTCTTTTCTGACATACCCAAGTTGGCTCCGAGTCTAGGTATATTTCGATAACAAGTCTAATGCATCTTAAACCCGAAACTGACATGTTCCCAACACTCCGTTTAGTAGGCCTATCAATGGGATGGGGCCGGGCTTGGGCTTGGGCTTGGTTGTCCACTCCCGTCCCGAAGTTTGGACGGGCCTATCAAGGGTAGTCCAATCCCAACCCTAAATTAAATGGGCCTATGTCAAATCATATCCTGTGCGGGCCTGGGCTTAACTCGATCTTGAACATAAGCTAAGCATTTTTTACCTCTAATCCAATGTAGTCTTTCCCTTTCCCCTTTTCCCATGCTTAACATGCATCCATGTGGACCTTACAAATCCCTTCTTTTAGAATAAAGAAATGTTTTATCTCAAAATTACTCTACATAGGTGCATGGATAAAAATTTGCGTGTACGTAGATATGATCGAAGGAAACTCACATCACACTACAGTGGTACAACAAGGATCATCTCGAAATATGCCGAGTCTCAGACTAGTAATGATAGACAATAGTGTCACAGAGACTCTTAGACTAGTAGGACCTTTGTAGTCAATACTATCTAACAAAAAACTGAAGTGAACAATAATTTTTAGGACAAGATCGAGATGTAAGTACTAGGCCATTACAACACTACATTGTCCAATACCAATACCAGGCAATTTACAGAACTGATCATGATGTTGAAGCTCTTAAAGAATGAATTTAATACCTTCGGCACAACTACACATTGTGCTAAGGGGGAGGGATGCCTTTTATATTGAGGGAAGAATTAGGAGGGGCGAAGTTACAAAATTACCCCTCCTAATTATCCTTTTTTTACTATTAGTGGGGACAGTTTCGATAAATATATATAACTTAGGGACAATCACTGTACGGAAGGTCTTAAAGCTGACAATAGCCCTAGAACAGCCGGAAAATCTATATTTACCTCAGAGCTATTCGATCTGTAGGATATTGCAGTTGTAGGATATCCCATAATCAGAAGCGGGAAGATTTGAATAGTCCGTTTTTTTCTTCCTTGACTATGGGACCACTAAACCACCCATCCAAAATCGTTGGATAGCTATATGAGTGTAAGAACTAATATTGCACCAAATTTGAACCGTTGATCTATCACGGTTATCGACAAATTTGCAAAAAAAAAAATGTGGCTTAAAATTTGCAAAACAACGTGAATTTTTTTGTAAATTTCTCAATAACCGTGATAGATCAACAGTTCAAATTTGGTGGGATAGCTCTTATACTCATACAACTATCCAACGGTTTGGATGGTGATTTGGTGGTCCCACAGTTAAGGAAAAAAATAAAAAAAAACATATTGTTTAAATCTTCCCGCTTCTAATTATGGGATATCTTACACCCCTAGGCTTGCGATATCCTACGGATCGCACAGCTCTGCGGTAAATATACACTTTCTGGTTGTTCTGGGGCTATTGTCAGTTTTAAGACCTTCCCTAAGGTAATTGTCCCTAAAACTTAATAAAATTATCTTGGAACCGGGCCAGGCCTACTCTGCCCATTCCCAATCCCATTTTGGGTGGGCTTTCAAAAAATTCTCCAAGCCCAGCCCGTTGGGCTCAAAATTTTTTTAAGGCCTATCTTTTCGGGCTTGGGACTGGCCGGGCCGGGCCGGGTACCCATTTCAACTGGCTAAATTGACAAGCCTAGCATTTAGTAAGACTTTATATCCTTGTTTTTAAAGACACCACATAAATGGTTATTAGTTGTTTGGGGCTTTTGTGAAAAAATTAGCCTTAATTCTTATGACACAATTTAGTAAAGAAAAACAAAAAAATACGAGTTGAGAGCTGCTAAATACATACCATTTGTTTTTCTTTCCACACTCCCTTTCTATCTACACCCACCATTGAAGTATGGGGATTTTAAAATTTTCTTTTCACACCTCCCATAATACCAAAACTAACCCCACCCCCACCCCAGCCACCACAGCCCCTCCGACAGTACTGCTGTAGGGGGAGAGGGAGCAAGAGAGAGACAAGGAGAGGAAGAGGGATTCAGAGAGAGGGAGGGACATGGGGAGGGGGAGAGGGAGAGCGGGTGGGGACTAGCGACGGGCGGAGAGAGGGAGAGGGAGAGGGCTATTTGGGGATTTTCCATATGGGTATTTTGGTAATATTTTTTTCTTAAAAATGTTGTGTGGAAAGAAAAAAAGTGGTGTACGTTTAGCAGCTCTCATATGAGTTAGGGTGTTATAAGTTTTTTTGATAAAAATTGCACATTGTTAATATTTGCAACTCATTTTCCCACCCTTTAGAACCGCATAACAAAGCTGGACCTTCCCATGACCTTGTTGCAAAGATGGATGTTGAAGATTTTTTGCATCTAGCCCACATATCGTGGAGAGCATGATACCCAATGATCGATCTCCAGACGGTCGGGCGAGAAGTGGAATTGTTAACAGAGCAACCCTTCATTCTCTATGTATTCTTATATTGCTAGGATAAAGATAAATTACTGTGGTAGTTTCACTTATATATATATATATATATATATATATTTGTAGGCCACGGATGAAGGGGTTAGAGACTTAGGATTGACCTCCAACTTGATATATGGTCTCATCTCATATGACTCTTTCCATCCCCCTCAAGTCCCATGATCAATGGGGCCCTAGGTGGGCTCCATTGAGTTTGTCCCTCACTATATGGTGCCCTAGGGAATGATACGCATGAATATTGGCCATATATATATATATATATATAGACACACACACACACACATGTGGGGATATTCCTATGCATCATATGGTGAGGGACAAACTTAACAGGCCCCATGTAGGACCCCATTGATCATGGGACTTGTGGGGGGATGGAAAGAGACTTCTTGGAGGGGCCCATATATCAAGTTTAACCCCTTCATCCGTGGCCCACAGATTTAATGACTTTATATTAAAGAAAAAAATTGAACCTTCGATCCAACGGACCAATTCATTTGAATAGGTAAAAACTTGATGAATCTAGTGTACTTAAAGCGGTCCCATGTATATTGATGATTTGGATGCATCATAAAGTCGACCCCACTATGTTGTCCCTATGAGGGACAAACTTGATAGGGCCAACCTAAAGCCCCACTGATCATGGGACATGGGGGGAATGGAAAGAGTCATCTTGGATGACCTCATATATCAAATTTGGGGTCAATCCTCAGTTTCTAACCTTTTCATACCTGTCCCACAAATTTAATGACCTTATATTAAAGAAAACATTTGACCATCAATCCAACGATCCAATCCATATTCGGATTAGTGAATTGATCCATTGTATATCCAGGGGTCCCATGTGGGTGAATGGTTCGATGGATCATAAAAGCGACCCCATTATGTTGTCCCTCACCATAAAATGGTGAGGGATAGATGCGCACGAACATTTCCCTCTATATATATGTAAGTGCAGAAAATGTAACTCACAAGATTAGGGGGAGCCTTTGAGGACTTATCCAAATGACTGGAGAGCCATCCGCTTCAGAGACCTGAAAGGGAACAAAGAACGCTCAAAGGACCCTGGCTATGGGCAGCACAGGGCTCTCCGATGCCTAAGTTAGTGCAGGGACTAAGGTCGGAGAAGAAAAGAGATAGAGTAACGACTAGGAAATTGCATGCGTGTGTGCGTACCTCATTTTTGGGTGGTATATCCTCTTATAAGAGAGAAGTCCTAGGTGCCTATTAGTGGGCCTAATGATTTGACTGTTAGGGTCTCATTAGCCCATAGACTAATTAATGAGGGTCCGATCAGTCCATACTGCATTAAATGCTAGTCACATTAGGCTTGATCTTGTCTTGACCTGTTAGCGGCTAAGGTCCCATCGGATCCTTTCTTGGGCCCTGTCCTGATATGGCTGCAACCATTGGATGTGGCTCTGTCAGAGATTTGAAGAGGGTGGATGGCTAGGATGGTGTATTTGTCCCATCAGCGCATGCTTGAGTCCTGCCACGTGTCCTTAGGTGAGACGTGGCTGTCAGTGCCTGTCTCGGTAAGCAGCATGTCACCTCGGCTGTAGCCGAGATGCATAACTTGTTTGACGAGGCATGTGGCCGAAACTGTGGCGATCAGTGCTGGTCTCGGCAAGCGCACTAGCGTTCGAGCCGAGACGCACGTAGTCGAAATGGAGAACAAGAGCTGGCGTTATTGCCGGCCTTAGCATTACTTGCGCATTAAGAATTTTCCGACACAATATACATATAAATATAGGAAAATTCTTCTATAAGAGTAACTCTCACACTACTATGAGAGTAAATGGGGGATCCATATATGGAGGAAATGCTCCTATGAGAGTAACTCTTACCTTACTATATTATGAGACTAAAGGGGGGACCTATTGGATCCATATCCAATGCCAACAGCCTAAATTATATATATAATATCTATAAAAAAATAGAAGGCCATATTGAAAATTCTATATGGGGCTACCAGAATGGATTACTAGTTCTATTTAATCAACCAATGCAGCGGAAATAAATCAATCAGACAATTTAGAACTAGCTATCTACCAATCACACACCACAAGAAGGCAGACACAATATTTAACGTGGAAACCCTATCTAGGGAGAAAAACCACGAACCAGAAATCAAGAATTCACGAACAGTTACAAGATATACTCACTAGCTCCTTTACCTCAGTCTGTACCTCGACCTAAGGACTGTAGTTATTCTTGCAAAGAATCCACTGACACGACATCCACCGCGCCCCGTTCTCCTTACTTGATCTCCTCGCACCTTGTCAACCAAGATGATCAATCTTCTACAAGAACAGTAGAAGCAACAACAACCTTCTAGAGCAGCCCTTCAAAATAATCTCTCAATGGCTCTAGAGAATAACTCTCTCTAAGATATCTCTGACTCAGATCAATGAGAGTTGTGTGTATTCCACTTAGGGTTGAAAGAAACACCCTATAAATAGCCCAAAATTCGTGCCTTAGGCTTAGTGCACAAGTAGGACTCAAATTGGGAAACAAAGTCTCAAAAGGAAACTAATTCGGATAGAAACTGGAGATTTCCCGAACTCTGTGCACCTGTCCGATCGGTCGCCCCTGCAGGTCCGATCGATCGGCCTGAAATTTAACTGAGGCCTTTTTCTGACCGATCGATCGGGCCTGGGGAATTTCGCCCGGTCTGCTTTTTTCTTCTATTCTTCACTTCAGCTCTTTTGGCGACACATCCACAGTCCATTCTAAAATAAATTAGAAAATACAACTCAATGGACCCAGAGTTTTGTCCAACCCATGAATTAGCCAATAAAAATACTAACAATCTCCCCCTTTGGCAATTCATGGACAAAACTCCCTAGAACAATACAAATGATCTACCCAAGGGAAAAACCCAAAATACATTGAATTTAAAAAAATCAGCATTTGTGGATCTTTACTTGTTTCTCCCCCTGGCTTCAGTATTCTCCCCCTTTTAGTCCACAATTGACAAACAATTTTCTTCAAGCAGCTTCTGTCAATCTGGATTCTGCAGCTCCCCCTAAATAAACTCCCCCTCAAGATGAACTTCGTATCAGCACTGGGGTGGGGGCTTGATCTTGTAGATCAGGGGTGATGAACATTTGGCACACACACTTGCATTTTCAGATAGTTCAGCATAGTGTATACCAATACAGATGGAATGTCTTCTTTCTTGACCCAGACAACTTTGGTTTTCATATGTGACATTTCCTTCTGCTTTTTCCATTGCTTTTGGTTTGGAGACTTTCGTAGCTTATTGCAATGGGGTCGAATGTGTCCTTTAATTCTACAGTGATGACAAGTGGGTATACGTTCAGGACGTGGCACATTCTTCTTCTTGGCATTTGTATTTGTAACATGACCAACAGAATTAGTAACAACTGAATTTTGAACAAAACAATTATTACCTTTGGCTTTTGATGTAGATGCTCCGTCAGCGTAGCCAATGCCATGCATGTTATTCTTTGCCTTTTAACTGCATAGGATGTCATCAAGTTTTCTAGACCCGGCATTCATCCTGTTTAGGGAAGCCTTGCTTGTATCCAACTCAGAAAGAACAATCTTGAGTCTTCCATGCAAGTCGGTATTTTCAGCTTTCAAGGTCTCCATATCATGATTAATCAAGTCACACTTCTGTGTTTCAGCAGTCAACATATCTGCCAATTTGTTATTTTCAGCCTCTAAATGACTCACTTTTGTAAGAGCTTCAGACAATTCAGCTTTTAAAGAAGTATTCTGCTCTTCAGATTCTTTCCAGCTTGTAGTCACTTTTTCATTCATCTTGAGCATCTTCATGGTCTTTGCAAATAATATATGATATTCAGATTGTCAATCATGTTCTGTCTCTAACTCACTAACATCTTGATCAGTCCCTTCATCAGAAACCAATGGAGTAGCAGAAACAGAAGTTGCCATGAATGCCATAAATTTTTCTTTGCTAGCATCAGGCTTCTCAGACTCAGATTTTTTATCATCTTCCTCAGAAGTATCATCATCCCAAGTCAGATTGAAAGCCTTCTTCTTTGGTTTCTTGTTAGCACAATCACTAGCAATGTGTCCATAACCATGACACTCAAAACATTTAATCCCTTTTGAAGTTTTCTTCTTTACAAAATTTTTAGGGACTTTCAGATCACTTTTCTTCCCCTTCATAAAAGCTTGAAATTGCTTCATAAACTCAACAGCAACTTGGGGATCAAACTCCTCAGAATCAGACTCAGAATCACTAGCAATTTTCTTGTATGATTCTTTGGAGGCTCTCAAAGCAACACCTTTGAATTTTGATTTTCCATTGTTTCTTAGGTTTGCTTCAAAAGTCTGAACGTTGCCAACTAATTCCTCAACTTTGAGAATATTGAGGTTTTTATTCTCTTCTATGGCCACAACCTTTGCATCAAACCTTTCTGGAAGAGACCGCATAATCTTTTTCACAATTCTATTTTCAGGAATTGGTTCTCCCAAAGTAAAGGTATCATTCACAATTGTATTCAACTTTGAATTAAACTCATCAAAAGTTTCATCATCCTCCATCTTTATGGTTTCAAAAGCTGTATACAATTTCTGAAGTTTCGATTGTTTAACAGTGTCAGTCCCTTCATGCACAGTCTGCAGAATATCCCAAGCTTCTTTTGCAGTAGTGCATGTAGAAATTCTACGAAACTCAGATATGCTAACTCCATTATAAATTGCATTCAAAGCCCTAGAGTTGCAAGTGGCTGCCAATTCTTCATCCTTTGTCCACTGTTCTTCAGATTTAAAACTGGTTGTCCCATCAGTAGTGACAATGAGCAAGGAATAGCCTTTCTCAATAGATTTCCAAACTTTCAGATCTATGGCTTTTACAAAGGCAACCATTCTGGCTTTCCAATAAGCATAATTGTTACCATCCAACAGAGGAGGCTTATTGGTTGAAGTGCCTTCTCGGTAGACATCCATTCTAGCAATATTTGGATAAACACAATAAAATAGTGCAACCCGCTCTGATACCAATTGAAAATTCTATATGGGGCTACCAGAATGGATTACTAGTTATATTTAATCAACCAATGCAGCGGAAATAAATCAATCAGACAATTTAGAACTAGCTATCTATCAATCACACACCACAAGAAGGCAGACACAATATTTAACGTGGAAACCCTATCCAAGGAGAAAAACCACGAACCAGAAATCAAGAATTCACGAACAGTTACAAGATACACTCACTAGCTCCTTTACCTCAGTCTGTACCTCGACCTAAGGACTGTAGTTATTCTTGCAAAGAATCCACTGACACGACATCCACCGCGCCCCGTTCTCCTTACTTGATCTCATCGCACCTTGTCAACCAAGATGATCAATCTTCTACAAGAACAGTAGAAGCAGTAACAACCTTCTAGAGCAGCCCTTCAGAATAATCTCTTAATGGCTCTAGAGAATAACTCTCTCTAAGATATCTCTGACTCAGATCAATGAGAGTTGTGTGTATTCCACTTAGGGTTGAGAGAAACACCATATAAATAGCCCAAAATTCGTGCCTTAGGCTTAGTGCACAAGTAGGACTCAAATTGGGAAACAAAGTCTCAAAAGGAAACTAATTCGGATAAAAACTGGAGATTTCCCGAACTCTGCGCACCTGTCCGATCGATCGCCCCTGCAGGTCCGATCGATCGGCCTGACATTTAACTGAGGCCTTTTTCTGACCGATCGATCGGTCTGAGGCACCAATCGATCGGGCCTGGGGAATTTCGCCCGGTCTGCTTTTTTCTTCTATTCTTCACTTCAGCTCTTCCGGCGACACATCCACAGTCCATTCTAAAATAAATTAGAAAATACAACTCAATGGACCCAGAGTTTTGTCCAACCCATGAATTAGCCAATAAAAATACTAACACATATTTTAAAGTATTTTAACTTGTAATTTTTTATATATTAACACAATCTTCAATATATCTCCTAAATTTATAGTACCTCAAAAAGATTGTGACAAAACTAATCTAAGATATGAAAAAAATGAAAAGAAACACTAAAATCCTTTTAATGGTATTTTTATGATTTAAATTATGGTTTGTATTCTGCAATACTTTCTTGTTAATATCTCCACAAAAAAAACCACAAATTTAAAATATCCCGAGATTATGGAAGACAGTAATTTATATTTATTGCAATAATTAATACAAGGCACCGGAATGTAGTTAGGGCAATGGAACCCGACATGTATTTATAAAGGAGCCCATATTAAGGGTTGGCCTTCTTTGTGCTGCCAACATTTGGTCATATTTTTAGTCTTAATTAAAGAGTGGGGCGGGCCTATTATTTGGTCTTATCCCTTTCCCTTGTACATGAAGAGAAGAAATCAGTTCATAAAAAATAAAATATAAAGTCGATGATATGCATTCATGTTATCAGACAATCAATGAGAAGACTGTCACTGATTAATCGAGCCATTTGAAATTAAGAAAATATCACCGTCCACTACATATATGCTTTATGTAAGTGCCTAAAATTTACGGACTTGGTTAGGAGAGAGTTAGACTCTTGATTTGATGATTTTGGGAAAGGATCAGCCTCCAGGAATCTGAAAGGAAAAACAAAGGTCAAAGCCTTTGGCTGTAGGCAGCCGAAGGCACTCCGTTGCCTAAGTTAGTTTTGTAACTGAACTAAAGGAAAATGGGGAAGGAAGAGTATAGAGTTCAGATTTCTTGCACACCTCTTGTAGTTTTTCTTCATGCATTATATAGACATGAGGGTCGTCATCGGACAGGCCCCTTAGGGGGAGATGAAAGTCTCATCAGCTTGTACTTTATCTCCTAAGTGGGGGTAGGTAAAAAGGGGATGTCCTATCGGGCCAGTCCCCTATGTCTACGGATGTGACCTTGAGATAAGGCTTGCTACTTATCTAGGTCCGGCGCCCACTCTACTTGTCAGTTCGCTGTTTACCGCCATGGTAGCGCATTTATGGTCGCATTTATGGCTGAATGACAGGAGGGCCGAGATTAAGCTAAGGCTGAGACCGAGGTGAGCATCTGCAGACGTGGTCACCAAGATGGGCTCCGGGCTTTCCCTGCCTAGCGCTTCTACCGAGCTGGGTAACAACGAGGCCAGGGACTTTCCTGTCATTGGGAAATGGCCCCACACAAATCTGTCATTAGGAAATGACCCCACACAATTGCCCCCTAGCTCTCGACCTCTTAGAACTATCTCAGGGGTCGGGAGCTAAGATTGAGAGGATGTGCTGGGCCCTGTCTTGACGCCCCTCGCTGACGTCTGATCCTCATTATGATGCCGTTTCGTTTGCCCTAGGCAATAAATGAGATATCATAATTATTTCACCAAGGTGGGCACGCGGATGTCGCTTCATATGCCCGAGGTGATAAATAATGTGCCAGAGTTATGGTGGGAGATGAGCTGGTGGTGCCACGTGTCACCTTTCGTCTGGTTGTTATTGGAATCGAAGCGACGCGTGGAGAGTCCGAAGCGTCATTTCACACGTGTGACATTTAAGAGGTGCGTCCCTCTATAAAATAGGGATGCCCCCTCTCCTTTCTTCTCTTACCTCTGCTATCGCTTAGAAGAAGACTCTACTGAAGAAGGCACTCTGCTGAGATCTGAACCTCAACAAATCCGGAGACCTTCGTTTTCGAAACCCTTTATATTCCCTCTGTGAGTTTTCTTCTTCTTTATCCTCCTCTCACCTCTTCTGTCTTTTGTCTAGAGGGTTTCTGTCCCCTAGGGTTTTTAGATCTCGTCCCCCCTTGCTCTCCGCTCCTTTTTAGTTTTTTCTTAGGAAATGGGGATTTACAGTCACTGGTTAGAGAGCTCCCAAGCTCTGGAAGGGCTCAGGAAAGCATATGGGATACCAGACGACGTTCTGGTGAAGCCTGATGACCTCCAGGGCCTCTTTGACGGCCTTCCCCGATTCAAAAAATGGATGCCCTTTCCTCTGGTGGCCGTAATCGAATGCGGGGTTAGGTTCCCCATTCATCCCCTTCTCCGTTCTTGCCTCAGCTCATGGCGGCTTTGCCCCTTCCAATTAATGCCGAACGGGTTCAAAATAATCATGGGCGTCGCTGAACTGAACCAAATCCTTGACATTGACCTCGGCGTGCCTGATATAGAGGATGTGTATGACATCTGTAAATCCGCGGGGGGCGAGGATACGTATTACCTACGGGTCAAGGTGAGACGCCGGCCTCTGATTAACGCTCTGGAGGACTCGAGAAAGTATGCCGGGGAGGACCGCCTACTCGTCTCGGGGAACTGGGAGTTCGGGGCGACCGAGACCTAGGTGGAGCGGAGAATCCAGGTTCCACGGAGACCTGGGACCCCTTCGAGTAAATACTCATTTCCCCCGGGCTGTTTGTGTTGCTTTATTACTGATTCGCTAAGCTGATGTCTTCTTTCTGTCTTTTGTGCAGGTGTTCAACGAAGGAGGAAGGATGCAGGCCTCGATCGTTGGAAGATGAACGACGTTTGGCTCGAGAAAATATACCAGTACCACAACCATAACGACCGGGATGCTTTCTCGTTGCTACGGTACAAGACGAGGTACCAGTCTTACACCAAGAAGACCGCCGAGATCCCCTCCGAGCTGATAGGGCAGATCGTGCTTGCCCTAGCAGAGACCGGTGGTCAAGTCCCTGAGTCGTCCAGTCCGGCCCGGTTTGGTGAAGACCATCCTTCCCCCTAAAACCCAGAAGAAGAAATGGACGGGCAGCAACCTCCTCTGAAGGACCTAGGAGCCTTGGTTCTCAAAGGTCGAGCCCCTCCTGTTCCAAGGCGTGCCCCCAGCGGGTCCTCGGCCAGCGCCCCCTCCGGTCCTTCAGGTGTAGCTGGGGCCTCTTCCTCCGCAAGAGATAAAGGCGCGCGGGGCCCTCATCAGGAGAAAAGGGGGAGGTCGGAGGAGCTGAACAAGGAGACTTGGCCGCGGGTGGCCGAGGCTAGGAAAGAGGGTGAGAGGCCCCCTCCTGAAAAGAGGCCCCGCGTAGAGGGCGAGAAGGAGCAGGCCCCTGGAACGGCCCTGTAGCTTCAGCTTGTCAAGCCGCCCCCTTTCAGGCCCGACCTCGAGGTCAACCCTGGCCAGCCTCTGAATGTGGAAGACCGGATGGGGACCACTGTTGAGATGATCTCGGCAGTTGCCAGGGTCTGCGCTCTCCCTAGGGATATGGAGAAGCATAATAAAGCTGGGCAGCTGAGCCTGATCTACTCGACGATGAAGGCGTCGATCGAGGTGACTTTTAGTTCTCTTTGTCTTTTTAAGCACTATACCTTAGTTGCTTGTTTTGACGCTCTTTTTCTTTACAGAACGTGCAGAGGCTGCAAAAAATTCTGGAGAGGACGGAGAATACGGCTTCGAGGGTCATCGAGATGGATGCTGAGAAAATGAGGATGGGAGAAGCACTGGAAGCCAACGCGGGGGAGTTCAAGAAGGCGGAGGAGAAGATCGTCGAGCTCACAACAGAGTAACAAACGGCGAAGGCCGAAATCATTAAGTTGCCAACCGAAAATAAGCATTTGAAGGGCGCGGCCGAAGCTAAGGCAAGGAGGGTGCATGAATTAGAGACCGAGCTCGCAAAGAAGGAGATCGACCTGGCTGGGAAGGAAGCCTAGCTCGAGTCTTCTAAGAAGGAGCAGGCCGAGGCCGAATCCACTCTGCGGGCCCAGGCTGAGTGGATTGGGCATCGGCGGAGTATGTGGCTCAGATTAAAGACTTCAGCCCAGTTTTGTATGAGATAGGGTGCAGGGAAGCGCTTCAGGAATATGGGGTCCCTGAGGACGACCTTATATTTGCGAACCTTACCCAGTTTCAATCCGTCATACCCAGTCCCGAATCAGGGTCCAACTCCAACCCTCCTGAAGCCCCTTCTGAAGCCTTAGGCCCTACTCCCGACCCCCGAACTTTGCTGAAGACGCTCAGGCTCAACCTTCTTCCGTGGCTCCTCCGCTCGAGACCCCAGGGTTCCTGGCCCTGCTTCATCCGCCCCTCCTACTGATAAAGCCGCGGTTTCAGAGAAATAATGTATCTCTTTTTAAAAAAAAACGTGTACAGTACTGTGTAATCATTTTCTCCATTAATGAAAAAAGACTTTTACTTCTTCAGTTGTCCGTCATCTTTTTTGGCAATAATACACGTGTGCCTAATCCTCTATCCCTGAGAAAAATCATGTTGGCCATCCTTATTGATCGAAATTGAGGCCCTCTGTCCCTGGCCCGCTCTTCAAATCTTCTGGCTACAAGACGGGACTTAACAACACGTTTCCGAAGAAACCATTTTGTTGAAAGGCCTCGTGGTTAGCTCGAACTTGTTCTCCCGAGGAGCGATCTTGCTGCTGGAAGCAAGTTACCTTAATCGAGTTAGGGCTGTAGTGCCGATCTCGATAACTCGAGGAGTTCGGCTGATCTTAAAAGCAAACCGAGTTCCGCAACTAATGACTAAACAGTTGATTCTGTACTTAACCCAAGGGAGGTCAGGGAGTTGGTTCAACGACTGAACTCAAGGAGGCTGGTCCTGTGACCGGAGCCTAGGGAGTTGGTCCAACGACCGAACTCGAGGAGGCTAGTCCTGTGACCGGAGCCTTGGGAGTTGGTTCAACGACCGAACTCGAGGAGGCTGGTCCTGTGACCGGAGCCTTAATTCATAACTTGAAAGAGACAAGGCACACGTCTTCCATAAGATCCTTCTTTTATTGACTTATCATTTAAGTACATTTAGAAGTAGTATTTCTTGAGGTGCGCGACATTTACCGGTCGTGGCAATTCTTTGCCATCCATGCTCTCAAGCCTATAAGCTGATTTCCTGGATGCCGAGATCACCTTAAAAGGTCCAAGCCATTTTGGTGCGAGCTTGCCTTCGTTAGGATTCTTGTCCGCTAGAAGCGCTTTCTTTAAGACTAGTTCCCCAATCGAGAACTTTCTTTCTTTGACCCTCTCATTGTATCCTCTAGATAACTGTTCCTAATAGGAAGCCAAGCGGACAGATGCTGCTTCCCTCCGCTCCTCGGCCAAGTCGAGCTCTTTGGTTAGATTTACTTCATTTTTCCCCTGGTAGAAGAGATCCGATCTCAAGGTCGGAAGGCCGACCTCAAGAGGGATTACAGCTTCCATCCCATAGGCTAGGGAGAAAAGAGTTGCTGAAGTGGATCATCTCGGGGTAGTCTTGTACGCCCAAAGAACACTTGGTAGTTCCTCTACCTATCTGCCTTTAGCTCTGTCGAGTCTCTTCTTGAATCCGTCTAGTACCACTTTATTCGAGATCTCCGCTTGTCCGTTGCTCTGTGGATAGGCCGGAGTCGCATAGAGGTTTCTGATACCGAGCTCTTGGCAGAAGTTTTTAAAGAAGTTGGAGTCGAACTGGGTCCTGTTGTTCGAGACCAGAGCTCGAGGGACCCCAAATCTTATGACAATGTTCTTCCATACAAAATTCTTTGTATCTCGCTCGGTGATGGAGGATAAAGCTTCTGCCTCTATCCATTTGGTGAAATAGTCAGTGGCCACTATCAGCCACCTCTTGTTTCCTGGAGTCCGATGAAGAGGTCTCACAATGTCTAGCCCCCACTGAGCGAAGGGCCGTGGGCTGGAAAGAGGACTCAGGTCTTGCGTCGGTTGGTGTAGAGAGTGGGAAAACTTCTGACACTTCTCACATTTCCTGGCGTAGAGCTGGGCATCCTTATGCATGTAGGGCCACCAGTAGCCCTGACTGATTGCTTTGTACGCCAGTGATCTCCCTCCGATGTGGCTTCCACAAATTCCTTCGTGAATTTCAAAAAAGAAGTCTTCAACCTTGCTTGGGTGGACACATTGGAGATATGGTCCTGTGAAGGACTTTCTATAGAGCTTCCCATTTGGGGATAGCAAAAAACGAGTTGCTTTCACTCTGACCTTGTGGGCTTCGCTCTTGTCTTTGGGGAGTTTATCTTCTTTTAGGAATGCTATGATCAGATTCATCCAACTTGGACCGAGATCGACGCACAGGATTTGCTGAGGTGGAAAAAGCTCTATACTTGGTTTTTTCAACATCTCCACGTCAACTGTTCTTCTTTTTCCGGCTTCTACGGCAGAGGCCAAGTTGGCGAAGGCATCTGCATGGTAGTTGGACTCTCTGCCGATCTGCTTGACTTCTGCTTTCTCAAATTGGGAGAGGAGCTACTTTGTGTGAGCTAAGCAGGTTGTCATCCTTTCGTTACAGGCTTGATAGTCTCCGCTTAGCTGGTTCGTCACCAACTAGGAGTCGCTAAAGACCACTAGCCGACGTGCCCCAAGGATTTTTGCGCTACCGAGACCCGCAATCAGTGCCTCGTACTCCGCTTCATTGTTGGAGGCTTTGAAATCGAGGGTCAGGACTTGCTCGATGACGAGGCCCTCTGGAGATTGGATGACTATGTCAGTGCCAGCCCTTCTGGATGTCGAAGATCCGTCAATGAAGACCTTCCAGGGCTACTCAAGGAATTGTCTCCAAGATCGGTCTTCCTCGGTCTCGGTTGCCTCATTACCCTTATCGCCCCCCAGTTCGGTATCGAGCGAGGTCGGTGCTGAACTAGGAGAGGTGAACTCGACGATGAAGTCTACCAGAATTTGTGCTTTGATCGTTGTCCTGGGTTTATATTGGATATCGAATTGCCCCAGTTCGATGGCCCATTTGGAGATTTTTCAAGAAAAGTCCACCTTTTGAAAAAGGGACTTGAGCGGGTTCTCTGTGACAACCACCATTGTGTACGTCTGGAAGTAGTGAGAGAGTTTGCGAGAGGAACTGACGAGTACCAGCACAAGTTTCTCGAGTGGAAGGTACCTGGTCTCGGCGTTGAGCAGGATTTTGCTCGTGTAGTAAATGGGCTGTTGTTGTCTGCCGTCCTCTTTGACTAGTACCGAGCTCACTACATGGTCCGAGACCGGTAGATAGAGATAAAGGAGGTCACCTTGTATTGGAGTGGACAACAGTGGTGGCGAGGAAAGGTAGTCCTTGAGTTTCTCCAGTGCTTGATCACATTCAGGGGTCCACTGAAATTTGGAGCTCTTTTTCAGAAGTTGAAAGAAGGGGCGACATTTATCTGAAACTCGACTGATGAAACGATTGAGCGCAGCGGCCATCCCCGTAAGTCTCTGAACTTGCTTTGCCGAGGCCGGGCTCTGAATCGCCTAGATTGCTGAAATCTGCTCTAGATTAGCTTCGATTCCTCTCTGGGTCACCAGGCTCACTAAGAACTTGCCGAATCTGACGCCAAACGCACACTTGGAGGCATTCAGTTTAAGCTGGAACTTTCTGAGGATAACGAATGTCTGGCGTAGGTCTGCCAAATGGTCCAGCGGCTTTTTGGACTTGACAACCATGTCATCAATGTAGACCTCCACCGTCATCCCGAGCTGTGCTTGAAACATCTTCGTAACCAATTTTTGGTATGTCGCCCCGGCATTTTTTAACCCAAAGGACATCACTTTGTAACAGTAGATGCCTCGAGGTATTATGCGGTTTTTTCTTCATCAGGCGCATGCATGGGGATTTGGTGGTAACCTCGGTAGGCGTCAAGAAAACTCATCCTATCATGTCCCGCGGTGGCGTCGATCATCTGGTCGATCTTCTGGAGTGGGAAGTTGTCCTTTGGGTAGGCTTTATTAAGGTCGGTGAAGTCCACGCAGACCCTCCATTTGTCGTTCTTCTTCTTGACCACCACTGTGTTGGCCAGCCATTTCGGATAATGCACTTCGCGGATTACTCCAACTTCGAGGAGCTTGTCCACTTCTTCAACTACCGCTTCCGTCTACGGGACCCCTGTTCTGCGAGCTTTTTACACTATGGGCTTGTGTTCGGCGTCCACGTTTAGTTTGTGGCACATGACTTCGGGGTCGATCCCAGGCATCTCGTATGGGGTCCAGGCGAAGACGTCCTTATTCTGTAGCAGGAAGTCGAGTAGCTCGGACCTCTCATCATCGTGGAGCTGGCTTCCCAATAAAAAATATCGCTCGAGGTCGTCGGAATTGATCCTGACCTCGATTAGTTCCTCTATGCTCTTCTGTTCCGCCGATCGACCGACGTCTTCGAGTTCGGCCATATGCACTTGCTGCAGCTCTGTTTCGCCAGGCACTACGGCCGTCAGGCACTGTCTGGCCATCTGCTGGTCTCCCCATATGGTTACTACCTCGATTCCCCCTCCGGCCTTCTTTAGTGAGAACTTGAGCTTCTGGTGAAGGGTGGAAGGTACTGCCTCCATGGCATGTAGCCAAGTACGCCCCATTATTACATTGTAAGGAGATGGTGCGTCCACCACCATAAAGTCGGCCATTTTTGTGGCACCTCCTATTCGGACTTCGAGTGACACCCTTCCCTTGGGATACACTGGTTTTGCACTGAAGCCTACCAAGAGGACGCAGGCTTCCTGTAGATCGGACTCTGTCAGGCCGAGTTGATTGAAACAGCTGAAGTAGAGGATCTCGGATAAGCTCCCTGGGTCCACAAGGACGCGCTTCACAGTGTAATTGTTCAGCCGCAGGGTGAGGATGAGTGCGTCATTGTGGGGGAGCAGGACTCCTCCCAGATCCTCGTCCGAGAACCAGATTTGGGATTTTCTCTCCGAGCTTTCTTCGGTACAGGCTCTAGTTCGGCCGACATCACCTGTTTGTCGTGGGAGGCCCTCCTGGCTTTAGAGCGAGCCTGGGTGCTTCCCCAATTGGGAGTAGGGGCCAGATGAATGACGTTGATGATGCCCGCTGGCTCGTCGCTGTCCTGATCTGCATTGGGTGGAGCGCGCTGCTTAGCTTGGTTGATCCTCTCCCCCTCCTTGATGTATTCCCGAAGGTGCCTGTCCCTGACGAGTTTCTCGAAGTGGGATCTCAGGGCCATGCAGTCCTCAGTCATGTGTCCGTGCTGCCTATGGTAAGAGCAGGACTTGCTCCGATCTCAGGTGGATGGGTCGCCCTTCATTGGTTGCGGCCACTGGAAATAGGGTTCTGCTTTGATTTTGCTGAGGAGTCTGTAGATGGGTTCCTTGAAGATAATATTGACGACCTTGTAAGGATCACCGGCCGGCTTGGCAGGCTTGAACTTTGGCCTCTTGCTGCTCCCCGAGATAGAGGTTGAGAAGGTTGCCGAACTGGCGGTGGCCCTCTTCTTATCTGATTTTTGTTTGGGGAACATCCCTTCTCCTCTTGGGGGTTTGGCCCTTTTGTGGGAGGCCAAACCGCTCGTTGCCTCGAGTTTCGTCTTCTTCCTACTCAATGTATTGATTCACCTTAGCCATCAGCGCTTTCATCGTGGTCACGGGGGTTCGGACCAGGTCTTTGCGGAGCTCATTGCCTGGGAGCAAAGCCTGCCGAAAACACATGATGGCGACGTCATCTTTAGCGTCCATGATCTAGCTATAGATCGTCCAGAATCTTCTGGCGAATGTAGTGATGCTTTCATCGTCCTTCATTTGGATCGCCATGAGATTGCCACCTGTCTTCGGAATGACTCGGTGCGCTTGAAACTTCTCAACGAAGGAGCTTCAGAGCTACCGCCAACTTGAGACCGACCGTCCAGGGAGCGAGCAGAACCATCGGAAGGGGAGGTCGCCTAAACTGGAGGAGAAGACTCTGCAGTTTAGGTGACCGACATCCCCCTATACCAACATCCGCTGAGTGAAATGCCGAGGTATGTTGCTGGGTCTGAGGTCCCGTCATAGAGGACGAACCTCAGGACGCTGAATCTCTCGGGAAGAGAGAAGTCCTTTATTTCCTGGGAGAAGGGGGACATGCCCTGGTCTTCTGCATTCTAGGCCTCCGATTGGTCTCGGGTGAAGCCGATCTCGGCCATCCGGGCAGTGGTCGAGCAGTTCCCTTAGGCCGATGATGTTCTCCGGCCTTGGGGACTTCTGCTCGCGATGCGACCCCCCAAGGTTGCTACGCAGATGGCTGCTGCTTGAGCCTTTTACTTCACAACGATCTCTTCTTCTGTCGTTGAGGACTTGCCTCAAATCTCTGGTGTCCAAATGATTTTGCTGTCGTCCGAGGGGTGGAACAAGAGTCCTCCTTTCTTTTGCCTAGAGCTGCTCTTGGAGATGGTAAATCAACACCTCCTTTTCTTAGAGGACCCGATTTTGGGCCTTGAGCTCTTCAAGAAGAGGGTCATCTTCTTCATGGGCTCGATGAAAGGACTGAGCATCATTGTGAGTGTGATGATGGGAGCGGTGAGATTTTGCCCTGACAGGGGCTTTGCTCGTCGTTGAGGATCCGACGGGGAAACATTCTGCCGAGGACCCTCAGGTAGCTGAGTATCTTGGGGGTGAGGAGCCATACAGCGGTCGTCACGCCAGGGGGGTGCTGTCATAGGTCGGGATGAGGAGTTCGACTGGATAACGCCTTCCATGTACATGGGACCTGATTTCCCTCCGGATCTTCTCTGGCGGGAAATCACCGAAAGCTCCTGTAGGACGGTGGGAACCTCCGTCGAACCCAGAGGGGGAAGAAAGGTTAAGTGGGCACCGATGGGCACCGCTGGAGGTAACGACTGGAGCAGCTGAGGCTGCGACTCTGGTCGCGGAATCGACGGTAACGGTGGCTATTCTGGTGGTAGAAAGAACGATGCTTTTTAGAATTTTGACGATCCCTCACTGCCATTCCTGGTTTTTGGAGGCATGACTTTTGTAGGTTTGGTTTTAGCAAAGATCATGTTCCCACAGACGGTGCCAACTGTAAGTGCCTAAAATTTACGGACTTGGTTAGGAGAGAGTTAGACTCTTGATTTGATGATTTTGGGAAATGATCGGCCTCCAAGAATCTGAAAGGAAAAATAAAGGTCAGAACCCCTGGCTGTAGGCAGCCGAAGGCACTCCGATACCTGAGTTAGTTTTGTAACTGGACTAAAGGAAAATGGGGAAGGAAGAGTATAGAGATCAGATTTCTTGCATACCTCCTGTAGTTTTTCTTCATGCATTATATAGACGTGAGGGTCGACATCGGACTGGGCCCCTTAGGGGGAGATGAAAGTCCCATCAGCTTGTACTTTATCTCCTAAGTGGGGGTAGGTAAAAAGGGAACGTCCCATCGGGTCATTCCCCTATGTCTACGGATGTGACCTTGAGATCTAGGTCCGGTGCCCACTTTACATGTCAGTTCGTCGTTTACCGCCATGGTAGCTAATTTATGGTCGCATTTATGAGTGAATGACAGGAGGGCCGAGATCAAGCTAAGGCCGAGACCGAGGTGGGCATCTACAGACGTGGTCACCAAGATGGGCTCCGGGCTTTCCCGGCCTAGCGCTTCTACCGAGCTGGGTAACACTGAGGCCAGGTACTATCCTGTCATTGGAAAATGGCCCCATACAAATCTGTCATTAGGAAATCACCCCACACACTTTAGATTTGTTATATGATATTTTTTACTATAACAAGAGCGGAAAAGTATTTTCTCGACTCAATTCAGTTATCGGTTTCTTCCTCTCTCTTTGATTGCACAGTGAAAAAAAAAATTAGAGGGTTCTTGATTGAAGTCATAGCTAGAAGTCATTGACATTATATTATCTTATTGCTTTTCTTCTTTACCTTGGTTGTTTTTTATTTATTTTTTATTTTTTTTTAAGTAGAGAATGTTATTGAAAGTAGCAACCACCCTTGCACCTGGTAAGATGAAATAATTTTTTCACCTTGTTTTTCCTCACAGAAGACGGAATGGCAGGAGAAGCTGTTATGTCTATCGTTTTTCGAGAGTTGCTGAGAAAGTTGAGGTCCCCTATCTTAGATGAATTGTGGTCGTTGTGGGGTGTAGAAAACGAGAAAGAAAAGCTCCACAGCAATCTGTCAAGGATTAAAGCCGTGCTTCAAGATGCGGAAAGGCAGCAAATTGACCTGATGACTGACAAAGATCGCCTTAGAAAGCTTAAAGGTGTTGCCTACGATGCGGAGGATCTATTTGATGAGTTCCTATTCGAAGCTCTACGAAGGAAGGTTGAGAATCAAGATGGCATGGGAAGAAAAGTACGGAACTTCTTCTCGCCTTCGAACCCACTCGCTTTTCATTTCAAGATTGCACATAAGATGAAAGAGCTGAGGAAACGATTTGATGAACTTGCCGAAGAGAATGGCAATTTCCAATCGTTGGAGGGAGTTGCTAGAAGCCAGCCTCGGATCTCAACAACAAGAGAAACTGTCTCGAGTGTGCCTGACTCGGGTGTTTGTGGGAGAGATGATGAGAAAGAAAACTACATAGATTCATTAATCAACTCTGGAAATGAAGAGGTCCTCTCGGTCATTCCCATTGTTGGTATGGGGGGACTGGGCAAGACCACGCTTGCTCAATATGTATATGATGATGAAAGAGTGGTGACTCATTTTAACTTAAAGATGTGGGTCTATGTATCTGAGGATTTTGATGTGGGAAAGATTCTGGCAAAAATTTTGCAGTCTGCGACTAAGAGTACTCCCACTGATGGATCAAGCATGGACCTCTTAAACACTCTTGTTAAAGAAAACCTAAGTGGGAAGAGGTATTTACTTGTTTTGGATGATGTTTGGAATGAAGAATATGAGAAGTGGGACAGGTTGAGAACAACACTTCAATGTGGTGCTAAAGGAAGCAAAATATTAGTCACCACTCGTAGTGATACAGTTGCGAGAAGAATGGATGCTCGTCATAGACCTCCTCTGGAAACACTGTCGGCAGCTGAATCTTGGACTTTGTTCGAGAAAGTGGCACACCCGCCTACAGGCTTTGTATCAATTGGAGAGGAGATAGTAAGAAAGTGTGGTGGTGTCCCTCTAGCAATCAAAACATTGGGAGGCATGTTGCGAAATGAAACAAGTGAAAGGGAGTGGCAGTCAGTGAGAGATAGTGAACTTTGGAAGCGAACAGATAAGGAGGGAAGAGTTTTATCCATATTAAGACTAAGCTATGATCATTTGACATCATCTTTGAAGCAATGCTTTTCGTATTGTGCTATAATTCGCAAAGGGTATCCATGTTATAAAGATAAACTAATCAAGCAATGGATAGCCCAAGGCTTCATTCATTCTGATGATGAAAATGAACTCCTAGAAGAAGAAGGTGAAAAGTATTTCAATGCACTGTTGCGGAGGTCCTTGTTTCAGGTTGATGTGGTCAACAATTCATACAAGATACATGACCTTATACATGATCTTCTCTGGTCTGTTGCAGGAAAAGAATGCTTTGTTGTGGAAGCTTCTATGATGAATGATTTAACTCGTCATTTAGCATTGTGCAATAATGAAACTCGTCATTTAGGATTGTTCAATGATGAAACTCGTCATTTAGCATTGGGCAATGGTGAATGGAGAGGAGAAAGGAAGAATTTGGATGCATTGAAGAAATGTAAGAAACTGCGTTCAATGATTACACGTGGACCTGGTCCTATTGATATGAATGTTTGCTTGAGGTTCAGGTGCTTAAGGATGTTGGATTTAAGTTACAGAAGAAGTATTTGCTTCCTGCCAAATTCAATAGACAAGTTGAGACATCTTAGGTACTTTGACATCTCATATACAGAGATTAAAGAATTACCTGAGACCATATGCAACTTACACAACTTGCAGACGCTCAGAGTCATTGGCATTCACCTCCATAAGTGGCCAAAGAATATGAAGAGAATGATTAGTCTTAGACATATGGAATTTGATGATTTTCCCTTGCCAAAAGGAATGGGAAAGTTAACTTTTCTCAGGACGTTGCCAAAATTTATTATTGCAGAACAGAGTGGAGCTCAAATAGAAGAGTTGAAAGATTTAAATATGCTAATGGGGAATATCTCCATTGAAGGGCTTGAAAATATAAGAAATGGTGCATGTGCTCGTGAAGCAGATTTAAAGGCAAAGAAACACCTCCATTCTCTGCATCTATGTTGGAATCGGCTTCGTTATGAATCAGAAGGAAATGCACAGGAAGTGATTAATAACCTCGAACCCCCCTGGAATCTAAAGAAGCTAGTTGTTTGCAATTACAGTGGTTTGAGTTTTCCAAGTTGGATGATGATGCTTTCAAATCTAATTCATATAGAACTGTGGGGTTGCATTAGATGTGAACAACTGCCACCTGTTGGGCAACTACCTCTCCTTGAGTCACTTGAGATTTATGAAATGAGTGCTATAAAATACATTGTTAAGTTTGATGGGAGCCACAACAACAAAGATATATTCCGATCATTGAGGCACCTTGTTCTCCATGGACTGTCTCATTTGGAAAGATGGTCGTCTCAACAAGAGAATGGAGATGGTGATAAGCAGAGAAGAGAAGAAGATGAGCAAGTGATTCTCGGTCGCCTTTGTCGTCTTCGCATTCATGATTGCCCAAAGCTGTTTCGGTTGCCAAAGCTTATTCTTCCAGCCCTTGAATTTCTCGAGATGAATGGAGTGGGTTGTGATCGAATAGACTTACCCATGTCCATGTCACTGAAAGAAGTTCAGCTCCAAGATATGCCTAATTTGGAGAGATGGTCGTCTGGAGAAGTGGATGGTGATGAAGATGAACAAGTGATCTTCCCTTTCTTTCGTACTTTGGATATCTTTGATTGCCCAAAACTGACTTGGTTGCCACGGTTATTTCTTCCAGCTTTAGAATCTTTATACATGAGACAAGTAGGCTGTGACAAGATAGAGTTTACCACATCGCAGTCACTGAAACATGTCGTCCTCATCCACATGCCTTATTTGGAGATGTGGTCATCACGAGAAGCAGATGATGATCAGAAAGTGATCTATCCTCGCCTTGAATTGGAGGTCCAGAACTGCCCTAAGTTGGTTCGCTTGCCTCATCTTCTTCCTTCGCTTAAGGAATTAAGGATTTATAAAACCAATGAAATGCTATTAGGGTCATTGGCCCACTACACTTCACTTGTCCTGCTCTTTATTGGAGGGTTTCCGGATGTTATGCATTTGCCGGAAGAAATAGGGCCAACCCATGCCAACAACCTTCACACCTTGGAAATTTCTCGTTGCCCGAAATTAATATCTTTATCACATCAATTGAAATATCTCCATTCTCTTAAAGAATTGAGGATTTTTTATTGTCCTGAGTTGGTGCTACCATTGCTGGATGGATCGCAGGAGCAACAGCCTTGGCCTCCTTTAAACTCTCTTAAGAAGTTGGAAATATCTGCCTCGTGTGAAAAGCAGAGATTACTTCCAGGAGAAGGGATGATCATGAACTCTCTGGAGGAATTGAAAATCATCGAATGTGGGAATTTGGAGTCCTTATTTTCTGAAGGGTTGCAAAACCTCACCTCCCTTGACATTATAGCTTGTCCAAAGGTGTGGTCATCTCCAGAGTGGCTTAGGAACCTCACATCACTTAAGAAACTTGAGGGTGTTGTATTAGATGGTACGACGAGTTTGACAAATCCGTTGGAAAATCTCAAATCACTCGAGTATTTGTCAATTTCATCGGGTCCTGATATTACGGATTTTCCAGAGTGGATTGGAAACCTTGCATCGCTCACTGATTTATGGATTGAAGATTGCCCTAGCAAAAGGTCTCTGCCAGAGTCACTTGGAAATCTTGCATCGCTCGCTTATTTAAGAATTGAAGATTGCCCTAGCATAAGGTCTCTGCCAGAGTCACTTGGAAACCTGCTATCGCTTTCGAAGATGAGTATCCAATCTTGCCCAGCTTTGACAGAGTTACCAAAGGGCCTGCAACGCCTCACAAATCTCCGAGAGCTGAGCATATGGGGAAGCCCTGATTTGAGGAGACGACTATGCAAGGATTGGAAGGAGTGGGAGAAGGTAGCGCATGTTCCAGTAATCTTCATTGATGGACAATCGCATTCATGGGAGGCCGAGCATCCTAGTCTAATGCAGTCACTGAAGAAAGGATGCAACAAATTCGATAAGAAGCTCCATTTCCCCACCTGCGCATCTTCTTCTTCTCCTTGATTGATGTTGGATCATCATCAAATCGCGTGCGTCCAAGTGAGTGAAATCAGGTAAGTGGACCTTATTCTTCTTCATCATAATCATCGACAAATTTCATAGCTGTCTTCTCCATTTTCTCTCGTTTTTTCCTCATTGTAGAATGTGGTTTTTAAAATCCTTTTTGGTGTGTTTGAAAAAAAGAGTAAAGAGCTGTTTGGCACACATCACCCACGGGCCCACCCGAGGAAATTGGCTCAAGGTGCTAATAAGGATGAGGATCTCTAACCGTGTAAACGTGGGTCATAGAACCAAAGTCACTGCTGGATTCAATATCATTGGTCAACCGATTTCGACTGTACGGGTAAATGGGTGCTCTTTACTATGATAATAATCAGTTATTCTAACCCACACTGCCACACACATGACAGAAAAGAGGTTGATGTTGATTTCCTCGAATTCCTTAATACAGAAAGTGAGAAAACAAAAAGAGGGATTGTTGGATGTTGGTGGGCATGATGTCATATAAGTTTTTCATTCTTTAGATTGGATGGCCAGTGATGTCTGAGTGACCCACGTATATATATTAGGTGCATACTCAACGTCCCTTTTATCATAATGGGCTGGTAGAACTTGTATTTTCTCTATTTTTTTAAATATTATATATTTATATACACATATGAATGGCTTAAAAAGCTCTTCCAGCGATCGAATAACAGTAAGAAAATGGGGATAACAGTATACAATGATGATATGCATCAATAGTGGTGAAAAACAAAAAATAAAAAACAACACTAATTGTAATTAGTGTTAATTGATTTCCATTGTCTTTATTTTTGGAATCTCTAACATCTATGGTGCCAATAAACATTGATTTTTATTTTACTCTTTAACATTTACTCAACTACAATCACCAAAAGGTTTTGGTATTTTTAATTTTCCTTTGAATATCTAGATGTGCCAATAAGACTAGTGAACATTGGGAATCAGGTAAGATTGTTCTACATTTTATTTAAATGAAATAATCTGCCAATAAAATTTTGGGTTTCCATGACATTGGCAATTAGATGAAACATCACCTTACAATTTTTTATTTTTTATTTTAAATGGAGTACTCTGCGTAACAGCATTTTGGGTTTCAAGAGCACGAAAAACCAGGTAAAAATGACTTTAGATTTGGTGGGGTGGAATCTGGGAAGCTATTTGACAATGGGATTTTGGAACTTGGTTATCTGAGGATGTGCATTTGCATTTTAACCAACTATTTATATGATTTTGTTTCCTCTTTGGTAAAATTTGATTTTTAGTTTTATTTGTGGATACAGAGGAATTGATTATGCTGTTACTCAAAACGAAGTTCCTCCAACAGCTCGTGATTTACCTTCGCTTAAAACAGGTAATGCTGTTCCAGAGATCCTATGTCTTTTAGTATGTTCTCCTTTTCTTTGAAAAACTAGACAATATGACATCCTGATTTGGGAAAGTGAGTCTGAGAATCTGAACACGTGATTGGGCTGAATATTTTTCGAGAATATTCATTTCAGGTGTGCTATTAGAGATGGACATTTTCCAGCAGACTGAAAGACCTTGGTTCTTCATCATCATCATCTTCTTCTTTTCCCCTTCCTTTTCTTTTCTTTTCTTTTCTTTTAGTACATTTGTGTGGGAAGAATCCATTGGATTGTGAAATCCTGAACCTAGGCCAACACATTTTATTCATTTGTTGTGGCAATCCCCTAGGAAGATAATGTACTTAGACAACCATTTCTATAGCATTTGAAGGAAGATGAGTCTCCATGGGCAAGTTGTGGAGAAATGAGCTTATTAAAAATCATTATGATGTGATGTCCATTAAATTTATGGAATTATTTGTTAAGCAATCATGGGGAGTGTAACATTCGGCCCGAAAAATGATATGTATTGGCAATATGCAGCAGTTATTGGCAGTAGTGACCTGTAGCTTACATCAGTGAGAGTGTATTCACTTTTGTCGTTATCTCCTTTGTTTTGTAGATGATAATCATGCAACCAGTGTATGGAAATTGGACAGTGCTTCTTTATTGGCAATGCTTTGGTACTGAAAATACTTCCTTAGCTAAGGATTTGAGATGGATATATCTTTGCGGACTTTTGCACTGGTTTGATATTCCTTATTATAGCAATTTAAATTTTTCCCTGAGTATCACCTAAATTTGAAGTTCTGAATGTTATGAAACTGAAAGTATCTCTCCATTCTGCTGAATTGAATGCCTGCCTTGTCGGATATATATATATATATATATATATATATAAGAGACTTGAATTTCACTCTCTCTCTCTCTCTCTCTCTCTCTCTCTCTCTCTCTCTCTCTCTCTCTCTCCCTCTCTGTAGTTACAACAAATTCTCCATGGTAACAATTGCTGGAACCACTTCAGATGTGGAATTTTTTTACATACCTTCCTACCATAGTTTCCTTTTCAATTCCTTTTTCGTCCATCTAGAGGTTGGTATGATCACTATTAAAGAAATTTACCAAAGATGTACTAAAGAACATATACTGTGGACTGTGGAGCAGGTTTCTTGTTTTAAATGTTGCTTCTATTCTGCTCACCTGACCTCTCTTTTTCTTCCTTTATTTGGGTAATAAATTGAAAATCATTTCTTTATTTTAAAAAGAAGTATACAAAATTGAAAAGACAATACTAGAAAAGGGTGGCCATTTGGTGTTTACTATGAAGGCGTGGATAGTCCCAATATAGCGTCTTTTGAGATATTCAGGCACTTCAAAAGTTTAAAGCAAATTCTTACTAAGAATCCAAATATAAGAACCAACTGAGGACATTTACAATAACTGACATGAACTTCTTATGAGACGAGGGGTAAAAAAGAGTTGAATGGTCTTGCCATAGTTTTTAACTTTGTTTAAAATCTTGTTTCTTTAGAGTCTGTTGTTGCAATGAAAAACTTAGGCCAATAGTAAAACCTTGGATTCTCTACCTGTTGGTGCCTTGGCCTCAACATTGAAAGCTTTGAATCTGCCGAAATACCTTATTTTCCATTTAGTGGTTGCCTAAAATTGGTGTTCTTGTTAGATGGCTAATCCTCTGGCATCCCTTTGTGTATAGTGGGGTCAGTGGCCCTTGTAACCTATGATGCACGGATACTTCAAAATGGATAACGTATCGTATCCGATACTTCACTTTTTACATGTAAAATCCGTGTCCCCGCCATGTATATAGCGTGTCCCTGCCGTATCTGGGCATCATAGCTTGTAACATGCTCTACAACTTCATTTTTGTCGTGGGCATTCTCCATGCTAGCAATAATACTCTGAGTTTTTCTTTCTTTCTTATGATTGAATGAAGCAATCGTGAACTTGCAGCGATGCCTGTTCATCTAAGAATTCTTATTGGGTTGTATTTTCTGATATTTGTGTATATTATGCTGCAGTGGACTATTCATCTGCAGTGTACTTTTCATCCATTTATATTCCAAAGTAAAAGGTTATAGAGCATTCTAAGCAAACGATAAAGAGGTACACTCTTTGTAATAGTTTCTGTTGCATTCCCTATATCTGTGTGATTGATTAGCTGTTGACACTCCTATGATATTGGATCTTGCTTCTTTCTAAATCTGCGTTATGCTTGTGAGTTGTGCTTGACTAAGTCAGTCTACTCTAACTTAATTCTTCAAATAGAGACTTCAAATAAGGAAGTTGTTTCTTTACAAGAACCTCTATTCTTCTTTCTTCTTCCTTTTTTTCTTATTGGTAACACACCTTAAACTCACAATATCATGGTTGTAATCTTCTTTGTACTCCTAGAGAGGGAAAGAAAGGGAAGAAGAAAGAAAGAAATGAGCATGATTGAGGGTAGGGGATTCGTCGTGTATTATTCCTTAACACAACTAAAAATATTAATGAAAAACAGGGAAACTAATTACAAATTTACAATTCTGCAAACCCGGTATTTGCATACAGCCCAGCATATTAATACATGTATAATTAATAAAAATACTTTAGAGTTTCTACATTCCTCAAGCTGGGTCAAGAGTGTCATAAAGACCCAGCTTGCTTCACAATTCAGCACTTCTAGGCTGTCCAAGAGCCTTTGTAAATAAATCAACTTAATTGATTCTCTAAATTCGCATAAATCGCTCTAATGAGATTGGGTGAAACTTTCTTCTGGACGAAATGAATCAACGATAATCGCTACAGTATGTTTTGTCCTTTCTTGTGTCAATGGAGAAGCAAAATAGACCAGAATGGAGAAATATAATTTGGGGGAAACTCATGCTTGCAAATCAAGCACATTTTTCCCATACTGTGATGACAAGAAATTATGATTTTGCCACTAGTGCATTCAGAGATATACTTTTTTATCTTTTTAATCTTGTTTCGATCCTTGGAAATCTTCTTCTTAGGTTGAGGATAACATCTGCTAGTTCGCAAAGAAGGGCTTGACAAGCACCTCTTTTATTGCTGGATCCTATCAGCCAGTATAAGCACAAGTGACTTCTTTCAATTCAGAAGCACAGTAAGATATCTATCCTTGACCCATTAGCTTTCACCTCTTTTCTCAGAGCTCTCTTTTTTGAAATGTCTTTTTACAGAGTCTTCTGCATTTTCTTCTCTTTTCCTGTTTTCTTGTTACTTTTTTTTGCTTGTGAGTGTGGGCATGTTGATAGGCAATGGAATTTTTCTTGTACTCGAAGTTGAGAAGTATTTTTAATTCATTAGAAGTTGAGTAGTGTCGCATACATTTACTTCTACTATTCAGTTTTTCTCACTATAACAAACTACTTACAAAGGAATAAAATGGCCCTAACATTAATGTTTTTTCCAATAACATGTTCCAAATGTACTGATTTCCCACATTCTGAATTCACTGTCCTATACCAATCAACAAACTTTCAGTGTAACGTTTTTCTTTTCCAGAGACAGAAACCTTCATCACAAAAGTTGCAGATGAACAAAACCTCATTCCACAAGTGTTATTAACCAAATCATGATGGTGTCCACAAGTGTTATTAACCAAATCATGATGGTGCAGCACTGTTAGTACAGCAGTGACTGAAAACTGAGCACCACATTTGGGCAGAAAATGACTGCCCGGTTACTGTGAGAGAACTCTCTATTATTAGTGGGGTTTAGGTTTGAAGAATCTGTTGCGTCCTCCACAAGCATTAAACATGGACTGAAATAAGAGGCTTCACCGCCAAAATGGTGGGGGCCTTTCTTTTTAGGGATGCTCTTCTCAGTTTCCTTTTTATGTCATAATTTTCTACATCAGTCCTTTACTTATTGGCACTGATTTTTCTCATATTTTTTTGTGGAAACCCTAAATTTCCAATTAGAACTTACTTTTAGCCACCACTATTTAAAATATTTGAATGGGCCCACCTATGATCAATTCAACTAGGTTACCACATGCTCCCCCATCCCACCCCCAATGAAATGAACAATCCTCCAAAGTTCACTACAATTGGAATGTAACCTATAATTGACTGATTTAAAATCACCAATAAATGAAGCAGAAACTCTTCATAAAGAGATTACAAAGAAAATCATTGAAATTTCTAGTGGTTTTCCATTGAATCCACCTATGTGTAGTTTGAAAATCATCGTCTTAAAGAAAACACATTCGTTGGTATGCCTGGCTCCATTCACCTGATTTGTTTGATAAATTTCTTTTCCTAAATTTCATTTCCAGTTATTATTAAATTAAATAGTTCAGTTGAAATATGCTTGTGTCTGTGACCATGCTTCATTAATAATAGTATATTACCTCATTAATTGCAGAATGTTGTCACCAGGAAACAAAGAATGGATGACCAAACATAGATTAAGTCCAGAGTATTTGGATGGACTTGTGCATTTCATTGAGTTTACAAAGAAACATGGTGGTGGATTTAAGCATTTTCCTTGTCCATGTGCTAAACGTCGAAATGGGCATGGAATGATCCCCCTTGAATTGATCCATGAGCATCTACTCATCAACGGCATTGATAAGTTGTACACACATTGGTTTTTCCATGGTGAAAGTCTTGCAACTACTAATGAGAAACCATCAATATCGGAACTTGTTGATCAACTCAATGATGTGTATCCTAGAATGGAGGAACTTGTAAATGATGCGTTTGGGAGAATTGGTGAAGATGCTGATTTTCTCATGGAAGATCTCGTAAGGATTGAAGATTTTCATGAAGACTCCTCAGAGTTTAAAGGGCATGAAGACCCTAAAACGTGAAAAAACAAGTCTTTTTTCGATGATGCAAGACAGTCTTTGTGTACTTCTTGTCCTAGGGAACTCACAAAATTACCATCTACTGTTGAGTTGTACAGTTTAAAGGCACAAAATGGTTGGTCCAACAATAGTTTTAATGATCTCCTTAAATTAGTGAAGAAGCTGCTACCGGTAGGAAATACGTTACCAGAAAGCACATATTGAGCTAAGAAGATGATCAACTCATTAGGAATGACCTACGGATCCATACATGTGTGCCCAAATGATTGTATTCTCTATTGAAAAGAGTATAAAGATAGACAAAATTGCCCAATTTGTCATACATCTAGATGGAGGTCAGATTACTTGGCAAAAAAAAAAAGTGTTAAAGTTCCATTAAAGGTTTTGAGATATTTTCCCTTGACACCAAGATTGCAGAGACTATACAGGTTAGATTTCAAGGTCAGTTATAGTTTCCACGCCATCCTATTTGCCTTTGGGTATTACAATCAATAACTAATAGTTTTTTACTTTGTTGTGTTGTGTTCCATGGATAGCGGAGCAAATGATTTGGCATTCTCGACCGAAACAATATAGTGGTGCATCCATCCAATTCATCAAGTTGGATGGTAATAAACACCAAGTGGCCAAGTTTTTCCGAGGGCTTCTATATGATAAACTTAAAAAATAAATAAACTCTAGGTCTCCAATCTAATGGTTTTGATCATGTGTCAGTTTAACTTAATGAGATGGCCTTGAAATTTCAGTACCCTTAGCAATCTGCATATAATATAAGTGGGGTCCAACAATCTTTTATGTGTTGCCATGCCTGTGATAATGTTGAAAGTTCACAACGTATGGTGAACAACATAGAAATGTATGTTTGGGTAAAATGGTTATTTGAAGCATTTAGATTTCATCTTGCTACCTTTGAAATTGTACAACCGAAGTTGTTTACCAATTGAGGGATTCTTCATACAACCGAAGTTGTTTACCAATTGAGGGATTATTCATACAACCGACGAAGTTGATTTCTGGTTAACATTTAAAAGAGAACCTTTAAAATCTCTAGTTTAATAAGTCTGATTGCATGGATAGGTGCATTAATAGTATGCTCTATTTGAATCTTGTCAAATTATATATTGAAGTAGTGGTTTATAAATTGCTTATATGGCTTCTTTTAATAAGTTTTCTTGATTCCCTTTTATATTAAATCATTTGTGAATATGGGTACATCCAAACTGGTTTAAATGATTGATGATTATACTTTGGGCCCAGATCCAAACCGTAAAATTGTGTGCTGACTGATTTGTTCAGAATGGTGCTTTTTTGCTCAAAATGTTGAATTTGAATCAAGCCTTGGGCACCGGAAAAGTGATATTAGTTTCATGCTTTTCGCATTTTTAGAACTTGGACCATGAGTTATTAAAGGTCAATACTTATTTCAGCTTGTGCATTGCAAGTAAACAGTTAAGTTGTGATCCAGCAAAGAGGCTGGCTTTGAATGAAACATATTTTCCAATCCAGGCATCATTTGAGACACGTGCTCTAATGGCGGGGGAAAACAGTGCAAGATCATTGAATGCAGGTTAGAAAAGGCTACTTCTTCATTTAAATGGTTTCATGCTTTAATTTGAATAGTATTTGTTTTATATAACAATTAATTTTTCTATTTGTTAGAAACGTCCTCCTTGTCAAAACAAAAGCCAGTGATCACCTTAAATGCATTTGGGCTACCTGTGGGCAAGCATTCCACCCAGCTGGCCTCAAGGTGTGGTGAGATTGTTGGCACCGTTGTTCCTATTTCCATTAAGGACTGGCGTTCGGTGCCGAAGAACGTAAAAGATGAACTATGGAAACTCGTCCAGGTATGAAATCTTAGCATATCTCCAGTAGAAAGGGATTCAATATTTATCTTATCAAATACTTAGTTTGTGATCCTAGAAGGAAATCTTTTTTTTTTTTTTTTCAGGACGACTATGTTGTTCCTCATTCTTATAAAGCTGAATGCCTTAAGAGCATGTGCGATATGATGAGAAAGTACAAGACAAAACTGAGATCGAAATACCTTGATGCTCATGCAACTCCTGAAGAGAAATTGAATAATCATCCTCCAGGAGTTAAGACCTGAAGATTGGGAGGCTTTTATCAAAGATATTTTGAGTCCCAAAACAATAGAATGGAAAAATAATACAGAGGGAAAAAACTACATTTACCAAACGAGTGGCAGATATGGCCACGCGAAACTTGAGGAGAAAATGGTGAGTATTGGCATACATATATAAAATATGTCATATTGCTTTGTCACTTAAAAACTAACAATTTGAAATTCGTGCAAACAGAGAAATGCTAAAAGGATGGTGACCCCCTACCAACTAGGGCTGAAGTGTGGATAGAAGCCCATACAAGCAAAGACGATCCTGTACCTAGTAGCGCGTCCTCTCATATGGTTAGTTCTATGTCTTATACTTCAGTTAATATAGTAGAAAACAACTTAAAACTTTACTCAACTGATGATTGCAAGTAATCGACAGGAAAGAGTAAAAGAGCTGTTGTCCAACCAAGATGAAGTAGATTCCCACGACATCCTCAATGATCCATTGACTCAGGTATTTGGTGCTGATACCAAGGGCCGTGTTCGAGGTGTTGGGATTGTCGTATTAAGAGGTCAAGTCATAGGGCCCCATTCCAGCGGTTGAAAAACTAGCTCTTAAGGAAAAGAAAATTATGGAGCAATCGTCCTCAATTAAAATTCTGGAGTCCCAAGTAAGCCACATACTTGAAGAACAAAAAAAACATGTCCCAAGAAATGGGTGGTATAAAACAAATGATTGAGGTAAAGTCGAAATTATTCGATTCTTTTAAAAGTCTTTAATAATATTAGATTTTTTATACTTGTATTGAAAGAATAACAAGTGCTTTAAAACATTATTACATATATGCATGCATTCGGGATCCCAATCGAGCGCTTTGTTCCCACCAAAGACGACATAGTTGGTTGCAGTTTCCAACACAACAGCGGGTGATAAACCTTCAAACGAGACAGAGCAGCCGTGCAAATTGATGACTTGGAGTCAAGAGGTTGTCGCTATTGGAAGGGCTCATATCGGGAATGGGACCCAACGTATTCATTGTAAAACTCTTCTGGAACATGCATACAAGGTTACGGTTGATGTCATTAACAAAGGGGAGGTTGCACTGCCCTATCCAGACGGTTATCATTCAACTTTGGGCGAAGTTGGAAATGGATCCTTAGTAGCATGGTCTAAGGCGTTTGTCCTATTCACTGACTAGACTTAGGGAAAGGGCATTTAACAAAATTTTGATCATCTATAGTATGGGTTGTGTTATTTGTGCCTTTTGTTCTATTGCTCCATTTGGGCTAAAACCTCTATTAAACTTTGTTTAGTTTTTTGAGCTGTGCTGTTTGGTAAACTTATGTATCCATACAGTTTTTTGTTCTATTGCTGTTTGGTAAACTTTGTTCTCTTGCTTTCTCTCATTTCTGTGATCTAGAATTTCTTTTTCTTTCTTTATATTATTTTCAGATGTATGTTTTTTATTTCCTTGGTCCCCTCTTCTTTGGCTGTCGGATACATTTCATGACTGGTTAGTCCTGAGCACATTCCTTCCTGCAGTGGCTGGAAATATGGGTGCTGTCAAGCTTGAAATGGCTGCCTAAAGGGATAGAGAATGCCCAAGGAGTGTTGTCTGATGTTTTCAGGTTCTGAGTTTTGCTGATAATACTTGTTTCTGTCATCTAAGCTCAAGGACATGGATTCTCTTATAATATCTGTTACTATCTTTGTTAAAAGGCAAAAAGTCACAACAGCAAATTCCTTTTCTAGGTGCTACAGGTTTGCTGAAATGCGCTTACAGGAAAGTAGAATTTTAAACAATGAAATATGCTTTTGTTGTGCAGGAAACTAGTGTTTAAGGGTTCAGCAGCAGAGTTACAGCTATTTCCAACTCATCTTATCTGCCTGGAAATCGGTAAGTTTTCATGGATCTACTAATTTCTCTGTTTCCAGCTTAAGAATCAGTTTCTGATGTTAGATTTGTATGTTTGCATGTAAGGAACTAGCTCTAAATCAGTTTCTTGGAGAGAAGCGGCCCGCTCAGGACACTGACAATTTGAAGAGTAAGCACCAAAGACAGTTGTGGAGACATTAGCTTCCAATGCTTATGCTCATTTTGGTTGTAAATCTTTACACAGACAGGACAAGGAGTATGCAGGTTATATGAGAGGGCTACTTGTGTCATTTGTTGGCCTTTTGAAACCAGGTGACTCTAAAGCTTCTACTTTGAGTCAGGAAACTACCCTAGTGGCTCTTAGTGTGCTTTGTATTGTCTTCTGCAACTATCCACAGAGCACTTTAGCTGATAGGTGGAAGGCCAATACAGGTATGTTAAGACTTGTCAACCCTATTACTTAGGCAATGTGGGATGTGGGACTTCCAAACACTTGTATTTGTAAAATATGGGTCTATAGTGGCTGAAATAGTATCTTGATTGACCATGTTATATCTCTATCTTATCTTTGTGATATTGCACCATCAAAGATTCAAGACTTAACTCCATGCAGGTTCTCTTCCTGTGATAATATGGCTTTTCAAAGATGATGGTGATGGTCGCATGAATGGTGCAGAGACCTTAGGTTGTGAGTTGCCTAGGTGCACCAATCTTTTAAATATTGTGCTAAAACTTCCATGGACTCATTCCCTTCTAGTGACTCAAGTTCATTCTCTTTGGAGAACAAGGTGTCTCTCTGTTCAAGTTGCCTCCAACGTTGGGACTAAACGAAAAACTGAAAATCTTCTCGAACTTTTGGATTTGGCTCTCTATGATGAAGCTGAAGAGGTCAGAGCTGAAGCTATTATTTCTATGCCTATGATTGTCTTATGCTCTGGTCATGGTCTACTGGCTCATATGTTTAAAAGACTGGAGTAAGTAGATTATGGTTTTTCAAATATCTTGATTCTTTAATGTACATGCGGTTATTGTTTGTAAATCTGATGTAGGACAGAATGAAATTTAAACTAAATGATGGAAGATGAGATCAATAAAATATTAACACTTATTATGAATCAATTAAAACAGGTTTGGCACATCATCCCAAGTTGAATTCCAATAAATTAATTAAGAGGACAGCCAATTCTTACTACAGTCCCGCAATTTGGGCCTCAAATAAATGAGGAAGGAACCAAGTGGAGAGTAAGAACCCCCACCTTGCCTAGGGATCTGTCAATTCAAGTGAATGCTCACGATCCTTGAGGATTTGAAGAACAGCCATGATCAATTTAGGGTGAAAATTGAATAATAGTGGACTGGGTATAGGTCTGAATGAAGTTCAGCTTTGATTTAACAAATATACCCACAACTTTGCAATGTAAAATTTGAAATCAGCAGTGAAAATATGAATTTAATGGCTTGTAACAGATTAGAAAACAGATCTAGTGCTGGCCATTGTAAATCTATTGCTGGTTGATCAAATCTAAAGGTTGGGGTGCTGGACGGTTATGATTGACTGATGGGTAAGGGCTGGTTGTGGGGTGGAAGGGTTTAATGATGTTGATTTGGGTTTTTGGGCTAGCTCTAGGGTTCCATTAGGAGAATAAATCTAGATCTGAAAGGGGACAAAGAGGTGTGAGATGGGTATCAAAGAAAAGAGAAAACGATGGAGATAAATACCTTGATGAAGGAGACAGCGAGTTACCTTGGCTTCACACCAAACTCCCCTTCGTGGGCGAGAAGAAGAAGAAGATCCTGCAAGAGAGTTCTCAAGAAGGCCTTGGAAGAAAATCAGATTCATTTTATTTTTCATCGTCCCTCTTTTGCAAGAGATACAAGCTTAATAATGGTTTAGAAGAGAACCCTAGAAACCAAGGATTCAGATTTAAACATCTAGATCTTGTCTCATAATATAAAACCAAATAAATAAAGCCAAACTAATAACATAAAATAAACAATAGTGGCTGACGACAATGTGGGCTGGAGGCTGACTTGCGCATGGGGTTTTGTGCACAAGTCTTGTGCACAAACCCTATGCAAGGTGCTTTAAGTTGTGGGCCCCCTTCCGGACCCCTCTTCTTATGTCTTTGGCTTCAAACCCTTTAGTCCCATAGGTCCCTTGCCAATATTTAATTCTTTATGAAGACTCCTCAAGTGCTCCTCTCCCTGTGTACCATCCTAGTGTGGGGTCTTCTGCGGGTCCACCACTGCGGGCCCTTAACACTCCCGGACCACGATCCAATGGTGTATCTTCGCTCAAAAGCTGATCCAACGGTAGATCTTCATGATTAGGATGTATCAGACCCATAAAAGGTTGATCCAACCACAAAGAAGCCTTATCAACCATTTTCTTCTTACACCATTGATATTTCTTCCCATATCTCGGGCTGATGTCCTCATCAAAATATCAATTAAGGATTTTACATTACTTGGATAGAGTCTGGATTTCGTTCAGTTGTGATTTTGTTTTGTTCTATGGCTCTACGCTCTTTAACAGTTTCTCACATTCCATTTCACAGGTAATGCTGAAAAGGATGACTAGAGGATACTTTATACTGGTTCATGTTGCTTGCATACTTGAAGGCAGAATTTGTGTGTGTGTGTTTTTTTGATTGGCACGTGCTATTTTCTCTCCTGAATGTAAAACTGCTTTTCAACGTGTACACAAGCATCTGGCTCCCATGCATTTAGAGTACTGATTTTCAATTTTTTTTGTTTCTTGATGTTAAAGCGGTGGTGAGAAGTAGACAGAACTGAAGATTTTAGGGACGTTGTACAGTCTGTTGCGCGGCTTGGATACAATGAGGTTATTGAATACTTCTAGTTTGACTTCATATCAGTGCCATTATTGATTTGGTTTTACATGCAATGATTTACTTTGTATTTCCAGCAGAAAACTGCTCCAAACTAATTATCCATGGCAGTGGGGATGGATGTTGATATTTAAATTGCATCAGGGGTCCGACCCAAGTACATCCATGCAGGGGCGGTCGCAAACATTGGACCTCGGTCCACTTCTAAAACCATAATTAAGGACCATGAAGCCTATGCATGGTTTTTTCCGCATGCACTCAGATGCTACTGAATCTGAACAACCCATGCAAAAAGGTATCTGTATGGAGGACAATAGGAAAATGCTGAACTCATTTGAGACTTTGAAATCCATGCAATCGCTGTATGCTTTTCTTTTTTTTACTTTAGTTTTTCTAAAATTATATTGCTTACCTAATTTTTTAGGGAAGTAGACGAAAGGCTCCAAGCGCTGCTGACCACAAAAAGAGTTCTGTGGCACATGCACTACTAATTACTATTTATAGGTAAGATCTAAGTTTGCCTTTTTTGTTTCAGATTCTTTGAAAATCATTTTCTTTAGTTAGATAAATTTGGCTTTATTATATTTCATTCATTCTTTATTGTCTTTGAGAATGCTAGTGGACTGACATTATATTTGTGGGCAAAATTAAACATTTACATTCACTCATGGGACAGCTATTATACTGCAGGGGCAGTAAGCTGATTACCTGACTGCTTTGAGTCATGTTGCAGGGTGCTAATTTGTCTCTAAGACAATGATATCATTATGTTCCATGTTTCTTTGATTTCTCAACTATATTTCCTGTAGTTTTCTTTCTGTTGCGTGAATATGACTTTTCCAGCCCTCATTTCATTACTTCCATATTGATTTGTTTTCTCCAAGTCAAAGATTTGAACTCACTGATTATTCACATATATTTAATGGTTTAGAGTTGAGCTCACTGATTGTTCCTTTATGAGAACTCACGCAACAGGGTTGATGATGCATTATGCTGATGGGAGAGCTCTTGTAGCAAATCAAGCAACTCAGTCAAATGTCTTGCATGCTCACAAGAGATGCATTGAATGGTATATTTTTATATGAAACTCTAAGCCTTCTCTTCAGTAAATATATGCACTAAAAATCTAACTGAATTAACAGCTAGTCCATCCTATAATAGTGTCCTTCCCTTTTTATCTTACCGCTCATTACTTTGCAAGGAAATGTATTTGTCTATAGTTTATTGTTCTAGCTATGCTCCATCTTATACAAAAGTTGATTTTCACCACTCACCAGTGTCTCATTATTTTATGAATATGTTGGTATATTTCAGGATAACTTCCTAATTTTCTAGCCATAGCACTCTTCCCTCAAATTGCCAAAGGGAAGGTCCAAGTCTGGATAAAAGAAACGAGCAAACCATTCTTCAGAAACGAGCAAACCATGGATTTGTGAATGATTTAGATGCCAAACCAGGAGCTGATAATGACAATGGCAACTCTTCCATGAGCAGCCTAAACCACCGATCTCCTTCAATCGCTCTCTTCTCCTTTACAGTCAGATTCTCCCACCCTAAAATTGTGGATAATCATAACCCGCAGTTCATGGCTACTTCATTATCCCCACAGAAAACAGTGTCTTGTAGTACCGCCGCCATAGACTGGAGGTACCTTACAGAGCAATTAAGCTCATCAACTTTGTTCTTTCCCTGATCTGAGATTTTGGTGAGCAACTCCAGAAGGCACTGCAAAGCAACAAGCTTGATTGGAGGAGACCCAAAATGTATCAGCCTGGATAGGTCATGGCAGCGCATGCACATATCACAGAAAGTGGTCAGTTGCCATTTGATGATGAGTTAAGGAAATCTTGCCACTCCATTGTTCCTTCTGAAAGAGCATGCATGCTAAGTGATGGAACATATTGCTGTTAGAATAGTAGTTGAGAAAGTACGACTGTTTTTGGGTGGATGATGGCTGACCTTCTTATGGAGAAAGAGTAAAACCAGAGCAGAAAAAGAAATGTAAATATAATGTTACAATTATTTGATTACTTACCTGTTATTTGAAGAAACTTCATAACCTGTTTTACTAATACATGTCAACTATGGCATTAGCCTTTTCATTTTTATCTTATTCGATGTGTATTGTTTCTGATGGATTATTGGTGTGCTATGCAGGTATATTGGAGCAACTTTTGGAGCATGAGATTACATGCAACTTTCACCACACTTTGGGATTTGGACTTGATTTTGCTATGGGGTGTTCTTCTCTCTCTCTCTCTCTCTCTCTCTCTCTCTCTCTCTCTCTCTCTTTTTTACAAGGTTGGGTTTATTTTGTACCAACTAAATGTGATGGGTTAATGTTGTAATGAACAGTTCAATTTATTTTCTGCACTTTCTTGGATCCCCAGTTTTTGTTGATTTGCTAGAATATCACCTATTTATTGACATGCACCTAATCTGTTGGTTTGTCTTTCTGAATGCTCTGCATTAACTAGATTTTCAAGTAATTCCAAATCTGTTGGTTTTATCAAGGGAAAAAAACTGTTGGTTTTATTAAGCAAAAAAAAAAAAAAAAAACTTTGTCGGTTTTTCTTGATCGGTGTTATTACATTAAATAGTTTTTCAAGTTCTTGAAATAATGATCTTTAGGTAGTTCATCCAAAATATTGTTTCAAAAAAAAAAGTTCATCAAAAATGATTTCTACAAGATTCTAACTCTAATTAAATAACTTAAACTTTTCGTAATGGATAGAAATCGTTCTTTTTTTATTTTTTGGAACGGTTATAAACCGCTCCTACATCATTTTTTTTTCGGAAGGGTTAAAATCCATTCTTGTAAATTTGGGACACCCTAAACAAGAAAGGATATTAACCATTACGATTGGATTTCGAATGGTTACAAACCGTTCCAAATTATAGATTTTGGTGTAGTGTTGTTTAGAGAATTTCAAATGGTCTACATAAGAAATTTCCAAAAGCTCGCAACCAATTGGGCCCTATGATAGAGCACGCACACTAAAAATTCAAAGCGCTAAAAATGAATGACTTCCCATTTGATATATTCTTTTGAGGGTGTGGAAAACTAGATTAGTGCCATTTGTCTAGAATCCGTCGATATCCTTATGGAGGGTCGGGATGGAAGTTCCCCCATATCGTGTCTTTTTGGAGAATAGTAAATACAAATCTAATTACCATTTCTCATGTTCTATCATTTGGGAAAAAAAATTTCATTATGGGACCGTACCATGTTATCATGATATTTATTAGTTTTTGTAACACACTATTCCCGTGATTAGTTTTTGTAACACACACTATTCCCTTGATATTATGGAATCTGAGATAAAAAAAAAAGTTTCAAAGTAATGTTGACTAGAGTCGAGCGATTCAAATAACATTATTTGAAATGAAATTAGAAAAAAATGATGAGTTTGCCCAGGGATGATGAGTTTGTCTATTTAGAATTTCATTTCAAAGGTATCTTTTCCATTTTCTCTCCTTTTGAGCCTTGGTTTTTGTTTGCGTTTCGAACCATTTATTAATAAATTCAAGGTCAGAGTCAGGCATGAGCTCTTTGGCATACATCACCTATGGGCCACAATATCAGCCCCAACGACATCTACGGCGGCCAACTCAGAGAGGTTTTCAAGGTACATCCGATAATCACATCAATGCATGTGGCCCATCCCATTATCTATTATTTGTTTTCCAATGGTAGTATACTATTGCACTACAGCCCTTTCAGTCCATAGAGGACATTCACATGATTTCAACTAGGGCTTACAGTTGAAATGACCGCAACATGCGACCGACTCCATTCATTCGCCTACAACTTTATCCATGTCTTTCACTGGATCATGCTTAATATAGTATATTAACCTTTCAACGGTTGGATTGTGCTCTGATCTATTATCAGGTTTGGTGGTATGGCTATGATGGCCTCAATGGCCCACTCTTGTCAGGAACAGGCTTTTACATAAAGAGGGAGGCATTGTACGAAACTTCACCAGGTTATTTGATGAATCTCATACTATCAGTATTTTAATTTCTTATCCATACTATCAGTATTTTAATTTCTTATCGTATCTATTTAACAGAACCACATAAGATTTCACCCAAGAACACTCCATATAAAGTAAGATAATATGCAGAATATGTGGATCAGTTGGTGGGGCTCATGTGGGGGATACATCAATTAATGGAAGAATGAGAGCAAATCAATTTGTAACTTTCACTAAATTAATTATATATGCTTGTGTAAACTGACAGGGTTGGATCTACCTAAGGATCTCATTCGGCGTAGACAGTGGTTTGGCCATTCAAACGAGCTATTGAGGACGCTACGCTTAGGCTACAAGTGCAATATTGTTGAGAATGGACTCGAATCAAATGGGATGCTACAAGAAGCCCACCTGCATTGGAGGCTTACTCCTCATTACTCAATGTCCCTTTTATCATTTTTATTGTGGACCACAACAGCTTGTCATGGTTACAACAACTTATTTGTATATGTCATGGAGATGGTCATTCTATATTGAGTTCACTGTAAGAAATAATCCCTCCTTCGGCTTTCGTTGCTCGCATCTGAGGAATTTTAGTTGGAGTGGCCCAATGATCGTGGATCGAAATTATGGGTGTGTTTGGCATTGTGTCATTTGGATGTTCCCATGTTCCCACGAGATAAGGGTATAGAAAACATGTTTGGTACGTGTAAATGATTGTTCCGAATTTTGTTCTCATGGGAAGGAATATCAAAATCTTTACCCGCCGGCATAAGAAAGTTGGAACAAAAAAACTTTATTTTTTTTAAGAAACAACTTGCTGCTACAGTTATTTCTTTCTCATCTTTTGCCTTTTAAAGAGTATTATTTGAAGATTCTAAATCCTCTCACTTATCCTAAATTTAGCCTCCCACAATCACAATCCCAAAGGAGGTGGCCCCACTTTATAATTCCTGGAGGTGGGTCACATGGTCACAATCACAAAAAAGTAGGCCCCTATTATGATTCTATAATGGTGGTGCCACATTATAAATCATTTATAAAGATAGGCATCACGTTGTAATTTCTCTAGGTGGGTCCCGTGTCCACAATCACATTTTAATGGTGGCCACATGTTTGGATTTCTAAATGTAGGTACCACATTGAAATTTCTAAAGGTGGGTCCCGTGTTCACAATTAACAAAAAGCATGGCTCCACATTTTAATGATGGCCCCATGTTCGGATTTCTAAATGTGGGTATCACTTCGTAATTTTTTAAAGGCGGGTCCCGTGTTCACAATTAACAAAAAGTATGGCCCTATATTATAATTTCTATAAAGGTGGGCCCACATTGTAGATTCTATAAATGTGCTACCCCCATGTTCTAATTTCTGAAGGTGGGCACCACATTCTAATTTCTGAAGGTGGGCTCTGTGTCTACAATTGCAAAAATGTGGCTCCACTTTGTAATTCATATATATATAGGTCACATGGACACGTTTACAAAAGGTGAACTCACATTGTGAATCCTATGAATATGAGCCCATATTCTAATTTCTAAAGGTGTGTCCTATATTTACATTTACAAAAAGTTAGCCCACATTATAATTCCTATAAAGGTGATCCCACATTATAAATCCAATAGATATGGGTTCCATGTTCTAATTTTAAAGGCGGTACCATGTTGTAACTTCTACAGGTGAGTACCATATATGATAATAATAATACTACAAACAATAAAAGGTAGGGTCACACATTGTAATGTTTATTCCTTGGAGCAAAACTTTTATAATGTTACCAAATAAGTTCCGTCCAGCATACTTATAGTAGAGTAATTTAATATAATGTTGCCAAACAAGTTTATACTCTCACAACCTAATCTCAGCATAAAATTGGAAACAACACGAGAACGATGCCAAACAGGCCCTATGTGCCCGTAGTTTCTATACTCCAATTTTTGGCAGAGTTGAGAAGGTCACTCATCTAGCAGCCAAGCTGTTGGCCAGCCAGGGTCATATAACTTGCCTGACTCGAGGAACTTCTGTGGTCAGACAGAGCCTTACAAATTACAACTGTGGTCCGGTTACCCAATTGTTTTGTATTCCTTTACATTAGTTGAGATATTTTTAATTTAATTAAGTGTCTTTTGAGATTATTGATTAGAATTTGTTTAGCTGTTGAGTTTGTCACTCTTTATACAATTATGCATACATATGTTGAATTGGCTCCTCCCCTAAGCCTGTCTCAAACCAGATCATCCTTTGAAAATGAACTGAGGATAATTGTTATCATAAAAATCGATCACAAAAATATAATAATAATACAAATTATAGTTTCAAAAACCTTTTTTTTTATATATATTGATGATCTAGCAGATAGGAATGTATTTTGTATTTCATGAGAGGAAAGAAAATCAAATGTGATGCAAAGGACAACCAGTTTAATGCATCTATTAGACTTTTTGATGGTTGGGATAGAATCAAATATAAATAAAATAAACAGCCATTGGTATGGAGAAATTATCCTTTGGGCCTCACTTTGTTCTTTTGGCTTTTCAAGTGTGTTTTTGACCAATTGATTTTGATCATTTGGCCATTTATTGCAATGCAATGGACGATCATCCCCCCTCTCTCCATTAAATTGAGTCTTTTACATTTTCATTTTTCCTACCATTCTTTTCCTTATAGGTGAGCTTTGGCATTTAAGATTTCATAAAGAATTGAAGGTAATTTGAGATTCACCCTAGAAACACTGGCCAATAGCACTAATCTGATTTGTCAAAGACTGAGCAGAGTAACTTCGGTGGCTTAACAGAGTCCTAAGCATCCCATTTTATATACATCTATAGTTTTAAGTAAAAGATTGCTGGACTCTCCATTCCTTGAACAGTTCGGTTTTTTATTTTTTTACCTTGACTATGGACCACTAAACTACCATCCAAACCGTTTGATAGTTGTATGAGTGTAAGAATTAATATCACACCAAATTTGAAACGTTGATCTATCACAGTAATCAAGAAATTTACAAAAAGAACACGTGGCTTATAATTTGTTCTTATAATTTGCCAAATGTGACTTTTTTGAAAATTTCTCAATATCGCACCCAATTTGAACCGTTGATCTATTACGGTTATTGAGAGATTTTCAAAAAAGGCACGTTTTGCAAATTATAAGCCATGTATTTTTTTTTTTTGCAAATTTCTTGATAACCGTGATAGATCAACGTTTCAAATTTGGTGCGATATTTGTTCTTACACTCATACAGCTATTCAACGGTTTGGATGGTAGTTTGATAGTCCCACAGTGAAAAAAAAAATAAAAAAACGGACCGTTTAAGTCTTCCCGCTTCTGATTGTATGATATCCGACATCCCTAGAATATCGCAATTATAGATCGAATAGTTTTGCGGTAAATATACACTTTCCGGCTATTCTGAGACTATTGTCAGCTTTAACACCTTGATAATTGTTCGTTTTTAATTTTATACTCTTTGACAAGAACCCTCCTCTTTTCTTGCATTTTAATGGGAGCATTCACTTAAATTTAAATTTACATGTAAAGTTAATTACACAAACAACCCAAACTTCCTCTAAGAGGAATTTACATTAAAAAAAAAATTTCTCTCAATGAATGGACCTTGGCGAGGGGATTATCCACTTGGCTTCACTGATCTGAAAATGAAAATGACCAATCAGAAGGTGCCACATGGAGAGAGATGTTACATCTCACCTCCTAAAAAAGTTTCCTATAGCCTTAAAAAATTTATTTCCCCATATGACACTCCTTATCAAGCAGTATTTCCCTGTTGCATCCAAACAGGATCCCCACAGATCTTGGTCTTTGTGCCGAGTCCACAAGTCAAAGTCGTCCTTCAACCACCACTTGTATATGCTCCTTTTAACCTTGTCCACACATCTCTTATCCATCAGCCAACAAGAGGGTACCCTACCAAGGCATATTTATTATGACTGAAAGACTACTAACCTGCTTTATGTTAATTTCCAAGAAACCTGCAGGTACTACATTAAGAAATTTCTCTGATGATTCATAACCATTGTCTTTTTCCCAAGTCATCAAGTCAAAGTCATTCCACAACGACTTGTATCTACTCCTTTGGACATTGTCCACACATTTCTTACCAATTACCAGGCGAGAGGGTAACCAATTAGAATGATCATATAAGATTACACAAATTTATTGTGACAAATCTAACAGTAACTCTTATGTCGAGATTGATGTGAAAGTCCACGAGGATCCTAACCCTAGAGGGAGGTGAATAGGGTGAGCTCCAATTATGACCAATTTTAACAATTTTAACTTCTTTAAAACCAACTAGTCATAAGTGATGATAATCAAATAAAATGCGGAAGCTTAATAAACACAATCACCACATAAGCAAGCACCACAACACCAATGTTTATAGTGGTTCGGCCTCAATGCCTACATCCACTACCGGCTTGTGATCCAATCACCCCACCGGATTTCCACTATGTATGCTTTTTCAAAGGCTAAGCAATAACCCTTACAATGTTGTTTTTCTAAGGCTCAACAACAACCTTTACAAGATGCTTTTCAAGGCTAAGCAATAACCTATCAATGTGCTTTTAGAGGCTAAGCAATAACCTTTACAAAATGCTTTTCTTAGGCTAAGCAATAACCTTACACAATGAAGCTTTCTCTAAGAAAGTGTCTTCACAAAAGAACACTCCAAGAGATACAATTTTAAGCACAATGAAATTGCCTCTTAAATAGGCGGATATGAAAGTTTAAAACAAACTCACACAAACACTATATGAATGCAAAGATGTATGCTCATGATGTGTGTGTGTGATGACTTCAATCAAGTTTAAAAAGAAAGCTTAATCAAATATATGCTTGAAGCATTTCAAAGTTCAAAGCTCATGAAAGATTTGATTGAAGTCTAATGCAAATCACATGTATGAAAAATAACTTGTTAATGATATGAAAATCAAAGAATCACAAGTTGTATGAAAATGACTAACTTAGAACATGTGATGCATGTGCAATGTTGTTTTCAAAACCAAATTAATTTTACTAAAGTTCAAATGAATGAAAACAACAAATTAGGTTTCAACCAAGAAAATGAATCATGCCATAAAAAGGAAATCAAAGATTTATACTAAGCATGATTAAGAAGGTTTTAGAAACTACTTGGATTGAAACCAAAGTGAAGAATCCAATCTTAATTAGATCAAAGATTAGGAGAAGAATGGATTCAACACATCATAGTTATCATGTACAAAATCATTTACCAATAGCTTAAACAAAACATGAAAACTATGATTAACAAAGGTAGAGCTTACTTGGTGGTTTAACTCATAATCCAAGCTTTAGCTCTCCTAATGACCTCCTAGCCTTTCCAACTCCATCCCCTTTCAATGGCTCCAAAATGCTCTCAAAGGTTCATGAGTCAAGCCTTGAAAAAGGTTGGAAATGAATGGACTTTATAGCCAAAAAGTGCCCAACGGCTAGTCCTCGGTCGACCTAGACACAGGTCTCGGTCGACTGAGAAAGCACAACGGTCATATTTCTGACCGTTGGCCTGAAACAGTTCAAAAACTGTCCAGGGCCCTGCAGTGTCCTCGGTCGACCGAGACACAGGGCTCGGTCGACCGGCGACACTGCCGGGCGAGTCCCTGGGGCCAAAAATCCAACTTTTTCTCTTTTCAAAGTTTTTCTTTGGTGGATCTTTGGGCCACTAAATCAAGCTTAAATAACATGTTTTAAGATATTCTAAGATGTTTAAAAACATGAGAAACACAAAGCCTAAAGAGATTCACAAGATTAAAACCAAAGGCTAGCTTGATTTGAATACAACTCTTTTCAAATGAAAATGCATACACAAATGATTCTTTTTGGGTTGAAAGTATGCAAAGCTCAAACCTAAATACACAAGATGATTTTCCAAATGTAGTGCACAATGAATTAGGTTTTCAAAAGAGTTTTGGGTTCTAAAACCAATGCATCCAAGTTTAAAACCAAAACATGCATAAAACAAAAGCTTTTCCAAATCTTAAAAGCTATGCATGTGTAAAACTAGATTTCAAGATATTTTAAATCAATGCATGTGTGTGAATTCAAATGATGCCAATATGCAAATGCATCCATCAAATTGCAAAAACAAAATACCTAACATGATGTTGATCTATTAAAGTTATTTTGCTCTACATTATTTACACATATCAAGTAGACTTTGGCCTAGTGGGTTACTCACATCTAGAAAATCGGCATGTTTGAAGCCCAAGCTGGCTTCTAATTCAGTAAAAACAGCGAAGATTTCTTTGTAAGTGACTCTCTTTTCTATTAGGCTTATTTATTTTCATTAGAATACATAGGAATTTAATGATCATATGAGTTCCACCAAACACTGATTGAAGAGGTGAAATGTGAATGATATAGGTCGGGGCGATATGAGGTGTCAATGTAGATGACGCCTTGCCTTTCCTAAGACTTGAATTATAAGGATGATGGCTGGGGTAATAATTTCTCATTTTCCTTCATTCACTTTCCATTAAAGAGGGAGTTTGGTGGCCATTTTTGTTTATTTACCTTGGGTCTTTATTTTTAACCACTTTTACATGAATTTTTATGCATTCTATGCAAATAGACATGCTTTTTATGAGTTGTATGTGACTATTGGCACTCCTGTATTTATAGAGCAATTAAAAAAAAAAAAAACTATAACATCATTCTTGATACAATTAGGATCAATTATATTATATGAAGCTGAATGGTTTTCAATTTCATTTGAACCTTCTGCTTTGATTTTGACTGTCAGCTATTCACTCCTTTATCTCTTGTAACCGCCACATTTCTTATCCTATGCAACACTTATCTCATCCCATATAACTACACATCTCTCACTACTCATGTAACTACCCGTCTCATTTAACTACCCAAGTCTCTTGTAAGTTCTTCATTTTTTTTTCTTTCTGCGAAAGTGTGTTTCTTCTCACATCTCTTATTCCCATTACTACATATTTTTTCATTTTCTTTTATTTCACTTCTCTTATTTGTTTTCTACTCTACCTCCCTCAATTGCGAAAATAGATACACTCATATATATTTTTCTTTTGAAAAATTTACTGTTGCGCAATCTATTTCGGCCGCCACTCAAGTCAATAATTATTTTTCAATTGCATGAATGTTTTGTTTGAATCGTATGGACAAAGTCGTGCTCCGCATGGGATCTTTTGCTGGTTTAAATTTTATAAAGGATTCAACAAATCCTCTTTAAAATGAGGCAACTGCTCAACTTATCTAATTATACCATACTGCTTTTTTTAAATTGCCTTCTTGGATTTTTCGTTTTCAGACAAACAATTAGAATTGGTGTGGCAACATGATCTCTACAATTTCCTGAAGTGCAATTTACGTAAGAAATTTCTTTCATTGCATGTACCCTGAAAGAATGAATTTCCTCTTCAGCCTCGCAAGGACTAAAGATGTCTGTGCTTCCCAAGTCAACAAGTCAACATCTTTCCCAAACCACTTGTATCTACTCCTCTCTCAACACTGCCGACACCTTCGTCCATTAGACGGGCGAGCGTACCCCACCAAGGCATCTTATTATGACTGCAAGACTACCGTACTTATTTTGTAAAATTTTGAGAAAGGTCCAAGCACTACTGGAACTTACGTATGTTTCCCGTATTTTCCCCACTTCCTTCACAGATAAATTATCAGCTTAGCTCTTTTTCTATTGGTATTGTCGTAAGCTTCACAAGTCTTGCATTTTTTTTTTTTAATTATCTACCCCTGTACCTGTATGGGATGTTTCCATCCATCCTGGAAAAACATGTGGAGCCAGGGACCCTGAATTCAGGGCTTGATGGTTAGTGGTTACTCTAGCTGATGTCCAAAGGAGAACATTTTCATTCTTATAAATCCTTTTAAATCCTTTCCAAATTCCAATCAAGAAATCAAAGTATTCCTCCTACCACACGGCGTCTTGTCTTCCTTTCTTTGACATTAACCCCTATCTTTGACATTGAGTCACCTTCATTAATTTGAGGTGACTTAGAGGCTATTGGGTTAGAGGCATTTCGGACAGCAAATTCAGTTTGTTGGGAGTTTATGATATAAGGTGAGATCTTGTCCATGGTTATTTTATTTGATGCAAGAATTCAGAATTTCAAATTACATAAAAAATGGAAAACATTATAATTCCAAACTTCTGGGAACTAACCTCATGAAATCCTATAATTTTAAAGTTCCAAATGCTAAGAGGGATTGAGCATTTGGAATTATATTTTAGGAGGCAATATTTGAAATTCTCATAATTCCCTTAGACAAAAATTATCACAATTCTTCTAACCAAACATGCTATTATCACGATTAAAGACAATTATTATGATTCAAGGGATAAACTTTTGAGAACGAGGTCTCCCACCACTCTTCTCATGTATGAGTTCTCACTCCTTACATGTGTGAGTTTCTTTTCTCACATCTGCTAGCTCTCGATCTCCGCCTAAGCAGGTGCTCTCAAGGTCACAGCCCCCTCGAGTGGGCTACGAACCAGGAAAATTAAAAAAAAAAAAAAAAGTTATAAACTTCTAGTAAGAGGGACAATTCAAAATGCTACATCAACGTTCTCACCCCTATGAAGTAACAAGTTTGATTGAAAAAGGCTTTGATGAGCAATTGGGGCCCACTTGAGGCCACATTTGATCGGTGTAGCTCATTTATAATCTTATTATCCCATGATCTGGCTTCATATACACTCATTGAACCTTTAATCACCAGTGGGCTGAATCTAAAAGAATTATCTTCGAGGAAACAAGTGTATCTTAATAGAATTTAATTAATCCATATCATGTGTTCAACTTAGATGAGCTGATCGTCAAGATCTTTATGCTTATATACTAATACTATTCTTAAATTAATTTTCATATATTTATTATTTAAAGTATTTTTTATGAGATTTAATAGATTCATTTTATGTTTAACTTCTTGTTTTTAGATTCTCACTCATTCTTAAAATGAATCTAATTTCAAATGACATCAACGATGGATTTATAGTAATGAAATTAGATAATTTTTACAAATTAACAAACTTAACTATGGGAACATGATTAAATAATGTGTTTTACAACCGAATAATTGGATAATAGGCCGAGAACAATTGGTGTGTTTCTTCAATAATCTTCATTTTGATTGCCTTGAATTTTAGAAATAAGTTCCACAAGTGTATGGATAACACTGATGCTGGATCACTTTTTTTTAGTAAACGAAAGGGGAGTTTGGTAACTCTAAATTAAAGCAAGCTCTTATTTTGTTTATTTAGAGCTTATTTGAGTATTAGAGCGTTTGGTAAATCTCTAATTAACATTTTTAATTTTAGAGATTATTTACAAATTAGAGGTTTTACCTCTGAAAAAAAAAAAAGGAGCAGCTTACTTTTTAGAACTTTTTTAGCTGAAGTTGATGGAAGTGGGCCATGCAAAATTTATGTGTTTTGGAAGAAATAATCTCATTAAATAATGCAAATAGCAAGCTCTACATTGTAATGTATAAAAGGTGGGCCCCAATTACCACAATTTGTAAAAGTGGGTTCCAATTATCTCATGAAAGAAGAGCTTATTTTAATAATTTTATGAAAAAAATTAATAATAAATTAGAACTAAAAAAATTAGAGCTTTTATTTTTGACCTAAGTTTAATTAGATCATTTTAATTAGATTAGAGTTTCCAAACGGAGAGGATTTATTTAACCACTCTCTTAATGTTCAAGTATTTTTATAAGTAAAAAGTACCCATTATTTTTTGAAAAATGATTTCATTCCTTCATTGAGCCCAATAAAATACTTCAATTTTAAATTCTGATAATCTAGCGTGTCCATCATGTGGATCTACAAGATAAAATACTTAACAATTCAACTTATCCTAAGCATCGTGTCTAAATTAAATGTGACTCACTAGATCCAATTCATCCACCTATCTATGAGGGACCCATTATATGAATTATTTCATCCATCCAACCATATAACTATTTCTATTATACCAAATGATGAAGATCCTACAAACCTTACCTTATGTAAATCGGATCACACAATAACCGACCTACTTACCAAGCCTCCCATTTGTGCAATCTACATTGGACCCGCCACTGTTTTGAGGAACCCATTAGAAATAACAAACTTGTAAGAGGCTATGAGATCTCTTATAATAGAATAATTCATATATTTTTAAAAATTAGAATTAATTAATTTCCCTTCTCTTTAATGTCATAATTTGGTGAAAACATATTAAATTCTACTTAAATCTTTTTTTTTCCCTCCTTTCTACATGTTTTCATGAGAAATCATAACAAATGAAGATTTATAATTCTACTTTCAATTATAGTTCATTGTAAGCTGCTATAATTTTTCTAATTCAAATAAGTTTCAATATTTATAATTTTAAGGATGATTATAATAGTATATTCTTTTCATTCAGAATCTGTTTTCTTCCGAAGCTATACCATCTCAAAGAAAGTGAAATATCTAGCAGTACATCAATTATCTACATCATTCTGTTGCTACATTTTAGTTTTTAATTAATTTAAGAATTTAATAAAACTTGTAAATAAATATATCTCAAAGAAGGCAAAAATTTGACCCTACAAAATCAATTATCTACACCATTTTTTTGCTAAGTTTTAGGCTTAAAAATCTATAAATTTATAAATAAATTAGGTTTTTGTTAGCCAAGTTATATGTATCAATTGTGTTTTATGAATGTTTGCGTCTTGATTCAGGCCCGATCTCCAGGACCTTCATTAGGTTCCGAGTCCAAGTTAGTCTCTAATGCAAATATGAGTATGTGGGCAGGTCCTGTAAACTAGCACTGAATTGGTTAAAGGTCCAAGTATGGGGTCCCCCTTTATTAATGATGGACCAAAGACCAGACCCCGACCTGTTTCATCAATAACATCAATAATACACTACAGTACTTCAGATCACATTGACCGCCATAGAAGACCAGACCTTTGAGAGAGAGAGAGAGAGGCGCCCATGAATGCTCACCTCATTTCTCTATATATAGGGTACATGGAGAGGCTCCTTACATATGAGAAATATCATTGAGCGTAGTGTTATGATGGCACGTAAACCATCAGTTCAACTTGCGAAGTTGCTCTTGTTTGTATGGCTTGCCACCAATGCATTGTGTTCTGCCTCCAAAAAAAATAATGGGGTAGTATGCAATGCAACAGAAAGGCAAGCCCTTCTCAAGTTCAAACTTGCGCTCCATGCTTCCTTTTATTTCGATAACACCCGATTTTCGTGGGAAGGTGATGATTGCCGTAGTTGGCTCGGAGTTCGTTGGGACAATGAAACAGGGCATGTCATCAAGCTGGATCTGCGCGGTGCATTTAATGATATATCTGGTTCTGGTAAGATGGATCCTTCTTTACTTGAGTTGAAACACTTGAGTCACTTGGACCTAAGCAGCAACTATTTTGGAGGCAAACTCATACCCAACTTCTTAGGCTCCTTCAGGAAACTAAGGTATCTTAATCTCTCTTATACTTCTTTTGCTGGAACAATTCCTCACCAACTTGGTAATATATCTAGCCTACATTATCTTGACCTCAAGCAAGATCCTGATCATGATTCCTTTCTTAAAGTGGACAATCTGCAGTGGCTTTCCCACCTTTCTTCTTTGGAATACCTTGACATGGGATCAGTGAACCTCAGTATGGTTGATGATTGGCTACAACCAATTAATATGATTCCTTCTCTATCTGTGTTGCGCCTATCCTCTTGTGGTCTGAGGAATTTTCCTACTCTTCCCCATCTTAATTTCACATCACTCACTATTCTTGATCTCTCTTCCAATGCCATTACTTCGAAGTCGCTGGATTGGTTGTCTAACCTTCCCAATCTCGAGTCTCTTGATTTGAGCCACAATAGGTTAGAAGCACCATTTCCGAGTTCTCTTTGGGGCTGTAACTTGTTGAAATTAGATTTTTCATGGAACAATATGACCGGAGAGGTAAATAGGTTCCTGGAAAGTTTAACTAGATGCAGTGCAAGTAATCTCAAAAAACATGAAAGATCAGTATTTATGAGAGAATTGGATCTTAGTTACAATAACTTTAGTGGGACCATTCCAGAAAGTCTTGGCCAGCTAACAGAGCTAGTTCATTTGAGAATGTCACATAATTCATTGGAAGGTACCATTTCTGAAGCTCACTTTGCCAATCTTACCCGACTTGAAACCCTAAACATGTCCGAAAATTCCTTTGTTTTCAATGTAGGCCATCACTGGATTCCCCCTTTTCAACTCAAATACGTTGGTTTGAGATCTTGTCAGATAGGGCCTCAGTTTCCCACATGGCTTCAATTCATGAAGAAGGACAACTTGGAAATAGACTTCTCCCAGTCACAAATTTCAGGTTTCATGCCTAATTGGTTTTGGAATTTATCTTCACAGATTTTCTATGTCGATATATCTCAGAACTCGATACATGGTAAGATTCCATCTTCATTGAACTTTGTTCCCTGGGCCGGGGTGACGATTGATTTTAGTTCAAATCTATTTGAGGGTTCTTTACCACAGAATGTGTCAGATGCATTAAGCTTGGATCTCTCCAATAATTCATTTTCAGGACCAATTAAAATGAGCATTATGAGGGTACAGTACTTGTCCCTTTCGAACAACGATTTAAGTGGCAGTATTCCTTCTTCCATATGTAGCATTCCCTACCTTTCTGTTTTAGATCTCTCAAAAAATAATCTAACAGGACAAATTCCTTTGAGTTGGTCTGGAGAGCTTTCCGTTTTGGATTTGTCATATAATAACCTTAACGGTGTGATTCCCAACAGCTTTGGTCCTAATTCATATTTAATATGGCTGCAGTTGAGCCATAATAATCTTTCAGGGCTACTACCCCCTTCCATCAGAATTCAATCTGAATTGCTTGCTCTAGATTTAAGTGGAAACAGGTTATCTGGATCTATACCAAGATGGGTCGGGGAAAGTCTATCACAATTGATTATTCTAAACCTACGATCAAATATGTTTCATGGGAACATCCCCCCACAATTATCACTGCTCTCCTCACTTCAAATCTTGGACCTTGCTGATAACAGACTGTCCGGTATCATACCAAGCTCCTTCTACAATTTCACTTCCATGATATCAAGGGCTGAGATAGATAGTTTTAGCTACATCGGTCTTTCAATATTTGATCATAATTACACTAACTATGGGAGATATGTGATGGTGGTCATGAAAGGACTTGAATTGAAATATACCAACACCCTTCTTCCGCTTCTAACAACCATGGACCTTTCAAGAAATAGCCTATCTGGAGAGATCCCTCAAGAGCTAACAAGTCTTCATGGATTAGAAAGCTTGAACTTGTCAGGAAACCATTTGGAAGGAAAGATCCCAGAAAATATAGGCAGCTTGCGACAATTGCAGAGTTTGGACTTATCACAGAACCGCTTGTCTGGTACAATTCCATCAAGTATTTCAGCTTTAACCTTCTTGAGCAGCTTGAACTTGTCAAATAATAACTTGTCTGGGAGAATTCCATCAGGCAGCCAACTCCAGACCTTTATTGATCCGTCCATCTATGCGGGCAACTATGATCTTTGTGGGCTGCCACTACAAAAACCGTGCGTCGGAGAAGCGCCAAATACCTTTTTTGGTGAAGATGAACAAGATGGCACGGAACACTTGTGGTTTTATGTTGGTGTGGCTCCAGGATTTGTAGTTGGGTTTTGGGTTGTATGTGGAATTTTAATCTGCAACAAGCCATGGAGGATTGCCTATTACAGGTTCTTTGATAGATTGAATGAAAGGCTTGATGGATTCTATATCAAGATGGTAGTAAAGGTAGTGAAGAAAAATGAAGGCCTGGCTACTTAGATTTGTGTGCAAATTAGTGGTTGGTAGTTCTCTGCAATGAATAAATGAAACCGATCAGAATATGTTTTCTTTCTTCATGCTTTTCGAATGTGACACCAAGCTTTGTTAAATATATTAATATTTTAGTTCATAGTTTGCTCTGCTTTGCTGGATTGTGATCTAATGTATATTTGAGCCTCGAACTCGCAAGTTTTTCCAAAAATTTTTGTTGAGTTGGCCCAGTTGCCACGAACAGGGTAGGGAACTTGCCCCTCCAACGATGGATCCTTGGAGAGTGCTGTGGGAGCAACACCCCATGACACCCGCCTTGAACTCACAAGTTGTGTGAAGGATTCACTTAATACACATGGAGAGGGGCTCCTTAAATCTTAAACTGCTCGAAATAAACACGTCATCTTATATAAATGTTGTCCAATTTCACTTCAATAAAAGTTCGTCTTACTATAAGATTGAAAATACGATTGACTAATTTATAAAACATATGATTTGGTGCTTTAGTATTTTTTTCCCTTTAGTTTTTTATACTGCTTGAATATTTTATTTTGACCTTTCGCACGTGAGGAACTTAATATTGACCAAGGATGTAATTCTCATGACTTGTGTATTTTCAAGTGGGGCCCATGATTTAGTCATGAGGAGTATTTTTGAGTTTTAACACATTTGTGGGCATATCTTAAAAAAAATCTCCCATGGGTAATGTAGGAAAACATTAAGGGGTTTATATTGTATTTGTATCATCTTAGGGCCATTTTGTACTTTCATTGAGATAGAGGGTCTCATATGTAATATTCAAAGCATCTCTCAATAAGACGTCTGACAGTTTCCCCTCTTTTTTATTCTCTTTTTAAATTCTTCTTCTCATTTGTCCTTATCTTTTCTCTTCTCTCTTTCTTCAGTATCATAAATCTCTCATTCAACACTAATGAAAACAATTTGGTATCAGAGCAGGATCATTCGAAGATCATGGAGAAATTGAGTCTAATTGCAGATAGTTTTCTCCACCTCTATAATTCAACCTTTTCTCGAATCTAAACAAGCTCTAAGAGTTGTGCAATTTTGCAAAGAATTTTCCAATGAAAATGAAAATTGTCTTTAGACAATGATTTTCTTATATGTGAATATTTCTACCCTTTTTTTATTTTTTGGAGAAAGCAGGTTCAAATGCAATATGTAAAGAGTCATTTTCTGCTATCAAGAGGCAGAATTACTTTTCACCGAGAAAAATGTTTTGCCACAAAATTAATTTGTACTAAAAGGATAGAAAATGAAAAAAGAAAACTGAAAGATGTATTCTGGTGTAGATGGTGTCATTTCATCGTATTAGCCAAATGTAGAATGCAATGATTCCTCTTCTCAAAAATCCTCATTGAAGAAAGATTGGTTCATGGGGAAGCAATGAATCCGTAAATGTGAAAATCCCTCTCCCATTACCAAACGCGCTGGAAATCTTCAAGATTAGCCTGATGCGCATAATATCAGGTGGAACAGCACTAAATTAAATTCTAAGCCATTCCAAATAAGTTCTTAAATATTGGGTCATGATGGGCATCAAATTGTTTTTTTATATTAAAAAAAACCAATTGCATATTCAAAATAAATTACTTTTATATCATCCAATGAGTCTTGTGAGTCAAATATCATTTTGGATCATCAAAATATGCACCGTATCCTTCTTTGACAAACGCTTTCTATTCAAGGACGGGTAAGTGATCAGACGGACAAGAATGCTGGTCAATCTAATTGGCCCGTCATGGATGTGTGACCTTTAAGACATACAAGTAAGGTTGCAAACGGGTATTCGATTCTCCAATTACCCTGAAGTTCCAACCCACAAAAAATCAGATCTGGAACCTATTTTAGGTTCCAATTCAGAAATGGGTCTGGGTCCGGAATCCAATTTAGGTTCCGATTAATAAACGGGTCCGGTTCTTGGTCGATATAGGTTCTAACCCATGAACTCGGGACCTAACATATAAGCCTTTATTATTGCAAATTGTACCTCAAAATCAACTTTTTTTTACTGATATTTTTATGTATAATAGTGGAGGTAATAGACTTGATGCACTGTTATAAGTTGAATAATATACTTATTCTAAAAAAATGAAGAATAAATGGAAATTAAAATTAATTTTCGAACTAGATTCTAATCCTCTAAATGGATCTGGTTCCAAAACCAAATCTGAATTTTTCTATCATAATCAAGTCTGGAACCAACAAAACAGGTACAAAGTAAAAAATCAGATCCAAAACTGAAACCGTTATGTATAAATGGGTCCAAATCCAAATCCTCTATGGTTCCGATTTGAAATTATCCCATTTACAACCCGACATCAAAGGTAAGAGGTGACGGTTCTCTTACCTCACTATCCAAGAATAGAGGACGGGGTCCAATGAAGGCCGGGTTACAAACAAGGGTTTGGTCAAAGGTATGGCCAAAGCAGACCTCTTCGAAATTGGAGCTTACTCATTTTAGTTTCTTTTCATAAAATAAAATAAAAAAAAAAGATAGCAGTGCTTCAACAAAATCATAACCAGAAAATTCATTTTCAAAATTGCTATCAGTATCGGAAAAATCATGATCAGCAAAATAATGAGGATGGGGACCTGGGGGGCAATGGCCTCGCCCCCCATAAATCTTAAAAATTCTCTCAAAGCAATGCTTTGATGGATGGCCGGCCCCTCCATTGTTTAAGACTTTTAACAAATAAAAATATGACCCGTTTTGCAAAAAAATTAAAATGAAAAAAAAAAGGTAAGAAAAAAAGGAAAGGAGAAGAAATAAGGAAGGCTTGATGGAGATTGAAAAAGAAATTCCTCAATTTTTATTCTAACCTATCTACATCCGCCTTAAATCTTGTGATCCAAGAGAGGAAGATGAGAAATCACATCTTAATGTTGGAGATCTTGAAAGGAGTTGTATGTTGCAGGCTTGCAGAGATTCTAACGCACGAATAAAGAAGAACGACAAACTCACTTTCTCTTTTATAATTTTTTTTACATTACATACATGTGTTGGTTTCACTACATGTCATTATATATTTTGAATCTTTGTGGCTTATATTGAAATCTAATTTGCTTCAAATTAATGTCCATTTGTGTTCAATTATAACATTAATTTTTAGCTCAATTGGAGCTTTATTCATTGTGGATAAAGAAATATAGTTGTTTTTTTGTTGTTGAAGAGATAAAAAGTAGTGGAACAATGCTTTGAATGGTTTAGATTTTAGACATGGGATGTTATTATTACTTTTTTTTTAAGTTTTTAAATAATAAAGTTTTAAATTGTAACTTACAAATTACTACAAATTACATGCATAAGTAAGTACTGGTACCCATCTTATGCACTTTCCAAGAGAATGGAAGATGAATTTCTTATAGATTTTTAATTGTATATATTAAAAAAATTACAAAAAAATAAATATAGAAACAATAATTGATTATTTCAACTCAATGAAAGAACATCGAGCACAAATTCAATAATTTGATTATTGCATATTTTATTATTGGATTTCGCAATTTTGTTAAAAAATTATTTCTTTGGCCCCTCCTAAACAAAATTCCTAAATCTGCCAATGAGTGTGGTACGTGACAACGACATGACAGTATTCTTAAAACACAATTAGGTATGGTACACTAAAAGATCAAATGCAACCGTTTAAAAAGTAGCTGCAATTGCATTTCAAAGTTACTGGTAAAAAGCGTTGAGAAAAATCATTGCATTAAAAACACTTTTCACTAGCGTTTATATTCTTCGATTCTCTTAATGGTTTTTCCTCCATTTTCATCTTACCATCTTCCTTTTGATATGTCAAGAAGCATCCTTCAAGTCCATTCTCATTCTTCATTCTTTGCAACCTTTTTTTGCAAAGAAGCTAGTGATCTAAAGTGGCTTAGGATTATGTCACATCCCGGTCCCGAAATCACCCTGGCCTAGGGTAATCCCCGAGGTGTGTCACACGTACTCCCGTATATTGTACCTGTCTCGAGTCAAATACAACATACGAAGGAGAGAAAAATCGACTAATCCACATGTGAGAACACATAACATTTCATATAGCGGAAGTCGTAATGCATTTATATAAGGTATCACATTCCATCAAGTGCTATTAAACATTTAAGTTTTATACAAGGAAGTAAACAAATATATACATTCAGTTTTACAAAAGAGGGATCAATAAAAGAATCCCTGTACAACCATTTCAAGAACCTAAACATTCACTACCAAAAGTATGTTCAAAAGAATTTCGTATGACCATAGGAAAAGAATAGTCACACGAACTATGGTAATTACTAATGTAGTTCACGCTCCGAGGAGGTCAAATCTAGGCTGGCCCTGGTTCTGGCCACTCTTCTAATCCTGCTGGTACCTCATGGGCACCCTCCTCTCTCTCCTGGGCCTCTTCAGGGCCGGGAGCTGTATCTGCGTCTGTGACACCAAATGTAGTATCTCAATACGACGATTTTTAGCAAGTATAAGCACAATAAGAAATTACATAATGTTGCAACTTTGAAATTAATACGAGTAAATTAGTGAAGAGCAATGATAGTATCGCTATGCAAATTGTGCCTGAATTAATTATGCTGAGGAATCAATAAATAAGAAACCATACAAATGTGGCTACTACTTAAAGCTCATCCTCTCAAAGAGAGCGAAATCTTGTTGGGATGTCACCAGCGGCCCGGCCAAAGGCTAACTGGCTACCCGATTCTGGAGTTCCGGTACTCCAGACGACATACTGCAGTAGTCTCTCAAATACGAACCCAAGTGCTGGCCCCGTCGGGCGTCACAGGGTCGAAGCTAGGTAGTGCCGACTCAATCGAATCAAATAGATCGAATAACAAGTGGACTCGAGTGAGTTTGTATTTCACATCATTTCTAAACAAATCAGTTCAATTTATATCTCATCATATCATATACTCACTCAATCCACCTTTCTCATGATTTCTGAACAATTATACCACATATAGTAAATAGTGGAGGAATTAAAAGAAATAAAACTATTGAATCTCAAATGATCTGGGAAATGAACTAAACTTATTTACTTATAATGATTGATCTTTCAAATGAAAATATGACCCAATATGCAATGCAATAAGTCAAGGAGTCAATGAATTTTACTAACCATTTCTAACTAATCCTTTTAGTCTTTCATCACCCAATACAATGTAAGTTTAGCAACTCAATGTATTACTACATTCTCAGGTGTCACTATTTATGAGAGATACATTAAGTTCCTAAACTAACCCTCAGGGCATAATGTTAGACTCATGAACATCCATTAGGCCAATTAAAAGGGTTAACGGTTCCATTTCAAGGCCATAAAGTCTCTCAAGTTCTTAATCTCCTAAGGGAATAAGGGTAAGCACCTTAAGTATCCATTTGGAACATTTAAGGTGGGTTAAAATAGGCTAGGGATAATAAATTACCCAAAGATTGAGGTCAAAAGGCAGCCTGGTGCATGGCAGTGGGTTCGCTCGAGCGGACCCAAGTTCGCTCGAGCGGACCCCTTTCCAGAACCTTCTCGGTTCGAACGCACTTAAATGTTCGCTTGAACGGTTGGTTCGCTCGAACGATATGTCCAGTTCGCTCGAGCGAACTGTCCAGAACTCTGGTTCCGGATTTCCTTTTCCTTCCCTTTCTCATTCCTCTTCTTCTTACATATTTCCTCCCACTACTAAACCTGCATTAGAATGGAGCCTTCATGCTCCCATTCATCATATAATCATAAATAATCCATCCATTCATTTCCATAAACTTGAAATCATCTAAATCATTCATTTATTAAAACTAGGAGCATTGAATGAATATCATGGAGTCAATGAAATAAACAAGAATGTAATACTTAGTATGCATATACTTGCCTTATCTTAAGCTTTTCAACTTCTTATACCCTCTTGATGTTCCAAGCCTTAAAACCCCCAATATTTCCAACCCTAAACACAATATCCATGAAAAACTCATGAATATGAATGCATGTCTAACATAAGGGTTCTTTTGGCTCTAATACAACTCAAAATCTAAACAAAATGAGTTTGAAGCCTACCTTTTGTAGCAATTCCGAATTTGAAGTGGAGAAGAAAGGGTTTCTTGAAACAAGAGGTGAAGGTGAAGAAGATGAAGAAGAAGACTTCCACCTTGGCCTTCCTTTGCACAAGCTAAAGTGATTGATGAAAGAGAGGAATTGAAAGGAATAAGGAAGAGAAGGGTTTTCTCCTCAACCACATGCACAACCTAATGAAAATGAGTGAAGTGGGGTTGATGTAGGTGATAAAGAGTGATGTTTTGCAGAAAAACCCACTTGCTTTGTATATTTTTAGTTTGAGTCAATTGAGGGTCCAATTCTTCCACGAGGGGTCAAATGAAGTGAAGTCCAATACGAAAATCGACGTGCTCGACAAGATACACGCGATGACGCCAAAATGACGTGAAAACGATGAAGAACTAGGAAATCAATAATTACGGAAAAGTCCTTGACTCCATCCAAATGAGTCAACTCTACTCCCTTTTCCTATATAGAACTCAAGACTCAATCAACTGAGTTTAAAAGACTAATTAGTACTAAGTTCGATGATTTACAATAAAATACAACTAATTAAGTTAAATCTCCATTAATTAGTACTAATGAAGATTAAGTTGGGTCGGGGGTGTAACATTTCTCCCCCACTAGGACTCATTCGGTCCTCCGAATGATCTTACCTGCTCGAAGAGTTCGGGATAGTGTCGTGCAACTTGCTCCTCGAGTTCCCAAGTGGCTTCTTCGGGTCCATGGTGATCCCAAAGTAGTTTCAACCATCGAATAGTTCTCGTCCGCAACACTTGCTCTTTTTCATCAACGATTCGAAGTGGACGTTCGACGTATGTAGAATCGGGTTTAATTTGAACTTCTTCATAATGGATAACATGAGACGGATCTCGGATGTACTTGCGGAGCATAGACACATGGAATACGTCATGTACTCCTGCGAATTCGGGAGGAAGCTCCAATCTATAAGCCACATCACCGATTCGGCTTTGAATCTCGAACGGTCCCACATATCTTGGGGAGAGTTTTCCCTTTTGTCCGAACCGAATGGTGCCTTTCATCGGAGATGTCTTCAAAAATACCAAATCTCCAACTTGGAATTCAAGTTTCCTTCTCCTATGGTCCGCATAGCTTTTCTGCCTCGACTGTGCTGTCTTCAATCTTTCTCTGACTTGAAGAACCTTCTCAACTGTATCGGCAATAATGGTAGGTCCATGAAAACTCCTGGTGCCGACTTCTTCCCAACAAACGGGAGTTCTGCAACTACGACCGTAAAGAGCTTCGAAAGGAGGCATTCCAATGGTCGAATGAAAGCTATTGTTGTATGCGAACTCACATAATGCCAAATGTTCATCCCACTCACCACCGAAATCAAGAACGCTAGCCCGTAGCATGTCCTCTAGGGTTTGTATGGTACGTTCGGACTGTCCATCGGTTTGCGGATGGTAAGCGGTGCTGAAACTGAGTTTCGTGCCCAAAGACTGCTGAAAAGATTGCCAAAAAGAAGAGACAAATCTCGTATCTCTATCGGAGACGATTGAAACTGGAGTGCCGTGCAGTCGAACTATCTCTTTCACAAATAGTTTAGCCATTTCATTGAATTTCATACCCTTCTTGAAAGGAAGAAAATGGGCTGATTTCGCCAATCGATCAACTATCACCCAAATCACGTTGTTCTTCCGACTAGTCAACGGTAATCCTGAAACAAAATCCATAGATATGTGTTCCCATTTCCACTGAGGAATAGACAAAGGATGTAACAAACCCGGAGGTTTCCTATGCTCGAACTTTACACGTTGACAAGTGTAACACTTAGACACAAATTCTGCAATTTCTCTCTTCATGTTATTCCACCAGAATCGCCTCTTTAAATCCTTGTACATCTTGGTACTTCCAGGGTGCATCGCATATCTGGCATTGTGTGCTTCTGTCAGAATTGGAATTATCAACTGATTTGTTTTTGGCACACACAAGCGATTCCTGAAATACAAGATTCCATCCACCAACTGGAAATCAGGTTTCTCTTCAATGTGATCTCTTATCTTAGCCAAGTTAGGGTCTTTAAACTGTTCATTCTTGATTCGATCCATCAGTTCAGGTTCATACACTGACATGGCTGCCATCATCATTGAATCATTCATCAACCTAACTTCTACATCTAGTTCCTCAAAAGCATCAAACTTGAGCCATTGTGTGCCCATAGTTGCAACTAAGGACGACTTCCTGCTTAAAGCGTCAGCCACCACATTTCCTTTTCCTGGAATGTATTTGATAGGAAAATCATAGTCCTTTATAAATTCTAGCCACCGCCTCTGCCTCATATTAAGGTCTTGTTGGGAAAATAGATATTGTAAACTGCGATGATCGGAATGCACTTCAAATTGTTCTCCATACAAATAATGTCTCCACAGTTTCAGTGCAAACACGATAGCAGCAAGTTCGAGGTCATGAGTGGCATAATTTCTTTCATGGGTTTTCAACTGCCTGGATCCATAGGCTATCACCTTCCCATTCTGCATAAGGACACACCCCAGTCCAACTCTAGACGCATCCGAATATATTACAAAGCCTCCTGAACCTTCAGGTAAAGACAGTACTGGGGCGGTTGTTAGCTTTTCTTTCAAAATTTGAAAGTTGGACTCACACTCTTTAGTCCAATTGAAGGGTACATCCTTCCTAGTCAACTTAGTCAATGGGGCTGAGGTTTTGGAGAAGTCCTTGACAAATCTACGGTAGTAACCTGCAAGACCTAGAAAGCTTCGAATCTCTGCCACTGTCTTCGGACTTTGCCAATTCATAACCGCTTCTATCTTCGCTGGATCTACCCTTAGGCCGTCTCGAGTGATAATATGGCCCAAGAAAGCTACTTGTTCGAGCCAAAAATCACACTTCTCAAGCTTGGCGTACAACTGGTGCATCCTCAAAAGCTGAAGTGACGATCTGAGGTGATCTGCATGCTCTTCCATAGATTTTGAGTACACCAAAATGTCGTCGATGAAGACTACAATAAATTTATCGAGATAAGGAGCAAAAATTCTATTCATCAACGCCATAAACACTGCCGGAGCGTTGGTCAAGCCAAAGGGCATCACAAGAAATTCGTAATGACCGTATCTCGTTCTGAAGGCTGTCTTCTCGATGTCTTGCTCTCGGACTCTTAGCTGATGGTATCCTGATCTGAGGTCGATCTTCGAAAAGTAAGCTGCTCCTTGAAGCTGATCAAATAGTTCATCAATTCGAGGTAACGGATATTTATTCTTTATCGTCACCTGATTGATCTTTCGATAGTCTATGCACATTCGAAGAGAGCCATCCTTTTTCCTCACGAATAGTACCGGAGCTCCCCATGGTGATACACTAGGACGAATAAATCCTTTATTTAGCAAGTCTTGCAACTGTTCTTTTAATTCTCGGAGTTCAACTGGGGCCATTCTGTACGGTGCCTTTGAAATGGGTGCGGTGCCCGGCATCAGGTCAATGGAAAAATCAACTTCTCTGGACGGAGGTAACCCTGGAATATCATCTGGAAATACATCCGGAAATTCACAAACCACTGTAATATCTTCTAGCTTCACGGACGGTTTCTTCTCACTAATAAGAGCAAAGTAGCCTTCACAGCCACTCTCCAAAAGCTTGACAGCATCCAATGCTGACACAAGTCCGGACTTAGATCTTTCTCTTCGTACACCCTCGAATATTACGTTCGACTTAGGCTCCTCCACCTTAAAGGTGATCGTCTTGTGGAAGCAGTCCACACAAGCACGATATTTCGTGAGCCAATCCATTCCGAGGATAACGTCAAAGTCTTGCATCACGAGGGTGATCAAATCTACTGGCATTAGTATATCTCCGATTTGAACACTACACTTGGGGTAGTAAGTATCACAAGCGACTCGTGTACCCACCGGAGTAGCCACCATCAACACAAAAGGAAGCAACTCAGGTGGTTGCTGTAGAGTGCTAGCAAAAAGAGGTGCCACAAACGAATGTGTGGACCCCGAATCAAATAGAGTCCTTGCTTCTTTGGCACAAATCAAAACGGTACCTTCTACAACATTGCCGGCTGCTTCTGCTTGCTCAAGATTTGCTGCGAAAAGTTGCCCAGCTTGTTGTGGTAACGGTCTAGCTTGTTGACGCTGTGGTCCTGGCCTTCCTGGCTGAGGTCGTTGCTGCTGCTGAGGTCTCGGAGGAGGTGCAGGTAATGCCAATCTCTGAGGTGGGGCTGGAAGTGCTGGCCTGACTGGTTGCTGAGGATATAGTTGTTGTGGTGCTCCATAACCACCCCTGTTCCTGGGACAAGCTGCTGCTCGGTGCTCCGTAGATCCACAAAGGAAGCAAGCACCGGTGTTTCTCCAACACCTCTCAGTAGAGTGTCCTTTTCCACAAGTTTGACACTTAGGTGCATTCGAGCCAATGACTATACCCTTTTGTTTCTTATGCTGGAAGTGTCTTCCGGGGTGAGGCATACTCCGCTTTGGATCCGCATTTCTTTTCTTTATAGCCATCTCTTCTGCGGTGTAGGCCCTATCAACAACATCTTGAAAAGTTTCAGGCCTCTTGTAAATGATTACGTGTTCCTCGTACGCAGGATGGAGCCCTCCTACAAACCTCTTCACTTTCTTCTCTTCTGTATCCACTAAGTCCTTGGCAAACTTGGACAATTGTGTGAAAGTGTGCACATAGGTTGCCACTGACATCTGATTCTGCTTGAGGGAGATAAATTCTTCTTCTTTCTTCCTATACATGTGATCCGGTATGAACTTGCGACGGAACCGCTCTTGAAACGTCTCCCATATAGTGGCATTCGGCATATCCATGTACGCCTCCTTAACAGATTTCCACCAGTCTTTGGCTACTCCTCTGAACATTGAGGTAGTGAGAACTACCCTTCGCTTGTTATCACATACGACTGTCTCGAAGACATCGTTCATATGATCCAACCATTCATCTGCTTGAATAGCATCTTCTTTCCCTTGAAACTCTGTAGCTCCTCGTTTCCTGATCTTGTCGAATAAGGTAGTCGGGTCATTTTCCTTAGATTGGATGACCACTTGAGTGCTCGGGTTGGATGGTGTTTGACCTTGGGTGGCCATCAACGCTGCTAAATGCTCGTTTGTCTTGGCCATTTGTTCCATCAAGACCATCATCCTGGCTTCCATTGAGGAAGGATCATTGTTGGATTCATTGTTCCCACCATTAGTTCCACTCCCGGAACCAGATGCCATTGTCCTGCAAAACAATTGTAGGAGTTAGGACAATATGCTAAACCTATCCCTACGATACTCACACTATGCACAACATGCTAACTATAATCGCACAATTATCAGTAACTAGCCTTGACAATTCTCTACGCATTATCGATTCTAACGTATTCTCACAACGTTTCTAATTGTTTCTAAGTCTTTTAAGAAGACTTTCAGGGCTCTGATACCATACTTACGTATGTCACATCCCGGTCCCGAAATCACCCTGGACTAGGGTAATCCCCGAGGTGTGTCACACGTACTCCCGTATATTGTACCTGTCTCGAGTCAAATACAACATACGAAGGAGAGAAAAATCGACTAATCCACATGTGAGAACACATAACATTTCATATAGCGGAAGTCGTAATGCATTTATATAAGGTATCACATTCCATCAAGTGCTATTAAACATTTAAGTTTTATACAAGGAAGTAAACAAATATATACATTCAGTTTTACAAAAGAGGGATCAATAAAAGAATCCCTGTACAACCATTTCAAGAACCTAAACATTCACTACCAAAAGTATGTTCAAAAGAATTTCGTATGACCATAGGAAAAGAATAGTCACACGAACTATGGTAATTACTAATGTAGTTCACGCTCCGAGGAGGTCAAATCTAGGCTGGCCCTGGTTCTGGCCACTCTTCTAATCCTGCTGGTACCTCATGGGCACCCTCCTCTCTCTCCTGGGCCTCTTCAGGGCCGGGAGCTGTATCTGCGTCTGTGACACCAAATGTAGTATCTCAATACGACGATTTTTAGCAAGTATAAGCACAATAAGAAATTACATAATGTTGCAACTTTGAAATTAATACGAGTAAATTAGTGAAGAGCAATGATAGTATCGCTATGCAAATTGTGCCTGAATTAATTATGCTGAGGAATCAATAAATAAGAAACCATACAAATGTGGCTACTACTTAAAGCTCATCCTCTCAAAGAGAGCGAAATCTTGTTGGGATGTCACCAGCGGCCCGGCCAAAGGCTAACTGGCTACCCGATTCTGGAGTTCCGGTACTCCAGACGACATACTGCAGTAGTCTCTCAAATACGAACCCAAGTGCTGGCCCCGTCGGGCGTCACAGGGTCGAAGCTAGGTAGTGCCGACTCAATCGAATCAAATAGATCGAATAACAAGTGGACTCGAGTGAGTTTGTATTTCACATCATTTCTAAACAAATCAGTTCAATTTATATCTCATCATATCATATACTCACTCAATCCACCTTTCTCATGATTTCTGAACAATTATACCACATATAGTAAATAGTGGAGGAATTAAAAGAAATAAAACTATTGAATCTCAAATGATCTGGGAAATGAACTAAACTTATTTACTTATAATGATTGATCTTTCAAATGAAAATATGACCCAATATGCAATGCAATAAGTCAATGAGTCAATGAATTTTACTAACCATTTCTAACTAATCCTTTTAGTCTTTCATCACCCAATACAATGTAAGTTTAGCAACTCAATGTATTACTACATTCTCAGGTGTCACTATTTATGAGAGATACATTAAGTTCCTAAACTAACCCTCAGGGCATAATGTTAGACTCATGAACATCCATTAGGCCAATTAAAAGGGTTAACGGTTCCATTTCAAGGCCATAAAGTCTCTCAAGTTCTTAATCTCCTAAGGGAATAAGGGTAAGCACCTTAAGTATCCATTTGGAACATTTAAGGTGGGTTAAAATAGGCTAGGGATAATAAATTACCCAAAGATTGAGGTCAAAAGGCAGCCTGGTGCATGGCAGTGGGTTCGCTCGAGCGGACCCAAGTTCGCTCGAGCGGACCCCTTTCCAGAACCTTCTCGGTTCGAACGCACTTAAATGTTCGCTTGAACGGTTGGTTCGCTCGAACGATATGTCCAGTTCGCTCGAGCGAACTGTCCAGAACTCTGGTTCCGGATTTCCTTTTCCTTCCCTTTCTCATTCCTCTTCTTCTTACATATTTCCTCCCACTACTAAACCTGCATTAGAATGGAGCCTTCATGCTCCCATTCATCATATAATCATAAATAATCCATCCATTCATTTCCATAAACTTGAAATCATCTAAATCATTCATTTATTAAAACTAGGAGCATTGAATGAATATCATGGAGTCAATGAAATAAACAAGAATGTAATACTTAGTATGCATATACTTGCCTTATCTTAAGCTTTTCAACTTCTTATACCCTCTTGATGTTCCAAGCCTTAAAACCCCCAATATTTCCAACCCTAAACACAATATCCATGAAAAACTCATGAATATGAATGCATGTCTAACATAAGGGTTCTTTTGGCTCTAATACAACTCAAAATCTAAACAAAATGAGTTTGAAGCCTACCTTTTGTAGCAATTCCGAATTTGAAGTGGAGAAGAAAGGGTTTCTTGAAACAAGAGGTGAAGGTGAAGAAGATGAAGAAGAAGACTTCCACCTTGGCCTTCCTTTGCACAAGCTAAAGTGATTGATGAAAGAGAGGAATTGAAAGGAATAAGGAAGAGAAGGGTTTTCTCCTCAACCACATGCACAACCTAATGAAAATGAGTGAAGTGGGGTTGATGTAGGTGATAAAGAGTGATGTTTTGCAGAAAAACCCACTTGCTTTGTATATTTTTAGTTTGAGTCAATTGAGGGTCCAATTCTTCCACGAGGGGTCAAATGAAGTGAAGTCCAATACGAAAATCGACGTGCTCGACAAGATACACGCGATGACGCCAAAATGACGTGAAAACGATGAAGAACTAGGAAATCAATAATTACGGAAAAGTCCTTGACTCCATCCAAATGAGTCAACTCTACTCCCTTTTCCTATATAGAACTCAAGACTCAATCAACTGAGTTTAAAAGACTAATTAGTACTAAGTTCGATGATTTACAATAAAATACAACTAATTAAGTTAAATCTCCATTAATTAGTACTAATGAAGATTAAGTTGGGTCGGGGGTGTAACAGATTACAGATAACATTGCACCCACATGCCTCTTGTGATGACCGAAATGGATGAACTCTATATGATGGAAAAGTATAATAAGAGTCATAACTAAGAAATCTACAGGCACAATTGCAATTAGTAATCTCATTAGGTTTTATCCAATTAATAATCTAAGTCCCTAAATATAAATATTCTCCTTATATGCCGGATGTGGCCAAATTTCACTTTAATAAGAATTTATTCCACTTCAAAATTAACTATATGTAAAACATACAAATAAAGTATAAAGATTCATATATATTTTACACATCACTAATTTTATACTCAATCAGTCAAAAGTAGATCTAAGGATGCTTTTAAAAAAAGAGGCATCAAATGGCCCACCATCACTGTTTTCTTTGTTATCATGATGGATCGGTTGCTCTGATTGACAATATCACCAGCACTTCGTGCACTTTTTCATTGAGAAAGAGAGTAGAACTTGACGCATTTGTAAAGAGATGGAAATCCGAATATTGACGATTTTTATTCTTGCTAATAAAGAGGCCTATTATTTCTTTTTTATTGATGAAAGTGGGTCCCACCAAAGGTTCGAAGTCTTCGTCAGACGTTTTGAGTATATGTAAGACCCCCGACGCTTCTTAATTTGATTAGCACCTAATTAATGATTATTAGAGTGTCTAATGTGTTGATTTATTGATTAGTGATGGTAATTAGGTATATTAGATGAGTTTTGAACCAACCCAGGTAGTTTGAGGACATTTTAGTGGTTTTGGGATTACTGCGATATTGGGTTCGTTGGGAAGATTTTTTCAACCCTAAAGACTTTCGTGTTTTGACCCAACCCATTTGAGCCCATTTAGACTCATTTATGATTCAAAGCACCCTAAACTTTTATTTCTCTTAAAAAGTTGGATTTTCCTGCAAATAACATAAATTCGTTTAAACCCTCTTCTAAAGCCCTAGAACCCATCTCTTCCTATTTTACCTCACCTCCATTGCAAGAGCACGGCCTAGAGCTCATCCCCTCTCCCTTTTTCCTTCTATTTTCTTGCCACCAAACATCAAATGAGAGCTTGAAAGAGGGATTTCTTGGCTCCAACTACATATTCTTCTCCAATCACGTCTTCTCCAAGCTTCGAACAACACCCACTTGCTTCTCCGAACTCATTAATTCTTTTGCTTGATTCACTTCCTAGTTGCCCTTTGTCAACTTACTTGAGAATATTTTTGCGTGCTCTTCTCTCATATGAGGATTATGGATATGAAGCGAATACAATGGATATGATATAAATAAAATAAAATAATTAAGCAATAACTAAGTTCATGCTAGTTTCCACAATATTTTTCCTTACGCCGGCACAAGCCAGAGAGAATTGTAAATTATGGCATAATGGCCTCGGCTTAAATATTCAACCTAACATCAGTTAAGCCTAAGTCTGATTTAAGATCGTATACGAAATAAATTAACATCATACTTATCAGAACCCAAACAAAGTTTGTCATATTGTCAATCATGATAGGTTTTAATTTGGACCAATATGATTTAGAAATTTAAGGATTGTTCTTTTAGATCTTATCTTATTTTTATAAATTAACTTATCGGTTTGGGTCTAATTTAAACTTTGTGTACGGTTAATGCTTTAGATGGTTGTTAATCAATTTAACTTTGGATACGAGTTATATGGGTCAACCAGAACCACAATAACCCACAAGGATTTTGCCGATTAATGTGGGTTCGGTCGGATTAACCTCCAGAGAGTGTAGGTTATGACTTTCAGACATGTTTAGTAAGCCGGTCATATACTAGTTAGGAGAATCTAACCCATTTAATAAATGAATCCGACCTATTTTGTCCAACCGGACCTGTTTGTTTGCCACCACTGGAAAAAAGAAGTGGTGAAAGTTGAGGTCGTCACTTTTCTCCTCTAGCTCTTTTCCTTCCAATTTCTACGCGGCTTTTTTCTACGCGTCCAAAAGCCACCAGCTGGTAAATCTATTTTGGTCAGTGTGAATGGTTGAAATAAAAACCATTGAGTGGCCCACAATTACTATTTTGATCGTTCCACAAGCATAATGGGTATGAATATGATCCATTGACTCGGACAACATAATGGATGAGCCCCACCAGGCACATTACGGGTGGGGCCTACAACCGTGTCCAGAAGTGCAGTCGTAGTCGATGTGAGGTGATAACCCGAGAATCCAAACGCACCACACATGGCGCTGTCTCATTTTGACGTGACTCCCCACCAAATTTTCTCCAAATGCCCCAATAATGGATGTGTAAAGTCCCAATTCTCTAATTAGTTGGACGTTTTGAACCTTTAAAAATTGGTTTTGGGTTAGTCTCCAATAAGTAAATGGGTGTAGATACTATTCCTCTTTAATTTTGATCCATGGACCTGAGACCTAACATGTTTTTATAATTTTCAAAAATCTTTTTAAAAATTATATTTTTTCCATATAATTTTTCATTTAGGTCCAAATAAGATTTAGATATGGACCCGTCCCATACGCGGAATCGATTTTGATTTCGTCATCTCATTAATGATCCTGGATCCGGTTCTGGTTCTACCTTCTCATTTATGATTCTGATTTCAGGACCACTATGAACCCGGACTGGAAACAACTCGTTTACAACTCTATCCTCAAGATTAAGACTCGTTTGTATGGAAATGTTCAAAAGGCATTTTTGAGATTTCAAGATTTTACCTTTTTATTTGTATTGAATTATATTGGAATTAAATCCATAGAAAGTCAAGTCAAATGAGCTCTACAAAAGAATTATTAAAAAGGCGCGAGGTTAGGGCATCCATGCCTCCCAAATTCCATATTACCCCTATATATTAATTTAAATCTCCCAAAATGATACATGATTTGAATGACTAGGATAATAGTAAAAGGGAGGTTATCTTGTGATCTTTTTTCTTTTCTTTTCTTGCTTGGGTATAATAATCATTTTCGCACATTCACCATAGGGGTCGTGTTAGGCAATCAAATCCTTGGAGACTCATCATCAATTTTTCAGTCATGGAAAACCTATAATATTTGGCCATAATAAATCCCCAGTGAATTGGGCAACATAAAATCTTCATTTTTGAGGATTTTCATATCTGACCCCTCATTTTCCCGAACGTAGTTATTTAATTTTACCAGTTCTCTATGAAATAACTCACAAGCTTAAACTCATTTTTGAGGATTTTCAAATTTAACCTCCCATTTCCTCATGGATAATATTTTAGTGATATAAAAACTATAGTTTTAAATTCAATTCATGGATGAGTAAAGAAAAAAGTGAAATTGATCTTGATGTCAAATCATGGGGAATGAGGGTACGAAAAGGATGCTTTAGCTCGAATGGGAGCAAGTCTCACTCTAAAATGCGCTAGCTATTCATTTGAACGACTCTTCTGCACTTGACACTCCCAAAAGCCAAAAGGGATATCCAGATAATTGGAATAAGGCATGGACGGTTCAATTAAAAATCACTGAGTGGCCCACAATCACTATTTCAGCAGACCATACCAATCATGCACAATGGCATCACATGGGTGGGCCCCACTGCTCCAAGCCTACACCAATGTGTCCAGCATATTTATTGGCCTGGAAATGCACAAGCATTGACAGGCATAAGCACAGGGCTGTCAGTCTCCGTGCACCCACCTACACTTGGACGCTTTTCCGGTGCGTGCTGAGTCTGCTGACACCATTAACCGTTGGTTCGGCACCAATTACCAAAGTAAAAACATATTTCCAGAAGTTCTATCTAATGTATCATTTCTTCCATATCCTATAAAACTGAGTGCCTATTCATAGTTTGATAATTTACTCTCTCTCGTATATCTTGTGGCTAATCCTCACTCTTCTTACCGGTATGGGTGGGAATTTTTTATCCGGCCCATCTTTTGGGCCGGTCCCATTCCCATGTAATTTCATAGAAGTTATTTCTTTAAAAGTTGAAGGAACATAAAAAGAATCATTTCTTTAAATGATTAAATAATCAAGGCAATCATGTGTGTTATTGTGATAATTTATATCACTTTCCTTTTTTTATGAAGGGGAAAGCAACAGGTGGATGAGATATTTTTGCTTGAAAAATGTAACATCTAGAAAGCATTTGTTTTATTCAAGCAAAAGTGTCTCTTCCCCTCAATTCAATTTCTTCCCATCTTTTTTTACCAAAACCAATTTCCTTTTATTTTACATGGGCTGGTTCTAGTGAAACTCAGGCTCGCAAGAAGTGTGAGAATTGCAATTAGTAATCTCTTTAGATTTATCTAATTAATAATCTAAGTCCTTTATATATAAATATTCTCCTTATTTGCTCGATGTAGCCGAATTTCACTTTAATAAGAGTTTATTTCACTTTAAAATTAATTAACTATATGTAAAACATACAAATAAAGTATAAATATTCATATATATATATATATATATATTACACATTATTAATTTTATACTCAATCAGCCAATCTTTAGTGGGATAAACTCTTAATGAAGTTATATTAGGCCACATCAATCCCGTGGGTAGCTCAGTTGGCTTAGGACCACGGTTTGCACTTGGAGGTTGTGGGTTCGAAACTGTACTACCATGCTGGGGTCACAGGGAAATTTTACCAGACTTTCTCTCCAAAGCCCGTAGGGATTAAAGATTGGGAACTTGTGTTATAAAAAAAATAAAAATTTGGCCACATCTCATTATAAAGGAGGATAATTTATATTAGACGGTTTATATTTTCCAAATGAGTGAGCCTTCTTGTGGTCTGAACCTCAAAGAATATGGACTGGGTGTGCCCTTCATTGCTTTTCTAATAAGCAACGGACGGTCATAATCTTAGAGTAATTGGGAATTATCAATTTTGTGCTTTGAATTGTTGGTTTAGTGCAGACCAAGCAAAACCATGTGCTTTGAATTACTTGTTCAATGTTAAAACCATAAAAAGCATCAATCTACTTTGCTCCTCTCAAAATAGAAAAGAGCAAACATTATGCACTCTGCTTATAATTATTATCATTTTTTCTTGTATTTCAGCTAAGAGGCTAGGTCCATCTTTTCCAAAAAAGCCAAAAAGCCGCCACTGTTGTCCACTAATTTTTTTTTTCTATAGGGGTACCCTACCCAAGGGAGAAAATGAGAAGATTCCTTCAAGTTTTTACTTCAGCTGTCGGTTGAATCATAGCCAATTACTTCATAAGCAGAGGTCAAGACAAGTCTTGCAAACCTTTCCCAATTACTTCCTTCTAGCTCTAGCTTGACTATATCTCATATATGCCATAACTCAGATCCCATTCATAATATCTCTCTCAAGCAGTTTGGGAAAACAGCAATCCGAAGCAAGTTCTAAGTACCTCCTCTTTGCTAAATTCTGATAAGGTATGTATACCATATTTCTAAATTTTTCTATTTTGTTGCAGTCCATGAGAACTCAGTTTCATTCTCTTTCTATTTTGTAGTACATGTATGAGGAATATGCACTTCTTTATTCTCCTTTGTGTTTGAAAAATAGGATATTTGTTCTTAAGCTTGTTTCTTGATTGTCCCAAAGCTGTAACTCAGCTAATAGGATATTTGGTAGTTAGAAGTGCATGGAAATATATGGAAATAGCCATTTTCAAATTCAAAGTGCTGATTGATGTCATCTATTTCAGTTTCTTGGACATAAGAATAGAGAAACATATTTTCCAACTTCAAAAGAATTTCAACATGTAAGAGAAATATAATTGGATTTTAATAAAACCCATCATTTTAAAATACCCTTTGAATTTTTAACAACCAACCAAAGTGTAATATTTTAAGAAGTGAAAACGCTATATAAAAACCTCTGGGCTGGCACCCTTCCAGTCATCTTAACGTTGGAAGATCAAAATGAAAATGCAACAATGAAAGAAGCCCGTTTGGAGTATTTATAAATTCTCTGAGGTGCAGAATCTCTTAGTTAATCCTCCTTTGTACTTAAATATTAAAAAATCTAATAAAAACTAAAAAAAGCCAAGATTCATAGACTTCCCGAGCCCGTCATTACAGATGAGTCTGGATAGGATGCGGCTTTTATAATTTTCGAAAATCTTTTTTAAAAATTATATTTTTTCTATATAATTTTCCATCTAGGTCCAAAGAAGATTTAGATCCGGACCTGTCCCATACACAAAATCGATTCCAATTTCATCATCTCATTAATGATACCGGATCCGGTTCTGGTTCCAACTTCTCATTTATGATTCTGGTTTCAGGACTACTATGAACCCGGGATGGAACCAACCCGTTTACAACTTTATCCTTGAAATTAAGACTCGTTTGTATGGAAATGTTCAAAAGATATTTTTGAGATTGCAAGATTTTACCTTTTTATTTGTATTGAATTATATTGGAATCAAATCCATAGAAAGTCAAGTCAAATGAGCTCTACAAAAGAATTATTAAAAAGGCGTGAGGTTAGGGCATCCATGCTCCCAAATTCCATATTACCCCTAAATATTAATTTAAATCTCCCAAAATGATACATGATTTGAATGACTAGGATAATAGCAAAATGGAGGTTATCTTGTGATCTTTTTTTTTTCTTTTCTTGCTTGGGTATAATAATCAATTTCGCACATTCGCCCTAGGAGTCGTGTTACGCAATCAAATCCTTGGAGACCCATCATCAATTTTTCAGTCATGGAAAACCTATAATGTTTGGCCATAATAAATCCCCAGTGAATTGGGCAACATAAAAACTTCATTTTTGAGGATTTTCATATCTGATCCCTCATTTTCCCGGATGTAGTTATTTAATTTTACCAGTTCTCTATGAAATAACTCACAAGCTTAAACTCATTTTTGAGGATTTTCAAATTTAACCTCCCATTTCCTCATGGATAATATTTTAGTGATATAAAAACTATAGAATTTTTTTAAATTCAATTCATGTATGAGTAAAGATAAAAGTGAAATTGATCTTGATGTCAAATCACGGGGAATGAGGGTACGAAAAGGGTGCTTTAGCTCGAATGAGAGCAAGTCTCACTCTAAAATGCGCTGGCTATTTGTTTGGACGACTCTTCTGCACTTGACACTCCCAAAAGCCAAAAGGGATATCCAGATAATTGGAATAAGGCATGGACGGTTCAATTAAAAATCACTGAGTGGCCCACAATCACTATTTCAGCCGACCATACCAATAATGCACAATGGCATCACATGGGTGGGCCCCACTGCTCCAAGCCTACACCAATGTGTCCAGCATATTTATTGGCCTGGAAATGCACATGCATTGACAGGCATAAGCACAGGGCTGTCAGTCTCCGTGCACCATACTACTCAAAGCGCTTGAATGACAATAATGTAAGGTGCCAGGGAATCTAAGATTAGCAGATGGAGCTACACTTGGACGCTTTTCCTCTGCGTGCTGACACCATTAACCGTTGGTTTCTGCACCAATTACCAAAGTAAAAACATATTTCCAGAAGTTCTATCTAACGTATCATTTTTTCCGTATCCTATAAAACTCAGTGCCTATTCATAGTTTGATAATTTACTCTCTCTCTCTCTCTTATCTTGTGGCTAATCCTCACTCTTCTTACCAGTATGGGTGGGAATTTTTTATGCGGCCCATCTTTTGGGCTGGTCCCATTCGCATGTAATTTCATAGAAGTGATTTCTTTAAAAGTTGAAGTAACATAAAAAAGAATTATTTCTTTAAATGATTAAATAATCAAGGCAATCATGTGTGTTATTGTGATAATTTATATCACGTTCGTTTTTTTTTTATGAAGGAGAAAGTAACATGTGGATGAGATACTTTTGCTTGGAAAATGTAACATCCGGAAAGCATTTGTTTTATTCAAGCAAAAGTGTCTCTTCCCCTCAATTCAATTTCTTCCCATCTTTTTTTACCAAAACCAATTTCCTTTTATTTTACACGGACTAATTCTAATGAAACTCAGGCTCGCAAGAAGTGTGAGAATTGAAATTAGTAATCTCTTTAGATTTATCTAATTAATAATCTAAGTCCTTTATATATAAATATTCTCCTTATTTGCTCGATGCAGCCGAATTTCACTTTAATAAGAGTTTATTTCACTTTAAAATTAATTAACTATATGTAAAACATACAAATAAAGTATAAATATTCATATATATATTACACATTATTAATTTTATACTCAATCAGCCAATCTTCAGTGGGATAAACTCTTAATGAAGTTATATTAGGCCACATCAATCTCGTGAGTAGCTCAGTTGGCTTAGGACCACGGTTTGCACTCAGAGGTTGTGGGTTCGAAACTGTACTACTACACTGAGGTCACGGGGGAATTTTACCAGATTTTCTCTCCAGAGCCCGTAGGGATTATTCTAGCTGGCCCAAAAGATTGGGAACTTGCGTTATAAAAAAAAAAAAATTAGGGCACATCTCATTATAAAGGAGGATCATTTATATTAGACGGTTTATATTTTCCCAATGAGTAAGCCTTCTTGTGGTCTGAACCTCAAAGAATATGGACTGGGTGTGCCCTTCGTTGCTCTTCTAATAAGCAAGGGACGTTCATAATCTTAGAGTAACTAGGAATTATCAATTTTGTGCTTTGAATCGTTGGTTTAGTGCAGACCAAGCAAAACCATGTGCTTTGAATTATTTGTTCAATGTTAAAACCATAAAGCATCAATCTACTCTGCTCTTCTCCCAAAATAGAAAAGAGAAAACATTACGCACTCTGCTTATAATTATTATCATTTTCTCTTGTATTTCAGCTAAGAGGCTAGGTCCATCTTTTTCAAAAAAGTCAAAAAGCCGCAACTGTTGTCCACTAAATTTTTTTTCTATAGGGGTACCCTACCCATGTGAGAAACTGAGAAGACTCCTTCAAGTTTTTACTTCAGTTGTCGGTTGAATCACAACCAATTACTTCATAAGCAGAGGTCAAGACAAGTCATGCAAACCTTTCCCAATTACTTCCTTCTAGCTCTAGTTTGACTGTATCTCATATATGCCATAACTCAGATCCCATTCATAATATCTCTCACAAGCGGTTTGGGAAAACAGCAATCCGAAGCAAGTTCTAAGTACCTCATCTTTGCTAAATTCTGATAAGGTATGTACCATATTTCTAAATTTTTCTATTTTGTTGCAGCCCATGAGAACTCAGTTTCCTTCTCTTTCTATTTTGTAGTACATGTATGAAGAATATGCACTTCTTTATTCTCCTTTGTGTTTGAAAAATAGGATATTTGTTCTTAAGCTCGTTGTCCCAAAGCTGTAACTCAGGTAATAGGACTGTTGGTAGTTAGAAGTGCATGGAAATATAAGGAAATAGCCATTTTCAAATTCAAAGTGCTGATTGATGTCATCTATTTCAGTTTCTTCGACATAAGAATAGAAAGACATATTTTCCAACTTCAAAAGAATTTCAACATGTAAGAGAAATATAATTGGATTTTAATAAAACCCATCATTTTAAAATATCCTTTGAATTTTTAACAACCAACCAAATTGTAATATTTTAAGAAGTGAAAACGCTATATAAAAACCTATGGGCTGGCACCCTTCCAGTCATCTTAACGTTGGAAGATCAAAATGAAAATGCAACAATGAAAGAAGCCCGTTTGGAGTATTTATAAATTCTCTAAGGTGTGGAATCTCTTAGTCCTCATTTGTACATAAATATTAAAAAATCTAATAAAATATAAAAAAGCCAAGATTCATAGACTTCCCGAGCCTGTCGTTGCAGATGAGTCCGGATAGGATGCGGCTTTACCCACGGTGACCATCACCATAGGTTAATATTTCTCATAGGATCCCGATTAATTACAGATGTGCTCACCCTCTTACCTGGCCCACCATCCCTATTTTCATTTTATCTTCATGTGTTGTCACTACAAAAAAAATGTCTTAATGAGTCACTTTTAAAGTGTCTTAAAAAGTGCTTTGTGTCGCTTTTCTGATTACTATGCAAGCGTCTTATCTGCCGGCGTCACTAAAAGTTCGTAAAAGCGTCTCAAGAAATCATTTGTTGTGTCAGTTTCTGTTATCAAAGTGACACAGAAAAATGGTTACTTGTGTCACTTTAAAACCAAAAGTGACACTGAAATAACTTAAAAAGCGTCACAAGAAAGATAACTTTGTTGTCTCCCTTTTCAAAAGCAGTGATCAATATGTTATTTTCGGACCAAAAGTGACACAAGTAGTCATCAGTTGTGACAGTTTTCATAGAAGCGAGATACCATCCATTTTAAAAATAAAAATAAAAATGCAATATATACATTACTAATCACTAAACGTGCCTTACAAAAGATGCAAAAAAATATCGATGGCAACATTCAATAAGAACCATTACATTAATTAGAAATTAATTACCATTCACATTAAGGAAAATACTTACTCGTCCATGTACCAAATCAAACAAACTATTCAAAACATAGTCAAGTTGAATCCATCCATAATCCAAACTATTTACATTAACCTTTGAATTCGTTAATCCAAAACCTTTACAAAAGCATCGAAACAAAGGCAAGCTACATTGTAAACAATTTCCGAAAATCCCTAACTAACCAAAATTAACAACCTAATTAGTAGATCCACTTAGCAAAAGTCATTACATCTCTGTTTAATTAAGTTCTACATTCAATAACAATTTGACTATGGCCCACCAGTGTCCTGAGAAGTGCACAACTTGTAGTTTTCCTCTAAACCCAACAATGTCTTGGCTTTGACAAGTCCAGCAGACGATACACCTACCATTCTTCCACAACTAGTTTGGAAAACGGAATTTGAGAAACTACATATCTGATCTGTGGCATGCTGATCCATTCGGTCTGCAAAAGACAGCATTGAGATCAAGTTGTGTGCATAATGAAACCAACAAAAAAACCAAATTCAAGAACGCACAACAGATGCAGATTAGAGCTTAAACCTCCTAAACTCCAAATAAGCTACTGCAAGTTAAGATATACAGAATGAATGAACAATGCAAGGTAACAGTTTAAAGATATACATACTGTATACGAGCATAGTCCATGCTCTAATCTTAAAGATCCTAACTCCTGGAGATGGTAAAAGTTCTCAGAAACTATAATCCATGAGAAAATCTGCACTGTAAAACTGCAATAATAAAAAAGTAAAAACACATGGATACTTGCTAGGAAACAAAAGCCTACCTTCACCTCTGATCCAACAGAAAGTCACAGCAACTATGTTCCATATTAGGCAAAAGATTATTCCTGCAAGTCCATGAAAAATTTGTAGTTTCTTATCCATTGGCAACAAAGAAATTATATCTCAGAAACAACCAATCTTGAAAATGGGAAAACTTTGACAGATCTCTTAGTTAATTTTTCAAAGTTACTGTTAATTGATTGGAATGGTCACAGACTGTCGTCCCTATTAGGACCTACAGGAATTGAGGGACAGGTCCAGCAATTGAGTTTTGAATGACATGCAATGATTAAGATCTTGCTTTTGCTGATTATATAACAATGTAACAACCAAAAACTTAAAAGAGTACCAATGCAATATCACACACACTGCCATTTTGGGAATGGTCATCCTGGCCTGTGGAGGCCTACCTAGTGTGAGGGAGGAGGTGGGGATGGAAGTCTAGGTATGACAAATGTATGTACAAAACTGGTTGCCAAAAGGCGTCAGTTGATCATAAAGATGGCCAATATGAAGTTACTTTTCATGTGTTTAAAATCACAGAAAAATGATCTCCTAAGCAACACTTGTGCAACACTCTATGAGACCAACCTTGGGCCACTAGTAATCAAGGGGATGAGGGGATAGGAAAGTCCTAGATCTATAATGGATTAGGAACAAGGAATACACTAAAAATCAACTTGCAAATTCTGTTTTGTGTGTATTTTAACGCAGAAAACAGTGTAGAAAAGGCCTTTAAAAAGAAGATTTCTTAATGAAGGTTTTAAAACTCAGATTCAGGGCATGACTCAGTCACCCTTGAGTAAAGTCTTATCAGCTTAGTCTGAAACAACTTGGTTGAGTAGACAAAGTCGTACTCAAAGCCCAATTAAAACTAAAAAAAATAAAATGGAATGAGTGACAATTCACAGGAGGTTAGTTAAGTGTAGGTGATTTCCTATATCACAGGCTCTGTCTGGTCCCATAAGTGTAGCTGATTAAGTTTAGAAATGACGTCTCTCATGAGACTTTTCGTGTATGGGAAAATGTTTCCATGAGATGACACCTATCCCTAACATGAACTGAGACAGTCCCGGCCCACATAGGTGTGGGGATCCATCAGACCACAATACATAGATAAGTCAAAACTCTCAGCACTAGTATATAAGTATTCTTTCTCTTTGCATTTTGTCCAACACATTAGTGGCATAGTTGAACTGTGTCAATGTATATACTAAAGACTTTAAGATAAATTCACCATAAGTTTCATAAGAGGAACTCCTCTCAATTTATACATAAAGATATTTCAAATTCAAAATCAAACTAACTCTTATCCTAATCCTAACGATTCTCTAACAATCCTAACAACTCAATATTCTCTAACATTTGAGGTTTGAAAACCTCATTGCAATTGCATTAATTTGTATTTGTGTGTGTATCGAAGAACGATACCAATGTATCAGACTAAGAAATGGAAACCTACATAAACCAATCAAACTTTTAGTCGACGTGATTTAAATTTTTATCTGAATAGCCAGATGCATATCTCATATGTATCTCGCTACCAAAGCCTCTGTTTGCCCAGTAGTAAAACAAATGCTTAAGAGAAATGTGTATGCAGGGCAATCAAACAAGACATGGTTACACACCATTTTTTTTTTTGGGTAGAAACATCTGGTTAATGTTGACATGGTACACATCATGAATACTACATAATCTCTCAAGGATTGGACCTCTTATCCAACACACCATTTTGATGTTTCAAGTCCCAAAAATCATATGACCTACTGTCAGGCTATTTGTTTACTTTCTGCTGAATTCCTAAAATTTACTAGAAACTTAATTATCATTACAAAACCAAACTGATCAAGTTTAGTTCAGTAAATGTTTAGCCGACATCAGTAGAAAAACAAAATAAGAAAAGAAGATGACCTATATAAGAGTAATAAAGTGAAAAACAAACCCAAAGCTGACGGGCATAAGAGTTAAGTCACTGACTCTATTGTTTCAAATCATATTCATAAAATTTGTAACTATTATCTTCAAAACAGAACACATGTTTAAAACAAATGATGCACAGGGTCTACTAAATGATACTGACTGATGCGACTTGCAATTATATCCATCCATATTATATGTAGGAATGTAATGATTGCAGATAAAAACCCTCAATGACAGGGTTTCACAGTGAAAATTAAACCTGTATAGATCCGATCTAGGACACATGGAACAGCACAGTTTTAGCTCCCCAAGATCTTCAGTCAGGTGTTTGACATCCTGAAGGAGGTACCATAACCAATGATTGATCTAGGCTATTGTTTGACAACATGACATCCAACATTCAAATAGCTTACCCCACGCCAAAATCCAATTGAGGCACCATGCGAAATAAACGACTCTTCAATAACCCAATCAAAGATATGTGCTAGAGGAAGATAAGGTAAATAAACATCAAATAAACTCCTAGGTATACCTTTATAAAGGAATAAATCCTTGGATGAAGTCGATAAACTCGAGTCGGATCTTATCTATTTCTTTGGTGGTGTATGTCTTTATGCTGGCCAACTCCTTAACCTGTTTCGAGAAAAAGCAAGTTAGTGTAGTCATTAGTGTAAGAAAACTAGCTAAGGAACTTTTACTCATTCTTTTGTGTAAGAAAACTAGCTAGTGTAATTAAACTTCCATCCCATTCTTTTGTTTTTCTCTTTCTTTTTAATAGAACTTTCAATTATTGAGCAAAAAAAATATATTTATTTATTTGTGTATAACTATTTATTTCACCTTGCGTTTGAGCGATTTACCGGCATCAATAAAAAAGTGTCGCATAAATCTCATCACGTAATAACCACATACAATTCCGTCTCCTTGTTGTGGGCACTGTGGACAAATGTCATATAGACAATTAGTAAGAGTAACAAACCTTGCATCTTCATTGCATAAATAGGTATGCTTACCGTCACATACTCCCAATCTGGGTTCGGATTTAACCTTCTTGGCTTTCCAGAAGACAAGTTTGATATTTGAATTGCTCTAAAAATCCCAAGAAATTATCGTCAAGGAAAATAAAATATATACACTAAGGGGAAAAAAATAAGAGATAGAGATACTTTACGTGTTCACTTCAAGTTTAAAAGTTGGATCTGGCTGCTTTCCTAACGAATCCAACCAATAGACTTGCATTTCTGTTAAGACAATGACGATCAAAACCCAATGCCCTCTACAGCCAATCAAGTGAAAAAACAAATTACGTTAATATATTTTATTATTGTACTAAAGTAAAATGATGTCTAACAAATAAATACTGAAAAGCACTTACCCTGGGTTGTAAGGAATTACAAGAGCTCTATCACCATGTTCCTGTGCCAAGGACTGGATGTATCTACTCTTATCATCTTTCTTTGTATGACGATTAAAACCTGCTGGAGATCCAAACGCGTACTTTGTTCGACCAATGCAATCAGTTGCATACAAGTATCTCATGTATGTGATGATGCAACTGGCATTTAATTCTCTCCTGTAGCAAACATCTAACAACTCATCCCTTGTGACTCTTATAGCATCAATCTCGTCCAAAAACAGAGTTCCAATCATTGGAACAGTTATAACATCGTTCTTTCCCATCCGGTTTTTCACAGATTTAGCAAAACTTGAACACCGACTATTATTACTGACATCATCAGGTGAATCATCCTCTTCCTATAAAGATGAAGTTAATAAAATAAAGTAAAAGAATGCTCATTATATTGCAAGACTGTATGAATGTAAAACTATTATTGTTTCTACAAGGTACCTCATCATCCTCGAGTATAACAAATTCCTTAGGCCAAGCTACAAATGAATTGATAGCATCTTTAACATAAATCAGCCCAGCGTTGTCATTTGGAATGGGAAGAGGAGCATCATGACATATAGCTGTATTGATAGAGACACACACATTTGACTCCCCTAAAGGCACGTTGTGAACATATTCTTTTGTCCCATTCCTCGGACGAATATTACCTTCAGCAACAATGTTATCTATAGACTGCAACGCTAACTTACAACGTTGGGTCTGTAACAGACAAGAAAATGAAAGCTTATAAGGGATTTGTTAGTTACATAGGTTATTTACCACTTAAGTTGGATTATTGACAAACATATACCTTTCTATCTTTAGATTTAAGTGTTGAAGATGTGAGAATGCCTTTCCCTTTATCAACTATCTTTGCCTTTTGGTTTCGATCTGCCACAATCCGTTTCTTTGCCTTTGGCTTTGAAGATACCACAATCTATTTTAAAGTCAATGACAAAAGAGTGTTCTCAAAGAACGTATAAAATTGGGAACACAAAATATGGAAATGAAAATTGCTACCTGTTTTCCACATGATCTATGTGCTGCAGATCTCATTAATGCGTGCTCTCTGTTATCACTCTTAGCACTCTTAGCACTATTAGATGCCACATTTTCTGATAGTCGTGGCGTGTCCATTCCTTGTTGCCTAAGAAGCTCAATTATGGTTTCATTCAGTGTTGATGAGCCACTTGATGTTGTTTGTTTAAGCAACTCTATTATTGCTACTTTCAGTGTTTGATTCTCTGCTTCCAACTTCTCAGTATGTTTCCTTGATCCACGTCTAGGGAGATTGAAGTATGTAGTTGGAGTGTAGTACATACTAGCCCCCCTAACGCGTCCACTTTGCTCCGGAGTTCCCAAGGCCATTGTAAGTATATCATTGCTTCCTTCTGTAATCAAAGTTCCTTCTTCTTTCTTTTTTTTCAGTTCATCCTGTGAGACAATTGAAAAATAAAAAGTTAAAAAAAAACATTACTCCAAGAGAGGTAGCCCCCACTGTTGGGTCGTTATTTTGTGATTCTTACTCGATCATTTTAATGAGCACTTACAATATAAGCAAAGAAAATGACATAGAACCTTGATATATGCTAGTATGAAGAACTATTGACTTAAACATTAAATCCAAACTTACTATCTTTCCAGACATCTCCCTCAAAGAATCATCTGTATATTCTCCGTTTTTATCTTGTCGAGCTAACAGCCATAACTGAGATCTGTCAAGTTCTTCAATGGGCATCCCTGCATCTTTCTATGTTCAATAAAAACCAAATAATCAGATAATAAAAAACTAGTTAATGTATACGTATATATTAATAAAAATGATATAAGAAACTTATAAAGATTTACTACCAGCTTATCTTCAAGGCCAGCATAACCTGACTTTCCTAGTCGATGGTTGTATACGTTCACCATCCTTCTTGCTAGTTGAACCTTACTAAATTCCTAATAGTTCCATAAGTAAAAGTACTAGTTAGTCATATATTATTATATTGGCCAACAAATCCTAATGAAAGCAGGTACAACAGATGATGCCTGGTTGGGAAAAAAGAAAGAAAGCATGTAGAACACATATACCTGGAATTCTGCTGATAACCTCAGCTGGACAAACTTTTCCCAATCTGGTTGCTTGATATCGGGATACATTTCAGGTGCTTGTACTAGCGCTTCAGGTTCGTCTATGAAAGGTCTAATAAACTCCCTTGTCAGATAATTCTTAAACTTCCTCCATATTTTACCACATTGTTTTAGAGCTGCCTTCCTAAATTTTGGATCTATAATGAACCTTCCCTACAAATAAAATGTCGTCGAACTTTGACTTACAAGTAAGAGAACACAACATTTTAAACTATAAAGAGAAGAAAGTTTAAGGATTACCAGTAAGCCCTCCCATACATCAGCTTTTATTCTCTTATCCACTTTTGGCCAAGTTGGCCATTCAGCAAGTGGAACATTAGCTTTCACTTGAGTGCCTGCCCAACTAGCAAAGTCTTTTCGCACCTTTTTATTTATTGGCACACCGTGTTCATCTAACGCAACTTCAACTTTCACACCATTCCAACCCTTATTTAAATCATGTTTAACTGTTTGACCTCTAACGTTAGGCTCAACGTCATTGGCAGATTTCTTCATTTTATGTCTCCTCTTTCTTTTCTTAGGTGCTTGAATATCCCGTTCCGGATCCATAGAAAACTGTTACAAAGGCAGACACATGAGTACATAAGGCTAGAAAGAATGATGTTTCCAACAAATAATAAAAATTAATGCATGACTTAAACTTACCTATCATCAGCAAACCAAACCAAAATAATATCGGCAAAGCAAGCAACACTAATCGAGTATGCAAAAATGAGAATGTAGAGCTATCAGATATATGAAAACCAAACCAAACCATAGCTTTTGTTATAATGGAGTACCAGTAAACAATGAAACTCAAGATTTATTGTTGTCAACCCAAATCCCCTCCTCACAATCTACTCGCATGTAAGCTGACTGAGATTCATCAGTTCCATCAGAAGATTCGATATTTGGCAATTCTTCGACACAAGTGTTTTCTTCTATGTTGCCCTCAATAAGGTTGTTGTCGTCATGATACATCTTTACAGGAGATTCTTCAACAACTGACCAATCGGGATCTAGTTGATCAGCAACATAGAAAATTGGCTTTACTTGAGATGCTAAAATAAAGGAATCAGACTTATGGCCAACTCTTTTAAGATCAACCAAGGTGAAGCCCATATCATCTGTCTTGATGCCATTCTTACTGTCAACCCAATCACACTTGAACACTGAAACCTTGAAATTAGTATAGTCTAGCAGCCATATTTCATCAATTACACCGTAAAACCCCATGCTGGAAAATACAGGGTTTTGATCCTTTGAACTTGAAACTTGGGGGGTTGTCGCCATCAAACTGACTCCACTGTTTTGATTAACTCGCGAAGCATCACGTTTTCTTGTGCAAAAATGATGACCTTTAATTACATACGTAGAGTATTTCAAAACACGTGGCAATGGTCCCTTTGAAATCCACCTCAAAACTTCTGACACATTGTTATTAGCCATGCCCCGCTCGTGTAAAACCTATATTGTTTAAGAAGCTTAGTCAAATTTTTTTGAGGCATACAATACATAAAAGACATTCAGGTAATCATATACCCTTCTTTTGAGCCAATCATTAAAAGAACGGTTATGCTCTTCCTGTAACCATGTCGGTTTTCTAGCCTTGCGGGGATTGTGTTCCTTTAAGTAGATCATGTGCTCCCTATCATATGTCAGTACGAAATCACATTGTTAGCTATCAAAACCCATCAATATATTATTTTATTTGTTTAATTAAAGAACTAAAAATCCTTACTCAATATAAGGTTGAACAACTCCTGTGTTTTGCAAGACATAATGATGTGCCTGCTCCAAGGCTTTGCTATCAGCTGCAATGAGTTCACCACCTGACGGATGCCTCCCATTTTCTACCAAATCAGTGGTAATAATTTCCAAGGAGGTATGAACTCCTACTGCAGCTAACCCAGGTAAGAATTCACTCATAAATTCAATTGCTTCTTCAGCGATATAGTTTTCAGCTATACAAGCTTCCGGTCGAGCTGGGTTTCGGACATAACTCTTTAACACCCTCATGTACCTAAAGAGTTACTAAAGAAAACAGTGATAAATTGTGCATAAGTTTCATGCATAATAGAAATGACCAGATAAGTAATCAATGTACCTCTCAAATGCGTACATCCATCGGAAGAAAACAGGACCACCAACTTCAACCTCCCTAACAAGATGAAGTGGTAAGTGAACCATGATATCGAAAAAAGATGGTGGGAAATACTTTTCCAGCAAACATAATGTGATCACGATATCATTCTGAATTTCAGGCAATCTTTTCACATCTACTACTCTCGCGCAAAGATCTTTGAAGAAACGACACAACCTAATAATTGCATTTCTCACATGACTTGGCAAGACAGAACGTATTGCCACAGGAAGTAGTTGCTGCATCAACATGTGACAGTCATGTGACTTCAAGCCATGCAATTTCAGATCTTGCATTGAAACAAGGGGCTTGAAATTTGAAGAGTATCCTTCGGGGACTTTCAACTCGTGCAAGGTTTTGCATACTCTAGTCTTTTCAGCTTTAGATAATGTGTAACATGCCGGGGGTAAGTATGTTCGCTTCTCACCAACCTTTGGGGCCAACTCCATCCTTAAACCCATCTCCTGCAGGTCAAGACGACTCTTAAGGTGGTCCTTTGTCTTATTTGGAATGTTGAGTAGAGTACCAATCACACTATCGCATACATTCTTCTCGATGTGCATGACGTCCAAGTTATGTGGGAGAGGTGAGTACTCCCAATACGGAAGATAAAAAAAGATGGATTTCTTGTTCCAGCATTTCATAACACCATTATCTCCTTTATTAACTTCTTGTGTTGACTTATCTTTCCCCCAAGAGACTTTGATCCCATCAACTTTGCTTCGTACTTGCTGCCCATTCAATCGTTCAGGTGCCTCCCTCAACTCCTTCTCACCGTTAAAGGCCTTTTGTTGCTTCCGATATGGATGATGCCGAGATAGAAATCTTCTAGTGGATGTGTATACATTTTTTCCACAATGTTTCAACCTATACGAAGATGTCTCTTTAGCACAAACTGGACAAGCAAAGTAGCCTTTAACAGTACACCCAGAAAGATTACCATAGGCTGGAAGATCGTTGATCGTCCATAGCAATACGACTCTCAGTAGAAATGACTCCTGCTTGTAGGCATCAAAAACCTCTACCCCTGAATTCCATAAAGTAATTAAATCATCAATTAAGGGAGCTAAATAAACGTCAATGTCTTTTCCAGGTTGTTTTGGACCTGATATCAGCATTGTCAACATCATGAACTTTCTCTTCATGTAGAGCCAAGGTGGGAGGTTGTAAGTTACCAACATCACAGGCCATAAACTGTACTTACTGCTAAGATTATTATATGGGTTGACTCCGTCCGCTGAAAGTGCAAGGCGGAGATTTCTCGATTCAGCACCAAACTCAGGCCACCTATTGTCTACCAACTTCCAAGCTTGAGCGTCTGCTGGATGACGTAGTTTTTCATCCACCAATCGCTCATTGGCATGCCATGTCAATGACTTCGCTGTTTCCGCAGACTGAAACATCTTTTTAAATCTTGCAATAGGTGGAAAGTACCACAAAACTTTAGCCGGAACACCTTTAGTTTGGTCGGTCCCATTTTTATTTTCCTTGTATCTTGATACTCCACAAGTTGGGCAAGTAGTTCTATTCTTATTTTCATCACCCCTGTAAAGTATACAATCATTGGGACAAGCATGGATTTTTTCATATTTCATCCCATAAATTGACAATGTCTTTCTAACTGCGTGCATGCTAGAAGGCATCAAATTACCTTCTGGAAGCATCTCTCCTAAGGCTTTCAACAAATTCGTAAAACTTGTGTCAGTCCAACCACCTTTCGCTTTCAAATTAAACAACGTTACAATAGCTGATAACTTCGTAATCTTTGTACAACCTTCATACAAAGGAGTCTCAGCATCTTCAAGAAGTTCTTGAAATTTCTTAGGATTAGCCTTATATTGTTTATCTACAGCCTCTGCCATTTCCTTCATTTTTGTAGCATCGAGGGGGGTTTCATCGAGGGGGCTCTTCGTATTGTAGGGCTGATGGGTGTTCTCATGTGTAGGAACACTTGAAAAATCAGAAGCCAGATGCCTTTCCCCATGATATCTCCACAGAACATAAGTTATGTCGATACCATGTCTAAAAAGATGATTTCTTACTTCCTTCTTAGTTAACTCATGGAGATTCCCACAGTCTTTGCATGGGCAGCGTATATAACTTTCTTCATCCTTAGCAAAACTAAGAAGATTGTTAACCCCTTCAATGTATTCATTCGAATTTCTCAGCTTGGACATCCAAGACTTGTCCATTCCAAATTAACAAAAATCCTGAAATTCTAAAACAACAAAATTTTCAAGAAAATCACAGACATATAATTCTTCGTAGCCATGACATGTAAGCACCCACCTAACATCTGTACTATTTAAAATGGAAAAAGAAAAAACTGAATGTGTCTCTTGGAAAGATGTTCTTGTTGTCACATACACCAAAAGCAATGACAAAGAGTGGATTCAGATTGGATGGTTAAGTTGTAAACAATCTGAGAAAAAGACTTAAAGCAGTTCCCTCTTTATTCATCTTGCTTTTATACAAACTGGTGCAAATTTATTGTATTCTAAGCAATTATTCAGAACTGTTGGAGGTATGGACCACAAGGGTAAGTTATTTATCTTATAGACCCCTCATAAAAAATTTATGAGTGACATTCAACAGTGTTCTATATCATAAAATAACATAAAGACCACAATGGTAAATTCTTTTTTACTAACCGTGACACTAGTGCCAAGACTAATGGCAAGATCACCGCGTTTATTAAGGGTCAAACCTGTGCAGAATTATTGTCTGGGCTATAAAATTCCCATTACAGCAAAAATAACTTGAGTCTAGGATGCACAATTCAAAGAAATGAAGCAGAGATGACATAAAAAAATCACTGTGTAATACTATACTATTGATTTTATTTCACTGCACCCATAAATTGCCAGTGCACTATAGTATTGTTCTGTTACACCTAAGAAGCACGGCACTGACATGATCATCAAAAAGTTAAATAAATAAATAAAATAAAAAATAAAAATAAAAAAATACATTGGAGAAACATAAGTATTGATTCAAATGGAGAAATAACAAATCAAAATAGAATGTTGCTCATAAAAGAGTGCATTTGGTTATGCTTTGTATGTTTTGGCGGTACATATGGATATTCGTTCTGTTATTCGCTTGAAGGATGGAGTAGAAGTCATAAACCAAATTAGGTTGGATGCTATCTTCATCCTTTACTTCCTTAAATTATTACAGAGCAATTTCCAGTTTTCAAACAGCCTAAATGAGGACCGAATAGGTTACCACACATTCTGCTAAAAACATTCAACAAATTTGGGATACATGGAAACGCACCAATGGCAATGCCGGATCACAAATTGCTACTAAAAAGCATCAAAATGATCCAAATACAGAATCAAGAAGCACGGCACTGACATGATCATCTAATCCTGAGATGGAAACCCACCTACTCAGCACTTGTAAAGACTGCAAAAGATAAAAAAAATTTTACTACCTTTTGGATCTGAATCTAGGGGTTGAGAGAGAGAGAGGCGTGCCTTGGAATGTAGCTGATAACCATCGTCTACATCCCCCCTACCAAGGAACCCACTCCCACAATCCACCCCCAAAATCTCCCAGCACCATGGAACCCACTCCCACAATCCAGCAGAAACCCTAAATCTCCATACCCAGACAGTAGAAACATATATAGCTGAAAGAAGAAGAAGTAGAGAGAAGAGCAGAGAGGGACAGAACAGAGATATGGGGAAAGAGAGAGAAAGCAGAGAGGGAGCAGAGAGTTGGGGAGCGAGGGAGAGAGAGAGAGAACAGAGAAGAAGGAGAGAGGAGAGGGGGAATGGTGCATGCGCAGTGTGTGCGGAGTGCAGAAAGAGGGAGGGGTGTACCTGGTGCAGGGACGGCTCGAGGAGGCGGAAGAAGGTGTTGCGTGTGGGCCGGGGCTGCTGCTGCCTGTGTCTGGCGGAGGAAGATAATGGAGCAGGTGGGTTTGGTGAGGAGAGAAGAGAGAAGGAGGTTGGATGGCTGATGATGGAGATGGAGATGGAGATGGAGATGGGAGGCTCGCGGATGATGCGCAGGGTTGTGTGAATGGAGACGATGCAGGGGAGGATTGGAGATCGCTGATCGTTGGGGTATGTGGGCGCCAAAAGGTAGTGAGGTATGGAGGGAACGAATTAAGGGATGGGATATACTATATACGATGGAGGGAACCCAAAAATTATCACTCGCCCAATTTCATGTGTCACTTTTCATTCCTATTTCATAAAAGAAAATAACAAACAAACTTCTTGTGTCACTTTTCTTTAGTGGGGAAAACCCATAGATTTGTTTTGTGTGTCGCGTTATAGAAAAGTGACCTAACAAACGCCCTCCTAGTTTACTCCTCCTCTAAAGTGACACATCAGACCATACTGTGTCACTTTATTGTAAAAGCGACACAAAAGCTCATTTCAAAAGCGAGACTAAAAGTCCTTTTTTTTGTAGTGTGTTTGGTCACACATCACATCATATTGACAAATTCCGTCAGCTCCGTCTTCTTCGTGTGGTAGAGCCTAAGTGGCTTTATCGATCAAACACTGGCACAATTTGCTGTTGTCTGTCATCCAAATGTAATATACTATAGTTTATATCTCTTCGTTTGTTACAAAAAAGGAAGTAATAGATGTAAAGCATTTTCTTTATTCAACCAAAAGTATCTCTTCCTCTCCATTGAATTTCTTCCGCCATTCTTTTTAACAAAGAAACAATTTCTTCCTATATTACACAGACAACTTCAAATGGGACTCAGACACTCAAGATGTACCAGAATTACAATGAGAAATCTCATTAGGATTTATTTAATTAATAATTTAGACCCCTACATAAAAATATTTCCCTCATATGTAGATGTGGTCAAATTTTATTTTAATAATATTTATTTCAAGAATGGAAATCTAAGGTAACGTTTAGTTCGCTGTAATGAAGGTCGGAATGGAATGGTCATTCCAGCGTTTGGTTCATAAAAAAGTAGCGGAATGACCATTACTTCCGAAATCCGATTCCTTTATGTGAGGGAATCATCATTCCATTGGAGATGGGAAGGAATGACCATCCATTCCTTCCTCGCTTTTTGTCGAGACCAAAATATCATTGTTTGACATCTATCTCTATTATAAAAAAGACAATGTTGCATGGTTTTTTCACCACACCACTGTGAGGCCCACCCAAAATATTATAATAAAATATAATCATATGTTATTATATTATAATAATAATAATATAATATCTATACCCTAATAATCTATCTCATACAAACTTTTTCACTAACCATTGTGGGGCCCACTCCCAAATATTATAATGTAATATAATAATATATTATTTTGAGAAATTACAAACTTTTTCACTACACCATTGTGGGGCCCACCCCCAACTTTTTCACAAACAATTTAATGTAACAGGAGAATCTAACAAGGGTATTTTAGTCAATCTTATGTAAATTTAATTCCATTCTGGGCATCATTCCAGCATACCAAACGCAGGAATAAGAATCAGAATTCTATTACTGGGTTGATTCCTCAGCGTAACAAACGTTGGAATGGAAATGACTATTCCTGCCTCATTTCATTCCAAACTCATTCCGGTCTCCATTCCATTCCTGCCTACAACCATTCCAGCGACCCAAACGCTGCCTAATATTTTCAATCTATCCGTACACTCGGTCACCATTAACCATTAATTTCTGCTCCAAATTCCAAAGTAGAGAAATATTTGCAGGTCTATCTAATGTATTATTTTTTCGATATCCTGTAAAACCTGGCGCCTATTCCATAGATTGATAATTTACACTCTCTCTTTTATCTTGTAGCTAATTCTCACTCTTCTTACCAAAATGAGTGGGAATTTTTTATCCAACCCATCTTTTGGGAGAGTGGATTGACCTTGGGCACGAGAAAGGGAAGAGGGGCGGTGGCTATGTTGGGGAAGAAGGAGAAGGGCTTGAGCAAGCCCTAGGGTTTAAAAAGGGTTCTTTGTCTCTCGCTTGACTGGGTCATAAACTCGGTTGAGCGAGTTTAGGTTCCGTCTTGGGGGCGAAGACATGCCCTGAGTGCTCGCTTGAACCAAAAAGTTGCTTGGTCTAGCGAATTCTCGCTCTGCCTGGGGTTGAAATGATGTACTGGCATACCACATTTTTTTGGGCATTTTTGACTGATTTGGCCCATTCTAACCATGAAACAAAGGTAAAATTTTGAAAACCAAATCGATCTTTGTTCATAAAAATATATCCACATGACTGGAATGATTAATTTTCAAGACCAAAGTATGAAAATTCTTCATGCAATCACTGAATTCTTCAAAATCTTGAAAATCACAAAATTAAAGTGACACGATATTCAAAGATCAAGTCATGTGAGTGTGTGCCGAAATGCTCCCCCTAAATCTCACACATATATTTTTTTTTATTCATTTTTCATCATAAATCACTATTTTTTTTCTTTTTATGGTATTCTGATTTGCTCTCTCCCCGTTTTTTTATTTTTAGATCATTCATCGATATGAACTTTCATTGGCGACTTTCACACTAAAAAGTATGATAGCCCTCTCTAATGATACAATTTTCGTTTTAGTCATATGGTAGCTATCACACATACTCTTAGGTAGCCGGCCTACTACTCCGGTTAAAAAAAAAAAAATCCTTTTTCTTTTCCGCCCTTCTTTTATTTATTTTTTATTTTTTTAATATTTGGAAGAGCATCCATAGTATGAGAATAAGCATGCAATAAAATCCGAATATCTTGCACTAAGGTTAATGAATAAAAAATGAAGAAAAGACACTTAATCACATGCCAAGTTGTCGCGACCCCGGAACGGATCCCGGGCCCGCGACGTTGGTGTATGATGCTTTCCCATAGGTTCCCGCGGTGAGGATTCCCAAAGACACGCGGAATCTGACTCACACGTACATGATTGCGGAAGCGTGTAGCAAAACACATCGAGAGAAGCACCAATAAAATATTTAAGTGCTATCACAATAATATACAAGACAAGGTATCAAAGGAAGAAGTTAAAATTGGCATTCCCATCATATAGTTCAAGTTATAGGTCTAGCACAAAAGTAAATTAAGTTTTGTTACAAATCCAATAGAGAGGCCAACAGAGGCCAATACACTACTCCAACGTAAACAAAAGAACCCCAAGACAAACGGTGACGAATCTCAAGAACCACCCGATGTCTAGACGACATCATCGGGCTGCCACTCTCTCATAGGGGTTGGCTCGCAAGCCTCCTCCTGACGCTCCTCCTCACAGGTAACGTCTCCTGCACCTGGGCACCAACAAACAAGGGTCAAACACGACGGTTTGGCAGGTAATCACTTTAGGTACGAACATGAACAATAAGAATTTAGGAAAACATGTAAGCAAATACTTGACTGAAATACTACAATAACTGAAACACACTTTCGAAACTTCATAACAAAACTGGTTTATTGAAACAAAACTAGCATGGGTACATAATATATCATGAATAGTTACAATCCACAAAGAGCCCATCCTTTCTCTACCATTTATATAATGGAAAGAGCAAGCACGCACGACAAGCACGATATACATAATATAAGCACGACACGATTTCCCACAAAGACGGGAATCCCGGCTGCGGAACCGGACACGCACGATGTGTAATAAATACACGACCAGTCTGCAGACAGTCCACATGTTTAAAGACCCCCAGACAGTGGATCAAACCGAAAGGGCAGTCTAAGCTCAGTGGTGTTCACTTAATTCATGAATGCACAAAACACGTAAAGCACGATCAAAACACGTCGAGATAAAAAGGGGGAATCCACTTAACAAAACACGACAAGCACGACTAGCAAGAGGCATAATTAATATGCATAACACGCTTATGGAGTGACCCCCCTCAAAACGGAATTCACGTACGAAATCTTTCAAGCATGTGTTAAGAATATTAATTGACCTTTGTGTAATTGGAACCCAAATGTCGGGATATATACATATAAATTGGTGTCCCCGAAGTTAGATGACATTTTGGAGTTACATCCACACAATGTCAAGACAAAACCCTTAACATAGTCTAGTTTTTAACCCTCAAGAAAAATACAGAAACGAAATAAATCTTCCTTCTGAATCGGCCATGTTCGCTCGAGCGAACTTCCAAGGTATTGGCCCTTCGCTCGAGCGAGACCGTTCGTTCGAGCGAACATCGCAAGGTGTAGACCGTTCGCTCGAGCGAATGTTGGCTCGAGCGGATATTAAAATGCGTTCGAACGGATAGCTCTCTGCCTCGCTCCAAACCAAGCAGTGGCTTGGTCGCTCGAGCGGACCCAGGGGTCGCTCGAGCGAACAAGCTGCTGCTTGTGCTCGTTGAGTGCAGAAATTTCCCTTCTTGTGCACATCTTTCACTACATTCTTCTTCTCCTTCTCATCCATCAATCACACATAATCCCTTGAGCCTTCATGCTCACCAAGGGTTTATTCCATCATTCCAACCATCCAAATCAAATGAAAACAAACCAATGAAGCTTGAAAATAATTCATATGCAAAATTTCTAAAAATAACATTGCAATCAAAATACACATGCATCATTTCCTATAGAGATTACTTGCCTTGACCAATGCTAACAATACTCCTCTTCAAGCACTTCCTCAAGCTAAACACACACTACAAAACCCAAGAGAAAACCACACAAAACTCAACCAAATGGAACAAGGAACCCATTTAACAAAAAGGGTTTGTAACTATGAAAAACATGATCTTCAAGGAACCAAAAGACTTCATGAAATACAAGGATTGAAGCTCTTACCTAACAATGGCCAAACAAGAAGAGATGAAGAAGATGATGAGCTTGTCTCACAAGAAACTCCAAGAAATTGGTATCAATGGAAAGCTTGTAAGAAGAGGAAGAAGGTGATAAGCTTGGAATTCTATTTGGAGCTCTCTAGCCAAAGCATGCAAGGGTAATGAAGAGGAAGAGAAAAAGGGTTTCCTTGCCCTAGCTTAAGAGATTGCAGAGATTTGGTGAAAGTGAATGGAATGAGAGGGAGATGGGGCTTTAGTGAGGTTAATGGGCCCCAAATGACTTGGACTTTGAAACGGTCAGAACATGAGCTTATGGACCTCGGATGACTTCGACGAAGAAGAATAAAACGATCGTCGAAATATCTAGTTTCCAAAAAGTATATTTTTGACATGGTTTTGAGATCTCGAAAATTGTGTCCAGATTTGTGCAAGAAAGACAATTTTACCCTCTTTGGGCCGAAACATGGGTTTTTGGGCTTCAAACATGAATGAACTTAACACGAAAGTTGTAACACATAAAAAGATCATTCAAATGAAATCAAAATCACACTCACACGGAAAACGATACGATCTTCCCAAGCTTACACGTGCACCCAGGCCTTCCTGAGTGTGTCTGACTAATACTAAACGTTCTTAAAATTCTCAAAGCTATATATTCAGGACTAAAACTAATGACTTCTAACCCAACCATAACTAAACCCACTTAGAACTAAACACATACTAATCGCACACTAATCAAACTGGTCTGGGTCGGGGTCTAACATCCTCCACCCCTTAGGATATTTGGTCCTCCAAATAAATCAAACAATTACCTCTGGTAAAAGCTGTGGATACTTCCTCTGCACTTGTTCTTTCAATTCCCAGGTGGCTTCTTCTGGTTCATGATTTTCCCAAAGTACCTTGACCCAATGAATAGTCCGATTCCTCAATTCTTGCTCTTTGGTGTCAATGATCTTGATCGGTCTTTCCACATACGAGGCATCCTCTCGAATTTCCAAAGGCTCATGCTGTAGAATGTGTGCAGGACTAGAGACATACTTCTTGAGCATAGAGACGTGGAAAACATTGTGTACCCCGGAGAATTCCGGCGGTAACGCAAGTCTATAAGCAACATCTCCAATCTTGCTCAAAATCTCATACGGACCAATAAACCTTCTAGACAACTTGCCTTTCTGTCCGAATCTCAAAGTCCCTCTAGTAGGTGAGACTTTCAAAAACACCTTGTCACCTACTTGAAACTGCAATTCCCTTCGGCGAGTGTCTGCATAGCTCTTCTGCCTACTTCGGGCGATCTTCAAACGTTCTTGAATCAGCTTGACCTTGTCACTTGTCTCTCCAACTATCGTCGGTCCATGAAAACTACGTTCACCGACTTCTTCCCAGCAAACAGGAGTTCTGCATCTTCTACCATAAAGTGCCTCGAAAGGTGCCATACCAATGCTAGAGTGGTAACTATTGTTATAGGCAAATTCACAAAGAGGTAAGCATTCATCCCACTGAATCTTAAAATCCAATACACAAGCGCGCAACATGTCCTCGAGAGTCTGTATTGTCCTCTCTGACTGACCATCTGTCTGAGGATGATATGCAGTGCTGAACTGGAGCTTGGTACCCATTGACTCATGAAGAGTTTTCCAAAACTTCGAAACAAACATACTATCTCTGTCTGAAGTAATGGAGACGGGCTGACCATGCTTACTAACAACCTCATCAACAAATAACTTCGCCAATGGTGCCATATGCATCATGTTCCCTGTCTTCATCGGAATGAAGTGTGCAGACTTCGTCAGACGATCTACAATAATCCAGATTGCATTGTTTCCCTTCTTGGTATTAGGCAAACCGGAGACGAAATCCATGGTGATGTGCTCCCATTTCCACTCCGGAATCTCTAAAGGTTGTAACAAACCTGGAGGCTTCTGATGCTCTGCTTTGATCAACTGACAAGTCAGACAGCGAGACACAAAAGCTGCTATCTCTCTCTTCATGTTGTTCCACCAAAATCTATTCTTCAAATTATGGTACATCTTCGTGCTACCCGGATGCATAGAATACCTCGTGCTGTGAGCTTCATTCATTATCTCACTCTTCAAATCGTCCACATTTGGCACACACAACCGGTCACGAAAGTACAATATCCCATTCACCATCTGGAAATCGGGACGTTCTGCAATAACTTCCACTATCTTGGCCAAGTCTGGGTCTTGCAACTGATTTTCCTTAATCTTTTGGATGAAGGTAGGTTCTGATACTGTCATGTTTGCTAACATCGCACCCAATCTCAGGGTTTGCACTTCTACACCCAACTCTTCAAACTGCAGTAAAACACCCATTCCTCTCAAGCTAGCCATAACCACTGACTTTCTGCTCAAAGCATCTGCTACCACATTCACTTTGCCTGGATGGTACTTGATTGGAAAATCATAATCTTTGATATACTCCATCCACCTCCTCTGTCTCATGTTCAAATCCTTCTGTGAGAACAAATACTGCAAACTTCTATGATCTGAATGGACCTCAAATTTCTCTCCATAGAGATAGTATCTCCACATCTTCAATGCGAAAACAACTGCTGCCAACTCTAAGTCATGAGTTGCATAGTTCTTCTCATGGTCCTTCAACTGCCTTGAGCCATACGCAATCACCTTGCCATCTTGCATCAACACACAACCCAGTCCCACATTCGAAGCATCTGTGTAAACAATAAATCCACCGTTTCCCGAAGGTAATGTGAGGATTGGGGCTGTGGTTAACCTTCCCTTCAACTCTTGAAAACTGATTTCACACTGGTCAGTCCACACAAATGGGACATTCTTCCTGGTCAACTTCGTCAACGGGGCTGTAATGGACGAAAAACCTTGAACAAATCTCCTGTAGTAGCCTGCTAAACCCAAAATGCTTCTAATTTCTATCACACTGCTTGGCCTAACCCAACTAACAACTGCCTCTATCTTGGCTGGGTCAACTGCTAAACCTTCTCTGGAGATGATGTGGCCTAGAAAAGCCACTTGCTCTAACCAGAATTCGCACTTACTGAGTTTTGCATAGAGCTGGTTGTCTCTCAAGAGCTGCAACGCTGTCCTCAAATGTTCTTCGTGCTCCTTCTTACTCTTAGAATACACAAGGACATCATCAATGAACACTACTGTGGAGTGATCCAAGTAAGGTGCAAAGACCTTGTTCATCAAAGCCATAAAGACTGCAGGTGCATTAGTCAAACCAAAGGGCATCACCAAGAACTCATAGTGCCCATATCTTGTTCTGAAGGCTGTTTTCTGAACATCTAAGTCTCTAACTCTCAACTGATGGTACCCGGACCTCAAGTCTATCTTGGAAAAATAGGCTGCTCCTTGCAATTGATCAAACAATTCGTCTATCCTTGGTAAAGGATACTTGTTCTTCACCGTCACATGGTTCAACTTCCTGTAGTCTATGCACATTCTCAAACTTCCATCCTTCTTCTTCACAAAAAACACCGGTGCTCCCCACGGTGAAACACTTGGCCTAATAAAACCTTTGCTCAATAAATCCTGCAATTGGAGCTTTAGCTCACCCATTTCTGCTGGAGCCATCCTGTATGGTGCAATCGAGATCGGAGCTGTCCCTGGAAGGAGTTCAATCGTAAACTCAACTTCTCTAATTGGTGGTAAACCCGGGATTTCTTCTGGAAAAACATCCGGAAATTCACACACAATGGGGATATCCTCCACCCCTTGGGACTGTTTATCCTCCGTGATAAACGCAATAAATGCTTGGCATCCACTCTGCACCAATCTGCTAGCCTTCAACACTGAAATAAACCCTGCCTGAGGTTTCCTCCTGTTCCCCTGAAATATCAACTCTGCCTGTGGCCCTTGGAATCTGAAAGTGATGGTCTTGCTAAAACAATCCATAGTGGCATGATATGCTTCTAACCAATCCATGCCTAAAATGACATCAAAATCATGCATGTCCAAAACTATGAGGTTGGCCGGCAAATTAACATCCCCTAACAACACTGTACAACTAGGATAATGGTTCCTACACACAACTTGTTTCCCTACTGGAGTGGTCACTACCAAAATGTAATCCAACTCGCTACATGGTGCATCAATCAACTTAGCAAAACTAGGAGATGCAAAGGAATGTGTGGATCCAGGATCAAATAAAATCTGGGCTTCTACCCCACAGACAAGAAGTTTACCTTCTACCACGTCTCCTGCAGCTTCAGCATCTGCACGGTTGAGATAGTACAATCGTCCATGCATCTGTAGCCGGTTTGGTACTTGATTTTGCCTTCCTTGGCCATGCCTATTCTGTTGTGGAGGACGAGCATTCTGATTCTGAACTAGTGGCCTAGCCTGCTGCTGCTGTTGCTGAGGTGGTCTAACTTGATTCTGAACCGGTGCTTGGTTCTGAGGAGCTACTTGTCTCTGCTGCTGGTTTCTGTTCCCTGGATTCTGAAGTAGTGGGCAATCCTTGATTGAATGGTTCATAGCCCCACACTTGAAACAGGCTCCCATGGCCTTACGACATTCGTGGGTCTCATGATTCTTGCCACAATGTCCACAACCTTGCCTCACATGAGCTTGTTCTTGCCTTGGCTTCTTGCCCTGCTGTTGTCTCTGATTCTGCTGCTGATATTGCTGTTTCCTGTCCTGAATAATCATATTGTTGATATCTTCAAAGGTATATGCCCGTTTGACAGCCTCATCATAGGTAGCGGGTGGAACTACTCCTATGACATCTCTCATGATGATCGGGTTCAACCCTTCCAAGAACTTAGTGATTTTCTTCCTTTCTGTGTCAATCAGCTCGGTAGCATATCTAGCTAGTCTCTCAAACTTGGTGACATAATCTAGTACTGTCATGCTACCCTGCTTGAGCTGCTGGAACTCAATAGCCTTCTGCCTCTTGACATGAGAGGGAATGTATTTATCCTGGAACTGAGTCTTGAATGCTGCCCATGCCTCTTCATCTGCCATGAATGCATAAGGATCCTTGACTGTTTGCCACCACCTGTCTGCAAGCCCGTAGAACAATGAAGCTGTGAGATTGACCTTCTGAAGTCCCGTACACATGAAGACATCGAAGATCTTCTCCGTGTTAACTAGCCAATCATCAGCCACCAACGGGTCTTCGTTGCCCGAAAACTCCTTCGGTGCTCTCTTTCTAAACTTCTCAAATAGAGCATTAGGGTCAGGATCCCTGTTCTGAATCACAATCTGTGGACCTGCGGGTGGTGCTACATTCCTGTTCTGAAGTACTTCCAAAAGTTGCCTCTGTACTTGTGCCATCTCATCATCCTTCTTAGCCAACTGCTCTTGGAATCTTGCTTGGTTCTCATTAGCTTGCCTCTGCTGTGCTATCATAGCTTGCATCAATTCCTGAAACTGTGTGGCTGTAGGTGTCTCAGATGCATCTGACTCATTCTGATTACTGCCTGAAGCATGATGATTTGGAGCTTTTCTTGGAGGCATATTGCTGTAAGACAAGTAGTTAGTACACAATAAACATGGTATAAGGGTTTCTAATGTCCTATACCAATGAATCTAACGAACCCACGAATCCTCGCCACGTTCCTAAGACCTTTCTAGTTTCTTTTAAGTGCCTGAAACATGTCTCGCTCTGATACTAGTCCTGTCGCGACCCCGGAACGGATCCCGGGCCCGCGACGTTGGTGTATGATGCTTTCCCACAGGTTCCCGCGGTGAGGATTCCCAAAGACACGCGGAATCTGACTCACACGTACATGATTGCGGAAGCGTGTAGCAAAACACATCGAGAGAAGCACCAATAAAATATTTAAGTGCTATCACAATAATATACAAGACAAGGTATCAAAGGAAGAAGTTAAAATTGGCATTCCCATCATATAGTTCAAGTTATAGGTCTAGCACAAAAGTAAATTAAGTTTTGTTACAAATCCAATAGAGAGGCCAACAGAGGCCAATACACTACTCCAACATAAACAAAAGAACCCCAAGACAAACGGTGACGAATCTCAAGAACCACCCGATGTCTAGACGACATCATCGGGCTGCCACTCTCTCACAGGGGTTGGCTCGCAAGCCTCCTCCTGACGCTCCTCCTCACAGGTAACGTCTCCTGCACCTGGGCACCAACAAACAAGGGTCAAACACGACGGTTTGGCAGGTAATCACTTTAGGTACGAACATGAACAATAAGAATTTAGGAAAACATGTAAGCAAATACTTGACTGAAATACTACAATAACTGAAACACACTTTCGAAACTTCATAACAAAACTGGTTTATCGAAACAAAACTAGCATGGGTACATAATATATCATGAATAGTTACAATCCACAAAGAGCCCATCCTTTCTCTACCATTTATATAATGGAAAGAGCAAGCACGCACGACAAGCACGATATACATAATATAAGCACGACACGATTTCCCACAAAGACGGGAATCCCGGCCGCGGAACCGGACACGCACGATGTGTAATAAATACACGACCAGTCTGCAGACAGTCCACATGTTTAAAGACCCCCAGACAGTGGATCAAACCGAAAGGGCAGTCTAAGCTCAGTGGTGTTCACTTAATTCATGAATGCACAAAACACGTAAAGCACGATCAAAACACGTCGAGATAAAAAGGGGGAATCCACTTAACAAAACACGACAAGCACGACTAGCAAGAGGCATAATTAATATGCATAACACGCTTATGGAGTGATCCCCTTTTTCTTGAAACAAAACTTCAAAACAAACTTATACTTGAAATCTAAAGCACGTACACGGTGGTACTTATCATACTCAAAACGGAATTCACGTACGAAATCTTTCAAGCATGTGTTAAGAATATTAATTGACCTTTGTGTAATTGGAACCCAAATGTCGGGATATATACATATAAATTGGTGTCCCCGAAGTTAGATGACATTTTGGAGTTACATCCACACAATGTCAAGACAAAACCCTTAACATAGTCTAGTTTTTAACCCTCAAGAAAAATACAGAAACGAAATAAATCTTCCTTCTGAATTGGCCATGTTCGCTCGAGCGAACTTCCAAGGTATTGGCCCTTCGCTCGAGCGAGACCGTTCGTTCGAGCGAACATCGCAAGGTGTAGACCGTTCGCTCGAGCGAATGTTGGCTCGAGCGGATATTAAAATGCGTTCGAACGGATAGCTCTCTGCCTCGCTCCAAACCAAGCAGTGGCTTGGTCGCTCGAGCGGACCCAGGGGTCGCTCGAGCGAACAAGCTGCTGCTTGTGCTCGTTGAGTGCAGAAATTTCCCTTCTTGTGCACATCTTTCACTACATTCTTCTTCTCCTTCTCATCCATCAATCACACATAATCCCTTGAGCCTTCATGCTCACCAAGGGTTTATTCCATCATTCCAACCATCCAAATCAAATGAAAACAAACCAATGAAGCTTGGAAATAATTCATATGCAAAATTTCTAAAAATAACATTGCAATCAAAATACACATGCATCATTTCCTATAGAGATTACTTGCCTTGACCAATGCTAACAATACTCCTCTTCAAGCACTTCCTCAAGCTAAACACACACTACAAAACCCAAGAGAAAACCACACAAAACTCAACCAAATGGAACAAGGAACCCATTTAACAAAAAGGGTTTGTAACTATGAAAAACATGATCTTCAAGGAACCAAAAGACTTCATGAAATACAAGGATTGAAGCTCTTACCTAACAATGGCCAAACAAGAAGAGATGAAGAAGATGATGAGCTTGTCTCACAAGAAACTCCAAGAAATTGGTATCAATGGAAAGCTTGTAAGAAGAGGAAGAAGGTGATAAGCTTGGAATTCTATTTGGAGCTCTCTAGCCAAAGCATGCAAGGGTAATGAAGAGGAAGAGAAAAAGGGTTTCCTTGCCCTAGCTTAAGAGATTGCAGAGATTTGGTGAAAGTGAATGGAATGAGAGGGAGATGGGGCTTTAGTGAGGTTAATGGGCCCCAAATGACTTGGACTTTGAAACGGTCAGAACATGAGCTTATGGACCTCGGATGACTTCGACGAAGAAGAATAAAACGATCGTCGAAATATCTAGTTTCCAAAAAGTATATTTTTGACATGGTTTTGAGATCTCGAAAATTGTGTCCAGATTTGTGCAAGAAAGACAATTTTACCCTCTTTGGGCCGAAACATGGGTTTTTGGGCTTCAAACATGAATGAACTTAACACGAAAGTTGTAACACATAAAAAGATCATTCAAATGAAATCAAAATCACACTCACACGGAAAACGATACGATCTTCCCAAGCTTACACGTGCACCCAGGCCTTCCTGAGTGTGTCTGACTAATACTAAACGTTCTTAAAATTCTCAAAGCTATATATTCAGGACTAAAACTAATGACTTCTAACCCAACCATAACTAAACCCACTTAGAACTAAACACATACTAATCGCACACTAATCAAACTGGTCTGGGTCGGGGTCTAACATCCTCCACCCCTTAGGATATTTGGTCCTCCAAATAAATCAAACAATTACCTCTGGTAAAAGCTGTGGATACTTCCTCTGCACTTGTTCTTTCAATTCCCAGGTGGCTTCTTCTGGTTCATGATTTTCCCAAAGTACCTTGACCCAATGAATAGTCCGATTCCTCAATTCTTGCTCTTTGGTGTCAATGATCTTGATCGGTCTTTCCACATACGAGGCATCCTCTCGAATTTCCAAAGGCTCATGCTGTAGAATGTGTGCAGGACTAGAGACATACTTCTTGAGCATAGAGACGTGGAAAACATTGTGTACCCCGGAGAATTCCGGCGGTAACGCAAGTCTATAAGCAACATCTCCAATCTTGCTCAAAATCTCATACGGACCAATAAACCTTCTAGACAACTTGCCTTTCTGTCCGAATCTCAAAGTCCCTCTAGTAGGTGAGACTTTCAAAAACACCTTGTCACCTACTTGAAACTGCAATTCCCTTCGGCGAGTGTCTGCATAGCTCTTCTGCCTACTTCGGGCGATCTTCAAACGTTCTTGAATCAGCTTGACCTTGTCACTTGTCTCTCCAACTATCGTCGGTCCATGAAAACTACGTTCACCGACTTCTTCCCAGCAAACAGGAGTTCTGCATCTTCTACCATAAAGTGCCTCGAAAGGTGCCATACCAATGCTAGAGTGGTAACTATTGTTATAGGCAAATTCACAAAGAGGTAAGCATTCATCCCACTGAATCTTAAAATCCAATACACAAGCGCGCAACATGTCCTCGAGAGTCTGTATTGTCCTCTCTGACTGACCATCTGTCTGAGGATGATATGCAGTGCTGAACTGGAGCTTGGTACCCATTGACTCATGAAGAGTTTTCCAAAACTTCGAAACAAACATACTATCTCTGTCTGAAGTAATGGAGACGGGCTGACCATGCTTACTAACAACCTCATCAACAAATAACTTCGCCAATGGTGCCATATGCATCATGTTCCCTGTCTTCATCGGAATGAAGTGTGCAGACTTCGTCAGACGATCTACAATAATCCAGATTGCATTGTTTCCCTTCTTGGTATTAGGCAAACCGGAGACGAAATCCATGGTGATGTGCTCCCATTTCCACTCCGGAATCTCTAAAGGTTGTAACAAACCTGGAGGCTTCTGATGCTCTGCTTTGATCAACTGACAAGTCAGACAGCGAGACACAAAAGCTGCTATCTCTCTCTTCATGTTGTTCCACCAAAATCTATTCTTCAAATTATGGTACATCTTCGTGCTACCCGGATGCATAGAATACCTCGTGCTGTGAGCTTCATTCATTATCTCACTCTTCAAATCGTCCACATTTGGCACACACAACCGGTCACGAAAGTACAATATCCCATTCACCATCTGGAAATCGGGACGTTCTGCAATAACTTCCACTATCTTGGCCAAGTCTGGGTCTTGCAACTGATTTTCCTTAATCTTTTGGATGAAGGTAGGTTCTGATACTGTCATGTTTGCTAACATCGCACCCAATCTCAGGGTTTGCACTTCTACACCCAACTCTTCAAACTGCAGTAAAACACCCATTCCTCTCAAGCTAGCCATAACCACTGACTTTCTGCTCAAAGCATCTGCTACCACATTCACTTTGCCTGGATGGTACTTGATTGGAAAATCATAATCTTTGATATACTCCATCCACCTCCTCTGTCTCATGTTCAAATCCTTCTGTGAGAACAAATACTGCAAACTTCTATGATCTGAATGGACCTCAAATTTCTCTCCATAGAGATAGTATCTCCACATCTTCAATGCGAAAACAACTGCTGCCAACTCTAAGTCATGAGTTGCATAGTTCTTCTCATGGTCCTTCAACTGCCTTGAGCCATACGCAATCACCTTGCCATCTTGCATCAACACACAACCCAGTCCCACATTCGAAGCATCTGTGTAAACAATAAATCCACCGTTTCCCGAAGGTAATGTGAGGATTGGGGCTGTGGTTAACCTTCCCTTCAACTCTTGAAAACTGATTTCACACTGGTCAGTCCACACAAATGGGACATTCTTCCTGGTCAACTTCGTCAACGGGGCTGTAATGGACGAAAAACCTTGAACAAATCTCCTGTAGTAGCCTGCTAAACCCAAAATGCTTCTAATTTCTATCACACTGCTTGGCCTAACCCAACTAACAACTGCCTCTATCTTGGCTGGGTCAACTGCTAAACCTTCTCTGGAGATGATGTGGCCTAGAAAAGCCACTTGCTCTAACCAGAATTCGCACTTACTGAGTTTTGCATAGAGCTGGTTGTCTCTCAAGAGCTGCAACGCTGTCCTCAAATGTTCTTCGTGCTCCTTCTTACTCTTAGAATACACAAGGACATCATCAATGAACACTACTGTGGAGTGATCCAAGTAAGGTGCAAAGACCTTGTTCATCAAAGCCATAAAGACTGCAGGTGCATTAGTCAAACCAAAGGGCATCACCAAGAACTCATAGTGCCCATATCTTGTTCTGAAGGCTGTTTTCTGAACATCTAAGTCTCTAACTCTCAACTGATGGTACCCGGACCTCAAGTCTATCTTGGAAAAATAGGCTGCTCCTTGCAATTGATCAAACAATTCGTCTATCCTTGGTAAAGGATACTTGTTCTTCACCGTCACATGGTTCAACTTCCTGTAGTCTATGCACATTCTCAAACTTCCATCCTTCTTCTTCACAAAAAACACCGGTGCTCCCCACGGTGAAACACTTGGCCTAATAAAACCTTTGCTCAATAAATCCTGCAATTGGAGCTTTAGCTCACCCATTTCTGCTGGAGCCATCCTGTATGGTGCAATCGAGATCGGAGCTGTCCCTGGAAGGAGTTCAATCGTAAACTCAACTTCTCTAATTGGTGGTAAACCCGGGATTTCTTCTGGAAAAACATCCGGAAATTCACACACAATGGGGATATCCTCCACCCCTTGGGACTGTTTATCCTCCGTGATAAACGCAATAAATGCTTGGCATCCACTCTGCACCAATCTGCTAGCCTTCAACACTGAAATAAACCCTGCCTGAGGTTTCCTCCTGTTCCCCTGAAATATCAACTCTGCCTGTGGCCCTTGGAATCTGAAAGTGATGGTCTTGCTAAAACAATCCATAGTGGCATGATATGCTTCTAACCAATCCATGCCTAAAATGACATCAAAATCATGCATGTCCAAAACTATGAGGTTGGCCGGCAAATTAACATCCCCTAACAACACTGTACAACTAGGATAATGGTTCCTACACACAACTTGTTTCCCTACTGGAGTGGTCACTACCAAAATGTAATCCAACTCGCTACATGGTGCATCAATCAACTTAGCAAAACTAGGAGATGCAAAGGAATGTGTGGATCCAGGATCAAATAAAATCTGGGCTTCTACCCCACAGACAAGAAGTTTACCTTCTACCACGTCTCCTGCAGCTTCAGCATCTGCACGGTTGAGATAGTACAATCGTCCATGCATCTGTAGCCGGTTTGGTACTTGATTTTGCCTTCCTTGGCCATGCCTATTCTGTTGTGGAGGACGAGCATTCTGATTCTGAACTAGTGGCCTAGCCTGCTGCTGCTGTTGCTGAGGTGGTCTAACTTGATTCTGAACCGGTGCTTGGTTCTGAGGAGCTACTTGTCTCTGCTGCTGGTTTCTGTTCCCTGGATTCTGAAGTAGTGGGCAATCCTTGATTGAATGGTTCATAGCCCCACACTTGAAACAGGCTCCCATGGCCTTACGACATTCGTGGGTCTCATGATTCTTGCCACAATGTCCACAACCTTGCCTCACATGAGCTTGTTCTTGCCTTGGCTTCTTGCCCTGCTGTTGTCTCTGATTCTGCTGCTGATATTGCTGTTTCCTGTCCTGAATAATCATATTGTTGATATCTTCAAAGGTATATGCCCGTTTGACAGCCTCATCATAGGTAGCGGGTGGAACTACTCCTATGACATCTCTCATGATGATCGGGTTCAACCCTTCCAAGAACTTAGTGATTTTCTTCCTTTCTGTGTCAATCAGCTCGGTAGCATATCTAGCTAGTCTCTCAAACTTGGTGACATAATCTAGTACTGTCATGCTACCCTGCTTGAGCTGCTGGAACTCAATAGCCTTCTGCCTCTTGACATGAGAGGGAATGTATTTATCCTGGAACTGAGTCTTGAATGCTGCCCATGCCTCTTCATCTGCCATGAATGCATAAGGATCCTTGACTGTTTGCCACCACCTGTCTGCAAGCCCGTAGAACAATGAAGCTGTGAGATTGACCTTCTGAAGTCCCGTACACATGAAGACATCGAAGATCTTCTCCGTGTTAACTAGCCAATCATCAGCCACCAACGGGTCTTCGTTGCCCGAAAACTCCTTCGGTGCTCTCTTTCTAAACTTCTCAAATAGAGCATTAGGGTCAGGATCCCTGTTCTGAATCACAATCTGTGGACCTGCGGGTGGTGCTACATTCCTGTTCTGAAGTACTTCCAAAAGTTGCCTCTGTACTTGTGCCATCTCATCATCCTTCTTAGCCAACTGCTCTTGGAATCTTGCTTGGTTCTCATTAGCTTGCCTCTGCTGTGCTATCATAGCTTGCATCAATTCCTGAAACTGTGTGGCTGTAGGTGTCTCAGATGCATCTGACTCATTCTGATTACTGCCTGAAGCATGATGATTTGGAGCTTTTCTTGGAGGCATATTGCTGTAAGACAAGTAGTTAGTACACAATAAACATGGTATAAGGGTTTCTAATGTCCTATACCAATGAATCTAACGAACCCACGAATCCTCGCCACGTTCCTAAGACCTTTCTAGTTTCTTTTAAGTGCCTGAAACATGTCTCGCTCTGATACTAGTCCTGTCGCGACCCCGGAACGGATCCCGGGCCCGCGACGTTGGTGTATGATGCTTTCCCACAGGTTCCCGCGGTGAGGATTCCCAAAGACACGCGGAATCTGACTCACACGTACATGATTGCGGAAGCGTGTAGCAAAACACATCGAGAGAAGCACCAATAAAATATTTAAGTGCTATCACAATAATATACAAGACAAGGTATCAAAGGAAGAAGTTAAAATTGGCATTCCCATCATATAGTTCAAGTTATAGGTCTAGCACAAAAGTAAATTAAGTTTTGTTACAAATCCAATAGAGAGGCCAACAGAGGCCAATACACTACTCCAACATAAACAAAAGAACCCCAAGACAAACGGTGACGAATCTCAAGAACCACCCGATGTCTAGACGACATCATCGGGCTGCCACTCTCTCACAGGGGTTGGCTCGCAAGCCTCCTCCTGACGCTCCTCCTCACAGGTAACGTCTCCTGCACCTGGGCACCAACAAACAAGGGTCAAACACGACGGTTTGGCAGGTAATCACTTTAGGTACGAACATGAACAATAAGAATTTAGGAAAACATGTAAGCAAATACTTGACTGAAATACTACAATAACTGAAACACACTTTCGAAACTTCATAACAAAACTGGTTTATCGAAACAAAACTAGCATGGGTACATAATATATCATGAATAGTTACAATCCACAAAGAGCCCATCCTTTCTCTACCATTTATATAATGGAAAGAGCAAGCACGCACGACAAGCACGATATACATAATATAAGCACGACACGATTTCCCACAAAGACGGGAATCCCGGCCGCGGAACCGGACACGCACGATGTGTAATAAATACACGACCAGTCTGCAGACAGTCCACATGTTTAAAGACCCCCAGACAGTGGATCAAACCGAAAGGGCAGTCTAAGCTCAGTGGTGTTCACTTAATTCATGAATGCACAAAACACGTAAAGCACGATCAAAACACGTCGAGATAAAAAGGGGGAATCCACTTAACAAAACACGACAAGCACGACTAGCAAGAGGCATAATTAATATGCATAACACGCTTATGGAGTGATCCCCTTTTTCTTGAAACAAAACTTCAAAACAAACTTATACTTGAAATCTAAAGCACGTACACGGTGGTACTTATCATACTCAAAACGGAATTCACGTACGAAATCTTTCAAGCATGTGTTAAGAATATTAATTGACCTTTGTGTAATTGGAACCCAAATGTCGGGATATATACATATAAATTGGTGTCCCCGAAGTTAGATGACATTTTGGAGTTACATCCACACAATGTCAAGACAAAACCCTTAACATAGTCTAGTTTTTAACCCTCAAGAAAAATACAGAAACGAAATAAATCTTCCTTCTGAATTGGCCATGTTCGCTCGAGCGAACTTCCAAGGTATTGGCCCTTCGCTCGAGCGAGACCGTTCGTTCGAGCGAACATCGCAAGGTGTAGACCGTTCGCTCGAGCGAATGTTGGCTCGAGCGGATATTAAAATGCGTTCGAACGGATAGCTCTCTGCCTCGCTCCAAACCAAGCAGTGGCTTGGTCGCTCGAGCGGACCCAGGGGTCGCTCGAGCGAACAAGCTGCTGCTTGTGCTCGTTGAGTGCAGAAATTTCCCTTCTTGTGCACATCTTTCACTACATTCTTCTTCTCCTTCTCATCCATCAATCACACATAATCCCTTGAGCCTTCATGCTCACCAAGGGTTTATTCCATCATTCCAACCATCCAAATCAAATGAAAACAAACCAATGAAGCTTGGAAATAATTCATATGCAAAATTTCTAAAAATAACATTGCAATCAAAATACACATGCATCATTTCCTATAGAGATTACTTGCCTTGACCAATGCTAACAATACTCCTCTTCAAGCACTTCCTCAAGCTAAACACACACTACAAAACCCAAGAGAAAACCACACAAAACTCAACCAAATGGAACAAGGAACCCATTTAACAAAAAGGGTTTGTAACTATGAAAAACATGATCTTCAAGGAACCAAAAGACTTCATGAAATACAAGGATTGAAGCTCTTACCTAACAATGGCCAAACAAGAAGAGATGAAGAAGATGATGAGCTTGTCTCACAAGAAACTCCAAGAAATTGGTATCAATGGAAAGCTTGTAAGAAGAGGAAGAAGGTGATAAGCTTGGAATTCTATTTGGAGCTCTCTAGCCAAAGCATGCAAGGGTAATGAAGAGGAAGAGAAAAAGGGTTTCCTTGCCCTAGCTTAAGAGATTGCAGAGATTTGGTGAAAGTGAATGGAATGAGAGGGAGATGGGGCTTTAGTGAGGTTAATGGGCCCCAAATGACTTGGACTTTGAAACGGTCAGAACATGAGCTTATGGACCTCGGATGACTTCGACGAAGAAGAATAAAACGATCGTCGAAATATCTAGTTTCCAAAAAGTATATTTTTGACATGGTTTTGAGATCTCGAAAATTGTGTCCAGATTTGTGCAAGAAAGACAATTTTACCCTCTTTGGGCCGAAACATGGGTTTTTGGGCTTCAAACATGAATGAACTTAACACGAAAGTTGTAACACATAAAAAGATCATTCAAATGAAATCAAAATCACACTCACACGGAAAACGATACGATCTTCCCAAGCTTACACGTGCACCCAGGCCTTCCTGAGTGTGTCTGACTAATACTAAACGTTCTTAAAATTCTCAAAGCTATATATTCAGGACTAAAACTAATGACTTCTAACCCAACCATAACTAAACCCACTTAGAACTAAACACATACTAATCGCACACTAATCAAACTGGTCTGGGTCGGGGTCTAACATCCTCCACCCCTTAGGATATTTGGTCCTCCAAATAAATCAAACAATTACCTCTGGTAAAAGCTGTGGATACTTCCTCTGCACTTGTTCTTTCAATTCCCAGGTGGCTTCTTCTGGTTCATGATTTTCCCAAAGTACCTTGACCCAATGAATAGTCCGATTCCTCAATTCTTGCTCTTTGGTGTCAATGATCTTGATCGGTCTTTCCACATACGAGGCATCCTCTCGAATTTCCAAAGGCTCATGCTGTAGAATGTGTGCAGGACTAGAGACATACTTCTTGAGCATAGAGACGTGGAAAACATTGTGTACCCCGGAGAATTCCGGCGGTAACGCAAGTCTATAAGCAACATCTCCAATCTTGCTCAAAATCTCATACGGACCAATAAACCTTCTAGACAACTTGCCTTTCTGTCCGAATCTCAAAGTCCCTCTAGTAGGTGAGACTTTCAAAAACACCTTGTCACCTACTTGAAACTGCAATTCCCTTCGGCGAGTGTCTGCATAGCTCTTCTGCCTACTTCGGGCGATCTTCAAACGTTCTTGAATCAGCTTGACCTTGTCACTTGTCTCTCCAACTATCGTCGGTCCATGAAAACTACGTTCACCGACTTCTTCCCAGCAAACAGGAGTTCTGCATCTTCTACCATAAAGTGCCTCGAAAGGTGCCATACCAATGCTAGAGTGGTAACTATTGTTATAGGCAAATTCACAAAGAGGTAAGCATTCATCCCACTGAATCTTAAAATCCAATACACAAGCGCGCAACATGTCCTCGAGAGTCTGTATTGTCCTCTCTGACTGACCATCTGTCTGAGGATGATATGCAGTGCTGAACTGGAGCTTGGTACCCATTGACTCATGAAGAGTTTTCCAAAACTTCGAAACAAACATACTATCTCTGTCTGAAGTAATGGAGACGGGCTGACCATGCTTACTAACAACCTCATCAACAAATAACTTCGCCAATGGTGCCATATGCATCATGTTCCCTGTCTTCATCGGAATGAAGTGTGCAGACTTCGTCAGACGATCTACAATAATCCAGATTGCATTGTTTCCCTTCTTGGTATTAGGCAAACCGGAGACGAAATCCATGGTGATGTGCTCCCATTTCCACTCCGGAATCTCTAAAGGTTGTAACAAACCTGGAGGCTTCTGATGCTCTGCTTTGATCAACTGACAAGTCAGACAGCGAGACACAAAAGCTGCTATCTCTCTCTTCATGTTGTTCCACCAAAATCTATTCTTCAAATTATGGTACATCTTCGTGCTACCCGGATGCATAGAATACCTCGTGCTGTGAGCTTCATTCATTATCTCACTCTTCAAATCGTCCACATTTGGCACACACAACCGGTCACGAAAGTACAATATCCCATTCACCATCTGGAAATCGGGACGTTCTGCAATAACTTCCACTATCTTGGCCAAGTCTGGGTCTTGCAACTGATTTTCCTTAATCTTTTGGATGAAGGTAGGTTCTGATACTGTCATGTTTGCTAACATCGCACCCAATCTCAGGGTTTGCACTTCTACACCCAACTCTTCAAACTGCAGTAAAACACCCATTCCTCTCAAGCTAGCCATAACCACTGACTTTCTGCTCAAAGCATCTGCTACCACATTCACTTTGCCTGGATGGTACTTGATTGGAAAATCATAATCTTTGATATACTCCATCCACCTCCTCTGTCTCATGTTCAAATCCTTCTGTGAGAACAAATACTGCAAACTTCTATGATCTGAATGGACCTCAAATTTCTCTCCATAGAGATAGTATCTCCACATCTTCAATGCGAAAACAACTGCTGCCAACTCTAAGTCATGAGTTGCATAGTTCTTCTCATGGTCCTTCAACTGCCTTGAGCCATACGCAATCACCTTGCCATCTTGCATCAACACACAACCCAGTCCCACATTCGAAGCATCTGTGTAAACAATAAATCCACCGTTTCCCGAAGGTAATGTGAGGATTGGGGCTGTGGTTAACCTTCCCTTCAACTCTTGAAAACTGATTTCACACTGGTCAGTCCACACAAATGGGACATTCTTCCTGGTCAACTTCGTCAACGGGGCTGTAATGGACGAAAAACCTTGAACAAATCTCCTGTAGTAGCCTGCTAAACCCAAAATGCTTCTAATTTCTATCACACTGCTTGGCCTAACCCAACTAACAACTGCCTCTATCTTGGCTGGGTCAACTGCTAAACCTTCTCTGGAGATGATGTGGCCTAGAAAAGCCACTTGCTCTAACCAGAATTCGCACTTACTGAGTTTTGCATAGAGCTGGTTGTCTCTCAAGAGCTGCAACGCTGTCCTCAAATGTTCTTCGTGCTCCTTCTTACTCTTAGAATACACAAGGACATCATCAATGAACACTACTGTGGAGTGATCCAAGTAAGGTGCAAAGACCTTGTTCATCAAAGCCATAAAGACTGCAGGTGCATTAGTCAAACCAAAGGGCATCACCAAGAACTCATAGTGCCCATATCTTGTTCTGAAGGCTGTTTTCTGAACATCTAAGTCTCTAACTCTCAACTGATGGTACCCGGACCTCAAGTCTATCTTGGAAAAATAGGCTGCTCCTTGCAATTGATCAAACAATTCGTCTATCCTTGGTAAAGGATACTTGTTCTTCACCGTCACATGGTTCAACTTCCTGTAGTCTATGCACATTCTCAAACTTCCATCCTTCTTCTTCACAAAAAACACCGGTGCTCCCCACGGTGAAACACTTGGCCTAATAAAACCTTTGCTCAATAAATCCTGCAATTGGAGCTTTAGCTCACCCATTTCTGCTGGAGCCATCCTGTATGGTGCAATCGAGATCGGAGCTGTCCCTGGAAGGAGTTCAATCGTAAACTCAACTTCTCTAATTGGTGGTAAACCCGGGATTTCTTCTGGAAAAACATCCGGAAATTCACACACAATGGGGATATCCTCCACCCCTTGGGACTGTTTATCCTCCGTGATAAACGCAATAAATGCTTGGCATCCACTCTGCACCAATCTGCTAGCCTTCAACACTGAAATAAACCCTGCCTGAGGTTTCCTCCTGTTCCCCTGAAATATCAACTCTGCCTGTGGCCCTTGGAATCTGAAAGTGATGGTCTTGCTAAAACAATCCATAGTGGCATGATATGCTTCTAACCAATCCATGCCTAAAATGACATCAAAATCATGCATGTCCAAAACTATGAGGTTGGCCGGCAAATTAACATCCCCTAACAACACTGTACAACTAGGATAATGGTTCCTACACACAACTTGTTTCCCTACTGGAGTGGTCACTACCAAAATGTAATCCAACTCGCTACATGGTGCATCAATCAACTTAGCAAAACTAGGAGATGCAAAGGAATGTGTGGATCCAGGATCAAATAAAATCTGGGCTTCTACCCCACAGACAAGAAGTTTACCTTCTACCACGTCTCCTGCAGCTTCAGCATCTGCACGGTTGAGATAGTACAATCGTCCATGCATCTGTAGCCGGTTTGGTACTTGATTTTGCCTTCCTTGGCCATGCCTATTCTGTTGTGGAGGACGAGCATTCTGATTCTGAACTAGTGGCCTAGCCTGCTGCTGCTGTTGCTGAGGTGGTCTAACTTGATTCTGAACCGGTGCTTGGTTCTGAGGAGCTACTTGTCTCTGCTGCTGGTTTCTGTTCCCTGGATTCTGAAGTAGTGGGCAATCCTTGATTGAATGGTTCATAGCCCCACACTTGAAACAGGCTCCCATGGCCTTACGACATTCGTGGGTCTCATGATTCTTGCCACAATGTCCACAACCTTGCCTCACATGAGCTTGTTCTTGCCTTGGCTTCTTGCCCTGCTGTTGTCTCTGATTCTGCTGCTGATATTGCTGTTTCCTGTCCTGAATAATCATATTGTTGATATCTTCAAAGGTATATGCCCGTTTGACAGCCTCATCATAGGTAGCGGGTGGAACTACTCCTATGACATCTCTCATGATGATCGGGTTCAACCCTTCCAAGAACTTAGTGATTTTCTTCCTTTCTGTGTCAATCAGCTCGGTAGCATATCTAGCTAGTCTCTCAAACTTGGTGACATAATCTAGTACTGTCATGCTACCCTGCTTGAGCTGCTGGAACTCAATAGCCTTCTGCCTCTTGACATGAGAGGGAATGTATTTATCCTGGAACTGAGTCTTGAATGCTGCCCATGCCTCTTCATCTGCCATGAATGCATAAGGATCCTTGACTGTTTGCCACCACCTGTCTGCAAGCCCGTAGAACAATGAAGCTGTGAGATTGACCTTCTGAAGTCCCGTACACATGAAGACATCGAAGATCTTCTCCGTGTTAACTAGCCAATCATCAGCCACCAACGGGTCTTCGTTGCCCGAAAACTCCTTCGGTGCTCTCTTTCTAAACTTCTCAAATAGAGCATTAGGGTCAGGATCCCTGTTCTGAATCACAATCTGTGGACCTGCGGGTGGTGCTACATTCCTGTTCTGAAGTACTTCCAAAAGTTGCCTCTGTACTTGTGCCATCTCATCATCCTTCTTAGCCAACTGCTCTTGGAATCTTGCTTGGTTCTCATTAGCTTGCCTCTGCTGTGCTATCATAGCTTGCATCAATTCCTGAAACTGTGTGGCTGTAGGTGTCTCAGATGCATCTGACTCATTCTGATTACTGCCTGAAGCATGATGATTTGGAGCTTTTCTTGGAGGCATATTGCTGTAAGACAAGTAGTTAGTACACAATAAACATGGTATAAGGGTTTCTAATGTCCTATACCAATGAATCTAACGAACCCACGAATCCTCGCCACGTTCCTAAGACCTTTCTAGTTTCTTTTAAGTGCCTGAAACATGTCTCGCTCTGATACTAGTCCTGTCGCGACCCCGGAACGGATCCCGGGCCCGCGACGTTGGTGTATGATGCTTTCCCACAGGTTCCCGCGGTGAGGATTCCCAAAGACACGCGGAATCTGACTCACACGTACATGATTGCGGAAGCGTGTAGCAAAACACATCGAGAGAAGCACCAATAAAATATTTAAGTGCTATCACAATAATATACAAGACAAGGTATCAAAGGAAGAAGTTAAAATTGGCATTCCCATCATATAGTTCAAGTTATAGGTCTAGCACAAAAGTAAATTAAGTTTTGTTACAAATCCAATAGAGAGGCCAACAGAGGCCAATACACTACTCCAACATAAACAAAAGAACCCCAAGACAAACGGTGACGAATCTCAAGAACCACCCGATGTCTAGACGACATCATCGGGCTGCCACTCTCTCACAGGGGTTGGCTCGCAAGCCTCCTCCTGACGCTCCTCCTCACAGGTAACGTCTCCTGCACCTGGGCACCAACAAACAAGGGTCAAACACGACGGTTTGGCAGGTAATCACTTTAGGTACGAACATGAACAATAAGAATTTAGGAAAACATGTAAGCAAATACTTGACTGAAATACTACAATAACTGAAACACACTTTCGAAACTTCATAACAAAACTGGTTTATCGAAACAAAACTAGCATGGGTACATAATATATCATGAATAGTTACAATCCACAAAGAGCCCATCCTTTCTCTACCATTTATATAATGGAAAGAGCAAGCACGCACGACAAGCACGATATACATAATATAAGCACGACACGATTTCCCACAAAGACGGGAATCCCGGCCGCGGAACCGGACACGCACGATGTGTAATAAATACACGACCAGTCTGCAGACAGTCCACATGTTTAAAGACCCCCAGACAGTGGATCAAACCGAAAGGGCAGTCTAAGCTCAGTGGTGTTCACTTAATTCATGAATGCACAAAACACGTAAAGCACGATCAAAACACGTCGAGATAAAAAGGGGGAATCCACTTAACAAAACACGACAAGCACGACTAGCAAGAGGCATAATTAATATGCATAACACGCTTATGGAGTGATCCCCTTTTTCTTGAAACAAAACTTCAAAACAAACTTATACTTGAAATCTAAAGCACGTACACGGTGGTACTTATCATACTCAAAACGGAATTCACGTACGAAATCTTTCAAGCATGTGTTAAGAATATTAATTGACCTTTGTGTAATTGGAACCCAAATGTCGGGATATATACATATAAATTGGTGTCCCCGAAGTTAGATGACATTTTGGAGTTACATCCACACAATGTCAAGACAAAACCCTTAACATAGTCTAGTTTTTAACCCTCAAGAAAAATACAGAAACGAAATAAATCTTCCTTCTGAATTGGCCATGTTCGCTCGAGCGAACTTCCAAGGTATTGGCCCTTCGCTCGAGCGAGACCGTTCGTTCGAGCGAACATCGCAAGGTGTAGACCGTTCGCTCGAGCGAATGTTGGCTCGAGCGGATATTAAAATGCGTTCGAACGGATAGCTCTCTGCCTCGCTCCAAACCAAGCAGTGGCTTGGTCGCTCGAGCGGACCCAGGGGTCGCTCGAGCGAACAAGCTGCTGCTTGTGCTCGTTGAGTGCAGAAATTTCCCTTCTTGTGCACATCTTTCACTACATTCTTCTTCTCCTTCTCATCCATCAATCACACATAATCCCTTGAGCCTTCATGCTCACCAAGGGTTTATTCCATCATTCCAACCATCCAAATCAAATGAAAACAAACCAATGAAGCTTGGAAATAATTCATATGCAAAATTTCTAAAAATAACATTGCAATCAAAATACACATGCATCATTTCCTATAGAGATTACTTGCCTTGACCAATGCTAACAATACTCCTCTTCAAGCACTTCCTCAAGCTAAACACACACTACAAAACCCAAGAGAAAACCACACAAAACTCAACCAAATGGAACAAGGAACCCATTTAACAAAAAGGGTTTGTAACTATGAAAAACATGATCTTCAAGGAACCAAAAGACTTCATGAAATACAAGGATTGAAGCTCTTACCTAACAATGGCCAAACAAGAAGAGATGAAGAAGATGATGAGCTTGTCTCACAAGAAACTCCAAGAAATTGGTATCAATGGAAAGCTTGTAAGAAGAGGAAGAAGGTGATAAGCTTGGAATTCTATTTGGAGCTCTCTAGCCAAAGCATGCAAGGGTAATGAAGAGGAAGAGAAAAAGGGTTTCCTTGCCCTAGCTTAAGAGATTGCAGAGATTTGGTGAAAGTGAATGGAATGAGAGGGAGATGGGGCTTTAGTGAGGTTAATGGGCCCCAAATGACTTGGACTTTGAAACGGTCAGAACATGAGCTTATGGACCTCGGATGACTTCGACGAAGAAGAATAAAACGATCGTCGAAATATCTAGTTTCCAAAAAGTATATTTTTGACATGGTTTTGAGATCTCGAAAATTGTGTCCAGATTTGTGCAAGAAAGACAATTTTACCCTCTTTGGGCCGAAACATGGGTTTTTGGGCTTCAAACATGAATGAACTTAACACGAAAGTTGTAACACATAAAAAGATCATTCAAATGAAATCAAAATCACACTCACACGGAAAACGATACGATCTTCCCAAGCTTACACGTGCACCCAGGCCTTCCTGAGTGTGTCTGACTAATACTAAACGTTCTTAAAATTCTCAAAGCTATATATTCAGGACTAAAACTAATGACTTCTAACCCAACCATAACTAAACCCACTTAGAACTAAACACATACTAATCGCACACTAATCAAACTGGTCTGGGTCGGGGTCTAACATCCTCCACCCCTTAGGATATTTGGTCCTCCAAATAAATCAAACAATTACCTCTGGTAAAAGCTGTGGATACTTCCTCTGCACTTGTTCTTTCAATTCCCAGGTGGCTTCTTCTGGTTCATGATTTTCCCAAAGTACCTTGACCCAATGAATAGTCCGATTCCTCAATTCTTGCTCTTTGGTGTCAATGATCTTGATCGGTCTTTCCACATACGAGGCATCCTCTCGAATTTCCAAAGGCTCATGCTGTAGAATGTGTGCAGGACTAGAGACATACTTCTTGAGCATAGAGACGTGGAAAACATTGTGTACCCCGGAGAATTCCGGCGGTAACGCAAGTCTATAAGCAACATCTCCAATCTTGCTCAAAATCTCATACGGACCAATAAACCTTCTAGACAACTTGCCTTTCTGTCCGAATCTCAAAGTCCCTCTAGTAGGTGAGACTTTCAAAAACACCTTGTCACCTACTTGAAACTGCAATTCCCTTCGGCGAGTGTCTGCATAGCTCTTCTGCCTACTTCGGGCGATCTTCAAACGTTCTTGAATCAGCTTGACCTTGTCACTTGTCTCTCCAACTATCGTCGGTCCATGAAAACTACGTTCACCGACTTCTTCCCAGCAAACAGGAGTTCTGCATCTTCTACCATAAAGTGCCTCGAAAGGTGCCATACCAATGCTAGAGTGGTAACTATTGTTATAGGCAAATTCACAAAGAGGTAAGCATTCATCCCACTGAATCTTAAAATCCAATACACAAGCGCGCAACATGTCCTCGAGAGTCTGTATTGTCCTCTCTGACTGACCATCTGTCTGAGGATGATATGCAGTGCTGAACTGGAGCTTGGTACCCATTGACTCATGAAGAGTTTTCCAAAACTTCGAAACAAACATACTATCTCTGTCTGAAGTAATGGAGACGGGCTGACCATGCTTACTAACAACCTCATCAACAAATAACTTCGCCAATGGTGCCATATGCATCATGTTCCCTGTCTTCATCGGAATGAAGTGTGCAGACTTCGTCAGACGATCTACAATAATCCAGATTGCATTGTTTCCCTTCTTGGTATTAGGCAAACCGGAGACGAAATCCATGGTGATGTGCTCCCATTTCCACTCCGGAATCTCTAAAGGTTGTAACAAACCTGGAGGCTTCTGATGCTCTGCTTTGATCAACTGACAAGTCAGACAGCGAGACACAAAAGCTGCTATCTCTCTCTTCATGTTGTTCCACCAAAATCTATTCTTCAAATTATGGTACATCTTCGTGCTACCCGGATGCATAGAATACCTCGTGCTGTGAGCTTCATTCATTATCTCACTCTTCAAATCGTCCACATTTGGCACACACAACCGGTCACGAAAGTACAATATCCCATTCACCATCTGGAAATCGGGACGTTCTGCAATAACTTCCACTATCTTGGCCAAGTCTGGGTCTTGCAACTGATTTTCCTTAATCTTTTGGATGAAGGTAGGTTCTGATACTGTCATGTTTGCTAACATCGCACCCAATCTCAGGGTTTGCACTTCTACACCCAACTCTTCAAACTGCAGTAAAACACCCATTCCTCTCAAGCTAGCCATAACCACTGACTTTCTGCTCAAAGCATCTGCTACCACATTCACTTTGCCTGGATGGTACTTGATTGGAAAATCATAATCTTTGATATACTCCATCCACCTCCTCTGTCTCATGTTCAAATCCTTCTGTGAGAACAAATACTGCAAACTTCTATGATCTGAATGGACCTCAAATTTCTCTCCATAGAGATAGTATCTCCACATCTTCAATGCGAAAACAACTGCTGCCAACTCTAAGTCATGAGTTGCATAGTTCTTCTCATGGTCCTTCAACTGCCTTGAGCCATACGCAATCACCTTGCCATCTTGCATCAACACACAACCCAGTCCCACATTCGAAGCATCTGTGTAAACAATAAATCCACCGTTTCCCGAAGGTAATGTGAGGATTGGGGCTGTGGTTAACCTTCCCTTCAACTCTTGAAAACTGATTTCACACTGGTCAGTCCACACAAATGGGACATTCTTCCTGGTCAACTTCGTCAACGGGGCTGTAATGGACGAAAAACCTTGAACAAATCTCCTGTAGTAGCCTGCTAAACCCAAAATGCTTCTAATTTCTATCACACTGCTTGGCCTAACCCAACTAACAACTGCCTCTATCTTGGCTGGGTCAACTGCTAAACCTTCTCTGGAGATGATGTGGCCTAGAAAAGCCACTTGCTCTAACCAGAATTCGCACTTACTGAGTTTTGCATAGAGCTGGTTGTCTCTCAAGAGCTGCAACGCTGTCCTCAAATGTTCTTCGTGCTCCTTCTTACTCTTAGAATACACAAGGACATCATCAATGAACACTACTGTGGAGTGATCCAAGTAAGGTGCAAAGACCTTGTTCATCAAAGCCATAAAGACTGCAGGTGCATTAGTCAAACCAAAGGGCATCACCAAGAACTCATAGTGCCCATATCTTGTTCTGAAGGCTGTTTTCTGAACATCTAAGTCTCTAACTCTCAACTGATGGTACCCGGACCTCAAGTCTATCTTGGAAAAATAGGCTGCTCCTTGCAATTGATCAAACAATTCGTCTATCCTTGGTAAAGGATACTTGTTCTTCACCGTCACATGGTTCAACTTCCTGTAGTCTATGCACATTCTCAAACTTCCATCCTTCTTCTTCACAAAAAACACCGGTGCTCCCCACGGTGAAACACTTGGCCTAATAAAACCTTTGCTCAATAAATCCTGCAATTGGAGCTTTAGCTCACCCATTTCTGCTGGAGCCATCCTGTATGGTGCAATCGAGATCGGAGCTGTCCCTGGAAGGAGTTCAATCGTAAACTCAACTTCTCTAATTGGTGGTAAACCCGGGATTTCTTCTGGAAAAACATCCGGAAATTCACACACAATGGGGATATCCTCCACCCCTTGGGACTGTTTATCCTCCGTGATAAACGCAATAAATGCTTGGCATCCACTCTGCACCAATCTGCTAGCCTTCAACACTGAAATAAACCCTGCCTGAGGTTTCCTCCTGTTCCCCTGAAATATCAACTCTGCCTGTGGCCCTTGGAATCTGAAAGTGATGGTCTTGCTAAAACAATCCATAGTGGCATGATATGCTTCTAACCAATCCATGCCTAAAATGACATCAAAATCATGCATGTCCAAAACTATGAGGTTGGCCGGCAAATTAACATCCCCTAACAACACTGTACAACTAGGATAATGGTTCCTACACACAACTTGTTTCCCTACTGGAGTGGTCACTACCAAAATGTAATCCAACTCGCTACATGGTGCATCAATCAACTTAGCAAAACTAGGAGATGCAAAGGAATGTGTGGATCCAGGATCAAATAAAATCTGGGCTTCTACCCCACAGACAAGAAGTTTACCTTCTACCACGTCTCCTGCAGCTTCAGCATCTGCACGGTTGAGATAGTACAATCGTCCATGCATCTGTAGCCGGTTTGGTACTTGATTTTGCCTTCCTTGGCCATGCCTATTCTGTTGTGGAGGACGAGCATTCTGATTCTGAACTAGTGGCCTAGCCTGCTGCTGCTGTTGCTGAGGTGGTCTAACTTGATTCTGAACCGGTGCTTGGTTCTGAGGAGCTACTTGTCTCTGCTGCTGGTTTCTGTTCCCTGGATTCTGAAGTAGTGGGCAATCCTTGATTGAATGGTTCATAGCCCCACACTTGAAACAGGCTCCCATGGCCTTACGACATTCGTGGGTCTCATGATTCTTGCCACAATGTCCACAACCTTGCCTCACATGAGCTTGTTCTTGCCTTGGCTTCTTGCCCTGCTGTTGTCTCTGATTCTGCTGCTGATATTGCTGTTTCCTGTCCTGAATAATCATATTGTTGATATCTTCAAAGGTATATGCCCGTTTGACAGCCTCATCATAGGTAGCGGGTGGAACTACTCCTATGACATCTCTCATGATGATCGGGTTCAACCCTTCCAAGAACTTAGTGATTTTCTTCCTTTCTGTGTCAATCAGCTCGGTAGCATATCTAGCTAGTCTCTCAAACTTGGTGACATAATCTAGTACTGTCATGCTACCCTGCTTGAGCTGCTGGAACTCAATAGCCTTCTGCCTCTTGACATGAGAGGGAATGTATTTATCCTGGAACTGAGTCTTGAATGCTGCCCATGCCTCTTCATCTGCCATGAATGCATAAGGATCCTTGACTGTTTGCCACCACCTGTCTGCAAGCCCGTAGAACAATGAAGCTGTGAGATTGACCTTCTGAAGTCCCGTACACATGAAGACATCGAAGATCTTCTCCGTGTTAACTAGCCAATCATCAGCCACCAACGGGTCTTCGTTGCCCGAAAACTCCTTCGGTGCTCTCTTTCTAAACTTCTCAAATAGAGCATTAGGGTCAGGATCCCTGTTCTGAATCACAATCTGTGGACCTGCGGGTGGTGCTACATTCCTGTTCTGAAGTACTTCCAAAAGTTGCCTCTGTACTTGTGCCATCTCATCATCCTTCTTAGCCAACTGCTCTTGGAATCTTGCTTGGTTCTCATTAGCTTGCCTCTGCTGTGCTATCATAGCTTGCATCAATTCCTGAAACTGTGTGGCTGTAGGTGTCTCAGATGCATCTGACTCATTCTGATTACTGCCTGAAGCATGATGATTTGGAGCTTTTCTTGGAGGCATATTGCTGTAAGACAAGTAGTTAGTACACAATAAACATGGTATAAGGGTTTCTAATGTCCTATACCAATGAATCTAACGAACCCACGAATCCTCGCCACGTTCCTAAGACCTTTCTAGTTTCTTTTAAGTGCCTGAAACATGTCTCGCTCTGATACTAGTCCTGTCGCGACCCCGGAACGGATCCCGGGCCCGCGACGTTGGTGTATGATGCTTTCCCACAGGTTCCCGCGGTGAGGATTCCCAAAGACACGCGGAATCTGACTCACACGTACATGATTGCGGAAGCGTGTAGCAAAACACATCGAGAGAAGCACCAATAAAATATTTAAGTGCTATCACAATAATATACAAGACAAGGTATCAAAGGAAGAAGTTAAAATTGGCATTCCCATCATATAGTTCAAGTTATAGGTCTAGCACAAAAGTAAATTAAGTTTTGTTACAAATCCAATAGAGAGGCCAACAGAGGCCAATACACTACTCCAACATAAACAAAAGAACCCCAAGACAAACGGTGACGAATCTCAAGAACCACCCGATGTCTAGACGACATCATCGGGCTGCCACTCTCTCACAGGGGTTGGCTCGCAAGCCTCCTCCTGACGCTCCTCCTCACAGGTAACGTCTCCTGCACCTGGGCACCAACAAACAAGGGTCAAACACGACGGTTTGGCAGGTAATCACTTTAGGTACGAACATGAACAATAAGAATTTAGGAAAACATGTAAGCAAATACTTGACTGAAATACTACAATAACTGAAACACACTTTCGAAACTTCATAACAAAACTGGTTTATCGAAACAAAACTAGCATGGGTACATAATATATCATGAATAGTTACAATCCACAAAGAGCCCATCCTTTCTCTACCATTTATATAATGGAAAGAGCAAGCACGCACGACAAGCACGATATACATAATATAAGCACGACACGATTTCCCACAAAGACGGGAATCCCGGCCGCGGAACCGGACACGCACGATGTGTAATAAATACACGACCAGTCTGCAGACAGTCCACATGTTTAAAGACCCCCAGACAGTGGATCAAACCGAAAGGGCAGTCTAAGCTCAGTGGTGTTCACTTAATTCATGAATGCACAAAACACGTAAAGCACGATCAAAACACGTCGAGATAAAAAGGGGGAATCCACTTAACAAAACACGACAAGCACGACTAGCAAGAGGCATAATTAATATGCATAACACGCTTATGGAGTGATCCCCTTTTTCTTGAAACAAAACTTCAAAACAAACTTATACTTGAAATCTAAAGCACGTACACGGTGGTACTTATCATACTCAAAACGGAATTCACGTACGAAATCTTTCAAGCATGTGTTAAGAATATTAATTGACCTTTGTGTAATTGGAACCCAAATGTCGGGATATATACATATAAATTGGTGTCCCCGAAGTTAGATGACATTTTGGAGTTACATCCACACAATGTCAAGACAAAACCCTTAACATAGTCTAGTTTTTAACCCTCAAGAAAAATACAGAAACGAAATAAATCTTCCTTCTGAATTGGCCATGTTCGCTCGAGCGAACTTCCAAGGTATTGGCCCTTCGCTCGAGCGAGACCGTTCGTTCGAGCGAACATCGCAAGGTGTAGACCGTTCGCTCGAGCGAATGTTGGCTCGAGCGGATATTAAAATGCGTTCGAACGGATAGCTCTCTGCCTCGCTCCAAACCAAGCAGTGGCTTGGTCGCTCGAGCGGACCCAGGGGTCGCTCGAGCGAACAAGCTGCTGCTTGTGCTCGTTGAGTGCAGAAATTTCCCTTCTTGTGCACATCTTTCACTACATTCTTCTTCTCCTTCTCATCCATCAATCACACATAATCCCTTGAGCCTTCATGCTCACCAAGGGTTTATTCCATCATTCCAACCATCCAAATCAAATGAAAACAAACCAATGAAGCTTGGAAATAATTCATATGCAAAATTTCTAAAAATAACATTGCAATCAAAATACACATGCATCATTTCCTATAGAGATTACTTGCCTTGACCAATGCTAACAATACTCCTCTTCAAGCACTTCCTCAAGCTAAACACACACTACAAAACCCAAGAGAAAACCACACAAAACTCAACCAAATGGAACAAGGAACCCATTTAACAAAAAGGGTTTGTAACTATGAAAAACATGATCTTCAAGGAACCAAAAGACTTCATGAAATACAAGGATTGAAGCTCTTACCTAACAATGGCCAAACAAGAAGAGATGAAGAAGATGATGAGCTTGTCTCACAAGAAACTCCAAGAAATTGGTATCAATGGAAAGCTTGTAAGAAGAGGAAGAAGGTGATAAGCTTGGAATTCTATTTGGAGCTCTCTAGCCAAAGCATGCAAGGGTAATGAAGAGGAAGAGAAAAAGGGTTTCCTTGCCCTAGCTTAAGAGATTGCAGAGATTTGGGGAAAGTGAATGGAATGAGAGGGAGATGGGGCTTTAGTGAGGTTAATGGGCCCCAAATGACTTGGACTTTGAAACGGTCAGAACATGAGCTTATGGACCTCAGATGACTTCGACGAAGAAGAATAAAACGATCGTCGAAATATCTAGTTTCCAAAAAGTATATTTTTGACATGGTTTTGAGATCTCGAAAATTGTGTCCAGATTTGTGCAAGAAAGACAATTTTACCCTCTTTGGGCCGAAACATGGGTTTTTGGGCTTCAAACATGAATGAACTTAACACGAAAGTTGTAACACATAAAAAGATCATTCAAATGAAATCAAAATCACACTCACACGGAAAACGATACGATCTTCCCAAGCTTACACGTGCACCCAGGCCTTCCTGAGTGTGTCTGACTAATACTAAACGTTCTCAAAATTCCCAAAGCTATATATTCAGGACTAAAACTAATGACTTCTAACCCAACCATAACTAAACCCACTTAGAACTAAACACATACTAATCGCACACTAATCAAACTGGCCTGGGTCGGGGTCTAACACAAGTAATCATATATGGTCCTTTTAATCCAGTGCATGTGCATATAAATTTGTGAAAACAAGAACGTTCTCATGGAAGAAGGGAAATCCCAAGAGATTCGCGGAGAGATTCAAACCGAGTAGGGTCCAAGGGTTTGGTGAAGATGTCAGCTAATAGGTATTCAGTAGCAATGTATTCCAAGGCTCTATAACAATGTATTCCAAGGATATGGTTTTCTCCTCAACTTACGAATGAAATGGTCCCTAGTGTCAACGTGTTTGGTTTGGGAGTGTTGGACTGAGTTTTTGGAAATGTCAATTGCGCTCTTATTGTCACAGTAGACAGCCTTTGTCTCCTGATCAACCCCATAATCCAACAGCATTTGTTTCATCCATAAAAGCTGTATGGAACAACTCCCTGCAGTAATGTACTCAGTCTCATCAGTCGACAAAGAAGTCGAAGTCTGCTTTTGCCATGCCAGGGAACAAGATTGCCTTTGCCATGCCAGGCAACAAGATTGTTTCCAATTAAGAAACATCGACCCGATGTGCTCTTTTTTTCATCTATACATCCAACCCAATCCGCATCGGAATAACCAACAATGTTGGTTTTGGTACCCTTAGTCAGCAGCACTGTGCCACTAACATACTTCATTGGGGGGGGGGGGGGGGCAGTTGTCATTGGTTTTTTTTTTTTTGGGGGGGGTGGGGGGAGGCTACAACTTAGTGACAAATTATGACAAATTTTAACTTCTTTAATACAACTAGTCACTAGTGATGATATAGACTAAATGCGAACGATAATAAAAATAATCATCACAAAGTATGCACCAACACACAATGATTTATAGTAGTTCAGCCTCAATGCTTACATCTACTACCAGTTTGTGTTCCTACACCCCACCGGATTTCCACTATCTATGCTTTTCAATAAGCTAAGCAATAACCTTTAGATTATGCTTTCTAAGGCTAAGCAATAACCTCTTGAGTTTTATGGTTCACCCCTAACCATACACTTATGCTTTTCTAAGGTTAAGCAATAACCTATACAAAAGATGATTTCTCAAAGAAGTGTCAATACAAACACTTTAAGATATTACAATTAAAGCTCAATATATTTGTCTCTAACATAGGCTGATATAAAAGTATAAATCTAACTCACACAACACACTATGTAATGCAAAGATGAATGTGCAACGTGTTTGTGTGAAAACTTCAATCAAGTTTAAAAATGATAGCTCAATGAATGCAAGCTTAAAGCTTTTGAAAGTGTAAAACACAAAAATAGATTTAATTGAAGTTAAGGAACAAATCACATGTAATTTAAAAACTAACTTTAAAAAGATGTATATCAATGCTAAGGAGGTTTCAGTTGATCCAATAAATTAATCTAACCTAGCAAACAATTAATCATCCACAAAGAAGAGGAGGCACACAATTTTTTACATTGAAAAACCTACTTGGAAAAACCACGGTTCTTATCGTCTAGACCACAGATAGCCAAACACTATATGAAATTGAACGATTACAAGAGAACTCACAGACCAATTCCCAGTTGACCACAACCTAATGGACCGTAGATCTTCTTGCCAACAACTCGCCATTCACCGTTCACCTATGCTTGAAATGCAACCCACCTTGATGCCTCTCAAGGTGCTTCAACAACCAAAGAGAAAAATATAAACTTCAATGCAGAATTCTTTCTCAGCAACTCCGCACAAAACTTTCAAAGGTGAAATTCTCAATTCTTTGGATGAGAGAGAGGTGAGTTCTAGGGTAGCAAAAGTTTGTATTTATAAGCTTTTGGGTCATGCATAGGGTTTCTAAAATCGAATAGGCATAAACTGCAAGTGGAGAGAAATTATGAATAATAGGTTTCCAAAGTCGACTGGGACGTTCGTGAAGTTTTGCTTGACTTGAATGGAATTCTGTCTTGAACCCTAAGATCCTACAGAATTCACTCAACCCAGGGAATTTTTGCTCTAGCGAACTTGCTCTCTGTCTCGAGGCCCTGAGACACATCAAAACTCGCTTGACCTGGGAGGATTCTCGCTCGAGCGAATCTGGGTTTTGCCTCTAGGTTAAACTGCACAATTGTTTTCTCTGGATTTCTTCGTTTTCTTCCTTCAATTTCTAAGATGAAACACCATTACAGTCCATATCTAAAAATGTAAAATTACAACTTAATTTGGACTTGAGTTTTGTTCTAAAACCCATCCAATTGCCAACCTAAAATCTAACACAATGACTCATTATTTACTATGAATTATAAGGGTTCCAAAGGAACAACATAATAACTAATCTTTAGATCATGGTCCAACACATATGAATTTGGCCAATCTCGATTGAGCTACAGGAAGAAATACTGCTGCCGATGAATTACTGTACAATGAAAGAATATCGAAACGGCCAGCCACAGTAGCTTAGGACAATCTAGCGGGTCCAAACTTGACCATGTACTACAAATAGAAATGAAAACATGGCATTAAAAACTTAAATACTTGAATAAAAATAACCTAGATATCATCAACAATTGGACCAATTTTAGATCCAGATCCAGATCATGGACTTAATATGTGAGGATATCTGATGCCACATGTCTATATGCGCATTAAGTATGCTCTATAAAAATTTTAGTTGCAATTCAGGTCCATGCCTAGGACTTTTATCTAGGTCAACGTCCAAGTTGGTCTTTTAAATTTGGGAATGAATGAATACACGTCTTTTCTGACATACCTGAGTTGGCTCCGGGTCTGGGTATAGGTCCCCTTTGGATAACGAGTCTAATGCATCTTAAACCCGAAACTGACCTATTTTCAACACTGCGTTCAGTAAGTCAGTCAATGGGACGGGCCTGGCTTGGGCTTGGGTTGTCCAATCCCGACCCGAAATTGAACGGGCCTATGTCAAACCCCGTCCCATGGGGGCCCTGGCTTAGCCCGATCTTGAACATTAGCTAAGCATTCGCGACCTCTAATCCAATGTAGCCTTTCCCCTTAACATGCATCCATGTGGACCTCACAAATCCCTTCTTTTAGAATAAAGAAATGTTTTATCTCAACATTACTCTACATACGTACATGGAAGAAAATATGTGTACGTAGATATCATCGAATGAAACTCACATCACACTACAGTGCTACAACAAGGATCATCTGGAAATATGCTGAGTCTCAGACTAGTAATGACAGACAATAGTGTCACGGAGACTCTCAGACTAGTACGACCCTTGCAGTCAATACTATCCAACAAAAAACTGAAGTGAACAATAATTTTTAGGACAAGATGTAAGTACTAGGCCATTACAACATTACGTTGTCTAATACCAATACTAGGCAATTTACAGAACTGATCATGATGTTGAAGCTCTTAAATAAGGAATTTAATACCTTCGACACAACTACACATTGTGCTGAGGGGGAGGGATGTCTTTTATAATGAGGGGAGAATTAGGAGGGGCGAAGTTACAAAATTGCTCCTCCTAATTAGCCCTTATTTTGCTGCTAGTGAGGAGAGTTTCGGTAAATATATATAAAACTTAATAAAATAATCTTGGAGCCGAGCCAGACCTGCTCTGCCCATTTCCAGTCCCATTTTGGAAGGGCTTTCAAAAATTTGTCCAAGGGCTGGGCTCAAATTTTTTTTTAAAGTCCTATCTTTTCAGGCTTAGGACCGACCGGGCTGAGCTGGGTACCCATTTCAACGAGCTAAATTGATAGGCCAAGTGTTTAGTAAGACTTTATATCCTTGTTTTTTGAAGACACCACCTAAATGGTTATTAGTTGCTTGGGGCTTTTGTGAAAAAAGAATTAGCCTTAATTCTGATGACACAATTTCATCAAGAAAAACAGAAAAATACGAGTTGAGAGCTGCTAAATGCATACCATTTTTTCTTCTTTCCACATTCCCTTTCTCTCTACACCCACTATAGAAGTATGGGGATTTTAAAAATTTCTTTGCACACCTCCCATAATACCAAAACTAACCCTAGCCCCACCCTAGCCACCACAGCCCTCTCCGACAAAACCACCGGAGGGAGAGAGCCACCACAGCCCTCTCCGACAATACCACTGGAGGGGGGGGGGGGGGACATTGAGAGGGAGAGAGGAGGCGGGCAGAGAGAGGGACAGAGAGAGGGAGAGCAGGTGGGGGTTGGCGATGGGTGGAGAGAGAGAGGGAGAGGGCTAGTTTTGGGAATTCCACATGGATATATTGGTAATAATTTTTTCTTAAAAAATGGTGTGTGGAAAGAAAAAAAGTGTGGTGCGTTTAGCGGCTCTCATACGAGTTAGGGTGCTATAAGTTTTTTGACAAAAAATGCACATTGTTAATATTTACAACTCATTTTCCCACCCTTCAGAACCGCGTAACAAAGCTGGAGCTTTCCATGACCTTGTTACAAAGATGGATGCTGAAAAAATTTGGCATCTAGCCCACATAGAGTGGAGAGCATGATACCCAATGATCGATCCCCAGACGGTCGGGTGAGAAGTGAAATTGTTAACAGAGCAATCCTTCATTCTCTATGTATTCTTATTATGCTAGGATAAAGATAAATTATTGTGGTAGTTTCACTTAATATATATATATATATATAGGATAAAGATAAACTCCATTAATCCATTGTATTTCCGGGGTCCCATGTGTGTGGATGGTTCGATGGATCATAAAGGCAAGCCAGCCACTATGTGATTTTATGGTGAGGGATAGATGCACACAAATATTCTGTTATATATACATATAAATATAGGAAAATTCTTCTATGAGAGTAACTCTCACACAACCACGAGAGTAAAGAGGGGACTCATATATGAAGGAAATGCTTCTATGAGAATAACTCTATGGGGATGTTTGGAAATCATATATTCCCAAAGATTTTGCTATATTATCTCCTATTTTAGAATATAATCTACACACCTAAAAACTATGTGTTTGGATCACTTAGAAAATATCCTACAACATCTCACTTTCTTGTAAAAACCTTCATATTAAAATATTCATGTATATATTGTATAAAATAATCTTTCTTTATCAAAACTACGCAAAACAAGGGTCAAGAGTTTTTGCAAACACGAGTGGAAGTTCATTAGAAATTACTACCATGATGGCCCACTCTATTTTTATAACATTGATCATTTTAGTATAATTTTTAACATTATGGTTTCTATAGGAGTCCTACTATGACTCTCAATATTAGATGGGCCCTTTAGTGTTTATAAATTTTATGTGGGCCCACTAACCCTATCATAATTACATAGTTTCTTTTTTGATTAGTAATATTAGGTGGGTCCTACAAATGTCACATTAGATAGCATCTACCATGATTACTAGTATGAAGCGGGTCCCATACTACCAACATTAGATTGGTCTCATACTAATTACCAACATTGGATTGTGTGATAATGATTAGTTCGCCATCATTAAATGAGCCTCATTGTTTAATAGCCCCCCTAGTGATTACTATAATTGGATTGTTAATATGACTATTGATATCAAATGGGTCGCACATTGATTTTTCATAGATGGGTTCCTCAATGACGTCTAACACTCGATAGGGCCCTCTGTTATAATCATCATTATATCCATTATATTATGGTTATTAATATTTGGTGGACCCATATTGATGAAACGACATTGCTTGTGATTTTTAACATTTAGGCTAATATTTTTTTAATTAAAAGGGTCCTACCATGGTTACCAATATTAAATCACTCTAGTTTGATTACTGATTAATGGGCCCTCATTGGGTCAATCATCGTGGTTTCTCTATTCATTTCTTGTTTCGGTGCATCATCTACTGAAATGGGGGACATATTGGAACCATATCCAATGCCAACAGCCTAAATTATGTATATATATAATCTCTATAAAAAAAAAATAGAACGCCATATTTTAAAGTATTTTAACTTGTAATGTTTTATATATTTACACAATCTTCAATATATCTCCTAAATTTATAGTATCTCAAAAATATTGTGACAAAACTAAACTAAGATAAAAAAATTCAAAAGAAAATCTATAAAATTCTTTTAATGGTATTTTTATTATTTTTATGATCTAAATAATGGTTTGTATTCTGCAATACTTTCTCGTTAATATCTTCACAAAAAAAAACCCCCAAATTTAAAATATCCCGAGATTGTGGAAGACAGTAATTTATATTTGTTGCAATAATTAATACAAGGCACCAGGCACCAGAATGTAGTTAGGGCAAGGGAACCCGACGTGTATTTATAGAGGAGCCCATATTAAGTACTGTTGGCCTTGTTTGTGTTGCCAACATTTGCTCATATTTTTGGTCTTAATTAAAGAGTGGGGCGGCGGGCCTATTATTTGTTCTTAGCCCTTTCCCTTGTACTGACTTGTACATGAAGAGAAGAAATGAGTTCATAAAAAATAAAATATAAAGTCGATGATGTGCATTCATGTTATCAGACAATCAATAGATCCAGCTCATTGACGAGATCACCAATTAATCGAGCCATTTGAAATTAAGAAAATATCACCATCCACTATATGCTTTAGATTTGTTATTATATTACTATAGCAAGAGCTGAAAAGTATTTTCTCCACTCAATTCAGTTTTCCGTTTCTTCCTCTTTTGGATTAATTGCAGAGTGAAAAAAATTAGAGGGGTCTTGATTGAAGCCATAGCTAGAAATCATTGACATTAAAACAAAAGCATCTAGTCCACTCAATTCTCAATTATTGCTTTTCTTCTTTACCTTGGTTGTTGTTGGTTTTTTTTTTTTTTAAAGTAGAGAATGACCACCCTTGCACCTGTTAAGACGCAATAATTTTTTCACCTTGTTTTTCCTCACAGAAAACGGAATGGCAGGAGAAGCAGTTCTCTCTATCCTCTTGGAAGGGTTGCTGAGCAAGTTGAAATCCCCTATCCTAGATGAATTTGGGTTGTTGTGGGGTGTGAAAAACGAGAAACAAAAGCTTCAAAGCAATCTGTCAAGGATTAAAGCCGTGCTTCAAGATGCAGAAAGGCAGCAAATTGACCTGATGGCTGACAAAGATCGCCTTGGAAAGCTTAAAATTGTTGCCTACGATGCGGAGGACCTAGTTGATGAGTTCCTAGTTGAAGCTCTACAAAGGAAGGTTGAGAATCAAGATGGCATGGGAAGAAAGGTAGGCAACTTCTTCTCACCTGCGAACCCACTCGCTTTTCGTTTCAAGATTGCACATAAGATGAAGGAGCTGAGGAAACGATTTGAAGAACTTGCGGAAGAGAATACCTATTTCCAATCGCTGGAGGGAGTTGCTAGAAGCCAGCCTCAGATCCTAAACCCAAGAGAAACTGCCTCGAGTGTGCCTGTCTGGGGTGTTTATGGGAGAGATCATCAAAAAGAAAACTATATAGATTCATTAATCAACTCTGGAAATGAAGAGGTCCTCTCGGTCATTCCCATCATTGGTATGGGGGGACTGGGCAAGACCACGCTTGCTCAATATGTATATGATGATGAAAGAGTGGAGACTCATTTTAACTTAAAGATGTGGGTCTATGTATCTGATGATTTTGATGTGGGAAAGATTCTGGCAAAAATTTTACAGTCTGCAACTAAGAGTACTTCCACTGACGGATCAAGCATGGACCTCTTAAACACTCGTGTTAAAGAAAACCTGAGTGGAAAGAGGTATTTACTTGTTTTGGATGATGTTTGGAATGAAGATTCTGAAAAGTGGGACAGATTGAGAACAACACTTCACTGTGGTGCTAAAGGAAGCAAAATATTAGTCACCACTCGAAGCGATACAGTTGCGAGAAGAATGGATGCTCTTCCTAGACCTCCTCTGGAAACACTGTCGGCAGCTGAATCTTGGACTTTGTTCGAGAAAGTGGCATTCCCGCCTACAGGCTTTGTATCAATTGGAGAGGAAATAGTAAGAAAGTGTGGTGGTGTCCCTCTAGCAATCAAAACATTGGGAGGCATGTTGCGAAATGAAACATGTGAAAGGGAGTGGCAGTCAGTGAGAGATAGTGAACTTTGGAAGCGAACAGATGAGGAGGGAAGAGTTTTATCCATATTAAGACTAAGCTATGATCATTTGACATCATCTTTGAAGCAATGCTTTGCGTATTGTGCTGTAATTCGCAAAGGGTATCGATTTAATAAAGATGTACTAATCAAGCAATGGATAGCCCAAGGCTTCATTCATTCTGATGATGAAAATGAACTCCTAGAAGAAGAAGGCGAAAAGTGTTTCAATGCACTGTTCCGGAGGTCCTTGTTTCAGGTTGATGTGGAAACTGGTAGCAATTATCGATACAAGATGCATGACCTTATACATGATCTTCTCAAGTCTGTTGCCGGAAAAGAATGCTTTGTTGTGGAAGCTTCCATAATGAATGATTTAATTGGTCATTTAGCATTGTTCAATGATGAAACTCGTCATCTAGCATTGTGCAATGATGACTGGGAGGGAGAACCGAAGAATTTGGAAGCATTGAAGAAATGTAAGAAACTGCGTTCAATGATTACATATGGTCCTATTGATATTAATGTTTGCTTGAGCTTCATGTGCTTAAGGGTGTTGGAGTTAAATAGCACAAGTATTGACTTCCTGCCAAATTCAATAGGCAAGTTGAGACATCTTAGGTACTTTGACATTTCATATACAGGGATTACAGAATTACCTGAGACCATATGCAACTTATACAACTTGCAGACACTGAGAGTCCTCCGCATTTGCCTCAAAAAGTGGCCAAAGAATATGAAGAGAATGATTAGCCTTAGACATATTGAATTTGCTGGAGGTCATGATTTTCCCTCACAGAAAGGGATTGGAAAATTAACTTGTCTCAGGGCACTGTCTAAATTTGTTATTAATAAAGAGAGTGAACCTGGAATAGAAGAGTTGAAAGGTTTAAATCAGCTAACGGGGGATATCTCCATTGAAGGGCTTGAACATATAAGAAATGGTGCAAGTGCTCGTGAAGCAGATTTAAAGGCAAAGAAACACCTCCATTCTCTGTATCTACATTGGTCTCCCCACGAAACGGAAGGAAATGCGGAGGAAGTGATTAATAACCTCGAACCCCCCTCAAATCTACAGAAGCTATTTGTTCGGAATTACAGAGGTTTGAGTTTTCCAAGTTGGATGATGATGCTTTCAAAATTAATTCATATAGAACTGCGGGGTTGCATTAGATGTGAACAACTGCCACCTTTTGGGCAACTACCTCTCCTTGAATCACTTGAGATTCATGAAATGAGTGCTATAAAATACATTGTTAAGTTTGATGGGAGCCACAACAACAAAGATATATTCCGATCATTGAGACACCTTGTGCTCTCTAAACTGCCTAATTTGGAGAGATGGTCGTCTCCACAAGAGAATGGTGATGGTGATGAGCAGAGAAGAGAAGAAGATGAACAAGTGATTCTCGGTCGCCTTTGTCGTCTTCGCATTGATGATTGCCCGAAGCTGATTCGGTTGCCAAAGCTTCTTCTTCCAGCTCTTGAATTTCTCAAGATGAATGAAGTGGGTTGTGATCGAATAGACTTACCCATGTCCAAGTCACTGACAGAATTTGTGCTCGAACATATGCCTCATTTGGAGAGATGGTCATCTCGAGAAGTGGATGATGATGAAGAGGGCCAAGTGATTTTCCGTTTCTTTCGTACTTTGAAAATCTCTGATTGCCCAAATCTGATTTGGTTGCCACGGTTATTTCTTCCAGCTTTAGGATCTTTAGATATGAGACAAGTAGGCTGTGACAAGATAGAGTTTTCCACATCGCAGTCACTGACATATGTCAGCCTCTTCGACATGCCTAATTTGGAGATGTGGTCATCACGAGAAGCAGATGATGATCAGAAAGTGATCTATCCTCGCCTTGAATTGAATGTCCGAAAGTGCCCTAAGATGGTTCGCTTGCCCCATCTTCTTCCTTCACTTAAAGAATTAACTATTATTGAAACCGATGAAAGACTATTAGGGTCTCTGGCCAACTACACTTCACTTGTCAGGCTTTATATTGAAGGGTTTCCTGAAGTCATGCATTTGCCGGAAGAAATTGAGCCAACCCATGCCAACAACCTTCACACCTTGGAAATCCTCCATTGCCCAAAATTAATATCCTTATCACATCAATTGAAATATCTCCATTCTCTCAAAGAATTGAGGATTTTTTATTGTCCTGAGTTGGTGCTACCATTGCTAGATGGGTCGCAGGAGCAACAGCCATGTCCTCCTTTAAACTCTCTTAAGAAGTTGGCAATATGTGCCTCGTGTGAAAAGCAGAGATTACTTCCAGGAGAAGGGATGATCATGACCTCTCTGGAGGAATTGAAAATCAGCGAATGTGGGAATTTGGAGTCCTTATCTTCAGAAGGGTTGCAAAACCTCACCTCCCTTTACATTGATGAATGTCCAAAGGTGTGGTCATCTCCAGAGTGGCTTAGGAACCTCACATCACTTCAGAAACTTAAGGGTGTTGTATTAGACGGTATGACGAGTTTGACAAATCCGTTGGAAAATCTCAAATCACTCGAGCATTTGTCAATTTCATCGGGTCCTGATATGACGGATTTTCCAGAGTGGATTGGAAACCTTGCATCGCTCACTCATTTATGGATTAGAGATTGCCCTAGCATAAGGTCTCTGCCAGAGTCATTTGGAAACCTTGCATCGCTCACTGATTTATGGATTGGAAATTGCCCTAGCATAAGGTCTCTGCCAGAGTCACTTGGAAACCTTGCATCGCTCACTGATTTATGGATTGGAAATTGCCCTAGCATAAGGTCTCTGCCAGAGTCACTTGGAAACCTTGCATCGCTCACTGATTTATGGATTGGAAATTGCCCGAGCATAAGGTCTCTGCCAGAGTCACTTGGAAACCTTGCATCACTCACTGATTTAAGCATTGAAGATTGCCCGAGCATAAGGTCTCTGCCAGAGTCACTTGGAAACCTTGCATCACTCACTGATTTAAGCATTGAAGATTGCCCGAGCATAAGGTCTCTGCCAGAGTCACTTGGAAACCTTGCATCGCTCACTGATTTATGGATTAGAAATTGCCCGAGCATAAGGTCTCTGCCAGAGTCATTTGGAAACCTGCTATCGCTTTCGAAGATGGGTATCCAATCTTGCCCAGCTTTGACAGAGTTACCAAAGGGCCTGCAACGCCTCACAAATCTCCGAGAGCTGAGTATAGATGAATGCCCTGTTTTGGAGAGACGACTACGTAAGAATTGGAAGGAGTGGAAGAAGGTAGCGCATGTTCCAGCCATGGGAGCCCGAGCATCCTAGTCTAATGCAGTCATTGAAGAAAGGATCCAACAAATTCGATAAGAAGCTCCATTTCCCCACCTGCGCATCTTCTTCTTCTCCTTGATTGATGTTGGATCGTCATCAAATCGCGTGCGTCCAATTGAGTGAAATCAGGTAAGTGTACCTTATTCTTCTTCATCATAATCATCTACAAATTTCATAGCTGTCTTCTCCATTTTCTCTCGTTTTTTCCTCATTGTACAATGTGGTTTTTAAAATCCTTTTTGTGTGTTTAAAATATTACTTTGTAATATTTGGTGCATAGGTACCGAGCCCTACTTTACCCAGGAGACGGAGGAGGATCAAGCGTTTCAAACGTTTGAGCCAACTGATGAACCCGAGTGGGATGCCGGAGACGGTTTCGGAGCCGTCTGAGCCTGCATGAGAGTGAACTTCATCTTAGCAATTATTTAGATGAACTTTCTTAATGATAAACATTTCTTTAAAATCCTCATTGGCACACATCACCCACGGGCCCACCCGAGGAAATTGGCTCAAGGTGCTAATAAGGATCTCTAACCGTGTAAACGTGGGTCATAGAACCAAAGTCACTGCTGGATTCAATATCATTGGTCAACCGATTTCGAATGTTCTGGTAAATGGGTGCTCTTTACTATGATAATAATCAGTTATTCTAACCCACACACATATGACAGAAAAGAGGTTGATGTTGATTTCCTTGAATTCCTTAATACAGAAAGTGAGAAAACAAACAGAGGGATTGTTGGATGTTGGTGGGCATGATGTCATAAAAGTTTTTCATTCTTTGGATTGGATGGCCAGTGATGTCTGAGTGACCCACGTATATATATTAGGTGCATACTCAACGCCCCTTTTATCATAATGGGCTGGTAGAACTTGTATTTTCTCTATTTTTTTAAATATTATATATTTATATACACATATGAATGGCTTAAAAAGCTCTTCTAGCGATCGAATAACAGTATACAATGATGATATGCATCAATAGTGATGAAAAACAAGAAATAAAAAACAACACTAATTGTAATTAGTGTTAATTGATTTCCATTGTCTTTATTTTTGGAATCTCTAACATCTACGGTGCCAATAAACATTGATTTTTATTTTATTTTTTAACATTTACTCAACTACAATCACCAAAAGGTTTTGGTATTTTTAATTTTCCTTTGAATATCTAGATGTGCCAATAAGACTAGTGAACATTGGGAATCAGGTAAGATTGTTCTACATTTTATTTAAATGAAATAATCTGCCAATAAAATTTTGGGTTTCCAGGACATTGGCAATTAGATGAAACGTCACCTTACAGTTTTTATTTTTATTTTTTTAAATGGAGTACTCTGCCTAACAGCATTTTGGGTTTCAAGAGCACAAAAAACCAGGCAAAAATGACAATGGGATTTTGGAACTTGGTTCTCTGAGGATATGCATTTGCATTTTAACCAACTATTTATATGATTTTGTTTCCTCTTTGGTAAAATTTGATTTTTATTTTTATTTTGTGGATACAGAGGAATTGATTGTCCTGTTACTCACAACGAAGTTCCTCCAACAGCTCGGGATTTACCTTCACTTAAAACAGGTAATGCTGTTCCAGAGATCCTGTGTCTTTTAGTATGTTCTCCTTTCCTTTGAAAAACTAGACAATATGACATCCTGATTTGGGAAAGTGAGTCTGAGAATCTGAACACGTGATTGGGCTGAATATTTTTCAAGAATATTCATTTTAGGTGTGCTATTAGAGATGGACATTTTCCAGCAGACCGAAAGACCTTGGTTCTTCATCATCATCATCTTCTTCTTTTCCCCTTCCTTTTCTTTTCTTTTAGTACATTTGTGTGAGGAGAATCCATTGGATTGTGAAATCCTGAACCTAGGCCAACACATTTTATTCATTTGTTGTGGCAATCCCCTAGGAAAATAATGTACTTAGACAACCTTTTCTATAGCATTTGAAGGAAGATGAGTCTCCATGGGCAAGTTGTGGAGAAATGAGCTTATTAAAAATCATTATGATGTGACGTCCATTAAATTTATGGAATTATGGGTTAAGCAATCATGGGGAGTGTAACATTCGGCCCGAAAAATTATATGTATTGGCAATATGCAGCAGTTATTGGCAGTAGTGACCTGTAGCTTACATCAGTGAGAGTGTATTCACTTTTGTCTTTATCTCCTTTGTTTTGTAGATGATAATCATGCAACCAGTGTATGGAAATTGGAAAGTGCTTCTTTATTGGCAATGCTTTGGTACTGAAAATACTTCCTTAGCTAAGGATTTGAGATGGATATATCTTTGCAGACTTTTGCACTGGTTTGATATTCCTTATAGCAATTTAAATTTTGCCCTGAGTATCACCTAAATTTGAAGTTCTGAATGTTATGAAACTGAAAGAATCTCTCCATTCTGCTGAATTGAATGCCTGCCTTGTCGGATATATATAAGAGACTTGAATTTCACTCTCTCTCTCTCTCTCTCTCTCTCTCTTTTCTTTTTTTTTTTTTTTTTTTTTTTTTTTTTGTGCAGTTACAACAAATTCTCCATGGTAACAATTGCTGGAACCACTTCAGATGTGAATTTTTTTACATACCTTCCTACCATAGTTTTTTCAATTCCTTTTTCGTCCATCTAGAGGTTGGTATGATCACTATTAAAGAAATTTACCAAAGATGTACTAAAGAACATATACTGTGGACTGTGGAGCAGGTTTCTTGTTTTAAATGTTGCTTCTATTCTGCCCACCTGACCTCTCTTTTTCTTCCTTTATTTGGGTAATAAATTGAAAATCATTTCTTTATTTTAAAAGGAAGTATACAAAATTGAAAAGACAATACTAGAAAAGGGTGGCCATTTGGTGTTTACTATGAAGGCATGGATAGTCCCAATATAACATCTTTTGAGATATTCAGGCACTTCAAAAGTTTAAAGCAAATTCTTACTAAGAATCCAAATATAAGAACCAACTGAGGACATTTACATTAACTGACATGAACTTCTTATGAGACGAGGGGTAAAAAAGAGTTGAATGGTCTTGCCGTAGTTTTTAACTTTGTTTAAAATCTTGTTTCTTTAGAGTCTGTTGTTGCAATGAAAAACTTAGGTCAATAGTAAAACCTTGGATTCTCTACCTGTTGGTGCCTTGGCCTCAACATTGAAAGCTTTGAATCTGCCGAACCAATACCTTATTTTCCATTTAGTGGTTGCCTAAAATGGGTGTTCTTGTTAGATGGCTAATCCTCTGGCATCCCTTTGTGTATAATGGGGTCAGTGGCCCTTGTAACATGCTTTACAACTTCATTTTTGTCGTGGGCATTCTCCATGCTGGCAATAATACCCTGAGTTTTTCTTTCTTTCTTATGATTGAATGAAGCATCGTGAACTTTCAGCGATGCCTGTTCATCTAAGAATTCTTATTGGGTTGTATTTTCTGATATTTGTGTATATTCTTCTGCAGTGGACTTTTCATCCATTTATATTCCAAAGTAAAAGGTTATAGAGCATTCTAGACAAACGATAAAGAGGTACACTCTTTGTAATAGTTTCTGTTGCATTCCCTATATCTGTGTGATTGATTATCCGTTGACACTCCTATGATATTGGATCTTGCTTCTTTCTAAATCGGCGTTATGCTTGTGAGTTGTGCATGACTAAGTCAGTCTACTCGAACTTAATTCTTCAAATAGAGACTTCAAATAAGGAAGTTGTTTCTTTACAAGAACCTCTATTCTTCTTTCTTCTTCCTTTTTCTATTATTGGTAACACACCTTGAACTCACAATATCATGGTTGTAATCTTCTTTGTACTCCTAGAGAGGGAAAGAAAGGGAAGAAGAAAGAAAGAAATGAGCATGATTCAGGGTAGGGGATTCGTCGTGTATTATTCCTTAACACAACTAAAAATATTAATGAAAAACAGGGAAACTAATTACAAATTTACAATTCTGCAAACCCGGTATTTGCATACAGCCCAGCATATTAATACATGTATAATTAATAAAAATACTTTAGAGTTTCTACATTCCTCAAGCTGGGTCAAGAGTGTCATAAAGACCCAGCTTGCTTCACAGTTCAGCACTTCTAGGCTGTCCAAGAGCCTTTGTAAATAAATCAACTTAGTTGATTCTCTAAATTCGCATAAATCGCTCTAATGAGATTGGGTGAAACTTTCTTCTGGACGAAATGAATCAATGATAATCGCTACAGTATGTTTTGTCCTTTCATGTGTCAATGGAGAAGCAAAATAGACCAGAATGGAAGAATATAATTTGGGGGAAACTCATGCTTGCAAATCAAGCACATTTTTCCTATACTGTGATGACAAGAAATTATGATTTTGCCACTAGTGCATTCAGAGATATACTTTTTTATCTTTTTAATCTTGTTTCGATCCTTGGAAATCTTCTTCTTAGGTTGAGGATAACATCTGCTAGTTCGCAAAGAAGGCCTTGGCAAGCACCTCTTTTATTGCCGGATCCTATCATCCAGTATAAGCACAAGTGACTTCTTTCAATTCAAAAGCACAGTAAGATATCTCCTTGACCCATGAGCTTTCACCTCTTTTCTCACAGCTCTCTTTTTTGAAATGTCTTTTTACAGAGTCTTCTGCATTTTCTTCTCTTTTCCTGTTTTCTTGTTACTTCTTTTTGTTTGTGAGTGTGGGCATGTTGACAGGCAATGGAATTTTTCTTGTACTCGAAGTTGAGAAGTATTTTTAATTCATTAGAAGTTGAGTAGTGTCGCATACATTTACTTCCACTATTCAGTTTTTCTCACTATAACAAACTACTTACAAAGGAATAAAATGGCCCTAACATTAATGTTTTTTCCAATAACACGTGCCAAATGTACTGATTTCCTACATTCTGAATTCACTGTCCTATACCAATCAATAAACTTTCAGTGTAACGTTTTTCTTTTCCAGGGACAGAAAGCTTCATCACAAAAGTTGCAGATGAACAAAACCTCATTCCACAAGTGTTATTAACCAAATCATGATGGTGTCCACAAGTGTTATTAACCAAATCATGATGGTGCAGCACTGTTAGTACAGCAGTGACTGAAAACTGAGCACCACATTTGGGCAGAAAATGACTGCCCAGTTACTGTGAGAGAACTCTCTATTATTAGTGGGGTTTAGGTTTGAAGAATCTGTTGCGTCCTCCACAAGCATTAAACATGGACTGAAATGAGAGGCTTCACTGCCAAAATGGTGGGGGCCTTTCTTTTTTGGGATGCTCTTCTCAGTTTCCTTTTTATGTCATAATTTTCTACATTAGTCCTTTACTTATTGGCACTGATTTTTCTCATATATTTTTTTTTTTTGTGGAAACCCTAAATTTCCAATTAGAACTTACTTTTAGCCATCACTATTTAAAATATTTGAATGGGCCCACCTATGACCAATTCAACTAGGTTACCACATGCTCCCCCATCCCACCCCCAATGAAATCAACAATCCTCCAAAGTTCACTACAATTAGAATGTAACCTATAATTGACTGATTTAAAATCACCAATAAATGAAGCAGAAACTCTTCATAAAGAGATTACAAAGATAATCATTGAAATTTCTAGTGGTTTTCCATTGAATCTACCTATGTGTAGTTTGAAAATCATCGTCTTAAAGAAAACACATTCATTGGTATGCCTGGCTCCTTTCACCTGATTTGTTTGATAAATTTCTTTTCCTAAATTTCATTTACGATAATTATTAAATTAAATAGTTCACTTGAAATATGCTTGTGTCTGTGACCATGCTTCATTAATAATAGTATATTACCTCATTAATTGCAGAATGTTGTCACCAGGAACCAAAGAATGGATGACCAAACATAGATTAAGTCCAGAGTATTTGGATGGACTTGTGCATTTCATTGAGTTTACAAAGAAAAATGGTGGTGGATTTAAGCATTTTCCTTGTCCATGTGCTAAATGTCGAAATGGGCATGGAATGATCCCCCTTGAATTGATCCATGAGCAACTACTCATCAACGGCATTGATAAGTTGTACACACATTGGTTTTTCCATGGAGAGTCTTGCAACTACTAATGAGAAACCATCAATATTGGAACTTGTTGATCAACTCGATGATGTGTATCCTAGAATGGAGGAACTTGTAAATGATGCGTTTGGGAGAATTGGTGAACATGCTGATTCTCTCATGAAAGATCTCGTAAGGATTGAAGATTTTCATGAAGACTCCCCAGAGTTTAAAGGGCATGAAGACCCTAAAACGTGAAAAAACAAGTCTTTATTCGATGATGCAAGACAGTTTTTGTATACTTCTTGTCCTAGGGAACTCACAAAATTGCCATCAACTGTTGAGTTGCACAGTTTAAAGGCACAAAATGGTTGGTCCAACAATAGTTTTAATGATCTCCTTAAATTAGTGAAGAAGCTGCTACCGGTAGGGAATACGTTACCAGAAAGCACATATTGAGCTAAGAAGATGATCAACTCATTGGGAATGACCTACGGATCCATACATGTGTGCCCAAATGATTGTATTCTCTATTGAAAAGAGTATAAAGAAAGACAAAATTGCCCAATTTGTCATACATCTAGATGGAGGTCGGATTACTTGGCAAAAAAAAAAAGTGTTAAAGTTCCATTAAAGGTTTTGAGATATTTTCCCTTGACATCAAGATTGCAGAGACTATACAGGTTAGATTTCAAGGTTAGTTATAGTTTCCACGCCATCCTATTTGCCATTGGGTATTACAATCAATAACTAATAGTTTTTTACTTTGTTGTGTTGTGTTCCATGGATAGCGGAGCAAATGATTTGGCATTCTCGACCAAAACAATATAGTGGTGCATCCATCCAATTCATCAAGTTGGATGGTAATAAACACCAAGTGGCCAAGTTTTTCCGAGGGCTTCTATATGATAAACTTTAAAAATAAATAAACTCTAGGTCTCCAATCTAATGGTTTTGATCATGTGTCAGTTTAACTTAATGAGATGGCCTTCAAATTTCAGTACCCTTAGTAATCTGCAAATAATATAAGTGGGGTCCAACAATCTTTTATGTGCTGCCATGCCTGTGATAATGTTAAAAGTTCACAACGTATGGTGAACAACATAGAAATGTATGTTTGGGTAAAATGGTAATTTGAAGCATTTAGATTTCATCTTGCTACCTTTGAAATTGTACAACCGAAGTTGTTTACCAATTGAGGGATTCTTCATACAACCAAAGTTGTTTACCAATTGAGGGATTTCCGCCTGCTAGTCGTACAACCGAAGTTGATTTCTGGTTAACATTTAAAAGAGAACCTTTAAAATCTCTAGTTTAATAAGTCTGATTGCATTGATAGGTGCATTATTAGTATGCTCTATTTGAATCTTGTCAAATTATATATTGAAGTAGTGGTTTATAAATTGCTTATATGGCTTCTTTTAATAAGTTTTCTTGATTCCCTTTTAAATTAAATCATTTGTGAATATGGGTACATCCAAACTGGTTTAAATGATTGATGATTCTACTTTGGGCCCGATCCAAACCGTAAAATTGTGTGCTGACTGATTTGTTCATAATGGTGCTTTTTTGCTCAAAATGTTGAATTTGAATCAAGCCTTGGGCACCGGAAAAGTGATATTAGTTTCATGCTTTTCACATTTTTAGAACTTGGACCATGAGTTATTAAAGGTCAATACTTATTTCAGCTTGTGCATTGCAAGTAAACAGTTAAGTTGTGATCCAGCAAAGAGGCTGGTTTTGATTGAAACATATTTTCCAATCCGGGTATCATTTGAGACACATGTGCTCTAATGGCGGGGGAAAACAGTGCAAGATCATTGAATGCGGATTAGAAAAGGCTACTTCTTCATTTAAATGGTTTCATGCATTAATTTGAGTAGTATTTGTTTTATATAACGATTAATTTTTCTATTTGTTAAAAATGTCCTCCTTGTCAAAACAAAAGCCAGTGATCACCTTAAATGCATTTGGGCTACCTGTGGGCAAGCATTCAACCCAGCTGGCCTCAAGGTGTGGTGAGATTGTTGGCACCGTTGTTCCTATTTTCATTAAGGACTGGCGTTCGGTGCCTAAGAACGTAAAAGATGAACTATGGAAACTCGTCCAAGTATGAAATCTTAGCATATCTCCAGTAGAAAGGGATTCAATATCTATCTTATCAAATACTTAGTTTGTGATCCTAAAAGGAAATCATTTTTTTTTTTTTCAGGACGACTATGTTGTTCCTCATTCTAATAAAGCTGAATGCATTAAGAGCATGTGCAATATGATGAGAAAGTACAAGACAAAACTGAGATCGAAATACCTTGATGCTCATGCAACTCCTGAAGAGAAATTGAATAATCATCCTCCAGGAGTTAGACCTGAAGATTGGGAGGCTTTTATCAAAGATATTTTGAGTCCCAAAACAATATAACGGGAAAAAAATACAGAGGTGAGGAAAAAACTACATTTACCAAATGAGTGGCAGATATGGCCACGTGAGACTGGAGGAGAAAATGGTGAGTATTGGCATACATATATAAAATATGTCATATTGCTTTGTCACTTAAAAACTAACAATTTGAAATTCGTGCAAACAGAGAAATGCTAAAAGGAGGGTGACCCCCTACCAACTGGGGTTGAAGTGTGGATAGAAGCCCATACAAGCAAAGACGATTCTATATCTAGTAGCACGTCCTCTCATATGGTTAGTTCTATGTCATATACTTCAGTTAATATGGTAAAAAACAACTTAAAACTTTACTTAACTGGTGATTGCAAGTAATCTACAGGAAAGAGTAAAAGAACTGTTGTCCAACCAAGATGAAGTAGATTCCCACGACATCCTCAATGATCCATTGACTCAGGTATTTGGTGCTGATACCAAGGGTCGTGTTCGAGGTGTTGGGACTGTCGTATTAAGAGGTCAAGTCATAGGGTCCATTCCAGCAGTTGAAAAACTAGCTCTTAAGGAAAAGAAAATTATGGAGCAATCGTCCTCAATTAAAATTCTAGAGTCCCAAGTAAGCCACATACTTGAAGAACAAAAAAAACATGTCCCAAGAAATGGGTGGTATAAACAAATGATTGAGGTAAAGTCGAAATTATTCGATTCTTTTTAAAAGTCTTTGATAATATTAGATTTTTTATACTTGTATTGAAAGAATAACAAGTGCTTTAAAACATTATTACATATATGCATGCATTCGGGATCCCAATTGAGCGCTTTGTTCCCACCAAAGACGACAGAGTCGGTTGCAGTTTCCAACACAACAACGGGTGATAAACCTTCAAACGAGACAGAGTAGCCGTGCAAATTGATGACTTGGAGTCAAGAGGTTGTCGCTATTTGAAGGGCTCATATCGGGATTGGGACCCAACGTATTCATTGTAAAACTCTTCTGGAACATGCATCAAGGTTACGGTTGATGTCATTAACAAAGTGGAGGTTGCACTGCCCTATCTAGACGGATAACATTCAACTTTGGGCGAAGTTGGAAATGGATCCTTAGTAGCATGGTCTAAGGGTTTGTCCTATTCACTGACTAGACTTAGGGAAAGGGCATTTAACAAAATTTTGATCATCTATAGTATGGGTTGTGTTATTTGTGCTTTTTGTTCTAAGGCTCCATTTGGGCTAAAACCTCTATTAAACTTTGTTTAGTTTTTTGAGCTGTGCTGTTTGGTAAACTTATGTATCCATACAGTTTTTTGTTCTATTGCTCTTTGGTAAACTTTGTTCTCTTGCTTTCTCTCATTTCTGTGATCTAGAATTTCTTTTTCTTTCTTTATATTATTTTCAGATGTATGTTTTTTATTTCCTTGGTCCCCTCTTCTTTGGCTGTCGGATACATTTCATGACTGGTTAGTCCTGAGCACATTCCTTCCTGCAGTGGCTGGAAATATGGGTGCTGTCGAGCTTGAAATGGCTGCCTAAAGGGATAGAGAATGCCCAAGGAGTGTTCTCTGATGTTTTCAGGTTCTGAGTTTTGCTGATAATACTTGTTACTGTCATCTAAGCTCAAGGACATGGATTCTCTTATAATACATGTTACTGTCTTTGTTAAAAGGCAAAAAGTCACAACAGAAAATTCCTTTTCTAGGTGCTACAGGTTTGCTGAAATGCGCTTACAGGAAAGTAGAATTTTTAACAATGAAATATGCTTTTGTTGTGCAGGAAACTAGTGTTTAAGGGTTGAGAAGCAGAGTTACAGTTGTTTCCAACTCATCTTATCTGCCTGGAAATCGGTAAGTTTTCATGGATCTACTAATTTCTCTGTTTCCAGCTTAAGAATCAGTTTTCTGATGTTAGATTTGTATGTCTGCATGTAAGGAACTAGCTCTATAACAGTTTCTTGGAGAGAAGCGGCTCGCTCAAGACACTGACAATTTGAAGAATAAGCGCCAAAGACAGTTGTGGAGACATCAGCTTCCAATGCTTATGCTCATTTTGGTTGTAAATCTTTACACAGACAGGACAAGGAGTATGCAGGTTATATGAGAGGGCTACTTGTGTCATTTGTTGGCCTTTTGAAACCAGGTGACTCTAAAGCTTCTACTTTGAGTCAGGAAACTACCCTAGTGGCTCTTAGTGTGCTTTGTATTGTCTTCTGCAACTATCCACAGAGCACTTTAGCTGATAGGTGGAAGGGCAATAAAGGTATGTTAAGACTGGTCAACCCAATTACTTAGGCGATGTGGGATGTGGGACTTCCCAACACTTGTATTGATGGTCGCATGAATGGTGCAGAGACCTTAGGTTGTGAGTTGCCTAGGCACACGAATCTTTTAAATATTGTGCTAAAACTTCCATGGACTCATTCCCTTCTAGTGACTCAAGTTCATTCTCTTTGGAGAACAAGGTGTCTCTCTGTTCAAGTTGCCTCCAACGTTGGGACTAAACTAAAAACTGAAAATCTTCTCGAACTTTTGGATTTGGCTCTCTATGATGAAGCTGAAGAGGTCAGAGCTGAAGCTATTATTTCTATGCCTGTGATTGTCTTATGCTCTGGTCGTGGTCTACTAGCTCATATGTTTAAAAGACTAGAGTAAGTAGATTATGGTTTTTCAAATATCTTGATTCTTTAATGTACATGCGGCTATTGTTTGTAAATCTCAATTAAGGATTTTACATTACTTGGATAGAGTCTGGATTTCGTTCAGTTGTGATTTTGTTTTGTTCTATGGCTCTACGCTCTTAACAGTTTCTCACATTCCATTTCACAGGTAAAAGCTGAAAAGGATGACTAGGAGGGTACTTTATACTGGTTCATGTTGCTTTCATACTTGAAGGCAGAATTTGTGTGTGTGTTTTTCTTTTTATTGGCAAGTGCTATTTTCTCTCCTGAATGTAAAACTGCTTTTCAACGGGTACACGAGCATCTAGCTCCCATGCATTTAGAGTATTGATTTTCAAAATTTTTTGTTTCTTGATGTTAAAGCGGTGGTGAGAAGTAGAGACAGAACTGAAGATTTTAGGGACGCTATGCAGTCTGTTGCGCTCTCCCTTTGATACAATGAGGTTATTGAATACTTCTGGTTTGACTTCATATCAGTGCCATTATTGGTTTGGTTTTACATGCAATGATTTACTTTGTATTTCCAGCAGAAAACTATTGAATACTTCTGGTTTGACTTCATATCAGTGCCATTATTGGTTTGGTTTTACATGCAATGATTTACTTTGTATTTCCCGCAGAAAACTGCTCCAAACTAATTATCCATGGCAGTGGGGATGGATTTGCTATCATATATGAGGAAGTTGATATTTAAATTGCATCAGGGGTCCGACCCAAGTACATCCATGCAGGGGCGGTCGCAAACATTGGACCTCGGTCCACTTCTAAAACCATAATTAAGGACCATGAAGCTTATGCGTGGTTTTTTCCACATGCACTCGGATGCTACTGAATCTGAACAACCCATGCAAAAAGGTATCTGTATGGAGGACAATAGGAAAATACTGAACTCATTTGAGACTTCGAAATCCCTGCAATCGCTGTAATGCTTTTCTTTTTTTTTTACTTTAGTTTTTCTAAAATTATATTGCTTACCTAATTTTTTAGGGAAGTAGACGAAAGGCTCCAAGTGCTGCTGACCACAAAAAGAGTTCTGTGGCACATGCACTACTAATTACTAATTATAGGTAAGATCTAAGTTTGCCTTTTTTTGTTTCAGATTCTTTGAAAATCATTTGCTTTAGTTAGATGAATTTGGCTTTATTATATTTCTTTCATTCTTTCTTGTCTTTGAGAATGCTAGTGGACTAACATTATATTTGTGGGCAAAATTAAACATTTACATTCACTCGTGGGACAGCTATTATACTGCAGGGGCAGTAAGCTGATTACCTGACTGCTTTAAGTCATGTTGCAGGGTGCTAATTTGTCTCTAAGACAATGATATCATTATGTTCCATGTTTCTTTGATTTCTCAACTATATTTCCTGAAGTCATCTTTCTGTTTCGTGAATATGACTTTTCCAGCCCTCATTTCATTACTTCCATATTGATTTGTTTTCTCCAAGTCAAAGATTTGAACTCACTGATTATTCACATATATTTAATGGTTTAGAGTTGAGCTCACTGATTGTTCCTTTATGGGAACTCCACGCAACAGGGTTGATGATGCATTATGCTGATGGGAGAGCTCTTGTGGCAAATCAAGCAACTCAGTCAAATGTCTTGCATGCTCACAAGAGATGCATGGAATGGTATATTTTTATATGAAACTCTAAGCCGTCTCTTCAGTAAATATATGCACTAAAAATCTAACTGAGTTAACAACTAGTCCATCCTATAATAGGGTCCTTCTCTTTTTATCTTACCACTCATTACTTTGCAACGAAATGTATTTGTCTATAGTTTATTGTTCTAGCTATGCTCCATCTCTATACAAAACTTGATTTTCACCACTCACCAGTGTCTCATTATTTTATGAATATGTTGGTATATTTCAGGATAATTTCCTAATTTTCTATCCATAGCACTCTTCCCTCAAATTGCCAAAGGGAAGGTCCAAGTCTGGATAAAAGAAACGAGCAAACCATTCTTCAGAAACGAGCAAACCATGGATTTGTGAATGATTTAGATGCCAAACCAGGAGCTGATAATGACAATGGCAACTCTTCCATGAGCAGCCTGAACCACCGATCTCCTTCAATCGCTCTCTTCTCCTTTACAGCCAGATTCTCCCACCCTAAAATTGTGGATAATCATAACCCGCAGTTCATGGCTACTTCATTATCCCCACAGAAAACAGTGTCTTGTAGTACCGCCGCCAGAGACTGGAGGTACCTTACTGAGCAATTAAGCTCATCAACTTTGTCCTTTCCCTTATCTGAGATTTTGGTGAGCAACTCCAGAAGGCACTGCAAAGCAACAAGCTTGATTGGAGGAGACCCAAAATGTATCAGCCTGCATAGGTCATGGCCGCGCATGCACATATCACTGAAAGTGGTCAATTGCCATTTGATGATGAGTTAAGGAAATCTTGCCACTCCATTGTTCCTTCTGAAAGAGCATGCATGCTAAGTGATGGAACATGTTGCTGTTAGAATAGTAGTTGAGAGAGTACGGCTGTTTTTGGGTGGATGATGGCTGACCTTCTTATGGAGAAAGAGTAAAACCAGAGCAGAAAAAGAAATGTAAATATAATGTTACAATTATTTGATTACTTACCTGTTATTTGAAGAAACTTCATAACCTTTTTTACTAATACATGTCAACTATGGCATTAGCCTTTTTATTTTTCTCTTATTGGATGTGTATTGTTTCTGACGGATTATTGGTGTGCTATGCAGGTATATTGGAGCAACTTTTGGAGCATGAGATTACATGCAACTTTCACCACACTTTGGGATTTGGACTTGATTTTGCTATGTAGTGTTCTTTTCCCTCTCTTTTTTTTTACAAGGTTGGGTTTATTTTGTACCAACTAAATGTGATGGGTTAATGTTGTAATGAACAGTTCAATTTATTTTCTGCACTCTCGTGGATCCCCAGTTTTTGTTGATTTGCTAGAATATCACCTATTTATTGACATGCACCTAATCTGTTGGTTTGTCTTTCTGGATGCTCTTGCATTAACTAGATTTTCTAGTAATTCCAAATCTGTTGGTTTTATCAAGGGAAAAAAACTGTTGGTTTTATTAAGCAAAAAAAAAAAAAAACTTTGTTGGTTTTTCTTGATCGGTGTTATTACATTAAATAGTTTTTCAAGTTCTTGAAATAATGATCTTTAAGTAGTTCATCAAAAATATTGTTTCAAAAAAAAAAAAAAGTTCATCAAAAATGATTTCTACAAGATTCTAACTCTAATTAAATAACTTACACTTTTCGGAATGGATAGAAATCGTTCTTTTTTTATTTTTTGGAACGGTTATAAACCGTTCCTACTTCATTTTTTTAGGAAGGGTTAAAATCCGTTGTTGTAAATTTGGGACACCCTAAATAGGAAAAGATATTAACAATTACAGATTGGATTTGGAACGGTTACAAACCATTCCAAATTATAGATTTTGGTGTAGTGTTGTTTAGAGAATTTCAAATGGTCTACATAAGAAATTTCCAAATGCTCGTAACCAATTGGGCCCTATGATAGAGTGCGCACACTAAAAATTCTAAGCGCTAAAAATGAATGACTTCCCATTTGATATATTCTTCTGAGGGTGTGGAAAACTAGATTAGTGCCATTTGTCTAGAATCCGTCGATATCCTTATGGAAGGTCGGGATGGAAGTTCCCCAATCTCGTGTCTTTTTGGAGAATAGTAAATACAAATCTGACTACCATTTCTCATGTTTTATCGTTTGGAAAAAAAATTCATTGTGGGACCGTACCATGTTATCATGGGATTTATTAGTTTCTGTAATACACTATTCTTGTGATATTATGGAATCCGAGATAAAAGAAGTTTTAAAATAATGTTGACTAGAGTCAAGCGATTCTAATAACATTATTTGAACTTTAGTCATGAAATTAAAAAAAAAATGATGAGTTTGCCCAGGAATGATGAGTTTGCCTTATTAGAATTTCATTTAAAAGAAATCTTTTTCCATTTTCTCTCCTTTTGAGCCTTAGTTTTTGTTTGCGTTTTGAACCATTTATTAATAAATTCAAGGTCAGAGTCAGGCATGAGCTATTTGGCATACATCACCTATGGGCTCAAATGAAGGCACTGAGTGGCTAGTGAGTAATGGCACAACCTGCATTAGAGGCATACTCCTCATTACTCAGTGTCCCTTTTATCATTTTTATTGTGGACCACAACAACTTGTCATGGTTACAACAACTTATTTGTATATATCATGGAGATTGTCATTCTATATTGAGTTCACTGTAAGAAATAATCCCTCCTGAGGAATTTTAGCTGGAGTGGCCCAATGATCGTGGATCGAAATGGGTAACTATGGGTGTGTTTGGTATTGTGTCATTTGGATGTTCCCATGTTCCCACGAGATAAGGGTATAGAAAACATGTTTGGTACGTGTAAATGATTGTTCCGAATTTTATTCTCATGGGAAGGAATCTCAAAATCTTTACCCGCCAATATAAAAAAGTTGGAAATTTTTTTTTTTTTTTAAGATACAACTTGGTGCTACAGTTATTTCTTTCTTATCTTTTGCCTTTTAAAGAATATAATTTGAAGATTCTAAATCCTCTCACTTATCCTAAATATAGGCCCCCACAATCACAATCCCAAAGGAGGTGGCCCCACTTTATAATTCCTAGAGGTGGGTCACATAGTCATAATCACAAAAAGGTAGGGCCCTATTACGATTCTATAATGGTGGGACCACATTATAAATCATTTATAAAGGTAGGCATCACGTTGTAATTTCTCTGGTGGGTCCCGTGTCCACAATCACATTTTAATGGTGGCCACATGTTTGGATTTCTAAATGTGGGAACCACATTGAAATTTCTAAAGGTGGGTCTTGTGTTCACGATTAACAAAAAGTATGGCCCCACATTTTAATGATGGCCCATGTTCGGACTTCTACATGTGGGTATCACTTCGTAATTTTTTAGGGCGTGTTTGGATAAGTGAGGAGTGAAATAAAATGAAGTGGATTTCATATGTAAAGTGGAGTGATGAGAAATAGGTTGAAGTTAAAGTGGAGTACTTCATTTCACTCCATTTGGCTTATTTTGAAGTTAAGGTTTGGAGTAAAATTCACTTTTACTCAAAGAAATGGAAGTATTTAGAGTTGAAGTGAAGTGGAGTATATATGTGACTCACAACATTACTTTATCTATTGAGTCAAACTCATCCAAACGAGGTAAAGTTGAAATTTTAAACTGTCAGGGCCCATTTAACTTCACTCTACTCTATTTTTCGCCTATCCAAACAGGCCCTTACGGATTACAACTGTGGTTCTGTTACCCAATTATTTTGTGTTCCTTTAGATTAGTTGAGATATTTTTAAATTTAATTAAGTGTCTTTTGAGATTATTGATTAGAATTTGTTTAGCTGTTGAGTTTGTCACTCTTTATACAATTATGCATGTATATGTTGAATTGGCTCCTCCCCTAAGCCTGTGTCAAACCAGATCATCCTTTGAAAATGAACTGAGAATAATTGTTATCATAAAAATCAATCTCAAAAAAATAATAATAATACAAATTATAGTTTCAAAAACCTATTTTTTTTTATATTGATGATCTAACAGATAGGAATGTATTTTGTATTTCATGAGAGGAAAGAAAATCCAATGTGATGCAAAGGACAAGCAGTTTAATGCATCTATTAGACTTTTTGATGGTTGGAATAGAATCAAATATAAATAAAATAAACAGCCATTGGTACGAAGAAATTATCCTTTGGGCCTCACTTTGTTCTTTTGGCTTTTCAAGTGTGTTTTTGATCAATTGATTTTGATCATTTGGCCATTTATTGCAATGCAATGGACGATCATCCCCCCTCTCCATTAAATTGAGTCTTTTGCATTTTCATTTTTCGTACCATTCTTTTCCTTATAGGTGAGCTTTGGCATTTAAGATTTCATAAAGAATTGAACGTAATTTGAGAGTCACCCTAGAAACACTGGCACTAATCTGATTTGTCAAAGACTGGGCAGAGTAACTTCGGTGGCTTGACAGAGTCCAAAGCATCCCACTTTATATACATCTGTAGTTTTAAGTAAAAGATTGCTGGACTCTCCATTCCTTGATTGGCCTATAAGTTAAGAGTTTTTTATGAATGTAGGAGCACTTATGTTGCTTCTCTTTGTAGGTGTGGATTGTTGGAGTCTGATAAATAATTATAGGGATATAGCAACTCCATCATGGTATTGGGTCAGTGCTGATGAGGTGCCAAATGAAGAGAGTATTTGAGGAGTCACTCTAAGGTAGCATATTGTATATGTAGTATCTTAGAGTAACGAGTAGGATGAAGGTATGGATACTAGAGGAAAACTTTGAAATGGTCAGTCATTCTCTTTTTAAAAAAGACTGAATGTTCGAAGCGTGGAAAGAATTGCAATATTAATTGGGTAATTTTGCTAGTCCTGGGGTTGCTAATGGGTGGTTTGTAACTTTTTTTCCCTTCTGTCTTTGAACAATTGGTTTTGATCAGGTGGCCACTAATTGTAATGAAATGGATGATTATCTCCCCCTCTCTCTAAATGAATCTGTTTTACCGTCATTTTGCTTACCATTTTTTTCTTTGTAGGTGAATTGTGGGCCGTGCATTTGAAGTTTGTTGTGATATCGCAAAATTTGTAATGATATCGCAAATGAAAAATCGACTTTTTGCCTGTATAGGGTACAGACGGTACAGAAAATGTGTAGGTAAAATTACACAGTTTGGTAACATGGGAGAATTATCAATGAGTTTAAGTGACCGTACCCATATTAAAAGCAAGGAGAAGAAAGGCATTTTTCAAGGGATGACGACATCAAATTTGAGTTAACACTCATCGACAAGGTGCCATTAATATCTCTTTTCTATTTTCTTTTTCCTTCTAATCTTCTATGACCTAGGTTGTATAATTGCATGCATGCATTTTCTGATCTCCAGAAGTTGGGTCCTCTAGTTCTCTAACTCATACATCCCAAGGAAGGGAATGTGTTAAAAATTAATGATTAATTTTTTTTTTCATAGTTTGTTTTAGAGTAGAGTTCCACACGTCTCACTTACAGAAAGGAGGATCTAAATGTCAGATTTCAACAAATTTTAACTCCATTCTAAGGAACTGAAAGTCACAAATCAACTAATTTGAACTTCAACTTTTCTTCAAAAAAAAAAAAAAAACAAAGAAAGAAAAGAAAAAGAAAAGCAGTTCGACTTTGCTTCTCTACTTTCTAAACAAATATACAAGAGAGTGGAATTCAACAATAGGGTCCACTTACTGAAAATTTCTATTGTTGCATGAATTTCGTACCCTTGTATATATGTAATTCAGTCAAATTTTACTCTAACAGAGCTGGTCCCTTCGTAAAGATAACAATATAATTAGTAATATAATTCGCACACTCTTATGTATTATTAAAAAAATGCATTAATCACATTATTCACTATATGCTCAATCTTATGGTGGGACCGACTCATTGGAGAAAGATTTGAAGACATCTCAAACAAGAGGAGTGCGTTCGTTTTTCTTAGTTCAAATTTTCAATAAGTTGGCCTTGTTGTGGTTTCGTTCCCCTCACTCCAAATAGTCATATATTAGATGCCTAATTCACATCCATTAACAATTGGGTCCACTTATTGAAATTTTAAATTGCTCAACTTAAATGTCTTCGGTTATCTCAAGAATTTACTTTAATTGGAGTTGGGACCCCATTGGGCAATTCCTCACGCTGCGAGTATATGTACATTAGGTTGAAATAAACGCGGAGTGCCACATAAATAGTATTTTAGTCTACCATATACATAATGGGCTTGATTCAAGATCGCTTGAGTGTCTTACTCAAAAGGATCATGAGAAATGAGTGAAACTCCAAGGTGGGGGCTTATCTGTTGAAAGCTGAGTCCCTAAAAATGAACGTCCTCCCCTTGAATTATGATACTAATTATATGATCAATGATAAACTCCTATTAGAGTAAAACTTAAGAACGTCAAATACATGAGAGGGCGTTTATTTTTAGCAGCTTGAATTCTCAATAGGTGGGCCACATCAGAGCTCTAATCATTTCATCTAGAGTTCGGATCTAGTGAGGTAAAACCCCACGGTAACCATAAGTGAACTATTCACAGTCCGCCACATCACCGTGAGCAACCTGTCATACGTCCGGGCAAGAGATGTCCGTGATAACGTGACGGACCCTAAGCGGTTCACTCACACTCATTGTGCGGTTCACTCACACTCATTGTGCATAGACTCACTTAGATAATCCTAATTATTCCACCCAAGGACACATAGGATTCAGACTAAATGGGCTAGGCCCATGTGCCTTAATGGGTGGAGCCTACCATCTAGGTCCCGCGTGCACATTTATTCATGGACCAACACTGCCTAGAAATGTACTTGTTAGGTGGAAATGCATGCCCAAGAAATTTCATGCAATCTTTGAGTTTGGATCTTTTGAGTATTCTTGCTCCCACTTATCATCGTAAAGGAGGGAGTGGAAATCTATGGTAGCCCCATCTATAGAAAATCCTAACAACTCCAAATGATTGTAGTCCTTTCGTGGAATGGACCTGGGGGAGGGGATTTCCCACTTGGCCTCACTGATCTGGAAATGGATCAAACAGAAAAATCTTATTTGGACCAATCAGGAGCCCGTGGAGAGATGTCACATCTCATCTCCTAAAAAATTTTCCATCTCCTTCGAATATTTATTTCCTCATGTGGCACCCTGATTGAAAACGGGGGATTCGGATCCCAACATATCTTGGTCTTTTTGCCGAGTCCACAAGTCAAAGTGGTCCTTCAACGACTTCTATATGATCCTTATAACCTTGTCCACACATCTATTATCCATCAGCCAGCAAGAGGGTACCCTACCAAGGAATATTTATTATGACTGAAAGACTACTAACCTGCTTTATGTTAATTTCCAAGAAAGCTGCAGGTACTACAAGTTCTCAGATGATTCATGACCATTGTCTTTTTCCCAAGTCATCAAGTCAAAGTCATTCCACAACGACTTGTATCTACTACTTTGAACACTGTCCACACATCTCTTATCAATTACCAGGCGAGAGGGTAACCGATTAGAATGATCACATGAGATTACACAAATTTATTGTGACAAATCAGCATGTTTGAAGCCCAAGCTAGATTGTACATCAGTAAAAACAGCGAAGATTTCTTTGTAATTGACTCTCTTATTCTATTGGACTTATTTATTTTCATTTGAGTACGTAGCAACTCAAGATCATACGAGTTCCACCAAACGATTATTCAAGAGGTGAAATGTAAATGATATAGGTCGGGGGATATGAGGTGTCAATATAGATGACGCCTTGCCTTTTCTAGAACTTGAATTATAAAGATGATAGCTGGAATAATACTTTCTCATCTTCATTCACTTTCCATTAAAGAGGGTGTTTGGTAGCTATTTTTGTTTATTTACCTTGGGTCTTCATTTTTTACCACTTTTGCATGACTTTTTATGCATTCTATGCAAATAGACGTGCTTTTTATGAGTTGCACGTGACTATTGGCACTCCTGTATTTATAGAGCAATTATAAAAAAAAAAAAAAAAAAAACAGTATAACATCATTCTTGATACAATTAGGATCAGTTATATTATATTAAGCTGAATGGTTTTCAATTTCATTTGAACCTTCTGCTTTGATTTTGACTGTTAGCTATTCACTCCCTTATCTCTTGTAAGTGCCCCATTTCTTATCACATGCATGCAACGCTTATCTGATCCCATATAACTACCCATCTTTCACTACTCATGTCACTACCCATCTCATTTAACTACCCATGTCTCTTGTAAGTTTCCCATTTTTTTTTCTTTCTGGGAAAGTTTGTTTCTGCTCACATCTCTTATTCCCATTACTACATGTTTTTTCATATTTTTTTTATTTCACTTCTACTATTTGCTTTCTACTCTACCTCCCTCAATACCTCCTTCAATTGCTAAAATAGCTACACTCATATATATTTTTCTTTTGAAAAATTTACTGTTGCGCAATGTATTTCGGCCGCCACTCAAGTCAATAATTATTTTTCAATTGTATGAATATTTTGTTTGAATTGTATGGACAAACTCGTGCTGGCATAGGCTCTTTTGCTAGTCTAAATTTTATAAAGGATTCAACAATTCCTCTTTAAAATAAGGCAACTGCTCAACTTATCTAATTATAGTGTACTGCTTTTTGTAAATTACCTTCTTGGATTTTTCATTTTCAGACAAACAATTAGAATTGGTGTGGCAACATGATCTCCACAATTTCCTGAAATGCAATTTACATAAGAAATTTCATTCATTGCATGCATGGTTTAAAAAATCGGCCGAGACCGGGCCGATATCTCACTAAGATATCGGTCTCGGCCCAGTTTCACAGTCATATCGGCCCATCTCGGCCGAGATGACCATTATCTCGGTTGTTTTAATATCTCGACCGATATATCGGCCGAGATGTATAAAAACAACCGAGATAATGGTCATAACGGCCCATCTCGGCCGAGATGACCATTATCTCGGTTGTTTTAATATCTCGGCTGATATATCGGCCGAGATGTATAAAAACCATTAAAACCCTATTTTTTATGATTCTTCTCTCATCTTCACTTCTTCTCCTCTCTTCTCAAGGCCCTTACTAGCCATAGCAGCAGCCACCATCTCTCTTGCATATTTTCAAATCTCACTTCTATTTTTTGAAGAAAATATTATCTAAGGTAAGAGGAAATCAACTTAAAGTATATTATGTGTTTTTTTTTTTTTTATAGATGAAGCATAGAGGTTTGTCACTTACTCACTTGTGTAATTGTGTTATTTTCTTCATTTAGAAGTTAGATCTATATACTTTCATGCTAGATCTACTCATACATATGATTTTGAATTTTTTTTTTAAATTTTTTATTTTCAGATTTTTTAATATTTGAATTATAACATATCATTTTTTGGGGATTTCATCATAAATATGTTGTTTTAATGATTCATGATCATTGTATGGTGTGTAAATAATAGATCTACATACTTTTATGTTAGATCTATATATTTAGGATTTTGAAAATGATATTATTATTTTTTTTTCAAAAAATAAATGTTGTTACTTGTTAGGATATTTGTGATATCAAATGCTTATTAATAGTGTGTAGATGATAGATCTACATCTACTCATAGTCATAAATTTGATTTAGATTTTTATTTTAATTATTTTATTTTCGGATATTTTAATATTTGAATTATAATATATCATTTTTTGGGGACTTCATCATAAATATGTTGTTTTAATGATTAATGCCCAAGTACTTTATGATTTATCTATCTCAGTCACTAACTCACTATCTCATTCACTAATCTTTAGGGTCTTGAATTTCACAACTTTATTTGATGATTAAGTTAGTATTAAATGATGATTGATATGTTATCTTTATCTTCTTATATTTGACACTAATAAATTGATCATGAGCAGAGCATCAATAATGTTTGCATTATATAAAATACTGGAAAAAAGACAGTGAACTGCGAGTCTGCAACACAGACAGGACTCATAACTTAAGGTGACCGAGATTTTGATTTATTATTGTTACTAATGGAAACAAATATAGTTTTCCAACATTTTCTAATATTCTGGATTTTTTGGATATTTTTGCGAATTTTTTTGGATTAAAAAAAAATTCACACCGCGATGATCGCGACGGACTGATATCCGCGACCGATACCGAAATCATATCGGTTTTTCGGCTCCGCCGATACCGCTACCGAGACCGAGATTTTAAACCAAAATTGCATGTACCCTGAAAATATGAATTTCCTCTTCAGGATCACAAGGACTCAAGACGTGGCCTCCCAAGTCAACAAGTCAACATCTTTCCCAAACCACTTGTATCTACACCTCTCTCAACAATGCCGACACCTTCGTCAAGGAAATGGATCCCCTGTTTGACGAGAGACCATACCCTACCAAGGCATCGTACAATGACTGAAAGACTACCGCACTGTTTTTTTGTAAAATTCTAAAAAAGGTACAAGAACTACTGGAACTTACGTATGTTTCACGTATTTTCCCCACTTCTCCACAGATAAATTATCTCCTTGGCTCTTTTTCTATAATTGTCGTAAGCTTCACAAGTCTTGCATTTTTTTTATTATTATCTACCCCTGTATCTGTATGGGATGTTTCCATCCATCCTGGAAAAATGTGTGGAGCCAGGGACCCTGAATTCAGGGTTTGATGGTTAGTGGTTACTACTCTAGCTGACGTCCGAAGGAGAACATTTTCATTCTTATAAATCCTTTTCAATCAAGAAAACAAAGTCTTCCTCTTACCACACGGCATCTCCTCTCCCTTTCTTTGACATTAACCCCTATCTCCGGGATCTGGATCCCCTGTTTGGTCCAAAGAGGAGATCCCTGTTTGGACCAATGAAGGGGATCCACATCACAAAAAAATTTTTTTTTTTTTTTGAAGTTAGAGGAGAGGAGATGTCATTGATATGACATCTCCCCCATATGCGCGCCCCCTAGGTGGTCCAAACAGGTTTCCTGTTTGAATCACACAGGGGATCCTCTTCCCTATCTTTGATATTGAGGCACCTTCATTAATTTGAGGCGATGGGATGTTTCCATCCATCCTGGAAAAACGTGTGGAGCCAGGACCCTGAATTCAGGGCTTGATGGATAGTGGTTACTCTAGCTGACGTCCAAAGGAGAACACTTTCATTCTTATAAATCCTTTCTAATCAAGAAATCAAAGTCTTCCTCCTACCGCACGGCGTCTCGTCTTCCTTTCTTTGACATTAACCCCTATCTTTGACATTGAGGCACCTTCATTAATTTGAGCTGACTTAGGGGCTATTGGGTTAGAAGCATTTCGGAGAGGAAATTCAGTTTGTTGGGAGTTTATTATATAAGGTGAGCATTTTGTTAGATGCAAAAATTCAGTATTCCAAATCATTTAAAAATGCAAGACATCATAATTTTAAACTTTTGGGAATTAGTCTCAAAATCCTATAATTTCAAAGTTTCAAATGCTAAGGGGGGTTGAGCATTTGGAATTAAATTTTAGAGGGCAACATTTGAAGTTCTCATAATTCCCTTAGACAAAAATTATCACAATTCTTCTAACCAAACAAGCCATTATCATGATTAAAGACAATTATTATGATTCAAGGGATAAACTTTTGAGAACGAGGTCTCCCACCACTCTTCTCATGTATAAGTTCTCACTCCTTACATGTGTGAGTTTCTTTCCTCACATCTGCTAGCTCTCGCTCTCCACCTGAGCAGGTGCTCTCAAGGTCACGAACCAGGAAAATTAAAAAAAAAAAGTTATAAACTTCTAGTAAGAGGGACCATTCAAAATGCTACATCAACGTTCTCACGCCTATGAAGTAACAAGTTTGATTGAAAAAGGCTTTGATGAGCAATTGGGGCCCACTTGAGGCCACATTTGATCGGTGTAGCTCATTTATAATCTTATTATCCCATGATCTGGTATCATGTACACTCATTGAACCTTTACTCACCAGTGGATTGAATATAAAAGAACTATCTTTAAGGAAACAAGTGTATCTTAATAGAATTTAATTAATCCATATCGTGTGTTCAACTTAGAGCTGATCGCCAAGATGTTTTTATGTTTATATATTAATACTATTCTTAAATTAATTTTCATATATTTATTATTTAAAGTACTTTTTATGAGATTTCATACATTCATTTTATGTTTAACTTCTTGTTTTTAGATTCTCACTCATTCTTAAAATGAATCTTATTTCAAATGACATTAATGATGGATTTATAGTAATTAAATTAGATAATTTTTACAAATTAACAAACTTAACTATGGGAATGCGATTAAATAATGTGTTTTACAACCGAATAATGGGATAATAGGCTGAGAACAATTCTTCAATAATCTTCGTTTTGATTGCCTTGAATTTTAGAAATAATAAGTTCCACAAGTGTATGGATAACACTGATGCTGCATCACTTTTTTTAGTAAACGAAATGGGAGTTTGGTAACTCTAAATTAAAACAAGCTCTTATTTTGTTAATTTAGGGCTTATTTGAGTATTAGAATGTTTGGTAAATCTCTAATTAAAATTTTTAATTTTAGAGATTATTTACAAATTAGAGGTTTTGCCTCTGAAAAAAAAAAGGAGCAGCTTACTTTTTAGAACTTTTTTAGCCGAAGTTGATGGAAGTGGGCCATGCAAAATTTATGTGTTTTGGATGAAATAATCTCATAAAATAATGCAAATAGCAAGCTCTACATTGTAATGTATAAAAGGTGGGCCCCATTACCACAATTCGTAAAAGTGGGTTCCAATTATCTCATGAAAGAAGAGCTTTCTTTAATAATTCTCTGAAACAAATTAATTATAAATTAGAACTAAAAAAATAGATTTTTTTTTAGACCTTAGTTTATTAGATCATTTTAATTAGATTAGAGTTTCCAAACGGAGAGGATTTATTTAACCACTCTCATAATGTTCAAATATTTTTATAAGTAGAAAGTATCCATTAGTTTTTTTTTAAATGATTTCATTCCTTCATGGAGCCCAATAAAATACTTCAATTTTAAATGCTGATAATCTAGCGTGTCCATCATGTGGATCTACAAGATAAAATACTTAACAATTCAACTTATCCTAAGCATCGTGTCTAAATTAAATGTGACTCACTAGATCCAATCCATCCACCTATCTATGAGGGACCCATTATATGAATTATTTCATCCATCCAACCATATAACTATTTCTATTATACCAAATGATGAAGATCCTACAAACCTTACCTTATGTAAATCGGACCACACAATAACCAACCTACTTACCAAGCCTTCCATTTGTGCAATCTACATTGGACCCGCCACTGTTTTGAGGAACCCATTAGAAATAACAAACTTGTAAGAGGCTATGAGATCTCTTATAATAGAATAATTCATATATTTTTAAAAATTAGAATTAATCAATTTCCCGTCTCTTTAATGTCTTAATTTGGTGAAAACATATTAAATTCCACTTAAATCTTTTTTTTTTCCTGCTTTCTATATGTGTTCATGAGAAATCATAATAAATGAAGATTTATAATTTTATTTTCAATTATCTACATCATTCTGTTGCTACATTTCAGTTTTTAATTAATAATTTAATAAAACTTGTAAATAAATATATCTCAAAGAAGGCAAAAATTTGACCTTGCAAAATCAATTATCTACACCATTTTGTTGCTAAGTTTTAGGCTTAAAAATCTATAAATTTATAAATAAATTAGGTTAGTCTGGCGTATGCCTTTTTCTTAACCAAGTTATGTGTGTCAATTGTATTTTATGAATGTTTGGGTCCTGATTCAGGTCCGATCTCCAGGACCTTGATTAGGGTCCGAGTCCAAGTTAGTCTCTTATGCAAATTTGGGTATGTGGGCAGGTCCTGTAAACTAGCGCTGAATTGGTTAATGGTCCAAGTATGGGGTCCACCCTTATTAATGATGGACCAAAGACCAGACCCCGACCTGTTTCATCAATAGTACACTACAGTACTTCAGATCACATTGGCCGCCATAGAAGACCAGACCTTTGAGAGAGAGAGAGAGAGGTGCCCATGAATGCTCACCTCATTTCTTTATATATAGGGTACATGGAGAGGCTCCTTACATATGAGAAATATCATTGAGCGTAGTGTTATGATGGCACGTAAACCATCAGTTCAACTTGCTAAGTTGCTCTTGTTTGTATGGCTTGCCTCCAATGCATTGTGTTCTGCCTCCAAAAAAAATAATGGGGTAGTATGCAATGCAACAGAAAGGCAAGCCCTTCTCAAGTTCAAACTTGCTTTCAAATTCTCCTTTTATATCGATAGCCCCGTATTGTCGTGGGTAGGTGATGATTGCTGTAGTTGGCTCGGAGTTGGTTGCGACAGTGAAACAGGGCATGTCATCAAGCTGGATCTGCGCGGTGCAATTTTTGATGTCTTTGGTTCTGGTAAGATAGATCCTTCTTTACTTGAGTTGAAACACTTGAGTCACTTGGACCTAAGCGGCAACAATTTTGGAGGCAAACTCATACCCAACTTCTTAGGCTCCTTCATGAAACTAAGGTATCTTAATCTCTCTTATACTTCTTTTGCTGGAACAATTCCTCACCAACTTGGAAATATATCTAGCCTACATTATCTTGACCTCAAGCAAGATCCTGATCATCGTGATTCCTTTCTTGAAGTGGACAATCTGCAGTGGCTTTCCCACCTTTCTTCTTTGGAATACCTTGACATGGGATCAGTGAATCTCAGTATGGTTGCTGATTGGCTACAACCAATTAATATGATTCCTTCTCTATCTGTGTTGCGCCTATCCTCTTGTGGTCTGAGGAATTTTCCTACTCTTCCCCATCTTAATTTCACATCACTCACTATTCTTGATCTTTCTTCCAACGCCATTACTTCGAAGTCACTGGATTGGTTGTCTAACCTTCCCAATCTCGAGTCTCTTGATTTGAGCCACAATAGGTTAGAAGCACCATTTCCGAGTTCTCTTTGGGGTCGCTGTAACTTGTTGAAATTAGATTTTTCATGGAACAATATGACCGGAGAGGTAAATAGGTTCCTGGAAAGTTTAACTAGATGCAGTGCAAGTAATCTCAAAAAACATGAAAGATCAGTACTTATGAGAGAATTAGATCTTAGTTACAATAACTTCAGTGGGTCCATTCCAGAAAGTCTTGGCCAGCTAACAGAGCTAGTTCATTTGAGAATGTCACATAATTTATTGGAAGGTACCATATCTGAAGCTCACTTTGCCAATCTTACCCGACTTGAAACACTAAACATGTCCGAAAATTCCTTTGTTTTCAATGTCGGCCATCACTGGATTCCCCCTTTTCAACTCAAATACGTTGGTTTGAGATCTTGTCAGATAGGGCCTCAGTTTCCCACATGGCTTCAATTCATGAAGGAGGACTACTTGGAAATAGACTTCTCCCAGTCAAAAATTTCAGGTTTCATACCTAATTGGTTTTGGAATTTATCTTCACAGATTTTCCATGTCGATATATCTCAGAACTTGATATATGGTAAGATTCCATCTTCATTGAACTTTGTTCCCGGGGCGATGATTGATTTTAGTTCAAATCTATTTGAGGGTTCTTTACCACAAAATGTGTCAGATGCATCAATCTTGGATCTCTCCAATAATTTATTTTCAGGACCAATTAAAATGAGCAATATGAGTGTACCGTACTTGTCCCTTTTGAACAACGATTTAAGTGGCAGTATTCCTCCTTCCATATGTAGCATTGACCCTTTTATTTTAGATCTCTCAAAAAATAATCTAACAGGACAAATTCCTCTGTGTTTGTCTTCATCGCTTTTCGTTTTGGATTTGTCATATAATGACCTTAACGGCGTGATTCCCAGTTTTGGTCCTTTAATGTGGCTGCAGTTGAGCCATAATAATCTTTCAGGGCTACTACCCCCTTCCATCAGAACTCAATCTCGATTGCTTGCTCTAGATTTAAGTGGAAACAGGTTATCTGGATCTATACCAAGATGGGTTGGGGAAAGTCTATCACAATTGATTGTTCTAAACCTACGATCAAATATGTTTCGTGGGAACATCCCCCCACAATTATCACTGCTCTCCTCACTTCAAATCTTGGACGTTGCTGATAACAGACTGTCCGGTATCATACCAAGCTCCTTCTACAATTTCACTTCCATGATATCAAGGGCTGAGATAGATAGTTTTAGCTACAGGTATCTTTCAACATTTGATAATAATTTCCCTCACTATGGGATATACGAGATGGTGGTCATGAAAGGACTTGAATTGAAATATACCAAAACCCTTCTTCCGCTTCTAACAAGCATGGACCTTTCAAGAAATAGCCTATCTGGAGAGATCCCTCAAGAGCTAACAAGTCTTCATGGATTACGAAGCTTGAACTTGTCAGGAAACCATTTGGAAGGAAAGATCCCAGAAAATATAGGCAACTTGCGACAATTGGAGAGTTTGGACTTATCACAGAACCACTTGTGTGGTACAATTCCATCAAGTATTTCAGCTTTAACCTTCTTGAGCAGCTTGAACTTGTCAAATAATAACTTGTCTGGGAGAATTCCATCAGGCAGCCAACTCCAGACCTTTATTGATCCGTCCATCTATGCGGGCAACTATGATCTTTGTGGGCTGCCACTACCAAAAACGTGCGTCGGAGAAGCGCCAAATACCTTTTTTGGTGAAGATGAACAAGATGGCACGGAACACCTGTGGTTTTATATTGGTGTGGCTCCAGGATTTGTAGTTGGGTTTTGGGTTGTATGTGGAATTTTAATCTGCAACAAGCCATGGAGGATTGCCTATTACAGGTTCTTTGATAGATTGAATGAAAGGCTTGATGGATTCTATGTCAAGATGGTAGTAAAGGTAGTGAAGAAAAATGAAGGCCTGGCTACTTAGATTTGTGTGCAAATTAGTGGTTGGTAGTTCTCTGCAATGCATAAATGAAACCCATCAGAATATGTTTTCTTTCTTCATGCTTTTCGAATGTGACACCAAGCTTTGTTAAATAAATTAATATTTTAGTTCATAGTTTACTCTGCTTTGCTGGATTGTGATCTAATGTATATTTGAGCCTCCAACTCGCAAGTTTTTTTTTAATTTTTTTGTTGAGTTGGCCCAGTGGCCACGAACAGGGAAGGGAAGGGAACTTGCCCCTCCAAGGATCGACCCTTGGATGGTGCTGTGGGAGCAACGCCCCATGACACCCGCCTTGAACTCACAAGTTGTGTGAAGGATTCACTTAATACACATGAAGGGGTTCCTTAAATCTTAAACTGCTCGAAATAAACACGTCATCTTGTATGAATGTTGTCAAATTTCACTTAAATAAAAGTTCGTCTCACTATAAGATTGAAAATACGATTGACTAATTTATAAAACATATGATTTGGTGCTTTAGTATTTTTTTCCCTTTAGTTTTCTATACTACTTGAATATTTTATTTTGACCTTTCACACGTGAGGAACTTAATATTGACCAAGGATGTAATTCTCATGACTTGTGTGTGCTCAAGTGGGGCACATGATTTAGTCCTGAGGAGTATTTTTGAGTTTTAACACATTTGTGAACATATTTTAAAAAAATCTCCCATGGGTAATGTAGGAAAACATTAAGGGGTTTATATTGTATTTATATCATTCTTAGGGCCATTTTGTACTTTCATTGAGATAGAGGGTCTCATATGTAATATTCAAAGTATCTCTCAATAAGACTGACAGCTTCCCCTCTTTTTCTATTCGCTTTTTAAATTCTTCTTCTCCTTTGTCCTGTTCTTTTCTCTTCTCTCTTTCCTCACTATCATAAATCTCTCATTCAACACCAATAAAAACAATTTGGTATCAGAGTGGGATCATTTGAAGATCATGGAGAAATTGAGTCTAATTGCAGATAGTTTTCTCCACCTCTATATTTCAACCTTTTCTCGAATCTGAACACGCTCTAAGGGTTGTGCAATTTTGCAAAGAATTTTCCAAGGAAAATGAAAATTGTCTTTAGACAATGATTTTCTTATATGTGAATATTTCTACCCTTTTTTTATTTTTTGGAGAAAGCAGGTTCAAATGCAATAGGTAAAGAGTCATTTTCTCCTATCAAGAGGTAGAATTACTTTTCAGCAAGAAAAATGTTTTGCCACAAAATTAATTTGTACTAAAAGGATAGAAAATGAAAAAAGAAAACTGAAAGATGTATTCTGGTGTAGATGGTGTGATTTCATCGTATTAGCCAAATGTAGAATGCAATGATTTCTCTTCTCTAAAATCCTCATTGAAGATAGATTGGATCTTGGGGAAGCAATGAATCCGCAAATGTGAAAATCCCTCTCCCATTACCAAACGCACTGGAAATCTTCAAGATTGCCTGATGCGCATAATATCAGGTGGAACAACACTAAAATTCTAAGCCATTCCAAATAAGTTCTTAAATATTGGGTCATGATGGGCATCAAATTGTTTTTTTTTTATTTTTATATTAGAAAAAACCAATTGCATATTCAAAATAAATTACTTTTATATCATCCAATGAGTCTTGTGAGTCAAATATCATTTTGGATCATCAAAATATGCACCATATCCTTCTTTGACAAAAACGCTTTCTATTTAAGGACGGGTAAGTGATCAGACGGACAAGAATGATGGTCAATCTAATTGCCCCGTCATGGATGTGTGACCGTCATGGATGTGCGACCTTTAAGACATACAAGTAAGGTTACAAATGGGTATTCGATTCTCCAATTACCCAGAAGTTCCAACCCACAAAAAATTGGATCTGGAACCTATTTTAGGATCCAATTCAAAAACGGGTCCGGGTCTGGAATCCAATTTAGGTTCCGATTGATAAACGGGTTCGGTTCTTGGTCGATATAGGTCTCGACCTACGGACCCGGGACCTAACATATAAGCCTTTAATGTTGCAAATTGTACCTCAAATTTACTGATATTTTTATGTATAATATTGAAGGTAATAAACTTGATGCACTGTTATAAGTTGAATGATATCCTTATTCTAAAAAAAATGAAGAATAAAGAGAAATTAAAATTAATTTTAGTACTAGATTTCAATCCTCTAAGTGGATCTGGTTCCAGAACCAAATCTGGATTTTTTTATCGGAATCAGGTTTGGAACCAACAAAACAAGTTCAAAGTAAAAAACCATATCCAAAACTAAAACCGTTATATATAAATGGGTCCAGATCCGGATCCTCTATGGTTCCGATCTGAAATTATCCCATTTACAACCCTACATCAAAGGTAAGAGGTGACGGTTTTCTCTTACCTCACTATCCAAGAATAGAGAACGGGGTCCAACGAAGGCCGGGTTACAAACAGGGGTTTGGTCAAAGGTACGGCCAAAGCAGACCTCTTAGAAATTGGAGCTTACTCGTTTTCGTTTCTTTTCATAAAATAATAAAAAAATAAAAAAAAAGATGCAAAATCATAACCAGAAAATTCATTTTCAAAATTGCTATCAGCATCAGAAAAATCATGATCAGCAAGATAACGAGGACGGGGACCTAGGGGGCCATGGCCCCGCCCCCCATAAATCTTAAAAATTCTCTCAAAGCAATGCTTTGATGGATGGCCGGCCCCTCCATTGTTTAAAACTTTTAACAAATAAAAATATTGCCCATTTTGCAAAAAAATCAAAATGAAAAAAAGGTAAGAAAAAAAGGAAAGGAGAAGAAATAAGGAAGGCTTGATGGAGATTGAAAAAGGAATTCCTCAATTTTTATTCTAACCTATCTACATCCGCCCTAAATCTTGTGATCCGAGAGAGGAAGATGAGAAATCACATCTTATTGTTGGAGATCTTGAAAGGAGTTGTAGGTTGCAGGCTTGCAGAGATTTTGACGCACGAATAAAGAAGAACGACAAACTCACTTTCTCTTTTATAATTTTTTTTTTACATTACATAAATGTGTTGGTTTCACTACATGTCATTATATATTTTCAATCTTTGTGGCTTATATTGAAATCTAATTTGCTTCAAATTAATGTCCATTTGTGTTCAATTATAACATTAATTTTTAGCACAATCGGAGCTTTATTCATCGTGGATAAAGAAATATAGTTGTTTTTTTGTTGTTGAAGAGATAAAAATAGTGGAACAATACTTTGAATGGTTTAGATTTTAGACATGGGATGTTATTATTACTTTTCTTTAAGTTTTAAATTGTAACTTACAAATTACTGCAAATTACATGCATAAGTAAGTACTGGTACCCATCTTGTGCACTTTCCAAGAGAATGGAAGATGAATTTATTATATATTTTTTAATTGTATATATTAAAAAAATTACAAAAAAATAAATATAGAAACAATAATTGATTATTTCAACTCAATGAAAGAACGTCGAGCACAAATTCAATAATTTGATTATTGCAAATTTTATTATTGGATTTCACAATTCCGTTAAAAAATAATTTCTTTGGCCCCTTCTAAATAAAATTCTCAAATCTGCCACTGAGTGTGGTACGTGACAACGACATGATAGTATTCTTAAAACGCAATTAGGTATGGTAAACTAAAAGATCAAATGCAACCGTTTAAAAAATAGTTGCAATTGCATTTCAAAGTTACTGGTAAAAAGCGTTGAGAAAAATCATTGCATTAAAAACTCTTTTCACCAGCGTTTATATTCTTCGATTCTCTTAATGGTTTTTCCTCCATTTTCATCTTACCATCTTCCTTTTGATATGGCAGGAAGCATCCTTCAAGTCCATTCTCATTCTTCATTCTTTGCAACCTTTTTTTGTAAAGAAGCTAGTGATCTAAAGTGGCTCAGGATTACAAATAACATAGCGCCTACATGACTCTTGTGATGACCGAAATGGATGAACTCTATATGATAGAAAAGTATAATAAGAGTCATAACTAAGAAATCTACAGGAACAATTGCAATTAGTAATCTCATTAGGTTTTATCCAATTAATAATCTAAATCCCTAAATATAAATATTCTCCTTATATGCTGGATGTAGCCAAATTTCACTTTAATAAGAGTTTATTCCACATCAAGATTACCTATACGTAAAACATACAAATAAAGTATAAAGATACATATTTATTTTACACATTACTAATTTTATACTCAATCAGTCAAAAGCAGATCTAAGGATGCATTTAAAAAAAGAGGCATTGAATGGCCCACCATCACTATTTTCTTCGTTATCATGATGGATCGGTTGCTCAGATTGACAATACCACCAGCTCTTTGTACACTTTTTCATTGAGAAAGAGAGTAGAACTTGACGCATTTGTAAAGATGCATGGAAATCTGAATATTGACGATTTTTTTTCTCTTGCTAATAAGGAGGCCTATTATTTCTTTTTTATTGATGAAAGTGGGTCCCACCAAAGGTTCGAACTCTTTATCAGACGTTTTGACTTTTAAGTATATGTAAGACCTTGATCCTTCTTAATTTGATTAGCACCTAATTCAGAAAAAGTCGCGGACCGGGCTTGAATTCGGTCCCCCAGTCGGGTTCTGTAGCAGGGCTGCCTAATTAATGGTGATTAGAGTGCCTAATGTATTGATTAGTGACGGTAATTAGGTATATTAGATGAGTTTTTGAACTGAACCAAGTAGTTTGAGAGCTTGAAAGAGGGATTTCTTGGCTTCGACTACACATTCTTCCCTAAGCACGTCTTCTCCAAGCTTCCAACAACACCCACTTGCTTCCACTTGGTTCTCTTAACTCCTTTTGCTTGGAATCACTTCCCAGTAGCTCAAATTATATATATCAAAGCAATAGGGGAGCTGGGATGTGGGGGTGCCATGTCATCCCTAAATGTATTTTTTATAAAAAAAATTTTTTTACTTTTGATGTGCAATCTTTACTTCACTCCACTCAACTTATGAAGTTCCTGTTGAGCTATCACCCTCAGCATAAAACTATTGTTGCACCATTTCCTATCTCCAATTGGTTTTAAGATAAGTGGTAGCTCAATGGGGTGTGAGATCCTATATGTGGTAGATCTTTTTTTCAAATTTAAAGACATAAAATATACAAGTTGCCATTTCTTTAAATCATATCTCATGATTAGTGGGATATGCCATTAATAATGGTCAAATACTATTTAATTAGCCACAATTATTGAAATCCCATTAATGGGATTTTCAAATAAATTTTAACAAAACACAAATAAATTTAAAAAAAAGCAAATAAATTTCAAAATAACGCAAATAAATTTCAAAAGACTCAAATAAATCTCAAAAAATATAAATAAAATTTTCAAAACTAAGATAAACCAATTCTCCAAATTTCAGACAAATTTTTCAAAAACTAAAATAGATTTGTAAAAAACTAAAAGAATGCTCTAAAAACTTAGTTAAATTTTTCAAAAACTCAAATATATATATATATATATTTTAAAAAATCTGATAAATTTGATCAAAACTCAGATAGATTTATATAAAAAAAAAACTCAGATTAATTTGTAAAAAATTCAAATAGATTTAAAAAAAAAACTTAGATAAATTTGACAAAAACTCATATAATTTTCAAAGGTACTCGGATAAATTTGAAAAAAACTCAAATAAATTTGAAAAAAAAAACTCCGATAAATTAAAAAAATTCAGATAAATTTAACTAACACTTACCCAAAAATGGGCTTTTCTTCAACTGGGTTATGCAGCAGACCCCAAAAACAGCAGCTCTGCTGCTTTCTCCTTCGGCGATGGCATGGCGCGGCAGCACAGGCGACAATGAAACAACTGGGTTCTCCGGCGACACGTGGCGGTAGCGACGATGATGGCGAAGAGCAACAGCTGCGGCGATGGCTGATTTCCGATCAACCAAGAACCCGGGATAAAAACTTGGTGGTTTTTGTCTATAACGTGCAACATGCTTCCTCTTTCTGATTTGATTCTGACTTCTGCAATGAAACACAAGCAGTGCCCTGGATTCCGCAGATCAAAGTGCGACCCACCTCGAGATTCTATTGCGCTCTGGAAACCGAGACTATGCGAGATCCGATCGACATCAAACAAAGAACCAGGCGCGGCGAGGAACTCAGATCTTCTTCAATTAAACATAGTTGGACAAAGCTTTGATGATCATGATGATATATGTTTATATATGGCCATGCTTTAAGCGGGGGTGATCAAGCTAGTGATACATGAATTCTCAAGAGTTGCAGATTGGCACATTGGATTATCTTTTCAGTAATACTTCTCAAAGGTAGCGAAAAACAAGATCATGAAAATGTCTATTTCAAAGGGAATACAACTCCTGGCTTCCCCTACATTTTTTATTATGAAAACTAACCATTCAATTTCCAATGATTTTATCCAATTTGAAAAACACCAAACAGGCACTTCATTAATTATCAATGTAATGAAACAGTTTCTTTTTGCTAAAAATGATTCTTTTTTATTTATAATCCAACCTCTTATATGGTGCATACATCAATCAGCTCAAACATTGAATTTCTTTGCAATAATTTCCCTGGGTGCCTACACTATCACAGAAATTTAGACAAAGGAACCTGAGATGCTTTGTAACAAATAAAATGATCTTATTATTCAGATCTATATTGGAACCAATTAATTGACAAAAAATGAAAAATAATGTTGCAACTTATATTTTCTATAACCAATCGGCGAGGAACTTGCAATGGGTAAAATTACTGTGCTAGCTTTAACAGAAGAAAAATGAGGGCGTTTCAACTAGTGAAGTTGCTCCACTGGCCTCAACTGAACAAATGAGAATCTTCTTTCTTCAAAACCTACAATCATTCGCAGTTACTTTTTAGTAAGATGTATGTGAAAGAGAAATGTGTTTCAGTAGTAACATCTCAGCCATAGCTGTTTCTACAATGCTTTAAGTCATTGGAACCACTTGTAAAGCAGTTCAATTGTTTGAATAAGATGACTATAGAATAAGACCTTTGGAGGAAACTTCCTTGATAGATTTAGACTTTTATATCAGTTTTTTTTTTTTTGGTCCTTTCTCTCCCTAATATGAATTTGGACAATAAAAGGCAATCATTCTTGGTGCAGGTCAGATAAGAGATAATTCAACTACTCAGACATGGCTGCTCATTCATCTCCTACGTCAGGTACGTGGATTTATATTGCAGTTTTTTCATGTGATTTTATGACACAGACATCCAGGCATGGACACTGGCTGGGAAATCCATTACACCAAGGAGATTGACTACTCAAATTCTAATGACCATTTAGGAAAGCTTTATTACTTACAGAAGCATAAATGAGTGTTTTGAGTATGGCTTCGGCGAGTTTGGATGCCCAAATTCTAGTCAGTTTTAATATTTTTGGATGGTCTACGGTGCGTAAAAGTAGGCAGTATAATCACTATCAAGTGATTGCCATCTTTCTGCTCTGTTTTTATCAGCATCAGCCAGTGTAGTCAATTTTTGAACAGAAATGGAGTAAAATCAAATCACACCTAATGCATTTCCAGTTTTTTGGGCATCACCAAAGCTAAAGCAGCAGATGACTGTCCTTTCTTACCCCAGTGATTCAGATCTACTTCAATTTTCAATTTGGAGTATATTCATACTCATTGTTAAGGGTGGAAAACGGGACTCGTATCAAATTTCTCTATGATATGAGGATTGTATATGAAAACATAACTATGTAACTGCTCATCTCTCTTGTCAATTATAATTGGAAATAGAAGTTGTCAAACCTGACTCTATGGTATGAGGTTTTGACAGGACTTGTTGCAAGGATATGGGCAGTCGATCTCCTTTGGAGCCATCCCCCTAAAATACCAATCACCAACAGTCTCTGCAATTGTCTGAACACAATTTACCAAATTAGTCTCTGATTGCCAGTATTTAGAAGACAATCTTTGGATCAGCCACTTGGAATATATGTCAATTGGAATATGTTAAAGAAGCTATAACTAATTAATTTGGGCTAGAAGACTTGTAGAAACAGTACTTTGCTTAGTGTCATTTCCAGTTTAGTTGCCAGCAGTGGAACTAGCAATTTTTCCTTGGAGGGGCCATCACGTATAAAAATAAATCTTGGGGGGCCGTGAAAATTCTCAAAAAATCTTGAGAGTTGAAGGGGGGATGTCTCTTCCCCTGGTGGGGGGTGGTTGGTCTTCCCCTGGTTAGTTCAACATATACATGACATTATGATAATCCACCATTCGAACAAAATATTCTCAATTTTCAAAACATTTATGGACACTGGTATAGAAGAAAAGAAGAAGTTAAAACGATCATGGTCTTTTAGATACAGCAAAGAGTAACAAAATCTTTATCAGTGAATCAAATTTGGCATTTAATTATAATGTAAAAGGCAACCCATGTTACATGAGTTCTTTGAAAAAAACCAATGTGTCATGGGCCATGTAAACACAGACATGATCAGATACTTCACAACACAACAGGACTACACTAGTATTAGTTTAATATGTTTTTTTGTTGAAAGATATTGTTATCATTTTTCTTTCTTTCTAGTTCAGTAGATATTGAAATGTTTGTTTCTTGATTGTTTAGATTACAGTTGTACATTGAAATAGGTTTGAATTAGGCTTTGGTAAGATAAAAGTTTTCTATTTTATCCTATTTGCTCCTCTACAAGTAGAGAATGTTTTTGTTAATGACAACATTATCAATTTATAAAATGTAGTCCCTAAAGTTTTTAGAATTTACACATCAAGGGGAGCCAACATTGTGGTCAATTACTATGTCAGATAGGGGAGTGGATAGAGATTCTCTGTGCCTAAGTCCTATGGTGTAATCCTTTTGCTCGATTGCGTCTTTTTATCTTTTTCTTTTTTCTGTGTTATGGAATTATAGGTCTCATAGACTGTGGTTATCCTTTTGCCCTTCTGCGTTCTTTCCTTTTCAGACCGACTTCTCATTTTTATCAATTAAGAAAAAATATTAACTTCTATAAGAATTTCAACAAATCCAAGAATCTGTTTTTTGGGATTTCCCGAAATAAAACTTCATACAAATGTCTACTTCTGATAGATTCATCATATGCATCATATGCACTAAGAGTAGTGCATAGATCCAACTCTGAAATATACATGATTCATCCCCCTGCTGTTGCTCAGCTCATTTGAAACATATTAGCAGATGCATGTTGAAAAACTCACTACACAAAAACAAAATAAAACAAGTAAAACACAATTACCCTACAGCTAGAAATAACCAGAACAAGTCCTTTCCCTTAAACTGATTATAATTAGTCTTCCAAGTCTAGCCAAAATACTTAGGTGTAAGTTGATGCGTCCTAGGTTAAGAAAACCCCATTAACTTCTGCAAAGATGAGCACTTTACATTCTAACTTGGATCAGTGACCCCAATGTTCAAAAAAAAAAAAAAAAAAAATCCTTTTTCCAGTTTTAACTCATAAGAAATCTACCGTGTCATTAAGTCAAAATTCTAGTGTCAATTAGATGTAGCAATTGGTCAACTCCCTCCATTTCTGTGAAGATGGGCACATTACGTGCTAACACCTAAATTACATACTGATTTGGATCATGAGATGTTCAATACCTTATTGTTCACTCTTGGAGAGTTGGGTGCGAACCATGCCTCTTGCAATTCACTCTGGCAATGAGCAAAGCAGGAATTTATAAACATCCCTCCAACTCTTGAGTATCTAAACAGTCTCGGAGCTGAAAGCATTTCATTTCTTAAACCTGTTAAAAAGGAAGTGAGATAATATTTGTTAATAAGATAAAGAAGAAAGTCTGATCCTAATTAATTACTGGAGGTTCAGTGTCCAATGAAGGTTTTGGGTTTGGTTTCAAGAGAATGAGAAACCTATGAACTCGGTGTCCTTAGCCTTCACATGTCAATGTTTCACATGTGCAATATCCAAGTCCTACATCAGCTTAGACTGGTAGTGAATGACTACTAAGTACTAACCTCCAAATCAGGGTTGTCTTCTCATCACACAATAATTCAATGTAAATCATTGGCTAGCCAGTCCCTTGTTACTGTAATTTTTTTAACACTGCATCTATCGAACTGGTCGAACTGCTTAGCTCTGGCGCAAATTCACAATGAGGCCGTCTTACGAAGTCACATATTAGACCAATGCCATATTAACTATGGCATATCAAATATGCAGCGAACCATCCGCCTGCAAGCGAAAGTAGAACCCACTCCCATATCCCTTTCTGTGCAAGTATGCATTTCTAGAAGGGGCTCAGCAGCCCCTATTTCCCTTACATTATGTAGGCAAGAAAGTAAGAAAGTAGCATTGCCTTGAATTTTTTTTTCTTTTTTTTTGCTACATTGGTCTACTTGTCCAAGAATGCTACTTAAGGATCGAAGGATTGATGGGCATGTGTGTAAAACTAAGTTGCCAACAGCACTCAACCATGAGTATGTTGGCACACTGCTTTGATTTTTATCCGTGGGCATGTATGCAAAAGTAAGTTGCCAACAACACCCAACCATGAGTCAACTTAATTTTTATCCTTTTGAGTTATGTGTACTTATGCAGCTAAATCAACTTAATTTCTAGAGAAGAAGATGTGGCTATAATCAAGGTTAAGTCGTATGAGTTGATTAAGGAAAGACATCCAAGTGCATAAGATGCATATATTTCACATCTTAAAGTAATCTTTCCACAACACACGGTATCAGAGTTACTAGTTTGTAAATAAATTTGAGCTGTTCATATATTATAATATTACACACACTACACCAAAAACAGCAAACAAGAAGTGTTGAAAACCGTTCCTAGTAAAAATAGGAACGGTCCGAAATCGCTGCAAATGTCCATGTTCCTTAACCATTGAAACGGTTTAGAACCGTTCCAAATTAAAAATTTTGAAAGTGTCTCTAACCGTTTCAATTTTATTCGAACCGTTCCAAATTATGAATTTTGCAACGGTTCTAGGCACTGCCAGATTTCAATTTACCGTTCCAAATTCAAATATCTGGAACTAGTATAGTCCTTTTTGGAACGGTTCTAAACACTTCCAAATGTTCTAAAACCGTTTCAAATTTAAGTGACTGTTAGAATTAGTATTTATTTTGGAACGGTTTTAAACACTTTCAAATTTTCTAAAACCGTTTCAAATTCTATTTCTTAGAATAATTACTAGTCCGTTCTGGAAGGGTTTAAAACCGTTCCATATTGAACGGTTTTTACTGTGTTAAATGACAATTTTGAAAAATTTTAAATAATTTTCCCATAATTTTTTTATTTATGATTAAATTCATTTTTTAAAATCACAAAAAAATCAACCCATAAATTGTAACATTCTCATCTACACATTAATGTCACACATCATCAGTTTATTTAAAAAATCAATATACTAGCTTGATCAAGTTAAATGTACAATTTACAATATTTAGAAATATATAAAAATATAACACAAAAATCAAAAGCAAACACAAATGGGGGCTATTTTGCATGTGAACCCCTATATTACATGTATGGTCGAAAACAAACCGCACATCGAACGGACGGACGAGATCCTGCAAAACACTGAAACTGTGGGTATTCCAATGTTCCTGCGTGGCCTGGGCCTGGGTTGAGCTCCTCTTGGTCCTAGCTCTGCCACTGTGCAGTTAGATTTGCGCCCTGATGGTTGGTTCTGTGCTTTGTAGCAGTGCTTACGTAGTGCCTTCTCTTGTTGGGTTGCCTTCTCTGTTCAGAGTGGTGATGTTCTCTGTTGCTTCTTGGTCGTCTTCTGCTGTGTTGCTGTGCTGTGCTTTGCTCTGCTTTTCTCTTGCTGAGCTGTGCTGTGGCTCAGTGTCTTCCTGCTGCTGGTTTGTGCTGTTCTACTATTTGGTTTTCTGTTGGCTTGTGCCCCTCCTGTTTTGGGGTGGCCTTTTAAATCAGGTAACACCAATACCAATATGAATAATTATACCAATACCAATTAAAGGAGTTGTACCAATACCAATATGAATAATTATACATTAAGAGTGAACAGAGAAGTTCAGGGCATCCTCATGGAACTATTAAATCAGGTAATACAAAATGACGAGAGAAATAGATGCAACATTCATGACAGATTCTGGTACATAATGGTGACTTGATTTTCACAATTGGATATTTATTCAGAGGTTTACAAGTTTGGCTGGACAATCAACAGGTTCACCTGTCTACCATGCTTATGAAAAACTTGTGTGACAATGACAGTCCACATTTTTATTGGAATGATCCTCAACTTGTGTGACAAAGAACACCTATTAAAAGCTACAAACAGACAGACATAAACAGTATGAAATGATCCTCAAATGCTAACAAACACACCTTGCCTGACGTCTCAACTGGAGGACCCATAGCAGATGCAATACCACCAATAACGGCCAAAGTTGCCATAACTAAATTTTTATTGGAGTCATATAGGCGGCCTCTAAGAGCTCCAAATAATTCCCGACAGTTTAACACCAAGATTTTGATCAAAATCATTGGACTGTGCAGCAACATTCCAGATATACTACTATTAAAAGATTTTTTTTAAAAAAAAAAAAAAAAAAAAACCTCCATCATGGCCCCCAAGAATACCAGGGAAACAGAATACAGTTCGATGCCTTACCTGTGCCAGTTGGTTGAATGCGCTTATTGGCTTCTTCTTGAATTTTATTGATTGAATCAATTGACTCCAATCGGATCTGAAGAACCACCCAATATATATACATATGTTGAAAGAGTTATCATTCCCTCCCTACCTCATCCCAACTAATAAACAAATAAAAACACAATACAATCACGTTTATAGCAAACCTTCCAGTCTGGGCTGCCAAGGTTTTTTTATCAAATTCGATCGGAGTAACCTTTCCACTTATATCTTCACAAAACAGGCCATCTACTCCACCAGAAGACATAGATAAAGCAGGGCCCGATGCCTTTACAGTTTTCTTTGGAGCAGCAGCCGCACCCTATCATAGTAAATTGAGTACTAAAAGTAGCAAATCTTATAACTGAACTTTTAGGATTCGATGATCAGAACTGCTGGTATACCTCAAATGGATTCTTCTCATATTCTGCATCAAGTGCGTTGAGAAGTGGAGGCTTGACATTTGCAAGAAAGCCTTTAATATCTGCAAAGAAGAGAAATATTAGAACTCAATGCGAACTAAGGAGCGCCCAGTTGTCCATACAATCAACAGACTCTCACCTGGACCAACAAACTTGTGTAAGGCTCCAATAAGTTTGATGGTTGAATCTCTTCTATGTGATTGATCAACAACAGTCCTTGATTGCCTAGCATTGGACCCTTCTCTTATCTGAACCCACATGGCCCAATTCGGTTGTTCTTGCCCAGCTTTGATTTGGGCTCTGCCCTGGACTTTGAAACCTGAATGGAATTCAGGTCAGAAATGAAATATACTATAAACATACATACATATATCAAGGGGACAAAAAATAGCCACCAGTTGAGCACAAAACTGGGAGTGCAAATACAAAAAGATGAACCAGTGAAAATACTTTGCCTATAGTATCACATTAAGTAAAAGTGACCGTATGATTAACAACAGTTTTAGACTCTGATCAGACCAGTGGTCACGAATGGATCACCACCCCATGAGCCCTATATGCTACCTCCTTGCCTTTAGGACATATACTATCACCGTCAAGCCCTTCATCATATATTCTGCTTACTAGTACTTGAAGAGATTATTGCTGTTGCTATTCACTGTTTACAGGCTACACTATCAATTAGCCGTTTACAGTTGGCCCCACTGATGCATTACTATCACACCATTCATATGATGACAAGAACAGAAAGAAGCAGATGACTATCCTCTTTTACTTGATCCTGTTGAAGATGTTGTTTAGTAGTAACCCATGACAAGAAATAGCAGATATCTGCTTTGGAACACTACTATGGGCAGCAGGATCTGGACAATTCATCTGATCAGCTGCAAGAAACTTAAATCACATGCAGTGGAAACAGATAGATAGACATTCCTCATTCCTTACCATCCAGCCTATCACATTTTGATCGGAAAGTGCTGAAAATGCTCATCTGTAAGTTGTGTATGATATCAGATCATTCAAGTATTATTCAGGTCATAGTATCACAAAATTAAATAATTCCAGCCATACAAGCTTCTTTGTTTGGCACATGTAATTAAGTCGGTTCTGACATAGGGAATTCTGTCAAATACTCTTAAATAAATGAGAAATGTTCTCCTGTGAGCAACAATGTATGCGATCTAACTTTGTGTGATCTCCGCCCTTTGACCAGTGCAGGCCCTTTCCCACTCTCATGCTCCTATGATCTAGCACAAGGCTCGATTTTACTTTCATTAAACCTTTATCCACCATTGGATTGAATCTCAAAGAAATCTGTAGTTAAAAGACTACTGAACTTTATGGCTATTAAATCAAGGATTAAGATGATCTGACATGGCTGATATTTTTGCTAGCCTTTATCCATAAGAAGACCTTTCCATGTACCCCAACCTCACTAATAAATGGGCATCTTAGTAGGCCCCAAGAGCTGGACTGCATATAAGAAATATGCATTCTTCTCAAAGGAGAACATTACCCAGGTTTTTTTTTTTTTGGTTGTCACAAGTCAGGTTACCAATAGAAAAAAGAAATTACCACTACAATTATTACACTAAACAAGATAAGAAATAAAAAGTAGGTTTTATCAATATCTTCTTACATCAGAAACCTACATCAATGAGAAAAGACAAAAAAAATTGATTAAGCCATGGGTACAGAAAACAACCACAGGGAATCTTTCCTTCAATATAATGAGCTAAATAATCTCCTGTTGGATTAGTGGCAAGGCACCAACCCTATCATCAAGCTGACCAGGTTTTAGTCCTAAACAATGGAAGAAAAAGCTTGGCTATTAGGGCAAGTTTGACTTGGATTGCATCTCTTCAAATTGACATTAATAAGGTGACAGCTCCATTATAGGATTTTTCTAGTTCAATTATAATTTGATTCTATTTGCATCGTCCATAGATCCAATTCAACTAATGTTTTTGGTAATAAAAATCAAAGTTCAGATGACCAAGTTATACTTGTAGAATCTCATTCAGAATAAAATATAAAAGAACAAACTTGAACAAATATACAAAGTGCTGACAGGATGCATTCATAGTGTCATCTAGAAGGCATGTCTTTCTATCCTCCTTGTGGAAGATATATACTCTAATCTTAAGAAAGACACTCTAGACTCCAGGGAATGTACTGTCTCTTATTAGAAAGAGGCAGACTTAAGGGAATATTTGGACATGGAGTGCCAATCAAAAGATCTCAAAATTGAATGCTTAGAAGCTCTTCTGCTATTCTACATAATAGCATATTACTGGCGTTTACATCGAACACTGAAGAGCTAAATAAGAGAAATTGGTCCCTCCCACTTCCCCTTTAGTGGGTTATCATTCTTGTTTACTAAATTTAAGTTCCAAAATAAAATAAAATAAAGCAAATCTAAGCTGTATGTAACATTGCAGTTTCAAAAGGAGCAGTTCTAATGCTTGGCAATTATCATTCTAAGCTCCTTCTTTTCACAAAACTTGCATCTTTTATAATCTAGTTTTAGATTATTCACCTCATAACATGGATTCCTCTCATTCTTCCCTAGATCCTAACTCAAAATCAATCAACGCCAAATTCCCATTTTTCCATTAATTGCAAGTAAAACTTGAACCAGGACATAAAGCATCAATCAGCCATCAACCTGTTATCTCAACATGTCTAACTCAGTAAGAGTTAGCATTAATCATGTCGTGGCACAGTAATGTTAAATCCCAACTTGCTTAAACCAACTGATGAGATAATAGAAAGAGAACAAAAAAAAGAGAAAAAAAAGTAGGACAAACCATGTGTTTGCTACTGTTAATAAAACGGATAGAACACATCCACACTTCTTGCAGTATCTATTTACACCGACCTCGATCCCAAATTATCCAAATTGCGAGCCATGTTATTAATGATCATCAGATAGCAGTTGGGAAAAGACACCACAAAACAGATCAAACACAAAAGCTTCAATGGGCAAAGTCAAATTGGTCAACACTGTCCTATCATCATAACTTTCGCCAACTACAACATCCACAATGCAGCCAAATAATTGATGGTCATGATTAATTCAAATATATGCAACTGATTTAGTTAAAGAGTGACTTCCAACTATTGAAAAAACCCAAATTATAGTGTAAGAACTACAATTGAACTATATAACAACAACACATCATCACAAATACAACACAAATTCCATAGATAATTATTTGCGAGCAAACAGCCAGAAACACAAAACCCGAAATCCACCAAAAATGAAAAGACTAAGAAGTGGAAACAACATCTCAAACACCTTCGCCGATATTTCCACCCCACACATATCGCTACAGGCATTCTCAAAATCACTCCCATTCTCAAGAAATATTTCAGAAAACTCAATAAATGTTACCTTAAAACTCCCATTTTTTTTCTTCCAAACAAAACATATTTTAAGAAGTTAGAGAGAGAAAGATTAATCTTCTGTATTATATGAAGCAAAACATTCACTAGAAGAACATAATGAAAGAAGAAAAGAATCACCTTAAAAAGCCTCCCCCCCCTTAATCGTGCTCTTCTATCTACTTTCCAGCCCAAACACAGAGAAAGCAACAAAAGGCCCCTTTGAGCTTAGAAACTTGAAGAGACTTGGAAATGGTGGATGGAATCCATCAATCTGCTACCATCTGAAGATACACTTTTTCTGATTAGTCTAAGCCAAACCTCATAAACAGCCAAAGAAAAAGCTACATAAAAATAAAAAATCCACGCCGATCTCAATGATAATCAAAACCAGATCTTACAAAATCCTAGCTAAGATTCCACATAACACGGTTAATATCTCAGACCCTAGAAACAATAACGTTGAAATGAAAAGCATCATGAATGAGATTTGCTAAGATCTAGCAAAGATTCAAGAAAGAAGATCAGCAGAGAGATATCTGCAACCTACCAGCAATAGTAGAAGCTAATCGAATAGAGAGAGGTAGAACCTTCCAGAAATTGCGATTTCAGAGTCCAAAGCCCCAATCTCCAAAAAAAACTCCAATATGAGAAACCGTAACCTCCCAAAAAAAAAAAAAAACTCCAGTAGGAGAAACAGGGAGTTACGACCAAGAAGACGTGCAGCTGTCCAAGTTGAGGGCGGAGCCGTCGAGGAGGCTGAGAATGTCGGGTGGAGGCAGCGCTGGATTTGCCGGATTTGGGTGTGTTACGGGAGATGGGTTGTGGGAGATGGGTTCGCTGGATTTGGGTTGTGGGAGATGGGAGAGAGAGGGAGGATGAGCCTATTGAGATTCTTGAAGAAGTGAATGGAATGGAAGGAGATAGGAATGGCGCGAGCAGCGTTGCTTGAAGAAGTGAATGGAACGGAAGGAGTGAACTGGCGCGAGTAAAGAAATGGAGGGAACGAGTGAATATAATAGAGGGAAGGCTAAATGAGATGGTTTTAGTAACATCTGAAACGGCTTTTTCACATAAAACAAATTAGAACCGCTTCAAATTACAAACGGATGACGACCGCTCCAAACCACCGTCTCTAATCTCCATTTTTGGTGTAGTGACATTTTCTAAATTGTATCTTTCTTAATCATGAAAGTTTGCAGAAATTCATTACAAGAATAACCAGCAAGTGTTTTATATTTCTATATTGATGAGTCCAGTGTTCTGCTTCTTAAGATCATGATCATATGGAAGGAAATATGCACTATGCAATATGATGAGATGTTGTTTGAATGGCTAAGATTGAAAATTGGAAGGTGGCACTACTAGTCCAGCGAGAGGATTTTCGGTGTTGTTATTCCCTAGGAAGAGTGTAGTCCCTGAGGTAACACATTCAACGGCTAAGTAAATGTTATCTTACTGCTCTCATTACTGGGTAACGCTATGCTTTTAATCTAGTGGTGATTAAAGACAATATATCATGTGGTCAGGTATCTATTTGGTAAGTAATACATTCATTTCAAAATTCCACTAAACTATAATAAAGAATTAACCATTTAAGATAATGTGGAATGCTTAAGGGGAAAGTGGTGGACCCCATCAGATTTTCCGATGATGGTGTCTTTCCTATCTACATTGACCAAGGAATCTATGACCACTAAAATCAAAAGACTATGCAAATGAAATGAAAGATGGAAATTTAATAACCTTGCAAGATGGTAATCTGATTTGGAGTACAAGCTGCAGGATCTAGCTCGCATTGACGCCAATGACCATGTTGATCAGCAGAAAATGGAACCAATGAATGGTGAAACTGTCAACATATAAGACTTATATTAACGGAAGTGGTAGTTATCTTCTTATGTTCTATCTGTCTAGTGTTAACAATAAGCAATAAATCATAGATTGTAAAATTACACATTAAGGAGTAGAACATAAGCTGAGAGTGAAACTAGACTCGATCTCCGGTGACAGTACAAAAAGTGTTGACATATAAGACCCAAATCAATACAAGTGACAGAAATCTTCTTATGTTCTATCAGTATACTTCGATCCTCGTTTAGTGTTAACAATAAGCACCGAATAAAAAAAGTAGGATACAATTAAACTGTAGTACAACTACAATAACCTCTAGTGCAACTAGAGTCAATTTCCAGCACAGCTGTTAATATCAACCACTGGATTCAGCATTTAAATAAAATAAATTCCAAATTATTTTATATATATATATATATCATGTAGGACCTAGTAGCAGGTCCATCAAGATCGAGACCACTCCATTAGTCAAATGGAAATATCTTTTCCCACATGGGTCTGTGTTGGATTGTAATAACTATAGTAGATTCCAGTAAGCAAAGTTTAGCAAGATGATTAAGTGCTGATTCATTGTTATCTTGATTGTAGCCAACTGTTTTGGCAATACCAATACTGTATATATACTGTCGATCCCTGAAGATAGGTATACCTTCACCGCAATCTTTTTCCTCTCTTTCTTGCTCATCTGATTTTATATCATACACTAAGATGTGAACAAAAGAAGTAGGGGAAACTGATATTATTTAGAAAATTTGACTTGAAATAAACTTCAACTGATGAAGCCACTAGAATGAGTTCTTAGTCAATTCAATGAGCTTAGGATTTTAGGTTCAACCTCCATAAGAGAAAACATGATTATTCTGTATTGGAGTTGTTCAAAATAATGGAAGATATTTTCATGATCATTCTGTATCAAGTACTTACCTGGTATACATCATACGCTGAATTTAAGATAAAATATGGCATTGTGATGTAGGGCAGGGCATATTGTGGAAAGAAACACTGCAAAAATTGATTGAAACATAAGAAACTTAAAGTGTGAAGAAAACAACATAAACTCGAAAATACATATAAAATGCAACCTGTGTTGGGTAGTATTGAGAACTAATGCAGTTTTTATCCAAGTTCCGTACAACTCCCTGAAACATTACAGTCTCACATAAATATACCAAAATATTTTTTCTGTAAAAAAACTTAACAGTTAGTTTAGGCTTGCCTAAAATTATAATATTTAAATACACTTGTATCAGGGTCCTGTAAATGAACACGTAAGTCAGATATATCAGTAGATTTGGCACCAACTTCCTTTGAGAACAGAAAAGATAACCCTAACTTACCAGACAAAAAGAGTATCTATCATTTATTAGGGCTAAATATAAGGAGAATGAATTGTGTAGAAGTCTTTATATTAGAAAGATGTATACATTTTTTTTTTATTTTCTATTCCTTTAATTTCTCATCCAACACAATTGTAATTGTTGATATCCATAATGCACCTAAGCACAACGGAATTATTAAGAATTTGTTCTCCTGAAAATTTAAACATCTGAAATTTGGGCCACTTTCAAACACACCAAGGTTGATACTTTCCATCATTTTGTGGCAAAACTTATCCAATCACGACATACTTCCATGTTATATTATTTTTATTTACCTGGTGGAACAGGTAAAAGTACCGATCTCCTAAGATTGGACTCTATTGGAACCGCTGACAAAATGTATAGCACCATCAGAAATGTGAACAAATGTATGAGTTCTTCAATTCCAAACCACCGTTAAGTTCCAAGAAGGGAGAATATAGCTGCACTAATATTCGTCATACTTTACTGTGTGAAGTCAGCACAAAACCTGTGCTGGATAGATCTAGCAAATATCCAGGTTTCAAGCAAATAAAAATGTCACGAAAGTTTCATTTCTAGGCGCATCTTGATCCATGGATTATTATTTGTAAACTTCTTCATGGTACTTAATTGTTGAGTTGTATACCACCATCCAAATCCATTCCTGTACTTCTGCTGTTAGCCTATTCCACAATCAGCATCAACCCTCACTTTTATGAGTAAATTTTTGGTCTGGGAAGAAGCCCATCTTTCATAAACTAAGGCCACTATTCTTCTTAATATGCAGAAGGCTCCTCCATGTTGTACAAAATTTATGCAACTCCATTGGTAGCTTTTACTTATACAAAATTTATGCAACTCCATTGGTAGCTTTTACTTATCATCAAAATCATATCCCATCTATCTAGGGTCAGTTATTGACATTCTATACTCACATTGCCATAGTTAATTTCATTTCTTAAGTATATTTGTATACATGTTCATTCTATCAAAAGAGTTCATGGGTCACTTGCTGTTTAGTTGCTTTAGGAGTTTCCCTTAACTCAGTAAAATCATGTTAAAGGCGTCAAAATAATTCGTGGGTCAACTACATGTTATGTTTGCTTCTTTAGAAAGTATCTTTATTCTTCAGATTAAGTGGGAGATGGTAGATGAACAAAACTAAGCCAAGTAGTCATTGACTATATATTCAATGCTTCAAGACATCATCATGGTGATTGTTATTTGGAGTAGACAAAAATATTACCTGTAAAGAAACCACGCTTTCAAAAAAGGACCTCATAGTATGGTTACCAGATACATCACGTCTGGAAAAAAAAAAAAGTTGGCATCACAAGATATATATTAAAAACCTTGCTTTGAAGAAATGTTAAAATGGTTAACAACAAAACTTACAGATGAGTAATGCATCAAGTAGGCATGGCAGCAAACCAGGTTAACTAGAGCCAGGTACAGACCAACAACTATTATGCATGTCATCTAAAGCTCAAGCCAAGCCCATTTTTATCAGGCTAAAATTTAGGCTCAGACCTGAGTAGCTACATGCATAAATGGGCTAAGGGACTAAGGTGAGGTTCTAGAAGAATTAAGAAACATGGTCCAGGCATCACCACTGTCATAGACACGCCTAAAGTTAAAGTCCTCTTTATTCCTGGGCTCAAAACTGTCATGTCCTGATCTTGCCATCTGAGAAGGCCCTACAGCCAGATGCTTGACAGGAAAATCTGGCATATTTTGAGCCCCTATGACCACATAAGAAGTAATGTCTTCAAGATTTAAGCGGAAGAATTTACAAGTTGAGGAAAAATCCAGCATCACTCAAGCATTTCACACTGGCATTCTCTGGCAGAAGGCTTTTTGTCACGCCCCCAGAAGTGAAACCGGGGTTATGCGTGAGATTAGGGCCAATTTAAAACTTTTTCCAATGATAACAACATATCACTTGCCCTAATCATGTCCCATCTAGATCGAAGACCGCTGTGAGGTATAAATATTTTACCTTGAATAAATCAAATAATAGCGGAAGTTTCATAAGACAAAAGGTATCTTATAGATGTATAGTTTAAGAGCAATGTACTGAGTAACAAAGTTAAGGTTAAAGTTTAAGGCTAATACAAAATCCTTATTTACAAATAGAAAGGCCAACTAAGGCTAGGCCTATACAAAAGTATGAAGAACCCAAAAGATGAAGCTAAAAGGATTTATCGTGAAGCTCTCGCGTACGGGGTCATCACGGCTATACAATGCCGTCCGTACTATACTCTAGGAAGTCATCAGGCTGATCTGCCTGAACCTCCTCCGTCGTCTCCTCTGCCGCGGGGTAGAAGTACTCGGTACCTATGCACCAAGAGTAGCATCATCAACACAACGGATGGCAAAGCAATAAGTATATAAATCACATAAATATGCAGTACTAAAAGAGTGAACGAGAAACATGATTATAAGATATGCATAGCACTCCGATCATAAGAGATGCATTGCATTTGAATCATAAACGAACCAACAAAGTAGGCAATCCACATAAGCTAAGCTATATCATCAATTGGGATAAAAACCCAGTATCCAATATCCAAACAACCCGTAGCTCAAGTAGCTCTGGCTCCGTGAGCTCTGGCTCTGTCTCGCTACGAGGATCAAACAACTCGAGGATCAAACAACCCTAGCTCAAGTAGCTCGGGCTCCATAAGCTCTGGCTCTGTCTTGCTTAGAGGAACAAACAACTCGAGGAAACAAACAACTCTAGCTCAAGTAGCTCGGGCTCCATAAGCTCTGGCTCTGTCTTGCTTAGAGGATCAAACAACTCGAGGATAGTAACAGTCCTCTCCACAGATGGTACCCCAACTGTGTTGAACGTTAACAGCTGAGTGGTGCCTGACTCAAAGAATCCTAAAACATCGGTGAAGGGCTAGGCTCTTGTGCGAACAAGATTCAATATCAATAGAGAACTACTTTATTCCAAATCAAATCCAATCTCAAAACAAATACCAATAGTAGTCCTCTTTAAGCCTAACAATCAAAGCCCCCTAGCCACAACACTTCAAACGAATAACGAAACGAACGAAACAATACAAGGGGACCCTAAGTCCAACCTCTAAGTTCTCAAAGCGATCTACTAATAAAGCAAAGCAAATAGAACTAAAGAACATGCTTGTCACATGTAGAGAATAGTACTCAAAGGTACCATTTGGAATCAAAGCGAATAGACAATCCAATCCTAAGTAAAGTGTAAACCCTGAAGCATCGTGCAACCTATTCAGTCAACGAAGGGGTTAGGGTCCGCGATACTCGTACGAATAATCTTCGTGCATAGAGTTAAAGAAGAGTATCCCGTTGTCCCGTACCATTCAAGATTGAATTAAGTTGAATCCCGATACAACCGAATTAACAATGACGAACGCCGGCTCAAGACGTCCTCATAATAGTCTAAATGAGTCCACAAATGGGTATCCAAAGGTCCACCAAAGCCCACTACAAAACAGGTTAAAAATCCCTTCAAAAAGGAAAAAGTTGGAAAATTTCCAGTAGGCTCGGGCGAGTGGCCCCCTGTTGTCCCGGTCGACCGACACACAGGGTCTCGGTCGACCGAGACACCTGCGGAAACTGGGCAGAGTCTCTGTTTTGGCTGAAATGGGACTTTTTCCCAATTTCTGTTTGTGAAACCTGATGAACACAATATGGGTATAAAAACTAACTTAATAACAACTCCTAAAACCTACTAATCAAGCCATAAAGATCTACATCCATTTCATTACAACTATGAGTCCATTTATCATGTTTTCAATCAAATAAAGTATCAATTGAGCCAAGGTAACTAAAGCATGATTTTTATCAACCAAATCAAAGTAGACAAGCATATGAAGCATTAATATAATTATTGACTTGCCTTAGTGATGTGATGACTCAAATCTAAGGAGAAAGAGAAGAAGATAGACACTTTGGAAGCTCCAAATGAGGTGAAACACTTCCAAATCCCAAATGGCTCCTACACATGCATGCCAAGGCCAAGGTAAGCCTATCTAATCCATTTCTAACCAAAGAAGAAGATGAAGAGATGGTTTCTAAGCTTGGAGAGCTTACCTCTAAGTGGGTTGTGGGTGAACCAAGGAGAAAAGTGTATGGATAGACTCTTGGATGCTTGGAGAAGAAGATGGGTTGCTTTGTTTCCGTCGCCGGAGCTCCGGTGACCGTCAACGAAGAAGGAGAAATGAGAGGAAGAGGGGCCGGCTGCTGTTGCTGGGATGTAGTTGAGTGGGGTGAAATGAGTGAAATGAAAAGGGGGAAATAAAGGTGGGTTGTGACCTAACTTAAGTGAATGGGTAATGGGCTTGGGCTTGGGTCAAGGTCCGGGTTGGCCTAAGTTATCACTTAATGAATTTCAAACCTCTTCGACGCGTCAAATTGAAACGCGATTGAAGGCTAAGGTTCATGAAATGGCAAAACCTACCCAATGCACCCAAACTCACCCAAAACTCATAATCTCATAAATTCCCTGAAAACCCTACCCAATTATAAAACGACTCTCTATGCTACCCAAACGCGCTCCGAATCGTGCGAAATTTCGCACGCTCGATTCGTCGATAAACCCAACTATTTAGACTCTAAACTAGCTTACTAACTAATCAAGCAATTAATTATAATTAATAGGCCATTAGGGGTCGGGGTGTTACATCCTCCCCCACTTAGGCTATTTGGTCCTCCAAATCCCTAACACACCTCTGCCTGAAACTCTGAATCTGGCAATAACTCTGGATACTTTTCCCGAATCTGATCCCTGAGCTCCCAAGTTGCCTCCCTTGGACTGTGATGTTCCCACTGTACTTTGACCCAGTGAATGGTCCTTGTCGTCAAAACCTGCTCTTTTGTATCAATTATCTTCTTCGGTCTCTCAACATATGAAACATCTGGCTGAACATCCAAAGGCTCGTGCTGTAACACGTGTGAAGAGTCTGGAATATACTTCCTCAGCATCGAAATGTGAAAAACTCTGTGCACTCCTGCTAACTCTGCTGGTAGTATCAGTCTGTAAGCCACCTCACCCACGCGCATATCTATCTCAAACGGTCCAATGTATCTCCGAGCCAATTTTCCTTTCTGACCGAATTTCATAGTTCCTCTAGTCGGTGAGACTTTGAGAAACACTTTATCTCCAACCTGAAACTCCAAATCCCTCCTCCTCAGGTCTGCGTAGCTCTTCTGACGGTCTCTTGCAACTTTTAGCCTGTCAATGATCTGCTTCACCTTCTCACTGGTATCACTAATGATCGACGGTCCATGAAAGCTCCGAACACCAACCTCCTCCCAACAAATCGGGGTCTTACACTTCCGTCCGTACAATGCCTCGAACGGTGCCATCCCGATACTGGAGTGATAGCTGTTGTTGTAGGCAAATTCACACAAAGGAAGACTCTTCTCCCAGTCTTTCCCAAAGTCAAGAACACATGCCCGCAACATATCCTCCATAGTCTGATTGGTCCTCTCCGTCTGTCCGTCGGTCTGCGGGTGATACGCTGTGCTGAAGTTCAATGTAGTGCCTAAAGCTGCTTGCAAACTGACCCAAAATCTGCCCACAAACCTCATATCTCTGTCTGAAACAATGGAATCTGGAATTCCATGCAGCTTGACCACATTGTCAATGTACTTGTGTGCTAACACATCCATGGATCCTCTCATCTTCATCGGAATGAAGTGTGCAGACTTCGTAAGTCTGTCAACAATCACCCAAATGCTGTCATTCTCCCGCATGGGTGGCAATCCTGCAACGAAGTCCATGGTAATATGCTCCCACTTCCACTCCGGAACCTTCAGTGGTTGGAGTAATCCAGGAGGTTTCTGATGTTCAATCTTCACTTGTTGACACACTAAGCATCTGGAGACAAACCCTGCAATATCTTTCTTCATGTTGCTCCACCAGTAAAAGCCCTTCAAATTCTGATACATTTTGGTGCTCCCTGGGTGAATAGCATAACGAGAATGGTGAGCCTCAACCATGATCTCGTTCCTCAATTCATGCACACCCGGCACACATAATCTATCCTGGCAGTACAACACTCCATCTATGAGTCTGAACTCTGGTCTCTCTGCTATGCTCTCTATCAATCTGACCAACTCTGGGTCCTCTGACTGGCTGCTCTTGATCCTGCTAAGAATCTCTGGTTCCCAAATATGCATATTGGCAACCATGACTCTTTCACTCCGAGGCTGAAACTCAATGGCTAAATCTCTGAATAGCTCTGTCAAAGACCACTCTGTCTGCAAACATCCGGTAGACACTGCTTTTCTGCTCAATGCATCTGCAACTACATTCGCTTTCCCGGGATGATACTTTATCGGGAAGTCGTAGTCTTTGATGTACTCCATCCATCTAGTCTGCCTCATATTCAGATCTTTCTGCCCAAATAAATACTGGAGACTCCTATGATCCGAGTGAACCTCGAATTTCTCCCCATACAAGTAGTGTCTCCACATCTTCAGTGCCATCACCACAGCTGCAAGCTCCAAGTCATGAGTAGCGTATCTCTTCTCATGCTCTTTCAACTGCCTAGATCCATAAGCTATGACCTTCCCCTCCTGCATAAGTACGCAACCCAATCCAATGCCCGAAGCATCTGTAAAAACCACGAATCCTCCAGTTCCCGTAGGTAACGAGAGAATAGGTGCTGTGGTCAATCTCGTCTTCAGCTCCTGGAAGTTCTCCTCACATTGCTCTGTCCAAACAAAAGGAACATCTTTCCTTGTCAATTTAGTCAACGGAGCTGCAATGCTGGAGAATCCCTTCACAAATCTCCTGTAATATCCTGCTAACCCAAGAAAACTCCTGATCTCTGACACTGACTTCGGGCTCTGCCAACTAACCACTGCCTCAATCTTCGCGGGATCTACCGCCAAACCCTCTCTAGAGATGATGTGTCCTAGAAAAGACACTTGCTCCAGCCAAAACTCACATTTACTGAGCTTAGCATAGAGCTGATTCTCCCTCAAGATCTGCAATGAACTCCTCAAATGGTCTGCATGATCATCTCTGGACTTCGAGTAGACTAGGACATCATCTATGAATACGACCGTGAACTTATCTAAGCATGGTGCAAAGACTCTGTTCATCAAGGCCATAAATACTCCTGGCGCGTTGGTCAGCCCAAATGGCATAACCAAGAACTCATAATGTCCATATCTAGTCCTGAAGGCTGTTTTCTGCACATCCTGATCCCGAACACGTATCTGGTGATAACCAGATCTCAAATCTATCTTGGAAAAATGCTGTGCTCCCTGCAACTGATCGAACAACTCATCTATTCGAGGCAAAGGATACTTGTTCTTGATCGTAACTTGATTCAGCTGCCTGTAATCGATGCACATACGCATTGATCCATCCTTCTTCTTCACGAAGAGCACCGGAGCACCCCAAGGTGATAAACTAGGTCTCACGAATCCTTTATCCAAAAGGTCCTGCAATTGAGCTTTCAGCTCTCTTAGCTCTGCTGGAGCCATACGATAAGGAGCCTTCGAAATCGGTGCTGTCCCTGGCTTCAACTCAATCGTGAAGTCAATCTCCCGAACCGGTGGTAATCCAGGTATCTCCTCCGGAAAAACATCCGGGAATTCACACACAACTGGAATATCCTCCACCGCTTTGGACACTTCATCCTCCGTGATGAAGGCTACATAGCCCTCACATCCACTCCTAATCAATCGATCAGCTCTCAAAGCTGAGATGACTCTAGTGGGCATGGGTTTCCTCTCCCCAACAATCTCCACACTATCTGCTAGTACTTGCAATCTGACCGTCTTGTTGAAGCAATCCATCACTGCTCTGTAGGTAGATAACCAATCCATGCCTAGTATCACATCAAAGTCCTTCATCCCTAGGATGATCAAGTCTGCGGCTAAGATAAAACTCCCCACCTGCACTTTGCAAGCTGGATAATAGGACTCACACTGCACAGTCTTCCCTAAAGGAGTACTAACAAGCAATATGCAATGCAATGGAGCTACATCTCCCACCAAATGTGCAGCAAATATAGGTGATACGAACGAGTGTGTGGAACCAGAATCAAATAAAACTCTAGCAGGTACATCTGAGATAGAGAGTGTACCTTCCACCACTCCTCCAGCTTCCTCACCCTCCTGCAGGTCAAGGGCCTGAAGTCTGCCATGCTGCTGAGGCTTCTGCTGTTGCTGCTGACCCTGCTGCCTAAACTGCGCATACTGCTGGCCCTGAGGTCTCTGCGGTCCCTGAGGTCTGAACTGTCCCCTGGCCTGCGGTGCTAGCTGTCTAAACTGCTGTGGCTGCTGAGGTGCCCTAGGCTGCGGAGGTGCCTGCCTCAAAGGCTGGGCTGCCAATGGGGGTCGAGGAGCTGCAGTCCTCACACCCTGCCCCTGAACATGAGGGCAATCCCTCCGCTGGTGATCCATCGCACCACACTCAAAGCACGCCCCTGTGTTCCATCTGCAGTTCGCCGTCACATGCGAATCCTTGCCACAACGCTCGCAGTAGGTCCTCCGTGTCTGATCAATTTTAGGCCTCTTGCCTTGCTGCTGCTGGTACTGCGGCTGAGAACGTTGCTGGTACCGAGGGTACTGCTGTGGACGCGGCTGATACTGCTGCTGAAACTGCTGCTGAACCTGGCCCAAACCTGGGCTCCAAACTGGTGCAAGTACGTCCGGAAACTGCCGTGCAAAAAGGATCTTCTTTCGAATAGACTCCTCAGCCCAATAAGCACGCTTGAGGTTCTCCTCGTAGGTGACTAAGGTAACAGATGTCACCTCCATCTGAATATCGGGCCTCAGTCCCCGAATAAATCTCATCACCTTGTCAGCCTCAATCCTAACCAAAGACGGTGCAAATCTCGAAAGGTTCGTGAACTTCTGCTCGTAGATCTGCACTGAGTCCAATCCCTGAACTAACGCTTCAAACTCTATCAGCTTCTGAGCCTGAACGTGGGGTGGAATGTATTTGGCTCGGAAAAGTGTCTGAAATGACATCCAAGCCTCAGCATCCTCAATCGTGTCATAAGGTGTCTTGACCGATTTCCACCACAACTCTGCTACACCGCGGAACATGTACGAGGCTAACTGTACACGCTCCCGTCCAGTGCACTGGAAGACCTCGAAGATCTTCTCCATCTGAACCACCCACTCATCTGCATTGAGGGGGTCTTCATTCCCATAATACACCGGCGGGTTCCTCTTTTTGAACTTGTCGTAGATGTCATTCAAGTCTATCACCCTAGGAGGGATGATGACTTGAGGTGCCAGGACTGGTCGTTCTAACACTTGCATCATCTGAGTCTGAAAGGCATTCTGAGACTGAGCCTGTGCTGCCTGAGAATCTAAAAAGGCCTTCATAAGCTGATTAAACCTTTCATCTGCTGATCCATCTCCACTAGACCCAGCCTGATCATGGTTCTGAGTAGAACGAGTATGTCCCCCAGCCATTCTGCACGAAAAGACATGTTAGTCCTATGGGACTCAATCTAACATACAACTATACAATCTACACAAACTAAGATACCCAACGAAAACCCAATCCTCACACGTCTTAAGTTTCTACTTGTTTTTAATTAGAAACCAGTAAATAGCTCTGATACCAACTTGTCACGCCCCCAGAAGTGAAACCGGGGTTATGCGTGAGATTAGGGCCAATTTAAAACTTTTTCCAATGATAACAACATATCACTTGCCCTAATCATGTCCCATCTAGATCGAAGACCGCTGTGAGGTATAAATATTTTACCTTGAATAAATCAAATAATAGCGGAAGTTTCATAAGACAAAAGGTATCTTATAGATGTATAGTTTAAGAGCAATGTACTGAGTAACAAAGTTAAGGTTAAAGTTTAAGGCTAATACAAAATCCTTATTTACAAATAGAAAGGCCAACTAAGGCTAGGCCTATACAAAAGTATGAAGAACCCAAAAGATGAAGCTAAAAGGATTTATCGTGAAGCTCTCGCGTACGGGGTCATCACGGCTATACAATGCCGTCCGTACTATACTCTAGGAAGTCATCAGGCTGATCTGCCTGAACCTCCTCCGTCGTCTCCTCTGCCGCGGGGTAGAAGTACTCGGTACCTATGCACCAAGAGTAGCATCATCAACACAACGGATGGCAAAGCAATAAGTATATAAATCACATAAATATGCAGTACTAAAAGAGTGAACGAGAAACATGATTATAAGATATGCATAGCACTCCGATCATAAGAGATGCATTGCATTTGAATCATAAACGAACCAACAAAGTAGGCAATCCACATAAGCTAAGCTATATCATCAATTGGGATAAAAACCCAGTATCCAATATCCAAACAACCCGTAGCTCAAGTAGCTCTGGCTCCGTGAGCTCTGGCTCTGTCTCGCTACGAGGATCAAACAACTCGAGGATCAAACAACCCTAGCTCAAGTAGCTCGGGCTCCATAAGCTCTGGCTCTGTCTTGCTTAGAGGAACAAACAACTCGAGGAAACAAACAACTCTAGCTCAAGTAGCTCGGGCTCCATAAGCTCTGGCTCTGTCTTGCTTAGAGGATCAAACAACTCGAGGATAGTAACAGTCCTCTCCACAGATGGTACCCCAACTGTGTTGAACGTTAACAGCTGAGTGGTGCCTGACTCAAAGAATCCTAAAACATCGGTGAAGGGCTAGGCTCTTGTGCGAACAAGATTCAATATCAATAGAGAACTACTTTATTCCAAATCAAATCCAATCTCAAAACAAATACCAATAGTAGTCCTCTTTAAGCCTAACAATCAAAGCCCCCTAGCCACAACACTTCAAACGAATAACGAAACGAACGAAACAATACAAGGGGACCCTAAGTCCAACCTCTAAGTTCTCAAAGCGATCTACTAATAAAGCAAAGCAAATAGAACTAAAGAACATGCTTGTCACATGTAGAGAATAGTACTCAAAGGTACCATTTGGAATCAAAGCGAATAGACAATCCAATCCTAAGTAAAGTGTAAACCCTGAAGCATCGTGCAACCTATTCAGTCAACGAAGGGGTTAGGGTCCGCGATACTCGTACGAATAATCTTCGTGCATAGAGTTAAAGAAGAGTATCCCGTTGTCCCGTACCATTCAAGATTGAATTAAGTTGAATCCCGATACAACCGAATTAACAATGACGAACGCCGGCTCAAGACGTCCTCATAATAGTCTAAATGAGTCCACAAATGGGTATCCAAAGGTCCACCAAAGCCCACTACAAAACAGGTTAAAAATCCCTTCAAAAAGGAAAAAGTTGGAAAATTTCCAGTAGGCTCGGGCGAGTGGCCCCCTGTTGTCCCGGTCGACCGACACACAGGGTCTCGGTCGACCGAGACACCTGCGGAAACTGGGCAGAGTCTCTGTTTTGGCTGAAATGGGACTTTTTCCCAATTTCTGTTTGTGAAACCTGATGAACACAATATGGGTATAAAAACTAACTTAATAACAACTCCTAAAACCTACTAATCAAGCCATAAAGATCTACATCCATTTCATTACAACTATGAGTCCATTTATCATGTTTTCAATCAAATAAAGTATCAATTGAGCCAAGGTAACTAAAGCATGATTTTTATCAACCAAATCAAAGTAGACAAGCATATGAAGCATTAATATAATTATTGACTTGCCTTAGTGATGTGATGACTCAAATCTAAGGAGAAAGAGAAGAAGATAGACACTTTGGAAGCTCCAAATGAGGTGAAACACTTCCAAATCCCAAATGGCTCCTACACATGCATGCCAAGGCCAAGGTAAGCCTATCTAATCCATTTCTAACCAAAGAAGAAGATGAAGAGATGGTTTCTAAGCTTGGAGAGCTTACCTCTAAGTGGGTTGTGGGTGAACCAAGGAGAAAAGTGTATGGATAGACTCTTGGATGCTTGGAGAAGAAGATGGGTTGCTTTGTTTCCGTCGCCGGAGCTCCGGTGACCGTCAACGAAGAAGGAGAAATGAGAGGAAGAGGGGCCGGCTGCTGTTGCTGGGATGTAGTTGAGTGGGGTGAAATGAGTGAAATGAAAAGGGGGAAATAAAGGTGGGTTGTGACCTAACTTAAGTGAATGGGTAATGGGCTTGGGCTTGGGTCAAGGTCCGGGTTGGCCTAAGTTATCACTTAATGAATTTCAAACCTCTTCGACGCGTCAAATTGAAACGCGATTGAAGGCTAAGGTTCATGAAATGGCAAAACCTACCCAATGCACCCAAACTCACCCAAAACTCATAATCTCATAAATTCCCTGAAAACCCTACCCAATTATAAAACGACTCTCTATGCTACCCAAACGCGCTCCGAATCGTGCGAAATTTCGCACGCTCGATTCGTCGATAAACCCAACTATTTAGACTCTAAACTAGCTTACTAACTAATCAAGCAATTAATTATAATTAATAGGCCATTAGGGGTCGGGGTGTTACACTTTTAAAGTCATCACAATGCAGAAAGGTTGCAAGGCCTCCAGCTGAGCAACCTGAAAGCAGGGCCTGGACCAAAATACGTGTAACACTGAATATTATATATAGCATGTTTAGACTTATACTACCATCTAACAATGTACATGTATAAACTCCAACTAGTAGTTGCCAGATTTGCTTGACCTCATTATGCAAATCAAGTGAATTGCCAAATATTTTTTGCACTCACCCACGATTGATTTGAACTAACTCACAAAACCAGTAAGTTCAATCATGAACATTAACATAGATCATAAAAAAATTGATCATTGACAAGAAGTCGCAAACTTACCAAATTAATGCATTGAAAACCTAGTTTAATTGAATGCATGACTCAAAACTCGCAGAATAAGAGGTGGATTATAAAATTAGAAATTTGGCACCATAAATCGGGAATATGAACTAAGGGAGCTTGGTGATTCATCAAAACATTAAACAAATGGATCCATGAACTTATTGAGTTAAATGAACTTATGGAAATTCCAACTGAGCGGATTATGGTCCAGGGAAATTTATGAAGTTGAGCAAATAAAGAAACATAATTCATAGATCATAGATGGTGGTGCTGTGTCGCCAATGGTTGATGTGCATTTACTCATGTAAAGAGAACTTCCATGGAATGAAAACTGGATGAGGTGGGCTATACATGTAAACCATACATGTATATGTTTATATGGATGCAGGCATGTTTGTTGGATTTAAAAATGCCTTCATGCATGTAAAGAACGTCAGAAGATAGATTAAATGTTTTTGTATTACCTTATGTGCAAGGTTTAGTCCTTTTTGAAGAAGATCATGAATAATAGCATTCCAAATCCTTTGCCCTCGAAAGTACAGTGATGTGGTCTGGTCATTGACAGAAAATGAGCATATTGTGAGTTGCAACAAAATCTTAGAAAAAAATGCAGTCTATACAATGGATGGTTAACATGAATTGGATTGGCAGAAGGAATTTACACACTGGTTGACACTAAAATTGGTGCATATAAGCTATTGCATGGAACATGGAATAATGTAGCGCAGGTAGGGAAGTATAGCCAACGGACTATTCTCCAAGATGAAGGCTTAGGGATAGGGACCCATAAGGATTAATTGTCTTGGTCTCACACCAGACACACAATCAAGAGAAAGACCCAATGAAAATTTTCATTAATCACTGAACTTATCCCTAAGGAGGGACTACAATCCTTTCTATAGATTCACACCTTGGAAACAATTCTAATTAAAATAAACTATAAATCAAATAAGATAAAACTTTCTAATTAATCTCATAACTATCGCTAACATTTAGTTACTACTAGAAAATAGGAAATATAGACTTGGATGACAATTTGCCGAAAAGGTTTAGAAATCTTCTTTAATGGGATTTAGTGGGCTTGGGCCCAGTGACGGGCCGGTCATGGATTTGGCTTGCATCATGGAACCACGTAATCAAGTGACAATTACAACTATAGATCGGTTTGGAGGCCCAACAAAATAAAGCAAATGGTTGGTTCTACATTGTACTTTTTAAAAGATAGGCCGTAATTACTACAATTCCTAAAGGTGGGCCCCAATTACATCATAAAATAAGAGTTTTTTTCTTTTTGTTTTTTTTTTTTTTTTTATAATCCTACCAAGCATACTAATTGTAAATTAGAACTTAAAAACTAGAACTTTTATTTTAGACCTTAATCTAATTAGCTATTATTAATTAGGCGAGTCTCCAAACGGCCCCACTGATTTTGGACTGAAAATATCTGCAGCAATATCCACATTTCCATGTTTTATTTATTTCTAATATGGTCGACAGCCCGTCAGTGCATCAAATTTGGCCACAAAAAAACTGCAGCTCAACCACTGAATACTGTTAACATTAGGGATCACCCTCACCTATTGGAAGTGGTTATAACTTATAAATCTGTTTATAACTTTTAGTTGCCAGAATTTCCTTTGGGAAAAAACATTCTCCCCTAGTCAAACACTGCCTAATGTTAAATTTTTGTGATGAAGCAAAAATAAGTGAAAGGTAACCAATTCTCTATCCTTTCCAATAGAAAAAAAAAAAAAAAAAAAAAAAAAGGGAAAGGAAAGAAAGATGCATGGTACAAGGAAACTTACACCATTTTGAAACATAGAGTCCCCAGCAAAAGAAGCTCCATCACAATACCGAATCTTTACACGGTTCCAGTTATAAAAATCTGCCCCAAGACACAAGTTATTTCAATTAAACAGACTGAAAAGATAATAATTATTTACGCAGAGAAACTGATACAAATTATATTTGGTACCTGACTATCACATAAACTTGATAACATGTAGTGCACCATGAGATTTTGATGTTGCCAGGATTGCATCACTGGTCATATATGATTAGAGCAATGCAGACCGACTAAAACCTATAGCATTGCATCATTATGGTGTGGCTTTGATTGGGTATTTGAATTACCTTCCAATCAGCAATTGTTACAACACTGTAGCAAAGACATGCTAAAATTTGTGAGGAAACAAGCTAAAACACCCTTCTTTGTTGCCCTCAATATAAGAGGGTGAGCACCTACTTGCAAACCTTATTAGAAATTTAGGTGATTCTCTTTCATCTGATTTAAATTTTTTAAACTTCAAAATTACTTAAATTCTTGGATGACGTGTCGGAGTGTTATTGGTCCACTCACGGTAAAAATATAACAAATGCTATAGGTGATCCGGACTCGAACAAAAATGATTTCTCTATGAGCATTTATTATATGAGTATTAATACCTTTCATAGCATTAATTATATGAGCAATAATACCTTTCATTCTCCTTGGGTGAAGTGTCATACCTACATTTTGTAGGCCCACTTTAAAACATTCTGCCCCTCTTGATCCCTTTTATCAATGCCTAGCTGAGATCCAAGAGCTCCCCACTCTTACAATCCTCAAAAGTGAGGAGATTAGCAAAGGCTAATTTCTCGAAATCATTCTAATTCCTTGCCCCCACATTGGAACAACAGAGGACCGTTGTCTCCTAAACATCATCCTTCTCAGGCCACTTTGTTTAATCTGACCCATTAAATGAATTCCTCCTCCAATGATCCTTATAAAATCCCCCAATTATCACTTCGATCAGAGTGTTATTCAGCATTGGATGGACATGATTTAGATGACAATAATAAATTGAGTGAATTGATAATGTCCTCCACACTTCTTTAATCCAACAGTAGATGTCTCTCTGATGAGTACTGTGGATATTCAGGTATCTCACATGGATGGGGAAAGTTGATTCAACAGCATGGATTAAGAAATGTAAGGCCCACAGCGCCCACAGCACACCACCTCTATAATTTATGGGGAAGTTGCTAACATTCAATAGACCAAGTTTGTGGCATTCAAATCCAAACTACCCCACTCATTAATAAACAGCTCCTTTCTGCTACATTCCTATTAAGTGGATCTCAAATACCCAACACGCATTAATTGCCAATTACTAACTCTAAGGACCCAATACAATAAATAATGAAACAGTTTGGATTTGAGTGCACATGAGGACATAACTTTTGTGATTGAATTGAGCGGAGGATATATGGTAGAAGGAATTGATGTAAATCATTAATTGTGCGGACTTTTGATGGTCGGCATGAATCATCCAATCAACAGCAGGAATAAGAATGATGAGATAAACAACGGCGATCCAAGACATTGTTCAACAAAATTCAAAAAGTCAGGCCCATGTGTTGAAAGGTTTCTATTGGACATCACTGAGTCAAATTACGTATCACAGTCATCCTAGCCACATCGGGGTCATCCTAGCAATGATGTGCGGTCCAACCATCAGCACTAGTAACCATTGACAGTTAAGTTATATTATTTATTTATTTTGTGTAAACGACAGCCGATTTTTCCATCCAATGATCGATCTCTGGGTACCCCACTCTTCCTACATTTGTTGGCTATATGTCCACTTGTGTGGACTCTCTTCCTACATCTGTTGGGTATCTTGGGTCCCAACCCCTTCGCTGGAGTATTGAAACAGAAATATAGTTTAGCACAAGCTGCACAACCAAGCTACGTATATGTGAGAACGGCCACTTACCTCACTTGTAAGTGGCGGCAGTTCTCACCTGACTGCTTAAGGTTTAAACTTTGAGTACAACACCTCTTTTTTACTTGCGTGGGCTTCCTTCCCACATGTGTGAGGTTTCTTACCACTTGTGCAAGTTGTCTTTCCGTGGGTGCGGGCTTTCTCTTGGGTCCCAGCCCACTTAGCTGGGTAAAAGAAAAAAAAAAAAAAAAGTTGTGTATAGTTGAAACTATGTATAGTTAAGCACAACCAACCATCAACCTACTTTTGTTCTCATGTTATTTCTTTAATTGAAAGAATGATCTGATCGACCCAAAAATGAAAAAGAAAGCCTTAAGGTAAGGCATTGTCATTACCTAAGCTTTACTAGAATTATGCAGGGCGCTACCGGTTTTGTTAAAAAAAATTCCTTTTTAGTGGCCACATGGAAACATGACAATGAAGAAAGGCCCCACAAGGAAAAGGTATGGACATAGGTAAGGAAGAAATTAGACTTAAGGCAGATAACCCTTAAGGGGTTTAGTTTGAGTTCCATTAGGATTGATGTTTGAGCTTTTTGCACTAGACCTATTTAAATTGTGAGAATCTATTAAACTTGAGTTCAACCCATTGATAACCCTAATTCTTCAGCCACAGCCCACCCAAAGGCAGATCTTTTTTTACTTGAAGTAACTTTGGTAAATAAAACAAAGAAAGTGAAAGAAATCACACCAGGATTAAGCGAGGCATTGCTGCTAAGGATGCCAGAAAAGATCTCAAGCTTATTCATATAACGAGTAGAACCTCGTCTTGTTTTAGCTCTTTCTAAGCATGAGGTAATGTCGTTACACCACCCTCCCCCCTGCAAACATAAACAAAATGAAAGAAAATGGCATTAAATTCATAATCTTGACGATTTTTATATACAAAAAGTAGGATACTTATGGGTCAGGTTAAATGGGTGGCCATCCCTAACCCACCATTTTAGGGGGAAGTCTAATAGTGGTTTGGACAGGTTTGGACTAGTTCCAGATGGGCCCAAGTTCATAATTGTTGAACCAAATCATATTCAAAGGATTTTGGATTTGGCCGTATAAAGCATTAATCTTTTTCTTTTTTTCAAAAAAGTCATTGCTAGCTTAATTTATATATGTCCAAATCACTTCAAATGAATATCTTTTAATTTATCACCTAATGATGTTATCCCTAAATGCTCTTAAAAGTGTTTATTTTTAATTTTATTTTTAATTTTATCATTCCTACTTTTACCACACATCCATATCAAAATTCTTATATCTATTACACTTATTTGTTAAAGAAATCATGTAGTTAGAAACAAATAAGAAGCTATTATTTAGTTCTGACTTTAGACAAACGGAGAAAAAATGGATGAATTGTTGTCACCACAAATCTATCATTGTTAGGAACCCAGCTCCAGTATGTTACCTTGTTGGTAACAAGTCCTATTTTAGTAAGAAGTCCTGTTTAGGTAAGTCAGTAGGTGAGAGTCCTAATTTAGTTGAACTTCTATATCAAGATGAGTTTGGAATCTATTACGTAGAATTCTCTATAAAGTCTATTGAGTTGTACTCAGAAGTTTGATCAATCAAATAATATTTCTAAACTTTCGGTGGCTGATCTCCAATCAAAAGATCAATTATCTTAGCTATTGGTATAGGATCCTACCAACTGGTATCAGAGCATCGGTTCTGCCCTACCCATCCCTTCCAAATTTTTTTTTTCCCCCCACCCATCCCTCAGCATTGGATGGACATGATTTAGATGACAATAATAAATTGAGTGAATTGATAATGTCCTCCACACTTCTTTAATCCAACAGTAGATGTCTCTCTGATGAGTACTGTGGATATTCAGGTATCTCACATGGATGGGGAAAGTTGATTCAACAGCATGGATTAAGAAATGTAAGGCCCACAGCGCCCACAGCACACCACCTCTATAATTTATGGGGAAGTTGCTAACATTCAATAGACCAAGTTTGTGGCATTCAAATCCAAACTACCCCACTCATTAATAAACAGCTCCTTTCTGCTACATTCCTATTAAGTGGATCTCAAATACCCAACACGCATTAATTGCCAATTACTAACTCTAAGGACCCAATACAATAAATAATGAAACAGTTTGGATTTGAGTGCACATGAGGACATAACTTTTGTGATTGAATTGAGCGGAGGATATATGGTAGAAGGAATTGATGTAAATCATTAATTGTGCGGACTTTTGATGGTCGGCATGAATCATCCAATCAACAGCAGGAATAAGAATGATGAGATAAACAACGGCGATCCAAGACATTGTTCAACAAAATTCAAAAAGTCAGGCCCATGTGTTGAAAGGTTTCTATTGGACATCACTGAGTCAAATTACGTATCACAGTCATCCTAGCCACATCGGGGTCATCCTAGCAATGATGTGCGGTCCAACCATCAGCACTAGTAACCATTGACAGTTAAGTTATATTATTTATTTATTTTGTGTAAACGACAGCCGATTTTTCCATCCAATGATCGATCTCTGGGTACCCCACTCTTCCTACATTTGTTGGCTATATGTCCACTTGTGTGGACTCTCTTCCTACATCTGTTGGGTATCTTGGGTCCCAACCCCTTCGCTGGAGTATTGAAACAGAAATATAGTTTAGCACAAGCTGCACAACCAAGCTACGTATATGTGAGAACGGCCACTTACCTCACTTGTAAGTGGCGGCAGTTCTCACCTGACTGCTTAAGGTTTAAACTTTGAGTACAACACCTCTTTTTTACTTGCGTGGGCTTCCTTCCCACATGTGTGAGGTTTCTTACCACTTGTGCAAGTTGTCTTTCCGTGGGTGCGGGCTTTCTCTTGGGTCCCAGCCCACTTAGCTGGGTAAAAGAAAAAAAAAAAAAAAAGTTGTGTATAGTTGAAACTATGTATAGTTAAGCACAACCAACCATCAACCTACTTTTGTTCTCATGTTATTTCTTTAATTGAAAGAATGATCTGATCGACCCAAAAATGAAAAAGAAAGCCTTAAGGTAAGGCATTGTCATTACCTAAGCTTTACTAGAATTATGCAGGGCGCTACCGGTTTTGTTAAAAAAAATTCCTTTTTAGTGGCCACATGGAAACATGACAATGAAGAAAGGCCCCACAAGGAAAAGGTATGGACATAGGTAAGGAAGAAATTAGACTTAAGGCAGATAACCCTTAAGGGGTTTAGTTTGAGTTCCATTAGGATTGATGTTTGAGCTTTTTGCACTAGACCTATTTAAATTGTGAGAATCTATTAAACTTGAGTTCAACCCATTGATAACCCTAATTCTTCAGCCACAGCCCACCCAAAGGCAGATCTTTTTTTACTTGAAGTAACTTTGGTAAATAAAACAAAGAAAGTGAAAGAAATCACACCAGGATTAAGCGAGGCATTGCTGCTAAGGATGCCAGAAAAGATCTCAAGCTTATTCATATAACGAGTAGAACCTCGTCTTGTTTTAGCTCTTTCTAAGCATGAGGTAATGTCGTTACACCACCCTCCCCCCTGCAAACATAAACAAAATGAAAGAAAATGGCATTAAATTCATAATCTTGACGATTTTTATATACAAAAAGTAGGATACTTATGGGTCAGGTTAAATGGGTGGCCATCCCTAACCCACCATTTTAGGGGGAAGTCTAATAGTGGTTTGGACAGGTTTGGACTAGTTCCAGATGGGCCCAAGTTCATAATTGTTGAACCAAATCATATTCAAAGGATTTTGGATTTGGCCGTATAAAGCATTAATCTTTTTCTTTTTTTCAAAAAAGTCATTGCTAGCTTAATTTATATATGTCCAAATCACTTCAAATGAATATCTTTTAATTTATCACCTAATGATGTTATCCCTAAATGCTCTTAAAAGTGTTTATTTTTAATTTTATTTTTAATTTTATCATTCCTACTTTTACCACACATCCATATCAAAATTCTTATATCTATTACACTTATTTGTTAAAGAAATCATGTAGTTAGAAACAAATAAGAAGCTATTATTTAGTTCTGACTTTAGACAAACGGAGAAAAAATGGATGAATTGTTGTCACCACAAATCTATCATTGTTAGGAACCCAGCTCCAGTATGTTACCTTGTTGGTAACAAGTCCTATTTTAGTAAGAAGTCCTGTTTAGGTAAGTCAGTAGGTGAGAGTCCTAATTTAGTTGAACTTCTATATCAAGATGAGTTTGGAATCTATTACGTAGAATTCTCTATAAAGTCTATTGAGTTGTACTCAGAAGTTTGATCAATCAAATAATATTTCTAAACTTTCGGTGGCTGATCTCCAATCAAAAGATCAATTATCTTAGCTATTGGTATAGGATCCTACCAACTGGTATCAGAGCATCGGTTCTGCCCTACCCATCCCTTCCAAATTTTTTTTTTCCCCCCACCCATCCCTCCACCATGACTGTCAAAGACCTCGAAGAACAAGTTGCTGCCATTAACCTCCAATTGGGAACAATGGCTTCCCATATCCAAACCCTCCTCCAAGATCGCCAAACTCAGTTACAGACCACTGCCCAAATATTACAACATCTTCAATCTCTCCAATCCACTGGGTCCCCACGATCTGAACCTACTCACCAAAACAATCAACTCGGCCCTAATTTCCAGGGACGACCCCTTCGTATTGATTTCCCTAAATTTGATGGTGGCGATCCCGAAGGTTGGCTTTTTCAAGCCGAACAGTTTTTTGAGCTTAACCAGGCCGTCGACAATCAGAAGGTTCCCTTGGCTGCGATTCACCTTAAAGGCGACGCAATCGCTTGGTATCGCTGGATTCGACAATCCATCGGCGAACTCTCCTGGGAACAATTCTCCAAGGCAATCTGCTCCCGATTTGGTTCCCGCAAACATATTGATCCTTGCAGCTCTCTTTCAAAATTAACCCAAACGGGGACGGTTCGTGAATTTATTACAGCCTTTGAGAATCTCATCAATTTGGTTCCGGGCTTGCTAGAACCTCATCAGGTCAGTATGTTCCTCTCAGGCTTACGTGCTGATATTCAGTCGGGAGTGCGCTTGCTTAAACCTGCGAGCTTGACCCAAGCTTTTGATTTAGCGTTATGCCAAGAAGAAGCTATCACAGCGACTTCGGCTTATTCCTCGTCTCAAGGGTACTACAGACAGCCTTCCCGCCCTGTGGCCTCTCGGCCTACTTTTAAGGCCCCGGCTCCACCTCCAGCCTTGCCTTCCGGCGTGAAGCGACTCACTTGGGCCGAACAACGAGAACGGCGCGAGAAAGGGTTATGTTTCAACTGCGACGAAACCTTTAAACCAGGTCATCGCTGTCAAAAACCACAATTGCTGTTACTCGATGCCGCTCTTGAAGAGTCTCCTCCAGAAGACAGCGTCGTTCTTTCTGATCTCGAACCTGCGATGGAAATCTCCCTCCATGCTCTTATGGGTTCGACCAGGCCAGAAACCATGCGAGTTACCGGTAGCTTGAAGCATCGCCAGATTTCAGTCCTCATCGACTCTGGCTCTACACACAATTTTCTCCATCCGAGTGTTGCAAAGCAATGTGGTCTTCCGATTGCATACGCCAAAGACTTTAAAGTCATGATTGCTGATGGTGGCTATTTGTCTAGTCACGGTTCTTGTAGGAATATCACGATGACTATTCAGGGTTATGAGCTCTGTGCCGACTTCTCGCTACTAGCTATCAAGGGTTGCGATGTGGTATTGGGTACTCAGTGGCTTCGCTCATTGGGTCGCATTGTTTGGGACTTCCGTCAGTTGGTCATGCAATTCACAGTGGCCGATCGTGTTTATACATTGGTTGGCAACAATTCTCCTATGGTTATGTTTATGAAGAGCGAGAAGATTACTCGAACGCTACGTCAAGAACAGCAGGGCATCCTTCTCCACATCAGGGACCTTGACGTCCAGAAGCATCCACCAGACCGAATCGCTAATTGTGTCCAGCAAGCAAACCAGGGGAGCCTGCCCAAGTCACTGCTTCGGAACAGCGAACACGACAATGTCGATGTCACACACCTTCTTTCCAAATTCTCCGATGTATTTGGAATTCCTCAGTCGCTTCCTCCTCCAAGGGAGCATGATCATCGCATACCACTCTTACCAGGTGCTGCCCCGGTAAATGTTCGCCCATACCGTTACCCCCATTTTCAGAAAGCAGAAATTGAGAAAGTGGTTCAAGAGCTTCGGAATGCTGGTTTTATAAGACCAAGTCAGAGCCCCTTCTCTTCTCCGGTGCTACTCGTGAAAAAGAAAGATGGATCCTGGCGTATGTGTGTGGATTATCGCGCACTTAATAAAATCACTGTCAAGGATCGCTTTCCTATTCCAATCGTGGATGAGTTACTCGACGAATTACAAGGCGCGACCATCTTTTCTAAGCTCGACCTTCGGGCTGGATATCATCAAATCAGAGTCCATGATGAGGATATTTCCAAAACAGCGTTTCGCACTCATGATGGCCACTATGAGTTCTTGGTAATGCCGTTCGGACTATCCAATGCCCCAGCCACTTTTCAGAGTTTAATGAATGATCTGTTTCGCCCTTTTCTCCGCAAGTTTGTCTTGGTGTTCTTTGACGATATATTGATCTATAGTGCCAATACTGCCGATCACCTTCATCACCTATCAGTGGTTCTGGGAATACTGCGTGACAACAATCTCTTTGTTAAGGAATCTAAGTGCTCCTTTGCCCAATCTTCCATTGCTTACCTCGGGCACGTCATTTCGGCTGAGGGTGTATCTGTTGATTACAACAAAATTGTTTCTGTGGCGCATTGGCCTCTTCCATCTTCTACGAAGGATCTTCGCGGATTCTTAGGCTTAACGGGATACTACCGCAAATTCGTCAAAGATTATGGCAAGATCAGCGCTCCACTAACTAAGCTTCTCAAGAAAGATTCTTTTACATGGACTGAGGACGCTACTCTGGCATTCACCGCATTGAAAACAGCATTAACCTCCACTCCAGTGCTCGCTCTCCCTGACTTTACACTACCCTTCTGTATTGAAAGCGATGCTTCTGGTCATGGCATCGGTGCCGTTCTTATGCAGCAAGGACGCCCCATCGCTTATTTCAGCAAGGCTCTTTCAGGCAAGCACTTGACCCTCTCAGTTTATGATAAGGAGATGCTGGCCATCGTCGCCGCCATTCACAAATGGCGCCCTTATCTCTTAGGTAGACATTTCAAGATTTACACTGATCATCGCAGTCTCAAATATTTTCTCGAACAACGCCTCTCTTCCCTTGAACAACAGAAATGGGTGACTAAGCTGTTGGGATATGATTATGAAATTTTACACCGCTCTGGCTCTAGTAATCAGGTCGCTGATGCACTTTCGCGAGTACCTAGCACTGGCTCTTTCTTCGCCATATCATTCCCAACCTTTAACAGTATCGACGAGATATGTAAAGAGTGCCATGCAGATTCAGCTATGAGCGCCATTATTACTGCTTTGTCACAAGATCCTTCGGCCCGCAAGCATTACTCTTATGAACAGGGGATACTGCGATATAAAGGTCGTATTGTAGTTGCTCCTTCTTCACCATGGTGTGTTAAGCTTTTGCACGAGTTCCATTCGTCGCCATCAGGGGGTCATTCTGGATTCTTGCGTACTTATAAGCGGCTCCAACATAATTTTTATTGGCCTGGAATGAAGAGTGCAATCAAGACATTTATTGCCCATTGCGATGTTTGCCAGCGAAACAAGGCGGAAGCTATCTTCCCGCCTGGCCTGCTTAGTCCTCTCCCTATTCCCGAGGATGTTTGGCTCGACCTCTCAATGGATTTCATCGATGGATTGCCCGTTTCGCAGAAGAAGACCGTGATACTCGTCGTTGTGGATCGGCTATCTAAATATGCACACTTCAGCGCCGTCGCACACCCGTACACAGCTCAGACCGTCGCCGAGGTCTTCATCCGAGATATTGTACGACTCCATGGCATGCCGCGATCAATTGTTAGTGATCGCGACCCCATCTTCATTGGTAACTTCTGGGAGTCGTTTTTTGAAATGCAAGGGACACAATTGTGCAGAAGCTCCGCGTATCATCCTCAATCAGACGGTCAAACTGAGGTCACAAATCGAACACTGGAATGTTATCTGCGTTGCTTTGCCGGACACAATCCTTCCAGTTGGGTTCAGTGCCTCCCTTGGGCTGAATGGTGGTACAATACCACTTACCACTCTGCTATTAAAATGACACCTTTTCAGGCAGTTTATAGTCGCCCACCTCCATCTATCTCAGCCTACACACCTGGTTCTACTGCTGTGCATGCCGTCGACATCGCATTGCGTAACCGCGATCGTACTCTCCAAGTTTTAAAGGATAATCTGGTCGCTGCCCAAGCTCGAATGAAGCTTTATGCCGATGGCAAAAGAACAGAACGCAACTTTGATCTTCATGATTGGGTATTTCTGCGACTCCAGCCGTACCGCCAGTCCACTGTCTCCTCTCAGCAGTACTCCAAGCTTTCTCCGCGATTTTATGGACCTTTTCGCATCATTGAAAAGATCGGTTCAGTTGCTTACAAATTAGACCTCCCTGCAGGTTGTCGCATTCACCCAGTGTTTCATGTCTCCGCCTTAAAGAAGAATTTAGGCACAGCTACTATTGCCTCAACCAGTCTTCCTACTCGTCCCGATATTGCTGAGTGGATTCCTGAACAGTTACTTGACCGAGGCTTCGTCAACCGTCACAATCGCGCTGTTACTCGCTGGCTTATCAAATGGAAAGATCACCCAGTTGAAGAGGCTACATGGGAAGACTATGAAGATATTCGTCGTCGGTTTCCTAGTTTTCAGGCTTGAGGACAAGCCCTGTTTCAAGGGGCCTGGGATGTTAGGAACCCAGCTCCAGTATGTTACCTTGTTGGTAACAAGTCCTATTTTAGTAAGAAGTCCTGTTTAGGTAAGTCAGTAGGTGAGAGTCCTAATTTAGTTGAACTTCTATATCAAGATGAGTTTGGAATCTATTACGTAGAATTCTCTATAAAGTCTATTGGGTTGTACTCAGAAGTTTGATCAATCAAATAATATTTCTAAACTTTCGGTGGCTGATCTCCAATCAAAAGATCAATTATCTTAGCTATTGGTATAGGATCCTACCAATCATCATGTGTCAAACTAGTATCCGTTAATTTGAGTCGTGTCTCAAGTTCTCTTCTTAATACTAACCCCATTTTTACTTCACTAAATTTTGTCACAAAGCTTGTTAATGGTTGGTTGGCATCTTTAATCCCACTCCTCCTCAAGAGGCAGGTTTTTTTTATTTTTTTTATGACTCTAGAGACAATTGTTATAACCACTACATGGCTACAGTAAATGCAAATTCACGATGGTTCTCGTTGAAAGTTGCAACTGAATTTTGACATAGGAAAGTAGAGAGGATGCTTGCTCTAGGGAGTCCTTTTCTGAAACAACAAAATAATGGGATGGTACGTAAATAGTGTGGATCAATGTCCGTATAAAGTTTGAGTGGGGGCAAAAGGAGAAGTAAAATGGAACGTTGGGTGGTAATGATTTAAACCAATCCTTTTCTGAAACAACAAAATAATGGGGTGGTACGTAAATAGTGTGGATCAATGTCCGTATAAAGTTTGAGTGGGGGCAAAAGGAGAAGTAAAATGGAACGTTGGGTGGTAATGATTTAAACCAACTGTTTAGAGCATCTGGCACCAAATTGCCTTGATTCCTTTTCCATAAAAGGGCATCTTATTAGCCAAATGCCACTTAGGCACGACGTGACAGCTGAATTCTAGATGGCTGGTGGTAAATACACGCAACCTATTTAGTCCATACACCCACCCTATATGTGAGTTGATGCTTTGTTTTATGATGTGATTTTTTGTTTTTTGTGGTATGTGAGTTGATACTTTGTTTTATAATGTGAGTTTTTTGTTTTTTGTGGTTTGTATTTGACTACTGACCTCCATGTATTGGGCGTCTCGATTTTTTTGTGGTTTCTCGACATGTGCAAGAATGTAATTACTCATGTCTTATCATCGTTTTCTCCTTTTAACTGTGGCTGGAATATTACAATGGACCCAAGTTTGAAATTGCTGCAAGATAGCACAAAATGCAAAGCGATCAATAAATAAATTGGACATGCATGTTTCTTGTCAGGCTGTTTTTCTTTTAGACCGGTGGTAAATACACCCGTGAACGCATTATGATTTTTGACGTCATCTTAATTTGAAAGTAAGGCATAATTTGGTTAGAGTGTACGTTGACACTAATAACACAAAAATTTTCTTAATCTCAAAAGTCTTGGATATTTAAAACAAATTTATTCAAACATATTAAAACATATTACATTCCTAATAATCCAACACAGTGGTTTAAGAAGGAAACCTAAAACGCATATATTGCATGAACGCATTAATTAGCTCCGTATACGGGGTAGCCTATGCAGCTGCACAATCATGCCTGAAGTGAACCCATTGAGGCATAATGGGAGGCATCGGGTAACCATCTGTCAATGCAACCTGGACATAGTGATTATTATTTACATACACGATAGCAATAGCAACATGTTGATTCGACGGTGGTGGAGTAGATTGAAGTGGCAAATACGCAAAGCTCTGTGCAGCACTTAAAACGTGTAATATCACATTGAACCTCGAAGCAATTAAGAGACCCATATCTGGCATGGTCATCCAATGCTCAATCGGTGCTCCTCTATCTAATGCAAAAAAGTTCAGTGAGTTGTAAACACGAGTCCACTGGTCATCACTACCAAATATTGCGACATACTGTGTCCTGAATGTGTGCAATTCTTCTATTAAGTTATACCGGACAGTTGGCCATGCATCTTCGTGAAGACCAAGACCGACAGCTATCGCCCGAAATCATCAATTTCCATCAGGTTTTACGTCTTGTACATGCATAATGTAAGGATGTAATATATGTGGAAACTGATGAACATATGCATGTACAGAGTTGTTGTAAATAGAGGAGCAACTGTGTCTCGCTGGTTCCTGAAACTGGAAAATATTTGCTGCAACTTTTTTTTTCGAGGAGGGCCGTCCACGAGTGTTCGTGTTAACAGCAGGTTCACGAATTGAAGTTGTTGATGGTGTGATTATCTCCTTCACCTTCCTCAAAAGACTGAATTTACCATGCCTTGTCTCCTTCAACTCCATCACCCATGCTACCAATCCAAAAGGACCACATTTTTTGTCCGTTTCGGAATGAATGACGACGGTACCGTGTAAGACCCACCACCCAACAAGAGAGAAGAAAAAACAGAAAAAAAGCATTGAGCTTCTCCTTTCCACTGGCCTCTCTCGGGCCCCAACCGCAGTCCATGCGGGCCTCATCGGTAAACTTATTTCACTAGCGGAAAAAAAGTGAATGATATATTTAAGAGATAATAAAAGAAGCGTGGACAAATTAAAAACTGTTAAATGATAAAAAAGAACTCATGTCATAGTAAGATAGTTTTTATTTTATTTTTACTTTATTAATAATAAGAAGAAGTGATTTAGCTCCTGGATATTTTCTAAAAACCCAGAATTAAAAAATAAATGAAGATGCACTTGACACTTGATGTATCTTTTCAAATATTGTGGATTTTATGCCTTTTCAAAATTAACTGTTTTGTGCTCTTTGGATGAGATGTGTCTCTTGAGCCCATTTGAATGGATGAGATTCAATTCTAAAGGATGTTTTTCGACCTTTATAAAGTTATTTTCAAAATATATCTTTCAACGTCATTTAATGACTTATCTTATGAAGTGTATTTATTTCTTTTATGAAGTTATGAGTTATTTAATTGTTTTACTACATGCTTTCAATAAATGCATAGATGCTTGCCGTGGCTGTGAATAATTAAACTTGAAAAAAATAATTTTCTTTTGTATTCGATTTGATGAGTATGACTTTGACCGGTAGTGGAGGATGAGGTCCATATATGCATTAATATGATGATTTTATATGATATATTGCTTGTAAACACGTGCAATGCATTCACTGCCTTTATGTTTTACTGTATTGTACTTTTATATGTATGTCAATAAATGTGTAAAGTCTTACTTGGTTACAGTCAACAGTGAAATGACTGCAGTGAAAAGACTACATAACATCAATAGGCCTTACACCCACCTCCGATAGGGTGGGTGTATTTACCAACACCCTTAGCACAAGTACATGACATGAGTGACGTATTTCTTGATTAAGACCTTTTCAAGTAAAAAATATGGCACAGCAATAAGATAAGCTGCGTCTATTACTAAAAGTATGTCTTAATGGAAGAGGATCCCCTGTATCGCCTGTTTGGACGAATCAGGGACTGCCTCACCCCCACATGTTGACGCAGAAGGAAGGCGGAAGAAAGAGATTTCTCTGCCTCCCTTCCACCTGTGGCGACCCCTGTTTCGTCCAAATAGGGATCCCCTGTTTGGACGAAACAGGGGATCCAGATCCGTTTTAAGGGGACGTTTGTTTTTTCTATTTACATATGTAATTGAATCATATGGGTAATAGATACACAAAAATCATGTTTGTTTGGTGTGATTTTGATTCACATGTGTAAAATAATTGTGTAAATGGTGTGAATGATGACCTTTTTTATGCATTGCATTTTCACACCTCAAGAGGTGTGCTGTTACTAGGCGGACTGCTACAGTGCCTCACTGAGCAGTCCGCCTTTTTTTTTTTAATTTTTTTGGGCCCCACTTGTAACATCTGAACCGTTCATTCTCTTAAGAAGCTCAAACACGGCAATGTGTCCAGTTTTCAACCGTTGATGATGCATGGAGGTTGAGATATGATCAACATAATCACAGCCGTTCGATTAATCTACTGTTACTAACATATAGCAGTCCGCCTTTTATGATTTTTTTATTTTTCTGGGACCCACCTGTAAAATCAGGACCGTTCATATTCTTCAGAAGCTCAACCACGGCCATGTGTCCAATTTTCAACCGTTGATGATATATGGAGGTTGAGATATCATCAAACAATATACAACCTATTGTTACTAACATATCCAGTCCGCCTTTTATTATTTTTTAATGTTCTGGGCCCCACCTGTAAAATCAGGATCGTTCATATTCTTCAGAAGCTCAAACAAGGTCATGTGTCCAATTTTCAACCATTGATGATGCTTGGATGTTGAGATATCATCAAACAATCTACAACTTATTCATAGATTCACATGTGAAATGTTATGTTAGTAACAAACGGTGGAATCTGATCCACATGTAAGTCATTTACATATGCAAATGACTCATATGTGGGTAATTTACACATGTGAATCACTTTCACAAGAAACAAACGACCCCTAATAGCTTCCTCTATTCCAACTTGCTGGTTGATTGAGAATCCAAGCAGAGCAAGTGGGACCCACAATCCACAATTGAACACCATGTGCCTACTCATGAGATAATTAATTCATAAATGATGAAGATTGGATATCATAGAACCCTAACCTCACACCAACTTAAATTGGTTAGGTAAAGTTTCATGCCCTATCCATGTGAGGAGGACCACCGAATAAACAATACTGATGGTACCATCCCTCAACCAAGTTGATGCACCAAGGGCCTTAATGTATAAAAAACTATCAGTCTACCAAATTGATTAATTGATTTGTAATTGGGAGATTGTTGTTACTATTCAGTATTTATTTGGGAATTCAAGCCCACCTTTGATGGATCCCTTTATTCAAAGGCAATAAATCTAATATTTTCAATGCCAACACATTCATAGTTAAATGATGTTGGCACCTTGGAATCACATAAATGTCTGGAGATCAATTTAGGGTCTTTAAGCAGATAGAATCACTCTTGGCCGTTGGATCAATCTAGAAAAAATAATCTAATATTTTTAACCTCTCTTTGGCCTAACAAATGACATTTATTATGAGATAGTCATTACCATTAGTGAAGATTATCATTTATTGTCACATAATTACCTCGAACTGTAAAAGCCAGTTGAAGGCACCAGATCCAAATCCTCTGTGAAGATGATATGTAGGCAAGCTGCCATCCAAGCAAACTGCAACAATATAAATAAAGAAATAAATTAATATCTCACTTCATAAAGCAGAGTAAGTGGATTTCAATCTCACACCGTCAAGAGCAAATGCCATCACTCATTTTCATCATCGAGAGACACAAATTTCCCGTGCACACTAAAGACACACTTGTTTTCTTTATATTAAAACTGCATGGCAACACTCAACTTCTATGTGCATTTGTCAATCTCCATCATTAATAAAGTAAAAAATTGAGGGGTGAAACCGAAATCCGGGTGTTGGGGTTTCCCACATGGGAACCAAAAAACCAACAAAATCTTTAAAAAAAAAAAACGGGTGGCTATAGAGTATCAGAATCTGTCCACCATATGTTCTAACCATGTAAAACAGGACCCAGCCCTGCTGCCTAGTGCAGGTTAAGGGACATGCATGCCCCATATCCCAGCAAGGGCAGCCAAACAACACACATGCACACGAAAAAACAAAACCTAAAAAAAAAATAACATTAAAAAAATAATTAAGGAAAATCTTTGTGGAGCCCCTCAGCTAAATGCGGGCTCTCATTATTGGCCTCACTTGATCCACCACCGTAAGCTTTCATAATCCAAAATAAGTGCACAACCGATCCAACGATTCAGTGCATTCAGATGGGTGCAGATTCCAAAGACATGTAACTATCCCCTGTTTTATGGTACACTCATAGGGACCATTAAAGTGGTCCCAACTAGTGTTTGTGGTGCATGTGGGGTGTAATGGTTTGGTTAACCGTTCATTTTGGGAAAATCGTTAACCGAACCATGTTTTACGGTTTTTTGCCTTTAAAAGCCGTAGCTGTAACTGTAACCGAACCGTGAAAAACTGTTAAAAACCGAATCGTGGTTAACGGTTCAATTGCGGTTAATTGTCACTTAAAAAAATTGTGAAAATTTTGTCATTTACCAATCAAATTTACTGTGATAAACAAAATCATAGTCAGACAATGGCATAATATGTTACTGTAAAAAAAAAAAAAAAAAATTTCATTCAGGCCCTTAGGTTTTTTTCTTATTAAAGAAACGGTTTGGTTAATCAAACCACACAACAAGAACAAAGAAAAGAGAAAAAAGAAGAGAGAATAAGACTATAAGAGAACTCTTTTGGAAAGCTATAAAAAAAGAAGATTCCAGACCAAAATCATTGCAAGAAGATTCCTTACAGATGTTTCATAGTTTCATCCAAACAAGAAATGGAAAGTCATTTACCACGCATCCAAATCACAAATTACTACTTTTTCTATATCAGAATCTTGCGTTTCATGTCGAATTGGATACAAAAAGGAGTGCTTTTGGCCAAAACAAGAATGAAAAGATACAGATCATTAAAGATATAAAAATCCATTGGATCTGAGAAAACATATCAAAAATAGAACAGAGAAGAATCTCATTTGATTTCATTTGAACCAGAAGCTAAAAACTTCAAAGAGATTAGAATCTCAAATCCGAACTCAATCTCATCTCGTTTGGATGATGAAAACAGCAATGATTAAGATTAAGGAATGTAGAAATGAAGAAATCATGAAGAAGAATACCAATTAAACGATCGGAAGAGATGAATCAGAGCTCAGTCGTCATTAACTCGAAGATGTCCAATTGAAAACGAAGAGAAACACAAGCATTTGAAGAGAGAGAGAGGAGCAGAGGAAGTGAAGATAGAAGAAGAAGAGCTACAGTTATTCTGGATTCAGACATCCAGTTATATGTAATGTGATAATATCGCGATAAATTGGAAAAGACAAGTTTTCTTTTGTTTTTATCGTAACACTAATCATTTATATGTTTCGTAAAATATCGGCGAACCATTATTCCAGTGTCACTGTTACCATTTTTGTGGTTGTATCTCGACCGTATGTCATGTGATTTGGGTAAGATTAATGGCATAGGAATTTCAACTTGAATGGATTTATCTAAGATTAGATAGGATTGGATTTTACTTTAAGAGCGTGTTTGGCATCATGCCAGTGGGATGTTTCCGTGTTTCCATGGGATGAGATCGCATAAACCGTATTTGGTAAGTATAATAAAGTTTTTCAAAATTTGTTTTCCCTAGAATGATCCCTAACCCTCCGTTTGGCAAGGGGGGATTCCCTCCTCTTGTTTGGAAAGTAAAAAAGTAGGGGGAAAAAAAGTGAAAAAGTAGGGTTTTGTTTGTTTGTGATATAAAGAGAAAATTACCATTTTATCCTTGCTTTTGCAAAAACTTTAAAATTATATTTTACAAATAAAGGGCAATTGAGTAATTTCCTTACTTTTCCCCTCCTTTCCCCATTTTCCCCCTTGTTTTGGGGGGGAAATTTTTTGCATACTTTTTCCCTCCCCCCTTTTTCAAACACCCTTCAAAAAAATTTCCCGCCCATTTTCCCCCCTTTTTTTTCCGCTCCCCCCCCCCCCCCCCCCCCCTTCCCAAACAGAGGGTAAAATGGTGTCCTGTTGAATAGAAAATGGAAAACGATTAAGTTCCTTGATTTCCTAATAAGAGTCGCTAGTTAAGAGTTCATCTAATATTTCTTCTATAACCAACTCTGTTTTTTTCATTCCTTCAATGGGGAGTGCCACTTTACACACATTCGTGTCTCTAACCAACCGACATATTACTGATTTTCTTTGAAAACGAAAAGAATTCTATATGTAGTTTGATTTTTCGAACCGGAAAGTGTCTTCTCTCTTTAATCATCTCTTTCTGCCCTTCTTGTTCTTGGTTGAGAGTAGCCCTGTGTACTTTTAATATTGCATAGCTCTCTTGAGATATTAATACAAAAAACTAGTGTTAAAATAAGTTCAATTATAAATAATGTATAATACACTATGAAATACTGTTGAAATCATATGTATAGAGTTTTTTGTTTTTCATTTTTCTTCTTGATTCATGTTAGTTTGAAATTCTGGTAATATTCTGAAAATATCCTAAATTCCTTTCCAAGAAAATGCTTATTATCATCAAGATTCAAAATGCCACACATAAAAATTATTTTGTAAAATTAAGAGAAGTACAAAATCCTACCTGAGTTGTAATGGACAGACAGTTGGGGGTGCCGTGAGCCTTGATCAATTCCACCTTGTTCATAATCTGTATTCTTTTTAGTGAAATATTATACACATAAAATGACAGATTATCTAGGCAACACCCTCCCTCTTATTAGTTGTATCGTTGGCAAATTTTGATCTGACCCGACTCAACCTACATTTAATCCGCATTTGACCCGCATTATATATGGGTCAGCCATGGTTTAGATGGAACCTACCCGCAGTCAGAATGAGTCGGGTTAGGGTCAAGCCTCTCAACCTGCATAACTTGCCTAACCCATTTAAATAAGTTGGTTTAGGGTCAGCCCACATTTAAACAATTTGTTAATTTAATATGTTGATTTAGAATAGCCATTTTTCCTGTATGGAATGAGCAAAGTTTGTGTTGGGCTTTCTTAGCCTGGAGTTTAACTCAAATATATATACTGATAATATATTTGATATGGAATGGGTTTAGGTCACGCTTTTTATAGTTGGGTCGGATTAAACGGGTTGACACACTTTAATTGCAGGTTGTGCAGATGTCGGGTTGACCTGCAACACGTGCTTACTTGATCCATTTTAAAAGCGGGTTGGATTTGGGTTGAGCTTCAGCCTGTGGGTGTGCCCTGTCATTTGTCAAGCCCAACAATTTTGACTGGACCAACCCATTTGCCATGTCTAATCATGCAGACATAACTTCCTTGTGTTGTTCTTGATCCTAATGTCACATATTAGATTAGTATGATCAATAATTATCATATTGTGAAATCTCATCAAGACCTAAAACGAAGGGTTAAGATGATTTGATTGGGTACAATACTTATATTCTTCTAAGCGCAACATGCAAATTGTTTTATATTTACGTAAGATGCATCTAAGTGGGCCCCTTTTAAAGTTTTAAGAGATGTTAAACTTTTTTTCAAAATGAAGAAAATAATAGCAGCATAGAGTAGCATAACCAGTCAGACCCATGTTTCAGATAGGAGGAGGGTTTGCATCTTTAATTTCTAAAACCATCATGAAGAAGGCCCGGCACCTGAAAATGTAAGTGCTGGTGGGCCCATTCTTGATGGATCACTAGAGGTTGGAGTTAGAAGGTGATGACCTGCCAAATTCATCTGATCATTTGTTCTCCATACACACCCAAGGATCACAATTGAGACTCTGCAGATTAGGATTAGAAATCTCAAGCTGTGATGATTAAGAAGAATTGAAGATGGAACGATATATCTTCTTTAAGGTGACCTCGATGTGATTGGGCAACGTGTTGATTGGTTTGGTACAAAGATGCGTCCAATTCACACTTCATTGTGCAGACACACCCCATTCCATCTTTGTCAAAGATATGGTCCCTATTTGTCAATTATTTGGTCCCCGCATGGTGGGCCCCACATTTATTTTGGCCCACTGATTCAAAATCGGAGCTGAAAGGTATAGCACCTTTGAATTAAAGGTTTTGTAGGTTGAGTAAATGAATTTTCATGAGCAACGTTGTAAGGCTTATAGTTTAGAAGTAGGGTTGGGCCTGGTCTTTACCCAGCGTGGACCATTAACAACCCTAGTAGGATTTGGAATTGGTGTCTTTTGACTGCTAGTGTTTAAAACTCTACTTGGAGTTGAGAATTCTGAATTCCAACATGCAGGAGTTCATAAAACTCATGCAAACAACAATTGTTCTATTATGCTTTGTGGGGCTCACATTTTATATGCGTCGAAGTTGCATCCTACATGACCGGTATTAGATTCAATGGCAATGGTTACAACTATAAGCCCAAAAGCGTAATTTGGGCGGGGACACTTTGGCTTGTGTTAAGTAGATCATGAATTCTATATTTTTTAAATTGAAAACTAATTTCAAGAAGAAAATTTAGATACTGGTTAGATGTGGAATAATACACCCAGAGAAAAATAAGGGTTTTTTTTTCCGGTACGGTCACATGTATATCTCGAAAATCCTCCTTTGTTACCAAACTCCACATATTTACCTGCACGTTTTCTGTAGTATCCGTACAATGAAAGAGTAAAAAATTCACACTTTTTTTTTGGCAATATCACAACACTTAATGTGATATCGCAACTTCTATGTGCAATATCACAATTTCTTCTTGCGATTTCATAAAAAATTTCATGTGATATTTGTATAAAGTGTTACGTATAAACTCAACATTCGCCTTTTTTTTTAATATTTTCATCCCAATCTATATCTTTCGTTCTAGCAACCATTCCTTGATTTCACTGCCCATTTCTAGCTTCCTCTTCTATTGTGGTATATTTCATCCTATTATTCTTTGTGTTTATGATCTTTTTCCTTCTTTCATGTCTTAGTGAAGGTGTTTGGGAGACAATGTAACCTTCACATGTAACGCCCCAATTCCGGATACCGATAAACTCGTTCGATCACCCGAAATTGGCACGCTACTTCCCGGAAAATCCGAGAACTTCCAAGATCGTAGGCCGCAGTGAGGTCCAATTTAAAACTTTTTGAACCAAATAACATTCAATGGTTAAAACTTGCGGAAGCGTAACATTTAAATAGAGCGGAAGCAAAAGGTATCATGTATATTAAAGGAAAGCCGAACAGTGGTCTAATTAAAATGATTCAATGTAAATTTAAAGTTTATACATTTGTGATTCTACCCTTCTTACTACAAAATTTCCACTCAAACCCCAAAATAATAAAGTCCCTCAAAACCCCTGTGGATACTCGTCTCCGCCCTCCGGCTCGACGTCCGTGTCGGCCGGCCCCCAAGCGTACTCTCCTGCCACGGGTGCCTCCACTAGGGCTAAAGCGTCGTCGGGAATCTCTGGGTCAGGGCCTAAGCACCATAGAATGGGTCAGATCTAAACGATCTGGCAAGATACAGCATACTACTAACATAGCATATATATCAAAGGAAATAAAGACGGGTACATAAGTTAAATGAATAGCAAGGGAAAAGAACTAGGCAGTTGTGCATTTAAATCATAAGGAATCAGTATAAATAGAAAACATCTAAACTACTACAAACAAGGTGGCATATTCACACGAGCTGGAATACCGCGGGATATTATGCCGCGGCCCTCCCATACTGAACACAGTCGCGGTGGGGAATCTCACCAGGGAATAACTAATCCCGAATATCACTCATCAACTCATCATCTCATCACTCCAGATCGGCACGGTATGACACCTTGCCGTCTTAACCACACAGCTCATCATGATAGCTCCTCCACTCCACTAGCTACTACCGAGGATGATCAGTCCACCGGCTGAGCTTAAATCAACCGAGTGAATGTTCATGCCGACTCGAGAATAACTCTAAGGTCTGTGTCTGTCTAGGCTTTGCCTTGCGTGAACAAGGTCCTAACAATACCTCTATAAGGTCCACACATCTTAATTCAGTCTCTGGATCTCATTCAAGATCCAGGCCCACTCGTTGGATCCATACCAAGGCCCATCAGTACATGGCCTGGTCTAAAACCGTCCAAACGAGGCAACCAATCCATCTACTACTGACAAACAGTTCCATTATAATCCATATAACTTAACAGTCCAATAGAAACTATCTCTTCAAGCTAAAGGGTTCACATCACCACACTTAGGCCCAATAAGGGCCCGCCTAGACACAGACACGGGTCAATGATCTCCGAAATCACATCATCGGGTCACCTCTAGATACCCTAGGTTCAGGTCTTCCATTTATGTTCAATTAATGGTAAGCAGCTATTCTAAAGATCTAAGAATGACAATAAATGATAACAGTGAAGTATAAACTTCAATCAGAGAATCAACGGGAAATCCAACGGTCCAATCCTAGGTAATGGGCCACTTTAGGTTCGGGTCTATCTCCGGTAATTCGATCTCTAAACGATGTCATTAATGCCGTAAAATATTGTATTTGGTGCTTAGTTGATTAAGGGCATTGTTGACAACTTTTAGAGGTCGAATCATCTTAGATTATCAACCAAAACTCTAAACAGTGGTCCCCGCGAGTCAAGGTTGAGCCACACCGTTGACTCGGGCTTAGGACACTGACAAATACTCATTTGGATGGTCAATGGGCCCCACAACTGATCATATCTCCTAAGTGTTGAAAACTGAAAAATCAGAGTTTAACCAGGTGAACCTGATGTGTAGTGAGCTCTGTTGATTTCCTGGCCGGGAAGATCAACCGAGTGCACCGACAAACCTGAGTCAGGCTTCCTGGATAACTTAGATCGTTTCTAAAAGCTTACAGCGTGTCCGGTCGAACAACCAGGCCTAGGTGATTGACCGCATACTCTGAAAACCTTAGAAAGATTGATGATCCAGCTTTAAACACCTTCTAGAAGTAAATTCTAAGTTTCAGGTTGATTTGGGCGCAACCAGTCTGAGTTTCGGGTGAAAAACCAACTTTCAGTCATTTCTAGTGAAAACCATGTAAACGGTTCAACCTGGGCTAAGCCGGGTCAACCAAACTGATTAAAAATGGGTTTTCTACAAGAATATGGCTGATGGCCAATTTTCCATCAAAACCTAGTTGTCTCGATCGACCAGGATGGGTCCCAGTCGACCCAGACAACAGAAACTCACCCTGTAGAACAGAGCTAACTGAGAGCTCTGTTTTTCCATTTTTCAGTGTTCTCGGTCGACCAAGAGGGGTCTCGGTCGACCTAGAACACTGTCGGGCGAGTCCCCGGGCGTGTCAGGGAAAATCTGCAGAAAATAACTGAGGCTTCATTTTTTTCAAACTGCAGTGTTGCCGGTCGACCGAGGGGGGTCTCGGTCGACCGAGAACACTGGGATTTCAGTCCCAGTTGCATTTCTGCAACTTTTTCGTTTCAGCTCCTTTTTCGCCCAAACCACCTCCAATCTCTTCCAAACTTCACCCAAACACTTATAATCAATTAACAACACAAAAACCATCCATCCATCACCTTATGGCCCACTGATCTTCCAAATGGGGGGTGAAAACCCCCATCCATCAGTGACCTTTCCATCCAAACAAACACAACAGAGCTCATATGGTTTCTAAGACATAACAGAACATATTTCTGAACTGAAAACTACTGAATCATGAAATCAACACATATCCTAAGTTACTAGTATGATGTACTTGCCTCTTTAGCTTGAGAATTGATTTGTAGAGAGAAGAGAGAAATACAGAGGAGGTCCAAGTCCAGCTAAACAGAGTAGTTGAAGAAGATGGTGACACTGCAGCAACTCTGGGAATGGGTTCCAGCAGTAGTAACAGTCCAGCAGAGATAATGAAGAAGAAGAAGAATACAACAGCAACTCTCAAGAGTTATTTCCAGCACAGCAGCAGTCTCCCAGTGAAGAAAAGAGAGAGGAAGAGGAAGGAAGAAGGGGATATGGAGAGAGATGGCAGCTGCAGCCCCTTTGTGGAAAAATCCCAGCAGTAGCTTAGCTTCAAGTAATTCCAGCAGGGTAACAGATGAGGGAATGAAGAGAAGAAGATGAAGATGGTGTCACAGCAGCTGTAACTCCTCAAAATCCCAGCACAGAAATAGAGAGGAAAGGAGAGAAAATGATGAAGGAAAGTGGTTGCTGTAGAGATGGGATCCCAGCAACTGTTTCAGTGGCTTGGAAGAGGTGAAATATGCAAGGAAGAAGATGGTGAATCAGCTGTAGCAGAGGAGGAAGGCACTTGCTTCAGCTCCCTGATTGAAGTTCCAACAGAGAAGAACCAGTCCAGCAGTGACTTGGAGGAAAATGAAATGGGGAGGAGAAGCACAGCAGCAGAGCTTCCAGATGAAATCCCAGCAACAGTAGCTGGCTGTCTCTGCTCCAACGTAGAAGAGGAATTGAAATGGCAGTTGGGCTGGAGGTTGTCTTGGGATGGGGGCTGAAGGTCTTCTTGGGATGGGGGCTGAGATTAGGTTTAGGGTTTATTGCAATAGTTAAGAGGCATTTTATAGGATTAGTGGAGTGATTAAGGACCATAGTACCCTTAGGGTTTTCATGTGATTAGGGTTAGGGTTAGGGTAGGCTAGGTCATTTGGTTAGGAAGCTTCTAGAAGGGCACCTTGTACTAACCCAACCTAATTAGCTTAATTAATCTTAACTAAGGACCCATCTACACTAATAGCCTAGGATTAACTCATACACCCAACTAATTAAAAATCAACCCAACTAACCTAGTTTACCCAAAATCTTAGGAGATCTAACTAGTCAATCTAATTAGCCCCTACTTAGCCCAAATAAATCAGTAATTAACAAGGATTAGCCATAATTAGTAATAATTAGCGAAGATTAGCAAGAATTAGCAAAGATTAGCATAATTAACCAATAATTAACATAAATTAGGGATAATTAGTCTATAAAATAGCCCTTAGAGGGCCCACCAAGGGTGGGACCTCACATCACATATGAGATGATGAGCCCATACAAGTGGCAAGTAGCCCCACAAATGTTGGAATAGAAGCACTCAAGGATTGATCCATGGGCAGGCAAGTAACAACTCTGGTTACCAACCAACTGATTAAACCCCATGTTGTCACTATTTTTTTTAAAAGGGTGTTTTATGGTATATATCTTTTTTTTTTCAAATATAGAGAATTAGTACCCATGAATTGTAAAATAAATATGGTAAGTTTATTTAGGTATAGAATTGATTAGGATAATGCATTGTTATTTGGTTGTTAATATTGCAAAAATATGTACCTTTATGCTATTCTAAATATCGATGCTTAGATTTTAAATTTGTTAATGTTGCATGTTAATCGTGGGCTCTAACTACAGAGTTTCAGTTGTAGTTTTAGTAACCCGGTGAGTACGGGGTCAATCTTCATAGAGCGGTTTAAAATCCAAATCATTTTCAACTTGAAATTGTACCCTTAGAACAAATTAAGAAGTTAAAACTAATAACATAACTAAATTATGTAATGAAGTCTCTAAATTCAAAATTAATCTTAATTTAATTCCTAAAACCTAATTTGATCCAGCTTTCGTCCTCATAAATTCGCAATTTCCAGTTTTCCTCCTCTCTGAGAGGAGGAAAACCGGAAATTGCAGGAATACCGCGGATGAATACGGCGGCAATCCTGCAAAACGATTTTTTACGCTTGCTTTCCTTCTTTTACTTGTTGGTGGGTCACGGGTCTGGGCTTAGTTCACAATATGATGGATGGACATGTGTGAATAACAATTGGATGAAATAATATTAAATCACAATAAATAAAATAAATCATACATTTACTTTACCGGTGGAGTGGAGTAACTGGTCAATATAACAGAGAACAAAAGTAAGGGTGTAGAAGAATCAAAAGGTGAGAGTAGCATTTTTATTTTTTCTATTAAAAAGTAGAGTATTTTTTTTATTTTTTATTTTTTATGGGAGCTCATGAATTGGGCTTTGGGCATGGGGTTTAGTTATTAATAGATAGGCCGTGCTTAGTTTCTTTTTTTTTTTTTTTTATTTACACTTACTGCTTGAGAGCCGATATTCCCGTCCCACCCAAATATCTATATATATATATATATATATATATATATTTATGAGGGAGGGAGGGAGCAACAATGCGGGGACTCAAGCCCATGACCTCAAAGAGAAGGTGATATGACCAGAGCAGTTGTGCCGGCTTAGGACTTGGCAAGAAGCTTAATTTTCTTTTCTATAGGTCGGGCTCGGGCTTCATCATTTCCATGCGGCTTAGGCTCGGGCCAACAACTTCAGGCATGACTCATGCTTGGGCCATGTTTAGGCTTCTAGTGCAGAAATGGCTGTTGAGCATTGCTCGGAATAGCCCTACCTCGTCAATGAACACCCCTAGTCTTTTTTTATCATTCTCTTGCATGAGAGAGTGTCCTTTTAACCTTTTTTTTTCTTCATGGAAGAGATGGTATTCGAAACCTAATATTTTTTTTATTTGACCCTCTCTTTTTAATGTCTCTCGTATTATCCCTTCACTTTACTTAACTGGCAAAGTAAGCTTACCAAATATGAAATAGTTCGTGAGTGAGAAGTCGACGAATAGGGTTGTGTCCACTCATAACTAAATCCTACTTTAAAAATTCAGCAACATCTGGGCTTTTTGGATAGGATCCTTACAGGTGACGAGTGGGTTTCACTATCGAATAGGTAGCAGCTGAATGGGCTCTCTCAAACCAAGTACAAGATGGACTGAACACGGGAAAATTGATTAAGGGCATGCTTGCCCATGCTTGCCTCAATTTAGGATGATTATAGGTTAACCAAATTGATCTAGTCCTAACTAGACCACTCTCCGTCTCCCGAGTAGGCTTATCTGAGTTGGCGAAAAGGACTCTCAAAGGCTTGCGCTAGCTAGGGCTAACTTGTGTTTGGCCTTTTTGGTCAGCAGGAATCCTATATATGGGGAGTTTCCCGTTAAAATCGCCTAGAAAGAGAGAAGAGACATTCTTAGACAACTTTTGAGAGCTGTCTATCTATTTTCATTACAGTCAACTTATATTTGACTCACCATTCTGTTATGATCGTTTAACCTTGTCTTTCTTATTTTTATATATTATTTAACCCATGCATTGCACAACGTTTTTGCTGGTCTTAAAAGTGAGAATGCAGCCCATGACAATTATGTATGTGTTTACCAATCTCATGGCCATGCCCGACCTATATTTTCCGAGAAATTTCGAAACTAAATGTATCTTGGGTTCTACGAAATTATTGATTCTTCTATACGGGGTGCATAATTGTTACCATAAAAAACCAAAGACTAAAAAATCTACGGTTGAGAATATACGTGAAACCAGCGAAACCTTCATTTCAACAAGACAAAAAAAAAAAAAAGCCTATACTTGCAGACAAGTAAGGTTGCAAACGGGTATCCGATTACCCGAAAGTTCCGACCTGTAAAAATACCAGGTCTGGAACCTATTTTAGGTTCCGATTGATAAACAGGTACGGGTCCGAACAGGTTCCGACATGTGGACCCGGGACCCGGCTTATGAGCGTTTGATATTGTAAATTGTACCTCAAAATCAACTTTTTTTTAACATTTTTATATACAATATTAGAGGTAGTAGACTTTGACGCACTGTTATAAGCTAAATGATATGCTTATTTTAAGAAAAATGAAGGAAAAAGATAAATTAGAATCGATTTTGAAACTATATTCCAGTCCTCTAGGTGGACCCGGATCTGGGTTTTCCTATCGGAGCCCGGTCTAGAACCAACTAAACAGGTTCCGAGTCAAGACCGGATCTGGAACCAGAACCGGAACCGTTACTTAGAAACGTGTCCGGGTGCACTATGGTTCCGATCCGGAACGGTTCCGTTTGCAACCCTACAAACATGCCCTAGTAGTCGACACATCACTGATTTTCCATGCATGTAAGCAACTATGTGGTGTTTAGCTACGATCCTAAATAGTTATCGTGCTTGAATTAACCAGTTCCATCAGTCCTTCGGCTTGATGGTTAGGTCCAGAGAGTTTCCAAATCTAAGCATGTCAACGAAAACCAAGTTTAGATGTTGATTAGAAGATTGTAAAATCTCGTGTCATTGCTTGAGATTAGATACGTGATAACACTAAGTGCTTTTAAAGTTTCTTTCATAGATGTGTTCCCTTAAGGGCCCCTATGTTTGCATGGAATTGAATTTTTAAGAATTTATTATCAAGTGAATGACACTGATGATCATTAAAGACTGCGAGTGATGGAAGGTTTGAGGATGGAGTTATAGACAGGAGCAAATTTCTTTAATAGAGTGATATCTCGGATTTTATTCTTTAATTATGGTGAAGTTATTTGATGACTATTTATATATTTCTACTTTTATTTATGGGGAAGTATAAATATTAAAATGACTAGAAAATCAATTCCACACGTGTCAATTGCCAAAGTCAGCTTGTGTGATTTTTTTTTCTCTCCATTCATATCATATGGGACTTCACTGTATATGGGCTACAAGAAAAAACACAACGGTGGATTCTTTCTTTCTATTTTATGTTAATTGGAAACGGAAAGGTCCTGGGACTTTATTTGGACACTCATGCAGGTTTACCGCAGCTGGCAAGGGCGGAAATTCGAATTTTCCAGTTTTCGTCCTCATAAATTCGCAATTTTCAGTTTTCCTCCTCTCTGAGAGGAGGAAAATCGGAAATTACAGGAATACCGCAGACGCATATGGCGGCAATCCTGCAAAACAATCTTTTAGGTTTTTTTCCTTCTTTTACTTGTTGGTGGGTCATGGGTTTGGGCTTAGTTCACAATATGATGGCTGGACATGTGTGAATAACAATTGGATGAAATAATATCAAATCACAATGAATAAAATAAATGGTAAATTTACTTTACCGGTGAAGTGGAGTAACTAGTCAATATAACAGAGAAAAAAAGTAAGGGTGTAGTAGAATCAAATGGTGAGAGTAGCAGCAATGCAGGGACTCAAGCCCATGACCTCAAAGAGAATGTGGTATAACAAGAGCAGCTGTGCTGGCTTAGGACTTGGTAAGAAGCTAAGTTTTCTTTTCTATAGGTCGGGCTCGGGCTTCATCATTTCCATGCGGCTTGGGCTCGGGCCAACAACTTCAGGCATGACTCGTGCTTGGGCCAGGTTTAGGCTTCTAGTGCAGAAGTGGCTGATGGGCACTGCTCGGAATAACCCTACCTCGTCAATGAACACCCCTAGTCTTTTTTTATCATTCTCTTCCATGAGAGTGTATCCTTTTAACCTTTTTTTTTTCATGGAAGAGATGGTATTCGAAACCTAATATTTTTTTTTATTTGACCCTCTCTTTTTAATGTCTCTCGTATTAGCCCTTCACTTTACTTAACTGGTAAAGTAAGGTTACCAAATATGAATTAGTTCGTGAGTGAGAAGTCGACAAATAGGGCTGTGTCCACTCGTGACTAAATCCTACTTTAAAAAATCAGCAACATCTGGGCTTTTTGGATCGGATCCTTACAGGTGACGAGTGGGTTTCACTATGGAATAGGTAGCAGCGGAATGGGCTCTCTCAAACCAAGTACAAGATGGACTGAACACGGAAAAATTGATTCAGTAAGGGCATGCTTGCCTCAATTTAGGATGATTATAGGTTAACGAAATTGATCTAGTCCTAACTAGACCGCTCTCCGTCTCCCGAGTAGGCCTATCTGAGTTGGCGAAAAGGACTCTCAAAGGCTTGCGCTAGCTAGGGCTAACTTGTGTTTGGCCTTTTTGGTCAGCAGGAATCCTATATATGGGGAGTTTCCCGTTAAAATCGCCTAGAAAGAGAGAAGAGACATTCTTAGACAGCTTTTGAGAGCTGTCTATCTATTTTCATTACAGTCAACATAGATTTGACTCACCATTCTGTTATGATCGTTTAACCTTCTCTTTCTTATTTCATATATTATTTAACCCATGCATTGCACAACGTTTTTGCTTGTCTTTAAGTGAGAATGCAGCTCATGACAATTATATATCTGTTTAGCAATCTCATGGCCATGCACGACCTATGTTTTCCGAGAAATTTCGAAACTAAATGTATCTTGGGTTCTACGAAATTATTGATTCTTCTATACGGGTTGCAGAATTGTTACTATAAAAAACCAAAGATCCAAAAATCTACGGTTGAGAATATACGTGAAACCAGCGAAACCTTCATTTCAACAGGACAAAAAAAAGCCTATACTCGCAGACATGTAGGGTTGCAAACGGGTATCCGATTACCCGAAAGTTCCGACCAGTAAAATAACCGGGTCTGGAACCTATTTTAGGTTCCGATTATTCATAAACCGGTCCGGGTCCGGGTCCGTAACCTAATTTAGGTTCTGATTGATAAACGGCTCCGGGTCCAAACGGGTTCCGACATGTGGACCCGGGACCCGGCTTATGAGCGTTTGATATTGCAAATTGTACCTCAAAATCAACTTTTTTTGGACGTTTTTATATACAATATTAGAGGTAGTAGACTTTGACGCACTGTTATAAGCTAAATGATATGCTTATTTTAAGAAAAATGAAGGAAAAAGATAAATTAGAATCGATTTTGGAACTAGATTACAGTCCTCTAGGTGGACCCGGATCTAGGTTTTCCTATCGGAGCCGGGTCTAGAACCAACTAAACAGGTACCGAGTCAAGACCGGATCCGGAACCGGAACCGTTATTTAGAAACGTGTCCGGGTCCACTATGGTTCCGATCCGGAATGGTTCCGTTTGCAACCCTACAAACATGCCCTAGTAGTCGACACATCACTGATTTTCCGTGCATGTAAGCTACTATGTGGTGTTTTGCTACGATCCTAAATAGTTATCGTGCTTGATTTAACCAGTTCCATCAGTCCTTCAGCTTGATGGTTAGGTCCAGAGAGTTTCCAAATCTAAGCATGTCAACGAAAACCAAGTTTAGATGTTGATTAGAAGATTGTAAAATCTCGTGTCATTGCTTGAGATTAGATACGTGTTAACACTAAGTGCTTTTAAAATTTCTTTCATAGATGTGTTCTCTTAAGGGCCCCTATGTTTGCATGGAATTGAATTTTTAAGAATTTATTGTCAAGTGAACAACACCGATGATCATTAAAGACTGCGAGTGATGGAAGGTTTGAGGATGGAGTTATAGATTGGTGCAAATTGCTTTAATAGAGTGATATCTCGGATTTTATTCTTTAATTATGGGGACGTTATTTGATGACCATTTATTTATTTCTACTTTTATTTATGGGGAAGTATATATATTAAAAAGACTAGAAAATCAATTCCTCATGTGTCAATTGCCAATGTCAGCTTGTGTGATTTTTTTTTTCTCTCCATTCATATCGTATGGGAGTTCACTATATATGGGCTATAAGAAAAAACGCAACTGTGGATTCTTTCATTCTATTTTATGTTAATTGGAAAAGGAAAGGTCCTGGGACTTTATTTGGACACTCATGCAGGTTTACCGCTGCTGGCAAGGGCGGTAAATTCGCATTTTCTAGTTTTAGTCCTCATAAATTCGCAATTTCCTCTTTTCCTCCTCTCTGAGAGGAGGAAAATCGGAAATTGCAGCAATACTGCGGATGCATACGGTGGCAATCCTGCAAAACAAATTTTTAGGATTTTTTTCCTACTTTTACTTGTTGGTGGGTCATGGGTCTGGGCTTAGTTCACAATATGATGGATGGACATGTGTGAATAACAATTGGATGAAATAATATCAACTCACAATAGATAAAATAAATCGTAAATTTACTTTACCGGTGGAGTGGAGTAACTGGTCAATATAACAAAGAACAAAAGTAAGGGTGTAGCAGATTCAAAAGGTGGGAGTAGCATTTTTATATTTTCTATTAAAAAGTTGTGGTTTTTTTTTTTTTTTTTTTTTTTTTTTTTTTTTATGGGAGCTCATGGATTGGGCTTTTGGCATGGGGTTCAGTTATTAATAGATAGGCCGTGCTCAGTTTCTTTTCTTTTTTTTTTTTTTTTACACTTAGTGCTTGAGAGCCGATATTCCCGTCCCGCCCAAATATATATATATATATATATATATATTTATGAGGGAGGAAGGGAGCAGCAATGCGGGGACTCAAGCCCATGACCTCAAAGAGAAGGTGATATGACCAGAGCAGCTGTGTCGGCTTAGGACTTGGTAAGAAGCTTAATTTTCTTTTCTATTGGTCGGGCTCGGGCTTCATCATTTCCATGCGGCTTGGGCTCGGGCCAACAACTTCAGGCATGACTCGTGCTTGGGCCAGGTTTAGGCTTCTAGTGCAGAAGTGGCTGATGGGCACTGCTCGGAATAACCCTACCTCGTCAATGAACACCCCTAGTCTTTTTTTATCATTCTCTTCCATGAGAGTGTATCCTTTTAACCTTTTTTTTTCATGGAAGAGATGGTATTCGAAACCTAATATTTTTTTTTATTTGACCCTCTCTTTTTAATGTCTCTCGTATTAGCCCTTCACTTTACTTAACTGGTAAAGTAAGGTTACCAAATATGAATTAGTTCGTGAGTGAGAAGTCGACAAATAGGGCTGTGTCCACTCGTGACTAAATCCTACTTTAAAAAATCAGCAACATCTGGGCTTTTTGGATCGGATCCTTACAGGTGACGAGTGGGTTTCACTATGGAATAGGTAACAGCGGAATGGGCTCTCTCAAACAAAGTACAAGATGGACTGAACATAGAAAAATTGATTCAGTAAGGGCATGCTTGCCTCAATTTAGGATGATTATAGGTTAACGAAATTGATCTAGTCCTAACTAGACCACTCTCCGTCTCCCGAGTAGGCCTATCTGAGTTGGCGAAAACGACTCTCAAAGGCTTGTGCTAGCTAGGGCTGACTTGTGTCTGGCCTTTTTGGTCAGCAGGAATCCTATATATGGGGAGTTTCCTGTTAAAATCGCCTAGAAAGAGAGAACATACATACTTAGACAGCTTTTGAGAGCTGTCTATCTATTTCTATTACTGTCAACATATATTTGACTCACCATTCTGTCATGATCGTTTAACCTTCTCTTTCTTATTTCATATATTATTTAACCCATGCATTGCACAACGTTCTTGTTGGTCTTAAAGTGAGAATGCAGCCCATGGCAATTATGTATGTGTTTAGCAATCTCATGGCCATGCACGACCTATATTTTCAGAGAAATTTCCAAACTAAATGTATCTTGGGTTCTACGAAATTATTGATTCTTCTATACGGGGTGCATAATTGTTACCATACAAAACCAAAGATTCAAAAATCTACGGTTGAGAATATACGTGAAACCAGCGAAACCTTCATTTCAGCAGGACAAAAAAAAAAACGCCTATACTCGCAGACTTGTAGGGTTGCAAACGAGTATCCGATTACCCGAAAGTTCCGACCTGTAAAATAACCGGGTCTGGAACCTATTTTAGGTTCCGATTATTCATAAACGGGTCCGGGTCCGTAACCTAATTTAGGTTCCGATAGATAAACGGGTCCGGGTCCAAACGGGTTGTGACATGTGGACCTGGGACCCGGCTCATGAGCGTTTGATATTACAAATAGTACCTCAAAATCAACTCTTTTTTTACCTTTTTATATACAATATTAGAGGTAGTAGACTTTGACGCATTGTTATAAGCTGAATGATATGCTTATTTTAAAAAAAATGAAGGAAAAAGATAAATTAGAATCGATTTTGGAACTACATTCCAGTCCTTTAGGTGGACCCGAATCTGGGTTTTCCTATCGGAGCCGGGTCTAGAACCAACTAAATAGGTTCCGAGTCAAGACCGGATCGGGAACCGGAACCGTTATTTAGAAACGTGTCCGGGTCCACTATGGTTCCGATCCGGAACGGTTCCGTTTGCAACCCTACAAACATGCCCTAGTAGTTGACACATCATTGATTTTTTGTGCATGTAAGCAACTGTGTGGTGTTTAGCTATGGTCCTAAATAGTTATCGTGCTTGATTTGACCAGTTCCATCAGTCCTTTGGCTTGTTGGTTAGGTCCAGAGAGTTTCCAAATCTAAGCATGTCAACGAAAACCAAGTTTAGATGTTGATTACAAGATTGCAAAATCTCGTGTCATTGCTTTAGATTAGATATGTGATAACACTAAGTGCTTTTAAAATTTCTTTCATAGATGTGTTCTCTTAATGGCCCCTATGTTTGTATGGAATTGAATTTTTAAGAATTTATTATCAAGTGAATGACACCGATGATCATTAAAGACTGCGAGTGATGGAAGGTTTGAGGATGGAGTTGTAGACAGGAGCAAATTGCTTTAATAGAGTGATATCTCGGATTTTATTGTTTAATTATGAGGAAGTTATTTGATGACCATTTATATATTTCTACTTTTATTTATGGGGAAGTATAAATATTAAAATGAGTAGAAAATCAATTCCACATGTGTCAATTGCCAAAGTCAGCTTGTGTGATTTTTTTTTCTCTCCATTCATATCATATGGGAGTTTACTATAAATGGGCTACAAGAAAAAACACAAGTGTGGATTCTTTCATTCTATTTAATGTTAATTGGAAATGGAAAGGTCCTGGGACTTTATTTGGAGACTCACGCAGCTTTACCGCTGTTGGCAAGGGCAGTAAATTTGCATTTTCCAGTTTCCGTCCTCATAAATTCGCAATTTCCTATTTTCCTCCTCTCTGAGAGGAGGAAAATCGGAAATTGCAGGAATACCGCGGATGCATACGGCGGTAATCCTGTAAACCGATTTTTTAGGGTTTTTTTTTCTTCTTTTTCTTGTTGGTGGGTCACGTGTCTGGGCTTAGTTCACAATATGATGGATAGACATGTGTGAATAACAATTGGATGAAATAATATCAAATCACAATAAATAAATAAATCATAAATTTACTTTACCGGTCAAGTCGAGTAACTGGTCAATATAACAGAGAACAAAAGTAAGGGTGTAGTAGAATCAAAAGGTGAGAGTAGCATTTTTATTTTTTTTTGTTAAATAGTAGAGTATTTTATTTATTTTTTATTTTTTATGGGGGCTCATGGATTGGGCTTTGGGCTTGGGGTTCAGTTATTAATACATAGGCCGTGCTCAGTTTCTTTTTTTTTGTTTTATTTACACCTAGTGCTTGAGAGCCGTTATTCCCGTCCTACCCAAATATATATATATATATATTTATGAGGGAGGGAGGGAGCAGCAATGCAGGGACTTAAGCCCATGACCTAAAAGAGAAGGTGATATGACCAAAGCAGCTGTGCTGGCTCAGGACTTGGTAAGAAGCTTAATTTTCTTTTCTATAGCTCGGGCTCGGGCATCATCATTTCAATGCGTCTTGGGCTCGGGCTTCATCATTTCCATGCGGCTTGGGCTCGGGCCAACAACTTCAGGCATGACTCATGCTTGGGCCAGGTTTAGGCTTCTAGTTTAGAAGTGGCTGTTGGGCATTGCTCGGAATAGCCCTACCTCGTCAATGAACACCCCTTGTCTTTTTTTATCATTCTCTTACATGAGAGAGTGTCCTTTTAACCCTTTTGTTTCATGGAAGAGATGGTATTCGAAACCTAATATTTTTTTTATTTGACACTCACTTTTTAATGTCTCTCGTATTAGCCCTTCACTTTACTTAACTGGTAAAGTAAGCTTACCAAATATGAAATAGTTCGTGAGTGAGAAGTCGACGAATAGGGCTGTGTCCACTCGTGACTAAATCCTACTTTAAAAAATCAGCAACATCTGGGCTTTTTGGATCGGATCCTTACAGGTGACGAGTGGGTTTCACTATGGAATAGGTAGCAGCGGAATGGGCTCTCTCAAACCAAGTACAAGATGGACTGAACAAGGAAAAATTGATTCAGTAAGGGCATGCTTGCCACAATTTAGGATGATTTTAGGTTAACCAAATTGATCTAGTCCTAACTAGACCACTCTCCGTCTCCCGAGTAGGCCTATCTGAGTTGGCGAAAAGGACTTTCAAAGGCTTGCGCTAGCTAGGGCAAACTTGTGTCTGGCCTCTTCGGTCAGCAGGAATCCTATTTATGGGGATTTTCCCGTTAAAATCGCCTAGAAAGAGAGAAGAGACATTCTTAGACAGCTTTTGAGAGTTGTCTATCTATTTTCATTACAGTCAACATATATTTGACTCACCTTTCTGTTATGATCGTTCAACTTTCTCTTTCTTATTTCATATATTATTTAACCCATGTATTGCACAACGTTTTTGCTGGTCTTAAAGTGAGAATACAGCCCATGACAATTATGTATGTGTTTAGCAATCTCATGGCCATGCACGACCTATATTTTCCGAGAAATTTTGAAACTAAATGTATCTTGGGTTCTACGAAATTGTTGATTCTTCTATACGGGGTGCATAATTGTTACCATAAAAACCAAAGATCCAAAAATCTACGGTTGAGAATATACGTGAAACCAGCGAAACCTTCATTTCAACTGGACAAAAAACGAAGTAGCCTATACTCGCAGACATGTAGGGTTGCAAACGGGTATCCGATTCCCCGAAATTTCCGACCTGTAAAATAACCGGGTCTGGAACCTATTTTAGGTTCCGATTATTCATAAACGGGTCCGGGTCCGTAACCTAATTTAGGTTCCGATTGATAAACGGGTCCGGGTCCAAACGAGTTCCGACATGTGGACCCGGGACCCGGCTCATGAGCGTTTGATATTACAAATAGTACCTCAAAATCAACTCTTTTTTGACCTTTTTATATACAATATTAGAGGTAGTAGACTTTGACGCATTGTTATAAGCTGAATGATATGCTTATTTTAAGAAAAATGAAGGAAAAAGATAAATTAGAATCGATTTTGGAACTACATTCCAGTCCTTTAGGTGGACCCGAATCTGGGTTTTCCTATCGGAGCCGGGTCTAGAACCAACTAAATAGGTTCCGAGTCAAGACCGGATCGGGAACCGGAACCGTTATTTAGAAACGTGTCCGGGTCCACTATGGTTCCGATCCGGAACGGTTCCGTTTGCAACCCTACAAACATGCCCTAGTAGTTGACACATCATTGATTTTTTGTGCATGTAAGCAACTGTGTGGTGTTTAGCTATGGTCCTAAATAGTTATCGTGCTTGATTTGACCAGTTCCATCAGTCCTTTGGCTTGTTGGTTAGGTCCAGAGAGTTTCCAAATCTAAGCATGTCAACGAAAACCAAGTTTAGATGTTGATTACAAGATTGCAAAATCTCGTGTCATTGCTTTAGATTAGATATGTGATAACACTAAGTGCTTTTAAAATTTCTTTCATAGATGTGTTCTCTTAATGGCCCCTATGTTTGCATGGAATTGAATTTTTAAGAATTTATTATCAAGTGAATGACACCGATGATCATTAAAGACTGCGAGTGATGGAAGGTTTGAGGATGGAGTTGTAGACAGGAGCAAATTGCTTTAATAGAGTGATATCTCGGATTTTATTGTTTAATAATGGGGAAGTTATTTGATGACCATTTATATATTTCTACTTTTATTTATGGGGAAGTATAAATATTAAAATGAGTAGAAAATCAATTCCACATGTGTCAATTGCCAAAGTCAGCTTGTGTCATTTTTTTTTTCTCTCCATTCATATCATATGGGAGTTCACTATATATGGGCTACAAGAAAAAACGCAACTGTGGATTCTTTCATTCTATTTTATGTTAATTGGAAATGGAATGGTTCTGGGACTTTATTTGGACACTCACGCAGCTTTACCGCTGCTAGCAAGGGCGGTAAATTCGTATTTTCCAGTTTTCGTCCTCATAAATTCGCAATTTCCATTTTTCCTCCTCTCTGAGAGGAGGAAAAATGGAAATTGCAGGAATACCGCGGATGTATACGACGGCAATCCTGCAAAACGATTTTTTAGGCTTTTTTTTTTCTTTCTTTTACTTGTCGGTGGGTAACGGGTCTGGGCTTAGTTCACAATATGATGGATGGGCATGTGTGAATAACAATTGGATGAAATAATATCAAATCACAATAAATAAAATAAATCGTAAATTTACTTTACCGGTGAAGTGGAGTAACTGCCCAATATAACAGAGAACAAAAGTAAGGGTGTAGTAGAATCAAAAGGTGAGAGTAGCATTTTTATTTTTTCTGTTAAAAGGTAGAGTATTTTTTTTTATTTTATGGGAGCTCATGGATTGGGCTTTGGGCATGGGGTTCTGTTATTAATAGATAGGCCGTGCTCAGTTTTTACAAAGGGTGTAGTAGAATCAATGAACACCCCTAGTCTTTTTTTATCATTCTCTTGCATGAGAGAATGTCCTTTTAACCTTTTTTTTTTCTCCAAAAACTCCAGTTGGAATAGAATTTTGTCCGGATGGGTGCCGCTTCAATATGGGCTCTTCAGTATTTGATGTGTTGAATTAGAATGTGTAGAAAATGAGAATTGTAGACCTCTGTCACGGGACCCTCTTTCAAGCACACATAGTCATCTTGGGCACTGCATTGCTAATTGAAGCTTGAAAGGAAGTAAATTGAAGAATTCTCCAAGTGAACCTCACACACGCACATTTGAAAATCAATCAAGGGAATCCACTCATCATGTCAGTTGAAGAGTCCTAACTATAATAGAAGACTTCTCATAAGGCTCACTGTTCAAGCAAATGAAATGTCCCACATGACAGGGTCCGTAGTAGTTGCAAATTTGAAATAATTAATAGATAATTTAAAGAGTACAATTCTAATGGGAGTAAAAGAAGAAGAGTTTGAATTAGCCACAACTGATCTCCTTTCAAAAATGAAAGTTGTGTAGAGATAGAGTCCACTGCAAATCAAATTTCAAAAGTTAATCTCATTTTTCTCAGGATAACCTATCTTAAAATGGCCATAACTTTCAATCTAACCATCAGATCGATGAAATTTACATACCGTTGAAAATCTTATTTAGAGTAGATATCCATGGAACCCAAGATTGTACAAATCAGAGCTAAATCGATAAAGTTATGAGCCTAGAAACTTTGAAGTCCATTTTTAAACGAGATTGCAATTGAATCTACACAGTTGATAATTTATTGTTGCACATCCCTTGTGGGACCCCATTTGAAAATTAGCCAAGCCATCCAGAGGTTTCCAACGCTTCCACCTTATTCAAATTAAAAAAAGATAAGCGATATACTTCATTAAAGAGGATAAATCAAATCTGCAGAGAAGGTGTCCAGATTCAATGAATCTGTAAGATAACCAGGAGTTATAAAAGGAACCCATACGTGAAGCATTCAAAGGGAGAAGGTGGGACGTCCACCACCACCCTCCATTCCTCCACCATTCTCTCTTTTCTTAATTAATATAATTTAAGAATTATTTTTGGGTATTCTAGAGCCCTATTCTAGAAATTAGGATTTTTACAAGAGAGGTTTTTGAGAGCGCACAGATAAAGCTAAGTAGATCTTTAATTTATTTATAATTTTTCTATTACTTTCTTTTCTCTTTTAAACGAATGTTTTATTAGAATAATAGATCTGTCTTCATGCCTTAGGCATCCTCTGTTTTGATTTCTAATGAAAATAGTTTGATAATTTATGTTTATTTTGATAGATTATGCTTAGGGCTGAGATCCTTTGATAGTTTATGCTTAATTTGATGAATCATATTTATGATTTTTCATTCTTTTATGAGGTGAAGGAGGTCTTGGGTTGTGATCTTATCCTTTTTATTAAAAATTGGTTTTTGCCAAAGACAATTCCTTCGGATCCGAAACATTGATTTGTTTATAATCTGAGTTATCTTGAGACAAAGAGTAAAATAATTGCATGGATGGATTAATTATCTTGCTTAGTGGATTCTGGATGCTTTGATCTAATTTATATATTTGATTAGTTGGTTTTTCTGACTTTTTCTAGTTTTTCTTGGATCTCAATTATTTTTTTATTAATTTTTTATTTAAAAAAAGAGGGTTCATAATTTTAATTTTAACTTAGTGGTGCTCCCTGGGGGATCGACTTATAATTGCCACTGTCTCAACAAGACAACTGTGCACTTGCAGTTAAGTTTAATGTATTGATTTAATTCACATAATTAAGCTTAGCTCACCTCTACCTTTTGCATGCATTTTGTAGGTTGAGTTCGTGAGTTGTGAGGTTTTTCCTGATCTTGAGCTCAGCTGTGGGCTCTAGGCAGGTTTTCCTTGTTTTTGGAGCTCACCCCATCGAGCAAGTGGATATATGCGTAAATGGCTTTAATATGTTGCTTCTTTATTGATTTTTATGCTTGATATCCATCTAGACACCCATCTGCTCAATGCTATGTTAATTTTGATTTTTCTAGATTAGATGTTTTGGATATGGATTGAAATGGCAGGATTAGACTCAGTTTAATGTTGAAGTGGAAAGGGTTGAGCCCTATTGTATTGTTACAATCAGGTGTCAAAAGAGGAAGGGGAATTTCCCCCTGATTTAGTTCATAAACGGATTCCGGATTGCATTTCTATATCCTCTTGGTCCACTAAGAGAGGTATCGCAGGTATCGCGGCTGACCGAGAAACACCCCAAGTCAGAGTCTGTGAAGCCTAACAACTGGGCCATTTTTTTTCCTACTAACTTTCTACTGTGACTATTGTCGTGGTCGACTGGGAGTCACCGTGAAAGCTCGAGGTCGACCGTGGAATTTGGGCTTCTTTTGAAGGATCTTTTCTTTAAAACTTGTGGACTTGGTTGGGACTCTTGGTAATGACCTTTGATGACTCACTATGGGACTTGTGTGAGGGATGTTTTGAGTGGGCAATTTCCTACGGTTATTCCGAACGATTTCCGGGTACAAACTACATTGGTGTTACACGAGACGGGGCATATGATCCCATCTTGGGATTATGCACCGAGATGATTTGATGAGATAACATGGACCCCATCTCATCTAATGACCAGGTAGTGAAGTATGATACGTCAGGATCGACTATATGCCTATATTTGGATTGTTTTTCCATTATGACTACCAGCATGAAGCCCCCTCAGCATCACACCGGTTAAGTGCTGAATAATATATATTAAAACTAATATCCTATTCATATAAATGTATTTATAACAAATTAATTAAAAAATTTAAATTAATCAAAAAATTATGAAAAATCAAATCTTTCATCGCTTAATCCACGTCAGCATACATAAAATAAATGATTCATATGCATTTATATTCATTTTGAATACTATATAAAAACTTTCCTTTTGAATTCGGTTACATCCACACAAATGGAATGTGCCCAAGAGACATTTTATTGAAAATGCACTATTTAGCCCAAAAAACACCTTTTATTAAAAAGACACATATTATGTATTTTTACAAGGACACGTCAGTAAATGGCCCAATAAACCGATGTAACTTCTCTTAATGCCAGAATTAAGAGTGGTTATTTATTTTTTTATTTTTTTATTTTTTTTTTCAAACAACATTCTGCTTGTGCTTGCTTTCTAAGTGAAAGAATGACTATGAAATATACCCTCCGATTGGTAGAAACAGGGTATCCGGACTCGCTCCCTGATCTCTCTGACCCATCCCTCTACACCCGTCACCCAGGCGACCTCATCGCCCTCTCCCAGGCGTCTGCGTCTCGATCTCCATCCTCTCCCAGGCGACTTCATCCTGCGCAGAACCACTCACCAGAGCCTCACCCTCTCCACGCCTGTCTCTCCATTACCGACCCATCTCACAGCCTCCCCTGCGCATCAAACATCTCGGACTCTCCTCTATCCCCATCACCTGAGGCCGATCCCTGCAACCCATCCCTCACCTCACCTCTGCATCTCTCTCGTCTCCCTCTGCATCTCTCTCGGTGTGCGTCTCCCAGGTACAAATTTTTTAGGGCTTTATAGATTTCCTGTTTGAGTTCTGTTTCTTTTTCTCTTTTGAAGAGACTTTTCATTCCATGTTGGTGGGGTTTTGATTCAATGGTTTGAACTTAAAAGCTTTTAATCCATGGTAGAAGTAGAACACACTGAAGTCTAACTAGATTTGGGTAATCAGTTTTATTTTTAACTTAGTTATGATCATGTGATAGTCTTCTGTAGCTGCACACAATTTCTTCTTTTATTACGATTGGCTTATGTAATGCACACATTTTGTTAATCGATTTAAGTTAGGCAATGGATCTCATTTGAACTTTTATCATCTATGGTGCAGGCATTTACGAAGTTATTAGAAGTTGGGCTTCAAAGAAGTTTATGACAGGATGGTGAGAATCATTTCTCAATTTGTGTTTGATCTTTATCTTTCACTTAGTGTTAAAACTTGAACTTTTCTTACTGTTATAGATATTGTTTATCTATTGTCCCTTTCCGAAGTTTTTTTCTTGATTATGATATTTTGTGTTTTCTCTTTTGAAATCAATGGCTGTTCCTTCTTAATTATGATGTTTTTTTATTTATTATCCTTTTATTCGTGTCGAATGTTACAAAGGGTCTTAATCTACTTAGTGAACTTCTTTATTTTGAGTTTTTTAATTGTGTTTATTTTTGTTGAGGCCAATTATACAGCCCATGGATGCATTCCAAAGTGACGAGTCCTCCAAAAACTTTAAGAATGGCTGTGTAAGTATTGGATTAGCTTGAAGATTATTTTTTTTTTAAACCAGCTTCAATTGTCTACGAATGGACACCAGAACTTGCACCTTCAATTCTTTATATGTACAGAAGTGCTGACATTTGCCAGCGAAGTGTTGAGATACGACTTTACTTTAGCTGGGGACTATAAATGTGATTTCAGATCATCAGTTTATTTGTTGGGGTCCATTTTGATGACCAATATTCCATATTGAAGGACTTTATATTTTTTAGATTAATGGTGTCTACTTCGGCAATTTTTATTATATTTTGTTCCAAAATAGGCATTGGTGAAAGTAGAAAAATTCTTGCATGCAAAATGGTAGTGGATATTGGATGTAAAAAGGTGATGCTTTGTGGTGGAAGATGATTGAAAATAGCATGGAATATGAAGTACCAGTTGGACGATAGGTTTTAGCAATGTACAGGATAGGAATGGATTCATCAAATGAGATGCAAAGTTACTCCTTTAATGTGGGAATTTCTTGAATGGATGAGATACAAGTATTCATGGAAACTATGCTTGTTTTGGGGTGAGATCTTTTTTTACTTCTTTATTCTATAACTATGTTGTCTTTATTCAAATGCTTCATGTGCAGGGAATGTCAGGAGTTGGTTTGACGGTCTCATTCGTCGCTGCAAATAAAGTGACTTCTAACATTTAAAAAAAAATAAAAAAAATTAAAGTGACTTCTAAGGTATGGAACTACTTTATAGTACTATGACGAAAAATGCCTGGTCCATTTCATGGGATGAGTGAGGATATTGTGGAAGGTGATGCTTCCTTCTGCAATAATTTTGGTGGGTTTGGTAGGGAAGAAATAATACTGCTCAGGGATACGGTGAGACCAATTGAGCTGGTTTTTATAAGGTTGACATGTTTAACCTTTGAAACTAAACTGAGAAAGACAAAGGTAAAGGCATAGTGGTTGTGTGCCCATTATTGCAGCGACGAATAAAGAACCATTAGTGCTTGTAAAGTTGACTCTTGGTGTTGCTAAGAAAATCTCAATAAAGAACAGATCATGTAAAAATCTTACAATGCATATAAAAACAAAGCATCTACAAGCACTACCCATCACTAAGATGCTAAAGAAAAATATAAAAATATTCTCTCTGCAAGTGAATGAGTGTATAAAGTACAAATGACTGTCTACTTGGTATACAGAGTCTGTGGACACCCCTATAAGAAGATAAAGATGCCTTCTCCTTTTTCCTAACCTTCAAAATGTGTTTCACTGCATTGACTCTTATTCTTCAGGATCCCAATATTGAAGCAGGCCACGGGGGAATTTAGGTGGTTACATACTTACATATGTACACATGCATACATGTAATTTTGCATGCATCATTTAAGAATAAAACCATGTATACACGTGTTTGTAGGTTTTATAGAGAAATGACAATAATCAGAGCACCTGTCTGATGAGCTCCGAACTCCCATTAGTATGAAATTAGTAGAATTGAGGAGAAAAAATGATGATAGTAAAAGGTCCTACTGCTTTGTTCATGGTAGAATTAACCATATGTCCGCTGCCTCAAAGCATCATATCTATTTTGTAATGTCACCACTTCTAAGGAAAATAGAAGGTGCTTGGGTGCTCAAAATGAACTGATGTTTTGAGCTATGGGGTCATGGGTTAATATAAAAGAAGGATAAAGGGGTCTTGGGACATTTGATAGCCATTGCACTAGTCGCGCTAGAAGAAGATGATGTACATCCCAATAAGTTTGTCTTGGGAGGACGTCTGAAGCAGTATTGAGCTGAGAACTAGATATAGTAAAAGTAAAATCTCATCCATACAGCAGTTTCTTTTTCTGTTTGTTCCATGTTAATATCAAACTAGCATACTAACCCGTGCTGAGCACGGATATTACCAACATTACAATCTAAATATTCATGCATTAAAAAAGAATTCATAGTTTTTAGAAAGAAAAAAAAAGGAAAAAAAAGAGAGAGAGAGAGGTTATGAGTACCTGTTTATGCAATCCAAATGCTAGGTATAAATGAAATAGGAGAATTAGAGGAGAAAGGGAATGGGAATTGGAGTAGATAAGGGATGATAGAATTTGGATGAAAATAGAGACTTTGCAAGAGAAGAAAACAAAAGAAGACGACAAATGGAGAGTAGATAAGTGATTTTGATAAAGTAATAAAGTAGTTACTTGTATGAGATAGGAGTGGGGAGAAAACATGCAAGATTTTGAAAAAAAGTAATGTAACTTCCAGTCAAAATTAAAACTGCCACTCAAAATTCAATCCAAAACCCTTTTCTTTAAAATATTATAATAGAACTCTGGAAATATATGGACCACTCATACTGATGAGAAACTATGTGATGCCTTCATACCATGGTCAAGATATAGTTACTTATGCATGCACTGCGTCCGTAAATAAAAACCACACAAATTATAAGTCCATGTTTGTTGGGTTATCATCAAATGGTTTTTTCCTTTTATGAAGATCAATTATATTGTTGTAGAAAGAAACTGTTGTATGGCATTTTATGGTAAAACTTCAGATTTCCTTCATTGGTTCTCACTTACTGATTCCAGGACCTGATAACAGGTCTGACAAACAGGATTATGCCTTTACCATGGTGCCATGTGGATGAAAAACAATGTTACACAATTGATCATTCATGTACAGTCAGTGAGTCACCTTCCGTCCAGCACCACTCTCAGGCAACAGACCTTACTTCAGTGACCTCTTAGCTTGCGAGCGATGGGTCTATGGCCATGTTTCCGTGCTTGTGGTGCTATGTTTCAATGATCCACACGGAGAGCCTTAGAACATAAAAGAGTCATGCTTTCTTCTATAGTTTCACTAAAAGTTGTGCATATGACATTATTAGTCATATGCTAATCCTGCTCTTTTTTTTTTCTTATATATGCAGATTGAATGAACATTGAAAAAAAAAATTTATTGAAAGAGTCCATGTAGCTAGGATGCAGCCAACATGAAGGCTAAGTATGTAGAGTAACATTGATATAAGTTAAAATGGGATGCCTAAAGTTTTTTTAAACAATGGTGCAGGTGTTGGAATGGTGCAACAATGAAATGATCATATATGAATATGTAAATTTTCATTGGCATTTGAGTGTTGGTACGGAGTAGAATGTTAGCATTTGTTTTAATTTTGTAATGGTAATGGTAAAGTGCTTTCAATGTTAAAAGGATATTTGAATATTAATATGAAGTGTAATGAATTTTCTTATTTCAACTTTTGGTGATTTTGGAATGGAAATAGAAGTGGGTGTCTGGTAGATTTGGTCTTGGATAATGGAATTAGCAATTTAAATTTATTCATGTGACACAGGTTGGAAGTTGTAATGAACTAATGTATATATAGGAAAAGAAAATTAAAAATCAAATAAATAAATAAATTATATTAAAAAAAATTATTCCCAGCAAGAAAAAACGCCTGCAAAAAAAATTGAAAAAATAATTTTCGTAAAATGTAAATCTTTTCCCGGTGCAAAATAAAGCAGGCAAAGGGTTGTATAACATTTATTTTTAAAAGAATAAACTTATTTTCCTGACGCAAAAAACGTCCGTAAATTTTTTTTTAACATTTATTTTTGAAAAAATAAACCTTTTTCCAGATGAAAAAAAATTTCGGCAAAAGTTTTTTAAATTTTATTATTGAAAAAGTAGGCCTCTTTGCCCGGCGAAATAAATCTCATTTTTCGGCGAAAAAAAAGCTGGCAATGTATAGCTTTTTACCGGCGCTACCTTTTATCGCCGGCAAATGATATCACGGGCATAGTTTTCCCACGGATTGCTAGCGCAAGAGAAATCATTGAAAAAGGTTTTCACCGATGTTTTATAGACTTTTATCAGCACAATAGTTCAGCAGCCGGAAAGACTAACGGCAGCAGCTACGGGGTCAATCAAATGACCTTTGGAACAGTCCCAAATTTGGAGGGAGAGTCCATCTGGTCAGAATAAAGAAGCTAGTGGGTCAAGTAGGCCATAAGTTCTAAGTTTCAGGTTCGATTGGGCTAAATGAGCCTTATTGGGTCCACTACCCGGAATTGTCCAAATTGACATCAGAACGACCCAAAATTGAATGAGAGCACTCTAAAGGGTGGACAATCATGGTCAAAATGGGCCATATCCGGAGGGTTTGGTCCTCAAATAGTCAAGGGAAAACCATATATTTGGTCGTCATATGATATTGGTAAGCCATTTGGGTCATTTATGAATAATTTAGATCTCAAATAACCAATTCTAGAACTTGCAATTCTGCCGATGATTGGTCCTGAAATGTTCTCTAAAGTCCTCAAACTTAGTGGAGAGTCTCTAATGGGTCTAAATACGTGTTTTATATGTCAAGTAAGTCTCAAATTGTTATTCTTGGAATCAGTTGACATAATCATAATTCTTCCAATCAAGTCCTCTTCATAAATATTTTTTCAGACATAGCAATAATGTCATTATATCATTTTTCAAAATTTCTCTTTAATAACCATTTTAAGAGAAATGACCAAGTCCAACAAAATATGACTTACCGGGGCCTTAAAATTCTCACTTTTGTTAAAGCAAAAGCATCTGGTTCGCTCAATTCAATTTATATATCCTTGCTCTCTCTTTTCTCTTTGGTTACTTTACGGGGTCTTGAAGCAATAGCTAAGACAGCATCTGCTTTATACTAATATGCTTTTATTAAAGCAATAAGCATCTCCTCCTCTCAATTCAAACAGTTGTTTATTCCTTCTTTTCTTTTGATGCCTTTTTAAAGTAAAGAATGTAACTGAGCTAAAGCAATAACACTTAATCTTCCTTTGTTGGACAAAGAATTATTCTTTACCGAAAGTGATGGATCTTCCAATTGCAATCAACCAATAAAATCAGATAGAAGAAGCTTGAAGAACTTGTCAAGGAAGAAAACCCAATGTAAGACCCTGACCCCGCTTAAAGGTGATTAATATCTAATTAATCTAGATTGATTAATTAGATATAAATACTTGTTTTGATTGATTTTATGATGGATTAAGTAGATTCGTTAGGGTTTGACCAAGTTAAATAGAACTATGACCTTTTGAATAGTTTTGGATAGTGCTTGTGTGTATAAATTTTGTAGGTCTTCATGTGCATTTCATTAAGCATGTCATGAGCAATTATCTTTATGTTTTGGCCCGACCCATTTGAGCCCAACTCAGCCCTTATCCAAGCCCATCTCAACATAAAAGCCCTTTTCCCAAAATTAACTTAATTTAAACCTTTGGACTTGCATGCAAAAGAGAGAAATTCTCTTCATGAACTCAGTCACCATCGATCTTCATTCATCCTATGCATTTGGGCTGAGAGAGGTTCTCTCCTTATCCCCATTCTGCCCTCCTTCCCTCCACCTCTTCATCTACATTCACCAATTAGCTTAGGAGAACTCTTATATACGGAAGACCCATTCTAATATATGGAAGACCCATTCCCTACTTCATCTTCTTTATCTTAGATAAGCCTCCATCTTAATTCCTCAAACCATTTCATCTCTTCCATTGACAAGGTTTCCACTCAAGCATCTCTTCCTTAATCCCAATCAAGCCAAGGAGCTGTACATGTGAGTGATCTCAAGTCCATCATCTTTCCCATCATCAACACCACCTTCTTCAAGTTTATTTCTCTCCATTTCACATCCAATCTTCTCTATTGGTAAGAACCCATCTTCTAAATGATCTTCTAAGCTTAGTATGGACTGTTTGGGTTCATTTAAATTGCATGCATGTTAATACATCTCCATTCATTACATCTACTATTGTAGGGATTGGAGGTGAACTTGTAGAATTGGGGTTTTGACTCAAATTGAGTTTAAGAGAAGGATTAGAGTGAAAAACACCAAAAAGAGGCAAGTATATATTGAGCAATTTATAATTTTGCATGTGAATGATTCATTGACTAAACATGGTTATGCCTTTGAATGTTAATTCAGCCTCTTCATTTGAATGAAATTCATCTTGTGAAATGGGTTATGTATATATGAGTGTTAATGGATAATGGAAGGGATGTGGGTTGATAAAATAGCTTGTACATGGAGCTTTTGGAGGCTCAAATCATGTCTAACATGGTCTAAGGATGGTTGGTAATTGAAATGGGAAAAGAATGGCTGAAACTTGACATTTTCAGACTCAGAAATTGCCCAGAATTCGGCCAGTCGGATTGGACCCGCTCGAGCGAGTCGGCTCATTGGTCTTAACAGTGTCTGTTTTGAATGACCATAACTTTTGATCCGTATGTCGGACTTTGGAGTTCCACATATTGTTGAAAAGCTCTTGGAACGTAGAAACCAATAGTTCACACATCCTAATGATCAGATATTGGAATTGGAAGTTGATATGTGGACCATTGAACTGGGCCCTATTTCTTTTGGGAAAAGAGACTTTATACCTAGTTTGGACCCTAGATCGGAACCCATGGACTAAACTCTTCATAATCAATTCTTGAGGATGATTGTGATACAAATACTAAACCAATAAGGTTCTTAGCTTGTGAAAGGATTGACCTTGTAGGTCCCTAGACATGGAACCCTTAACCGATTAACCAAGTCCAATGGAAATTCTAACACATGAGAAATCTTGGGCTGAGATTATCTCATGTGCCTATCTGTTTGTCTAGCACTTTACCATGGGTGTTGGTTTAGGAATTTCGGTGCATCACGCACGCACACAAAGTGACACCAATAAAATGTAGGATGTGCATTGAATTACCTAAAACTATACCGAAATGGACGGTTAGAGGTGACAGGTAATTAGATTAGGATTGGTTAGTAAACATCCTTGATTCCATTAATCACATACATGGTTTAATACCGATATGAACCGGTATCGGCACATAGCGGACCGATATTGAGCCGATAAATCGGTATCGGTATCGATTGACAAAATATCCCAAAAATCTCGGTCCATCTCGATTAAGATGAACATAATATCGGTATTACCCATATCTCAGAAAATATCGGCCGTGATGTTGTATGGTTGACAAAAACCCTAGTTTTCTTACTTTTTCCCTATCTTCTTCTCCTCTCCTCTCATCTCCTTAGAGTAGCAGCAGCCATCCATACTCCATACACCATAGCTCATCTCCATCACTATTTCTTGAAGAAAACATTTTATTTAGTAAGAGAAAATCAACTTAACTCCCTTAATTTTACTATTATGTGTTTTTTATTTTTATTTTTAGATAAAGCATAGAAATGAATGTAAATATCATTGAGTTTGTCACATGTGTTGTGTTCTTCACTTAGAAATTAGATCTATATACTTCCATGCTAGATCTACTCATATATATGATTTTGGGTGTAGAAAAATATTTTCTTTTTTTAGATCTTCTACTTAAAAAAAATATAATTGTTGAAATATTTATGATACTAAATAGTAAATAGTAAATACTAATGGCTTATTAATAGTATATAGATGATAGATCTATTATATTAAATACTGGAGAAGACAACGAACTACAACACAGACAGGATTCATAACTTAAGGTGACCGATATTTTGATTTATTATTGTTTCTAATGGAAAGAACATTATTTTCCAACATTTTCTAACATTATGGATTTTCTTGGATATTTTTGTAATTTTTTTTGGATTAAAAAAAATGAACATTGCGACGACCGAAACGAACCAATAACAGTGATCGTCACCGATATCATATCGGTTTTTCAGCCTAACCGATACCGCGATCGAAACCGAGATTTTAAACCATGATCACTTAGCATTTGCATATTGTTATTGACTTTATTATTGCCCTCAAATATCTCAAGGATTGTTTTATATAGTATTCGTGTTATTCTCTTATAGTATTGCTATTATTTTACAATTATATCATGCATGGACTTGATAAATTATAACGTCCCACGAACTCAAGATTCTATCTAAAGGAGGTGAGACCGAAGGTCAAGATCCTACCTCGAGGAGGTGATCAAACGGAATGGAAGCAAATGACCACTCGATGTCAAGATCCTACCCAGAGGAGGTGAGACCCCGAGTCAAGATCCTACCCGAGGAGGTGAGACGGAAGTGGGTGTACTTGATTGAATTGAATGAGTCGGCACTACTTATAACTTCGACCGGATGATATTCGACGGGGTTGAATCTTGGTTTAGAATTGAATGTCACTGCGCAGTAGATAGTCTGGAGCACCGGAACTTCAGAACCCGAGTAGCTAGGAGGACCTTAGGTCGGGCCCTTGGTGACATCCCAAAACGTCTGCTCTCTATTAAGGGAGGATTGAGCAAAGGTAGTAGCCCACTAGAATGAACTATGTATTTGATCTTGATTCGATAAATCATGAATTACTCATATGCACAATGGGTATAGAATTAGCAAGCCTGGGTATAGAATTAGCAAGCTTGGGTATTGAGAATTTTAACTGAGTTTTTGAACAATTTTTTTCTTTGTTTTTGGAAAATCCATCTAAATTTTTTTTTTAATTTATCCAAATTTTTGGAAAATCTATCTGAGTCTTTTTGGAACATTCATTTGCGTTTTGTGAAATCTATTTGCGTTTTTTCATTTTATTTGTGTCTTTTGAAATTTATTTACGTATTTTCAAATTAATTTTTGATTTTCGATTTTTTTATATTTTAAAAATTATTTGTCCTTTGAAATTTATTTACATTTTCTAAAATTTATTTGGATCTTTTGAAATTTATCTGTGTTTGTTTGAAATTTATTGTGTTTTTTGAAATTTAATTGCGTTCTTTTGAAATTTATTTGCGTTTTTTAGATTTATTTGTGTCTTGTTAAAATTTATTTGAAAATCTCATTAATGAGATTTCATTAATCACGGCCAATTAAATGGTAGTTGACTATTATTAATGGTACATCTCACTAATCATGGGGTATGATTTAAAGAAAGGGTAACTTGGACATTTTAAGTCTTCAAATTTAGAATAAAGACCTACCACACTAACAAAAAAGATTTTGAAACTAAGGTTAAAAAGTGAAATGTTCAGGGACCTTGTCGTCGAATGCCTTAATTTATACTAATGTTTAGGGACCCTTAATTTATACTAGTAACAAAGGCCCAGACGCCAAGAATAAAAATAAATTAAAATTTAATTTTTTTATTTATAATTGGAAAGAAAAATAATATATTAAAAAACCATTTCAAGAAAAAATTCTCCAAAAACATGAGACACCCAAGCGGTTAAATTTGTCTCATATTACACAGCCACCTAGGGATCACAAGGTAGGCACATGGTTGAAAAAAGATTTATAAGAATGGTTTAATATTTCTCATCACATCTCTCCCCCAATATGTGGCAATGCTTTCTTCTCAATCACCATCACTTGCATGATCACCATCCATCTCACCACCATCACTTGCATGATCACCATCCATCTCACCACCATCACTTGCATGATCACCACTAGCTCACACTATCAGCAAATCCCATCCATGACTCCACCACCTGTAACCAAACAACCACAAATCCCTAGCAGCCTTCGAAACCAACTCCAACATAGGCAAATAAAAATCATTAAAATCAACTGAACCCAATGTCCCCCCAACTGACCATCCCACAGAGCTTCACTTGTACCCCCCAACTCACTCTCAAACCGAGCCCATCTTTGCAACCAAACGTAATCCATTCCATCCGTTGCCTTGATCTTCACCAACCACCATCTTTTCCATCCAGCTTCCAAAAAAAATTGGGCGGAGAAATAATTTCGAGAAGAACCCTTCATGGGTTTGAAGGACTTGTGGTTGACCATGTGATAACTAATTCCAATCAATCCCTCACATATCTCCTTATGTATAGCACTTCCTTGTTACTTACCAAAATAATTCATTTAAAATCTCAGACAACTAAAACATAGGAAGCGGAGGGAACCGAACCTTGGAAGTAGGTTGTGTGCAGTCTCATTGAGGGAGTCGTGGGCCCACGTGATTTTAGAGATATGAAAGAGATCTCTCAGGAAGAAAAAGATGGTGCAGTTGAGGTTTTAGAGAGGGAAAACCTATATGGCATGCACGCATGATTTTGTTTAATTTGATTTTAGAGAGGGACATGAGCAAGTATTCTTATCAAATGAGAGATAAATTAGGAGAGATGGGAGGAAAGATAAAGATGTGAGGAAAGATCAAGATAAAAGAGGAATGAGATGAGAGATTTAGGGAAGGAATTTGGATAAGATAATTGGAGTGGAGAGATTTAGGGAGGGAATTTGGATATGATAATTGAAGTGGAGAGATTTAGGGAGAAGATTTGGAATGACCCACATTAAACTTAAAGTTATGTGTATTTTTATATGTGATTTTTCTGAAAGGAGAGCTCATGTGGGCGATGACGTGGCACCCAACGCCCCGTGCTTAAAAACAGTCAACATGTCTTCAATCACAAATACAAGTGGTCAACATCAATAATAAACTATTACAAAGATAAAGCTATAAAAATCCATTCAACAACAATATAAAAATAATAATAACAGCAATAATTACTAAAGAAGATATAGAAAATCGAATTTTGTTAACATATATAACATTAGTAATAAGAAAAGCATTCATGTTTTTGTTCCCCATTGATAATTTCATAGCCCAATAAAACAAAGCCACCCCATTTGGACTTGTTTGTGCAATAAGAGGATTCTAGTTTATGCATATTTTTATTTCCTCATGAAAATGGAATTTTTTATTTTCGTAGAAAATCAAAGTCCTCTCTATTAAGGAAAGCCGATTGATTTTTTTCTTCTATACAAGGAAAATACATCACACCAAACAACATAATATTGTTAACAAAGAAAATCATAAAAATATGCAATCCTCTCGTTGCACAAATGCACCATTTTTCTAATTTTCACATAGGCCCATGGTCAGTTCAATCTCTCCGCACAAATTTATTCTCTACCCCTTTCAAGTAGCACCAATACCATTTTTGGACAGATCAAACCATATTTTAGCTCTAATTTTTAAAAAATTGTATAAACATCTCAACTTTAAAAGCCATAATTATGAGACTTTAAAACCACAAGCTAGTGTTATTTGATCCTAGTAATAATTGGCCCACCTTGGATCAATGTATATATCTCTTAATTGTGAGTCCATGTGGGCCTACAGAAGTGTAATTTATGGCAGGCCAAACCGAGGGTCATATGTCTATATAATCAGATAAAAAAATGATGCCTATAAGATTCAACCAAAAAACTTCAACCTTAAAATATTTTTATCACAAGCCCATCTATGAGGTGGTCTACCAGAAGGTCGGGTCTGATTTTTGTTCACACGTAAATTTTTTAACAGAGTAGGCTGTATTTGGAAACTAAAATAAAATGATATTTTTAATGAAAAAATTATCAGTATGAATTGTAGAAAGGTGGGCCCCAAATATTAAAATAAAAATATGACAATCTTGAGAGGATAGAAGATAGATAGTGTTAAGAGAGAGAATAACTGTAGCAAAATAGAGGGGTTTTAGGAGATATTAATTGAGAGACTTTATGAGATAGAAGATATGGATAAAGAGATTTTTTTGGAGAAAAAATTGTGGCATGTGATGACATGGAACCTTAGATTGGGTTGCTGAGGTGGCACCCCTCACAGCCCACCTCCCCCTTTTCTTTAATATATATAACTAGCGCTTCAGGGCTTGCGCCCAATGCAAGCCTTTCATTCATGGAAGGAAAACCCAATTTAAATTGAAAGTAAACACCTAGTAAACATACAAACTACATTTAATACAATTGTATAGGAAATTTAAGATTCGTCACCATCTTTTGGAGAACCCCATATACGTTTATGCCTTCCAATTCATGTGGCGTGGATATTTGATAGAGAGAGGTTAGTTGAAAGTAAATTTACATATAAATAGGAAGTAATTGTTGGTCAAATACATATGGGAGGCGTGGTTTTTTTTATAAAGGAAAATATTTGAAAAGAATCTTATATATAAATCTAAATCAATCGTCAAAAGAAAAACTTAAAATAGATCAATCGTCTAAGCATTAGACCCGACTTTCTATAGAATGCAGTAATTAAATAGAAACTAAAAGAGCAATTTTCAAAATAATAAGGGGAACTTTCAAAAAAGTATAAAACCTATAGTCTATTTTCAAGAAAGTACAATCTATTGAAAAATGACAAACTTTCAACATATATAACAAAAGAAAACAAATTAAAAATGGCAAACAATTCATTTTTGTTTATGTTAATTAAGAACTTCTTGGGCCACCATATCTTACATTTTCATATATTCATATCCATCATGCAATCATGGTTGTTTGTTCCTAATTGTGGAGACTGAAGCCCATATGCAATGACTATTCTCTCTTTTTTATTATTTTTCTATTTTTCAAAAGAGAAGAAGATAACTGTAATTTCCTAAGATCAAAACCATTCATTTTAGCTTATTTTAAAAACTACTTGGGCCACCATATACTACATTTTCCTCTCTTCATATCCATCAAGCAACCACGGTTGTTTGTTCCTAATTGTGGAGACCGGAGACCATGTGCATAGGAAAAGAGGATGATGATTACACATTATTTTGCTATAAGGTGTGAGGTCCTAAAAATAGGACCCACCACTTGACCCGTTAGAGCTATATTGGTGAAATGTGGGGCTACTGATGAGATCATACCCAATCAAAGCCCAATGACCTATGATTCTTTACTTTTTTTTCCTCTTATTGCTGGTTTAATAATATGTGGGGCCCATTGAGGGTAAAGTCCAGTTTCGTGTCATTATTCTATTGAATCATAATTGCTTCTTATTTTGTCAGTATAATTTTGCATAATCCCCTCCCCCTTTTCAAGCAACCCTTTGAAGAATCCAAATGGGGATCATAAAAAATAAAAAGGAAAAGACAATAAAAATGAAATTAATAATAATAAACAAAAACTACCAAAGAAATCTGCAAGAAAAAATATCATTATCTTTTCATAACCATATAAAAACAACTAAATACACCATCATGAAATTTCAAATCATCAAATAAGGTGCACACATGTAGGGCTAAGATAGGTTTTATATATATATATATATATATATATATATATATATATATATATAACATTGAGGAAATTCAAATCCCTCCAAGGATATTATTGTCGTCTATTTCTTCCTGGCAAGCCCTATGGCTGATTTGTTGAGATCAATTTTGGGTGTAATTTCCTGCTGGTACATTTTAAAGGTTGATAGTTGTTAAAATCCCCTAGCCTAAGTATTGATATGGAGGTTATACTGTGAATTACTAGCACCTATTGCTTACTTTCATGCAGAGTGGTTTGAAAGTATCTGAATCTGAAAATTCAAAAAATGTTTTTTTTTTCCTGCTAAGTTGGAGAGATTTATAGAAAAGGGAGAGAGAAGATACAAGGGGTGGAAAACAGCATCCAAAAGAATACAAAGGAATGCCAAAGGCCAAAGGAAAAAAAAAAAATTTATGTGGTCACATCCAGCCCAATGCAAGGGATCTGCTGCCGAATGGTGCCGAAAAAAAATCCTGCAGCAAACAAATATGGTACTCCTGAAAGTGTAAAAAAATCCATTGGTTTTGGTTTCACATGATGGTGTAAGGTCCAACATCTGAAAATGACGAATGATGGAAGCACACTGCACATGGCATTTTCTCCATGTGGATTCTCCTTTAATAGAGTTTCTCCCCAATGACCCTCTAAATCTACACTTTCTCCATAATTTTCATAAAAAAGATATTGGTGAAATTCCATAAAAATATCTAACACATGCATTTGAGATTGAAAAATATTCCACGTAATCTTTTGAACCAGGTTTATCTAATTTTATCCCCAATTGTTGCTACCCCTAAACGCTATCGAAACCGCTTATCTCTCATTTTATCCTTCCTAGTTTTACTACACATCTATCTTAATATTCTCATCTCTGCTACATCAGCGTTGAATACAACTATTATTGCTTGTAAACAAATAGAGTCCAGATCCCCTGTTTCTTTGAACTAGGGAGATGATGTTTCATCCTATCAAATCATGCCAACTGTATAAATTTTTTTTTTTTCTTTTTTCATTCAAAGAGGGCGCATTAGTTAGGATTAGATTTTATACAGTTTTGCATAATTTGATCTCCCTGTTTCATGCTTTCATGCACAAACTGTGTAACCTGCACTTAGTTTAAGATTTCAAGTAGAGACCTTTTGGTCCAACGTACGAACTGATTTGTTTCATTCTTGTAATATAATAAGTCTTGCTGTGAGAAGTGAGATGTGTAGATTTCTATTCTTGATTTGTTCAGTTGGCGTAGAACTACGGTTTGCACCCAGAGGTTGTAGGTTCTAAACTGTACTACCACACTAGGGCCACAGAAGAATTTTACCCGACTTTCTTTCTTGGGTCCATAGGGATTATTCTGGCCCTAAGGACTAGAAACTCTGTGTTATATATAAAAAAAAAAAAGAGATTTGATGACAAGTTGAAAACTTGACCCATTGCATGGGAGGTTGGCCTAATGATTCTACTTTTCTACTTTAAAAAGTGGGTTCATTAGTTTGTTGGAGTGGCAAGTATTGCAATGCTTTAGATTTATTGTGATATACTGATATTATTATAGCATTTATTGAAATTTCTTTGAAATGATACAATAGTGATAAATTCAGTTCTACTGCAATACTATCAACAAACCTTAACTTGCCGGTGTAGTATTGTACTTTGATTTTTCTAAAGAGCTTTCTTCTCCTTTTTTTGAAGAAGTTGCTTTAAACCTTTTTTCTTCCCAATATTATTATTATATTTTCATAACATCACCAAAATTGAACATATAGTGCAAAGATCATGAGAAAATCATAACAAAATAATATACAAAACTAGCAAAACAAAAAATCCAAAAAAAAAAATGAAGTTCTGATACTCATGCATTTTTATGATAATAACAGGAGAAAACTTAAAGGGTGTGATCAGTCTGATTAGTTGAGTCATTTAGAACTTAAAAGGAAGTGACAACTTCAGGAGACTTGTATTGTAATGTTCCCAGTGGACCACTTTCCAAAATTTTCTTATTACCACTATATGGCTGATCACTCATGAAAAATCTAAATGGGTTACCATATATGTGATAAAATTTTATTTCAATTGGCCTTGATCCCACCACAAAATTGAACAGATATAATACAGATGATTGGATTCAGGGGTTGGATAGAGTGGATGGTGTCCAAGACGAGCAATTTAAGACTCTACTCCAATCTGATGTTAACTATTTTAATTTACTGTTCTCTCACTGTCGTCTGTTTTAATTTATTGTTCTCTCACTGTCGTCCCAATCTAATGAAATGTGGTTTGTCTGTTGGCTGCAAAATAAAGCAACAGCTTGAAAGCATCTGCTTTATGTTCTTTTATTAGAGCAAAACCCTCTGCTTCTCTCAGTTCAATTATTCATTTCTCTCTCTTTTCTCTTTGGTTGCCTCAGTTCAATTATTCGTTTCTCCTCCTCTCAATTCAAATAGTTGTTTATTCCTTCTTTTCTTTTGATGCTTTTTAAGTAAAGAATGTAACTGAGCTAAAGCAATAACACTTAATCTTCCTTTGTTAGACAGAGAATTATTCTTTACTGAAAGTGCTGGATCTTCCAATTGCAATCAACTCATAAAATCACTCTGTACATCTGTTGAGATACAATATCCAACTGTTGTTATTTTCAGTTTGGCACTTTGTTTTCACCCAGAGAAGACGATATGGCAGAACTTCTCTCTACGCTCTTCGAAAAAATCCTGAGCAAGTTGACATCCGCTGCCGAAAATGAACTTAGGCAGCTGTTGCAGGTAGAGAAGGAGAAACTAAAGCTGGGCAGCAACATGTCAAGGATTACAGCCGTGCTTCAAGATGCAGAAAGCGGACAAGTACTGAAAGAGGCAGAGAAAGATTGGCTTCGAAAGCTTAAAGATGCTGTCTACGATGTAGAAGATTTACTTGATGAGCTTGCAGTCGAAGATCGACGAAGAAAAGTTGAGAATGAAGACAGCATGGGGAAGAAGGCGCGTAACTTCTTCTCGCCTTTGAATCCGCTTTGTTTTCGTTACAAGATAGCACATAAGATTCAAGAGCTGAGGGAACGATTAGATGCCCTTGCCAAAGAGAATAAATATTTTCCTTTGATGGGGGGAGTTGTAAGCAACCAGTCTCTTATCTCAGATGAAAGAGAAACTTCCTCGAAAGTGATTCCGTCGGAGACTTGTGGAAGAGATGATGAGAAAGAAGAGTTAATAGATTCACTACTTAACTTTGAAAATGCAGAGGTCCTCTCCGTCATTCCCATAGTCGGTATGGGGGGGCTGGGTAAGACCACATTGGCTCAATTGGTATATAGTCATGAAAGAGTGGTGACTCATTTTGGCTTGAGGATGTGGGTCTATGTGTCTGATCAGGATTTTATTGTGAAAAGGCTTCTTGAAAAAATTTTAAAATCTGCAAATGACGACGGCACAGCTGTTGACCAATTGAGCATGGATCAATTAACGACTCGTCTTGAAAAAGAACTGAGTGGGAAGAGATACTTACTTGTTTTAGATGATGTTTGGAATGAAGACTACTGTAAATGGGAGGAGTTGAAAACAGTGCTTAAGTGTGGTGCTATAGGAAGCAAAATATTAGTCACCACTCGTAATGATAAAGTTGCAGAAATAATGGATGCTCTTCCTAGAACTCCTCTGGGAACATTATCGCCAGTTGAATCTTGGACTTTGTTCGAGAAAGTGGCACACCCGCCTACAAGCTTTGTATCAATTGGAGAGGAAATAGTAAGAAAGTGTGGTGGTGTCCCTCTAGCAATCAAAACATTGGGAGGCATGTTGCGAAATGAAACAAGTGAAAGGGAGTGGCAGTCAGTGAGAGATAGTGAACTTTGGAAGCGAACAGATAAGGAGGGAAGAGTTTTATCCATATTAAGACTAAGCTATGATCATTTGACATCATCTTTGAAGCAATGCTTTGCGTATTGTGCTGTAATTCCCAAAGGGAATCCATTTTATAAAGATGAACTAACCAAGCAATGGATAGCCCAAGGCTTCATTCATTCTGATGATGAAAATGAACTCCTAGAAGAAGAAGGTGAAAAGTGTTTCAATGCACTGTTGCGGAGGTCCTTGTTTCAAGTTGATGTGGTAACTATTAGTGAAGACGGTGAGCCATACAAGATGCATGACCTTATACATGATCTTCTCAAGTTTGTTGCCGGAAAAGAATGCTTTATTGTAGAAGCTTCTATGATGAATGATTTAACTCTTCATTTAGCATTGTTCAATGAAGAAACTCGTCATCTAGCATTCTGCGATGATTGGGCTGGAGAACCGAAGAATTTGGATGCATTGAAGAAATGTAAGAAACTGCGTTCAATGATTACATATGGATATTATTGTCCTAGTGTAATTAATGTTTGCTTCAGCTTCAGGTGCTTAAGGGTGTTGGATTTAAGTAACGAAAGAATTGACTTCCTGCCAGATTCAATGGACAAGTTGAAGCATCTTAGGTACTTTGACATCTCATATACAAGGATTACAGAATTACCTGAGACCATATGCAACTTGCACAACTTGCAGACACTGAAAGTCTTCTTCGGTAACCTCCAGAAGTGGCCAAAGAATATGAAGAGAATGATTAGCCTTAGACATATTGAATTTGAAGGATGTTGTGATTTTCCCTCACCTAAAGGGATTGGAAAATTAACTTGTCTCAGGACGCTGTCTAAATTTGTTATTAATAAAGAGAGTGAACCTGGAATAGAAGAGTTGAAAGGTATAAATCAGCTAAGGGGGGATATCTCCATTGAAGGGCTTGAACATATAAGAAATGGTGCAAGTGCTCGTGAAGCAGATTTAAAGGCAAAGAAACACCTCCATTCTCTGCATCTACATTGGTCTCCCGACGAAACGGAAGGAAATGCGGAGGAAGTGATTAATAACCTCGAACCCCCCTCAAATCTACAGAAGCTATTTGTTCGGAATTACAGAGGTTTGAGTTTTCCAAGTTGGATGATGATGCTTTCAAATCTAATTCATATAGAACTGTGGGGTTGCATTAGATGTGAACAACTGCCACCTTTTGGGCAACTACCTTTCCTTGAATCACTTGAGATTCGTGATTGCCCAAATCTGATTCGGTTGCCAAAGCTTCTTCTTCCAGCTCTTGAATTTCTCAAGATGAATGGAGTGGGTTGTGATCGAATAGACTTACCCATGTCCAAGTCACTGGAAGAAGTTGAGCTCCAAAGTATGCCTAATTTGGAGAGATGTTCATTTCCAGAAGTGGATGATGATGAAGATGACCAAGTGATCTTATGTTTCTTCCGTTCTTTGAAAATCTTTAATTGCCCAAAGCTGATTCGGTTGCCAAAGCTTCTTCTTCCAGCTCTTGAATTTCTCGAGATGAATGGAGTGGGTTGTGATCGAATAGACTTACCCATGTCCAAGTCACTGGAAGATTTTCAGATCCGACGTATGCCTCATTTGGAGAGATGGTCATCTGGAGAAGTGGATGATGATGAAGAGGACCAAGTGATCTTCCCTTTCTTCCATACTTTGAAAATCTCTGATTGCCCAAATCTGATTTGGTTGCCACGGTTATTTCTTCCAGCTTTAGAATCTTTATATATGAATCAAGTAGGCTGTGACAAGATAGAGTTTACCACATCGCAGTCACTGAAAAGTGTCAGCCTCAGAGACATGCCTAATTTGGAGATGTGGTCATCACGAGAAGCAGATGATGATCAGAGAGTGATCTATCCTCGGCTTGTATTGAAAGTCCTCAACTGCCCTAAGATGGTTCGCTTGCCCCATCTTCTTCCTTCACTTGAAGAATTAATTATTTTTAAAACCGATGAAAGACTATTAGGGTCTCTGGCCAACTACACTTCACTTGTCAGGCTTTCTATTATAGAGTTTCCTGAAGTCATGCATTTGCCGGAAGAAATTGGGCCAACCCATGCCAACAACCTTCACACCTTGCAAATCCTCCATTGCCCAAAATTAATATCCTTATCACATCAACTGAAATATCTCCATTCTCTCAAAAAATTGGAGATTTATCATTGTCCTGAGTTGGTGCTACCATTGCTAGATGGGTCGCAGGAGCAACAGCCATGTCCTCCTTTAAACTCTCTGAAGAAGTTGGTAATATATGCCTCGTGTGAAAAGCAGAGATTACTTCCAGGAGAAGGGATGATCATGACCTCTCTGGAGGAATTGAAAATCATCGAATGTGGGAATTTGGAGTCCTTATCTTCAGAAGGGTTGCAAAACCTCACCTCCCTTTACATTAATAAATGTCCAAAGGTGTGGTCATCTCCAGAGTGGCTTAGGAACCTCACATCACTTAAGAACCTTCATGGTGTTGTATTAGATGGTACGACGAGTTTGACAAATCCGTTGGAAAATCTCAAATCACTCGAGCATTTGTCAATTTCATCGGGTTCTGATATGACGGATTTTCCAGAGTGGATTGGAAACCTTGCATCGCTCACTCATTTAAGGATTAGAGATTGCCCTAGCATAAGGTCTCTGCCAGAGTCATTTGGAAACCTTGCATCGCTCACTGATTTAAGGATTATAGCTTGCCCTAGCATAAGGTCTCTGCCAGAGTCATTTGGAAACCTGCTATCGCTTTCGAAGATGGGTATCCAATCTTGCCCAGCTTTGACAGAGTTACCAAAGGGCCTGCAACGCCCCACAAATCTCCGGGAGCTGCATATAGGGGGATGCCCGGTTTTGAAGAGACAACTATGCAAGAATTGGAAGGAGTGGAAGAAGGTAGCGCATGTTCCAAAAATCCTAATTGACGGACAATCGCATTCATGGGAGGCCGAGCATCCAAGTCTAATGCAGTCATTGAAGAAAGGATGCAACAAATTCGATAAGAAGCTCCATTTCCCCACCTGCGCATCTTCTTCTTCTCCTTGATTGATGTTGGATCATCATCAAATCGCATGCGTCCAATTGAGTGAAATCAGGTAAGTGGACCTTATTCTTCTTCATAATCATCTACAAATTTCATAGCTGTCTTCTCCATTTTCTCTCGTTTTTTCCTCATCATAGAATGTGGTTTTTAAAATCCTTTCGGTGTGTTTGAAAAAAAGAGTAAAGAGCTGTTTGGCACACATCACCCACCCGAGGAAATTGGCTCAAGGTGCTAATAGGGATCTCTAACCGTGTAAACGTGGGTCATAGAACCAAAGTCACTGCTGGATTCAATATCATTGGTCAACCGATTTCGAATGTTCTGGTAAACTGTGAGAGAACTCTCTATTATTAGTGAGGTTTAGGTTTGAACAATCTGTTGTGTCCTCCACAAGCATTAAACATGGACTGAAATGAGAGGCTTCACCGCCAAAATGGTGGGGGCCATTCTTTTTAGGGATGCTTTTCTCAGTTTCCTTTTTATGTCATAATTTTCTACATTAGTCCTTCACTTATGGGCACTGATTTTTCTCATATTTTTTTTGTGGAAACCCTAAATTTCCAGTTAGAACTTACTTTTAGCCACCACTATTTAAAATATTTGAATGGGCCCACCTATGATCAATTCAACTAGGTTACCACATGCTCCCCCATCCCACCCCCAATGAAATGAACATTCCTCCAAAGTTCACTACAATTGGAATGCAACCTATAATTGACTGATTTAAAATCACCAATAAATGAAGCAGAAACTCTTTAGAAAGAGATTACAAAGAAAATCATTGAAATTTCTAGTGGTTTTCCATTGAATCCACCTATGTGTAGTTTGAAAATCATCGTCTTAAAGAAAACACATTCATTGGTATGCCTGGATCCTTTCACCTGATTTGTTTGATAAATTTCTTTTCCTAAATTTCATTTACAGTAATTATTAAATTAATTAGTTCACTTGAAATATGCTTGTATCTGTGACCATGCTTCATTAATAGTAGTATATTACCTCATTAATTGCAGAATGTTGTCACCAGGAAACAAAGAATGGATGACCAAACATAGATTAAGTCCAGAGTATTTGGATGGACTTGTGCATTTCATTGAGTTTACAAAGAAAAATGGTGGTGGATTTAAGCATTTTCCTTGTCCATGTGCTAAATGTCGAAAAGGGCATGGAATGATCCCCCTTGAATTGATCCATGAGCATCTACTCATCAACGGCATTGATAAGTCGTACACACATTGGTTTTTCCATGGAGAAAGTCTTGCAACTACTAATGAGAAACCATCAATATCGGAACTTGTTGATCAACTCTATGATGTGTATCCTAGAATGGAGGAAATTGTAAATGATGCGTTTGGGAGAATTGGTGAACATGCTGATTCTCTCATGGAAGATCTCGCAAGGATTGAAGATTTTCATGAAGACTCCCTAGAGTTTAAAGGGCATGAAGACCCTAAAACGTGAAAAAACAAGTCTTTATTCGATGATGCAAGACAGTCTTTGTATACTTCTTGTTTTAGGGAACTCACAAAATTGCCATCTACTGTTAAGTTGTACAGTTTAAAGGCACAAAATGGTTGGTCCAACAATAGTTTTAATGATCTCCTTAAATTAGTGAAGAAGCTGCTACCAGTAGGAAATACGTTACCAGAAAGCACATATTGAGCTAAGAAGATGATCAACTCATTGGGAATGACCTACGGATCCGTACATGGGTGCCCAAATGATTGTGTTCTCTATTGAAAAGAGTATAAAGATAGACAAAATTGCCCAATTTGTCATACATCTAGATGGAGGTCGGATTACTTGGCAAAAATAAAAAAGTGTTAAAGTTCCATTAAAGGTTTTGAGATATTTTCCCTTGACACCAAGATTGCAGAGACTATACAGGTTAGATTTCAAGGTTAGTTATAGTTTCCCTGCCATCGTATTTGCCATTGGGTATTACAATCAATAACTAATAGTTTTTTACTTTGTTGTGTTGTGTTCCATGGATAGCGGAGCAAATGATTTGGCATTCTCGACCGAAACAATATAGTGGTGCATCCATCCAATTCATCAAGTTGGATGGTAATAAACACCAAGTGGCCAGGTTTTTCCGAGGGCTTCTATATGATAAACTTAAAAATAAATAAACTCTAGGTCTCCAATCTAATGGTTTTGATCATGTGTCAGTTTAACTTAATGAGATGGCCTTCAAATTTCAGTACTCTTAGCAATCTGCATATAATATAAGTGGGGTCCAACAATCTTTTATGTGCTGCCATGCCTGTGATAATGTTAAAAGTTCACAACGTATGGTAAACAACATAGAAATGTATGTTTGGGTAAAAAGGTAATTTGAAGCATTTAGATTTCATCTTGCTACCTTTGAAATTGTACAACCGAAGTTGTTTACCAATTGAGGGATTCTTCATACAACCGAAGTTGTTTACCAATTGAGGGATTTCCACCTGCTGGTCGTACAACTGAAGTTGATTTTTGGTTAACATTTAAAAGAGAACCTTTAAAATCTCTAATTTAATAAGTCTGATTGCATGGATAGGTGCATTATTAGTATGCACTATTTGAATCTTGTCAAATTATATATTGAAGTAGTGGTTTATAAATTGCTTATTTGGCTTCTTTTAATAAGTTTTCTTGATTCCCTTTTAAATTAAAGCATTTGTGAATATGGGTGCATCCAAACTGGGTTAAATGATTGATGATTCTACTTTGGGCCCAGATCCAAACCGTAAAATTGTGTGCTGACTGATTTGTTCAGAATGGTGCTTTTTGGCTCAAAATGTTGAATTTGAATCAAGCCTTGGGCACTGGAAACGTGATATTAGTTTCATGCTTTTTGCATTTTTAGAACTTGGACCATGAGTTATTAAAGGTCAATACTTATTTCAGCTTGTGCATTGCAAGTAAACAGTTAAGTTGATCCAGCAAAGAGGCTGGCTTTGAATGAAACATATTTTCCAATCCGGGCATCATTTGAGACACATGTGCTCTAATGGCGGGGGAAAGCAATGCAAGATCATTGAATGCAGGTTAGAAAAGGCTACTTCTTCATTTAAATAGTTTCATGCTTTAATTTGAATAGTGTTTGTTTTATATAACGATTAATTTTTCTATTTGTTAGAAACGTCCTCCTTGTCAAAACAAAAGCCAGGAATCACCTTAAATGCATTTGGGCTATCTGTGGGCAAGCATTCAACCCAGCTGGCCTCAAGGTGTAGTGAGATTGTTGGCACCGTTGTTCCTATTTCCATTAAGGACTGGCGTTTGGTGCCTAAGAACGTAAAAGATGAACTATGGAAACTCGTCCAGGTATGAAATCTTAGCATATCTCCAGTAGAAAGGGATTCAATATTTATCTTATCAAATACTTAGTTTGTGATCGTAAAAGGAAATCTTTTTTTTTTTTTTTCAGGAGGACTATGTTGTTCCTCATTCTTATAAAGCTGAATGCCTTAAGGGCATGTGCAATATGATGAGAAAGTACAAGACAAAACTGAGATCGAAATACCTTGATGCTCATGCAACTCCTGAAAAGAAATTGAATAATCATCCTCCAGGAGTTAGACCTGAAGATTGGGAGGCTTTTATGAAAGATGTTTTGAGTCCCAAAACAATAGAACCGAAAAAAATACAGAGGTGAGGAAAAAACTACATTTACCAAATGAGTGGCAGATATGGCCACGCGACATTGGAGGAGAAAATGGTGAGTATTGGCATACATAAATAAAATGTCATATTGCTTTGTCACTTAAAAACTAACAATTTGAAATTCGTGCAAACATAGAAATGCTAAAAGGAGGGTGACCCCCTGCCAACTAGGGCTGAAGTGTGGATAGAAGCCCATTCAAGCAAAGACGATCCTGTACCTAGTAGCTCGTCCTCTCATATGGTTAGTTCTATGTCTTATACTTCAGTTAATATAGTAGAAAAACAACTTAAAACTTTACTTAACTGATGATTGCAAGTAATCTACAGGAAAGAGTAAAGAACTGTTGTCCAACCAAGATGAAGTAGATTCCCACGACATCCTTAATGATCCATTGACTCAGGTATTTGGTGTTGATACCAAGGGTCGTGTTCAAGGTGTTGGGATTGTCGTATCAAGAGGTCAAGTCATAGGGTCCATTCCAGCAGTTGAAAAACTAGCTCTCAAGGAAAAGAAAATTATGGAGCAATCGTCCTCAATTAAAATTCTGGAGTCCTAAGTAAGCCACATACTTGAAGAACAAAAAAATCATGTCCCAAGAAATGGGTGGTATAAAACAAATGATTGAGGTAAAGTCGAAATTATTCGATTCTTTTTAAAAGTCTTTAATAATATTAGATTTTTTATACTTGTATTGAAAGAATAACAATTGCTTTAAAACATTATTACATATATGCATGCATTCGGGATCCCAATCGAGCGCTTTGTTCCCACCGAAGATGACAGAGTTGGTTGCAGTTTCCAACACAACAGCAGGTGATAAACCTTCAAACGAGACAAAGCGGCCGTGCAAATTGATGACTTGGAGTCAAGAGGTTGTCGCTATTGGAAGGGCTCATATCGGGAATGGGACTCAACGTATTCATTATAAAACTCTTCTGGAACATGCATACAAGGTTACGGTTGATGTCATTAACAAAGGGGAGGTTGCACTGCCCTATCCAGACGGTTATCATTCAAGTTTGGGCGAAGTTGGAAATGGATCCTTAGTAGCATGGTCTAAGGCGTTTGTCCTATTCACTGACTAGACTTAGGGGAAGGGCATTTAAGAAAATTTTGATCATCTATAGTATGGGTTGTGTTATTTGTGCTTTTTGTTCTATTGCTCCATTTGGGCTAAAACCTCTATTAAACTTTGTTTAGTTTTTTGAGCTGTGTTGTTTGGTAAACTTATGTATCCATACAGTTTTTTGTTCTACTGCTGTTTGGTAAACTTTGTTCTCTTGCTTTCTCTCATTTCTGTGATCTAGAATTTCTTTTTCTTTCTTTATATTATTTTCAGATGTATGTTTTTTCTTTCCTTTGTCCCCTCTTCTTTGGCTGTCGGATACATTTTATGACTGGCTAGTCCCTGAGCACATTCCTGCAGTGGCTGGAAATATGGGTGCTGTCGAGCTTGAAATGGCTGCCTAAAGGGATAGAGAATGCCCAAGGAGTGTTGTCTGATGTTTTCAGGTTCTGAGTTTTGCTGATAATACTTGTTACTGTCATCTAAGCTCAAGGACATGGATTCTCTTATAATACATGTTACTATCTTTGTTAAAAGGCAAAAAGTCACAACAGCAAATTCCTTTTCTAGGTGCTACAGGTTTGCTGAAATGCGGTTACAGGAAAGTAGAATTTTTAACAATGAAATATGCTTTTGTTGTGCAGGAAACTAGTGTTTAAGGGTTGAGCAGCAGAGTTACAACTATTTCCAACTCATCTTATCTGCCTTGAAATCGGTAAGTTTTCATGGATCTACTAATTTCTCTGTTTCCAGCTTAAGAATCAGTTTTCTGATGTTAGATTTGTATGTCTGCATGTAAGGAACTAGCTCTAAATCAGTTTCTTGGAGAGAAGCGGCTTGCTCAAGACACTGACAATTTGAAGAATAAGCGCCAAAGACAGTTGTGGAGACATCAGCTTCCAATGCTTATGCTCATTTTGGTTGTAAACCTTTACACAGACAGGACAAGGAGTATGCAGGTTATATGAGAGGGCTACTTGTGTCATTTGTTGGCCTTTTGAAACTTGGTGACTCTAAAGCTTCTACTTTGAGTCAGGAAACTACCCTAGTGGTTCTTAGTGTGCTTTGTATTGTCTTCTGCAACTATCCACGGACCACTTTAGCTGATAGGTGGAAGGCCAATACAGGTATGTTAAGACTTGTCGACCCAATTACTTAGGCGATGTGGGATGTGGGACTTCCCAACACTTGTATTTGTAAAATGTGGGTCTATAGTGGCTGAAATAGTATCTTGATTGACCATGTTATATCTCTATCTTATCTTTGTGATATTGCACCATCAAAGATTCAAGACTTAACTCCATGCAGGTTCTCTTCCTGTGATAATATGGCTTTTCAAAGATGATGATGATGGTCGCATGAATGGTGCAGAGACCTTAGGTTGTGAGTTGCCTAGGCGCACGAATCTTTTAAATATAGTGCTAAAATTTCCATGGACTCATTCCCTTCTAGTGACTTAAGTTCATTCTCTTTGGAGAACAAGGTGTCTCTCTGTTCAAGTTGCCTCCAACGTTGGGACTAAACTAAAAACTGAAAATCTTCTCAAACTTTTGGATTTGGCTCTCTATGATGAAGCTGAAGAGGTCAGAGCTGAAGCTATTATTTATATGCCTGTGATTGTCTTATGTTGTGGTCGTGGTCTACTGGCTCATATGTTTAAAAGACTAGAGTAAGTAGATTATGGTTTTTCAAATATCTTGATTCTTCAATGTACATGCGGTTATTGTTTGTAAATCTCAATTAAGGATTTTACATTACTTGGATAGAGTCTGGATTTCTTTCAGTTGTGGTTTTGTTTTGTTCTATGGCTTTACGCTCTTAACAGTTTCTCACATTCCATTTCACAGGTAAATGCTGAAAAGGATGACTAGGAGGATACTTTATACTTGTTCATGTTGCTTGCATACTTGAAGGCAGAATTTTTGTGAGTGTGTGTTTTTTTTATTTGCACGTGCTATTTTCTGTCCTGAATGTAAAACTGCTTTTCAACGTGTACACAAGCATCTAGCTCCCATGCATTTAGAGTACTGATTTTCAAAAATTTTTGTTTCTTGATGTTAAAGCGGTGGTGAGAAGTAGAGACAGAACTGAAGATTTTAGGGACGCTGTAAAGTCTGTTGCACGCTCCCTTGGATACAATGAGGTTATTGAATACGTCTGGTTTGACTTCATATCAGTGCCATTATTGATTTGGTTTTACATGCAATGATTTACTTTGTATTTCCAGCAGAAAACTGCTCCAAACTAATTATCCATGGCAGTGGGGATGGATTTGCTATCATATATGAGGAAGTTGATATTTAAATTGCATCAGGGGTCCGACCCAAGTACATCCATGCAGGGGCGGTCGCAAACATTGGACCTCGGTCCACTTCTAGAACCATAATTAAGGACCATGAAGCTTATGCATGGTTTTTTCCGCATGCACTCGGATGCTACTGAATCTGAACAACCCATGCAAAAAGGTATCTGTATGGAGGACAATAGGAAAATGTTGAACTCATTTGAGACTTCGAAATCCCTGCAATCGCTGTAATGCTTTTCTTTTCTTTTTTTTTTTAACTTTAGTTTTTCTAAAATTATATTGCTTACCTAATTTTTTAGGGAAGTAGACGAAAGGCTCCAAGCGCTGCTGACCACAAAGAGAGTTCTGTGGCACATGCACTACTAATTACTATTTATAGGTAAGATCTAAGTTTGCCTTCTTTTGTTTCAGATTCTTTGAAAATCATTTGCTTTAGTTAGATGAATTTGGCTTTATTATATTTCATTCATTCTTTATTGTCTTTGAGAATACTAGTGGACTAACATTATATTTGTGGGCAAAATTAAACATTTACATTCACTCATGGGACAGCTATTATACTGCAGGGGCAGTAAGCTGATTACCTGACTGCTTTGAGTCATGTTGCAGGGTGCTAATTTGTCTCTAAGACAATGATATCATTATGTTCCATGTTTCATTGATTTCTCAACTATATTTCCTGAAGTTTTCTTCCTGCTGTGTGAATGACTTTTCCGGCCCTCATTTCATTACTTCCATATTGATTTGTTTTCTCCAAGTCAAAGATTTGAACTCACTGATTATTCACATATATTTAATGGTTTAGAGTTGAGCTCACTGATTGTTCCTTTATGGGAGCTCCACGCAACAGGGTTGATGATGCATTATTCTGATGGGAGAGCTCTTGTGGCAAATCAAGCAACTCAGTCAAATGTCTTGCATGCTCACAAGAGATGCATTGAAAGGTATATTTTTATATGAAACTCTAAGCGGTCTCTTCTGTAAATATATGCACTAAAAATCTATATGAATTAACAACTAGTCCATCCTATAATAGTGTCCTTCCCTTTTTATCTTACGGCTCATTACTTTGCAAGGAAATGTATTTGTCTATAGTTTATTGTTCTAGCTATCCTACATCTCTAGACAAAACTTGATTCTCACCACTCACCAGTGTCTCATTATTTTATGAATATGTTGGTATATTTCAGGATAATTTCCTAATTTTCTATCCATAGCACTCTTCCCTCAAATTGCCAAAGGGAAGGTCCAAGTCTGGATAAAAGAAACGAGCAAACCATTCTTCAGAAACGAGCAAACCATGGATTTGTGAATGATTTAGATGCCAAACCAGGAGCTGATAATGACAATGGCAACTCTTCCATGAGCAGCCTGAACCACCGATCTCCTTCAATCGCTCTCTTCTCCTTTACAGCCAGATTCTCCCACCCTAAAATTGTGGATAATCATAACCCGCAGTTCATGGCTACTTCATTATCCCCACAGAAAACAGTGTCTTGTAGTACCGCCGCCAGAGACTGGAGGTACCTTACTGAGCAATTAAGCTCATCAACTTTGTCCTTTCCCTTATCTGAGATTTTGGTGAGCAACTCCAGAAGGCACTGCAAAGCAACAAGCTTGATTGGAGGAGACCCAAAATGGATCAGCCTGCATAGGTCATGGCCGCGCATGCACATATCACTGAAAGTGGTCAATTGCCATTTGATGATGAGTTAAGGAAATCTTGCCACTCCATTGTTCCTTCTGAAAGAGCATGCATGCTAAGTGATGGAACATGTTGCTGTTAGAACAGTAGTTGAGAAAGTACGACTGTTTTTGGGTGGATGATGGCTGACTTTCTTATGGAGAAAGAGTAAAACCAGAGCAGAAAAAGAAATGTAAATATAATGTTACAATTATTTGATTACTTACCTGTTATTTGAAGAAACTTCATAACCTTTTTTACTAATACATGTCAACTATGGCATTAGCCTTTTTATTTTTCTCTTATTGGATCATGTGTATTGTTTCTGAAGGATTATTGGTGTGCTATGCAGGTATTTTGGAGCAACTTTTGGAGCATGAGATTACATGCAACTTTCACCACACTTTGGGATTTGGACTTGATTTTGCTATGTTCTTTTTTGTATTTTTTTTACAGGGTTGGGTTTATTTTATACCAACTAAGTGTGTTGGGTTAATGTTGCAATGAACAATTCAATTTATTTTCTGCACTTTCGTGGATCCCCAGTTTTTGTTGATTTGCTAGAATATCACCTATTTATTGGCATGGTACTTAATCTGTTGGTTTGTCTTTCTGGATGCTCTTGCATTAACTAGATTTTCTAGTAATTCTAAATCTGTTGGTTTTATCAAGCAAAGAAAAAAAAAGTTTGTTGGTTTTAATTGCTCGGTGTTATTACATTAAATAATTTTTCAAGTTATTGAAATAATGATCTTGAAGTAGTTCGTGAAAATATTGCTTCAAGAAAACAAAAGTTAATCAAAAATGATTTCTACAAGACTTCTCACTCTAATTAAATAACTCACACTTTTCGGAACAGATAGAAATCATTCTTATTTTTGTAACTCGCACTTTTCGGAGCGGATAGAAATCGTTTTTTTGGAGCGGTTATAAACTGTTCCTCCTTCATGTTTTCAGGAAGGGTTAAAATCCGTTCTTGAAAATTTGCGACACCCTAAACAGGAAATGATATTAACCATTATAGATTGGATTTGGAACGGTTTGCAGTTTTGGTGTTGTGGTGTTTAGAGAATTTCAAATGCACATAAGAAATTTCCAAATGCTCGTGACCAATTGGGCCCTAAGATAAGGCACACTCACTAAAAATTCGAAGTGCTAAAAATGAATGACTTCCCATTTGATATATTCTTTTGAGGGTGTGGAAAAATAGATTAGTGCCCTTTGTCTCGAATCCGTCCATGTCCTTATGGAGGGTTGAGATGGAAGTTTCCATATCTCGTATCTTTTTGGAGACAAGTAAATACACATCTGACTACAATTTTTCATGTTCTATCATTTGAAAAAAAAATTCATCAAAGACGCTGCATGAAAGCTATGACATCATGAGACCGTCCCATGTTATCATGGGATTTATTAGTTTCTGTAACACATACTATTCCCGTGATATTATGGAATCTGAGACAAAAAAAGAAAAAAAGTTTTAAAATAATGTTGACTAGAGTCAAGTGACTCTAGTAACTTTATCTAAACTTTAGTGATGAAATTAGAAAAAAAATGAATTTAAAGAGGACTAATATGTCAAAACCCAAAAATATTTTATTGAGTTTGAGAAGAGTCACAGCTACAAAGATATATTCTCATCATTAAGGCACCTTAAACTCTCTTATATGCCTAATTTGGAGAGATGGTCATCTCAACAATAGGACCAAAGACAAATAGATGAGCAAGTGATTTTTCGTCACCTTTGTAGTCTTCTCATTTATAAGTGCCCAAATTTGGCTATCTTATGAGGTCTTTGCCAGAGTGGGTGGGAGGGCTCACATTGCTTAGATATTTAAAGATTTTAGAATGCTCAGGAATGATGAGTTTGCCTTTTTTAGAATTTCATTTCAAATGCATCTTTTCCATTTTCTCTCCTTTTGATCCTTAAGGCTTGTTTCTTTAGGGCACGTTTGTGTAGCCCATTTCCGCGGAAAAGGTTGTAGTTTTCTGCGGAAAACTTCTTTTTCATGTGTTTGGTGCGACAGTTTTCCGCGGAAATGCTTTTTCGCCACGTCAGCTTTTTCCTTCCTAGCCATGGAAATGGACTTCATATGGGGGGGTATGGGAAGTCCATTTCCACGGAAAACCGACCCCCCAATTTCCTCTCTCTCACCCTCACTCCACCCAACCACCCTCTTTCTTCCTCTTCCCCTCCCAACCCCACCCACCCCACACACATACCAACCCACCCACCCAATAGTTTTCACTAAAAAATGGTTTTCACTAAAGAAATCCATAGCTGCACCAAACAACATTAGCACTAATTCATCGAGGAAAACCTTTTTACACCAAACATAAAATTTTGACTGCCGTGGAAAAACTTTTCCAAAGAATTTGAAACCCATGGATTTTGCTGATGTGGCAATTTCCAATTTCCACGGAAATTACATATACACAAACGTGCCCTTACTAGAATTCTTACTAGAATTCTAGTGGTTGGGGTTTTTGAGACATGATGTGACATTATGTCCCCTTGCATTTTCAAATCCCTTATTTCTTTATAAGAATTTATGATTCTAGCACATGATAAGTCCCAATTAGCCTTTAGGAACTCCTGGAATTCCACATTCTTTGCATTTTGGTGGAATTTCAAAATGCTCATGCCCTTGGGAGGATTTTGGAATAACACCTTGTCTAGGAACTTTCCTCAGATAAATTTTTTTGGAATTCTAGTAAATGAACGGGCCTTAGTGTTTGTTTGCTTTTTGAACCATTTATTAATACATTCAAGGTCAGTCAGGCATGAGCTATTTGGCATACGTCACCTATGGGGGGGGTCAAATGAAGACAATGAGTGGCTAGTGAGTAATGGCACAACCTGCATTAGAGGCATACTCCTCATTACTCAATGTCTCTTGTCATTTTGATTGTGGACCACAACAACTTGTCATGCTTACTACAACTTATTTGTATATATCATGCAGATAGTCATTCTATATTGAGTTCACTACTGTACGAAATAATCCCTCCTTGGGCTTTCGTTGCTTGCATCTGAGGAATTTTAGCTGGAGTGGCCCAATGGTCGTGGATCGAAATGGGTAACTATGTGCCCGTAGTTTTTATACTCCAATTCTTGGCAGAGTTGAGAAAGTCACTCATCTAGCAGCCAAGTTGTTGGCCAGCCAGGGTCATATAACTTGCCTGACTCGAGGGACTTCCAGGACCAACTTAGCCAAGCCTTACAAATTACAATTGTGGTCCGGTTACCCAATTATTTTGTATTCCTTTACACTAGTTGAGATATTTTTAATTTAATTAAGTGTCTTTTGAGATTATTGATTAGAATTTGTTTAGCTGTTGAGTTTGTCACTCTTTATACAATTATGCATACATATGTTGAATTGGCTCCTCCCCTAAGCCTGTCTCAAACCAGATCATCCTTTGAAAATGAACTGAGAATAATTGTTATCATAAAAATCATCCTTTGAAAATGAACTGAGAATAATTGTTATCATAAAAATCAAACACAGAAAAAATAATAATAATAATACAAATTAGAGTTTCAAAAACCTTTTTTTTTATACTGAGGATCTAGCAGATTGGAATGTATTTTGTATTTCATGAGAGGAAAGAAAATCCAATGTGATGCAAAGGACAAGCAGTTTAATGCATCTATTAGACTTTTTGATGATTGGAATAGAATCAAATATAAATAAAATAAACAACCATTGGTATGGTGCAATTATCCTTTGGGCCTCACTTTGTTCTTTTGGCCTTTCAAGTGTGTTTTTGATCATTTGGCCATTTATTGCAATGCAATGGACGATCATTCCCCCCTCTCCATTAAATTGAGTCTTTTACATTTTCATTTTTCCTACCATTCTTTTCCTTATAGGCGAGCTTTGGCATTTAAGATTTCATAAAGAATTGAACGTAATTTGAGATTCACCCTAGAAACACTGGCCAATAGCACTAATCTGATTTGTCAAAGACTGAGCAGAGTAACTTCGGTGGCTTCACAGAGTTCAAAGCATCCCACTTTACATACATCTATAGCTTTTTAAGTAAAAGATTGTTGAACTCTCCATTCCTTGATTGGCCTCTAGCTGGCAAGCTATAAGTTAAGAGTTTTTTATGAAATGTAGGAGCACTTCTGTTTCTTCTATTTGCAGGTGTGGATTGTTGGAGTTTGATAAATAATTATAGGAATATAGCAACTCCATCATGGTATTGGGTCAGTGCTGATGAGGTGCCAAATGAAGAGAGGATTTGAGGAGTCATTCTAAGGTAGCATATTATCTAGTATCTTAGAGCAACGAGGAGGATGAAGGTATGGATACTAGAGAAAAACTTTGAAATGGTCAGTCATTCTCTTTTTAAAAAAGATTGAATGTTCGAAGCGTGGAAAGAATTGCAATATTAATTGGGTAATTTTGCTAGTCCTGGGGTTGCTAATGGGTGGTTTGTAACCTTTTTCCCTTCTGTCTTTGAACAATTGGTTTTGATCAGGTGGCCACTAATTGCAATGAAATGGATGATTATCTCCCCCTCTCTCTAAATGAATCTATTTTACCATCATTTTGCTTACCATCTTTTTCCTTGTAGGTGAATTGTGGGCCGTGCATTTGAAGTTTGTTGTGATATCGCAAAATTTGTAGTGATATCGCAAATGAAAAATTGACTTTTTGCCTGTATAGGGTATAAACGGTACAGAGAATGTGTAGGTAAAATTACACTGTTTGTCCGGTGTGCATTTGGGTGGGTTTAGCGGGCGCCACCTAGGGGAATAGTCCTTTTTGGGTAAAAGACCTTATAGATAGCCACATCATAAAAAATAAATAAATAAATAAAATCTACCTCATTTTGTATGGCCTCTGACATTTTGGTATGCGCATAGTCGATATCGACCCTCACCTATTTAGTTGAGGATCGATATCAACCCACGAAAAAGTAGTTAAAAAAAAGGATTTTTTGGCAGGATGACTTGTTTGGTGTGTGGTCCCCTAAAGTGACTTTTTTGGTATACTGGTCACCTAAAGTGTTTTTTCTAGTAAAATCCCCAAAAATCTAAGATAAAATCAGTTTTTTTTTGTTTTTTTTTTATTTTATTTCAGTCCATCAATTATGTCACTCATGGAATAATTGCAACTCTTTACATGTGGTATATCATTTGCCACCTTTTATGCATGCATCTCTCCTGGAGGCCGGAAGCATCACAACATGAAGACAAGATGGACGGGGAGTAAGTGTATTAGGGGTGGCTGATCCAAGCCCTTGATTTTAGTCGCTCAAACTTTGACGATTATTTGTAGCCAAACTTGTTGTGATAAAATCTTATAGTGACTTCTACAAAGAGATATGATTGACATAAGTAGGCTAATATGTATACATGAAAAAAAGATACTAGTAAACATTGATAATAGGAGAACTGTCCAATGATTATTGTTATTTTGTTATATAAACTACAATAAATTACTCATATGACGTAGATCATGGCTTGGTGGGTAAAGTACTCGCTCAATTTAAAAACTCAGAATGCTTGAGCTATGGCACACCCATGTTTTGTGTTTCCAAACACCAAGCTAGCGTCTTTCCCGGTAAAAGCAGCAAAGATTTCTTTGTAAATGATCCTCTTTTTTTTTCCCCCTTTTAAGGCCTGTTTGTTTGCATTAGAATACACAGAAAGTGAATATTCAAGGTCATATGAGTTCTACCAAATGGTTTTTCAAGAAGTGAAATGTGAATGATATGAGGTGAGGGGCGAACGATATAAGGTAGCAATATAGATAGGACCTTGCCTTTCTTGTGACTTGAATTACCTATGATGACTGTGTATTGATTTCCCATCATATGTCGATTCACTTCCAATCAAAGGAGAGGTTCTTTGATGGTCATTTTTGTATATTCACCTTAGGTCTACATTTTTAACTACTTATGGCATGAACACCTGTACGTATTCATGTATTCCGTGCAAACAAACAGGCCTTTATGAGTGGGACACTATTGAAACTCATGTATTTATACAAAAATTACAACCAATAATCAAAAGATAATTCATGATCCAATTAAGATCAATCTAAATTTAATAAAAAGCAAATATAACAAATCAATAAATATTGTCCTCGAATTCTTTCTAAAAGGGTATGATTGTGATCTTAATAGCCGGTACATCAGCCAATACACATGCAATACATGTATCATGCCAATTCCATGATTATTTTTTTGCCAAATCCATGATTTAGAGAGACAAAGTTTTGATATTATTGTGGCTGATTCAGATTGTTTAACGTTTGGTCCTTAGCACTTCCCTGCAATTGGCATAGCTTGGGTGGCTTGACAGAGTCACAAGAATTCCACTTTGTCTACATGCATACATTTACAGTATACATATAAGCTTACCTAACTCTTCAGCCCTTGGCTTAGTTTATAGTTGGCAAGCTACATGTTTGAATTTTTTTCCAAATTTAGGAGCACTAATGATTTTTCTCTTTGCAGGTGTGAATAGTTGGAGTCAGATAAAGAATAGTAGGGATCTTTGCAACTTCTTATTGGTATGGGAAATTCATGGAGTCCAAAAAAAAATTTTCCTTATGATGTTGTTTGAACTTATGGTTGTGTTTTCTAAGTGGCTTTATTTGGCTTTGGTTTTAACTATGAATTTCTTGGTGTAGTTGTACTATGTGGATCTTGCTTGTTATCTTTGGTCTGTTCTTATTTACTAGTTTGAAACTTAAATGATTCTCTATTTTTACCTTCTGTATGTGAGCAAATTATATTGACCATGGATGTAATCCTAATGACTTGATTATCTTCAAGTGGGGCCCATCATTTAGTCATGGAGAGTTCTGATGAGATGAAATATTTGTGGAAAATTCATATCCTCAGAAATATTTCCATAGGCAACTCGTATTGATGTTTTGGTATTATGATGATCAGATAATGGTCATTGGTCTGTAATTGAGACTTCCAAAACCAAAGAAAGGCTCTTCTTTTGTATAAAGGGTTTTCCCTGCACTGCTTTGAGGGAAGTTAATAAATTCTCACTTATCTTACAAAAAACAAAAAGCCCCTATCTTTACATTTCTGAGTGGTAGCATGTATATACATTTCTGTATGTAATCATGTGGAATACATGTGCAGACAACCCAACAGAGAAGACATGGTTTCATCAACTTAACCTCATTAGTCCAAAATTTAGACACCTGATGGACCATGCACAGAATCCTTTTGAGAAGAAAAATTAAAATGGGATAAAGAAATTGAAAAGAGGCAGGGCGTTCTTTCTCTTGACTTGTTTATTTCCCTTTCCTCTGTATTTAAATAAACTTCAGTGTGCAGAGTTATTTTACATAGAGAATCTTGTATGTCTTTCAGTATTTTTATTCATAGATAGAATCTACTGAATCATATCAAAAACATCCTAGACCAGCTCTATGATAGTTTTCACAGATCTTGATGGCCTTCAATGCACAGCACACTCCAGCTCATAATTATTAATATCTTATCTTGATAATACACGTTGGATGTGTGCTATGTGCGCGTGTTGATGTGTATTGTGTTGGCTGGTCAACCTCATTTATCTACTTGTGAGACCTGTGGACCATCCTTACAATGGATAAACCATTGATGCTGACATGTGGGCCCCAGCTTGATTCGTGATATTGTAAAAAATTGGATTGCAAAGAATTTTAAAGTTGGATCTTGTTTCAAGCATTTTTCATCTAGAATTCTTGATAATTGGGTATGCATTAAATCAATTGTCTGGATTAACGAAACATGAGTTTCACATATGTACAGACAGAGATTTGGTGTGTAGTAATTTGATTGGATGCATTTACATTTTTGCAAAGCTTGATTTTTCAGTCTCACATGCTCCTATCCTTCAAAGCTTGGATCAACAAAACATGAGTTTCACATATGTATAGACAGAGATTTGGTGTGTGTAGTAATTTGATTGGATGCATTTACATTTTTGCAGAGCTTGATTTTTCAGTCTCACATGCTCCTATCCTTCAAAGCTTGAAAATCTCCATGCATGGTCTTTAACTTTCAAATTTTGAAAATTCGAAATTTCCTAATGCATGGATTTGACTTTGAGAGCATGTTTGTGTAACACTTTTCAGCGGAAAAGTGCACGTTTTTCTACGGAAAATTCATTTTTCCGACGTTTGGTGCGAAACCATTCCACGGAAATGCTTTCCTGTCTCGTCAGTATTTTCCTTGATAATTGTGAAAATGGGTTTCCCAAGGGGAGTATGGGAAATAGATTTCCTCGGAAAACTTCTCATTATTTTCCTCATTGTTGTCCATTTCAACCCAAAAACTCTTTCATTTTTTATTTCTTTATATAAATTATTATTTAATGTTAAATAAATAATATATATGTTATGTTATTTTTCTTCAAAAAATTATATCACCAAATAAAAAATTTTGATTTTTCTATAAGGAATCCACAGCCACACCAAATAACATCTGCACCAATTCAATGAGGAAATTCTTTTTGTATCAAACATGAATTTTTAAATTCTACGGAAATCCTTTTCCGATGTTTTCATTTCTATGGAATTTGCTGACGTAGCAATTTTCTCTTTCTGCAGAAAGGGTGTGTACACAAATGTGCCCTGAAACTTGATTTTTTATGCATGATTTGAATCTTAAAATTTGGATGCATAATCTTGTTTTCGGTCATGCATGCCTATGGTTATGTATGTTTTAGGCATATTAGGTTCATCTTTTTAAAAACACTTTAAGGGCACGTTTGTGTACACACCCTTTCCGCGGAAAGAGAAAATTGCCACGTCAGCAAATTCCATAGAAATGAAAACCTCGGAAAAGGATTTCCGTAGAATTTAGAAATTCATGTTTGGTGTAAAAAGAGTTTCCTCATTGAATTGGTGCAGATGTTGTTTGGTGCGACTGTGGATTCCTTATAGAAAATCAGAATTTCTTATTTTGTGATATAATTTTTTGAAGAAAAATAATATAATATGTATATTATTTATTTAACATTAAATAATAATTTATATAAAGAAATAAAAAATGAAAAAGTTATAGGGTTTTTGGGTTGAAATAGACAAGAGTGAGGAAAAGAGTGAGAAGTTTTCCGAGGAAAACCATTTCCCATACCCCCCATGGGAAACCCATTTCCACAATTATCAAGGAAAATGCTGACGAGGCAGGAAAGCATTTCCGCGGAATTGTTCCGCACCAAACGCCGGAAAAATGGATTTTCCGAGGAAAATCGTCAACTTTTCCGCGGAAAAGTGTTACACAAACATGCCCTAAATCAATTTGAACATAAATCTAAGCATGGCTCCATGGCCAAGAATTCCCACAAAGAAAAGCACCTTGAAAAACAAAATTCTGGGAATTCTGTCTAATCAAGATAGTGTCCTCGATTGACTGAGGACATGGCTATGGTCAGCCGAGAACTAGCTCAACCGTTGAAACCGTGGTAGACCGAGCTTCATCCACGGTCGACCGAAAACTAGCCATTAGTAAAAAAATTATATAAATTCCAGCTCATTCCAAAGGCCAAAGGGTGAAACTTTTGAGATGTTTTGAGGGCTAAAGAAGGAGAATAAGATGCAAAATGCTAGAGAATGGAAGGAATGCTAAATAATAGATCTCAACCTTAGAATCATGTCAAGTAGTAGTGCCCTTTTCCTTTATAATGTTCAAGCTCGTACTAAATCTTTGATTTCATTTTATAGCATCATTTTTATGTGTATTTGAACCTTCCTTGTTGATTTTCTTAACATGAAAATTACTTTCAAACTAATATGTATTTTGGATTCAATCAACACATGTCATGTTTCACAAGTCATGTTCAAACTTGCTAGTTTTTTATTTTCATCTTTCAAACGTCAAGTTTGTTCTTGTCTAAACATGTGATTACACTTCCTACATCTATCATATTATCTTGTTTCATCGCCTTAGAAAGTCATTTTGTTTGACTTACGTTTCATGAGCCATCATTTTAAAATTGATTAGAGGTATCATGCATGCACAAGAACATTGAACCATTGCATCATCATTTTCGATATGTTTGAGTTGAAACTTCACTTTCATATCAGCCTATCTTAGAGGCATTTTTTTGTACTCAAATTGTACCTCTTCAAGTGTATTATAGACACGTCATTGAGAGAAAACCCTATTGGTTCATATGTTATTGCTTAGCCTATAGAAAAATATAGTATAAAAGGTTATTGCCTAACCTATTAAAAAATATATTGTAAGGTACTTATTGCTTAACCTACTGAAAATCATATTGTAAAAGTTATTACTTAAATTATTGAAAATCATATTGTAAATGTTATTACTAAGCCTTGAAAATCGTACTTTGATAGTGGAATGCTGGCGGGGTGTAGGAGTACAAGCTGAAAGTAGATAAATGCATTTTGGCCGAACCACTATGCATAGTTTTAGTGACCTAGAGGAGAGACTATGAACCCATCTGAATACACCACTATACATAGTTTGGTTGTGTTGAATACTTATTTATTTGGTTAAAATTCTCAACACCTCATAGGGTTTGTTTTTTTAAGGTAAAATCACCTGTAACTTGTAAGACATAGCTTATTAAGATCGTGCCACGCCAACATTAAGTTATCTTGGAATATAGTTAAGAACTATAGAATCAAAGAACCTAACAGGTTCCAAAATTGCTACATTGTAAATGTAATTTCCCATTTGTTGGGCCGGGTTGATAGTGCGGGAAGGAGCCAATGGATTTGATATCATTATGTAATGACCTGGGCCCACTATTCATATTATATTTCTGCTTTGACCAAAGTCTTATTGCTTTAAAACACACCACGTTGGGCTTAAGATCAGATCATACATATATGCCAAGGGTCAAGACTTCTTATTTCCAATATGAGACATATGCACCACTACAAACCTAGTCGTAAGAGTTTCTCCGCCGTCTCTCTCTAGGTGGATTCCTGCTAGACCCAGCGGCCTTTGACAGGGACGCTACAGGCGCATCAGTGCTGGTCAATGAACACCCCTACTTGCTAGGCCTAGTGGCCATGAGCGACTACCTAAACCTATCATCCCATGATGGTATGGTGAGCACTGGAGTCCTATCCACAAAGGGCTCCCTATATTCTCGTCAGGATATCCTTATTTTGCATGATGACCTTTCTATTGTTGCATTTAATGAAGCATTCCCTCGCTCAACCTGGTCAGGACCGACCCGAGTCGAAGTATTCAACATAGTGGCTATATACATTTTGTTTTATTCTGAGCAATAAAAATTATATAGCAGTCTACATCAACTTAAATTAGCTAGTGTCAACAACATGATTAGTCACATGGGTATGGGTGATGCAAATGTGATTTAGATATTGCAAGTATCAATTTGCTAATCTACTTTTTGGGTTTCATCATGATTATCATTAAATCATTATCTTAACTATGTTAGGACTGGCTATATGAATTTTATTCCTTCACTTCCACTCTGAGCCAAATTCCATAAAACCAATTCAAATGATATGAATGCTTTAGATCGTTTGGGAAACTTTATGTAACGGTCTGTTTAAATCAGTTTTACTTTTACACACACGAATGTCTAAATCAAATATATGACAATTTTGCTTGTATTACTTTTACCATATGAAATCTTGCTCATATTCATTCTACATGACAAGTTTATTATTTTTGTTTGTTCTTTAGTTTTTAGTTCTTTAGGTTTTTTTTTTTTTTTTTTCTAATTGAATCAGACATACCAAATACCCTATTTGTGAAAGGGTCTAATTGAAAAATATCTTAATGATGCTTCCTTGATATTTATACATAAGAAATGGAAAGTATGCCGATATATCCTCTTGCAAATATTATTGCAACTAGGACATTTGAAAAATTATTTTTTTGCCAATTATAATTAATATATCAAGCGAACAGGCTTCAATTGCACAAATCATAGAATTGGATCCAATTGCAGAAATGAAATGTTTCCACTAAGCATAGGACAGTAACTCTTATTCACATTCCTCTTCCCACTGCCCTTCTCTCTTTCGTTACTTGATCAATCTTATGGTTTGGATAAACTCATTGGAGAAAACATTGAAGACATCTCATACAAGAGGAAGGCGTTCATTTTTATTAGTTCATATTTTCAATAAGTGGGCCTTCTTGGCATTTCAATCCCCTCACTTAAAAGAGGAGGTCAATATATATATTAGAAGTCTCATTCACATCCAATAACAACAGGATCCGCTTATTGAAATTTTAAATTGCACAACATGTCTTCGGTTATCTATAGATTTTGCTTCAATTGGAGTTGGGTCCCCATTGGCCTATTCCTCACGCTCTGAGTAGATGTACAATAGGTTGAAATAAACATCAAGAGGCCCACAATTAGTATTTTGGTCTACCATATAACATAATGGGTTTGATTCAAAATCGTTTGAGCGTCTTACTCAAAAGGATCATAAGAAATGGGTCTTATCTGTTGAAAGCCTAAGTCCCTAAAAATGAATGTCCTCCCCTTGAATTATGCTATTAACCATATGATCAAGGATCAACTACTATTAGAGTAAAATTTAAGGACCTCAAATACATGGAGAGGGCGTTCATTTTTAGCAGCTTGGATTTTCAATTGGTGGGCCACATCAAAGCTCAAATCCTTCCACCCAAGGGAACACAGAGGATTCAGACTAAATGGGTTAGGGCCATGTGCCTAAATGGGCGGTGCCTGCCATCTGATCGACACCACCTTGTAATGTATATGTTTAAGTGAAAATGCAGAATGTGTCCGTCTCTAGACCGGATCATGCCTAAGAGATTTCGAGCAGTTTTCACGTTTGAATCTTTTGTGTGTCCTAGCTCCCAATTATCATGAGGGAGGGAGTGGACCTCTATGGTGGCCCCATCAATTGAAAATCCAGAACAGCTCCAAATGAATGTACTCCTTTCATGGAATTTCTGAATTAAGGTTGTACTCCTTTCATGCGATTTATGAATTAAAAGAAACTAGGAGGAGTGTAAAGTAAAAAGCGCACAACAAGACAAAATTCTACTTTTCTCCCGAACCTCTTTTGTTTGCACTTGAGTGATGTGAAAGAGGAGTGGAGTTGGCCCAACAGTAGGAAGTTCTACTTAGTGTGTTTTCCTTTTTTACTCCTCTTTCCTCTCTTCAAGAGTTCGTCCCACTCCCACTATATATATAATAAAGTGCTTTTTACTCAATCTTATTTATATAAAGGACATATTCAAGTGAGAATTATGAGAACTTTTCTATGGGGCCCAACTAGGAACCCATCGAAACCTAGTAACCAATAGGGAAGTCCATAATAGTCACTAATCCCAATGATTGGCATACATCTGAATGGACTGAACCGTTGGATCGAGGGTTGAATATTTTTTTTTAATATGAAGTCATTAAATTTGTGGGTCATGGATGAAAGGGTTAAGGGCATCGGTTTGGAATCAAACTTGATACTTGGAGTGATCTCGCATAAATCTTTCCATCCCCCCTGTTACCATCCACAAATGGGGCTCACAATTAGGCTTCATAAAAAAGTTCTCGTATAATATGTGAGAACTAGTTCTCACCTGAATATTATCCTTTATATAAAACCTTATATTATTTTTACTTTACACCAAATATCCAAATGCATGCAAAGTAACTTCTTTACTCATTTATTTTAACTCTTTCTTATTAACATTATTATGATGTGATGCTTACTACTCTTACACTCCTCCCTCCTTTAAACAAACAAGCCTGAGTACAATAAATTGGCATAAAGTACAGCAAAATTCCTACTAATTTATGTGTCACGTTGAAATTTATACTCCTCTCCTCATTTTCCATCCAAACACCCATTAAAAGCAAAACTTTATGTTACATTAGTGTCATTCACCTTTTATTTTTTTCGTCCAAACACCTTAAATAAAGCTTTATGTTACATCAATTAATACTAGCCCTCCTACTCTACTCTTGCCTCATAAAGGAAGTAATTTTAAAACCCTTATTTATAAGTTTCTACAATGGTTTTCTTCCCATCCTGAAATCTGACGTTAGCAAATTCAATGAATAGAAGCTAACACGACTTAAATTCAAGTGTCAGCTTTAAAAAGAAAAGAGAAGTTCATGACTTGAAGTAATTAAAACTAAAACACAAAGGAAACCATTATGCAGTAGCCATCCTACATTGGGTCCTGACGCGGCATGCATGAGGTGATGTGGGCAACGCCCTTACAATGATGATTGGGATTTTGATCCTACCGTTGCATTTAGACTTGACATTTATCTTAAAATAATTAAAATTTAAATATTTTCTACAGAGTTATTTATATAATAATAGTATTATATCGCACTGTCCTAAGATATCACACTGGACAATGCGTGCAATAATGCATGGCCGTGTGATATGGCACAAACAGCTCCGTGGAAAATAATTTAAATACGATCGCTTTAGAGAAAATGTCTAAGTGTAAGGGCAACTTGTAAGGATTATTATTTTATTAAAATATTATATTGGCAAATTCCTTTGGGACAAAAGTGGGACTCTTTTATCAATTATATTATCTGTGAACTGTGCAAGAAAAAAATACTACATGCACTCTTGCCATTAAACGTGGATCCGCATCAAGCGGCTTTGTTTTGATGACATCACATGCCAACATTGTTTTGCCTCGGGACCCGTGCATAAAGAGGTGAAGAATTGCTTTTACACGATGACATCAGATGGTAACACAAAAAGTGTCAAAAGCATTGTCTTGCCTCGGGATCCGTTAGCATGAAGTGAAGAATTACAACTTGGGCATTCGAGACAGAGCCTCCACGCGCTCGATCGCATCGTGGCAGGTGTGGATTTTTTGAGACTTTACTTTTTAATTTGAAATAGTTAATTTATTTCAGTCATACTTGTTCTATGAGAATTGAGGCACGAATTTAAATCTATATATTATTTTTTTTAAATTTAGAACACTACTCTTTCATCAAAAAATCTAAAAATCTATTGAGAGATTATTTTCCTCTTCAAAATTTTAAGTTACTGTGCTGAAGTTTAACTCTTTGAAAGTTCTTTCTGTTATTTTTCTGAAGTAGATTCATCTTAAAGAGGCATTCAAGATGATTGGTTCAAGTACTAAAAAAGTGTACGGCGAACAGTCGGAATTCAAATTACACAACTGTACTTCGAGAAATATCCCATGATGTCTTTTAAGTTTGTTTAAGGTTGACAATCCCATTAAGGTCACGCTGATCACAAGGCAATCATTCAAGCAATGACATTATGGTTGTCCATGCATCCCCTACAGGCTTTCAGATTGCCAGGAATTTACCACAAGTACCGAGTGGGGATACAAGCAATTTGTTGCGATAATAGATTCATTCTAACCTTCACACGATGGATGCTAGACCATTGTCCAAATGCTTGAAATAAGAACCCTCTTATGGCCCACAATGATTTTTTTTTTCTACTGTCTTTAGACCTCGCATTCATCCGTCCACCGTCAAAAGTTTGCCAAAATACCTGCAGATTTGTTTGTGAAAAATCATATAATATTGCACATATCACACTATTCGATATTATAGGACGTGTAATATTGTAAATATCGCATTATCACATTTGTTGTACGAACAGTTGTGCGAAAACTTGATAGCTAGCACTTTTGTAAAGCCTTACTGTGGGGTCCACTCATTCAAATTCAAAACACTGAAAATGAATGAATACTCGTTGTGGGGTCCCACATCACGAAGGGTTGGGATGGGAGCGTCTGCATCCCAATGCTCGCAAGAAAGAATTCTTTGACCATAGATCTTAATAAAAAAAATAGATCTCGCAGCAAGATTGAGACTTCAATTAATAACACCATTCATGCATTAATATAATACCTCAATCTTATAACCATATCAACAACTTTTATTTTAGTAAAATTTGGAGACACCTTGCAGCTGATCAAATATTCAAATTTTTGTTAAGGGGTCGTTTGTTACCAATCATTTACATAAATATTTGATTCACATGGATAAAGATGGTTCACATATGTAAGGATTACGTATTATTATGTTTCTTTATCCTCATTTCTGCATGTAATACATAAATGAGATATGTAAAAAAAGGTTATTTACACAAAAGAAAATTCGAACATAATATGTGTAAAAGTGATTCACACCGCTCTTATGAAAGTTCGCTTCTTAAATGGCAACACTTTATAGAATTTGAATGGTTTGAATCTTGAGAATGGGGCACATATAAGTATAAAATTAATATTTGTAGCAGTGCCTTCTCTACATTCTGTTCTGTGACTTGCAAATATCTTATTTATGGGCTGTGGGATTATTTATCAAGATTGGAACCCTTGATCCTCTTTAGAAGCCTAGGAACTAGCTACCAGGACATTTAATTTTAGCTTCTGATTCATTGTGGATCTCAAGAACATCAAAAAATACTGTAGAGTGTTGATCCTCTAATGTTGAAAGTGACAAGGTTTTCACATGATGAAATCCGGTCTGATTTTTTAATGGGACTCTAAACTTTAATTAGAACCATTGATCCTCTTTATAAGTTTAAGCACAATATGTGGGCTATACAATCAGAGTTTTTGAACACTGTAGGATTGAATGTCAAGATCTGAACCGTTAATCATCTTCCTAAGCCCAAAAACATTTATGGCGCCAAACTTGAGTCCATAATTCCCTGTGGACCTCAATAAATTCCTGAAGAATATCAAACCTCAAGATTCTAAACACCTATTTCAAATTGTGAATTGGGCTTACCAAGCGGTCTAATTGTAAATTATTTATTGTACACGGATCTATATTTTACAAATCGATTATCCACGTATCTGTTTGATATAGATAAGACTTACTAAACGGGGCCTTAGTGTAACGCCCCAATTCCGGATACCGAGAAAGTCGTCGGAATACCCGAAGTTGGCGCGATACTTCCCGGAAAATCCGAGAACTTCCAAAATCGTAGGTCCACAGTGAGGTCCAATTTAAAACTTTTGAACAATATACAATCAATGGTTAATTTGCAGAAGCGTAAGAAGTAAAGCGGAAGCAATATGTATCAATATATATATCAGATGTGAGCAGAACTACAGTCTAGTTTAAAAGTATCAGTTGTTAAGATCAAAAGTTAATTACATGTTTAATAACTATCCGGCTCACTACAAAATTCGCTCGAAAACCTAAAATAAAGATAAGACTCTGAAAGCCCTGGTAACGGTTCTCCGCCCTCCGGCTCGACATCTGGGTCAGTCGGACCCCACACGTAATCTCCTGCGACGGGCGCCTCTACGAGCGCTAGCACGTCGTCCACGAACTCTGGGTCAAGGCCTAAGCACCAAAGATGGGTAAGATCTAAATATCTGGCAAGTCACAGTATACAAGTAACATAGGACATATATGTATCAAAAGAGTAGAGACATGTATATAGATTAAAGAATAACAAGGTAAATGATCTAGGCAGTTGAGCAATATAAACAAATAGAATCAGGATAAATAAAACATCTAGTCTAACACAATATGACACATTCACACGAGCTGGATACCGCGGGATATTATGCCGCGGCCCTCCCATACTGAACACAGTTGCGGCGGGGAATCTCACCAGTGCTGGGGATTACTAACCCCGTAAATCACTCATCAGTCTCAACACACTCATCACTCAAAGACCGGACCCGGTATCACACTGTCCGTCTAAACCACATAGCTCATCATGATAGCTCATCAACACTCATAATAGCTCCTACCGGGGATGATCAGTCCACATGCTGAGCTTAAATCAACCGAGTGAATGTCAATGCCGACTCGAGGAAACTCTAAGGGTCTGTGTCTGTCTAGGCTTTGTCTTGCGTGAACAAGGTCTTAACCAAGTCTCTAAGAGGTCTATATATCAATTAGTCAATGGATTATAATCCAAATCCAAGCCCACTCGTTGGATCCATACCAAGGCCCATCAACACATGGCCTGGTCTAAAACTATCCAAACGAGGCATCATATCCATTTCTACTGATAAACAACTCCTTCTCATCCATGAGGAGTTATAATCCCAATATAAACTACCTCTCCAATCTAAGGGTACACATATCCATACTTAGGCCCAACAAGGGCCCGATTGCCACAGACACGGGTCAATGTTCTCCAAATCACACTATCGGGTCTCCTCTAAGATATCCCAAGTTCAGGTTCTCAATTTTCATTTAATTAGCAGTTATAAACTACACTAAGGATATAAAAGTGACAGTAAATAAGAAGGGCGAAGTATGAACTTCAGTAAGAGAATTAACGGGGAAATAACAACAGTCCAATCCTAGGTAATGGACCACATTCAGGTTCAGGTCCATCTCCGGTAATTTGATCTCTAAATGAAGTCTCAGATGCCAAAGGATACTGTGTTTGGTGCTCCTGAGGTTACGGGCATCATCGACAACGTTTAAGGATAGAATCATCTTATATTAAACAACCAAAACCCTAATCGGTGGTCCCCACGAGTCAAGGTTGAACCACACCATTGACTCGGGCTTAACACATCGATAAATGTCCATTTGGATGGTCAATGGGCCCCACAAATGATCACAACTTCTGAATGTTTGAAAACTGGAAAATCAGGGTTTCCCAGTGTACTCGGTCGACCTGGCACACTGGGGGTTGACCCCCAGGTCAACCTGGTGTGCAGTGTGCTCGGTCGACCTCCTGGCCTGGTCGGTCGACCGAGTGCACTGGAAAAACTGGGTCAAGCCTCCTAGAAGACTTAATTTATTTTCAATGGTTCCCAGTGTGTCCGGTCGACCTCCTAGCCTGGGTGGTCGACCGCATGGAAAGAGTGATGCCCCAGCTTTCAGACATTTTTACTGTAAAATCCTGTGTGCTCAGTTGACCTGGTACACAGGATGTCTGGGTTTCAGGAAAAGTCCAACTCTCAGGGGTTTTCTGCAGAAACCAGTGTGCTCGGTCGACCTGGGCAAGGCCCGGTCGACCGGGTACACTGAAAAACTCAATTCTGCAGGAAATTTAACTGGGACCTGCATTTTCGAAAATTTAGTGTGCTTGGTCGACCTGCCTGCAGGCCGGTCGACCGGGCACACGCAGAATTGGGAAAACCCAGTTTTCAGGGTTTTCTCCATTTCAACCCGTTTTTCCACCAAAACACCTCCAATCACCCCCAATCATCACCAAATCCATGAAAAACACAAAACCACTATAATGCCCATCATCCAACACCAAATAGGCCCATTGATCTTTCAAATGGGGTGAAACCCATCCATCAATGCCCACCATCCATCTATACTAAGCTCAAGGTAAAACTAGCACAAGTTATTGACTGAATTGAGAAATACAGAATCAAATAAACAGAAACATACAACCTATGTTAAGTAAGTATATTGAACTTGCCTTTGTGAGTTGAGAGATTGTAGAGAGAGATAGACAAGAGAAAAACCCAATCCAAGCTAAGAAGATGATGACCCAGCTCCTAGAGCCTTTTCCCAGCACAAGAACAGCTCAATCCTAAGTCTAGAAGAGAAATGAGAGAGAGGAAGAAGAAGGAATGAGAGAGAGTGAATAGTTGCTAGGGCTGCCTTGGGAATAGTGCTGGATTTATAGGATTTGGGGGTGGCTAAGGATCAAAATGCCCTTTAGGGTTGCATGGGATTAGGGTTAGGGTTGTGGGCTTTATGGTCTTTAGGTGGGAAGGTTCTAGAATAGATTTTTGCGGATACCCCCCTATAGAACACACTAATTCCTAGCTAGGGCCTCCACTCACTAACTAACCTAGAAATTACAAAAGACCTCTAAAAACCCTAATACTAATACAACTAAACTAATCTAACACAACTTAGGAAAATATATCTACCATACTAACCCCTAATTAGTATAATTAACTAATAAATACAATTAAATAGGATTCAAATTCAATTAGAGGGCCCACAAAGGGTGGGGCCTCACACTTAGTCTTATACAAGAAGCAGAAACACATTTCACCATGGAAAATGCTATAAAAATTATAATATCTAGAAACCATAGAAGTTGAAAAACTAAAGAATAAACAAGAACCATTAATTCTCAATTTATGCAAAAATTGAGTGAAATCCCTACAAGAATAAAATGTCCCAAAAACTAATGAGCACGATACCGTTGGAGCACCTCTAAAATCTAAACCATTAAAAATCAGGTCCTACATATTGATGCCTGGTGGGTATTAAGTTGTTTTAAAATTCAAAGGCATATATGTCTGGATAAATATTTTTATTTCATTCTATGAGTTGTTTGAGTGGAATGTCATTTTATATAGTCAAAATATTGAAGGTGTCATTCTCAAGCAATCGCTTTCTATTCATCCGTTGAATCGGTTATAAGGAGACAAACAAGAAGGTTGGTCAATCTCATGGGCCATGCCCATGATGGATTTGTGACCTTAAACATATCAGACATAAACAGTATGATCAAATAAAAGGTCAAAGCCAACCCCGAGGGCTAGTTCAATTGGGGAATTTGCGAGGGTCTCTCTGAGCTCCATGCATAGGGATGAGTCCAGCTCAAGGAATTGGGACATGCTTTGGAATAAATAAAAAGGCCAAAGCTGAATTGGTTAAAATAGTTGCCATCACGTTTTAATTTAAAATGTAAACAGAGTTGTCGTGCCTTGGCAAATGGAAGACCCAATTAAAATATTCGGGACAGCGGGGCAAGAGATAGTGTGACAAAAGAAAAAAAAAACATATATATAGACTTGGGATGGGTAATAGATGAAGACCCAATAAAAAAAAGGAGAATTTTCAAAAGAGGTATAAATTCTATGGCTAATTTTAAAAAAATACATGAAAATCTGAATATCTCAAAAAAAAAAAAAAGTAAAAAAGGTTTTGCACAACTCTTCCCAACAAGTCTTTTCCATAAAATCCTTTTAAAAATGATAAAATACCCTTTCCTTATTATAGATTCTTGTCTTTTATTAAACTTTTTCCTCCACAAGACCAGCCATTTTGATTTGTTGAAGTGGGACCCACTAGGTCATTTTGGTTGGACTTAAGAAAAATGATTTGTTATTACCCTTTTCCTCCCCAAAACCCACCATTTTAATTAGTTGAAGTGGGTCCCACTTAGTCATTTAGTTTGGACTTCATCACTTTTCTTAAATGATTTATTAAAGAAAATAATTGAAAAATGACATAAAAGTATTTTTTTATTTTTTAAAATATTTTATGGAGAGGATTTGATTGAAAAAATAATGGAAAACTTTTGTACTTTTTAAAAGATTTAAATCTTTATGTACTTTTTTTGAGAATAAGACACAAGTTTCATGGTTTTTTTTTAGATTTCTTCTAAAAAAAACTTTGCACAGATGGTCATAAGGTGAAGACCGAATGAGAAAAAAAGAAAGAAAGCTTGGGACTGATATTGGGCAGCAGGTGAATACCCAATTAAAAAGTCTTGCTTTTTGTAGTAGGTGAAGACCCAATAAAATAAACCCCAAGGGGTTGCCTGAGTGGTCAGGACTTGAGGTGAAAGTGGGCGGGGCCGTCCTAGGGCCGCCCGCGGACGGCCCGTTATAAGCTAGGCTTAAGCTCGGCTCAGAAGACAAAAGAGCCGAGCTAGGGCCTAGTAGGAGGCCCGTTTGCTTAAACGGGCTGAGCTCGAGCTTGATGAAGCCCGGCTCGTAAGCCCTAGGGCCTATATATATTAATACATATTATATATATATATATGTACACTATACAATATATAATACATATATGATATAACATAATCCATAAATCCTAAACCTTAGTTTTAATCACTATAAATAATCTCTAAACCCTAAACACTAAATAATCCATAAATCCTAAACCTAAGCAGTAAGCCATAGGGCCTATATATATTAATCCATATATTATATATATGTGTACACTATACAGTATGTAATACATATATGAATCTATGATACTAAATAATCCATAAATCATAAACCTTAGTTTTAATCCAATATAAATAATCCCTAAACCCTAAACACTAAACCCTAAGCACTAAATAATCCATAAACCCTAAACCTAAGCACTACACCTTAAACCCTAATTTTAATCCAATATAAATAATCCCTAAACAACCTTGAAGATGCATATATATTAATGGCCTAGAAGACATCTTTTTAAGTCTTATAACTCTGGAACAACCTTTCCTTTGTTGTTATTATTATTTATTAACAAGGCTCTATTGTTGTTGTTATAGGTGATGCTGGTGATACCGGAGACTTTATTTTATGGTGCTAGCCGAATACTTTATTTTATTTTATGATACTATTGGAGTTTAATTTGATTTGTATTATTGTTGGAGTTTGATAATGCTCATCTACACTAGCATTAAACTATTATGGAGTGTTGGAACTGTGCTCCCTTTGCTTTTATGGAATCTTTCTTATTTTAGTTAATTTTATTGCTGCAATCCAAATTATGGGAATGGGAATATGGGATGAATGCATGCATTTGACCATTTTTTATTTTGGTTTGCATATGTAGATTTCTTTAAACTCCTATAGGATTTTTTTTTTCCTAAAAATATTTTCTTTCAGCTAGTGCTATATCATTAACCGGGCTCAAAGGGCCAGCCCTAGGGCCTCATAACTTAATAAGAGCCGAGCCCGAGCCAGGGTTTTTGAGGCCCTCTCAAGCTCGGGCCGAGCCTAGGGCCTGTCAAAGCCCGGCTCGGCCCGGCCCACTTTCATCCCTAGTCAGGACCACGACTCCTTCATCTTTCGGAGTTAGAGGTCTTGGTATCAACCCCGGGTTCCCCCTCTTCAGGAACCAAAGGTTGAGTCCACTTGTGATACCACCTCGGGGCCACAGGTGTTTTAACCGGATTTTCTCTAGGCCCGGAGAGAATAGTCCAGCCCAAAGTGTTGGGAACCCTCCGTTAGCAAAAAAAAAGACCCAATAAAATAAATTTGGCACTGATGGGCTGTAGGTGAACACACAAGCAAAGACAGACTTTTGATATGTGTGGGTGGATGCATGAGTATTTATCAAATAATAAATAATTAAATAATTAAAAAAAAGTTCAATCGAAGACTTTTATGAATTACTATTCCTCGATCCCTCAATTCCCTTGTACCTTGTTGGTTTAATTTGTTCGATGTACAATGGTGGAATTGAATCCTTACATGCTTAGTAGATTTGGGTAACATTCAAACCCTTCAAATGCCTGTATAAAAAAATAAGGAAAAAAAAAAAAAGCCTTCAAAAGCTGTACCGACTATGTTTACCTGCGCGCATAGATCATGATTAATCTTTTTTGGTCATGATAACTTTTATAAAAATATAGATTAATCATTTTTCATTCTGGATTTTCGTCAGATGAAGTCAATTGAATCTTGTTTCTATCCATTGGCACAACGACCCATATGTAAGGTAAATCAAAATATTATTGGCCATTAGATCAGATACATGTGAAAAATGCAGTTAATAGTGTCTATATATGCCGGCTTTATTTCTTTCTATCATTCTTGTGAATGCCGGCTTTATTCTAAACATCATTTTCAAGATTTGCTATAAGCATCAGAAAAAATCATGATCGGCAAAGACGATAAGGGCGTTCAATCTATAGGCCCCACCAAACAGATGGATGACAACGTTCTTTTAAGAGCAATTAGGAATGAATATAACTCCAATGGGTAGCTCAGTTAGCCTAGGACTACGGTTTGCATCCGGAGGTTGTAGGTTCGAAACTGCATTACCACACTGGAGCTACAGGGGAGTTTACTCGGCTTCCCTCTGGGCCCGGAGGGATTAGTCCAGCCCAAAGGGTTGGGAACCCTCCGATAACAAAAAAAAAAAAAAAAAAAATTAGGAATGAATATATGATCTACTAAAAAGTCCAAGTGCAACAGGTTAAAAGACTTGGGATGGGCGGAGTTTCAATTATAGTTATAATGGTAATGAATGTTGCCGTGCCTTGACAAATGGAAGACCCAATTAAAAAATTCGGGCAACAGCTGGGCTAGATGGTGACCCAATAGAAAAATAATTGAGATAGATGGAGAGTGGAGACCCAACAAAAATAGAAGATTCAATAAAGAAAGACATGGGATGGGCAATCGATGAAAACCGAATTAAGAAGACAAAAAAAAAAAAAAAAAAAGAAAGACTTTGCAAAGATGGCCAGCAGGCCTTGGCACAAATGGGTACTAGGCCTTGGCACCAATGGGTACTAGGTGAAGACCCAATAATAATAATAAAAAGACTTGGCACTAGAGGCCATTGTGCCCCAAATTAATGAGTCAACAAAGTTTAGGAAATAATTCTTAGCCATTAATTAATGAGTTTTTAGTATATATATCCCTACAGTTTATAGAATCTATATATAAATAGGGCCTCTATGTTTTCAGTATTTGTATATATACTTTACTTTTTCTTTTTAATACATTCCATGTTCCTCAAATAACTAGTTATAATGAGAAAAGGCGACCACCAAAAGACTTGTATTGAATTATTATAAAAATGATTAACTTTGCCCTTAAATTCATTAAATAAAGATAAGTATGCCATTATTTATAAAAATACCTTTATTTTATCCAAAGTCTCAAAAGCCTCTCTCAAATTCTCCCATGTACATGGAATCTAATCATGTATTTGAAACTCTCATCAATCTAATAGGGGGTTGTGCATGGATTGTGTCAATTATAACCAATTATAAGTACAAGCGTCGGTCGTCATTCTTATGGTTTATATTTAAGGAAATGGATCCCATATTGATAAAAACAGATTTACTTAGAGTTACTCTCTCCCACTAAATGTGCTATAGTAATTATTATTATCACAATAACCCGTGCTAAGTACGGGCATGACACACGTAGGGTACTCGCACCATTTAACTACTTTAATATTATTTTAACAAATTAATTATATATAATTAAGTATTGTGTGGCATAGTGGTTTTTGTTAGTTATTTAACAAAGCAAAAGGTTGTGAGACTAAATCTCGTAACCTATATACATTTTTAAATCTTTTATTCTGGCGGCTCAATTTAAAAAGTCTAAATTGATTGTCAAATTAAATTGATTTCAAAACCTTCTGCTTTAATATATTTCAATTGATACAAGCTTTAAGAAAAATAAATTCAAGCTTCTGAAATTTGCATACATGGATAAAGAGATGGGCAAAAATGTTATTTGACTCTAAAAAGTCATGGTGGTTGTAAGACTACTAATTATTAGACATGAAAGTTATTAAAATGAAAAGTTATGAGGTATCTACAAATATTGAAACCACGTGAGCTTATTTACAAATCCTAAAAACCTTAGGTGTATATAAAAAAATAATCTTAATTAATCAACTTTTATTATGATTAGAAATATAAAACAGTGCCTATTCCATAGATTGAAAATTCTCTCTTTTATCTCGTGGCTAATCCTCATTCGTCTAAGCAGAATGGGTGGGAGATTTTGACGCAACCCATCGTTTGGGTTGCTCCCTTTCCCATGTAACCTCATAGAAGTGAATTATTTCTTTAAAAGAGTAAATAATAAAAAGAAAATCATTTGTGCTACTGTTATAGTTTATACATAAGGCTCCTTGGTTGCAAAGGGGAAAGAAATAGCTGGAAAGCATTTGCTTTGTTTAAGCAAAAGTATCTCTTCCACTCAATTCAGTTACTTCCCACACCCTTTTATTTTGGGGCATTTGGGCGGAGGTCCCTTAACTATGATTTTTATTGCAAACAGTCCACAATATTTTATCGTACTGACGGCAGTCCTGTTGTAAAAATAACGCACTGAAAAAAGACAAAAACGCCCTTGTACATGTCAGCAAAAGCATAACTCAGACAAATTTATCTGAGTTTTGGCAAAACTCAAATAAAACTCAGATAAATTTGCCAAAACTCAGCAATAATTTAAATATAAAACAATATATGCCAGATCAAATTCTAATATAAAACAGTAAATACCAAATATTTTTTTCCTGACCACACACTCAAATCTCATCTCCATTCTAATTAATTTCTCTTCATCAAATCTCATATCCATTCCAATCTCTCTTCATCTTGGGTCCTGTAGGCCCTTTCTCCTTATAAATCTCTTTTGGAAAAACCTTAACGAGATTCTTCAGAAAAGACTTGAGTTTATCAGGAACCAATTTCTCCACCACATTTGACTCCTCGATGTAGTTTATTGGAGGACCCCATTTTCTAGCATAGTTTATCCATAGAGGCTCAATGATTGAACCCATGTATTATGCAACCACAACCTCAAAACGAGCTCTTCCATCCTCACCTAACTGAGTTGTCTTAGTTTGATATCAAATAAAAAGGACTTTAAATGAGTTTATTATTTTCAAACTCGGATAAATTTGTTTTGGTCCGAACTTAGAAAAATTTGTTCGAAACTTAAAAAGTTGTTACAAACTCAGATAAATTTATCTGAGTTTTTGTCCAGCTTATCAAAGTTTCTGGGAAATTTATCTGAGCTCGGTGACACCAAAAGTCAGAATACGGAAAATCAAATTCTAATAAAAATCAAAATCCAAAATAAGAACACTTGATGACCATGATCCAATTGAGAAAAGAAAGAGATGGAAAACAAGCAAAAGAGCAAATTGCTCTATTTCAAATCAGTTGTAGAGAGAGAGATTTTGAATAGACTTCATATGAAAGAGTAAACGAAAGTAAAACCGTTTCTATCTTTGAAGAAATGAAAGAGAGAGAATCGGAAGTCATAGTGGCGACGAAATGTGCTCTACAATGATACTCCATAACCATGGAAAGGAACGGAAAATGAAAAATGAGAGAGAAGAAGAATGAATGAGTTCTCTGGGACAATAGGGAATAAGAGAGAACTTGGCATAGGAATGAGGGTTGAAAGGGGCAAATTAGTCATGAAAATATATGACGTAGTATATTGGGGACCTTTCACCAAAATATCTCCAGTTGTCTGGACTCTAGACATTATATATAGAAAAAGTTATTGGACTGGATGTCTTTAAAGACCGTGCTCAGGGACTGTTTGCTAATTTACTCCATTTTTTTTAACAAAAAACAATGGTTTGCATAATAGGCTCAACTTACAAATGAGTGAGCGATGCAATTAGTCATTTCATTGGGATTTATCTAATTATTAATAAAAACTACTAAAAATGAGTACTTTCTTATATTTGGGATGCGGCGAAATTTCACTTTAGTAAGATTTTATTCCATATTAAGATCAACTATATGTAAAGCATACAAATAAAATAAAATGAAATAAACGTATTATTGGACATTATTAGTTTTATATTCAATCTTATGGTGCAATAAAAGCTCTCATTGAAGTGAAGTTCTGCCGATTCCACACTATGAAGGAAAATCGTAGAATTCTGATTTTCCCAATGTGTGGGCCTTCTTGTGGGTCCGAGTAAAAGAAAGTGGACGTGGTGTGCCCTTCGACTGCTTTTCTAACAGTAGTCAGTAAAGTAGCTAGCAAGTATCACTGACGTTTTTTAATCATTTGTTCAGTGTAAAAGCATAAAAGGATCTCTCTACTCTGCTGTGTCATTCCATTCTCTCTCTCTCTCTCTCTCTCTCTCTGTTCTTGGGCTTTGCTTTCTTTCTTCTTGTGAGCTGTGACAGGAGAGGAGAGGGCATGACAGGAGTAGCAATTGTCTCTGGCGTTCTGGGAGTGGTGGCAAACAAGTTAAGCTCCCCTGTTATAAATGAATTTTGGTTGTTATGGGGTGTGAAAGAGGAGAAGCAAAAGTTTGAAAGCAATCTGTCAGCGATCAGAGCCGCGCTTCCAGATGCAGAAAGACGACAAGTGAGTACTGAATTGGTGAGAGATTGGCTTGGAAAGCTTAAACTTACTGCTTACGACACGGAAGATCTACTTGATGAGTTTGAGTTCGTAGCTGAAGCACGAAGAAGGGAGGTTGGGAATCAAGATGGCATGGGAAAAAAGGTACGCAACTTCTTCTCGACTTCCAACCCACTTGCATTTAATTGGAAGATGGCACATAAGATGAAAAAACTGATGGCACGGTTTGATGACCTTACCAAAGAGAAAGAAAGTTACAGACTGAGGGAGGGAGATGTAGAAAGGCAGCCTTTTATCTCAAGCACAAGAGAAAGAAGAGAAACTGCTTCGTTTGTGAACGAGTCATCGGTTTATGGGAGGGACAATGAAAATGAAAAGTTAATAGATTCATTAATCAAATGTGGAAATGAATCTGTCCTTTCTATCATTCCGATAGTCGGTATGGGGGGATTGGGCAAGACCACACTGGCTCAATTGGTATATAATGATAAACAAGTGGTGACTCATTTTGACTTGAGGATGTGGGTTTATGTGTCTGACGATTTTGATGTGAGAAGGCTTCTAAAACAAATTTTAGAATCTGCAAGTGAGAAAAAACCTGACCAATCGAGCATTGATCTCTTACAGAGGAGTCTTCGAGACGAGCTGAGTGGGAAGAGATATTTACTGGTTCTGGATGATGTCTGGAATGATGTCCCGGATGAATTCTTTGGAAAATGGGATACACTGAAAACATGGCTCACATGTGGCTCTATGGGAAGCAAAGTATTAGTAACCACTCGCGATAATGAAGTTGCGGAAAAAATGCACACTCTTCCAGCACATGACTTGGGAATACTGTCGGAGGAGGATTCTTGGACTTTGTTCGAGAAATTGGCAAATCCGCAGCAAGATCTACCGCAAAACTTGTTATCAATTGGAAAAGAAATTGTCAGCAAGTGTGGTGGTCTCCCTTTAGCAGTGAAAACTTTGGGAGGTTTGATGTCTTTCAAAAAGAATGAAAGGGATTGGGAAGATGTGAAAAATAGTGAATTCTGGAAGCCACAAAATAACAGTGGAGGAATTTTACCCACATTAAGACTTAGCTATGATCATTTGACATCTTCTTTGAAGCAATGCTTTGCGTATTGTGCTGTAATTCCCAAAGGGGATCCATTTAATAAAGATGTACTAATCAAGCAATGGATAGCCCAAGGCTTCATTCATTCTGATGATGAAAATGAACTCCTAGAAGAAGGCGAAAAGTATTTCAATGCACTGTTGCGGAGGTCCTTGTTTGAGGTTGATGTGGAAACTGCCAGCAATGATGAATACAAGATGCATGACCTTATACATGATCTTCTCAGATCTGTTGCAGGTAAAGAATGCCTTGTTGTGGAAGCTTCTCTGATGAATGATTTAACTCGTCATTTAGCATTGTTCAATGATGAAACTCGTCATCTAGCGTTCTGCAATGATGACTGGGCTAGAGAACCGAAAAATTTGGATGCATTGAAGAAATGTAAGAAACTGCGTTCAATGATTACATATGGTCCTATTGATATTAATGTTTGCTTGAGCTTCAGGTGCTTAAGGGTGTTGGAATTAAGTTACAGAAGAGCTATTTACTTCTTGCCAAATTCAATAGATAAGTTGAGACATCTTAGGTACTTTGACATCTCATATACAGGGATTACAGAATTACCTGAGACCATATGCAACTTACACAACTTGCAGACACTGAGAGTCCTTGGCATTGACCTCCAGAAGTGGCCAAAGAATATGAAGAGAATGATTAGCCTTAGACATATTGAATTTGATGATTTTCCCTCACCGAAAGGGATTGGAAAATTAACTTGTCTCATGACGCTGTCTAAATTTGTTATTAATAAAGAGAGTGAACCTGGAATAGAAGAGTTGAAAGGTTTAAATCAGCTAATGGGGGATATCTCCATTGAAGGGCTTGAACATATAAGAAATGGTGCAAGTGCTCGTGAAGCAGATTTAAAGGCAAAGAAACGCCTCCATTCTCTGCATCTACATTGGTCTCCCGCCGAAACGGAAGGAAATGCGGAGGAAGTGATTAATAACCTCGAACCCCCCTCAAATCTACAGAAGCTATTTGTTCCGAATTACAGAGGTTTGAGTTTTCCAAGTTGGATGATGATGCTTTCAAAATTAATTCATATAGAACTGCGGGGTTGCATTAGATGTGAACAACTGCCACCTTTTGGGCAACTACCTCTCCTTGAATCACTTGAGATTCATGAAATGAGTGCTATAAAATACATTGTTAAGTTTGATTGGAGCCACAACAACAAAGATATATTCCGATCATTGAGGCACCTTGTTCTCTCTGACCTGCCTAATTTGGAGAGATGGTCGTCTCCACAAGAGAATGGTGATGGTGATGAGCAGAGAAGAGAAGAAGATGAGCAAGTGATTCTCGGTCGCCTTTCTCTTCTTGACATTTGTGATTGCCCAAATCTGATTCGGTTGCCAAAGCTTCTTCTTCCAGCTCTTGAATTTCTCGAGATGAATCGAGTGGGTTGTGATAGAATAGACTTACCCATGTCCAAGTCACTGAAAGAATTTGTGCTCAGAGATATGCCTCATTTGGAGAGTTGGTCATTTCCAAAAGTGGATGATGATGAAGATGACCAAGTGATGTTATGTTCCTTCCATACTCTGAAAATCTTTAATTGCCCAAAACTGATTCGGTTGCCACGGTTATTTGTTCCAGCTTTAGAATATTTTAGTATGAGACAAGTAGGCTGTGACAAGATAGAGTTTACCACATCGCAGTCACTGAAAAATGTCAGCCCCACCGACATGCCTAATTTGGAGATGTTATCATCACGAGAAGCAGATGATGATCAGAAAGTGATCTATCCTCGCCTTGAATTGGATGTCCAATACTGCCCTAAGATGGTTCGCTTGCCCCATCTTCTTCCTTCACTTAAAGAATTAATTATTGTTGAAACCGATGAAAGACTATTAGGGTCTCTGGCCAACTACACTTCACTTGTCAGGCTTGATATTAAAGGGTTTCCTGAAGTCATGCATTTGCCGGAAGAAATTGGGCCAACCCATGCCGACAAACTTCACACCTTGGAAATTGATGATTGCCCAAAATTAAAATCTTTATCACATCAGTTGAAATATCTCCATTCTCTCAAAGAATTGAGCATTATAGATTGTCCTGAGTTGGTGCTACCATTGCTAGATGGGTCGCAGGAGCAACAGCCTTGTCCTTCTTTAAACTCTCTTAAGAAGTTGGTAATATGTGCCTCGTGTGAAAAGCAGAGATTACTTCCAGGAGAAGGGATGATCATGACCTCTCTGGAGGAGTTGAGAATCTTCAGATGTGGGAATTTGGAGTCCTTATCTTCAGAAGGGTTGCAAAACCTCACCTCCCTTGACATTGATGAATGTCCAAAGGTGTGGTCATCTCCAGAGTGGCTTAGGAACCTCACATCACTTAAGAACCTTGAGGGTGTTGTATTAGATGGTATGACGAGTTTGACAAATCCGTTGGAAAATCTCAAATCACTCGAGCATTTGTCAATTTCATCGGGTCCTGATATGACGGATTTTCCAGAGTGGATTGGAAACCTTGCATCGCTCACTCATTTATGGATTAGAGATTGCCGTAGCATAAGGTCTTTGCCAGAGTCACTTGGAAACCTTGCATCACTCACTGCTTTACAGATTACAGCTTGCCCGGGCATAAGGTCTCTTCCAGAGTCATTTGGAAACCTGCTATCGCTTTCGGAGATGCGTATCCAATTTTGCCCAGCTTTGACAGAGTTACCAAAGGGCCTGCAACGCCTCACAAATCTCCGGGAGCTGCGTATATGGGGATGCCCTGTTTTGGAGAGACAACTATGCAAGAATTGGAAGGAGTGGAAGAAGGTAGCGCATGTTTCAGAAATCTCCATTGACGGCCGATCGCATTCATGGGAGGCCGAGCATCCAAGTCTAATGCAGTCATTGAAGAAAGGATGCAACAAATTCGATAAGAAGCTCCATTTCCCCACCTGCGCATCTTCTTCTTCTCCTTGATTGATGTTGGGTCATCATCAAATTGCGTGCGTCCAATTGAGTGAAATCAGGTAAGTGGACCTTATTCTTCTTCATCATAATCATCTACAAATTTCATAGCTGTCTTCTCCATTTTCTCTCTTTTCTTCCTCATCATAGAATGTGGTTTTTAAAATCCTTTGGTGCGTTGAAAAAAGAGAGTAAAGAGCTGGTTGGCACACATCAACCCGAAGAAATTGGCTCAAGGTGCTAATAAGGATCTCTAACCGTGTAAACGTGGGTCATAGAACCAAAGTCACTGCTGGATTCAATATCATTGGTCAACCGATTTCGAATGTTCTGGTAAATGGGTGCTCTTTACTATGATAATAATCAGTTATTCTAACCCACACACATGACAGAAAAGAGGTTGATGTTGATTTCCTTGAATTCCTTAATACAGAAAGTGAGAAAACAAACAGAGGGATTGTTGGATGTTGGTGGCCATGATGTCATATAAGTTTTTCATTCTTTGGATTGGATGGCCAGTGATGTCTGAGTGACCCACGTATATATATTAGGTGCATACTCAACGTTAGGGTTGTAAATGGGTCCCGATTATCCGATTACCTGAAGGTTCCGACCCGTTAGGTTCCGGGTCTGGGTCCTTATTTTGGTCCCGATAAGCAAATGGTTCCGGTTCCGGATCCTTTTTTTTAAACCGTTACCTAAACGGGTCCGGTTTCGGATTCACAGTGGCTCAAACCCGTGGACCCGAGATCCGACCTAATATACACTAACATAAGGTAACTTTCGTATATGAAAACAGAACCCTTTTTACTTTTCTACTTTCTGAGTTTTTTCGTTAAAAGTGCATGTTATTGATAGACAAAAATCACATTAGTGTTTGCAGGTTATCCAAATCCAATTGAAATATGGAAAAAGCATAATTTTTTAAAAAAGAAAAACACATGTATTAGTCCAGACTCGAAACCATATTCGGAACCGGAACCAGACCCGCCTCACAGATGGTTCCGGTTCCGGTTCTGGTTCCCATTAATATTTATCGGTTCCGGTTCCGGAACTAGTTTTCAGGTTCCGAACCGGGTTCGGTTCCGGTTCTGGGTCCTCCTCTTAGAAAACGGTTCCGGTTCCGGTTCCACCCTAGACCCGAACCGGAACCGTCCCGTTTACAACCCTACTCAACGTCCCTTTTATCATAATGGGCTGGTAGAACTTGTATTTTCTCTATTTTTTTTAATATTATATATTTATATACACATATGAATGGCTTAAAAAACTCTTCTAGCGATCGAATAACAGTAAGAAAACGGGGATTTTTGTATACAATGATGATATGCATCAATAGTGGTGAAAAACAAAAAATAAAAAACAACACTAATTGTAATTAGTGTTAATTGATTTCATTGTCTTTATTTTTGGAATCTCTAACATCTATGGTGCCAATAAACATTGATTTTTATTTTATTTTTTAACATTTACTCAACTACAATCACCAAAAGGTTTTGGTATTTTTAATTTTCCTTTGAATATCTAGATGTGCCAATAAGACTAGTGAACATTGGGAATCAGTTCCAGGATATTGGCAATTAGATGAAACATCACCTTACAAATTTTTTTTTTTTAAATGGAGTACTCTGCCTAACAGCATTTAGGTTTCAAAAGCACAAAAAACCAGGTAAAAATGACTTTAGATTTGGTGGGGTGGAATCTGGGAAGCTATTTGACAATGGGATTTTGGAACTTGGTTATCTGAGGATGTGCATTTGCATTTTAACCAACTATTTATATGATTTGGTTTCCTCTTTGGTAAAATTTGATTTTTATTTTTATTTGTGGATACAGAGGAATTGATTATGCTGTTACTCACAACGAAGTTCCTCCAACAGCTCGTGATTTACCTTCACTTAAAACAGGTAATGCTGTCCCAGAGATCCTATGTCTTTTAGTATGTTCTCCTTTTCTTTGAAAAACAAGACAATATGACATCCTGATTTGGGAAAGTGAGTCTGAGAATCTGAACACGTGATTGGGCTGAATATTTTTCGAGAATATTCATTTCAGGTGTGCTATTAGAGATGGACATTTTCCAGCAGACTGAAAGACCTTGGTTCTTCATCATCATCATCTTCTTCTTTTCCCCTTCCTTTTCTTTTCTTTTCTTTTCTTTTAGTACATTTGTGTGAGGAGAATCCATTGGATTGTGAAATCCTGAACCTAGGCCAACACATTTTATTCATTTGTTGTGGCAATCCCCTAGGAAAATAATGTACTTAGACAACCATTTCTATAGCATTTGAAGGAAGATGAGTCTCCATGGGCAAGTTGTGGAGAAATGAGCTTATTAAAAATCATTATGATGTGATGTCCATTAAATTTATGGAATTATGGGTTAAGCAATCATGGGGAGTGTAACATTCGGCCCAAAAAATGATATGTATTGGCAATATGCAGCAGTTATTGGCAGTAGTGACCTGTAGCTTACATCAGTGAGAGTGTATTCACTTTTGTCTGTCTCCTTTGTTTTGTAGATGATAATCATGCAACCAGTGTATGGAAATTGGAAAGTGCTTCTTTATTGACAATGCTTTGGTACTGAAAATACTTCCTTAGCTAAGGATTTGAGATGGATATATCTTTGCGGACTTTTGCACTGGTTTGATATTCCTTATAGCAATTTAAATTTTGCCCTGAGTATCACCTAAATTTGAAGTTCTGAATGTTATGAAACTGAAAGTATCTCTCCATTCTGCTGAATTGAATGCCTGCCTTGTTGGATATATATAAGAGACACTTGAATCTCTCTCTCTCTCTCTCTCTTTGTAGTTACAACAAATTCTCCATGGTAACAATTGCTGGAACCACTTCAGATGTGGAATTTTTTTACATACCTTCCTACCATAGTTTCCTTTTCAATTCCTTTTTCGTCCATCTAGAGGTTGGTATCATCACTATTAAAGAAATTTTCCAAAGATGTACTAAAGAACATATACTGTGGACTGTGGAGCAGGTTTCTTGTTTTAAATGTTGCTTCTATTCTGCTCACCTGACCTCTCTTTTTCTTCCTTTATCTGGGTAATAAATTGAAAATCATTTCTTTATTTTAAAAGGAAGTATACAAAATTGAAAAGACAATACTAGAAAAGGGTGGCCATTTGGTGTTTACTATGAAGGCATGGATAGTCCCAATGTAGCGTCTTTTGAGATATTCAGGCACTTCAAAAGTTTAAAGCAAATTCTTACTAAGAATCCAAATATAAGAACCAACTGAGGACATTTACATTAACTGACATGAACTTCTTATGAGACGAGGGGTAAAAAAGAGTTGAATGGTCTTGCAATAGTTTTTAACTTCGTTTAAAATCTTGTTTCTTTAGAGTCTGTTGTTGCAATGAAAAACTTAGGCCAATAGTAAAACCTTGGATTCTCTACCTGTTGGTGCCTTGGCCTCAACATTGAAAGCTTTGAATCTGCCAAACCAATACCTTATTTTCCATTTAGTGGTTGCCTAAAATTGGTGTTCTTGTTAGATGGCTAATCCTCTGGCATCCCTTTGTGTATAGTGGGGTCAGTGGCCCTTGTAACATGCTTTTCAACTTCATTTTTGTCGTGGGCGTTCTCCATGCTGGCAATAATACTCTGAGTTTTTCTTTCTTTCTTATGATTGAATGAAGCAGTCGTGAACTTGCGGCGATGCCTGTTCATCTAAGAATTCTTATTGGGTTGTATTTTCTGATATTTGTGTATATTCTTCTGCAGTGGACTTTTCATCCATTTATATTCCAAAGTAAAAGGTTATAGAGCATTCTAGACAAACGATAAAGAGGTACACTCTTTGTAATAGTTTCTGTTTCATTCCCTATATCTGTGTGATTGATTATCCGTTGACACTCCTATGATATTGGATCTTGCTTCTTTCTAAATATGCGTTATGCTTGTGAGTTGTGCATGAGTAAGTCAGTCTACCCTAACTTAATTCTTCTAATAGAGACTTCAAATAAGGAAGTTGTTTCTTTACAAGAACCTCTATTCTTCTTTCTTCTTCCTTTTTTTTCTTATTGGCAACACACCTTGAACTCACAATATCATGGTTGTAATCTTCTTTGTACTCCTAGAGAGGGAAAGAAAGGGAAGAAGAAAGAAAGAAATGAGCATGATTGAGGGTAGGGGATTCGTCGTGTATTATTCGTTAACACAGCTAAAAATATTAATGAAAAACAGGGAAACTAATTACAAATTTACAATTCTGCAAACCCGGTATTTGCATACAGCCCAGCATATTAATACATGTATAATTAATAAAAATACTTTAGAGTTTCTACATTCCTCAAGCTGGGTTAAGAGTGTCATAAAGACCCAGCTTGCTTCACAATTCAGCACTTCTAGGCTGTCCAAGAGCCTTTGTAAATAAATCAACTTAATTGATTCTCTAAATTCGCATAAATCGCTCTAATGAAATTGGGTGAAACTTTCTTCTGGACGAAATGAATTAATGATAATCGCTACAGTTTGTTTTGTCCTTTCATGTGTCAATGGAGAAGCAAAATAGACCAAAATGGAGAAATATAATTTGGGGGAAACTCATGCTTGCAAATCAAGCACATTTTTCCTATGCTGTGATGACAAGAAATTATGATTTTGCCACTAGTGCATTCAGAGATATACCTTTTTATCTTTTTAATCTTGTTTCGATCCTTGGAAATCTTCTTCTTAGGTTGAGGATAACATCTGCTAGTTCGCAAAGAAGGGCTTGACAAGCACCTCTTTTATTGCTGGATCCTATCATCCAGTATAAGCACAAGTGACTTCTTTCAATTCAAAAGCACAGTAAGATATCTATCCTTGACCCATGAGCTTTCACCTCTTTTCTCACAGCTCTCTTTTTTGAAATGTCTTTTTACAGAGTCTTCTGCATTTTCTTCTCTTTTCCTGTTTTCTTGTTACTTCTTTTTGTTTGTGAGTGTGGGCATGTTGACAGGCAATGGAATTTTTCTTGTACTCGAAGTTGAGCAGTATTGTTAATTCATTAGAAGTTGAGTAGTGTCGCATACATTTACTTCTACTATTCAGTTTGTCTCACTATAACAAACTACTTACAAAGGAATAAAATGGCCCTAACATTAATGTTTTTTCCAATAACATGTTCCAAATGTACTGATTTCCTACATTCTGAATTCACTGTCCTATACCAATCAACAAACTTTCAGTGTAACGTTTTTCTTTTCCAGAGACAGAAAGCTTCATCACAAAAGTTGCAGATGAACAAAACCTCATTCCACAAGTGTTATTAACCAAATCATGATGGTGTCCACAGTTGTTATGAACCAAATCATGATGGTGCAGCACTGTTAGTACAGCAGTGACTGAAAACTGAGCACCACATTTGGGCAGAAAATGACTGCCCGGTTACTGTGAGAGAACTCTATTATTAGTGGGGTTTAGGTTTGAAGAATCTGTTGCGTCCTCCACAAGCATTAAACATGGACTGAAATGAGCGACTTCATTGCCAAAATGGTGGCCGCCAAAATGGTGGGGGCCTTTCTTTTTAGGAATGCTCTTCTCAGTTTCCTTTTTATGTCATAATTTTCTACATTAGTCCTTTACTTATTGGCACTGATTTTTCTCATATTTTTTTGTGGAAACCCTAAATTTCCAATTAGAACTTACTTTTAGCCACCTCTATTTAAAATATTTGAATGGGCCCACCTATGATCAATTCAACTAGGTTACCACATGCTCCCCCATCCCACCCCCAATGAAATGAACAATCCTCCAAAGTTCACTACAATTGGAATGTAACCTATAATTGACTGATTTAAAATCACCAATAAATGAAGCAGAAACTCTTCATAAAGAGATTACAAAGAAAATCATTGAAATTTCTAGTGGTTTTCCATTGAATCTGTCAAATACAAGATGGCTCAGGCCCACTTGGGCCCAATATGGTGGCATCCAATCTCGTTGGATTTGGTCAAATACTGCACAGATTTCTTTCCTTCCTTAATTTGATTGTAATTAGATTTAGTCTAATACTCTTTCTTTAATTAGATTGTAGATAGATTAGCTGATTTGTAGAGCTGATTTGTAGCTGTTGGTAAGGCATCTGTATTCTATATAATGGGAGAGAATCTCCAATGAAAGGACACAAAAAATTATAGCTCAAAATCTCTTTTACATGCTACGACTGTCATGGTATCAGAGCTCTCTGTCTTCTAGCTATCCACCTTCGATTTCTTGTCGAATCTTGGTGATAACAGTCATTGCTTGTGGCTGTTCGTGCATGATCAGCATAGATCTTCATCAACATTTTGAAGTCTAATCGCTGTGGCCCATCTGAGATCAGCACTGCTACTCTTGGGAAACACAATCCTGTGTCTAAGAAGTAAACAGATCAAAGATCTGTAACCTTGGCAACAACCAGATCAGGGATCTGTGTTCATTGTAAAACAGAACAGTCTTCTGTCGTGATATGATCAATAGTGGCCCACCTGCGATCATCATGGCATCTTCAACAAACTCTTCAGTAGTGGTCGACCACCTCTACTGGTAATTTTGGAGATTTTTTCAGCATTTTTCCATGATCAGAGGTAGGCCATTTGAATCAACTTGTGATTTTCCAGTTTTCTAAGATAATTTTGATCTCAGCCGTACAAAATCTTGGATTATGGATGGATTTCAATAAATCTTGTACCACTGGAAAGATAAATTGGTCCTACTTGCATCTTGTGGATCTGATCCTCACTCAGATCAAGCAGTAGGCCCCACGTAAGGAACCAGCAGTCAAAATCAAGGTCGCCTGGGCCTTTCTTTTGTGAAAAAAAAAACTCAGACAGCTTGTTTGTCATTTCTGCACTATTTGCAAGCATTCTGAGTTGATCTGATCCCTCTTGGCTTGGTTTAAATTGGTTGCTGCTCTTGTAATCAAGCTTGGAGATACATCAAAACAGGCTGTTTGCACTGTTTGGCTTTCACTCTCTTTTGTTTGCTGCAATTTGGTTCTAGTACTGTTTAAATGGAAAAATCTGAAGTTAAATTGATTCGATTTGATGGGAAAAACTATCCAGCATGGGCTTTTCAATTTCAATTGTATCTTGAGGCCAAGGAATTATGGGGATTTGTCTCTGGTTCTGATCCAAAGCCTACAGAGGATGATAAAAAGATTTCTACTTGGAATACAAAAGATGCAAAAATTAAAACATGGATTCTTGGGGCTGTGGAACCTCATCTGATTCTAAATCTCAAACCCTATACAACCTCCAAGGAGATGTGGGGTTACTTGCAGATAGTTTATCATCAAGATAATTCTGCACGACAATTTCAACTTGAGTGTGAAATTGCAGAATACAGTCAAGGCACCTTGACCATTCAGGACTACTATTCTGGCTTCCGCAATCTGTGGGGTGAATATGATGGGATTAAATATGCTTATGTGCCAAACAATATTCTTAAAACTATACAAGAACTTCAAGCCTCCAGTCACAGGGACCAGTTTTTGATGAAATTGCGTCCTGAGTATGAGACTGTAACATCATCTCTGCTGAGCCGAAGCCCATTACCATCCTTGGATGTTTGTTTGAATGAGTTGTTGCGAGAAGAACAACGCATTCGCACAAAAGCACATCTGGAACAAAAGCACACTGAAACCTATCCGGTGGCATTCTCTGCTAAAGGGAACACTCAGTCTCTTCAGATCTCACAGTCTTCTCCGACTCCTCAGACTCGTGATATGAGCAAAGTCCAATGCTACTCTTGCAAAAAATATGGACACCTTGCAACTCAATGCAACCAGAAGTTCTGTAATTACTGCAAGAAGAATGGACATATCATTACTGAATGTCGCCGCCGTCCACAAATTCGGACTCCCAATGCTTATGCTGCCCAGGTAGACTATTCTCCTGCTGATGCTACATCCACATCTGTGCCTGCACAGCCTAGTTCGTCTTCCCCTGCTCTCACTCCCGAATTGGTTCAACAAATGATCGTTAATGCTTTTTCTGCACTTGGCCTCACAGGTAAATCAAAAACTCCTTCCATTTGGTATCTTGATTCCGGAGCATCAAATCACCTGACTCATTCCAGTGCACAACTCTCTAGCTTGACAAAATATACTGGCAATGCTCATGTTCAAACAGCCGATGGCGGACATCTTCCTATCACTGCCATTGGAAATATTTCCAGTATCTTGCCCTTAAAGAATGTTTATCACTGTCCCAATTTAATTTCAAACCTTCTTTCCGTTGGACAACTTGTTGAAAACAACTATAATGTTTCCTTTTCTTCCTCTGGTTGTGTTGTGCAGGACCAGATGTTAGGGAGGGAGATCGCGAGGGGGCCTAAAAATGGACGCTTATTTTCTCTTGATCTATCTACTCCGATTGGGAATAATTCAGCAAATGATTTTTGTTTTTCAACTCAAAATAATTGTCAATTGTGGCATAGTAGGCTTGGACATCCTAATTTTAAAACCATGTCTCACATGGTTAATTCTGGATTGTTAAACTCAATAGGATTTTCTAAGTTTGTTTCCTTTGATTGTGCTACATGTAAGATGGGAAAAAGTAAAACTCTTCCTTTTTCTGTCTCCACTTCTACTAGCATTCATTGTTTTGATTTAGTTCATAGTGATGTTTGGGGTATTGCTCCTCATTTGTCTCATGCTCATTATAAATACTTTGTGACATTCATTGATGATTATAGTAGATTTACATGGGTCTATTTTTTGCATTCTAAATCTGAGGTCTTTAATGTTTTCAAAATGTTTTTAGCATATGTTGAGAACCAATTTTCCACTTGCATTAAAATTTTACGTTCTGATTCGGGAGGTGAATATGTGTCTACAGAGTTTCAAACTTTTTTACAACAAAAAGGAATACTTTCTCAAAAATCTTGTCCTTATACCCCTCAGCAAAATGGGGTCGCTGAAAGGAAGAATAGACATCTCCTTGATGTTACTCGCTCTCTTCTTATTGAATCCTCTGTTCCTACACGGTTTTTGACAGAAGCTCTTAGCATTGCTGTCCACCTGATAAATCGATTACCTTCCTTCTCTTTAGAAAATTAGAGTCCTTTTTCTCGATTATACAAAACTACACCGTCTTATGATGCTCTGCATGTTTTTGGATCGGTGTGTTTTGTACATTTACCTCATTCTGAGCGTAACAAACTTACTGCCCAATCTGCTAAATGCGCATTTCTAGGATATGCTAGTCACCAAAAGGGGTTTCTATGTTATGATCCTCAAATACGGCGTATTCGTACCTCCCGTAATGTTGTTTTTTTTTAAAATCAATATTTTTTCCAACAATATCTTGAGTCTGTCGAGTCCCCATTTGTTGTTTCCTTACCTGGTTTTTCGGACAAAACTCCATTTGTGAAATTTGATCCTAAATTCGTGTATCATAGGCGGAGTCACGCAGCAAACACAGATAGTCCCCCTAACGATCGCCCAGCTACATCTGGTCCAACTGGAGGCCCTTCCTTGCGTCGATCATCTCGGATTTCAGTACCTCCAACTCGTTATGGGTTTACCCACACTTCCTTGATGGCCACCATGTCTTCTACATCTATTCCGAACTCTTACTCTCAGGCTGTGCAGCATGAGTGTTGGAACAAAGCTATGCAGGATGAATTGGATGCTCTTGCGCAAAATCATACATGGGATGTGGTTCTGTGTCCTCCTTCAATTAAGCCAATTGGTTGCAAATGGATATATTCTATCAAGCTTAAACCTGATGGAACTCTGGATAGGTACAAGGCCCGTCTAGTCGCTATGGGAAACTGGCAGGAATATGGTATTGATTATGAGGAGACTTTTGCTCCTGTAGCAAAGATGACAACTGTTCGGACTATTCTTGCCGTCGCAGCATCCCAATCCTGGCCTCTCTACCAGATGGATGTCAAGAACGCATTTCTTCATGGCGATCTCAAAGAAGATGTCTATATGCGCCTTCCTCAGGGAGTATCATCTATCATCACCGGTGCTGTTGCCAAACTACGGCGTTCTCTTTATGGCCTCAAACAAGCCCCCAGGGCATGGTTTGAAAAATTCCACAATGCTCTTCAGCACTTGGGGTTTCATCCTAGTCCATATGATCCATCCATGTTTCTTCATCATACTTCTACGGGGATTACTATTCTTCTTGTTTATGTGGATGACATCATCATTACAGGTACCGATGCAGATATGATTCACCAACTTCAGGCCTCTCTTCATGAATCTTTCCACATGAAAGATCTTGGTCCTCTGAACTATTTTCTAGGTCTCGAAGTTCATCAATCTGCAAAAGGCATTGTACTTCATCAACATAAATATGCTCTTGAATTAATTGAAATGGCTGGACTTCAAGGATCTGCTCCCGTCGATACTCCAGTCGAAGTCAATGTTAAACTTCAGCAAGACAGTGGGGATCCTCTCTCTGATCCTACACTTTATCGTCGCCTTGTTGGCAGCTTGATCTACTTGACAATAACTCGTCCTGACATCTCTTATGCAGTCAATTTAGTCAGTCAATTCATGACTGATCCTCGACATCTTCATTTGGCTGCAGTCCGCCGTATTATTAAATACCTAATTCGGACACCAACCCGTGGATTATTCTATCCGGTCAACAATTCCCTGACACTCAAAGCATACTCAGATGCTGATTGGGCCGGTTGTCCGGATACTTGTCGCTCTACCACATGATGGTGCATGTATCTGGGAGATAGCTTGATTTCGTGGAAATGTAAGAAACATGATAAGGTCTCAAAATCTTCCACTGAAGCTGAGTATCGTGCCATGTCTGCTGCTTGTTCAGAAATTCTCTGGCTTCGCGGGTTGCTTTCTGATCTCGGATTTCCTGCTGATAGTGCCACTCCTCTCTATGCAGACAATACTAGTGCAATTCGTATTACTGCCAATCCAGTTTTCCACGAACGCACTAAACACATTGAGATTGATTGCCATTTTATCCGCGACGAATACAAGCGTGATGTCATTAGCCTTCCTCACATCTCTTCTGATCTGCAAACTGCCAATATCCTCACAAAGGGACTTCCGCGACCTCGCCATCAATTCTTGGTTAGCAAATTGATGCTTGTGGATTCCCCAGCATCAATTTGAGGGGGGGTGTCAAATACAAGATGGCTCAGGCCCACTTGGGCCCAATATGGTGGCATCCAATCTCGTTGGATTTGGTCAAATATTGCACAGATTTCTTTCCTTCCTTAATTTGATTGTAATTAGATTTAGTCTAATACTCTTTCTTTAATTAGATTGTAAATAGATTAGCTGATTTGTAGAGCTGATTTGTAGTTGATTGTAATTAGATTTAGTCTAATACTCTTTCTTTAATTAGATAGATTAGCTGATTTGTAGAGCTGATTTGTAGCTGTTGGTAAGGCATATGTATTCTATATAATGGGAGAGAATCTCCAATGAAAGGACACAAAAAATTATAGCTCAAAATCTCTTTTACATGCTACGACTGTCAGAATCCACCTATGTGTGGTTTGAAAATCATCATCTTAAAGAAAACACATTCATTGGTATGCCTGGCTCCATTCACCTGATTTGTTTGATAAATTTCTTTTCCTAAGTTTCATTTACAGTAATTATTAAATTAAATAGTTCACTTGAAATATGCTTGTCTCTGTGACCATGCTTCATTAATAATAGTATATTACCTCATTAATTGCAGAATGTTGTCACCAGGAAACAAAGAATGGATGACCAAACATAGATTAAGTCCAGAGTATTTGGATGGACTTGTGCATTTCATTGAGTTTACAAAGAAAAATGGTGGTGGATTTAAGCATTTTCCTTGTCCATGTGCTAAATGTCGAAATGGGCATGGAATGATCCCCCTTGAATTGATCCATGAGCATCTACTCATCAACGGCATTGATAAGTCGTACACACATTGGTTTTTCCATGGAGAAAGTCTTGCAACTACTAATGAGAAACCATCAATATCGGAACTTGTTGATCAACTCGATGAAGTGTATCCTAGAATGGAGGAACTTGTAAATGATGCGTTTGGGAGAATTGGTGAACATGCTGATTCTCTCATGGAAGATCTCGTAAGGATTGAAGGTTTTCATGAAGACTCCCTAGAGTTTAAAGGGCATGAAGACCCTAAAACGTGAAAAAACAAGTCTTTATTCGATGATGCAAGGCAGTCTTTGTATACCTCTTGTCCTAGGGAACTCACAAAATTGCCATCTACTATTGAGTTGTACAGTTTATAGGCACAAAATGGTTGGTCCAACAATAGTTTTAATGATCTCCTTAAATTAGTGAAGAAGCTGCTACCGGTAGGAAATACGTTACCAGAAAGCACATATTGAGCTAAGAAGATGATCAACTCATTGGGAATGACCTACGGATCCATACATGTGTGCCCAAATGATTGTATTCTCTATTGAAAAGAGTATAAAGATAGACAAAATTGCCTAATTTGTCATACATCTAGATGGAGGTCGGATTACTTGGCAAAAAAAAGTGTTAAAGTTCCATTAAAGGTTTTGAGATATTTTCCCTTGACACCAAGATTGCAGAGACTATACAGGTTAGATTTCAAGGTTAGTTATAGTTTCCACACCATCCTATTTGCCATTGGGTATTACAATCAATAACTAATAGTTTTTTACTTTGTTGTGTTGTGTTCCATGGATAGCGGAGCAAATGATTTGGCATTCTCGACCGAAACAGTATGGTGGTGCATCCATCCAATTCATCAAGTTGGATGGTAATAAAAACCAAGTGGCCAAGTTTTTCCGAGGGCTTCTATATGATAAACTTAAAAAATAAATAAACTCTAGGTCTCCAATCTAATGGTTTTGATCATGCGTCAGTTTAACTTAATGAGATGGCCTTCAAATTTCAGTACCCTTAGCAATCTGCATATAATATAAGTGGGGTCCAGCAATCTTTTATGTGCTGCCATGCCTGTGATAATGTTAAAAGTTCACAACGTATGGTGAACAACATAGAAATGTATGTTCGGGTAAAATGGTAATTTGAAGCATTTAGATTTCATCTTGCTACCTTTGAAATTGTACAACTGAAGTTGTTTACCAATTGAGGGATTCTTCATACAACCGAAGTTGTTTACCAATTGAGGGATTTCCGCCTGCTGGTTGTACAACTGAAGTTGATTTCTGGTTAACATTTAAAAGAGAACCTTTATAATATCTAGTTTAATAAGTCTGATTGCATTGATAGGTGCATTATTAGTATGCTCTATTTGAATCTTGTCAAATTATATATTGAAGTAGTGGTTTATAAATTGCTTATATGGCTTCTTTTAATAAGTTTTCTTGATTCCCTTTTAAATTAAATCATTTGTGAATATGGGTACATCCAAACTGGTTTAAATGATTGATGATTCTACTTTGGGCCCAGATCCAAACCATAAAATTGTGTGCTGACTGATTTGTTCAGAATGGTGCTTTTTTGCTCAAAATGTTAAATTTGAATCAAGCCTTGGGCATCGGAAAAGTGATATTAGTTTCATGCTTTTCGCAGTTTTAGAACTTGGACCAAGGATGAAAATATCGGTAGCGGCGGGCGTAGCGGCCCGCCGCCAAACCGATACGAAGTGGGCGATACGTAGCGTATCGGAGATACGTATCGGCGTAGCGGTGCGATTTTAAAAAATCGCCAAACAAATCTGAAAAAATTCCAGAAAATCCAGAAAATTGTAAAATGAAAGAAAATGTGGTTCTTTTGCAAAAGTAAGTAAGAAAAGGGGGCGTATCGGTGCCCTCAATATATGATGTCCTGTATCGCTGTATAAATAGAAAATAATAGTAATGATTAGTTTTTTCACATGTATTCATGTTTCTTAGTCATGTTAACTTAAAAAGTAATGAAAAGCTCATTAAAAAAAAATTAGAACATGAAATAAAGGCATAAGAATTAAGAAGACTTAAGAGTTAGGTCATTAGTGAACATTGAACAATCAAATATCAATACTTCAGCATTCAAGGTTCAAATTCAATCAAGTGAATGAACTATGAAGTGATCAACAATCAACATTCAACACCAATTTAGAAATGACAAAGAGAGTAGAGAGTTAGTGAAAGAAATAGGAAATTAGGAATACCTTGATCACCACCAAAAGGAATGTCTACCAAGATTCACATTTTTTTTTTCAAAAAATAAATAAATCCGAAAATAAAAAATAGAGAAAAATCAATAAACATTCAAAATGTGTTGATTTGATCTATGGGAAACATAGATCTAACAATATGAAGCTATTTTCAAGTTGTTTCATGAGTTTTCCATAAGTGATAATGTTTTTTTTTTAAAATAACATAAATCCGAAAATAAAAATAACAATATATAAAAAAAAAAACAAAAGATATGCATGTAAGATCAAAAGGAAGCATGGATCTACAATAAAACAACACAATGATGCCATTATGTTGTGATTCATAGTAGTTAGAGAGATAAATGAAATGATCATCTCAAAAGTTGAAAAAATAAATCACATATACCTTAATGAAGAATCTTGTTTTGACTTTTGAATCTTTAGATTTCTTTCAATAATGGTTTGTTGGTGATTTGGTGGCAAGATATCTTGAAGAGAGGGATTTGGGAGACATTTGGGACCACAAAGAGGTGAAAATAGCAACCATAGAGGGGAAGAGAAGAAAGAAAAGGGTAAAAAACCCTAAAAAGTCCAAAAGGGCCCCCCCCCCCCCCCCCCCCCCCCCCACGTGTATCGGCCGCCACGTATCGTGGCGGTATGTATCGGCCGATACTCAAGAGTATTGGCCGATAATTTCATTGGCCGATACGCCCGATATATCGGCCGATACGCTTCGTATCGGCCGATATTTACTTCCATGACTTGGACCATGAGTTATTAAAGGTCAATACTTATTTCAGCTTGTGCATTGCAAGTAAACAGTTAAGTTGTGATCCAGCAAAGAGGCTGGCTTTGAATGAAACATATTTTCCAATCCGGGCATCATTTGAGACACATGTGCTCTAATGGCGGGGGAAAACAGTGCAAGCTCATTGAATGTAGGTTAGAAAAGGCTACTTCTTCATTTAAATGGTTTCATGCTTTAATATGAATAGTATTTGTTTTATATAATGATTAATTTTTCTATTTGTTCGAAATGTCCTCCTTGTCAAAACAAAAGCCAGTGATCACCTTAAATGCATTTGGGCTACCTGTGGGCAAGCATTCAACCCAGCTGGCCTTAATGTGTGGTGAGATTGTTGGCACCGTTGTTCCTATTTCCATTAAGGACTGGCGTTCGGTGCCTAAGAACGTAAAAGATGAACTATGGAAACTCGTCCAGGTATGAAATCTTAGCATATCTCCAAGTATGAAACTCGTCCAGGGATTCAATATTTATCTTATCAAATACTTAGTTTGTGATCCTAAAAGGAAATCTTTTTTTTTTTTTTCAGGACGACTATGTTGTTCCTCATTCTTATAAAGCTGAATGCCTTAAGAGCATGTGCGATATGATGAGAAAGTACAAGACAAAACTGAGATTGAAATACCTTGATGCTCATGCAACTCCTAAAGAGAAATTGAATAATCATCCTCCAGGAGTTAGACCTGAAGATTGGGAGGCTTTTATCCAAGATATTTTGAGTCCCAAAACAATAAAACGGAAAAAAATTACAGAGGTGAGGAAAAAACTACATTTACCAAATGAGTGGCAGATATGGCCATGCGAGACTGGAGGAGAAAATGGTGAGTATTGGCATACATATATAAAATATGTCATATTGCTTTGTCACTTAAAAACTAACAATTTGAAATTCGTGTAAACAGAGAAATGCTAAAAGTTAGGGTGACCCCCTACCAACTAGGGCTGAAGTGTGGATAGAAGCCCATACAAGCAAAGACGATCATGTACCTAGTAGCGCGTCCTCTCATATGGTTAGTTCTATGTCTTGTACTTCAGTTAATATAGTAGAAAACAACTTAAAACTTTACTTAACTGATGATTGCAAGTAATCGACACGAAAGAGTAAAAGAACTGTTGTCCAACCAAGATGAAGTAGATTCCCACGACATCCTCAATGATCCATTGACTCAAGTATTTGGTGCTGATACCAAGGGTCATGTTCGAGGTGTTGGGACTGTCGTATTAAGAGGTCAAGTCATAGGGCCCATTCCAGCAGTTGAAAAACTAGCTCTTAAGGAAAAGAAAATTATGGAGCAATCGTCCTCAATTAAAATTCTGGAGTCCCAAGTAATCCACATACTTGAAGAACAAAAAAAACATGTCCCAAGAAATGGGTGGTATAAAACAAATGATCGAGGTAAAGTCGAAATTATTCGATTCTTTTTAAAAGTCTTTAATAATATTAGATTTTTTATACTTGTATTGAAAGAATAACAAGTGCTTTAAAACATTATTACATATATGCATGCATTCGGGATCCCAATCGAGCGCTTTGTTCCCACCGAAGACGATAGAGTCGGTTGCAGTTTCCAACACAACAGCGGGTGATAAACCTTCAAACGAGACAGAGCGGCTGTGCAAATTGATGACTTGGAGTCAAGAGGTTGTCGCTATTGGAAGGGTTCATATCGGGAATGGGACCCAACGTATTCATTGTAAAACTCTTCTGGAACATGCATACAAGGTTACGGTTGATGTCATTAACAAAGGGGAGGTTGCACTGCCCTATCCAGACGGTTATCATTCAACTTTGGGCGAAGTTGGAAATGGATCCTTTGTAGCATGGTCTAAGGCGTTTGTCCTATTCACTGACTAGACTTAGGGAAAGGGCATTTAACAAAATTTTGATCATCTATAGTATGGGTTGTGTTATTTGTGCTTTTTGTTCTATTGCTCCATTTGGGCTAAAACCTCTATTAAACTTTGTTTAGTTTTTTGAGCTGTGCTGTTTGGTAAACTTATGTATCCATACAGTTTTTTGTTCTATTGTGGTTTGGTAAACTTTGTTCTCTTGCTTTCTCTCATTTCTGTGATCTAGAATTTCTTTTTCTTTCTTCATATTATTTTCAGATGTATGTTTTTTTATTTCCTTGGTCCTCTCTTCTTTGGCTGTCGGATACATTTCATGACTGGTTAGTCCTGAGCACATTCCTTCCTGCAGAGGCTGGAAATATGGGTGCTGTCGAGCTTGAAATGGCTGCCTAAAGGGATAGAGAATGCCCAAGGAGTGTTGTCTGATGTTTTCAGGTTCTGAGTTTTGCTGATAATACTTGTTACTGCCATCTAAGCTCAAGGACATGGATTTTCTTATAATACATGTTACTATCTTTGTTAAAAGGCAAAAAGTCACAACAGCAAATTCCTTTTCTAGGTGCTACAGGTTTGCTGAAATGCGCTTACAGGAAAGTAGAATTTTTAACAATGAAATATGCTTTTGTTGTGCAGGAAACTAGTGTTTAAGGGTCGAGCAGCAGAGTTACAGCTATTTCCAACTCATCTTATCTGCCTGGAAATCGGTAAGTTTTCATGGATCTACTAATTTCTATGTTTCCAGCTTAAGAATCAGTTTTCTAATGTTAGATTTGTATGTCTGCATGTAAGGAACTAGCTCTAAATCAGTTTCTTGGAGAGAAGCGGCTCGCTCAAGACACTGACAATTTGAAGAATGAGCGCCAAGGACAGTTGTGGAGGCATCAGCTTCCAATGCTTATGCTCATTTTGGTTGTAAATCTTTACACAGACAGGACAAGGAGTATGCAGGTTATATGAGAGGGCTACTTGTGTCATTTGTTGACCTTTTGAAACCAGGTGACTCTAAAGCTTCTAGTTTGAGTCAGGAAACTACCCTAGTGGCTCTTAGTGTGCCTTGTATCGTCTTCTGCAACTATCCACAGAGCACTTTAGCTGATAGGTGGAAGGCCAATACAGGTATGTTTAGACTTGTCAACCCAATTACTTCGGCGATGTGGGATGTAGGACTTCCCAACACTAGTATTTGTAAAATGTGGGTCTATAGTGGCTGAAATAGTATCTTGATTGACCATGTTATATCTCTATCTTATCTTTGTGATATTGCACCATCAAAGATTCAAGACTTAACTCCATGCAGGTTCTCTTCCTGTGATAATATGGCTTTTCAAAGATGATGGTGATGGTCGCATGGATGGTGCAGAGACCTTAGGTTGTGAGTTGCCTAGGCGCACGAATCTTTTAAATATTGTGCTAAAACTTCCATGGACTCATTCCCTTCTAGTGACTCAAGTTCATTCTCTTTGGAGAACAAGGTGTCTCTCTGTTCAAGTTGCCTCCAACGTTGGGACTAAACTAAAAACTGAAAATCTTCTCGAACTTTTGGATTTGGCTCTCTATGATGAAGCTGAAGAGGTCAGAGCTGAAGCTATTATTTCTATGCCTGTGATTGTCTTATGCTCTGGGCGTGGTCTACTGGCTTATATGTTTAAAAGACTAGAGTAAGTAGATTATGGTTTTTCAAATATCTTGATTCTTTAATGTACATGCGGTTATTGTTTGTACATCTCAATTAAGGATTTTACATTACTTGGATAGAGTCTGGATTTCGTTTAGTTGTGATTTTGTTTTGTTCTATGGCTCTACGCTCTTAACAGTTGCTCACATTCCATTTCACAGGTAAATGCTGAAAAGGATGACTAGGAGGATACTTTATACTGGGTCATGTTGCTTTCATACTTGAAGGCAGAATTTGTGTGTGTGTGTGTTTTTTTTTTTTGATTGGCAAGTGCTATTTTCTCTCCTGAATGTAAAACTGCTTTTCAACGTGTACACAAGCATCTAGCTCCCATGCATTTAGAGTACTGATTTTCAAAAAATTTTGTTTCTTGATGTTAAAGCAGTGGTGAGAAGTAGAGACAGAACTGAAGATTTTAGGGACGCTGTGCAGTCTGTTGCGCGCTCCCTTTGATACAATGAGGTTATTGAATACTTCTGGTTTGACTTCATATCAGTGCCATTATTGATTTGGTTTTACATGCAATGATTTACTTTGTATTTCCAGCAGAAAACTGCTCCAAACTAATTATCCATGGCAGTGGGGATGGATTTGCTATCTTATATGAGGAAGTTGATATTTAAATTGCATCAGGGGTCCGACTCAAGTACATCCTTGCAGGGGCGGTCGCAAACATTGGACCTCGGTCCACTTCTAAAACCATAATTAAGGACCATGAAGCTTATGCATGGTTTTTTCTGCATGCACTCGGATGCTACTGAATCTGAACAACCCATGCAAAAAGGTATCTGTATGGAGGACAATAGGAAAATGCTGAACTCATTTGAGACTTCGAAATCCCTGCACTCGCTGTAATGGTTTTCTTTTTTTTTACTTTAGTTTTTCTAAAATTATATTGCTTACCTAATTTTTAGGGAAGTAGACGAAAGGCTCCAAGTGCTGCTGACCACAAAAAGAGTTCTGTGGCACGTGCACTACTAATTACTATTTATAGGTAAGATCTAAGTTTGCCTTTTTTTGTTTCAGATTCTTTGAAAATCATTTGCTTTAGTTAGATGAATTTGGCTTTATTATATTTCATTCATTCTTTATTGTCTTTGAGAATGCTAGTGGACAAACATTATATTTGTGGGCAAAATTAAACATTTACATTCACTCGTGGGACAGCTATTAGACTTCAGGGGCAGTAAGCTGATTACCTGACTGCTTTGAGTCATGTTGCAGGGTGCTAATTTGTCTCTAAGACAATGATATCATTATGTTCCATGTTTCTTTGATTTCTCTACTATATATCCTGAAGTTTTCTTTCTGTTGCATGAATATGACTTTTCCAGCCCTCATTTCCTTACTTCCATATTGATTTGTTTTCTCCAAGTCAAAGATTTGAACTCACTGATTATTCACTTATATTTAATGGTTTAGAGTTGAGCTCACTGATTGTTCCTTTATGGGAACTCCACGCAACAGGGTTGATGATGCATTATGCTGATGGGAGAGCTCGTGGCAAATCAAGCAACTCAGTCAAATGTGTTGCATGCTCACAAGAGATGCATTGAATGGTATATTTTTATATGAAACTCTAAGCCGTCTCTTCAGTAAATATATGCACTAAAAATCTAACTGAATTAACAACTAGTCCATCCTATAATAGTGTCCTTCCCTTTTTATCTTACCACTCATTACTTTGCAAGGAAATGCATTTGTCTATAGTTTATTGTTCTAGCTATGCTCCATCTCTATACAAAACTTGATTTTCGCCGCTCACCAGTGTCTCATTATTTTATGAATATGTTGGTATATTTCAGGATAATTTCCTAATTTTCTATCCATATCACTCTTCCCTCAAATTGCCAAAGGGAAGGTCCAAGTCTGGATAAAAGAAACGAGCAAACCATTCTTCAGAAACAGGCAAACCATGGATTTGTGAATGATTTAGATGCCAAACCAGGAGCTGATAATGAAAATGGCAACTCTTCCATGAGCAGCCTAAACCACCGATCTCCTTCAATCGCTCTCGTCTTCTTTACAGCCAGATTCTCCCACCCTAAAATTGTGGATAATCATAACCCGCAGTTCATGGCTACTTCCTTATCCCCACAGAAAACAGTGTCTTGTAGTACCGCCGCCATTGACTGGAGGTACCTTACCGAGCAATTAAGCTCATCAACTTTGTTCTTTCCCTCATCTGAGATTTTGGTGAGCAACTCCAGAGGGCACTGCAAAGCAACAAGCTTGATTGGAGGAGACCCAAAATGTATCAGCCTGCATAGGTCAGGGCAGCGCGTGCACATATCACAGAAAGTGGTCAGTTGCCATTTGATGATGAGTTAAGGAAATCTTGCCACTCCATTGTTCCTTCTGAAAGAGCATGCATGCTAAGTGATGGAACATATTGCTGTTAGAATAGTAGTTGAGAAAGTACGACTGTTTTTGGGTGGATGATGGCTGGCCTTCTTATGGAGAAAGAGTAAAACCAGAGCAGAAAAAGAAATGTAAATATAATGTTACAATTATTTGATTACGTACCTGTTATTTGAAGAAACTTCATAGCCTTTTTTACCAATCCATGTCAACTATGGCATTAGCCTTTTTATTTTTCTCTTATTCGATGTGTATTGTTTCTGATGGATTATTGGTGTGCTATGCAGGTATATTGGAGCAACTTTTGGAGCATGAGATTACATGCATTTTCACCACACTTTGGGATTTGGACTTGATTTTGCTATGGAGTGTTCTTTTCTCTCTCTCTCTCTTTTTACAAGGTTGGGTTTATTTTGTACCAACTAAATGTGATGGGTTAATGTTGTAATGAACAGTTCAATTTATTTTCTGCACTTTCGTGGATCCCCAGTTTTTGTTGATTTGCTAGAATATCACCTATTTATTGACATGCACCTAATCTGTTGGTTTGTCTTTCTGGATGCTCTTGCATTAACTAGATTTTCAAGTAATTTCAAATCTGTTGGTTTCAAGGGAAAAAAAACTGTTGGTTTTATTAAGCAAAAAAAAAAAAAAAACTTTGTTGGTTTTTCTTGATCGGTGTTATTACATTAAATAGTTTTTCAAGTTCTTGAAATAATGATCTTTAAGAAGTTCATCAAAAATATTGTTTCAAAAAAAAAGTTCATCAAAAATGATTTCTACAAGATTCTAACTCTAATTAAATCACTTATACTTTTCGAAATGGATAGAAATTGTTCTTTTTTTATTTTTTGAAACGGTTATAAACCGTTCCTACTTCATTTTTTTAGGAAGGGTTAAAATCCGTTCTTGTAAATTTGAGACACCCTAAACAGGAAAGGATATTAACCATTACATATTGGATTTCGAACGGTTACAAACCGTTCCAAATTATAGATTTTGGTGTATTGTTGTTTAGAGAATTTCAAATGCTCTACATAAGAAATTTCCAAATGCTTGCAACCAATTGAGCCCTATGATAGAGCGCGCGCACTAAAAATTTGAAGCGCTAAAAATGAATGACTTCCCATTTGATATATTCTTTTGAGGGTGTGGAAAACTAGATTAGTGCTATTTGTCTAGAATCCGTCGATATCCTTATGGAGGATCGGGATGGAAGTTCCCCCATCTCGTGTCTTTTTGGAGAATAGTAAATACAAATGTAACTACCATTTCTCATGTTCTATCATTTGGAAAAAAATTTCATTATGGGACCGTACCATGTTATCATGATATTTATTAGATTTCGTAATACACACTATTCCCGTGATTAGTTTTTGTAACACACACTATTCCCGTGATATTATGGAATCTGAGATTAAAAAAAAAGTTTTAAAGTAATGTTGACTATAGTCGAGCGATTCTAATAACATTATTTGAACTTTAGTCATGAAATTAGAAAAAAAATAATGAGTTTGCCCCAGGGATGATGAGTTTGCCTTTTTAGAATTTCATTTCAAAGGTATCTTTTCCATTTTCTCTCCTTTTGAGCCTTTGTTTTTGTTTGCGTTTCGAACCATTTATTAATAAATTCAAGGTCAGAGTCAGGCATGAGCTATTTGGCCTACATCACCTATGGGCTCAAATGAAGGCACTGAGTGGCTAGTGAGTAATGGCACAACCTGCATTAGAGGCTTACTCCTCATTACTCAATGTCCCTTTTATCATTTTTATTGTGGACCACAACAACTTGTCATGGTTACAACAACTTATTTGTATATATCATGGAGATTGTCATTCTATATTGAGTTCACTGTAAGAAATAATCCCTCCTTCGGCTTTCGTTGCTTGCATCCGAGGAATTTTTGCTGGAGTGGCCCAATGATATTGGATCGAAATTATGGGTGTGCCATTTGGATGTTCCCATGTTCCCACGAGATAAGGGTATAGAAAACATGATTGGTACGTGTAAATGATTGTTCCGAATTTTGTTCTCATGGGAAGGAATCTCAAAATCTTTACCCGCCAGCTTAAGAAAGTTGAAACAAAAAAACTTTATTTTTTTTTAAGAAACAACTTGCTGCTACAGTTATTTATTTCTCATCTTTTGCCTTTTAAAGAATATTATTTGAAGATTCTAAATCCTCTCACTTATCCTAAATATAGCGCCCCACAATCACAATCCCAAAAGAGGTGGCCCCACTTTATAATTCCTAGTGGGTCACATGGCCACAATCACAAAAAAGTAGGCCCCTATTATGATTCTATAATGGTGGTACCACATTATAAATCATTTATAAAGGTAGGCATCACGTTGTAATTTCTCTAGGTGGGTCCCGTGTCCACAATCACATTTTAATGGTGGCCACATGTTTGGATTTCTAAATGTAGGTACCACATTGAAATTTCTAAAGGTGGGTCCCGTGTTCACAATTAATAAAAAGTATGACTCCACATTTTAATGATGGCCCCATGTTAGGATTTCTAAATGTGGATATCACTTCGTAATTTTTTAAAGGTGGGTCCCGTGTTTACAATTAACAAAAAGTATGACCCTATATTATAATTTCTGTAAAGGTGGGCCCACATTGTAGATTTTATAAATATGCTACCCCTATGTTCTAATTTTTAAAGGTGGGCACCACATTCTAATTTCTAAAAGTGGGCTCTGTGTCTACAATTGCAAAAATGTGGCTCCACTTTATAATTCATATATATGGATCACATGGTCTCGTTTACAAAAGGTGAACCCACATTGTGAATCTTATGAATATGAACCCACAAGGTGGGTCCTATATTTACATTTACAAAAAGTTGGCCCACATTATAATTCCTATAAAGGTGATCCCACATTATAAATCCAATAAATATAGGTTCCATGTTCTAATTTTTAAAGGCGGTACTATATTGTAACTTCTACAGGTGGGTACCATATATGATAATAATAATAATACTGCAAACAATAAAAGGTGGGGTCACACATTGAAATGTTTATTCCTTGGAGCAAAACTTTTATAATGTTACCAAATAAGTTCCGTCCAGCATACTTTTAGTAGAGTAATTTAATATAATGTTGTCAAACAAGTTCTGGAGAGTTTATACTCTGCACAACCTAATCTCAGCATAAAATTGGAAACAACACAAGAACGATGCCAAACGAGCACAGCAATTTCTATACTCCAATTCTTGGCAGAGTTGAGAAGGTCACTCATCTAGCAGCCAAGCTGTTGGGCAGCCAGGGTCATATAACTTGCCAGGCACGAAGAACTTCCAGGACCAACTTAACCAAGTCAGATAGAGCCTTACAAATTACAACTGTGGTTCGGTTACCCAATTATTTTGTATTCCTTTACATTAGTTGAGATATTTTTAATTTAATTAAGTGTCTTTTGAGATTATTGATTAGAATTTGTTTAGCTGTTGAGTTTGTCACTCTTTATACAATTATGCATACATATGTTGAATTGGCTCCTCCCCTAAGCCTGTCTCAAACCAGATCATCCTTTGAAAATGAACTGAGAATAATTGTTATCATAAAAATCAATCACAAAAAAAAAAAAAAAAATACAAATTATAGTTTCAAAAACCTTTTTTTTTATATTGAGGATCTAGCAGATAGGAATGTATTTTGTATTTCATGATCAGGAAAGAAAATCCAATGTGATGCAAAGGACAAGCAGTTTAATGCATCTATTAGACTTTTTGATGATTGGAATAGAATCAAATATAAATAAAATAAACAACCATTGGTATGGTGCAATTATCCTTTGGGCCTCACTTTGGTCTTTTGGCCTTTCAAGTGTGTTTTTGATCAATTGATTTTGATCATTTGGCCATTTATTGCAATGCAATGGACGATCATCCCCCCTCTCTCCATTAAATTGAGTCTTTTACATTTTCATTTTTCGTACCATTCTTTTCCTCATAGGTGAGCTTTGGTATTGAAGATTTCATAAAGAATTGAACGTAATTTGAGATTCACCCTAGAAACACTGGCCAATAGCACTAATCTGATTTGTCAAAGACTGAGCAGAGTAACTTCGGTGGCTTGACAGAGTCCAAAGCATCCCACTTTATATACATCTATAGTTTTAAGTAAAAGATTGCTGGACTCTCCATTCCTTGATTGGCCTCTAGCTGGCAAGCTATAAGTTAAGAGTTTTTTATGAAATGTAGGAGCACTTCTGTTTCTTCTATTTGCAGGTGTGGATTGTTGGATTTTGATAAATAATTATAGGGATATAGCAACTCCATCATGGTATTGGATCAGTGCTGATGAGGTGCCAAATGAAGAGAGTATTTGAGGAGTCATTCTAAGGTAGCATATTATGTAGTATCTTAGAGCTAGCAACGAGTAGGATGAAGGTATGGATACTAGGGGAAAACTTTGAAATGGTCAGTCATTCTCTTTTTAAAAAAGACTGAATGTTCGAAGCGTGGAAAGAATTGCAATATTAATTGGGTAATTTTGCTAGTCCTGGGGTTGCTAATGGGTGGTTTGTAACTTTTTTTCCCTTCTGTCTTTGAACAATTGGTTTTGATAAGGTGGCCACTAGTTGTAATGAAATGGATGATTATCTCCCCCTCTCTCTCTAAATGAATCTGTTTTACCATCATTTTGCTTACCATCTTTTTCCTTGTAGGTGAATTGTGGGCCGTGGATTTGAAGTTTGTTGTGATATCGCAAAATTTGTAATGATATCGCAAATGAAAATTCGACTTTTTGCCTGTATAGGGTACAGACGGTACAGAAAATGTGTAGGTAAAATTACACAGTTTGGTAACATGGGAGAATTATCAATGAGTTTAAGTGACCGTACCCATATTAAAAGCAAGGAGAAGAAAGGCATTTTTCAAGTGATGACGACATCAAATTTGAGTTAACACTCATCTACAAGGTGCCATTAATATCTCTTTTCTATTTTCTTTTTCCTTCTAATCTTCTATGACCTAGGTTGTATAATTGCATGCATGCATTTTCTGAGAATAATATCTCCAGAAGTTGGGTCCTCTAGTTCTCTAACTCATACATCCCAAGAAAGGGAATGTGTTAAAAATTAATGATTAAATTTTTTTTCATAGTTTGTTTTAGAGTGGAGTTCCACACGTCTCACTTACAGAAAGGAGGATATGAATGTCACATTTCAACGAATTTTAACTCCATTCAAAGGAACTGAATGTCACAAATCAACTAATTTGAACTTCAACTTTTCTTCAAAAAAAAAACAAAGAAAGAAAAGAAAAAGAAAAGCAGTTCGACTTTGCTTCTCTACTTTCTAAACAAATATACAGGAGAGTGGAATTCAACAATAGGGTCCACTTACTGAAAATTTCAAGTGTTGCATGAACTTCGTACCCTCGTATATATGTGATTCAGTCAAATTTTACTCTAACAGAGCTGGTCCCTTCGTAAAGATGACAATATAATTAGTAATATAATTCGAACACTCTTATGTATTATTAAAAAAATGCATTAATCACATTATTCACTATATGATCAATCTTATGGTGGGACCGACTCATTGGAGAAAGATTTGAAGACATCTCAAACAAGAGGAGTGCGTTCATTTTTATTAGTTCAAATTTCCAATAAGTGGGCCTTGTTGTGGTTTCGTTCCCCTCACTCCAAATAGTCATATATTAGATGCCTAATTCACATCCATTAACAATTGGGTCCACTTATTAAAATTCCACTTATTGAAATTTTAAATTGCTCAACTTAAATGTCTTCGGTTATCTCAAAATTTTACTTCAATTGGAGTTGGGACCCAATTGGGCAATTTCTCACGCTGCGAGTATATGTACATTAGGTTGAAATAAACGCTGAGTGCCACATAAATAGTATTTTAGTCTACCATATACATAATGGGCTTGATTCAAGATCGCTTGAGTGTCTTACTCAAAAGGATCATGAAAAATGAGTGGAACTCCAAGGTGGGGGCTTATCTGTTGAAAGCTGAGTCCCTAAAAATGAACGTCCTCCCCTTGAATTATGATACTAATTATATGATCAATGATAAACTCCTATTAGAGTAAAACTTAAGGGCGTCAAATACATGAGAGGGCGTTTATTTTTAGCAGCTTGAATTCTCAATAGGTGGGCCACATCAGAGCTCCAATCATTTCATCTAGAGTCCGAATCTAGTGAGGTAAAGCCCCACGGTGACCGTAAGTGGACCATTCACAGTCCGCCACATCACCGTGGGCAACCTGCCATACGTCCGGGCAAGGGCTGTCCGTGATGACGTAACGGACCTTAAGTGGTTCACTCACACTCATTGTGCATAGACTCACTCAGAGAATCCTAATTATTCCACCCAAGGACACATAGGATTTAGACTAAATGGGCTAGGCCCATGTGCCTTAATGTGTGGGGCCTACCATCTAGGTCCCGAGTGCACATTTATTCATGGACCGACACCGCCTTGAAACGTACATGTTAGGTGGAAATGCATGCCCAAGAAATTTCATGCAATCTTTGAGTTTGGATATTTTGAGTGTCCTCGCTCCCACTTATCGTGAAGGAGGGAGTGGAAATCCATGGTGGCCCCCATCTATAGAAAATCCTAACAACTCTAAATTAATGTAGTCCTTTCATGGAATGGACCTTGGCGAGGGGATTTTCCACTTGGCCTCACAGATTTGGAAATGGATCAAACAGAAAAACCTTATTTGGACCAATTAGGTGCCCGTGGAGAGATGTCACATCTCATCTCCTAAAAGAAAATTTTTCATCTCCTTAAAATATTTATTTTCTCATGTGGCTTGGTCTTTTTGCCGAGTCCACAAGTCAAAGTCATTCATCAACCACTTGAATATGCTCCTTTTAACATTGTCCACACATCTCTTATCCATCAGCCAGCAAGAGGGTACCCTACCAAGGCATATTTATTATGACTGAAAGACTACTAACCTGCTTTATGTTAATTTCCAAGAAACCTGCAGGTACTGCATTAAGAAATTTCTCTGATGATTCATGACCAATTTCTTTATCCCAAGTCATCAAGTCAAAGTCATTCCACAACGACTTGAATCTACTCCTTTGAACACTGTCCACACATCTCTTATCAATTACCAGGCGAGAGGGTAACCGATTAGAATGATCACATAAGATTACACAAATTTATTGTGACAAATTTAATAGTGAATCTCATGTTGAGATTGCTGTTGATCTATTAAAGTTATTTTGTTCTACATGATTTACACATATCAAGCAGACTTTGGCCTAGTGGGTTACTGACTTCTAGATCAGTAAAAACAACAAAGAATTCTTTGTAACTGACTCTTTTCTATTGGGCTTATTTATTTTCATTAGAATACATAGGAATTCATGATCGTATGAGTTTCACCAAACAATTATTGAAGAGGTAAAATGTGAATGATGTAGGTCAGGGGTGATATGAGGTGTCACTGTAGATGACGCCTTGTCTTTTCTAGGATTTGAATTATAAGGATGATGGCTGGGGTAATACTTTCTCATGTTCCTTCATTCACTTTCTAATAAAGAGGGTGTTTGGTGGCCATTTTTGTTTATTTACCCTGGATCTTCATTTTTAACTACTTTTGCATGAATTTTTATGCATTCTATGCAAATAGACATGCTTTTTATGAGTTGTGACTATTGGCACTCATGTATTTATAGAGCAATTATAAAAAAAAAAAACACTATAACATCATTCTTGATACAATTAGGATCAATTATATTATATTAAGCTGGATGGTTTTCAATTTCATTTGAACCTTCTGCTTTGATTTTGACTGTTAGCTATTCACTCCCTTATCTCTTGTAACTTCCCCATTTCTTATCACATGCAACACTTATCTCATCCCATATAACTACCCATCTTTCACTACCCATGTTACTACCCATCTCATTTAACTACCCATGTCTCTTGTAAGTTCCCCATTTTTTTTTCTTTTTGTGAAAGTTTGTTTATGCTCACATCTCTTATTCCCATTACTACATGTTTTTTCATATTTTTTTATTTCACTTCTCCTATTTGCTTTCTACTCTACCTCCCTCAATACCTCCCTCAATTGCGAAAATAGCTACACTCATATATATTTTTCTTTTGAAAAATTTACTGTTGCGCAATGTATTTCGGCCGCCAATCAAGTCAATAATTATTTTTCAATTGTATGAATGTTTTGTTTGAATTGTATGGACAAACTCGTTCTGGCATGGGCTCTTTTGCTGGTCTAAATTTTATAAAGGATTCAACAATTCCTCTTTAAAATAAGGCAACTGCTCAACTTATCTAAATATACTGTACTGCTTTTTTTAAATTACCTTCTTGGATTTTTCGTTTTCAGACAAACAATTAGAATTGGTGTGGCAACATGATCTCTACAATTTCCTTAAATGCAATTTACATAAGAAATTTCATTCATTGCATGTACCCTGAAAATATGAATTTCCTATTCAGCCTCGCAAGGACACAAGACGTCTGTGCTTCCCAAGTCAACAAGTCAACATCTTTCCCAAACCACTCGTATCTACTCCTCTGTCAACAATGCCGACACCTTCGTCAATTAGACGAGAGAGCGTAACCTACCAAGGCATCGTACAATGACTGAAAGACTACCGCAAGACTACCACACTGTATTTTGTAAAATTCTGAGAAAGGTACAAGCACTACTGGAACTTACGTATGTTACCCGTATTTTCCCCACTTCCTTCATAGATAAATTATCTCCTTGGCTCTTTTTCTATAATTGTCGTAAGCTTCACAAGTCTTGCATTTTATTATTATTATTATCTACCCCTGTATGGGATGTTTCCATTCATCCTGGAAAAATGTGTGGAGCCAGGGACCCTGAATTCAGGGCTTGATGGTTAGTGGTTACTCTAGCTGACGTCCAAAGGAGAACATTTTCATTCTTATAAATCCTTTCCAATCAAGAAATCAAAGTCTTCCTCCTACCACACGGCGTCTCGTCTTCCTTTCTTTGACATTGAGGCACCTTCATTAATTTGAGCTGACTTAGGGGCTATTGGGTTAGAGGCATTTCGGAGAGGAAATTCAGTTTGTTGGGAGTTTATGATATAAGGTGAGCATTTTGTTTGATGCAAGAATTTAGAATTCCAAATCATTTAAAAATGCAAGACATCATAATTCCAAATTTTTGGGAATTAGCCTCATGAAATCCTATAATTTCAAAGTTTCAAATGCTAAGGGGGGTTGAGCATTTAGAATTATATTTTAGAGGGCAACATTTGAAGTTCTCAGAATTCCCTTAGACAAAAATTATCACAATTCTTCTAACCAAACATGTCATTATCACAATTAAAGACAATTATTATGATTCAAGGGATAAACTTTTGAGAACAAGGTCTCCCACCACTCTTCTCATGTATGAGTTCTCACTTGTTACATGTGTGAGTTTCTTTCCTCACATCCGCTAGCTCTCGCTCTCCGCCTAAGCAGGTGCTCTCAAGGTCACAGCCCCCTCGAATGGGCTACGAACTAGGAAAATAAAAAATAAATAAATAAATTTATAAACTTCTAGTAAGAGGGACCATTCAAAATGCTACATCAACGTTCTCACGCCTATGAAGTAACTAGTTTGATTGAAAAAGGCTTTGATGAGCAATTGGGCCCCACTTGAGGCCACATTTGATTGGTGTAGCTCATTTATAATCTTATTATCTCATGATCTGGCATCATGTACACTCATTGAACCTTTACTCACCAGTTGATTGAATCTAAAAGAATTATTTTCGAGGAAACAAGTGTATCTTAATCGAATTTAATTAATCCATATCGTGTGTTCAACTTGGAGCTGATCGTCAAGATGTTTTTATGTTTATATATTAATACTATTCTTAAATTAATTTTCATATATTTATTATTTAAAGTACTTTTTATGAGATTTCATACATTCATTTTATGTTTAACTTCTTGTTTTTAGATTCTCACTCATTCTTAAAATGAATCTTATTTCAAATGACATTAACGATGGATTTATAGTAACGAAATTAGATAATTTTTACAAATTAACAAACTTAACTATGGGAACGCGATTAAATAATGTGTTTTACAACCGAATAATTGGATAATAGGCCGAGAACAATTGGTGTGTTTCTTTAATAATCTTCATTTTGATTGCCTTGAATTTTAGAAATAATAAGTTCCACAAGTGTATGGATAACACTGATGCTGCATCACTTTTTTTAGTAAACGAAAGGGGAGTTGGATAACACTGATGCTGCATATTTGAGTATTAGAGTGTTTGGTAAATCTCTAATTATATTTTTTAAGTTTAGAGATTATTTACAAATTAGAGGTTTTGCCTCTGAAAAAAAAATGAGCAGCTTACTTTTTAGAACTTTTTTAGCTGAAGTTGATGGAAGTGGGCCATGCAAAATTTATGTGTTTTGGAAGAAATAATCTCATAAAATAATGCAAATAGCAAGCTCTACATTGTAATGTATAAAAGGTGGGCCCCGATTACCACAATTCGTAAAAGTGGGTTCCAATTATCGCATGAAAGAAGAGCTTGTTTAAATAATTTTATGAAAAGATTTAATAATAAATTAGAACTAAAAAATTAGAGCTTTTATTTTAGACCTTAGTTTAATTAGATCATTTTAATTAGATTAGAGTTTCCAAACGGAGAGGATTTATAATTTAACCACTCTCTTAATGTTCAAGTATTTTTATAAGTAAAAAGTATCCATTATTTTTTGAAAAATGATTTCATTCCTTCATTGAGCCCAATAAAATACTTCAATTTTAAATTCTGATAATCTAGCGTGTCCATCATGTGGATCTACAAGCTAGATAAAATACTTAACAATTCAACTTATCCTAAGCATCGTGTCTAAATTAAATGTGACTCACTAGATCCAATCCATCCACCTATCTATGAGGGACCCATTATATGAATTATTTCATCCGTCCAACCATATAACTATTTCTATTATACCAAATGATGAAGATCCTACAAACCTTACCTTATGTAAATCGGATCACACAATAACCGACCTACTTACCAAGCCTTCCATTTGTGCAATCTACATTGGACCCATCACTGTTTTGAGGAACCCATTAGAAATAACAAACTTGTAAGTGGGTATGAGATCTCTTATAATAGAATAATTCATATATTTTTAAAAATTAGAATTAATTAATTTCCCTTCTCTTTAATGTCATAATTTGGTGAAAACATATTAAATTCCACTTAATTCTTTTTTTTTTTCCTGCTTTCTATATGTGTTCATGAGAAATCATAATAAACGAAGATTTATAATTTTATTTTCAATTGTAGTTCATGTGTAAGCTTCTATAATTTTTCTCCTTCAAATAAGTTTCAATATTTAGAATTTTAAGGATGATTATAATAGTATATTCTTTTCATTCTGAATCTGTTTTCTTCCGAAGCTATACTATCTCAAAGAAAGTGAAATATCTAGCAGTACATCAATTATCTACATCATTCTGTTGGTACATCTTATTTTTTAATTAATTTAAGAATTTAATAAAACTTGTAAATAAATATATCTCAAAGAAGGCAAAAATTTGACCCTACAAAATCAATTATGTACACCATTTTGTTGCTAAGTTTTAGGCTTAAAAATCTATAAATTTATAAATAAATTAGGTTAGTCTGGCGTATTCCTTTTTTTTAGCCAAGTTATATGTATCAATTGTGTTTTATGAATGTTTGCCTTGATTCAGGTCCGATCTCCAGGACCTTCATTAGGTTCCGAGTCCAAGTTAGTCTCTAATGCAAATTTGGGTATGTGGGCAGGTCCTGTAAACTAGCACTGAATTGGTTAAAGGTCCAAGTATGGGGTCCCCCTTCATTAATGATGGGCCAAAGACCAGACCCCCGACCTGTTTCATGAATAATACACTACAGTACTTCAGATCACATTATTTTATTTTATTTTGCTAATGGAGGGTTCCCAATCCTTTGGACTGAACTAATCCCTCCTGGCCCAGAGAGAAGCCGGGTAAAACCCCTGTGGCCCCTACGAGTGGCCCTTGGTGGTAACACAAGTGAACTCAATTACCTTCGGTTCCTGAAGAGGGGGGAACCTGGAGTCGATACCAGGACCTCTAGCTCCGGAAGAGAGAGGAACCGTGGTCCTGACCACTCGGCCAACCCCTTGGGGTTACTTCAGATCACATTGGCAGCCATAGAAGACCAGACCTTTGAGAGAGATAGAGAGAGAGAGAGGTGCCCATGAATGCTCACCTCATTTCTTTATATATAGGGTACACGGGGAGACTCCTTACATATGAGAAATATCATTGAGCGTAGTGTTATGATGGCACGTAAACCATCAGTTCAACTTGCTAAGTGGCTCTTGTTTGTATGGCTTGCCACCAATGCATTGTGTAACATCCCGTCCCCTAATGGCCTATTATTTATAATTAATTGTGCGATTAGTTAGTAAGGGTGTTTAGAGTCTAGTTTGGAGTCTAATTAGTTGGGTTTAACGTCGAATCTCATGTGCGGAGTTTCGCACGATTCGGAGCGCGTTTGGATAGGATAGAGAGTCGTTTTGCTATTTTGGTAGGGTTTCAGGGAATTTATGAGCTTATGAGTTTTGTCAGTTGGGTGCATTGGGTAGGTTTCGTCGTTTCATGAACTTTGGCCTTCTGTCGTGTTTCAATTTGACGCGTCGAAGAGGCCCGAAATTCATCGATTGTATATGTAGGCCGACCCGGAACTTGACCCAAGACCCAAGCCCAACCAAGCCCAAAGCCCAAAGCCCAAAACCCATTACTTAAATTAGGTTACCAACCCATCATTATCTTCACTTATCTCATTTCATTTCATTCCATTCACTCAACACCAAAACAGTAGCCGACCTTCTCACTTTTCCTCTCTTCCTTTCATTTTCTTCTTCTCCGTCGACGAGCACCGGAGCTCCAGCGAAGGAAACAAATCCACTACTCATCTTCCTCAAGTCTCCAAGAGCATAACCATACACTTTTCTAAGTGTTTCAACCACAACCCATCATTAGGTAAGCTTTTAAAGCTTGGAAACCTTCTCTACATCTTCTTTATTGGTTAGAAATGGATTAGGGAGACCCACCTTGACCCTTGGCATGCATTTGTAGGAGCAAGTTGGGTTTGGAGAAGTGTCTCACCTCTTTGGAGCTTCTTAGAGTGGTTTCACCCAAGTTCTTCTTGAGTTTGAGTCTAGCACATCACCAAGGCAAGTGAATAGGTATATTATTGCCTGATATGTTTGTTTACCTTGATTTGTATGCTTAAATCATGTGTTAGATCATCTTGGCTCAATTGATACCTTAGAAAGTTGAAAACATGATAATATGATTCATTAATTAAAAGGAATGGATTTAGAGGTTTATGGTTTGATTAGCTAGTTTTATGTACTGTAATTATGGTGTTTTTATCACCATATAATTGTTTATCAAGTCCAAGAAGAAAGGAAGTGGAAAGGGGACCATTATAGTGCAGAAACAGAGCCTTCACTCTATTTCCGCAGGTCACCCGGTCGACCGGCCAAGAGGTAGGTCGACCGGGCAAGCAAGCAGGCAGGTCGACCTGGCTCATCCTGGTGGATGAGCCCCACCAGGCACATTACGGGTGGGGCCTACAACCTGTCCAGAAGTGTAGTCGTACTCGATGTGAGGTGATAACCCGAAAATCCAAACGCACCACACATGGCGCTGTCTCATTTTGTCTCATTTTGACGTGACTCCCCACCAAACTTTCTCCAAATGCCCCAATAATGGATGTGTATAGTCCCTATTCTCTAATTAGTTGGACGTTTTGAACAGTTCAAAATTGATTGTGTTAGTTTCCAATAAGTAAATGGGTCTGGATTCTATTCCTTTTTTATTTTGATCCATGGATATGAGACCTAATATGTTTTTATAATTTTTGAAAATCTTTTTTAAAAATTATATTTTTTCTATATAATTTTTCATCTAGGTCCAAAGAAGATTTAGATTCGGACCTGTCCCATATACGGAATCGATTCCATTTTCATCATCTCATTAATGATACCGGATCCGGTTCTGGTTCCACCTTCTCATTTATGATTCTGGTTTCAGGACCGCTATGAACCCGGGCTGGAACCAACCCGTTTACAATTTTATCCTTAAGATTAAGACTCGTTTGTATGGAAATGTTCAAAAGGCATTTTTGAGATTGCAAGATTTTACCTTTTTATTTGTATTGAATTATATTGGAATTAAATCCATAGAAAGTCAAGTCAAATGAGCTCTACAAAAGAATTATTAAAGGCGTGAGGTTAGGGCATCCATGCCTCCCAAATTCCATATTACCCCTAAATATTAATTTAAATCTCCCAAAATGATACATGATTTGAATGACTAGGATAATAGCAAAAGGGAGGTTATCTTGTGATCTTTTTCTTTTCTTTTCTTGCTTGGGTATAATAATCATTTTCGCACATTCACCCTAGGAGTCGTGTTACGCAATCAAATCCTTAGAGGCTCATCATCAAATTTTCAGTTATGGAAAACCTATAATGTTTGGCCATAATAAATCCCCAGTGAATTGGGCAACATAAAATCTTCATTTTTGAAGATTTTCATATCTGACTCCTCATTTTTCCGAATGTAGTTATTTAATTTTACCAGTTCTCTATGAAATAACTCACAAGCTTAAACTCATTTTTGAGGATTTTCAAATTTAACCTCCCATTTCCTCATGGATAATATTTTAGTGATATAAAAACTATAGAATTTTTTTAAATTCAATTCATGGATGAGTAAAGATAGAAGTGAAATTGATTTTAATGTCAAATCATGGGAAATGAGGGTACGAAAAGGGTACTTTAGCTCGAATGAGAGCAAGTCTGACTCTAAAACGCGCTAGCTATTTGTTTGGACGACTATTCTGCACTTGACACTCCCAAAAGCCAAAAGCGATATCCAGATAATTGGAATAAGGCATAGACAGTTCAATTAAAAATCACTGAGTGGCCCACAATCACTATTTCAGCCTACCAAACCAATAATGCACAATGGCGCATTTAACAAGGACATCACATGGGTGGGCCCCACTGCTCCCAAGCCTACACCAGTGTGTCCAGCATATTTATGGATAAGGATGGTTTTTTTTTTCCAAGACATAGGATGTGACTCCTCTTTCCACGTGTGGGGATAAAGATCCCTGTTTGATCCAGAGAGGAGATCCCCTTTGGACCAAATAGGGAGGAGCCACATTAAAAGATGGATTTTTTTTTAGGTAGTATTGGCCTGGAAATGCGAATGCATTGATAGGCATAAGCACAGGGCTGTCAGTCTCCGTGCACCCACCGTACTCCCTAAAGCGCTTGAATGACAATAATGTAAGGTGCCAGGGCATCTAAGATTAGCAGATGGAGCTACACTTGGACGCTTTTCCTGTGCGTGCTGACACCATTAACCGTTGGTTTCTGCACCAATTACCGAAGTAAAAACATATTTCCAGAAGCTCTATCTAATCTATCATTTTTTCCATATCCTATAAAACTCAGTGCCTATCCATAGTTTGATAATTTACTCTCTCTCTCTCTTATCTTGTGGCTAATCCTCACTCTTCTTACCAGTACGGGTGGGAATTTTTTATCCGGCCCATCTTTTGGGCTGGTCCCATTCCCATGTAATTTCATAGAAGTGATTTCTTTAATGGTTGAAAGAATATAAAAAGAATTATTTCTTTAAATTATTAAATAAACAAGGCAATCATGTGTGTTATTGTGATAATTTATATCACGTTCGTTTTTTTATGAGGGGAGAAAGTAACAGGTGGATAAGATACTTTTGCTTGAAAAATGTAAGGACTGAAAAGCTTTTGCTTGGAAAATGTAACATTTGGAAAGCATTTGCTTTATTCAAGCAAAAGTGTCTCTTCCCCTCAATTCAATTTCTTCCCATCTGTTTTTACCAAAAACAATTTCCTCTTATTTTAAACGGACTGCTCAGGCTCACAAGACGTGTGAGAATTGCAATTAGTAATCTCTTTAGATTATATCTAATTAATAATCTAAGTCCCTTTTGACATAAATAATCTCCTTATATGCTGGATGCAGCCGAATTTTACTTTAATAAGAGTTTATTTCACTTTAAAATTAATTAACTATATGTAAAACATACAAATAAAATATAAATATTCATATTATATATTACATATTATTAATTTTATACTCAATCAACCAACTTCAGTGGAATAAACTGTTAATGAAGTTATATTAAGCCACATCAACACCGAAGGGTAGCTCAGTCGACCTAGGACTACAGTTTGCACCCGGAGGTTGTGGGTTCAAAACTACATTGCTACACTCGGGCCATAAGGAAATTTTACTCGATTTTCTCTTCCGGGTCCGTAAGGATTATTTTGGTTGGCCCAAAAGATTGGGAACCCTGTGTTGTTAAAAAAATAAAATTTAGGCCACACCTCATTATAAGGAGGATAATTTATATCAGACGGTTTATATTTTCCCAATGAGTGATGCTTTTTGCGGGTCCGAACCTCAAAGAATATGGACTGGGTGTACCTTTCGTTGCTTTTCTAATAAGCAAGGGACGTTCATATAATCATACGGTAACTGAGAATTATCAATTTTGTGCTTTGAATTGTTGGTTTAGTGCAGACCAAGCAAAGTATGTGCTTTGAATTCTTTGTTCAATGTTAACACCATAAAGCATCAATCTACTCTACTCTGCTCTTCTCCCAAAATAGAAAAGAGAAAGCATTACACACTCTCCTTATCATTATTATCTTTTTTTTTTTTCTTGTATTTCATCTATGAGGCTAGGTCCCTCAAAAACTTGAACATGCGGGATAACATAAATTCGCACGTGTGCAAGCATCAACAACTCACGCATGAGAGGTAATAGAAAATCACACATGTAAGGATGACAAACTTGCAAACTTGCAAGGGAGGGGGGAAGTATAACAAATTCCCACATAACTATTTACATGATTTCATATTTCCATGTATTATCGTACATTGTATGATAATCTTTGTAGAAAATATTTAAGCTTCAATCGTTTAGACAAATGAGGCAAATGTCGTATCCAAAAGTAAAAGGCACCGGCCCAGTAAGTCTCACAGTGATACCTTGGCAAGCTTATGTATTCTTATCTTAGTCTTATGATGATATCAACGACTTGAGTTGAGTTAAACTCGGAGACACTCTGCAACTAGATGGCATTGATTATGAGAGATTCAGTTATCATTGGGTGAGCCCATTCACTAATTCAATTGCGACCGAGGCACTCAAGTTGGTTGTTGGTAGAAACCCACCAGGTTTTCTCATCTTCTTTTTCTTTGGTATAAGACATCTGTAGGGCAATAATCTTAAAAAAGTGACAACTTCACCTCATATATCAAGAAATCACATTAAATTCAATCCAAATTAACATATCTCTTTTCCATATTTTAAATAAAATAATTTAAAATAATTTTTAACATATCTCTTTTTCATATGTCCAAATTAACATTTCACTATAACTTGCTAGATGCCATATCATTTTTGACATAGCAGTTGAGGTAGTACTTCAAGCTAAATATCTAAGATGAAATGTACACTTTGGATTTAATGGTAGATTTCGTTGAGATGGAATGCATGGACAGAGATTTGATGAGAGTGGAATTCATCCTTGAGGTCAAATCATGGGCAACGTGAAGGTCACGGACTGATTGAAAGTAGGCTGAAGTGGGTCCCAAAGAGCTGGCATGCATATGCCAAAGGTAGCACAAGAGCAATTCTCCATTCTAAAATGGGCTAGATATTTGTTTGAATGAGTTCTCACTTCAAACGATGTATACGGATGGTCGGAATAAGAGTCTTGCCAGTGGCCAGCCATCGGTCACGGCTAAGACATGGATGGTTCAATTAAGACTAATTCTAAACACAGACTTCAATTAAAAGTCACTGAGTAGCCACAACCACTATTTCAGCCGTACCATATAAATAAGGCACAATGGCCCATATGACTCAGCCATCACATGGATGGGCCCCACTGCTATTTATTGGCCTGGGAAGTGCACATGCATTGAGACTTGAGAGGTATTGGCCTGGGAAGTGCACATGCATTGAGACTTGAGAGGCAGAAGCACAGAGCTGTCGGTCTTCGTGCACCTAGCACAGTCGGACGCTTTTTACTTGCACAAGTAATTGGGTTTTTCCTCCCCCACACCATTTTCCGCTGATTTATGCCCTTTCTGCAAAGTAGAGATATATTTTTATTTTTAGGATATCGTATAAAACTTTATTGAATTATATGATATTCTATATAAAGTTGCCTTGTTTTAAATCGAATAAAATCTTTTTTTTTATTTATATTTCAACTGACATTTTCAATAATCCATTAACATGTTTCTGATATCGGCAAAAAATGTAGGAGCACTGAGAAGGTCCGGTGAAACATCTTGACTTTGGTCATTGGGCACAAAAATTGAAGTCAAATGGTGACGGTAAAGAGAGGAAAAAAAAAAAAAAAACCCTATAGCAATGGCTTGAGCTAAAGGATTTGAAATTCCATTGGTGGGCCCACCTATTGAATATAAAGCCGTTGAAAAAAAAGACCTTCGACATTTAAAGGATATCATCAATTTTTGCCACATAAGAAAGGGTCTCTCCACAAGACTGAGCATCTATAAGAATCGTGATAGATATAAGTTATGCATATTTGTTATCATGTTTTCCATTGAAACAATCAATCTCCATAATTATCAACTTGGCCTTGGGGGTAAAATTTTTTAACCGGGAATTGGGCTGACCGATATTTTTTGGGCTTCAATATTCAATAAGCGGTGCCTAATTATGTTGGCGTGGAGGAAAATCCAAATCCATGGAACAAGTCATTAAGGCTTATTTCTTTGAAAGAAGTTCTGTTTGGAGTAATTATAAGTTCTCTAAGAGCTAGTTTGACACTTTAGTAACATAGTAAAAGTCAAGTAAAACATTAATTTTTCAGATAAAATGCCACATCAAAAACACTTTAAGTCAAAATTCCCTTCATCTTTTTTTTTTTTTTTAAACAGCCACCACTTTTATCCAATAAAAAATTTGTCTTCAAGGGTACCCTACCCATATGAGAAACTGAGAAGATTCCTTCAACTTTTTACTTCAACCGTCGGCTGAATCACAGCCAAACGAGTTATAACCGTTGGATGCCATTTAGCTTTATGTAGTGCCTTTACGTTTTAATAATTGAATCACTAATGCTGATCCCTAATCATTTACTTGTTCTTTCTGAGTCTCTTCATAAGTAGAGGTCAATACAAGTCTTGCAAACCTTTCTCAATTGCTTCCTTCTAGCTCTAGCCTAACTGTATCTCATATATGCCATAACTCAGATCCGATTCATAATATCTCTCATAAGCGGTTTGGGAAAACAGCAATCCGAAGCAAAGTTCTGAGTACCTCCTCTTTGCTAAATTCCGATCAGGTATGTACCATATTTCTAAATTTTCCTATTTCGTTGCAGCTCATGAGAAGTCAGTTTCATTCTCTTTCTATTTTGTAGTACATGTATGAGGAATATGCACTTCTTTATTCTCCTTTGTGTTTGAAAAATAGGATATTTATTCTTAAGCTTGTTTCTTGATTGTACCAAAGCTGTAGCTCAGCTAATAGGATATTTGGTAGTTAGAAGTTGCATGGAAATATATGGAAATAGCCATTTTCAAATTCAAAGTGCTGATTGATGTCATCTATTTCAGTTTCTTGGAGATAAGAATAGAGAGATATATTTTCCAACTTCAAAAGATTTTCAACGTGTAAGAGAAATATAATTGGATTTTAATAAAACCCATCATTTTAAAATACCCTTTTAATTTTTAACAACCATCCAAAGTGTAATATTTTAAGAAGTGAAAACACTATATAAAAACTTCTAGGCTGGCACCCTTCCAGTCATCTTAACTTTAGAAGATCAAAATGAAAATGCAACAATGAAACCAGCCCTTTTTAGAGTATTTATAAATTTTCTAAGGTGTGGAATCTCATAATCCTCCTTTGTACTTATAAATATTAAAAAATCTAATAAAAAAAAATCAAAGAGCCAACATTCATAGAATTCCCATGGGGACGGTCACAATAGGTCAATTCCCACGTAGGATCCCGATTAATTACTGATGTACTCACCCTCTTACGTGGCCCACCATCCCTATTTTCATTCAAAAAGTTTAGTTGGGCATGTAAACTTTTTGACCAGAAGATATCATAAGGGTTGTCCAAAATTCTGGTAAAAAAGTTTGTCCAGACATGATATTCAAGGGATATCATAAGGGTTGTCCAAAATTCTGGTAAAAAAGTTTGTCCAGATATGATATTCAAGGGATATCATAAGGGTTGTCCAAAATTCTGGTAAAAAAGTTTGTTCAAATAGCACTACTGATTTTCATTTGAGAAAGTCCACTTGAACAATTGAGGGGACCGATTCATTGCCCGGTCCTCTCCCATTTATTTAAAATTCTGGCAAAAAAATTAGGAAAAATCGACTTGGACATACCCGGGGGACCGAACTGTGGCCCGGTCCCCCGGGTTATCCAAGTAGCAGCGCTGATAAATTTATCCAAATAACACTTCTGATTTTTATTTAAGAAAGTCCACTTAGACAACAACTGGCGGACCGGGCCGAGAACCCTTGGATCGCGTTTGTCCACTTAGCATCCCTCTTTGGAAGTGGATCCCCTGTTTGGACCAATGAAGGGGATCCACATCCCCTTCAAAAAAAAAAAATTTTAAGTTGGAGAAGAGAGAGGGGAGGAGATGTCATCTCCCCCATATGTGGCACCTGTGTGGTCCAAGCAGGGTTTCCCTGTTTGGACCACACAGGTGATCCTCATCCTTCCTCTTTTCATTTTATCATCATGTTCATCTGGTAACACATCACATCACATCATATTGACAAATCCCATCAGCCCCGTCTTCTTCACGTGGTAGAGAGCCTAATTGGCTTTATCAATCAAAGTATCAAACACTGACACAATTTGCTGTTGTCTATCATCCAAATGTAATGTGCTTCATAGTATATATCTCTTCGTCTGTTGCAATTTGCAAAAGAGGAAGTAACAGCTGTAAAGCATTTGCTCTGTTCAAGCAAAAGTATCTCTTCCTATTTTACATAGACAACCTCAGATGAGATTCAGACACAATGTGCCAGAATTGCAATGAGAAATCTCATTAGGATTTATTTAATTAATAATTTAAACCCTAAATAAAAATATTCTCTTTATATGCAAACGTGACCAAATTTCACTTTAATAAAAGTTTATTACGAGAATAAAGAATTACTTAGTTAGTTAGCATCCCCACCTCACTCCATTCTCTCCCCAAATCTTACATGTGTGAGTTTTTTGCGTGTGAGTTCTCACTCTTCAAGTGTGGGGCTTCTCTCTTATTACATATGAATTTCCATGGGCCACAACTCACAACTCCATTACCTGGGATACCAAAAATAAAATTTTTACACATTACTAATTTATATTTAATCAGTCCATCTTATATTGAGATAAACCTAATGAAAGTAAAATTCGGTCACATTCAAGGATCGTTATTTTAGACCATTGATATTCTCCCAATGATTGAGAGCATTCTTATCTTCTCAAGCCTTGATGTGGACTCCTGTGCCTTTCGATTGCTTTTCTAATAAGGAAGAACATTCATACAACAGTAGCTGGGAATTATCTGCTTTGAATTATTATTTGTTCAATGTGCATAAGCATGTATCCACTATGCCCTTCTCCCAACGAAAAGTTATGGTATGGCTCAATCATTTAGCAAGAAAAGCTCTTGCTTTAGGCCTCCCAAAACATAAGGCTCCATAAAAATTATCTTTACAAATTCTAAAAAGGCATTCAAGCAATTGTCATGATTTTTTTTCTCCTAAGGCCCCATAATAGTAATTAATATAACATCTCATTAAAGCCAAATTTTCACATTTAAATAAGGGGATTAGGCGAGAGGTCCCTCCAAGTATGACTTTGTTGCAAACAGTATACAAAAGAAAAAGTCATGCAGTCAAAGGTCCTCTAACATATTTCCATACCTGATATGTCTAATTTACTTTTTCTTTAAATTATATCCCATTATTGGTGGGATATCCCATTAATAATAGTCAACTACCATTTAATGAGTCACGATTAATGGAATTTCATTAATGAGATTTTCAAATAAATTCTAAAAACACACAAATAAATTTTAAAATAACGCAAATAAATTTAAAAAAACACAAATAAATTTAAAAAAAATTAATTTCAAAAGAACGCAGATAAATTTAAAAAGATAGAAATAAATTTCAAAAGATATTCAAAAGATCCAAAATAAATTTAAAAAGATCCAAATAAATTTAAAAAAATATCAATAAATCTCAACAGACTCAAATAAATTCCAAAAGACGTAAATAAAACTAAAAAACGCAAATAAATTTAAAAAATCTACAAATACATTTTCCAAAACTAAGATAACCCAATTTTCCAAATTAGGGAACAATGTCGCAAAAAACTCAAGTCTTTTTTTGTTAAAAACTCAGTTAAATTTATTTCAAAAAATACAAATAAATTTCAAAAGACACAAATAAATTTCAAAAATACAAATAGATCCAAGAAAATACAAATAAATTTGCCAAAAACACAGAAAAATTCGTTCAAAAACTCAGTTAATTTTTTTTAAAATGGAGATAAATTTGTCAGAAACTAACCTATATTTTTCAAAAACTCAAATAAATTTGCAAAAAACTCAGATAGATTAGTTTATAACTCAAATAGATTTGTTCCAAAACTCATATAAATAGCCAAAAATATGAATAGATTTGTTTAGAACTCAGATAACTCAAATAAATTTGCAAAAAACTCAGATAGATTAGTTTATAACTCAAATAGATTTGTTCCAAAACTCATATAAATAGCCAAAAATATGAATAGATTTGTTTAGAACTCAGATAAATTTGTCCAGAACTCAGATAAATTTGTTCAAAAAGTCAGATAAATAGCAAAAAACCCAAATAGATTTGTTCAGAACTCAGATAAATTTATCCAGAACTCAAATAAATTTTTTCCAGAAGTCAGTTTAATAGCAAAAAACTTAGATAAATTTGTCCAAAACTCATATAAATTTGACAAAAAATATAGAACTCAGATAAATTTGACTTTTACTGGAATGGGGATGGACTTCTGCAACGGGCCAGGTCGAACCTGACCTAAAATCAACTTGCCCAAACCGACCCGAACACAACCCGGAACCAAACCCAAATCGGTCTTCTTCCCTAAACAAAATTGGTTCTTCTTCTTTAGGTTTTTGTAACTAGAAACGATGAAAACGCTGCTCCTTCCTTCTACGACCATGGCGCAACAGCTGCGATAGTGGACGGAGGAGTCTCCGGCGATGATTGTCACGGTGGTCCCCTCCTTCTCAGGCGAATGGAAGTGCAGCAAACCCAAGAATCTTCTCTATTCTTCTTTCGGTTTTGGTGACGATGGCAGCGATAATGGTAGCCCTCTGTGCTTCAAATCCGGTCTGCAATCCGGAATCAAGAACCCCTCTCCAGCGATGGCGATGGACATCAGATGTACTCTGGTCGTCTGCAGCCTTCAAAACCGATCCCGGACTTGTCTGCCGAGTGTTTGCAACTTCTGATTTCTACACAAATCCGATCAGTGTGGCCCTCTCGAGATTGAAAACCGATCTCTCTCCTGTTTCTGTATTGAAGATCCACGTGCAGAAGTTTGTATAAAAATACCTTGATCCAATCTGTCAATTGCAAACGTAGCATAATCTAATCCTGGAAACCCTAGGCTCTCTCCATGTCCGGAATTGAAGAAGAAAAAGAGGGAGAATGGAAGATTTAAAATTTAAAATTTTAAAATTTTATGCCTAATCAGTTAAAAGGGAAAATCAGTCATTAAAATGTATGAGGTGGTGTGTCTAGGGACCTCTATCCATGAGGTGACATGTCTAGGAACCTCTCACTGAAATATGTCCAAGCTACATGGACTACAGGCCTTAGAGGAAAAGTTGATAGACCAGAGGCCTTACAAGTCCTATATGAGGGACATTTCGCTAATTATCTCTTTAAACAAAACATTAAAGCAAGTGTCATCATTCTTTTTCTCTACACGATGTCTTTTTAAATCCTAATAAATCTCAACCCAACCTCCTTGCCATCTCACCAGTAAGGTTTTTTAAATGAACGTTTCTCCACTAACGCTTTTCCATCTTACGTACTTTTTACTCTCTCACACCCTGTCTCTTTCATAGATTGTCTTTCTCTATAATTACTTTTTTTTTATTTCTAAAGCAATCTTCTTTAAAAATTTATTGATATGGTTTTGTCTTCTTTTTAATAATATATGTGGATATATTCTGATAATATATGTGAGTCTTTTTTATAATATATGTTAATCATAACCCACTAACTCAAATATAATCCATTTTTTTTTTCATAATGAAAAGGTTAGATCAAATTCGAAATTCATCTACATCTACAATCTTTATGGCCAATAATGATAAATCACTAGATTAGATTCTATTGTTCTATGATTTTAAGATTTTTTTAATTCCTTGCTCATATTGTATGTTTATTATAGTCAGTCTTCGTTTTATTTATAAATATTATTAGTTATAATTTATAAATGATAAATGTATCTATTAGAAAATACAAATCCATATGCTCAAAACTTAAGAAAAAAAAAAAGAAAAAAAGAATAGATAATTTGAGGCCTCATTTAGGATTGTCACTTTAGGCCTCAAATTATGTCGAGCTGGCCCTGACGAAAAGAGCAATAATAATCTATCTGCTCTGCTTAATTATTTGATTCACTACCTTCCTTTGGCTTCAGTTTTACTTGTGAGAGCTGAGTAGGTATGTTACTATGTTGAAAAAGAGTCACGAGTCATCTGGCGGTATGCAATTATGGACATGCTTGGTAACTTTACTTGTAGGGTGAAATGAGGAAATTTCGAATAAAGAGAGAACAAAATATGAGGGGGTATAATTATAATATGATGACCTTTTGTTTTTAGTAACTTGATAAAGAATACTTTTTTACATTGTATGAAAAAAATAGATGGATTTTTACCAGTGAATGCCTTGATAATGTTGCTTTTGACTTTTTCTTTTAATAAAAAAAAAGAAAAAGAGAATTTTTAAATTTTAGTACTTTTGATATGACTGCCTCAACTTTTTCATGTCTCTTAAATAAGGGGCTCACCTAACTTCATTTTAATAGTGTGATTATCAAACTGGACACGCCGGGTAAGTTGGGTGACTTCACTATTAGAATGAAGTGAGTTGAGTGGGTAGATAAGAGGCAAGAAAAGAAGAGGGGTTAAGTAAAAATATGATAGTTTTTTGTCATTTCAATGTGACCTTTTGACTTTTTAAATATATATATATATATATATTATCATTTAGTTGTATGAAAAAGTAACTTTTATTAAGCAAGTGTGCGATTTGTTCATATTTCACTGGACGTATAGTTCCAATTCAAAACCGAACTTCTCATGTTCAGTACCTTTCCTGTCAAGAAAACATTAGATATGGTCAAGATCCAAGAGCACAAATTATATTACAGAAACCACTACCTCATAGAAACAAACTAGATTCTTCACAATCAAACACACATATGTTCAGTTAAAAAAAAACGCTGAAAAAATACTTTCAGGAGAAAATAACATCCATAATCATAATGATGAAAACAAATGCATGTTAAACCAGGGGATGTAGCAATATTTATTGCTGAGAGAAGAAATACATAAAAACAAAAGTACTCTCTATGCCTACATTTCGCAGTTAAACAGAGTCAAATTCTAAAATAAGAACTGCAGAGGACTCAGGACTTCCAATAGTTTTATATATCACCATGATTCTATGGGCAAGGATTAGATTTTGGTTATTTTACTTGAGAAAAAATAATAAATACACTGTAAGGTCATCGGTCATATCATCTTTCGAGAATTGAAGATTTATGTGTAAATAAATGGAGTTTCCACATTAAAGGTTTGCCTTCTCAAAAGCTGCCCAAATATCAGGGTGAGAGTCCCATTAATCCCTTTGCATTCCCCCAATGGCAGACATGAGGCCTCATGATCTATTCCACCACCTTCTTCTTAAGCCATCTATGGTTGCAGTATTTCATTGGTTTCCAAGATTGGGAATATATTTTCTTGGGGTTGACAAAAATTGATCACTACATTGAGGAAATTCAAATCCCTCCAAGGATATTATTGTCGTCTATTTCTTCCTGGCAAGCCCTATGGCTGATTTGTTGAGATCAATTTTGGGTGTAATTTCCTGCTGGTACATTTTTAAGGTTGATAGTTGTTAAAATCCCCTAGCCTAAGTATTGATATGGAGGTCCATGAAAGCCAGAAGGTTTATATAACTTCTACTGTGAATTACTAGCACCTATTGCTTACTTTCATGCAGAGTGGTTTGAAAGTATCTGAATCTGAAAATTCAAAAAATGTTTTTTTTTTTCTGCTAAGTTGGAGAGATTTATAGAAAAAAGGGAGAGAGGAGATACAAGGGGTGGAAAACAGCATCCAAAAGAATACAAAGGAATACCAAAGGCCAAAAGGAGGAAGAAAAAAAAAAAAAAAGGTATGTGGTCACATCCAGCCCAATGCAAGGGATCTGGTGCCGAATGGTGCCGAAAAAAAATCCTGCAGCAAACAAATATGGTACTCCTGAAAGTGTAAAAAAAATCCATTGGTTTTGGTTTCATATGATGGTGTAAGGTCCAACATCTGAAAATGACGAATGATGGAAGCACACTGCACATGGCATTTTCTCCATGTGGATTCTCCTTGAACAGAGTTTCTCCCCAATGACCCTCTAAATCTACACTTTCTCCATAATTTTCATAAAAAAGATATTGGTGAAATTCCATAAAAATATCTAACACATGCATTTGAGATTGAAAAATATTTCACATAACCTTTTGAACCAGGTTTCTCTAATTTTATCCCCAATTGTTACTACCCCTAAACGCTATCGAAACCGCTTATCTCTCATTTTATCCTTCCTAGTTTTACTACACATCTATTTCAATATTTTCATCTCTGCTACATCAACGTTGAATACAACTATTATTGCTTGTAAACAAATAGAGTCCAAATCCCCTGTTTCGTTGAACTAGGGAGATGATGTTTCGTCCTATCAAATCATGCCAACTGTATAAATTATTAATTTTTTTCTTTTTTCATTCAAAGAGGGTGCATTAGTTATGATTAGATTTTATACAGTTTTGCATGATTTGATCTCCCTGTTTCATGCTTTCATGCACTAACTGTGTAACCAGCACTTAGTTTAAGATTTCAAGTAGAGACCTTTTGGTCCAACGTACCAACTGATTTGTTTCATTCTTGTAATATAATAAGTCTTGGTGTGAGAAGTGAGATGTGTAGATTTCCATTCTTGATTTGTTCAGTTGGCGTAGAACTACGGTTTGCACCCAGAGATTGTGGGTTCGAAACTGCACTACCACACTAGGGTCACAGAAGAATTTTATCCGACTTTCTCTCTTGGATCCATAAGGATTATTCTGGCCTTAAGGACTAGGAACTCTGCGTTATAAAAAAAAAAAAGAAGAGATTTGATGTGACCCATTGCGTGGGAGGTCGGCCTAATGATTCTACTTTTCTACTTTAAAAAGTGGGTTCATTAGTTTGTTGGAGTGGCAAGTATTGCAATGCTTTAGATTTATTGTGATACACTGATATTATTATAGCATTTATTGAAATTTCTTTGAAATGATACAATAGTGATCAATTCAGTTCTACTGCAATACTATCAACAAACCTTAACTTGCCGGTGTAGTATTATTGTACTTTGATATTTCTAAAGAGCTTTCTTCTCCTTTTTTTGAAGAAGTTGCTTTAAACCTTTTTTCTTCCCAATATTATCATTATATTGTCATAACATCTAACATCACCAAAACGGAACATATAGTGCAAAGATCATGAGAAAATCATAACAAAATAATATACAAAACTAGCAAAACAAAAAATCCAAAAAAAAAAAGAAGTTCTGATACTCATGCAAGTTTATGATAATAACAGGAGAAAACTTAAAGGGTGTGATCAGTCTGATTAGTTGAGTCATTTAGAACTTAAAAGGAAGTGACAACGTCAGGAGACTTGTAAATTGTAATGTTCCCAGTGGACCACTTTCCAAAATTTTCTTATTACCACTATATGGCCGATCACTCATGAAAAATCTAAATGGGTTACCATAAATGTGATAAAATTTTATTTCAATAGGACTTGATCCCACCACAAAATTGAACAGATATAATACAGATGACTGGATTCAGGGGTTGGATAGAATGGTGGTGTCCAAGACGAGCAATGTAAAACTCTACTCCAATCTGATGTTAACTGTTTTAATTTACTGTTCTCTCACCGTCGTCTGTTTTAATTTACTGTTCTCTCGCTGTAGTCTCAATCTAATGAAATATGGTTTATGTCTGTTGGCTGCAAAATAAAGCAACAGCTTGAAAGCATCTGCTTTATGTTCTTTTATTAGAGCAAAACCCTCTGCTTCTAGCAGTTCAATTATTCATTTCTCTCTCTTTTCTCTTTGGTTGCCTCAGTTCATATATTCGTTTCTCCTCCTCTCAATTCAAATAGTTGTTTATTCCTTCTTTTCTTTTGATGCTTTTTAAGTAAAGAATGCAACTGAGCTAATGCAATAACACTTAATCTTCCTTTGTTGGACAGAGAATTATTCTTTACTGAAAGTGCTGGATCTTCCAATTGCAATCAACTAATAAAATCACTCTGTACATCTGTTGAGATACAATAAATATCCAACTCTTGTTATTTTCAGTTAGGCACTTTGTTTTCACCCACAGAAGACGATATGGCAGGAGAAGCAGTTCTCTCTAGCGTCTTACAAGAATTCCTGAGCAAGTTGAGCTCTGGTGTGGAAAATGAACTTAGGCAGCTGTTGGGGGTAGAAAGGGAGAAACAAAAGCTGGGCAGCAACATGTCAAGGATTACAGCTGTGCTTCAAGATGCAGAAAGCGGACAAGTACTGAAAGAGGCGGAGAAAGATTGGCTTCGAAAGCTTAAAGATGCTGTCTACGATGTAGAAGATTTACTTGATGAGCTTGCAGTCGAAGATCGACGAAGAAAAGTTGAGAAAGAAGACAGCATGGGGAAGAAGGCGCGTAACTTCTTCTCACCTTTGAATCCGCTTTGTTTTCGTTACAAGATAGCACATAAGATTCAAGAGCTGAGGGAACGATTAGATGCCCTTGCCAAAGAGAATAAAGATTTTCTTTTGATGGGGGGAGTTGTAAGCAACCAGTCTCTTATCTCAGATGAAAGAGAAACTTCCTCGAAAGTGATTCCGTCGGAGACTTGTGGAAGAGATGATGAGAAAAAAAAGTTAATAGATTCACTACTTAACTTTGAAAATGCAGAGGTCCTCTCCGTCATTCCCATAGTCGGTATGGGGGGGCTAGGTAAGACCACATTGGCTCAATTGGTATATAGTCATGAAAGAGTGGTGACTCATTTTGGCTTGAGGATGTGGGTCTATGTGTCTGATCAGGATTTTATTGTGAAAAGGCTTCTTGAAAAAATTTTAAAATCTGCAAATGACGACGGCACAGCTGTTGACCAATTGAGCATGGATCAATTAACGACTCGTCTTGGAAAAGAACTGAATGGGAAGAGATATTTACTTGTTTTAGATGATGTTTGGAATGAAGAATCTGAGAAGTGGGACAGGTTGAGAACAGCACTTCAATGTGGTGCTGAAGGAAGCAAAATATTAGTCACCACTCGTAGTGATACAGTTGCGAGAAGAATGGGTGCTCTTCATAGACCTCGTCTGGAAACACTGTCGGCAGCCGAATCTTGGACTTTGTTCGAGAAAGTGGCACACCCGCCTCCAGGCTTTGTATCAATTGGAGAGGAAATAGTAAGAAAGTGTGGTGGTGTCCCTCTAGCAATCAAAACATTGGGAGGCATGTTGCGAAATGAAACAAGTGAAAGGGAGTGGCAGTCGGTGAGAGATGGTGAGCTTTGGAAGCAAACAAATGATGAGGCAAGAATTTTATCCATATTAAGACTAAGCTATGATCATTTGACATCATCTTTGAAGCAATGCTTTGCGTATTGTGCTGTAATTCCCAAAGGAGATCCATTTAAGAAAGATGTACTAATCAAGCAATGGATAGCCCAAGGCTTCATTCATTCTGATGATGAAAATGAACTCCTAGTAGAAGAAGGCGAAAAGTGTTTCAATGCACTGTTGCGGAGGTCCTTGTTTCAGGTTGATGTGAAAACTGCTAGCAATGATAAATACAAGATGCATGACCTTATACATGATCTTCTCAGATCTGTTGCAGGTAAAGAATGCCTTGTTGTGGAAGCTTCTATGATGAATGATTTAACTCGTCATTTAGCATTGTTCAATGATGAAACTCGTCATCTAGCATTGTGCAATGATGACTGGGAGGGAGAACCGAAGAATTTGGATGCATTGAAGAAATGTAAGAAACTGCGTTCAATGATTACACATGGTCCTATTGATATTAATGTTTGCTTGAGCTTCAGGTGCTTAAGGGTGTTGGATTTAAGTGACGGAAGTATTGACTTCCTGCCAAATTCAATAGACAAGTTGAGACATCTTAGGTACTTTGACATCTCATATACATGGATTACAGAATTACCTGAGACCATATGCAACTTGCACAACTTGCAGACACTCAGAGTCCTCGGCAATGCCCTCCAGAAGTGGCCAAAGAATATGAAGAGAATGATTAGCCTTAGACATATTGAATTTGATGGTTTTTCCTCACCGAAAGGGATTGGAAAATTAACTTGTCTCAGGACGCTGTCTAAATTTGTTATTAATAAAGAGAGTGAACCTGGAATAGAAGAGTTGAAAGGTTTAAAACAGCTAATGGGGGATATCTCCATTGAAGGGCTTGAACATATAAGAAATGGTGCAAGTGCTCGTGAAGCAGATTTAAAGGCAAAGAAACACCTCCTTTCTCTGCATCTACATTGGTCTCCCGACGAAACGGAAGGAAATGCGGAGGAAGTGATTAATAACCTCGAACCCCCCTCAAATCTACAGAAGCTATTTGTTTGGAATTACAGAGGTTTGAGTTTTCCAAGTTGGATGATGATGCTTTCAAAATTAATTCATATAAAACTGTGGGGTTGCATTAGATGTGAACAACTGCCACCTTTTGGGCAACTACCTCTCCTTGAATCACTTGAGATTCATGAAATGAGTGCTATAAAATACATTGTTAAGTTTGATGGGAGCCACAACAACAAAGATATATTCCGATCATTGAGACACCTTGTGCTCTCTAAACTGCCTAATTTGGAGAGATGGTCGTCTCCACAAGAGAATGGTGATGGTGATGAGCAGAGAAGAGAAGAAGATGAGCAAGTGATTCTAGGTCGCCTTTCTCTTCTTGACATTCATGATTGCCCAAATCTGATTCGGTTGCCAAAGCTTCTTCTTCCAGCTCTTGAATGGCTCGAGATGAATGGAGTGGGTTGTGATCGAATAGACTTACCCATGTCCAAGTCACTGAAAGAAGTTGAGCTCCGAGATATGCCTAATTTGGAGAGATGTTCATTTCCAAAAGTGGATGATGATCAAGATGACCAAGTGATCTTCCGTTCTTTGAAAATCTTTAATTGCCCAAAGCTGATTCGGTTGCCAAAGCTTCTTCTTCCAGCTCTTGAGTTTCTCGAGTTGAATGGAGTGGGTTGTGATAGAATAGACTTACCCATGTCCAAGTCACTGAAAGAACTCAAGCTCGAACATGTGCCTAATTTGGAGAGATGGTCGTCTCCACAAGAGAATGGAGATGGTGATGAGCAGAGAAGAGAAGAAGATGAGCAAGTGATTCTCGGTCGCCTTTGTCGTCTTCGCATGCATGATTGCCCAAATCTGATTCGGTTGCCAAAGCTTCTTCTTCCAGCTCTCGAATTTCTCGAGTTGAATGGAGTGGGTTGTGATAGAATAGACTTACCCATGTCCAAGTCACTGAAAGAACTCAAGCTCGAACATGTGCCTCATTTGGAGAGATGGTCATCTGGAGAAGTGGATGGTGATGAAGATGAACAAGTGATCTTACGTTTCTTTCGTACTTTGTATATCTTTGATTGCCCAAAACTGACTTGGTTGCCACGGTTATTTCTTCCAGCTTTAGAATCTTTATATATGCAAGAAGTAGGCTGTGACAAGATAGAGTTTACCACATCGCAGTCACTGAAAAGTGTCAGCCTCAGAGACATGCCTAATTTGGAGATGTGGTCATCACGAGAAGCAGATGATGATCAGAGAGTGATCTATCCTCGGCTTGTATTGAAAGTCCTCAACTGCCCTAAGATGGTTCGCTTGCCCCATCTTCTTCCTTCACTTAAACAATTAATTATTATTAAAACCGATGAAAGACTATTAGGGTCTCTGGCCAACTACACTTCACTTGTCAGGCTTTATATTGAAGGGTTTCCTGAAGTCATGCATTTGCCGGAAGAAATTGGGCCAACCCATGCCAACAACCTTCACACCTTGGAAATCCGCCTTTGCCCAAAATTAATATCCTTATCACATCAATTGAAATATCTCCATTCTCTTAAAGAATTGAGGATTTTCATTTGTCCTGAGTTGGTGCTACGATTGCTGGATGGATCGCAGGAGCAACAGCCTTGTCCTCCTTTAAACTCTCTTAAGAAGTTGGTAATATGGGAATCGTGTGAAAAGCAGAGATTACTTCCAGGAGAAGGGATGATCATGACCTCTCTGGAAGAATTGAGAATCTGCCGATGTGGGGATTTGGAGTCCTTATTTTCTGAAGGGTTGCAAAACCTCACCTCCCTTGACATTGATGAATGTGCAAAGGTGTGGTCATCTCCAGAGTGGCTTAGGAACCTCACATCACTTAAGAACCTTGAGGGTGTTGTATTAGATGGTATGACGAGTTTGACAAATCCGTTGGAAAATCTCAAGTCACTCGAGCATTTGTCAATTTCATCGGGTCCTGATATGACGGATTTTCCAGAGTGGATTGGAAACCTTGCATCGCTCACTCATTTATGGATTAGAGATTGCCCTAGCATAAGGTCTCTGCCAGAGTCACTTGGAAACCTTGCATCGCTCACTGATTTTAGCATTGAAGATTGCCCTAGCATAAGGTCTCTGCCAGAGTCACTTGGAAACCTTGCATCGCTCACTGATTTAAGCATTGAAGATTGCCCTAGCATAAGGTCTCCGCCAGAGTCATTTGGAAACCTGCTATCGCTTTCGACGATGAGTATCCAATCTTGCCCAGCTTTGACAGAGTTACCAAAGGGCCTGCAACGCCTCACAAATCTCCGAGAGCTGAGCATATGGGGAAGCCCTGATTTGAGGAGACGACTATGCAAGGATTGGAAGGAGTGGAAGAAGGTAGCGCATGTTCCAAAAATCTCCATTGACGGCCGATCGCATTCATGGGAGGCCGAGCATCCAAGTCTAATGCAGTCATTGAAGAAAGGATGCAACAAATTCGATAAGAAGCTCCATTTCCCCACCTGCGCATCTTCTTCTTCTCCTGCGATCATCATCAAATCGCGTGCGTCCAATTGAGTGAAATCAGGTTCGTGCACCTTATTCTTCTTCATCATAATCATCTACAAATTTCATAGCTGTCTTCTCCATTTTCTCTCGTTTTTCCCTCATTGTAGAATGTGGTTTTTAAAATCCTTTTGGTGTGTTTGAAAAAAAGAGTAAAGAGCTCAAGGTGCTTATCTCTAACCGTGTAAACGTGGGTCAAAGAACCAAAGTCACTGCTGGATTCAATATCATTGGTCAACCGATTTCGAACGTTCTGGTAAATGGGTACTCTTTACTATGATAATAATCAGTTATTCTTAGCCACACACATGACAGAAAAGAGGTTGATGTTGATTTCCTCGAATTCCTTAATACAGAAAGTGAGAAAACAAACAGAGGGATTGTTGGATGTTGGTGGGCATGATGTCATATAAGTTTTTCATTCTTTGGATTGGATGGCCAGTGATGTCTGCGTGACCCACGTATATATATATTAGGTGCATACTCAACGTCCCTTTTATCATAATGGGCTGGTAGAACTTGTATTTTCTCTATTTTTTTTAATATTATATATTTATATACACATATGAATGGCGTAAAAAACTCTTCTAAGAATCGAATAACAGTAAGAAAACGGGGATAACAGTATACAATGATGATATGCATCAATAGTGGTGAAAAACAAAAAGTAAAAAACAACACTAATTGTAATTAATGTTAATTGATTTCCATTGTCTTTTTTTTTTTTTTTTGGAATATCTAACATCTATGGTGCCAATAAACATTGATCTTTATTTTATTCGTTAACATTTACTCGACTACAATCACCAAAAGGTTTTGGTATTTTTAATTTTCCTTTGGATATCTAGATGTGCCAATAAGACTAGTGAATATTGGGAATCAGGTAAGATTGTTCTACATTTTATTTAAATGAAATAATCTGCTAATAAAATTTTGGGTTTCCAGGACATTGGCAATTAGATGAAACATCACCTTACAATTTTTTTTTTTTTTTTTAATGGAGTACTCTGCCTAACAGCATTTTGGGTTTCAAAAGCACAAAAAACCAGGTAAAAATGACTTTAGATTTGGTGGGGTGGAATCTGGGAAGCTATTTGACAATGGGATTTTCGAACTTGGTTATCTGAGGATGTGCATTTTCATTTTAACCAACTATTTATATGATTTGGTTTCCTCTTTGGTAAAATTTGATTTTTATTTTTATTTGTGGATACAGAGGAATTGATTATGCTGTTACTCACAACGAAGTTCCTCCAACAGCTCGTAATTTACCTTCACTTAAAACAGGTAATGTTGTTCCAGAGATCCTATGTCTTTTAGTATGTTCTCCTTTTCTTTGAAAAACAAGACAATATGACATCCTGATTTGGGAAAGTGAGTCTGAGAATCTGAACACGTGATTGGGCTGAATATTTTTCGAGAATATTCATTTCAGGTGTGCTATTAGAGATGGACATTTTCCAGCAGACTGAAAGACCTTGGTTCTTCATCATCGTCATCTTGTTCTTTTCCCCTTCCTTTTCTTTTCTTTTCTTTTCTTTTAGTACATTTGTGTGAGGAGAATCCATTGGATTGTGAAATCCTGAACCTAGGCCAACACATTTTATTCATTTGTTGTGGCAATCCCCTAGGAAAATAATGTACTTAGACAACCATTTCTAGAGCATTTGAAGGAAGATGAGTCTCCATGGGCAAGTTGTGGAGAAATGAGCATATTAAAAATCATTATGATGTGACGTCCATTAAATTTATGGAATCATGGGTTAAGCAATCATGGGGAGTGTGACATTCGGCCCGAAAAATGATATGTATTGGCAATATGCAGCAGTTATTGGCAGTAGTGACCTGTAGCTTACATCAGTGAGAGTGTATTCACTTTTGTCTTTATCTCCTTTGTTTTGTAGATGATAATCATGCAACCAGTGTATGGAAATTGGAAAGTGCTTCTTTATTGACAATGATTTGGTACTGAAAATACTTCCTTAGCTAAGGATTTGAGATGGATATCTCTTTGCGGACTTTTGCACTGGTTTGATATTCCTTATAGCAATTTAAATTTTGCCCTGAGTGTCACCTAAATTTAAAGTTCTGAATGTTATGAAACTGAAAGTATCTCTCCATTCTGCTGAATTGAATGCCTGCCTTGTCGGATATATAAGAGACACTTGAATTTCAGTCTCTTTTTTTTTTTTTTTTTTTTTTTTTTGAATTTACAACAAATTCTCCATGGTAACACTTGCTGGAACCACTTCAGATGTGGAATTTTTTTACATACCTTCCTACCATAGTTTCCTTTTCAATTCCTTTTTCATCCATCTAGAGGTTGGTATGATCACTATTAAAGAAATTTACCAAAGATGTACTAAAGAACATATACTGTGGACTGTGGAGCAGGTTTCTTGTTTTAAATGTTGCTTCTATTCTGCTCACCTGACCTCTCTTTTTCTTCCTTTATTTGGGTAATAAATTGAAAATCATTTCTTTGTTTTAAAAAGAAGTATACAAAATTGAAAAGAAAATACTAGAAAAGGGTGGCCACTTGGTGTTTACTATGAAGGCATGGATAGTCCCAATATAGTGTCTTCTTTTGAGATATTCAGGCACTTCAAAAGTTTAAAGCAAATTCTTACAAAGAATCCAAATATAAGAACCAACTGAGGACATTTACAATAACTGACATGAACTTCTTATGAGACGAGGGGTTAAAAAGAGTTGAATGGTCTTGCCATAGTTTTTAACTTTGTTTAAAATCTTGTTTCTTTAGAGTCTGTTGTTGCAATGAAAAACTTAGGCCAATAGTAAAACCTTGGACTCTCTACCTGTTGGTGCCTTGGCCTCAACATTGAAAGCTCTGAATCTGCCGAACAAATACCTTATTTTCCATATAGTGGTTGCCTAAAATTGGTGTTCTTGTTAGATGGCTAATCCTCTGGCATCCCTTTGTGTATAGTGGGGTCAGTGGCCCTTGTAACATGCTCTACAACTTCATTTTTGTCGTGGGCATTCTCCATGCTGGCAATAATACTCTTTGAGTTTTTCTTTCTTATGATTGAATGAAGCAGTCGTGAACTTGCAGCGATGCCTGTTCATCTAAGAATTCTTATTGGGTTGTATTTTCTGATATTTGTGTATATTATGCTGCAGTGGACTATTCTTCTGCAGTGGACTTTTCATCCATTTATATTCCAAAGTAAATGGTTGTAGAGCATTCTAAGCAAACGATAAAGAGGTACACTCTTTGTAATAATTTCTGTTGCATTCCCTATATCTCTGTGATTGATTATCCGTTGACACTCCTATGATATTGGATCTTGCTTCTTTCTAAATCCGCGTTATGCTTGTGAGTTGTGCATGACTAAGTCAGTCTACTCTAACTTAATTTTTCAAATAGAGACTTCAAATAAGGAAGTTGTTTCTTTACCAGAATCTCTATTCTTCTTTCTTCTTCCTTTTTTTCTTATTGATAACACACCTTGAACTCACAATATCATGGTTGTAATCTTCTTTGTACTCCTAGAGAGGGAAAGAAAGGGAAGAAGAAAGGAAGAAATGAGCATGATTGAGGGTAGGGGATTCGTCCTGTATTATTCCTTAACACAACTAAAAATATTAATGAACAACAGGGAAACTAATTACAAATTTACAATTCTGAAAACCCGGTATTTGCATACAGCCCAGCATATTAATACATGTATAATTAATAAAAATACTTTAGAGTTTCTACATTCCTCAAGTTGGGTCAAGAGTGTCATAAAGACCCAGCTGGCTTCACAATTCAGCACTTCTAGGCTGTCCAAGAGCCTTTGTAAATAAATCAACTTAATTGATTCTCTAAATTCGCATAAATCGCTCTAATGAGATTGGGTGAAACTTTCTTCGGGACGAAATAAATCAATGATAATCGCTACGGTATGTTTTGTCCTTTCATGTGTCAATGGAGAAGCAAAATAGACCAAAATGGAGAAATATAATTTGGGTGAAACTCATGCTTGCAAATCAAGCACATTTTTCCTATACTGTGATGACAAGAATTATGATTTTGCTACTAGTGCATTCAGTGATATACTTTTTTATCTTTTTAATCTTGTTTCGATCCTTGGAAAATTCTTCTTAGGTTGAGGATAACATCTGCTAGTTTGCAAAGAAGGGCTTGACAAGCACCTCTTTTATTGCTGGATCCTATCATCCAGTATAAGCACAAGTGACTTCTTTCAATTCAATAGCACAGTAAGATATCTATCCTTGACCCATGAGCTTTCACCTCTTTTCTCACAACACTCTTTTTTGAAATGTCTTTTTACAGAGTCTTTTGCGTTTTCTTCTCTTTTCCTGTTTTCTTGTTACTTCTTTTTGTTTGTGAGTGTGGTCGTGTTGATAGGCAATGGAATTTTTCTTGTACTCGAAGTTGAGAAGTATTTTTAATTCATTAGAAGTTGAGTAGTGTTCAAGGATCAAAATAGCGGTCAGTGGCCAAAACGCTACGTAGCGGGCGATACGTAGCAGTTGTGGTGATAAGTAGCGGTGTAGCAGTGTGAATTTTTTAAATGATCAAATTTTTTTAAATCTTGTATAGCAAACAATATTGTATTTCTTTAGTGATTTGAAACCATATAAGGGTAGAGATACCTTTAGGAAAGACTAATGAGGAGAAGAAATAGGAAAAACAATGTTTAAAATTAAAATTACTTGGTTCTATTAGGTTTTAGACCATAGCACCACTATTTTCAAAATAGCGTAGAGGCCTCAATCGCTACGGCCGATAATGCGGGCACTACGCTACGTAGCAGCCGCTATTTTGAACCATGGTATTGTCGCATACATTTACTTCTACTATTCAGTTTTTCTCACTATAACGAACTACTTACAAAGGAATAAAATGGCCCTAACATTAATGTTTTTTCCAATAACATGTTCCAAATGTACTGATTTCCTACATTCTGAATTCACTGCCCTATACCAATCAACAAACTTTCAGTGTAACGTTTTTCTTTTCCAGAGACAGAAAGCTTCATCATAAAAGTTGTAGATGAACAAAACCTCATTCCACAAGTGTTATTAACCAAATCATGATGGTGCAGCACTGTTAGTACAGCAGTGACTGAAAACCGAGCACCACATTTGGGTAGAAAATGACTGCCCGGTTACTGTGAGAGAACTCTCTATTATTAGTGGGGTTCAGGTTTGGAGAATCTGTTGCGTCCTCCACAAGCATTAAACATGGACTGAAATGAGAGGCTTCACCGCCAAAATGGTGGGGGCCTTTCTTTTTAGGGTTGCTCTTCTCAGTTTTCTTTTTATGTCATAATTTTCTACATTAGTCCTTCACTTATTGGCTCTGATTTTTCTCATATTTTTTTTGTGGAAACCCTAAATTTCCAATTTGTACTTACTTTTAGCCACCACTATTTAAAATATTTGAATGGGCCCACCTAAGATCAATTCAACTAGGTTACCACATGCTCCCCATTCCCACCCCCAATGAAATGAACAATCCTCCAAAGTTCACTACAATTGGAATGCAACCTATAATTGACTGATTTAAAATCACCAGTAAATGAAGTAGAAACTCTTCATAAAGAGATTACAAAGAAAATCATTGTAATTTCTAGTGGTTTTCCATTGAATCCACCTATATGTAGTTTGAAAATCATCGTCTTCAAGAAAACACATTCATTGGTATGCCTGGCTCCATTCACCTGATTTGTTTGATAAATTTATTTTCCTAAATTTCATTTATAGTAATTATTAAATTAAATAGTTCACTTGAAATATGCTTGTGTCTGTGACCATGCTTCATTAATAATAGTATATTACCTCATTAATTGCCGAATGTTATCACCAGGAAACAAATAATGGATGACCAAACATAGATTAAGTCCAGAGTATTTGGATGGACTTGTGCATTTCATTGAGTTTACAAAGAAAAATGGTGGTGGATTTAAGCATTTTCCTTGTCCATGTACTAAATGTCGAAATGGGCATGGAATGATCGCCCTTGAATTGATCCATGAGCATCTACTCATCAACGGCATTGATAAGTCGTACACACATTGGTTTTTCCATGAAGAAAGTCTTGCAACTACTAATGAAAAACCATTAATATCGGAACTTGTTGATCAACTCGATGATGTGTATCCTAGAATGGAGGAACTTGTAAATGATGCGTTTGGGAGAATTGGTGAACATGTTGATTCTCTCATGGAAGATCTTGTAAGGATTGAAGATTTTCATGAAGACTCCCCAAAGTTTAAAGGGCATGAAGACCCTGAAACGAGAAAAAACAAGTCTTTATTCGATGATGCAAGACAATCTTTGTATACTTCTTGTCCTAGGGAACTCACAAAATTGCCATCTACTATTGAGTTGTACAGTTTAAAGGCACAAAATGGTTGGTCCAACAATAGTTTTAATGATCTCCTTAAATTAGTGAAGAAGCTGCTACTGGTAGGAAATACGTTACCAGAAAGCACATATTGAGCTAAGAAGATGATCAACTCATTTGGAATGACCTACGGATCCATACATGCATGCCCAAATGATTGTATTCTCTATTGAAAAGAGTATAAAGATAGACAAAATTGCCCAATTTGTCATACATCTAGATGGAGGCCGGATTACTTGGCAAAAAAAAAAAAAAAGTGTTAAAGTTCCATTAAAGGTTTTGAGATATTTTCCCTTGGCACCAAGATTGCAGAGACTATACAGGTTAGATTTCAAGGTTAATTATAGTTTCCACGCCATCCTATTGCCATTGGGTATTACAATCAATAACTAATAGTTTTTTACTTTGTTGTGTAGTGTTCCATGGATAGCAGAGCAAATGATTTGGCATTTTCGACCGAAACAATATAGTGGTGCATCCATTCAATTCATCAAGTTGGATGGTAATAAACACCAAGTGGCCAAGTTTTTCCGAGGGCTTCTATATGATAAACGTAAAAAATAAATAAACTCTAGGTCTCCAATCTAATGGTTTTGATCATGTGTCAGTTTAATTTAATGAGATGGCCTTCAAATTTCAGTACTCTTACCAATCTGCATATAATATAAGTGGGGTCCAACAATCTTTTATGTGCTGCCATGCCTGTGATAATGTGAAAAGTTCACAACGTCTGGTGAACAACATAGAAATGCATGTTTGGGTAAAATGGTAATTTGAAGTATTTAGATTTCATCTTGCTACCTTTGAAATTGTACAACTGAAGTTGTTTACCAATTGAGGGATTTCCACCTGCTAGTCCTACAACCGAAGTTGATTTCTGGTTAACATTTGAAAGAGAACCTTTAAAATCTCTAGTTTAATAAGTCTGATTGCATTGATAGGTGCGTTATTAGTATGTTTCTTTTAATAAGTTTTCTTGATTCCCTTTTAAATTAAAGCATTTGTGAATATGGGTACGTCCAAACTGGTTTAAATGATTGATGATTCTACTTTGGGCCCAGATCCAAACCGTAAAATTGTGTGCTGACTGATTTGTTCAGAATGGTGCTTTTTTGCTCAAAATGTTGAATTTGAATCAAGCCTTGGGCACCGGAAAAGTGATATTAGTTTCATGCTTTTCGCATTTTTAGAACTTGGACCATGAGTTATTAAAGGTCAATACTTATTTCAGCTTGTGCATTGCAAGTAAATAGTTAAGTTGTGATCCAGCAAAGAGGCTGGCTTTGAATGAAACATATATTCCAATCCGAGCATCATTTGAGACACATGTGCTCTAATGGCGGGGGAAAATAGTGCAAGATCATTGAACGCAGGTTAGAGAAGGCTACTTCTTCATTTAAATGGTTTCATGCCTTAATTTGAATAGCATTTGTTTTATATAACGATTAATTTTTCTATTTGTTAGAAACGTCCTCCTTGTCAAAACAAAAGCCAGTGATCACCTTAAATGCATTTGGGCTACCTGTGGGCAAGCATTCAACCCAGCTGGCCTCAAGGTGTGGTGAGATTGTTGGCACCGTAGTTCCTGTTTCCATTAAGGACTGGCGTTCGGTGCCTAAGAACGTAAAAGATGAACTATGGAAACTCATCTAGGTATGAAATCTTAGCATATCTCCAGTAGAAAGGGATGCAATATTTATCTTATCAAATACTTAGTTTATGATCCTAAAAGGAAATCTTTTTTTTTTTTCAGGACGACTATGTTGTTCCTCATTCTTATAAAGCTGAATGCCTTAAGAGCATGTGCGATATGATGAAAAAGTACAAGGCAAAACTGAGATCGAAATACGTTGATGCTCATGCAACTCCTGAAGAGAAATTGAATAATCATCCTCCCGGAGTTAGACCTGAAGATTGGGAGGCTTTTATCAAAGATATTTTGAGTCCCAAAACAATAGAACGGAAAAAAATACAGAGGTGAGGAAAAAACTACATTTACCAAATGAGTGGGAAATATGGCCATGCGAGACTGGAGGAGAAAATGGTGAGTATTGGCATACATGTATAAAATATGTCATATTGCTTTGTCACTTAAAAACTAACAATCTGAAATTCGTGCAAACATAGAAATGCCAAAAGGAGGGTGACCCCCTGCCAACTAGGGCTGGAGTGTGGATAGAAGCCCATACAAAGAAAAATGATCCTGTACCTACTAGCGCGTCCTCACATATGGTTAGTTCTATGTCTTATACTTCAGTTAATATAGTAAAAAACAACTTAAAACTTTACTTAACTGATGACTGTAAGTAATCGACAAGAAAGAGTAAAAGAACTGTTGTCCAACCAAGATGAAGTAGATTCCCACGACATCCTCAATGATCCATTGACTCAAGTATTTGGTGCGATACCAAGGGTCGTGTTCGAGGAGTTGGGACTATCGTATCAAGGAGTTAAGTCATAGGGTCCACTCCAGCAGTTGAAAAACTAGCTCTCAAGGAAAAGAAAATTATAGAGCAATCGTCCTCAATTAAAATTCTGGAGTCCCAAGTAAGCCACATACTTGAAGGAAAAAAAAAAGTCCCAAGAAATGGGTCGTATAAAACAAATGATTGAGGTAAAGTCGAAATTATTCGATTCCTTTTAAAAGTCTTTAATAATATTAGATTTTTTATACTTGTATTGAAAGAACAACAAGTGCTTTAAAACATTATGACATATATGCATGCATTCGGGATCCCAATCGAGCGCTTTGTTCCCACCGAAGACGACAGAATCGGTTGCAGTTTCAATGGGTGATAAACCTTCAAACGAGACAGAGCGGCCGTGCAAATTGATGACTTGGAGTCAAGAGGTTGTCGCTATTGGAAGGGCTCATATCGGGAATAGGACCCAACGTATTCATTGTAAAGGACTTCCGGAACATGCATAGAAGGTTACGGTTGATGTCATTAACAAAGGGGATGTTGCACTGCCCTATCCAGACGGTTATCATTCAACTTTGGGCGAAGTTGGAAATGGATCCTTAGTAGTATGGTCTAAGGTGTTTGTCCCATTCACTGACCAGACTTAGGGAAAGGGCATTTAACAAAATTTTGATCATCTATAGTATGGGTTGTGCTATTTGTGCTTTTTGTTCTATTGCTTCATTTGGGCTAAAACCTCTGTTAAACTTTGTTTAGTTTTTTGAGCTGTGCTGTTTGGTAAACTTATGTATCCATACAGTTTTTTGTTCTATTGCTGTTTGGTAAACTTTGTTCTCTTGCTTTCTCTCATTTCTGTGATCTAGAATTTCTTTTTCTTTCTTTATATTATTTTCAGATGTATGTTTTTTCTTTCCTTGGTCCCCTCTTCTTAGGCTGTCTGATACATTTCATGACTGGTTAGTCCTGAGCACATTCCTTCCTGCAGTGGCTGGAAATATGGGTGCTGTCGAGCTTGAAATGGCTGCCTAAAGGGATAGAGAATGCCCAAGGAGTGTTGTCTGATGTTTTCAGGTTTTGAGTTTTGCTGATAATACTTGTTACTGTCATCTAAGCTCAAGGACATGGATTCTCTTATAAAACATGTTACTATCTTTGTTAAAAGGCAAAAAGTCACAACAGCAAATTCCTTTTCTAGGTGCTACAGGTTTGCTGAAATGCGCTTACAGGAAAGTAGAATTTTTAACAATGAAATATGCTTTTGTTGTGCAGGAAACTAGTGTTTAAGGGTCGAGCAGCAGAGTTACAGCTATTTCCAACTCATCTTATCTGCCTGGAAATCGGTAAGTTTTCATGGATCTACTAATTTCTCTGTTTCCAGCTTAAGAATCAGTTTCTGATGTTAGATTTGTATGTTTGCATGTAAGGAACTAGCTCTAAATCAGTTTCTTGGAGAGAAGTGGCCCGCTCAGGAGACTGACAATTTGAAGAGTAAGCGCCAAAGACAGTTGTGGAGACATTAGCTTCCAATGCTTATGCTCATTTTGGTTGTAAATCTTTACACAGACAGGACAAGGATTATGCAGGTTATATGAGAGGGCTACTTGTGTCATTTGTTGGCCTTTTGAAACCAGGTGACTCTAAAGCTTCTACTTTGACTCAGGAAACTACCCTAGTGGCTCTTAGTGTGCTTTGTATTGTCTTCTGCAACTATCCACAGAGCACTTTAGCTGATAGGTGAAAGGCCAATACAGGTATGTTAAGACTTGTCAACCCTATTACTTAGGCGATGTGGGATGTGGGACTTGCCAACACTTGTATTTGTAAAATATGGGTCTATAGTGGCTGAAATAGTATCTTGATTGGCCATGTTATATCTCTATCTTATCTTTGTGATATTGCACCATCAAAGATTCAAGACTTAACTCCATGCAGTTTCTCTTCCTGTGATAATATGGCTTTTCAAAGATGATGGTGATGGTCGCATGAATGGTGCAGAGACCTTAGGTTGTGAGTTGCCTAGGCGCACGAATCTTTTAAATATTGTGCTAAAACTTCCATGGACTCATTCCCTTCTAGTGACTCAAGTGCATTCTCTTTGGAGAACAAGGTGTCTCTCTGTTCAAGTTGCCTCCAACGTTGGGACTAAACTAAAAACTGAAAATCTTCTCGAACTTATGGATTTGGCTCTCTATGATGAAGCTGAAGAGGTCAGAGCTGAAGCTATTATTTCTATGCCTGTGATTGTCTTATGCTCTAGTCATGGTCTACTGGCTCATATGTTCAAAAGACTGGAGTAAGTAGATTATGGTTTTTCAAATATCTTGATTCTTTAATGTACATGCGGTTATTGTTTGTAAATCTCAATTAAGGATTTTACATTACTTGGATAGAGTCTGGATTTCGTTCAGTTGTGATTTTGTTTTGTTCTATGGCTCTACACTCTTAACAGTTTCTCACATTCCATTTCACAGGTAAATGCTGAAAAGGATGACTAGGAGGATACTTTATATTGGTTCTTGTTGCTTGCATACTTGAAGGCAGAATTTGTGTGTGTGTGTTTTTTTGATTGGCACGTGCTATTTTCTCTCCTAAATGTAAAACTGCTTTTCAACGTGTACACAAGCATCTGGCTCCCATGCATTTAGAGTACTGATTTTCAAATTTTTTTGTTTCTTGATGTTAAAGTGGTGGTGAGAAGTAGAGACAGAACTGAAGATTTTAGGGACGCTGTGCAGTCTGTTGCGCTGCTTGGATACAATGAGGTTATTGAATACTTCTAGTTTGACTTCATATCAGTGCCATTATTGATTTGGTTTTACATGCAATGATTTACTTTGTATTTCCAGCAGAAAACTGCTCCAAACTAATTATCCATGGCAGTGGGGATGGATTTGCTATCATATATGAGGAAGTTGATATTTAAATTGTATCAGGGGTCTGACCCAAGTACATCCGTGCAGGGCGGTCGCAAACATTGGACCTCGGTCCACTTCTAAAACCATTATTAAGGACCATGAAGCTTATGCATGGTTTTTTCTGCATGCACTCGGATGCTATTGAATCTGAACAACCCATGCAAAAGGGTATTTGTATGGAGGACAATAGGAAAATGCTGAACTCATTTGAGACTTTGAAATCCCTGCAATCGCTGTATGCTTTTCTTTTTTTTACTTTAGTTTTTCTAAAATTATATTGCTTACCTAATTTTTTAGGGAAGTAGACGAAAGGCTCGAAGCGCTGTTGACCACAAAAAGAGTTCTGTGGCACATGCACTACTAATTACTATTTATAGGTAAGATCTAAGTTTGCCTTTTTTTTGTTTCAGATTCTTTGAAAATCATTTGCTTTAGTTAGTTAAATTTGGCTTTATTATATTTCATTCATTCTTTATTGTCTTTGAGAATGCTAGTGGACTAACATTATATTTGTGGGCAAAATTAAACATTTACATTCACTCATGGGACAACTATTATACTGCAGGGGCAGTAAGCTGATTACCTGACTGCTTTGAGTCATGTTGCAGGGTGCTAATTTGTCTCTAAGACAATGATATCATTATGTTCCATGTTTCTTTGATTTCTCAACTATATTTCCTGAATGTTTCTTTCTGTTGTGTGAATATGACTTTTCCAGCCCTCATTTCCTTACTTCCATATTGATTTGTTTTCTCCAAGTCAAAGATTTGAACTCACTGATTATTCACGTATATTTAATGGTTTAGAGTTGAGCTTACTGATTGTTCCTTTATGGGAACTCCACGCAGCAGGGTTGATGATGCATTATGCTGATGGGAGAGCTCTTGTGGCAAATCAAGCAACCCAGTCAAATGTTTTGCATGCTCACAAGAGATGTATTGAATGGTATATTTTTATATGAAACTCTAAGCCGTCTCTTCAGTAAATATATGCACTAAAAATCTAACTGAATTAACAACTAGTCCATCCTATAATAGTGTCCTTCCCTTTTTATCTTACCGCTCGTTACTTTGCAAGGAAATGTATTTGTCTATAGTTTATTGTTCTAGCTATGCTCCATCTCTATACAAAACTTGATTTTCACCACTCACCAGTGTCTCATTATTTTATGAATATGTTGGTATATTTCAGGATAATTTCCTAATTTTCTATCCATAGCACTCTTCCCTCAAATTGCCAAAGGGAAGGTCCAAGTCTGGATAAAAGAAACGAGCAAACCATGGATTTGTGAATGATTTAGATGCCAAACCAGGAGCTGATAATGACAATGGCAACTCTTCCATGAGCAGCCTAAACCACCGATCTCCTTCAATTGCTCTCTTCTCCTTTACAGCCAGATTCTCCCACCCTAAAATTGTGGATAATCATAACCCGCAGTTCATGGCTACTTCATTATCCCCACAGAAAATAGTGTCATGTAGTACCGCCGCCATAGACTGGAGGTACCTTACAGAGCAATTAAGCTCATCAACTTTGCTCTTTCGCTGATCTGAGATTTTGGTGACCAACTCCAGAAGCCACTGCAAAGCAACAAGCTTGATTGGAGGAGACCCAAAATGTATCAGCCTGCATAGGTCATGGCAGCGCTTGCACGTATCACAGAAAGTGGTCAGTTGCCATTTGATGATGAGTTAAGGAAATCTTGCCACTCCAGTGTTCCTTCTAAAAGAGTGAGAAAGTACGACTGTTTTTGGGTGGATGATGGCTGACCTTCTTATGGAGAAAGAGTAAAACCAGAGCAGAAAAAGAAATGTAAATATAATGTTACAATTATTTGATTACTTACATGTTATTTGAAGAAACTTCATAACCTTTTTTACTAATACATGTCAACTATGGCATTAGCCATTTTATTCTTATCTTATTCGATGTGTATTGTTTCTGATGGATTATTGGTGTGCTATGCGGGTATATTGGAGCAACTTTTGGAGCATGAGACTACATGCAACTTTCACCACACTTTGCGATTTGGACTTGATATTGCTATGGAGTGTTCTTTTATGTATTTTTTTTATAGGGTTGGGTTTATTTTTTACCAACTAAACAGTTCAATTTATTTTCTGCACTTTCGTGGATCCCTAGTTTTTGTTAATTTGCTAGAATGTGACCTATGTATTGACATGGCACCTAATATGTTGGTTTGTCTTTCTGGATGCTCTTGCATTAACTAGATTTTCAAGTAATTCCAAATCTATTGGTTTTATCAAGCAAAAAAAAAAAAAAAAAAAAGGAAAGAAAGAAAACAATTATTGGTTTTATTAAGCAAAAAAAAAAAATTTGTTGATTTTTCTTGCTCAGTGTTATTACATTAAATAAATTTTCAAGTTCTTGAAATAGTGATCTTTAAGTAGTTCATCAAAAATATTGTTTCGAAAAAATAAAAGTTCATCAAAAATGATTTCTACAAGACTGCTAACTCTAATTAAATAACTTACACTTTTCGGAATGGATAGATATCGTTCTTATTTTTGTTTTTTTGGAACGGTTATAATCGTTCCTACTTCATGTTTTTAAGAACGGTTAAAATTCGTTCCTGTAAATTAGGGACACCCCAAACAGGGAAGGATAACCGTTACAGATTGGATTTGGAACGGTTACAAATGGTTTCAAATTACAGTTTTTGGTGTAGTTTTTGGTGTAGTGTTGTTTAGAGAATTTCAAATGCTCTATACAAGAAATTTCCAAATGCGCACAACCAATTAGGCCCTAAGATATAGCACACTAACTAAAAATGAAAAGTGCTAAAAATGAATGACTTCCGATTTGATATATTCTTTTGAGGGTGTGGAAAAATAGATTGGTGCCCTTTGTCTTCAATCCATCCATGTCCTTATGGAGGGTCGCGATGGAAGTTCTCACATCTAGTGTGTTTTTTGAGAAAAGTAAATACACATGACTACTATTTCTCATGTTCTATCATTTGGAAAAAAATCCATCTATGACTTTGCTTGAAAGCTATGACACCATGGGACCGTCCCATGTTATCATGGGATTTATTAGTTTATGTAACACACTATTCTCGTGATATTATGGCATCCGAGACAAAAAAAAAAAAGTTTTAAAATAATGTTGACTAGAGTTAAGCAACTCAAGTAATATTATCTGAACTTTAGTCATGAAATTAGGGAAATTTTTTTTTTCAAGAGGACTAATATGCCAAAACCCCTAAAATATTATATTGAGTTTGAGAAGAGTCACAACTACAAAGAAATATTTCCATCATTAAAGCACCTTAAACTCTCTTATATGCCTAATTTGGAGAGATGGTCATCTCAACAATAGGACCAAAGCCGAATAGACGAGCAAGTGATTTTCTGTCACCTTTGTAGTCTTCTCATTTATGAGTGCCCAAATTTGGCTATCTTATGAGGTCTTTGCTCGAGTGGGTGGGAGGCCTCACATTGCTTAGATATTTAAGGACACGTTTGGTAACAAAATCGGCGAAGAAAAGATTCTCTCTTTCCACTATTGTATGCTACATCCAAGTTTGGCAGCCGCAAATCATCGCTAATATTTTACGCCTAAAATCTAGGATTGATAATATTTTGGGATCTAATCTCCCTCCATCGGATATGCAAATCTTGCATGCAAAAGGGGTGGGTATAAAAGCCAAAATCCCACCCTCACTTCCTACCGTCTCGACCTCTCCTGCAAACTCACATATTGTTTTGGTAGATTAGATGTTTGGAGAGATAAATGGATCAAAGTAAAAATGAAAAGATAAGATGAAAATTCTCAAGATTTATTAAAATTTAATACAGGATTCCAGTTTGAAATGATTTTAAGCTACATAAGTGATAAACAACACATTTTATAGCACTTAAAAATTCACAAGTTGAAAAAAATCAAAAAACGAGAAGACCTATGAGTATAAACACCCTGAAGAAAGACATAATGCCGTTACTATTAAAATAACTTTAGAAAAAATTGACTATAAGGTGGAAATGATTAGGTGCGCTGTTCATTATCCATGGATTTTGGTGTTCAACACCAAACATGAATTAATGAAATCCTCGGTGTCTCCACAATTACAACCAAACGTAGAATGCAAGGAATATTAGCTATGCAAATCCTTAACAATAATTTTACTTCTCCCTTAGAAGAGAGGAATCCTAAATCCTGCAGATTCTTCTCTGGTTACCAAACGTACCCTTTAAGATTTTAGAATCCACATTGTGCCAGTATTGCATAATTTATCTTTCTCTTCTAGTTCCTTACAGCTTCTAGTTGTTTTCTTTAGGAGATCTCACCTATCGCCTTTAGAAAAGAGATATGAAAGTGGGCCATAGCGGGTAAGACAACAAGATATTGAAGATCATAATTCGCTACCAGAAGAGTTATTGTTCAAGCTTATTGTTCTCTTCTCCATTATAGCACAACCGAACTCCAAATGTATAATCTATTTCATTAGATGTTGTGGATTTTTGGTTGCTTGTTTGTTACTGATTTCTATCTTCTAGATAGAGTTTATTGCTGTATATGATTGATGAGATGGAGGGATTGGATCCTGGATTGGGTTTTATGGCCTTATGGGTACTTGATCCATGAATCAAGTGGGTCAAAAAAATTTGAAAATCTATCCACGAGGCCCACCTACTTCCAACATTAAGTACATATATAATGTATGGTAGTTGTGGGTGGTATTGAGTCCCTTCTAGCTATGAAACCCATGGACTTGAACCTGGATTAAAAAAATTCATTGCCATGTACAGTGGAGCAAACCACCCCCCCCCCCCCCCCCCCCCCCCTCCTTTTTAAGATGGGATCCTCAAGTATTGGAGAAAGACTATTCCTTACCTAAGCTGCCAACCCAACCTGCAGATTCAGAGTTTGGCTCGACCCTTTTTAATTTTGATTCAAATTTACATTAACATTTAAGGCTTAGTAATAATTTTCTTCACTTTCGTGACAACTAATGTCATGTCTGGACTAGAAAGTACTTTGAAGAACAAACTATCTTCATGTGCAATTTTTTTTGTAGAATCTTCATCAAGATGTCTTGCATGCAGTGGTATTAAACTAGAAGTTCTGAGCAGAAATAGATGTGCAGTAGTTCTCTTAGATTTAGCAAGCTTACTCGAAATTTAACAAGTCATTGTGGAGGTAAAAAACCTTAATGCATGAACAACCGTATTTGCTCACAGTAATGGGCACCCAAGGCTGGATTATTTCCAAACATTTTAGAATGGCAAAGAGATAAGGTCCCTGTGGGGCCCCACCCTTTGTGGGCCCTCTAATTGCTATTTTAAATGCTAATTATTGTTAATTAATACTAATTATTGCTAATTATTGCTAATTACTATCTAATTGTGCTAATTAGGGGTTAATCTGGGTGATTAGTTAGATTTTCCTAAGTTATAGTTAGACTAGCTTAGTTGAGTTAGCATTGTAGTTAGTAGAGTGTTTTGGGATATTCTAGGCTAATTAGTGTAGGGTAGGCCCTAGCTAGTAGTTTTAATTAACTATAGGGGGGTTTTCATAAAAGTGCATCTTCTCTAGAACCTTCCAACCCAAAGACCTTAATACCCCTAACCCTAACCCTAATCCCATGAATTCCTAAAGGGCATTACAGCCATTAACCACCCCTCCCTAAACTATAAATCATCTCTAATCCCAAGAAAACACTAAGCTATAAACCAGCCCCCTTCCCAAGAAATTCCAGCCACTGTTCATCTAAATTCCTCTCTTCTTTCTCCCTCATTTCTCTCTAATTGAGCTACTGTTACTGACTGTGCTGGGAGAATTTTGGAGCTGCAGCAGCTACTATTTCAGCTCTCTCTCTCTCATTCCCTCTCTTCCGAGCTACTGTTGTGACTCTGTGCTGGGGTTTCTCCTTAGTAGTTGCTGCTACTACTTCTCCTTCTTCTCTGTTGTGCTGGGAGCTACTGTTTGTGCTGGAAGAATCATCTCTTAGAGCTGCAACTGTGCTTCTTCATTTCTCTCTTCTTCCTCTCTCTCATTTCCCCTCATTCCAGCTACTGTTGTGACTGGGACGGGACTGTTGCTGGGATTTTTCCCCTTAGAGCTACAACAGTTGCTACTTCATCTTCTTCCCCTCTCATTTCTTCACCTGAGCTACTGTTACTGAGCTGGAGAGTCCTTAGGAGCTCTGCTACTGCTATTGCTACAGCTGCTGCATCTTCTTCTTCTTCTTCTCTGCTGAGTTGGGATTTCCCTCTTCTATTGCTCTCTCTCTACAAAACCTTCTCTCTTTTACAAAGGCAAGTGCATCTACTATTAACTTAGGATGTATGTGATTTCCCTTGGATTGTTGTGGTTTCATTTCATAATTGATTAAGTCTTAGAAAATTACTTGAGCTCTGTTATGTTGTTTTGGATGGATTGGCCATTGATGAATGGGGGTTTCACCCCCTCCATTTGGAAGATCAATGGGTCCAAATGTTGTAAATTAAGGGGCAATGGAGTTATTTGATGTTTGGAGATGATTTGGTGAAGTTTGGGGCTGATTGGAAGTGGTTTGGATGTAAAAAGAGCTAAAAAGGAGAAACTGCAAAAACTGTGTTTTCGTGCATCTGGGAGCCAATTTGCAGTGTTCCCAGTCGACCGACCTTCATGCCAGTCGACCGGTGACACTGAAAAAGAGAGAAACAGGGCTCTCAGTTATTTCTGCAGGTTCGACCGGCAGTGTTCCCGGTTGACCGACTTGCAGGTCGGTCGACAGGCAATACTGAAAATTGGGAATTTCTGCTCCCAGTTGGGAACTTCTACAGACTGAGTTTCTAAGTGTTCCTAGTCGACCGGGCTCTGCCCTGGTCAACCGGTAACACTGTATTTTATGAAAAACTAGCCTTCAGCCATTTTTCTTGCAGAAATTCATTTCAGTTAGCAAGGTTGACCTGGCCTTGCCCAGGTTGACCTGGAACACACTGTTTTTGCAGGAATTGACTGAAAGTTGGTTTTTCACCCAAAACTCAGACACTTTACACCCAGATTGACCTGATACTTAGGATTTACTTTAGATAGTGTTTAAAATTGGGACATCACTCTTTTTAAGGTTTTTGGAGTATGCGGTCAATCATCTAGGCAAGGAGTTTGACCGGACACGCTGGAAACCTTTAGAAACGAATTAAGTTGTCCAGGAGGCCTGATTCAGATTAGTCAGTGCACTCGGTTGATCCACCAGGCCAAGAGGTCAACCGAGCTCACTACACATCAGGTCCACCTGGGAAACCCTGATTTTCCAGTTTTCAACATTTAGGAGTTGTGATCAGTTGTGGGGCGCATTGACCATCCAAATGAAAGTTTATCGATGTTCTAAGCCCGAGTCAACGGTGTGGCTTAACCTTGACTCGCGGGGACCACTGATTAGTGTTTTGGTTATTAATCTAAGATGATTCGACCTCTAAGAGTTGTCAAAGATGCCTGTAATTTCCTAAGCACCAAACACAGTATTATTTGGCATCAATGACTTCGTTTAGAGATCGAATTACCGGAGATAGACTTGAACTTAACGTGGCCCATTACCTAGGATTAGACCATTGTATTTCCCTGTTGATTCCTTCATTGAAGTTCATACTTCACTTTATTATTTACTGTCATTCTTAGATCTTTAGTGTAGCTGTTTACTATTAATTAAACATAAATGGAGGACCTAAACTTAGGATATCTTAGAGGTGACCCGATAGTGTGATTTGGGAGAACATTGACCCGTGTTTGTGTCTAGGCGGGCCCTTATTGGGCCTAAGTGTGGAGATGTGAACCCCTAGTGGGAAGAGGTAGTTTCTTTTGGAATTTTAAGTTATGATGGATTAATGGAAACTGTTTATCAGTATAAATGGATTGTTGCCTCGTTTGGACAGATTTAGACCAGGCCATGTGCTGATGGGCCTTGGTATGGATCCAACGAGTGGGCTTGGACCTTGAATGAAATCCATAGACTGAATTGGTATATGTAGACCTCATAGAGACATTATTAGGACCTTGTTCATGCAAGGGAAAGTATAGACAGACACAGACCCTTAGAGTATTCTCGAGTCGGCATGAACATTCACTCGGTTGATTTAAGCTCAGCCTGTGGACTGATCATCCCCGGTAGGAGCTAGTTGAGTGTTGTGGAGCTATCATGATGAGCTGTGTGGTTAAGACAGACGGTGTGATACCGTGTTCGGTCTTGAGTGATGAGTATGATGAGATGATGAGTGATTTGCGGGATTAGTAATTCCCAGCACTTGTGAGATTTCCCCGCCGCAACTGTGTTCAGTATGGGAGGGCTTCGGCATAATATCCCGCGGTATTCCAGCTCGTGTGAATGTGCCATTTTGTAGTAGATTAGCTGTTATTTATTTATCCTGATTCTCTATGATTATCATGCACAACTGCCTAGATCTTTACCTTGTTATTCTTTAATTTATTTACTCGTCTCTATTCATTTGATATATATGTTCTATGTTAGTAGTATGTTGTGACTTGCCAGATCTTTTAGATCTGACCCTTCTTTGGTACTTAGGCCTTGACCCAGAGATCCCTGAGGACGCACTAGCGCTAGTTGAGGCACCGATTGCTGGAGAGTTCGCGTGGGGCCCCGCCGACCCGGAGGTCGAGCCGGAGGGCGGAGACGATTTACCAGGGTTTTGAGAGCTCATCTTATTTTGGGTTTGAGCGAATTTTTGTAGTAAGTTGGGTAGAATCAAATATGTACTTAACTTTTGATTAACAACTGATACTTTAACTAGACTACTGTTCTGCTCACATTTAATATATATGATACCAAATTGCTTCCGCTTTATTTAATTGTTATGCTTCCGCAAATTTAACCATTGAGTATTATATTGGTCAAAAAGTTTTAAATTGGACCTCACTGCGGCCTACGATCTTGGAAGTTCTCGGATTTTACGGGAAGTAGCGCGCCAACTTCGGGTATTCGAACGATTTTATCGGTACCTGGAATTGGGGCGTTACAGTCCCAGCATAATGTGCTATCTACATTTAAGGTCTGAATAAATAACAAGGCATCCGCTTCAATTAAGATGTTTTCTAATTTGACCTCTATGAAAATGGTTAGGCCTTTTTAAGTAACATGTAGTTCAGCCATTAGTGACTGAGGGGTTGTTATCTAACTGGCAAAAGTGCGTATAAGATGGCCGGTGTGATCCTTTGTGATGCCTCCGACCCCTGCATATTTTGAGCAGCCATTTACTGCCCATCAGAGTAAAGCTTAACAACACCTTGGAGAGATAGTTCCCATAGTGTTTGGTAGTGCCTGATACCGTTTTGCACCAGCTTTAAGGCATTGGATAAATGATGGATGTAGTGGGCGGGGATGTAAAAAAAGAAAAAATCTAAAAATCGTCTAATCGAACCGAACCGAACCACAGTTAATAACCGTATTTCACTGTTCGGTTACAGTTACGGTTAATGAAAACCAAAAATCGCACAAATCTATTCAGTTACGGTTTTCCATAATAATTTACTGTTATTAATCGAACAGAACCATATTCACCTTATGTGGTTAACCATATGATACGATGATTCTTGCGTCCCCGAGCTATGGTGACGAATTGAAGCCACTGCTCAAGAGAGAAAGCAAAGAGATAGTTTTAATCTCAAAAAGGGAGATTGCACCTTAAAGTTTTGCAGAGAAAAAATGCCAATCAATTTTATTAATGGGTTCTCAACATATATACACATGATATAGAACCAAACGGCTACTTTCCAACGTTCCTACGAAATAACAATATCCCTGAGAATATGCTTACATGGTTCCAACAGAAATACTAGTATTGGACGCTTTATTCAAGACCCAGTCATGAGCCTTATCTCATGCAACATAGAATGACTCAGTCAACCCCATGCACATGAAAAACATGTATCAATCCATCCCCTTCAAACATTCCTTGTCCTCAAGGATGAATTCTGGAAATTTCTGCTCAAGATCACTGTACCTTTCCCATGTTGCATCCGAGTCCGAAGTGCCACGCCAATGAACTAGGACCTCAACAGTTACCTTAGGTCCTCTTTTAACTATTCTTCTACCTAAGATTGCCAAAGGTTGTGGGAGCAACGACCCATCTGGATGGAGAGGTGGCAGAGTGGGCTGTGGAATAACCTCTTGATCAATCTTCTTTTTCAATTTGGAGACATGGAACACAGGATGGAGTTTGCTACCAGTAGGCAGGTCCAAACAATAAGCAACTTGGCCTATTTTCTCCAAAACTTGGAATGGGCCAAAATAACGTGCAGCCAATTTTTGGGACCGCCGGGCAGATACGGAGCTCTGTCTATATGGTTGGAGACGAAGATAGACCCAATCTCCAACTGAGAACTCCCTTTTTGTTCTGTGCTTATCTGCATTCTGCTTCATCCGCGCCTGTGCTTTTCGAAGATTTTCTTTTAATAAATGCAAAGCTTTTTCACGATCATGAAGCTCATCATCAACTGCTTGGACGCAGGTCGTTCCTGGAACATAAGAAATGAGAGTGGGTGGGGCCACTCCATAGACTGCTTGATAGGGTGTAATTCGAGTAGTTGAATGGAAGGTAGTATTGTACCACCATTTGGCTAACGGAATCCATCGCACCCAAGTCTTAGGATGATCACTGGTGTAGCAATGCAAATAATTCTCTAAACATCTGTTAAGTACTTTAGTTTGCCCATCAAATTGTGGATGATATGATGACGTAAGCTGCAATTTCACTCCTTGTAATTTAAAAATTTCCCTCCAAAAAGTACTTGTGAACACTGGGTCCCGATATGAAACAACTGTAGCTGCCATTCCATGCAATTTAAAGATATATTCAAAAAATAATTTTGCTACTGATTGTGCAGTGTATGGGTGTGATAGAGGCAAAAAACGACCATACTTGCTTACGCGGTCAACTACCACAAATATCATTGACTTGTTAGATGATATTGGGAGGCCATCAATAAAATCAATGGAGATGTGACGCCAAATCTCATCTGGGATAGGTAATGGCTGCAATAGTCCAGGCAAAGGTAAATTTTCATTTTTTAATTCGCTGGCACACATCACATTTGCGAACCCAATTTTTGATGTCCTTCCTCCACCCTGACCAATAAAAAGAGTCGGCCACGCGCCTGGCTGTATTTTGGAATCTCGAATGCTCAGCAGTAGGGGAACAATATAATTCTTTGAAAATGGTCACTTTCAAGGGAGAATTGGGTCCCACTAACAACTTATTTTTCCGCCAAAAAATCCCATCCCGAACTACATATTTGGCAGGATCCAGTAGCCCTTTTTCCAAACGGTTATGTAGATCCTGATAATATTTTTCTTTCTGATTTTCTTCCGTAATTTGATCAATCCATGCAGGTACAAGTGTGGACACAGCTGTAAGAGTAAGGTTAGGTGGGGCCCGAGACAAGGCATCGGCAACTGAATTTTCTGTCCCTTTTTTATACTCTATTTTGTAATCATAGCCCATAAGCTTTGTCAACCATTTTTGCTGCAAAGGATTTACAATTTTCTGTTCCAACAAGAATTTCAAACTCCTGTGATCTGTTCTAATCACAAAGTTATGCCCAGGAGATATGGCCTCCATTTCTCAACTGCTAAGATTATAGCCAGGAGCTCCTTTTCATAAGTAGATAGTGACAAATTCCTACCATGTAGAGCCTGGCTGAGGTAGGCTATTGGACGCCCTTGTTGCATGAGAACTGCCCCCACTCCGGTCCCACTAGCATCACACTCCAAAATAAATGGGTAAGAAAAATCGGGCAAAACCAAAACTGGGGCCTGGGTCATAGCTTCCTTGAGAGCATGAAAAGCCTTGTCTGACTCCGCATTCCAACCCCATGCATTTTTTTTAACAAAGCTGTCATGGGACCTGCAATCTTCCCATAATCCTTGATAAACTTCCTATAATACCCAGTCAAGCCCAAAAAACCTCTAAGGGCTTTGATTGAAGAAGGTGTGGGCCAATCTAGTACCCCTTGGATTTTTTCTTGATCAACAGCCACCCCTTCTCTTGTTATCACATGACCAAGGTACTGGACCTCATTAGTACCAAAACTGCATTTAGACCACTTTGCAAATAACTTGTGGTGCCGTAAAATTTCCAGAACAGCCCTCAAGTGATCTACATGATCTGCTGAATCTTTTGAATATACTAGTATATCATAAAAAATAAAAAAAAAACTAGTACGAATTTCCGCAGATAAGGCTTAAACACATTATTCATGAGTGATTGGAATGTTGATGGGGCATTGGTTAGCCCAAATGGCATCACCAAAAATTCATAATGGCCTTCATGTGTCCGAAAAGCTGTTTTATGTACATCACCCTCCTTCACCCTAATTTGATGGTACTCGGACCTTAAATCCAACTTGGAGAAAATTGTGGACCCACTTAATTCATCAAGAAGCTCATCAACAACTGGGATAGGAAATTTATCTTTTATTGTTACCTTATTAAGTGCTCGGCAATCAATACACATGCGCCACGTTCCATCTTTCTTTTTTACTAAGAGCACTGGTGAAGAAAATGGAGATGTCGTGAGCCGTATAATCCCATCTCGAAGCATATCCGTGATGATTTTCTCTATTTCAGATTTTTGGAGAAATGGATACCTGTATGGTTTTACATTGACAGGCGAGGTCCCTTCGAGTAATGGAATGGCATGATCATGTGCTCTGTGAGGAGGGAGTCCCTTTGGTTCCATAAATACATCTTCAAATTCATTCAAAAGGACCTGAATTTGTGGGTCCAAAGGTGCAATGGTGGCAGCAGCAACACTGACTAATTGAATGGCGTAAGCATGTGCAGAACTGGGCAGACTCTTAGCCAACTTATCTAGGTCCACCAACTTCGAATTGGAGGCCGGAATTCCCTTCAATCGGAATTCTTTCCCATTTTGTGTAAATGTCATTGATAAGGCAGTGAAGTCCCACACAACCGGGCCCAAAGTTCTTAACCAATGGGCTTCCAACACAGCATCAATCCCCCCCAAAGATTGAAGATAAAAATCTGCCTGGATAGGAACACCTTGTGATTGGATAATAACACCTTTTGAAATGCCATTACCCCTTAAGCGTTCCCTATTGGCAACCATGACTTCAAAAATAGAATCAGAATGGGTTGGTACATTTGCCTTGCGAATGATAATAGGGTCGATGAAGTTGTGGGTGGACCCACTATCAATCAAGATTTTCAAAGGGCAATGTTTTAACGTACCAGAGATGCGCATAGTCTGAGGGGCCCGCGTTCCAGTAATAGCATGTAACGAGATCTGCGGAGGTGTATCTTCTTCCATCGTCTCCATGGGTGCAGGACTGCTAGAAACATCCAGGAGGAAGCTGTCATCAACTGCTCCTTCCTGTAACAACCCTTCAACCCAAAACAATTTTTGGGTTTTACATCGATGAGTGGGGCTATATTTCTCATCACAATGAAAGCAAAGGCCCTTCATTCGTCTGTCTCTAGCTTCTACCGGCGTGAGTCTTTTGATGACTGGAGCCGCCATCTTCGGGTCAATTGGACTGGGCACTGGATTGGGAACCATGGCTGGACGCCCCACATCTGTTCGAAACATTCTCCTGTGTAGGTTTGCCTCCTCTTCTTGTAATCGTGCCAAACTGAACGCATCGGGTAGATTAATTGGGCTCAATTTCTGCACGCCAATTCTGATATCATCTCGTAAGCCACTGAGGTATAAGCTAATGAGATATGGCTCAGAGAGCCCCTTTACTCTGTTTGATAGACGCTGAAACTCTCGCTGGTAATCAAGCACTGTAGATGTTTGGCGAAGCGTAGAGAGCTTTCCCGTGAAAGCTTCACTTTTTGTTGGCCCAAAACGTGCATCCATGGCAAGCACAAACTGCCCCCATGTCGCCCCTGGGGAGTAATCATTATACCACTGATACCACTCAATGGCATCACCCTCCATGTTGAGGGAGGCGACAGTTAACCATTGATCCTTGGGTACCTGATGATAACAAAAGTATTGCTTTGCTTTGAAAAGCCAACTGCTCGGATTCGTTCCATCAAAACGTGGGAACTCGAGTTTCATCAACCACGTATGGATGCCGCCATTAGTGCCAAACGAGTTAGCATGGTGGGGTCTGGCTTTGTTGGAGGATGAATCCACATCTCTAGAACTTCCCTTGAGGTCCTCTAATCTCTGTATGATCTCAGCCAAAAGAGCACCATGTTGCTCAGTAGTGCCCTTTAGCGCTTCTTGAGACACTTGAAGGCTTCGCACCTTCTCCAATTGCGCTACCCGTGTGCCTTCCGCCATCTCAGGAGTGTGCTCTAATACCAAATTGATACGATGATTCTTGCGTCCCTGAGCTATGGTGACGAATTGAAGCCACTGCTCAAGAGAGAAAGCAAGGAGATAGTTTTAATCTCGAAAAGGGAGATTGCACCTTAAAGTTTTGCAGAGAAAAAATGCCAATCAATTTTATTAATGGGTTCTCAGCATATATACACATGATACAGAACCAAACGGCTACTTTCCAACGTTCCTAAGAAATAACAATATCCCTAAGAATAGGCTTACATGGTTCCAACAGAAATACTAGTATTGGACACTTTATTCAAGACCCAATCATGAGCCTTATCTCATGCAACATAGAATGACTGAGTCAACCCCATGCACATGAAAAGCAAGTATCACCGTACCATTTACAAATAAAAAAAGAAAAAATAAGGGCACGAATGAAATATTTCTTTACCTTATTCATAAGAAGCAAAACCAAACCACAGCCCCTTTCTTAGTCTCACTCTCTTCCACTCTCCCTGCTCGCCTCCGATCCCCTGCCCCGCCCCGCCCCTTCCTCTCGCTCTCTCTCTCTTCTTCTCTCTTCTCTCATTTCCTTCTCTCCCCCCTCTCTCCCTGCGTTCACCCTCTCTGCCCAGCCGCCCGCGCCCTGCTTCTCCTTGCCCACTCTTTTCCCTTGCCCACTGATTCTCTCTCTCTCTCTCTCGATTTTCTTTTCTTTGAAAAAAGGAAAGATCGATTCCGTTTGGGTGCGAAGAAGAGAAATGTGAGTAGAATCTTGAGGTTTTCCCGGCGTTTCATTTGTTGCAAGATAGGGAATGGAAGGGAACAAGTGGTTGCTGATTGCCGTTAAGACCAATTTCCACCATCCTTTGATCCCAAATTGACCGGTTAACCAAACCGTTACACCCCTTAAAAGTTTTCCCTTCAAGACGGACCATCACGGCTTCCTCGTCTCTACTCGCTAACCATCACCACTTCCAAATCCCACTCATAATAGATTTCGGACTCGCCAGGTTTCATCATCTCAACAACAAATACTCCTTACGAGATCCTCCATTCCTTTATCTTCTTCTCTCTGCCACCGTCGTCCTTCCTGCGCTCGACCTACCCAACAAGAAGATTTCTACACTTCAGGTAAAAAAACTGCTTCTCCTGTACTTTTGCTTTCAACTAGGTGTTTTTTTTTTTTTTTTGAATGATTGGAGTAGCTATTTAGGATTGATGACTGCCACACTTAATCCTTATAGCCCTAAGTAGCAATGGATTGGAGAACTAGATGTCACAAACCTGATCCCACTGATCCCAGATTTATGCATTAAGGTTTTGATGATATCTGTTGTATGATTTTACATTGGCACTGACCATGACTAGTCGAACTGTGGCTTCATTTGGTGTGTTACAAGTATTGCTGAAAACATTAGTAGATCATTGGATGGTCCTAATCACATCTTCTCACCTGTTTGATTGTGTAAATCGCTTTGTTAAACCAACAATTGGACATATGTGGCTGCATGTTTTGAACTGTTCAGATATATGCAATGGGAGCTTCCCATTGTATAGATCTGAATCAACCTGGCCATGGAGTACTCTCTCTCTCTCTCTAGACAGTATGTAATCAATTACTTAGTGTTGGAGCTTTTCTGCACACTCTAATGCATTATCTCTTGCAAACTGTTTTCTTTATTGGTTTCCACCTAGTAAAAAGGTTTGAATTTCTCATTGTTGTCGAGAGTGACTTCTATATTCTAATTTTAAGGAATTCCTTGATGCTTCTTTATATGCTTGAGCATTCAGGAATTCCACCAAAATGCAAAGGAAGTGAAATTCCTTTATAGACTTGAGCATCTAGGAATTCCACCAAAATGCAAAGAGAGTGAAATTCCTGGATTCCCAAAGGTTAAAAGAGACCTTTTATATGGCTGGAATCCAGAAATACTAGTGAAGAAATATAGAAATTCCGAGGGACAACATGTCATATCATGTCCAGGAATTCCTAGATATAGTGAATTCCCGGCAGAAATTTCAATAAAGAAACATGACCTAGATATTTAGGACGCATTTTGTGTGATTTTGAAATTTTAAGGCACTGCATTGCGGAAAAGCAAATCCTACCCATGCCCTAGGCAATTTGAAAAGTCATCGTTTGTTAGCAGGAATTTTATGATTTTTAACATGTGGCCCAAAAGAATTACATAAAGGCCACCAAGAAAAATATATTGATTCCTTCATCGCACTGGAAATGACCTTCCGTGGAAATGGTCTTGCATGCAGTTTTCATTTTTCCACGCGTAACAAGTGCAGTGGAGAAAATCTGAGGTCTACCAGCATTGCAGAGATGACAACACAAATATGTCATCAGGATGTCATCAGGGCTCATTTGATTATTTCCTCGCATCTTAGGAATTCTTGCCTTTAATCATTCAGTTTCAACTTTCAACCCCAGTTGCTTTGAGCTGCTAAAACTTTTTAAAATCCTAAACAACTAGCCGTTAAGATAAAACTGCCTCTCCATTTTGGAAGATGAATCCATGTAAACTGGCCCCACATTTCTCTTATCCTGCGGTCTTTTGAGTCTTTTAAGTGGATTTAGATGAAGCCCATGCAATTGATGGGGTAAGCTAAGCCTCAAGCAAATTAAATAATAAAATTTTATACTAATATCAAAATAAGTATTATAAAATAACTAATTATTAAGGAATCCATATATTGCACTTAAAAAAATGTTAGTAAATATCTATAGAATAATTTGCAACTTTTCTAGCTTCAAATACTTTTACATTCACAGTTAAATATTTTTATAAGTTTTAAGTTTTTTTAAATATATTTTAATTAAATGCTCGCTTGAACGGTTCAACCTACTTATATGAGAAAATGACTCATGAGTAACTAAAATGTCTTTTATTTGAAAATCAAGTTATACTATATTAAGCTGAAGGGATTTTGAATTGGATTTTGACCTCAGTTAAAATTTTGACTAACAATTATCCCTCTTTGTTAAAATGTTTTACATTCTCTTCCCATAACTACCCACTCATATCCTTATCTCATCAAACAACCTACTACTCTCAGTTTTAGTTCTATGTTTTTTCTTTTTCTTTTTTAAAATTCTTGCAACACCCCATATTTTTTACTCCCTTTTTTCCCAATCGATTGAAAGATGTAATTACATTACCTTTTTAATGTATAAATATTTAATTTATATAGTCAAATATTAAGGCGAGCCCACCTATAAAGCATATTCAGTGCCCCTGCGCTCTCTTTAAATCAGAAAGCAATTTTTATCTTTTCCGTTTTCTTTCTTATTCCCCCAACCAAACAACCCCTCCCGACCCTCCTAGCCACCTTTGCATGCTGTTCAAAACCTGCCCCTCACTCTCTCGCTCGCGGAAAACTCTACTCTTTCGACGCCTCTCTCTCTCTCTCTCTGGTTTTATTTTTGAGATGCTGGAGCTATTGGGTTTGATGTGGGCTTTTAAATTTTAGGATTTGATTTGGGGCTGATCTTATCATGTTTTTGCATAACATTAGAGCTGAATATCGAAAAAGGCTATGAGATTTTGTTAGCAGATTATTCTTCAATGTTGCATCAGTTTGTATTTAAAGTTAATTTAGAACACTCCCGGAAGCAAATCCCCAACTGTTCTTCGAATGTATTTTTTTAATCCCTTGTCTCTTTTTTTTAGCTGAAATCAGGCTTGGGATTCAAAATAATCCAACTCCTTAGGCTCCTCTTTATCCTTTCTCCCTCTGTTTGCTTCTGGAGTTCAATTCTTCCCTTTTGTATTGACAGATTTGGACAAAATTTTACATACTTGGTGTTGAAGCAGTACGCCATGCCACGGTATGCGTCGTCTCCATCCGTTCATTGTCCATTACTTATTTCACTCCTTTTGAAGTTCATGTGATGTTGCCTGAAATGCAGGTACCACTGTGATTATTGCGACACGTACTAGACGCGTGATTCTGTGAGACCTTTCTACCCCCTTTTTTTCTGTATTGAAATTACACTTTATCTCCTAATGGTAGTTCCTTTTTTTTTCCCATGCCTTTGTAGTGATTCAGTAGGGCATTGCTTAATTTTTGTTACTTTGCATATGGATTCTGCTTGTTAAACACTTATTGGATTATTATAGGATGAATCCTTGATTTTCCACAATGGAGAAGTTTCAAATTATGCCTTGGAGATGGTGAATTGGAAGTAGTTACATGCATTGTCACAAGTATCATTGTTGGGAATATATCGGAATATTTTCAAATTTTGAGGGTTTTATGGGGACATTCTTGGGAGAAGATTGAAGAAGATAAATTGATTTTAAGTAATTTAAAATAATGATCAAATACAAAGCAGATATATAAAACTGTAAAAACCATTTTTTATTTCAGATCTTCCCTTTTTTTATTCTTTATATCATGATTTTCTTACAACGTTTTCGATTTCAATGGAACATATAATGATATTATCAGTGTAACAGCCCCACCTAACTCAGTATAAAAGTATCCATTTTGGCCCGTGTGCACAGTTGAGGAGTTCCCAGGAGGTCACCCATCCTAGTACTGCTCCCGGCCTACCACGCTTAACTCCAGAGTTCTTACGGTTTCAAGGTTCGCACGATTTTAAAACGTATCATGTTGAGTCAAGACGGAGTTTGACTGATAAGCCCAGGGTCATAACTTGGATATTTCCGATGCGGGCCTAATGGAGACTCGCCATTTGAAGCCCGTGGCTGATGTGCAACTCCCCGTGGTTAAGGGTGCCACTCGGACCAAGTTCTTACAATTAGAAGCTAGAGTTTCACTTAAATACAACAATATTATCCCAATGTTTCGAAAATATAGCAAATATTTGTGGCGGTGGTCACAAGTGACATGTTAGGTTGTGGGGGATGCCAGTCCCGAACCCTATGATAGGGTGGATGGAGAAGAACTTACGATGCCTACCCCTAATGGATGGAACCAAAACTTAGGCTTCACTGATTAAAATGATGAGTTGCTTTTCTGTCAGTCATACTATGTTTTGGCTGTATGTAATATGTATTCTACCAATGATGGAAGCTCTGAGATTTCCACATTGCTAACTATTTTTATTTGTTGTGCGGTCAGCCTTCTGTTAGAAAGCAGCATAATGCTGGATACAAGCACAAGGTAATAATCAAATAGATAGCTTATTTATATCTTGCATCCTTGAACATTTTCTCATGATTATAGTTTGGCTAATTTTATTCATCATTTTAGGCAAATGTCCGTACCTATTATCAGCAATTTGAGGAGCAACAAACCCAAAGCTTAATTGATCAAAGGATCAAGGAGCATCTTGGGCAGACTGCAGCTTTCCATCAGCAAGTTGGTGCCACTTACAACTAGCATCTTGCTTCTTTCCAACCTAATGCTTTGAGGCCCCGTCTTCCTGTTCTACCACTTCCTATTGGGGGGCCCATCGGAGCATCTTCACAGCCCCTTATGAATCCACCATTACTTCCTGGAATGAGGCCTTTGATTCTGCCACACCCTATGGCTGGTGCCCCAGGTAGTAAAGACATATGTGGAGCTTTTTACTATTTTTCTGAGATTTACTATTCTGATGGTAGGTCCTCCATGGGAGGACACCCCAACATGCACTCACTTACCAATCTATAAGCGGCAATAATTCTCAAGTATGATAACCAATTACTAGCAAAACATGCCCACGTTTATCGCGGGCAATATGATTTACAATATTAAAAAATGGTTAATAATATAAAATAATTATTTTTTTTTGTCTGAACTATATTAAGATGGTAAGAATTTCAATCAAATTCAATCACCTATAATATTAACGAAGAAAAATATATGGCTAGTTAATCTGAAAATAAGTACAATTTATTTTGCTATCATCCTAAAACTAACGATTGACTTCGGTGGTGATTTGATTGGCATGGTCAAATTGAAAATGTAATTGAAACTCAATTTTGCATTAAGTTGGAAAATCAAGCTCCAATTGTATAATTGAACCCTAGCAAAATAAATATATATAGTGTTTTCTTTACAATACTATTGATAAGAATTTAAAATAAACACATATATTATTAGCAAAAAAAGACCTACTCTAAGCTCGGGCCTACAACTAAGCCCCCACCACCTACTTACCAAAAGAAAAAAAAAAGTTTTGAAATAAAAGAGTTGTTCTTTTCTTGAGAAGCCCCATGTGGATTTGTAGTAATGATTGTTGCAATTCCAGTACCATAGTACCATAGGCAGCTATTATGTTGGCACTAATGTTAAAATAACAAATTAGAGAGAATTGTAAAAACTCTCGTGATCTATTCCATTCTAGGTTTTCTTTTTCTTTTTATCAGATCTTTTAGATCTTGTCAAAATTAAAGATCTATATTCATCAATCAGTGGTGCTAGCTCTCCAAATATTATATTTGGAAGACAAGACCCAAAGAATTTACTCATAATCTTAAATGATACGCACATCCAATCTCAACCTTCATCTACCTATCACAGTACAAGAAATAAAAATAACAACCAATTTTATTCTTCAAATAACACAAATCATAACAATCTCAATTAAATAATTAAAAAATATTCATGCACAACTCCACTCTATAACAGAATATTGTCTTAGACTGAGAAAGTAACGTGATTGGAATCTCATCCTGATGAAGAACTTGAATCGAATGCCCACATCATTAAGCCATCTATCTGTCCATCCAAAGCAAATGCCATTGTGGGCCCTTCAAAGAAAGAGATGATCACTTTTTTTAATTTATACGCTAATCTTAATGTGAAATGGGTAGATAAGTGTGAATAGAGAAAGAGAAGGTGAGAAATAAAGTATTTTACTCAGTCGATTGAAAACAAAAATATAAATTTCTTATATAAGGAAAAGTAGGAGTTTTTCTAACAGACTTCATGTTTCTACTCTAAATTGAACATAAAATTTGGCATTTGTATTTAAAAATATCATTTCTCTGTCTTCTGAAATTAACCCTCCTTATATGTTTTATTCGTGCCCTTATGACAAAAAAAAAAAAAAAAGTAACAAAAATCATTCTTAAATGTGTATATGATTAAAAGAAAGAAGACAGACACGCATAACCTGGATGTCAGAATTATCGTATTCGTAAGACAGCGATGAAGGAAGATATAAAAAACATATAATTCATTAAAATATAAAAATTTAAATAAAAATAAAGAAATAAATATAATATCACTCTAAGAAATAAAAACAAAGAAATGGCTAAAGGTGTTTAACATTATGATTAAATGATTATTGCCCAATTCAGTATGGATAAGAGGTGCCTAGGAATAGTCAAAGTGAGAATAAAATGAAACTTATGATCTATGCAACACAAACACCAAAACAGAAAGTATTCATCTGCTAGATTCATGAATTAATCATCTGTGAGCACCTTTTGCCAATGGCCATCATCTGAAAAAATACCCTAATCAAGATATTAAATTCCAATAACCCATACACATGCTCCAAAATCTTATCCAAATCCCCATCCCCGTGCCTCTCTCCAAACCCATTCAGCTGCAAAAGCAAAATCCGTAGTTGCAAGTCTTCTGGAACAAAACAATTTGTATAAAAATTTATACATATATACGCATTAATATATGTGTGTGCAGTTAATTCAACAAACCAATAGATGAAAATCTATTAACATTTAATCAAACCCAATGATAATCAAAGGAGTTTGTGAATTGAAGAGATTAAAGGATTAAAAGAAACACAATGCAATGTTTTCTACCCATTGTCAACGATCGCTTGAAAGGAGTCTGAAAATATGAGAGGAGCTGAAAAATAACTAAAACCACTGTAACCTACATTCCTTACACACAAATGGTCCCTTCATTCTTGGTCCCTCATTCTTCATTTTGATAATTTTTCCAAGATAGCAAAACTCTTTCTAGAATAAATACATTAGTCTGAAAATCTTCATTTCATGCAACTGCCACTTCTTAATTAGCACGACCTCCTCTTAGCCATCATTAGCTAATAACCATGTCTGTCAATTTCCTTGGAATTTTTCTAGTGATTTTATGTCAGTCAGCGCCATAAAAAGATTATATAAAAAAATTTCTATCCCACATCAATATAATGCATAGCTTAAATGGCATATGTGCATGACCTCCAAAAGAAGCAACAGGATTCCACATTATTTACATTCGTAGAATCCTTTAGAACATGATCAGGGCCATCTGACGAATCAACTCAAAGCAGACAACCACAAATCCTAGCAGAATATAATGGAATTATTCTAAATAAAATTAATAATACATCACTTTTTTTTTTCTAAGACGCAAAGGATTATATAAATAGCAAGGGCTAGACAAAAGAGAAACCCCCCCTAAAGAATACAGGTCGAAACGAAAAAAATGCAGCAGACCAAAACCAAAACTAAAACCAAATAAATAAAAAAATATGTATAGAGTCATAATAGAGAGGCCATTCAGAAACATAACCAAAACAGAGAACAGGTTACAGGAGGTTTCCCAACAGACGGATCAAAATGGGATTGCAAACAGCCCCAGACAACTTCCTTCGAATAGCTGCAACTTCTTCTTTGATTAAGAGAACTCACAAGAGAGGGCTTGACTTCTCTATGCACCAAGATGTTTCTGGATTTCTAAGTGGCAGAAATGGCAGAGAGCATAACAATAGCACTAACAAGGCAATTCAATTTGTTACAGACTGAGGAAAAAACAATCCACAAGAGAACAACATATACAGGTTGATGGAGGCGAAGCCCAGCAAATGGGAAGAAAAGAACAACAAAAGGAAAAAGGAGGCATTTAGGATTTTGGAAAAGGAATGGACAGAGGTACTTACGGGTGGAATCCAGAATAAGAATCCGGAATCTGAGGTACTTTCTCCTTTCATGGTTCATGGAGAGTCCTTGGAAGAGAAGGAGAATGTGGGCATTCTTTGGAGGGAGGATCTAGGACGTCCGCTCTGGGAGCTCTTGGTAGAAGATCAAGGGCACGTTTGGTAAACGTAGAAGAATCCTCTATTTAGTGGATTCTCTCCATTTCCAAAGAAGTCCACAATCCTCAAGTAGGATTTCCAAAGAGAGTTCCATGTTTGGATGAAAGGAGGATTCCTATAAATTGTAGAATGTATGATTCAATGGTTATAAACATGTTTTATAAAAATTACCAAAATCCATGAAAAAACAAGACTTCAACTTTCACCTTAAAGTTGTAAGTGGTCATCTAGAAAATCTGAACGGTTTAGATCGTGCAAAGGGGGCCCATAGGAATAAGAAATTAATATTTTAGTACCTGGATTTTTTTGCAAATATCTCAAGATATGGCAAGGATCAACGGTTGAAATTTGGTCACCTATCCGTGTTTGACCTTGTAGAAATAACTATTGGTTCAGATCATGATTTTGGGGCCTACAAGAACCAGAAAATTGAAAACAAGGGACTGTATTTAATCCCGTTTTTTGGCCCACTGCATCACAGAATATGGCATTTTAACGGTTTGGACGATTTTGTAAATATCTCACGATCTATGATGAATCAACGGCTGAAATTTTGTGACATAGCCGTTTTGAACCTTCTTAACACTTTTATCAGATCTTGCTTGTGGGGCCCGTAGAAACAAAAAAATGCAAAAAACCGATCTGATCTAAATTAACGCCTAAAATCACTGTAGCTCCGCAAATCCTCACTTGCGTGGATTCCACGGATCCGAAGGGGGGGTGTCTGACGCCTAAAATAATTGGAAACAAGGAATCCTCGCATCCATTCAAGGCCTTTCCACGCTGAATCAAACGTGGCTTTTCCACGGAATCACGGAAAAGCAGGGAAAACCACGGCAAGGATGTGTGCCAAACGTGCCCCAAAAGTTGAGGGACAATCAAAATAATTGATTGCAACTGAGAAGGGAAACGTTTTTATTTATTAGGAGTTACAATGGAAGGGCAATTGTGAGGAATGTCAACAAAACTCAGTCAAAATCAATTGAATCCAATAGGGTGATTTTGCAATTGGGTTCTATTCGCTTCATATATATATATATATATATATAATGGATAACCAATTATGGATAAAGAGCACAGGATACACCTCTTTATTTTCTAAAATCGGGAAGAGGAAATGGACATTAGACAAATAAGTGTGGACTTCATTAATACAGAGTGAATGGAATGCTATAAGTGCTAACCAAGAAACTGTCCTAGGCTCCTAGCAAGTGAATAAAACTCTTAAGGTAGAGATTTCCTAGCATGCACAGCTTACTTGGACTAACATATCCACTGAAGGGGCAAGATGTTGGAGTTGCTGCATTAATGGAAACTACTGAATCCGTAAAGTTATAAGAAATGTTATCAAGGTTCTATCATTAAAAAGAAAGAAGCAGGGGGTTAATTAATTTTGATTTTGTGATTGGAAGGAGACTTTTGGTTCCCTCTCCATTGAAACAGAACACTATGATGACTAAAGCTTGGATCTTGAGGCTTGCATATGCCATGTTGACCATTTAGATCCAACTGCCTCCCAACTCCCCAGTGTCCATGCATTAATTATTTTCATGCAGTGCACCTGACATTGGAAGTTTTTTTTTTCTTTATCTTTGTTTTACTGAATGTGTGTCCATGTTTTGGTATTTATCAATGATATTCTCTTTATTTCTTTGCCTCGTCAGGTTATGGTGCAGCTCCAACCATGCCATCCATGATGGGACCACCTGGCGCCTCGAGCCTACCAATGCAGGTACCTGGTCTACCTCAACATCCCATGATGAATACTCCAGCTCCGGTAAGTGGCGGCATGGCAACGCCCACTTCCAATGGTGCTGGCCCTGTGCTTACTCATTCTGGTGTGTCAAGCCAATTTAGAAACAGCGACAGTTGAGACTTTTGTGATGCTTTTAACGTTTGCATTGCCTCGGGCAACACTTGTGGTTGGAACCACTGCTACTGCAATTTCTCAGGATAGTTTTGGGTTTGCTTGAACTTCAGACTTCAAGCCAAAAACCTTCCGTGATGTAGGACTATGAAAGATTGCCTTGATATTTGTTTTAAACATGTTTTCCTCATTTGCTAAAAATAGTAAAGAATTCCTTTTTATTAAACAATGAGAAGACATCATTGAGCTATATACTGTATATTGATCCTTGGATTTTATAAATAAATAAAAAAATGGATGATGCTTGGCCTGGGAAAATGGAAAGGATCCTTTGGAGTTGGGTATGTACTGGTGGGTTCATGAACAGGTGGTCCAGAGAATTGATATGAAGCATTTCTGAAAATATCCTTGTTTAGATGACGTTACTTTTGATGAAGTGCAGATGGACCATTTCATTAAGAAAACATAGCACCAGTCCAGTGGAGAAGGGACGAATATTAGTTGGCTTTGATCTTCATATTATTTTCTGGCATGTCCGAATGTGTTCCTTGTCAGATTAATGGCTTGGGCTTCCATGTTCCTACATGGTGTTTTTCCACCAGAATTCCAGGGTCCTATTCTATTTGTGACTTTTTCCTTTTTTCATCTTTTTGAATTGTTTCTGATATTGTTTCTAATGCTTTTTGCAGCACTCAATAGGTCACTATTAATTCACTTTTTGTGTGCAACTATGATCTATGTTCCTCTGATATGTTTACCAGGGGTTTCCATTTTGCAGTGGTTGATTGGAGCTTTTCATCTGTGGTTTTTATTGTTTGAAACTGAAACCATGCATGTCACCTTTTACCATCAGGGGTTTTGTTTGGCCTTGATTCTGAGCTACATGGAATTGAAGCATATTATCACTCAAATGTTTGGAATCTGTTTTAGTTTTTCTCTTTTTTTTTAATTTTTTCCTAATACCTGTAAACTGTGCTCATCAGCATAAATTTGTTTGCTTCCGATTCATACCATCAATTTCTAGAGTGAAGAAATTGCTGTCGAGAGTAGGCCAACATCTGCCTAATTCTTATCACTTGTACTGTGAGAGAGTTATTTTAAATGTTACTAGATCTTCCCAGCAAAATTATTCCTCAGTCGTGCTTAAAGAAGAAAAGCATGAGAGCTTATTTTTTCAGAAATTACGTTTCTTACTATATATTTGTACAGTTTTTCCATTTTATAGAAATTACAGTTTTATGTGTGTTTAATCCGAATGCGACTATTTAAAATTCTTTGCCAAGATTAAACAATTTAAGCAAGATAAAGACGAATAGATAGATTTATAGTGGGTAGAACCTCTGGTCTTACATCCACCTACAAGGGTCACACAGCCCTTGGTTCCACTATGATGAATCAAACTACTTATGAGCTTTAGTCCACTTGATCATTGCTTGATTTTTTCCCCCCAAATGTGACTGGTAGGAATTCAATTTTAGGATACACTATTGGCCTGCAGAGTACAACCATTGTTCTGTTTTTTTTTTTTTTCGTTAGCATATGCACGGAAAAATTAAGCCCATAACACACTTTTACATCGAAGCATAAGTTACACAACTATCTGACCACAACCTGCAGAACTAAAACAAATTCATTTCTTTTCTTTTTTTCCAAATTTCCTTCTCTTAAAAAAGCACCAATTGTGAAAGGTTCTCAACACTATCAACTATAAAGACATGCTTGAGCTGAATCAAATGCAAAAAACAATAAAAAAAGAAAAAAAAAACATCTTTATTATATGAGTTGAAGTCAGGAAGAAGACCAAGATTGTGACTCCTAAAATGATTCAATTATCATCATCATTACCGTTGTCATCTTAACCTTACCTCATTGATCTTGGGTTGGCAATTATTATCTTTTGTTATAAACACTTTAATTAGGGAATGATACGATTTGAGATATTCTTGGTGGAGTATAAGTCATATTTGTTAGTTCAGGTTTTGGGTTTATTAAGGATAAAAATGAGTGAGTCTGGTGAGGCCCATATTCCACTTGGATTTGGACTCAAATTAGAAGGGGACACATACCTGTACCTGGACTCAACTCCGGTCCAGCTTAAGGACCTATAATCATACCCAAATATAAACTAAGGATCATATTAGACCTGGATTGAAATAAAGGGCTTGGACCTGGACCCAAATCAAGAAGAAAGTAAATTATATACTGTTATAAATAACATATTTAAGTACATGTATAATGTATGGTAGTGGTGGGTGGGATTGAGTCCCTTCTGGCTTTGAAACCCATTCACTGCCATGTACAGTGGAGCAAACCCAGAACCCAATTAACAATCAGTCCGAGTGTTGGACCTATACCTCCTTTTTTTTTTAAAACATGGGTCCTTAGGTACTGGAGAAAGACCCTTCTGGCTTTGAAACCCATTCACTGCCATGTACAGTGGAGCAAACCCAGAACCCAATTAACAATCAGTCCGAGTGTTGGACCTATACCTCCTTTTTTTTTTAGAGATAATTAGCGAAAGGTCCCTCATATAGGAGTTGTAAGGCCTCCAGTCCATCAACTTTTCTTATAAAGCCTGTAGTCCATGCAGCTGGATATATTTCGGCGAGAGGTCCCTGGATAGATTTCTCATGACTAATTTACCCTTTCATCTGTTTTAGGCATAAAATTTTGAAATTTCAAATTTCAAATTTTCTATTATCCCTCTTTTTCTTCAGCCTAGAGTCTTAGGTCGTCGGACTGGATCTTAAAGGGGCTGATATCATATCAACTGCTTCATCAGAGAAGCAAAGAGCATAAGATGTTTGATCTCCACGTTCCCATTTCGCAATCTCCTTTTCTTTCGGTTTCTTCTTTCAGAATCAAAGACCAAAACCTCTTTACTTCTCCAAAACTCGCAGAACTCGTCGTTTCAGAAAAGTTCATCTACATTGCAAAACTCGCAAAGTAAGCCGAGCGCTATGAAGAGATGGTGGATTCGATGAAGGAAGTCGTGGAGCTCATGGTCGAGGAGCAGAACCTCCTCTTTGTCGACTACAAGAACGTGATCGGCGCCGTCGGGCCTCGTGGTGAATCTTCTTGTCCATCGAGCAGAAGGAAGAGTCCAAAGGGAACGACTACCACGCGCGCTAGATCAAGGACTACTGGAACAAGGTGGAGTCTGAGCTCTCCAGCACCTGCAATGACGTCATGGCCGTCATCCACGAGCATCTCATCCCCTCCTCCTCCACCACCGAAGCCATGATCTTCTACTACAAGATGAAAGGGGATTAATTCCGTTACTTGGCCGAGTTCAAGACTGGTAATGAGAAGAAACAGGCTGCTGATTAGTCACTAAAAGCATACGATTCCAGTTCCTGTTGCAGAGAAACAGAGGAGGAAGAAGACCCTGATGTGTCTGTTCCGGCGCAGGTCAGGTCGGACCAAGCCCGACCCGTTTGCAGAAAAAGCCCAGTAGCCAGCCAGTCCAGTTTGGGTCAAGTCCAGGTTGACCTAACGCATGAAAAATTTATCTGAGTCTTTTGACAAATCTATAAGAGTTTTAATGAAATTTATCTGAGTGTTTGTAAAATTTATCTAAGTTTTTTTCAAGTTTATTTGAGTTTTAACAAATTTATATGAGTTTATGTCAAGTTTATATGAGTTTTTCATTTTTTGTCAAATTTATTTAAGTTTTGCGCAAATTTATCTGAGTTTTAAAACAAATTTCTCTGAGTTCTGGACAAATCTATCTGAGTTTGTGGCTAATTTATCTGAGTCCTGGAACAAATTTATCTAAGTTCTGGACAAATCTATCTGAGTTTTTGACAAATTTATCTGAGTTCTGATGAAATCTATCTGAGTTCTGAACAAATTTATCTGAGTTCTGAACAAATCTATCTGAGTTTGTTGAAAAATTTATTTGAGTTTTTGAAAAATATAGCCGAGTTTCTGACAAATTTATCTCCATTTTGAAAATTTTAACTGAGTTTTTGAACGAATCTTTCTGCGTTTTTGGAAAATTTATTTGTATTTTTTAGATCTATTTGTGTTTTTGAATTTTATTTGTGTCTTTTGCATTTTATTTACATTTTTTGAAATTTATTTGAATCTTTTAAACTTTATTTGGATCTTTTGAAACTGATCTTCATATTTTGAAATTTATTTATTATTTTTTTGAAATTCATTTGGATCTTTTGAGATTTATTTGCTTCTTTTTAAATTTCTCTGTATTCTTGTGAAATTTATTGTGTTTTGTGAAATTATTTCATTTTTTAACTTTATTTACGTCTTTTTGAATTTTTGCGTTTTTTGAAGTTATTTCTTTTTTTAATTTTATTTAAGTCTTTTCAATTTTTTGCGTTTTTGAAATTATTGCGTTTTTTGAAAATTTGAAATTATTGGTTTTTTTGAAATTATTGCCTTTATTTACTTCTTTTTAAAATTTCTTGCGTTTTTTCAAATTATTACGTTTTTTAAAATTTACTTACGTTTTTTAATTTTACTTATGTTATTTTGAAATTTATTTGTGTTTTTTTTTAGAATTTATTTGAAAATTTTAGTAATGGGATTCCATTAATCGTGGTTAATTAAATGGTAGTTGACCATTATTAGTGGCATATCCCACTAATTGTGGGATATGATTTTGAAGAAAGGGTAAATTAGACATTTTAGGTCTTCAAATTTGAAAAAAGGACCTACCACACTATGAAAAAAGATTGTGGATCTAAGGCAATAAAGTGAAGTATTCAGGGACCTCTCGCCGAATTCCCTTTTTTTTTAAAACAAGGGTCCTTAGGTACTGGAGAAAGACCGTTCCTTACCCAAGCTGCCAACCCAACCTGCAGATTTAGAGTTTGGCTCGACCCTTTTTAATTTCTATTCAACTTTACATTGACATTTCAGGCTTAGAAAGTACTTTTAAGAACAAATTATCTTCAGGTGCAAATTTTTTTTCGTAGAATCTTCATCAAGATGGATTGCATGCAGTGGTATTAAACTATAAGTTTTTAGCAGAAATAGATGTGCAGTAGTTCTCTTAGCTAGATTCGGCAAGCTTACTTGAATTTAACCAGTCATTGTGGAGGTAAAAAACCCAAATCTCAGATTTCTTTTGTACTTTATAAATTAATATTTCTTCTTCTTCATCCTTGATACTTTCTATCTTCCCTTCAAAAGAAGAATATCAGATTGCATCTACTACTTTTTATTATACTGCAACCAATCAAACATCCTATTATTAGTTTAGGGATTTGTAAACTCGAATGTTTATAATCAAGCCCATGAAAAACTAACATTCGAGTAAATTCGTGTTTTGGCATTTTTCTAGCAACATTCAAGTAAATTCGAGCAAGCCAGACATTATTCAGCTTGGCTCGGCAACAATGGGCTTAGTTTAATGAGGTTGACATGAACAAAAGTAGATGCGGATGGATGTGGCCCATTTGATTAATAGGCCATTTGGTGTAATTGTTAAAAGAGGGCTGGTGAAAATTCTCAACATTCAGTTCATGCTTAGCTCAAATTCACATCAAGTTTGTCAAGTCGAACTTAAGTTTGGTTACGCATTATCAATAGGTTTGCCATTATCAGTTCGAGTTTTAGCCGAAGTCTAAAAGTATATCACTAGAAAAACATGCTCATAATATCAAAAAGATGCAGTTCATTGCGAAAGATGAAATCCTTCCTATCGGTGATTATAATTTTAATCCGATAATTCTTATATATATATTAGATTTTATATAATACAAACATATGAAATCAATATAAATTTTTTATTTATATCATAAAAATCAAATGATAGTTTTTGCCATGATTTCTATTGTGACATTTTTCTAACAACATTCGAGGAAATTCGAGTTAGCTTGGAGAATTAATAAATGCCTAAGCACGGCATCCTTAGATTTTAATTCAATAATTCTTATATATATATATTAGATTTTATATAACACAAACATATGAAACCAAAATAAATTTTGTATTTATATAAGAAAAATCAAATGATGCATTTCGCCATAATTTCTATTGCCCGTGCTTAGCACGGGGGCATTTTTCTAGCAACATTGGAGTAAATTCGAGTAACCTTGGAGAATTAATAAATGCCCAAGCACTACATCCTGCCACGGTTGCATCATTGAATGCAGAATCTTCAAAGTGAGAGAATCTTTGAAGGTTTGGTAGTTTTAAGCTGTTGGGTTATTCTTTTTCTACTGGAAGTGAGAAGTGGGGATCTACAGTGAGAGATTCACATTCCCCAAATTCAAAGAGAGGTGAGAGAAAGTGAGATTAGTAGAGAAATTTGAGGTGGGTAGAAACTAGAAATGAGGTGGGTAGAAACTAGAAAGGCGGTGGATAGAAACTAGAAAGCCCTCTCTCTCTCTCTCTCTCTCTCTCTCTATCTCTCACATAGGAGACGTAGTTGACACATACAACTAGCAAGTACAATAAACCCAACGTTACCATCAAGGAGACTAGAAAAACACGCCCGCGCTAAGCACGAGCAATATAATTATAATATTAAAATTACGATCAATTTCTTTAAAATTAAATGCAAAAGGTTTTAGTTTAAGAGGGAGGAAAAAAGAAAGTCCATAAGAATTCAATACCGAATAGCATATAATTAAAATAAAATAAAAACACAAGCCCATGAAAATTAAAGATTAATAATCAAGAAAACTAAAAACAAAATCAGAACAAACAAACAATATAAACTATGAATAAAATCCAATGAAATTTGAAAGACACATAGAAATGAAAATCCATAATCAACTCAATAACATAGGTAATTTAAAAGAATCAAACACTCATGAGAAAAAAAAACCCTCAAAAATAGAGCATAGAAGGGCAAAGACAAAAGAACCCACAAATTCATGAAAAACCATCGTTAAAAAAAAAAACTTAAAGCCCATCACAAGTGAGAAATTATAATAAAAGAAATACAAAATAAAATGAAATAAATTTTATTAAAAAGGTTATAAAATATATATATATATATATATATAAATAAAGATCCATAGACAATACAATGATAAAAGAAATTTAGAAGAACCAAAGCAACTTATGATAATCTAATACTAAAAAATGGAGATCTGAAGCCACAAAAGAAATAAGAAAAATCCATAAAAATATTTCACAAAGAGAACTTAAAGAGCCCAATGGAAGTAAAATAAATAATTAACTCATAATGTTAAGCATTAAAAAAATTTAAAAATTGAACAGAAAAATGAGAACTCATAGAAAATTTCATGATAAAAAGTTATTTAAAAGAAAGAAAGAAAAAAACCAAGGAGAATCCAATACCCAAAAGTTGAAAAAAAAAAAAGGGGGGGGGGGGGGGGGGGGTGAAATGAACTCACTATCTATGAAAACCATACAAATACAAACCATAAAAATATTGCAAATCTATAGAAATTTTAAAATAATGATTCTTTTGTATAAATCATATTAAAATAACATAACTAAAATTGCTCAAATAAAATATGATGAACTCAAAAGTAAATGAATTAAAAAAGGTAATCTCAAATTAAAATGTTTAATAATTGCACCAATTGTCTCAAGTTGCTCACACCTTTAAAATGAGTTGAACACTGATCTAAACTACGCATGCAAATGAGACATGAGACGGTACTAAAAAGAGACAAAGAAACAAAAAAATTATTGAAGTTGCTCTAAAAAAATACAATATACTTAAAAGTAAATATTGAATGGAAAAAATGAAAGTTTTCTTGTTGACATAGAGAAAAAGAATTATATTGGAGAAAGTATAAAATGATGATAATAAGAATGAGCTTAATTCTTTATTTAGATTGACCAACATTATTGGAGATTCCTTTTACCATTAGTTATGCATTCTTAAAAAAAAAGTGTACAATTAAATTCAATAGATAAAAACGAAAGCAGACAACCCAAAATCGAGAGTGAATTAAATAAAAAAGACTAAAAACTAAGGATTAAATAAATCAGACAACCCAGAAATCGACATTTCACATTCTAAAAAAAAAAGAAAAAAAATTCATATAATCATAAGAAACAAAAATACTTGAAATTTATTATATTAGTAGCACTTAAACACTGTGACTCATTAACACTCAAATGCTATTGCCTTGATAGAAATAGGATGATAGTGGGAGTTTCTTAATAGACAAAAGGCATGATGAAGAGTCCAAATCACAAAAAATAAATAAAAAATAAAAAAAGAAAAAAAAATTATTTGGAAAACTCCAGTATTTTGTATTTTTTATCAGAGAATCAATTTGACTGTGGAAATAACCCAGAATGAGGTGAGAATTTGATGATTAAATAAACCAAACAACCCAGAAATCGGCATTTCACATTCTAAAAATAAAGAGAAAAAATCCATATAATAAGAAGAAACAAAAATACTTGAAATTCCTTAAATTAGTGGCACTTATAGACACTGGGACCCATTAACAAATGCTATTGCCTTGATAGAAACAAGATGATATTGGGAGTTTCTTAGTAGACAAAAGGCATGATGGAGAGTTCAAATCACAAAAAAAAAAAAAAAAAAAAAACGTTATTTGGAAAACTCCAGTATTTTGTATTTTCTTATTAAAGAATCAATTTGACCGTGGAAATAAACCCAGAATGAGGTGAGAATTTGAGGATTAAATATACCAGACTTAGGATTAAATAAACTAAACAGCCCAAAAATCGACATTTCACATTCTGAAAAAAAAAGTTATATAATTAGAAAAAACAAAAATACTTGAAATTCCTTAGATTAGTGGCACTTATAGACAATGAGGGCATTAACACTCAAATGCTATTGCTTTGATAGAAATAGGATGATATTGGGAGTTTCTTAATAGACAAAAGGCATTATGGAGAGTCCAAATCACCAAAAAAAAAAAAAAAAGAAACGTTATTTGGAAAACTCCAGTATTTTGTATTTTTTTTTATCAGAGAATCAATTTGACCATGGAAATAACCCAGAATAAGGTGAGAATTTGAGGTATCCCATAAATAGCAAGGTTGTTTGCCTTAATGATCGTGATTTTTAATAGATGGGGTTTATCGTAGTGTTCCACTCCATTTACATCACAATTTATAAAAGTTAAAGTCACACACACAAAAATGAAAAAAACCAAACTCCACCCTTTCTCCCTTGGCAAGCGTGCATGGTAGCACATCAGTTATATGGAAAGTTTTCCGCCTCCTCTTTAGCTCCACACTGTTGTTGCGAGTTTTTCTTTTTTCAATAATATTGTCATTTTCCTATTAATTATGAAACTTATTATTTTTGTTGATCAATTCCATATATTATATATTCATTTGAGTTTAGTTTTATTGTAAAATGGTTGTCATAGAAAATTAATGACTATAAAGGAAATCATAAAAAATAATGATTTCAAAAGTTTGATCATCTATGAAAGTACAATGCATAAGTATGAAAATAATTACAACAGTATTTATAGGGGTCAATATTCTAAAAATATAGTTATTTTTATAAATACCTCATAAATAAATTCCAACTCACTGTTAATATTCCAAAGTGGGGCCGGGTCCCTTCCTCATTAACTAATTTTAAATTTTTGTTGATAACTATTAACAAAAAGATGCTCTGTGACGTAGTGGTAGGGTTGCTCCTTTGAAATCCATTTATATTATTCTAAGTTAGAGTCTCGTCATAAACAAGATTAATTTTTACAATGTCATTAAAAATACACGGGTCCAACCCGTTATCCCTGGCTTGACCTAATTTATCCCGATCCGACTAATTTGCTAGGTTCAAACTAAATTAAATTTATAGGTGGCACCAAGTAGTGAGCTTTTAAGTTACCGGGTCTCTCTCTCTCTCTCTCTTGTGTTGTTGATTAACTAATTGAATAAGCCCGTGTTATTTGGAGATTGAATGACAACACAAACAACTCATGTCTAAGATTCCTTGGGACTTGATTAAGAATGATGCAACAAGTAGTAACCTTTTAAGTAACTGGGTCTCTCTCTCTCTCTCTCTCTCTCTCTCACACACAAACTAGGGTTGACAACTGCAAAAGGGGTAACTTCATAATTCCTCTCTACACTCTTCTTTTATATTAAGTTAAAAAACTGTTGTGCGTGGAAATAACATAATGAACATGCTAATGTCCGGCCACATTTCCAAATCCCAGAGGCAAAAGTTTTCCATTAGAAAACAGAAAAGAAAAACAGAAAGGAGGTTGTGATGACAGTAAATTGTTTTTTTTGGTTTTATATGATTAGGTTGCAAAAGGAGCAAGAAATGTCGAGGGGTTCAAGTATCATTGGTGTTGATGTGAACTCAAGTCATTTCCATGAAGGTGAGTTACTGAGACTATTATTAATATAATTTGATGATTCAATTATTTGAAATGGATTACGAATGCTAATGTTTCTCTTCTTTTACTAGCTACGAAATTGTGTCATTCAATTCATAATCCCAAAATACCACAAGAAACAAGTTCAAGAGGTTTATTTATAAAGAGACAATATTCTCATATAATATTTGTAACTTATATAAATCTTTAATTGGTATTTTAATATTTTAGAAAGTTGAGTAATTTGAAACGCCTTGGGTTCTACCAGGTGCTTGCTCGGGTGCCCAGTGGCGAGCAAACCATAGCATTGAAGTAACAATTGGGACAATGAAAGGAGGAAGCACCGTCTGTATTGTAGCTTACTATACTTTTCTTAATGACCATCTCTTTAAGTGTAAAATAACATCGATGTTACTTATCAATTTCAACGGTATGCACTAAAGAATTATACATCTCCAATTTTTCTCTACATCCCATCACAACTGCATTGTATCAAAATTAAGTATGCACTAAAAGATTCCATATCTCTATCTTTGTCTACAAATTCTGTATTGCAAATGTTGTTGGTTGTTTGCCCATGCTCAGCATGGGCATCTCTTGCTAGTAGAAAATGAAACAAAAATATGAAATCTTCAGTTTCATTTTCTACAGAAATCAAATCACTGTGAAAATAGATTTCATAGAAACTGATGATAGCAATTACTAAAAACTGCACAATCATAAGATTAATCATAATAAGGGTAGATGTGAATAGCATAAACTAATTAACGTATAACTAATTCCATCGCTAAAGCATTTTCTTCCTCGTGGACTACAACCAAAATTGCTTCATTTTCTTTGAAATTATGAGTTTCTTCTACTTGTTTTTAATATGTGATTTGCTTAGGAAAATCCAAGCAAAGATCGTGTTAATCACGAGGCAATCGTTCAAGCAAAGACATTTATGGTCCCCACACAGGCATTCAGGTTCTCAGTCATTTACGACACATACCGACTAGATATGTAAGAAATGTTGTTGCTATAAGAGCCATTCATTCTAACCTTCACACGGTTTTTAGGTCACTTTTTTTTTAGGGGTTGGCACCCAAGAGAAAGCCTAGTCCGTATATACACAGAAAACAACTCACTCAAGTGGAAAGGAAGCTACACAAGCATGAAAAAAGCCCACACAAGTGGAAAAGGAGCCTACACAACCGAAAACGGGTGATGTACCCAGGTTTGAACCCTGGCAGCATGGTAAGAACCGATCTCGGAAAACCTTCACACGGTTGATGACAGATCTTTGCTCAAGAGTCACACAGCCATACAAGATATATCCGGACTCTTGAAATAAGAACCATCTGGTAGCTTAAATTTTGTCCCTACAGCAATCCTTAGCTTACATCTACCATTCATCTGTCAAACCGTTGAAATTTACCAAATTCTCGCACAGTTGTTCATGCAAAACTATGTAATATGGCACACATCACAGCATACAACATCTAAGGCCATGCGATGTCGCATATATCACATATTGCAAAATCTTACATCCAAGGGATATCATACATTTGCAGTACGAACAACTATGTGGGAATTTGTAGCTAGTAAAACTGTACTGTGGGATCCACTCATTCAAATTCGAAGAGCATAAAATGGATGAATACTTATTGCATGGTCCCACATCACAAAGCGTTGGGATGGGATCCCTGCATCCCAATGCTTGTAGGAAAGAATTATTTAATGATAGATTATAGAGGAATTTACGGCACAAATCCTCGTAGGACTTCATACGTCCTACCAAGACCCCGTATCACATTGAACACGGGAGAGGTTCTCATGTGGTCTTTTTCTTCTTTTTTTTTTTTTTGTTGTTGTTTTGCGATATAGTCTATCAACCATCCCAGATAGTCGATATCAATCATTATGTCAGTCATATTTTCTTTAACATGTTATTGTCTTATTTGCTGAACACAACAGAATGGTCGATATCAACCATATCGCGAAATAACAAGAAAAAAGACGAATATGAGTTTTCTCCCTTAGAAGAGGATGAGGGAGCTAGGAACGCCTCAACATGCCTATCTTCTTCTTTCTCCCCATTCAAGACCTCATCCCACACACAAAACAAGCACACTCTTCTCCTCCTCCCCAAACCCCACCAACCAAATCCCTCAAAATCCCTTTCTTCTCTTCCCTCGAAATCCCCTTTTCCTCTTTCTTCAATCTCTCCACTCTCACCTCTCTTTACATCTGCAAATGGGCAAGGATCATCTCTCTCGCCCTTGCTGCAGCAACTAAGGGAGAAAACCTAAATTCATCTTTTTTCTTGTTATTTCGCGATATGATTGATATCGACCATTCTACTCTGTTCGGCAAATAAGATAATTACATGTTGAAGAAAATCTGAACAAAACAACATAAAAAACAAGAAAAAGGCCACATGAGGACCCCTCTCATGTCCAATGTGATATGCAGTCGTAGTCGATGTGAGGTGATAACCCGAGAATCCAAACGCACCACACATGGCGCTGTCTCATTTTGACGTGACTCCCCACCAAATTTTCTCCAAATGCCCCAATAATGGATGTGTATAGTCCCTATTCTCTAATTAATTGGACGTTTTGAACAGTTCAAAATTGGTTTTGGGTTAGTCTCCAAGAAGTAAATGGGTCTGGATTCTATTTCTCTTTGATTTTGATCCATGGATATGAGACCTAACATGTTTTTATAATTTTTGAAAATCCTTTTTTAAAAATTATATTTTTTTATATAATTTTCCATCTAGGTCCAAACAAGATTTAGATCCGGACACGTCCCATACACGGAATCGATTCCAATTTCATCATCTCATTAATGATACCGGATCCGGTTCTGGTTCCACCTTCTCATTTATGATTCTGGTTCCAAGACCACTATGAACCCGGGCTGGAACCAACCCGTTTACAACTCTATCCTTAAGATTAAGACTCGTTTGTATGGAAATGTTCAAAAGGCATTTTTGAGATTGTAAGATTTTACCTTTTTATTTGTATTGAATTATATTGGAATTAAATCCATAGAAAGTCAAGTCAAATGAGCTCTACAAAAGAATTATTAAAAAGGCGTGAGGTTAGGGCATCCATGCCTCCCAAATTCCATATTACCCCTAAATATTAATTTAAATCTCCCAAAATGACACATGATTTGAATGACTAGGATAATAGCAAAAGGGAGGTTATCTTGTGATCTTTTCTTTTCATTTCTTGCTTGGGTATAATAATCATTTTCGCACATTCACCCTAGGAGTCGTGTTATGCAATCAAATCCTTGGAGACTCATCATTAATTTTTCAGTCATGGAAAACCTATAATGTTTGGCTATAATAAATCCCCAGTGAATTGGGCAACATAAAATCTTCACTTTTGAGGATTTTCAAATCTGACCCCTCATTTTCTCGGATGTAGTTATTTAATTTTACCAGTTTTCTATTAAATAACTCACAAGCTTAAACTCATTTTTGAGGATTTTCAAATTTAACCTCCCATTTCCTCTTGGATAATATTTTAATGATATAAAAACTATAGTTTTAAATTCAATTCATGGATGAGTAAAGATAAAAGTGAAATTGATCTTGATGTCAAATCATGGGGAATGAGGATACGAAAAGGGTGCTTTAGCTCGAATGATAGCAAGTCTCACTCTAAAATGCGCTAGCTGTTCGTTTGATCGACTCTTCTGCACTTGACACTCCCAAAAGCCAAAAGGGATATCCAGATAATTGGAATAAGACATGGACGGTTCAATTAAAAATCACTGAGTGGCCCACAATCACTATTTCAGCCGACCATACCGATAATGCTCAATGGCGCATTTAACTAGGACATCACATGGGTGGGCCCCACTGCTCCCAAGCCTACACCAATGTGTCCAGCATTAAAATTTATTGGCCTGGAAATGCACATGCATTGACAGGCATAAGCATAAGCACAGGGCTGTCAGTCTCCGTGCACCCACCATACTACTCAAAGCGCTTGAATGACAATAATGTAAGGTGCCAGGGAATCTAAGATTAGCAGATGGAGCTACACTTGGACGCTTTTCCTCTGCGTGCTGACACCATTAACCGTTGGTTTCTGCACCAATTACCAAAGTAAAAACATATTTCCAGAAGTTCTATCTAATGTATCATTTCTTCCATATCCTATAAAACTGAGTGCCTATTCATAGTTTGATAATTTACTCTCTCTCGTATATCTTGTGGCTAATCCTCACTCTTCTTACCAGTATGGGTGGGAATTTTTTATCCGGCCCATCTTTTTGGGCTGGTCCTATTCCCATGTAATTTCATAGAAGTGATTTCTTTAAAAGTTGAAGGAACATAAAAAGAATTATTTCTTTAAATGATTAAATAATCAAGGCAATCATGTGTGTTATTGTGATAATTTATATCACGTTCGTTTTTTTATTAAGGGGAAAGAAACAGGTGGATGAAATATTTTTGCTTGGAAAATATAACATCCGGAAAGCATTTGTTTTATTCAAGCAAAAGTGTTTCTTCCCCTCAATTCAATTTCTTCCCATCTTTTTTTACCAAAACCAATTTCCTTTTATTTTACACTGACTGGTTCTAGTAAAACTCAGGCTCGCAAGAAGTGTGAGAATTGCAATTATTAATCTCTTTAGATTTATCTAATTAATAATCTAAGTCCTTTATATATAAATATTCTCCTTATTTGCTCGATGCAGCCGAATTTCACTTTAATAAGAGTTTATTTTACTTTAAAATTAATTAACTATATGTAAAACAAATAAATAAAGTATAAATATTCATATATATATATATTACACATTATTAATTTTATACTCAATCAGCTAATCTTCAGTGGGATAAACTGTTAATGAAGTTATATTAGGCCACATCAATCCCGTGAAAGTCCTTGGATCCTAACCCTAGAGGGGGGGGGGGGGGGGTGTGAATAGGGTGCTCTACAAATTATGACCAATTTAAAATTATATGAAGATAAACAAGTCACATAAGATGATTTACCAGACAAGATGCGGAAGATAAGAAAACAAGCACCACAAGCAACCACCACAACACCAAGGTTTATAGTGGTTCGGCCTCAATGCCTACGTCCACTACCGGCTTGTGATCCAATCACCCCACCGGATTTCCACTAACTATGCTTTTTACTAGGCTAAGCAATAACCTTTACAATGTTGTTTTTCTAGGCTCAACAACAACCTTTACAAGATGCTTTTCAAGGCTAAGCAATAACCTTTACAATGTGCTTTTCTAAGGCTAAGCAATAACCTTTACAAAGATGAATTTTCTCTAAGAAGGTGTCTCTTCAAGAACACTCTAAGAGATACAATTTTAGCTCAAATAAAATGCCTCTACATAGGCTGATATGAAGGTGTAATTCAAATCACAAACATACACTAAAACAAGCTAAAGTGTGTGCACAAGTGTATGTATGTTATACTTCAATCAAACTCAACAATGAAGCTCTAAAAGGTATGCTTGATGCAATTTAAAAATAAAGCTTTAGAAGATGATGATTGAAGGTGAATGCTAATCACATGAAGAAATCAAACAACTTAAAGAAAAGATCTAAAACAAGTTGTATGAAAAGTAAAGTCTAAGAACACATGTGATTTAGGCATGAGAGTTTGCAAACCATTGTTAATATACCAAAGATGATAATAAGTTTGCAAAACAACTCTCTAAGAACTAGAAATCATGCATAAATGGAAATACAAAGATTTAAACATGCATTGATTCTAATTTGAATGGAAATAAAAAAGATTAGTAATGTGTACCTTTTAAAAATTCATGTATTTGATTTCCAAAAAGCTCTCTAGCCTTTTCACTTCATTCCCCTTTCCTTGGCTCCAATATGGTCTCAAAAGTTCATCTATCAAGCCTTGAAAAATGTTGGAAATGAATGGACTTTATAACAAAAAACAGTCCAACGGCTAGTCCTCGGTCGACCTAGACCACACAACGGGCAGAAAAATGACCGTTGGTGCTTCAGGTGGCAGTCACCCTGCAGTTGTCTCGGTCGATCGGCGACACTGCCGGGTGAGTGCCCTGGGACCAAAAATCCAACTTTTTCTCATTTCAAAGTTTTTCCTTAGGGGATCTTTTGGCCACTAAATCAAGCTTGAAAAACATTTTTTAAAGATTCTAATGGTTTTTAAAACATGAACATAAAAAGCCTAAAATGATTTGAAACTTTAAACCATAGGCTAACTTGATTTGATAAAACTCTTTTCAAATGAAAATGCATACACAAATGATTCTTTATGTGAAGAATGTATGCAAGGCTCAAACCTAAATTCTCAACATGATTTTCCAAACATAATGCACAAAGAATTAGGTTCTCAAAAGAGTTTGGGTTCTAAAACATGCATGAATCAAATTCATTTTTAAAAGCATGTGTAAATGCATGAAAGAAACCAAGATCCAAAAGTCAAAACTTAAGAGCTTATGTGTGTGATCATTTCAAAGTGAAAGAGAGTGCATCCATCAACAATTGCAACAACCAAGGGCCTAACATCCCGTGGGTAGCTCAGTTGGCTTAGAACCACAGTTTGCACTCGGAGGTTGTGGGTTCGAAACTGTACTACCACGCTAGGACAACGGGAGAATTTTACCAGATTTTCTCTTTAAAGCCCGTAGGGATTAAGGATTGGGAACTTGTGTTGTAAAAAAAATAAAAATTAGGCCACATCTCATTATAAAGGAGGATAATTTATATTAGACGTTTTATATTTTCCCAATGAGTGAGCCTTCTTGTGGTCTGAACCTCAAAAAATATGGACTGGGTGTGCCCTTCGTTGCTTTTCTAATAGCAAGGGACGGTCATCATCTTAGAGTAATTGGGAATTATCAATTTTGTGCTTTGAATTGTTGGTTTTGTGCAGACCAAGCAAAACCATGTGCTTTGAATTATTTGTTCAATGTTAAAACCATAAAGCATCAATCTACTCTGCTCTTCTCCCAAAAATAGAAAAGAGAAAACATTACGCACTCTGCTTATAATTATTATCATTTTTTCTTGTATTTCAGCTAAGAGGCTAGGTCCATCTTTTTCAAAAAAGTTAAAAAGCCGCCACTGTTGTCCACTAATTTTTTTTTTCTATAGGGGTACCATATCCAAGTGAGAAACTGAGAAGATTCCTTCAAGTTTTTACTTCAGCTGTCGGTTGAATCATAGCCCATTACTTTATAAGCAGAGGTCAAGACAAGTCTGGCAAACCTTTCCCTATTACTTCCTTCTAGCTCTAGCTTGACTGTATCTCATATATGCCATAACTCAGATACCATTTATAATATCTCTCACAAGCGGTTTGGGAAAACAGCAATCTGAAGCAAGTTCTAAGTGCCTCCTCTTTGCTAAATTCTGATAAGGTATGTACCATATTTTGAAATTTTTCTATTTTGTTGCAGCCTATGAGAACTCAGTTTCCTTCTCTTTCTATTTTGTAGTACATGTATGAGGAATTTGCACTTCTTTATTCTCCTTTGTGTTTGAAAAATAGGATATTTGTTCTTAAGCTTGTTTCTTGATTATCCCAAAGCTGTAACTCAGCTAATAGGATATTTGGTAGTTAGAAGTGCATGGAAATATATGGAAATAGCCATTTTCAAATTCAAAGTGCTGATTGATGTCATCTATTTCAGTTTCTTGGACATAAGAATAGAGAGACATATTTTCCAACTTCAAAAGAATTTCAACATGTAAGAGAAATATAATTGGATTTTAATAAAACCCATCATTTTAAAATACCCTTTGAATTTTTAACAACCAACCAAAGTGTAATATTTTAAGAAGTGAAAATGCTATATAAAAACCTCTGGGCTGGCACCCTTCCAGTGAAATGAAAATGCAACAATGAAAGAACCCCGTTTGGAGTATTTATAAATTCTCTAAGCTGTGGAATCTCTTAATTAATCCTCCTTTGTACTTAAATATTAAAAAATCTAATAAAAACTAAAAAAGCCAAGATTCATAGACTTCCCGAGCCCGTCATTACGGATGAGTCTGGATAGGATGCGGCTTTTATAATTTTCAAAAATCTTTTTTAAAATTATATTTTTTCTATATAATTTTTCATCTAGATCCAAAGAAGATTTACATCCGGACCTCTCCCATATACAGAATCGATTCCAATTTCATCATCTCATCATCTCATACCGGCTGCGGTTCAATTAAAAATCACTGAGTGGCCCACAATCACTATTTCAGCCGACCATACCAATAATGCACCATGGCGCATTTAACTAGGACATCACATGGATGGGCCCCACTGCTGCCAAGCCTACACCAATGTGGCCAGCATATTTATTGGCCTGGAAATGCATGCATTGACAGGCATAAGCACGGGGCTGTCAGTCTGCGTGCACCATACTACTCAAGCACTTCAATTAACATAATGACAATAATGTAAGGTGCCAGCTAATCTAAGATTAGCAGATGGAGCTCTACACTTGGACGCTTTTCCTCTGCGTGCTGACACCATTAACCGTTGGTTTCTGCACCAATTACCAAAGTAAAAACATGTTTTCGGAAGTTCTATCTATTGTATCATTTTCTCCATGTCTTATAAAACTCAGTGCCTATTCCATAGTTTGAGCATTTACTCTCTCTCTTATATCTTGTGGCTAATCCTCACTCTTCTTACCAGAATGGGTGGGAATTTTTTATCCGACCCATCGTTTGGGCTGGTCCCATTTCCATGTAATTTCATAGAAGTGATTTCTTTAAAAATTGAAGGAACATAAAAAGAATTATTTCTTTAAATAATTAAATAATCAAGGCAATCATGTGTGTTATTGTGATGATTTACATCACGTTCGTTTTTTATGAAGGGGGAAAGTAACAGGTGGATGAGATACTTTTGCTGGAAAAATGTAAGGGCTGGAAAGCTTTTGTTTGGAAAATGTAACATTTGGAAAGCATTTGCTTTATTCAAGCAAAAGTGTCTCTTCCCCTCAATTCAATTTCTTCCCATCTGTTTTTACCAAAAACAATTTCCTCTTATTTTAAACGGACTGGTTCTAGTGAAACTCTCAAGCTCACAAGACGTGTGAGAATTGCAATTAGTAATCTCTTTAGATTATATCTAATTAATAATCCAAGTCCCTTTTGACGTAAATATTCTCCTTATATGCTGGATGCAGCCGAATTTCACTTTAATAAGAGTTTATTTCACTTTAAAATTAATTAACTATATGTATAACATACAAATAAAGTTTAAATATTCATATATATATGTATATATATTACATATTATTAATTTTATACTCAATCAGCCAATCTTCATTGGGATAAATTGTTAATGAAGTTATATTAAGCCACATCAACCCCGAGAGGTAGCTCAGTCGACCTAGGACTACGGTTTGCATCCGGAGGTTGTGAGTTTAAAACTATATTACTACACTCGGGCCATAAGGAAATTTTACCCAATTTTCTCTCATTGAGTCCGTAAGGATTATTTTGGCTGGCCCAAAAGATTGGGAACCTGTGTTGTTAAAAAAAATAAAAATTAGGCCACGTCTCATTATAAGGAGGATAATTTATATTAGACGGTTTATATTTTCCCAATGAGTGAGGCTTCTTGTGGGTCCTAACCTCAAAGAATATGGACTGGGTGTACCTTTCGTTGCTTTTCTAATAAGCAAGGGACGTTCATATAATCATACGGTAACTGAGAATTATCAATTTTGTGCTTTGAATTGTTGGTTTAGTGCAGACCAAGCAAAAGTATGTGCTTTGAATTCTTTGTTCAATGTTAACACCATAAAGCATCAATCTACTCTACTCTGCTCTTCTCCCAAAATAGAAAAGAGAAAACATTACACACTCTGCTTATCATTATTATCTTTTTTTTTTCTTGTATTTCATCTATGAGGCTAGGTCCCTCAAAAACTTGAACATGCGGGATAACATAAATTCGCACGTGTGCAAGCATCAACAACTCACGCATGAGAGGTAATAGAAAATCACACATGTAAGGAGGACAAACTTGCAAATTTGCAAGGGAGGGGGGAAGTATAACAACTTCCCACATAACTATTTACATGATTTCATATTTCCATGTATTATCATACATTGTATGAAAATCTTTGTAGAAAATATTTATGCTTCAATCGTTTAGACAAATGAGGCAAATGTCGTATCCAAAAGTAAAAGGCACCAGCGCAGTTAGTCTTATGGTGATACCTTTGCAAGGTTATGTATTCTTGTTTTAATCTTACGGTGATATCAACGACTTGAGTTGAGTTAAACTCGGAGACACTTTGCAACACGATGGCATTGATTATGAGAGATTCAATTATCATTGGGTGAGCCCATTCACTAATTCAATTGCGACCGAGGCACTCAAGTTGGTAGTTGATAGAAACCCACCGGGTTTTCTCATCTTCTTTTTCTTCGGTATAAGACATATGGGGGCAATAATCTTCAGAAGTGACAACTTCACCTCATATATCAAGAAATCACATTAAATTCAATCCAAATTAACATATCTCTTTTCCATATTTTAAATAAAATAATTTAAAATAATATTTAACATATCTCTTTTTCATATGTCCAAATTAACATTTCACTTGAACTTGCTAGATGCCATATCATTTTTGACATAGCAGTTGAGGTAGTACTTCAAGCTAAATATCTAAGATGAATTGTACACTTTGGATTTAATGGTAGATTTCGTTGAGATGGAATGCATGGATAAAGATTTGATGAGAGTGGAATTCATCCTTGAGGTCAAATTATGGGCAATGAGAGCGTGAAAGGTACCAGACTGATTAAAAGTAGGCTAAAGTGGGTCCCAAAGAGCTGGCATGCATATGCTAAACGGCAATTCTCCATTCTAAAATGGGCTAGATATTTGTTTGAATGAGTTCTCACTTCAAACGATGTATGGGGATGGTTCGAATAAGAGCCTAGCCCTGGCCAGTGGCCAGTGGGCCAGCCATCAGTCACGGCTAGGGAATGGATGGTTCAGTTAAAAGTCACTGAGTAGCCACAACCAATATTTCAGCCGTACCATATAAATAAGGCACAATGGCCCATATGACTCAGACATCACATGGATGGGCCCCACTGCTATTTATTGGCCTGGGAAGTGCACATGCATTGAGACTTGAGAGGCAGAAGCACAGAGCTGCCGGTCTTCGTGCACCTAGCACAGTCGGACGCTTTTTACTTGCACAAGTAATTGGGTTTTTCCTCCCCAGACACCATTTTCCGCTGATTTATGCCCTTTCTGCAAAGTAGAGATATATTTTAATTTTTAGGATATTGTATAAAACTTTATTGAATTATATGATATTCTATATAAAGTTGCCTTGTTTTAAATCGAATAAAATCTTTTTTTTTCTTTATATTTCAACTGACATTTTCAATAATCCATTAACATGTTTCTGATATCGGCAAAAAATGTAGGAGCACTGAGAAGGTCCGGAGAAACATCTTGACTTTGGTCATTGGGTACAAAACTTGAAGTCAGATGGTGACGGTATAGAGAAAAAAAAAAAAAAAAAAAAGCTATAGCAATGGCTTGGGCTAAAGGATTTGAAATTCCATTGGTGGGCCCACCTATTGAATATTAAGCCGTTGAAAACAAAGACCTTTGACATTTAAAGGATATCATCAATTTTTGCCACATAAAAAAGGGTCTCTCTACAAGACTGAGCATCTATAAGAATCGTGATTGATATAAGTTATGCATATTTGTTATCATGTTTTCCATTGAAACAATCAATCTCCATAATTATCAACTTGACCTTGGGGGTAAAAATTTTTAACCGGGAATTGGGCTGACCGATACTTTTTGGGCTTCAATATTCAATAAGCGGTGCCTAATTATGTTGGCGTGGAGGAAAATCCAAATCCATGGAACAAGTCATTAAGGCTTATTTCTTTGAAAGAAGTTCTGTTTGGAGTATTTATAAGTTCTCTAAGAGCTAGTTTGACACTTTAGTAACATAGTAAAAGTCAAGTAAAACATTAATTTTTCAGATAAAATGCCACATCAAAAACACTTTAAGTCAAAATTCCCTTCATCTTTTTTTTTTAATTTTAAAAAGCCACCACTTTTATCCAATAAAAAATTCGTCTTCAAGGGTACCCTACCCATATGAGAAACTGAGAAGATTCCTTCAACTTTTTACTTCAACCGTCGGCTGAATCACAGCCAAACGAGTTATAACCGTTGGATGCCATTTAGCTTTATGTAGTGCCTTTACGTTTTAATAATTGAATCACTAATGCTGATCCCTAATCATTTACTTGTTCTTTCTGAGTCTCTTCATAAGTAGAGGTCAATACAAGTCTTGCAAACCTTTCTCAATTGCTTCCTTCTAGCTCTAGCCTAACTGTATCTCATATATGCCATAACTCAGATCCGATTCATAATATCTCTCATAAGCGGTTTGGGAAAACAGCAATCCGAAGCAAAGTTCTGAGTACCTCCTCTTTGCTAAATTCCGATCAGGTATGTACCATATTTCTAAATTTTCCTATTTCGTTGCAGCTCATGAGAAGTCAGTTTCATTCTCTTTCTATTTTGTAGTACATGTATGAGGAATATGCACTTCTTTATTCTCCTTTGTGTTTGAAAAATAGGATATTTATTCTTAAGCTTGTTTCTTGATTGTACCAAAGCTGTAGCTCAGCTAATAGGATATTTGGTAGTTAGAAGTTGCATGGAAATATATGGAAATAGCCATTTTCAAATTCAAAGTGCTGATTGATGTCATCTATTTCAGTTTCTTGGAGATAAGAATAGAGAGATATATTTTCCAACTTCAAAAGATTTTCAACGTGTAAGAGAAATATAATTGGATTTTAATAAAACCCATCATTTTAAAATACCCTTTTAATTTTTAACAACCATCCAAAGTGTAATATTTTAAGAAGTGAAAACACTATATAAAAACTTCTAGGCTGGGACCCTTCCAGTCATCTTAACTTTAGAAGATCAAAATGAAAATGCAACAATGAAACCAGCCCTTTTTAGAGTATTTATAAATTTTCTAAGGTGTGGAATCTCATAATCCTCCTTTGTACTTATAAATATTAAAAAATCTAATAAAAAAAAATCAAAGAGCCAACATTCATAGAATTCCCATGGGGACGGTCACAATAGGTCAATTCCCACGTAGGATCCCGATTAATTACTGATGTACTCACCCTCTTACGTGGCCCACCATCCCTATTTTCATTCAAAAAGTTTAGTTGGGCATGTAAACTTTTTGACAAGAAGATATCATAAGGGTTGTCCAAAATTCTGGTAAAAAAGTTTGTCCAGACATGATATTCAAGGGATATCATAAGGGTTGTCCAAAATTCTGGTAAAAAAGTTTGTCCAGATATGATATTCAAGGGATATCATAAGGGTTGTCCAAAATTCTGGTAAAAAAGTTTGTTCAAATAGCACTACTGATTTTCATTTGAGAAAGTCCACTTGAACAATTGAGGGGACCGATTCATTGCCCGGTCCTCTCCCATTTATTTAAAATTCTGGCAAAAAAATTAGGAAAAATCGACTTGGACATACCCGGGGGACCGAACTGTGGCCCGGTCCCCCGGGTTATCCAAGTAGCAGCGCTGATAAATTTATCCAAATAACACTTCTGATTTTTATTTAAGAAAGTCCACTTAGACAACAACTGGCGGACCGGGCCGAGAACCCTTGGATCGCGTTTGTCCACTTAGCATCCCTCTTTGGAAGTGGATCCCCTGTTTGGACCAATGAAGGGGATCCACATCCCCTTCAAAAAAAAAAAAATTTTAAGTTGGAGAAGAGAGAGGGGAGGAGATGTCATCTCCCCCATATGTGGCACCTGTGTGGTCCAAGCAGGGTTTCCCTGTTTGGACCACACAGGTGATCCTCATCCTTCCTCTTTTCATTTTATCATCATGTTCATCTGGTAACACATCACATCACATCATATTGACAAATCCCATCAGCCCCGTCTTCTTCACGTGGTAGAGAGCCTAATTGGCTTTATCAATCAAAGTATCAAACACTGACACAATTTGCTGTTGTCTATCATCCAAATGTAATGTGCTTCATAGTATATATCTCTTCGTCTGTTGCAATTTGCAAAAGAGGAAGTAACAGCTGTAAAGCATTTGCTCTGTTCAAGCAAAAGTATCTCTTCCTATTTTACATAGACAACCTCAGATGAGATTCAGACACAATGTGCCAGAATTGCAATGAGAAATCTCATTAGGATTTATTTAATTAATAATTTAAACCCTAAATAAAAATATTCTCTTTATATGCAAACGTGACCAAATTTCACTTTAATAAAAGTTTATTACGAGAATAAAGAATTACTTAGTTAGTTAGCATCCCCACCTCACTCCATTCTCTCCCCAAATCTTACATGTGTGAGTTTTTTGCGTGTGAGTTCTCACTCTTCAAGTGTGGGGCTTCTCTCTTATTACATATGAATTTCCATGGGCCACAACTCACAACTCCATTACCTGGGATACCAAAAATAAAATTTTTACACATTACTAATTTATATTTAATCAGTCCATCTTATATTGAGATAAACCTAATGAAAGTAAAATTCGGTCACATTCAAGGATCGTTATTTTAGACCATTGATATTCTCCCAATGATTGAGAGCATTCTTATCTTCTCAAGCCTTGATGTGGACTCCTGTGCCTTTCGATTGCTTTTCTAATAAGGAAGAACATTCATACAACAGTAGCTGGGAATTATCTGCTTTGAATTATTATTTGTTCAATGTGCATAAGCATGTATCCACTATGCCCTTCTCCCAACGAAAAGTTATGGTATGGCTCAATCATTTAGCAAGAAAAGCTCTTGCTTTAGGCCTCCCAAAACATAAGGCTCCATAAAAATTATCTTTACAAATTCTAAAAAGGCATTCAAGCAATTGTCATGATTTTTTTTCTCCTAAGGCCCCATAATAGTAATTAATATAACATCTCATTAAAGCCAAATTTTCACATTTAAATAAGGGGATTAGGCGAGAGGTCCCTCCAAGTATGACTTTGTTGCAAACAGTATACAAAAGAAAAAGTCATGCAGTCAAAGGTCCTCTAACATATTTCCATACCTGATATGTCTAATTTACTTTTTCTTTAAATTATATCCCATTATTGGTGGGATATCCCATTAATAATAGTCAACTACCATTTAATGAGTCACGATTAATGGAATTTCATTAATGAGATTTTCAAATAAATTCTAAAAACACACAAATAAATTTTAAAATAACGCAAATAAATTTAAAAAAACACAAATAAATTAAAAAAAAACAATAATTTCAAAAGAACGCAGATAAATTTAAAAAGATAGAAATAAATTTCAAAAGATATTCAAAAGATCCAAAATAAATTTAAAAAGATCCAAATAAATTTAAAAAAATATCAATAAATTTCAACAGACTCAAATAAATTCCAAAAGACGTAAATAAAACTAAAAAACGCAAATAAATTTAAAAAATCCACAAATACATTTTCCAAAACTAAGATAACCCAATTTTCCAAATTAGGGAACAATGTCGCAAAAAACTCAAGTCTTTTTTTGTTAAAAACTCAGTTAAATTTATTTTAAAAAATACAAATAAATTTCAAAAGACACAAATAAATTTCAAAAATACAAATAGATCCAAGAAAATACAAATAAATTTGCCAAAAACACAGAAAAATTCGTTCAAAAAAATCAGTTAAATTTTTTTAAAATGGAGATAAATTTGTCAGAAACTAACCTATATTTTTCAAAAACTCAAATAAATTTGCAAAAAACTCAGATAGATTAGTTTATAACTCAAATAGATTTGTTCCAAAACTCATATAAATAGCCAAAAATATGAATAGATTTGTTTAGAACTCAGATAACTCAAATAAATTTGCAAAAAACTCAGATAGATTAGTTTATAACTCAAATAGATTTGTTCCAAAACTCATATAAATAGCCAAAAATATGAATAGATTTGTTTAGAACTCAGATAAACTTGTCCAGAACTCAGATAAATTTGTTCAAAAAGTCAGATAAATAGCAAAAAACCCAAATAGATTTGTTCAGAACTTAGATAAATTTATCCAGAACTCAAATAAATTTGTTCCAGAAGTCAGTTAAATAGCAAAAAACTTAGATAAATTTGTCCAAAACTCATATAAATTTGACAAAAAATATAGAACTCAAATAAATTTGACTTTTACTGGAATGGGGATGGACTTCTGCAACGGGCCAGGTCGAACCTGACCTAAAATCAACCTGCCCAAACCGACCCGAACACAACCCGGAACCAAACCCAAATCGGTCTTCTTCCCCAAACAGAATTGGTTCTTCTTCTTTAGGTTTTTGTAACTAGAAACGATGAAAACGCTGCTCCTTCCTTCTATGACCATGGCGCAACAGCTGCGATAGTGGACGGAGGAGTCTCCGGCGATGATTGTCACGGCGGTCCCCTCCTTCTCAGGCGAATGGAAGTGCAGCAAACCCAAGAATCTTCTCTATTCTTCTTTCGGTTTTGGTGACGATGGCAGCGATAATGGTAGCCCTCTGTGCTTCAAATCCGGTCTGCAATCCGGAATTAAGAACCCCTCTCCAGCGATGGCAATGGACATCAGATCTACTCTGGTCGTCTGCAGCCTTCAAAACCGATCCCGGACTTGTCTGCTGAGTGTCTGCAACTTCTGATTTCTACACAAATCCGATCAGTGTGGCCCTCTCGAGATCGAAAACCGATCTCTCTCCTGTTTCTGTAACGAAGATCCACGTGCAGAAGTTCGTATAAAAATACCTTGATCCAATCTGTCGATTGCAAACGTAACATAATCTAATCCTGGAAACCCTAGGCTCTCTCTATGTCCGGAATTGAAGAAGAAAAAGAGGGAGAATGGAAGATTTAAAATTTAAAATTTTAAAATTTTATGCCTAATCAGTTAAAAGGGCAAATCAGTCATTAAAATGTATGAGGTGGTGTGTCTAGGGACCTCTATTCATGAGGTGACGTGTCTAGGAACCTCTCACTGAAATATGTCCAAGCTACATGGACTACAGGTCTTAGATGAAAAGTTGATAGACCAGAGGCCTTACAAGTCCTATATGAGGGACATTTCGCTAATTATCTCTTTAAACAAAACATTAAAGCAAGTGTCATCATTCTTTTTCTCTACACGATGTCTTTTTAAATCCTAACAAATCTCAACCCAACTTCCTTGCCATCTCACCAGTAAGGTTTTTTAAATGAACGTTTCTCCACTAACGCTTTTCCATCTTACGTACTTTTTACTCTCTCACACCCTGTCTCTTTCATAGATTGTCTTTCTCTATAATTACTTTTTTTTATTTCTAAAGCAATCTTCTTTAAAAATTTATTGATATGGTTTTGTCTTCTTTTTAATAATATATGTGGATATATTCTGATAATATATGTGAGTCTTTTTTATAATATATGTTAATCATAACCCACTAACTCAAATATAATCCATTTTTTTTTCATAATGAAAAAGTTAGATCAAATTCGAAATTCATCTACATCTACAATCTTTATGGCCAATAATGATAAATCACTAGATTAGATTCTATTGTTCTATGATTTTAAGATTTTTTTAATTCCTTGCTCATATTGTATGTTTATTATAGTCAGTCTTCGTTTTATTTATAAATATTATTAGTTATAATTTATAAATGATAAATGTATCTATTAGAAAATACAAATCCATATGCTCAAAACTTAAGAAAAAAAAAAGAAAAAAAGAATAGATAATTTGAGGCCTCATTTAGGATTATCACTTTAGGCCTTAAATTATGTCGAGCTGGCCCTGACGAAAAGAGCAATAATAATCTATCTGCTCTGCTTAATTATTTGATTCACTACCTTCCTTCGGCTTCAGTTTTACTTGTGAGAGCTGAGTAGGTACGTTACTATGTTGAAAAAGAGTCACGAGTCATCTGGCTGTATGCAATTATGGACATGCTTGGTAACTTTACTTGTAGGGTGAAATGAGGAAATTTCGAATAAAGAGAGAACAAAATATGAGGGGGTATAATTATAATATGATGACCTTTTGTTTTTAGTAACTTGATAAAGAATACTTTTTTACATTGTATGAAAAAAATAGATGGATTTTTACCAGTGAATGCATTGATAATGTTGCTTTTGACTTTTTCTTTTAATAAAAAAAAAGGAAGGGGGAATTTTTAAATTTTAGTACTTTTGATATGACTGCCTCAACTTTTCATGTCTCTTAAATAAGGGGCTCACCTAACTTTATTTTAATAGTGTGATTATCAAACTGGACACGCCGGGTAAGTTGGGTGACTTCACTATTAGAATGAAGTGAGTTGAGTGGGTAGATAAGAGGCAAGAAAAGAAGAGGGGTTAAGTAAAAATATGATAGTTTTTTGTCATATCAATGTGACCTTTTGACTTTTTAAATATATATATATATATTATCATTTAGTTGTATGAAAAAGTAACTTTTATTAAGCAAGTGTGCGATTTGTTCATATTTCACTGGACGTATAGTTCCAATTCAAAATCGAACTTCTCATGTTCAGTACCTTTCCTGTCAAGAAAACATTAGATATGGTCAAGATCCAAGAGCACAAATTATATTACAGAAACCACTCAAGGACCCTCATAGAAACAAACTAGATTCTTCACAATCAAACACACATATGTTCAGTTAAAAAACAACGCTGAAAAAATACTTTCAGGAGAAAATAACATCCATAATCATAATGATGAAAACAAATGCATGTTAAACCAGTGGATGTAGCAATATTTATTGCTGAGAGAAGAAATACATAAAAACAAAAGTACTCTCTATGCCTACATTTCGCAGTTAAACAGAGTCAAATTCTAAAATAAGAACTGCAGAGGACTCAGGACTTCCAATAGTTTTATATATCACCATGATTCTATGGGCAAGGATTAGATTTTGGTTATTTTACTTGAGAAAATATAATAAATACACTGTAAGGTCACAGTCATATCATCTTTCCAGAATTGAAGATTTATGTGTAAATAAATAGAGTTTCCACATTAAAGGTTTGCCTCCTCATAAGCTGCCCAAATATCAGGGTGAGAGTCCCATTAATCCCTTTGCTTTCCCCCAAAGGCAGACATGAGGCCTCTTGATCTTTCCCCCAAAGGCAGCCGTCCATGGTTGCAGTATTTCATTGATTTCCAAGATTGGGAATATATTTTCTTGGGGTTGACAAAAATTAATCACTGCATTGAGGAAATTCAAATCCCTCCAAGGATATTATTGTCGTCTATTTCTTCCTGGCAAGCCCTATGGCTGATTTGTTGAGATCAATTTTGGGTGTAATTTCCTGCTGGTACATTTTTAAGGTTGATAATTGTTAAAATCCCCTAGCCTAAGTATTGATATGGAGGTCCATGAAAGCCAGAAGGTTTATATAACTTCTACTGTGAATTACTAGCACCTATTGCTTACTTTCATGCAGAGTGGTTTGAAAGTATCTGAATCTGAAAATTCAAAAAATGTTTTTTTTTTCCTGCTAAGTTGGAGAGATTTATAGAAAAGGGAGAGAGGAGATACAAGGGGTGGAAAACAGCATCCAAAAGAATACAAAGGAATGCCAAAGGCCAAAAGGAAGAAAAAAAAAAAAAAAAAGAGGAATGTGGTCACATCCAGCCCAATGCAAGGGATCTGCTGCCGAAGGTGCCGAAAAAAAATCCTGCAGCAAACAAATATGGTACTCCTGAAAGTGTAAAAAAATCCATTGGTTTTGGTTTCACATGATGGTGTAAGGTCCAACATCTGAAAATGACGAATGATGGAAGCACACTGCACATGGCATTTTCTCCATGTGGATTCTCCTTTAATAGAGTTTCTTCCCAATGACCCTCTAAATCTACACTTTCTCCATAATTTTCATAAAAAAGATATTGGTGAAATTCCATAAAAATATCTAACACATGCATTTGAGATTGAAAAATATTCCACGTAATCTTTTGAACCAGGTTTCTCTAATTTTATCCCCAATTGTTGCTACCCCTAAACGCTATCGAAACCGCTTATCTCTCATTTTATCCTTCCTAGTTTTACTACACATCTATCTTAATATTCTCATCTCTGCTACACCAGCATTGAATACAACTATTATTGCTTGCAAACAAATAGAGTCTAGATCCCCTGTTTCTTTGAACTAGGGAGATGATGTTTCGTCCTATCAAATTATGCCAACTGTATAAATTTTTTTTTTCTTTTTTCATTCAAAGAGGGTGCATTAGTTAGGATTAGATTTTATACAGTTTTGCATAATTTGATCTCCCTGTTTCATGCTTTCATGCACAAACTGTGTAACCTGCACTTAGTTTAAGATTTCAAGTAGAGACCTTTTGGTCCAACGTACCAACTGATTTGTTTCAATCTTGTAATATAATAAGCTAGTCTTGCTGTGAGAAGTGAGATGTGTAGATTTCTATTCTTGATTTGTTCAGTTGGCATAGAACTACAGTTTGCACCCAGAGGTTGTGGGTTCGAAACTGCACTACCACACTAAGGCCACAGGAGAATTTTATCCGACTTTCTCTCTTGGGTCTATAGGGATTATTCTGGCCCTAAGGACTAGGAACTCTGCATTATAAAAAAATAAAAAAAAAAGGAGATTTGATGACAAGTTGAAAACTTGACCCATTGCATGGGAGGTTGGCCTAATGATTCTACTTTTCTACTTTAAAAAGTGGGTTCATTAGTTTGTTGGAGTGGCAAGTATTGCAATGCTTTAGATTTATTGTGATATACTGATATTAATATAGCATTTATTGAAATTTCTTTGAAATGATACAATAGTGATAAATTCAGTTCTACTGCAATACCATCAACAAACCTTAACTTGCCGGTGTAGTATTGTACTTTGATTTTTCTAAAGAGCTTTCTTCTCCTTTTTTTGAAGAAGTTGCTTTAAACCTTTTTTCTTCCCAATATTATTATTATATTTTCATAACATCACCAAAATTGAACATATAGTGCAAAGATCATGAGAAAATCATAACAAAATAATATACAAAACTAGCAAAAAAAAAATCCAAAAAAAAAAAAAATGAAGTTCTGATACTCATGCATTTTTATGATAATAACAGGAGAAAACTTAAAGGGTGTGATCAGTCTGATTAGTTGAGTCATTTAGAACTTAAAAGGAAGTGACAACTTCAGGAGACTTGTAAATTGTAATGTTCCCAGTGGACCACTTTCCAAAATTTTCTTATTACCACTATATGGCTGATCACTCATGAAAAATCTAAATGGGTTACCATATATGTGATAAAATTTTATTTCAATAGGACTTGATCCCACCACAAAATTGAACAGATATAATACAGATGATTGGATTCAAGGCTTGGATAGAATGGATGGTGTCCAAGACGAGCAATTTAAAACTACTCCAATCTGATGTTAACTGTTTTAATTTACTGTTCTCTCACTGTCGTCTGTTTTAATTTATTGTTCTCTCACTGTCGTCCCAATCTAATGAAATATGGTTTATGTCTGTTGGCTGCAAAATAAAGCAACAGCTTGAAAGCATCTGCTTTATGTTCTTTTATTAGAGCAAAACCCTCTGCTTCTAGCAGTTCAATTATTCATTTCTCTCTCTTTTCTCTTTGGTTGCCTCAGTTCAATTATTCGTTTCTCCTCCCTCAATTCAAATAGTTGTTTATTCCTTCTTTTCTTTTGATGCTTTTTAAGTAAAGAATGCAACTGAGCTAATGCAATAACACTTAAATCTTCCTTTATTGGACAGAGAATTATTCTTTACTGAAAGTGCTGGATCTTCCAATTGCAATCAACTAATAAAATCACTCTGTACATCTGTTGAGATACAATATCCAACTCTTGTTATTTTCAGTTAGGCACTTTGTTTTCACCCACAGAAGACGACATGGCAGGAGAAGCAGTTCTCTCTAGCGTCTTACAAGAATTCCTGAGCAAGTTGAGCTCTGGTGTGGAAAATGAACTTAGGCTGCTGTTGGGGGTAGAGAAGGAGAAACAAAAGCTGGGCAGCAACATGTCAAGGATTACAGCCGTGCTTCAAGATGCAGAAAGCCGACAAGTACTGGACAAGTCGGCGAAAGATTGGCTTCGAAAGCTTAAAGATGTTGTCTACGATGCAGAAGATTTACTTGATGAGCTTGTAGTCGAAGATCAACGAAGAAAAGTTGAGAATGAAGACAGCATGGGGAAGAAGGCGCGTAACTTCTTCTCGCCTTTGAATCCGCTTTGTTTTCGTTACAAGATAGCACATAAGATTCAAGAGCTGAGGGAACGATTAGATGCCCTTGCCAAAGAGAATAAAGATTTTCCTTTGATGGGGGGAGTTGTAAGCAACCAGTCCCTTATCTCAGATGAAAGAGAAACTTCCTCGAAAGTGATTTCGTCGGAGACTTGTGGAAGAGATGATGAGAAAGAAGAGTTAATAGATTCACTACTTAACTTTGAAAATGCAGAGGTCCTCTCTATCATTCCCATAGTCGGTATGGGGGGGCTGGGTAAGACCACATTGGCTCAATTGGTATATAGTCATGAAAGAGTGGTGACTCGTTTTGGCTTGAGGATGTGGGTCTATGTGTCTGATCAGGATTTTATTGTGAAAAGGCTTCTTGAAAAAATTTTAAAATCTGCAAATGACGACGGCACAGCTGTTGACCAATTGAGCATGGATCAATTAACGACTCGTCTTGAAAAAGAACTGAGTGGGAAGAGATATTTACTTGTTTTAGATGATGTTTGGAATGAAGACTACTATAAATGGGACGAGTTGAAAACAGTGCTTAAATGTGGTGCTATAGGAAGCAAAATATTAGTCACCACTCGTAATGATAAAGTTGCAGAAATAATGGATGCTCTTCCTAGACCTCCTCTGGGAACATTATCGCCAGTTGAATCTTGGACTTTGTTCGAGAAAGTGGCACACCCGCCTACAGGCTTTTTATCAATTGGAGAGGAAATAGTAAGAAAGTGTGGTGGTGTCCCTCTAGCAATCAAAACATTGGGAGGCATGTTGCGAAATGAAACTAGTGAAAGGGAGTGGCAGTCAGTGAGAGATAGTGAACTTTGGAAGCGAACAGATAAGGAGGGAAGAGTTTTATCCATATTAAGACTAAGCTATGATCATTTGACATCATCTTTGAAGCAATGCATTGCGTATTGTGCCGTAATTCCCAAAGGGTATCTATTTAATAAAGATTTACTAATCAAGGAATGGATAGCCCAAGGCTTCATTCATTCTGATGATGAAAATGAACTCCTAGAAGAAGAAGGCGAAAAGTATTTCAATGCACTGTTGCGGAGGTCCTTGTTTCAGGTTGATGTGGAAACCGCTAGCAATGATGCATACAAGATGCATGACCTTATACATGATCTTCTCAGATCTGTTGCAGGTAAAGAATGCCTTCTTGTTGTGGAAGCTTCTATGATGAATGATTTAACTCGTCATTTAGCATTGTTCAATGATGAAGCTCGTCATCTAGCATTGTGCAATGATGATTGGGTTCGAGAACCCAAGAATTTGGATGCATTGAAGAAATGTAAGAAACTGCGTTCAATGATTACATATGGTCCTATTGATATTAATGTTTGCTTGAGCCTCAGGTGCTTAAGGGTGTTGGAATTAAGTTACAGAAGAGCTATTTACTTCTTGCCAAATTCAATAGATAAGTTGAGACATCTTAGGTACTTTGACATCTCATACACAGGGATTACAGAATTACAGAATTACCTGAGACCATATGCAACTTGTACAACTTGCAGACACTGAGAGTCCTTGGCATTGACTTTCAGAAGTGGCCAAAGAATATGAAGAGAATGATTAGCCTTAGACATATTGAATTTGATGGAGGTGATGATTTTCCCTCACCGAAAGGGATTGGAAAATTAACTTGTCTCAGGACGCTGTCTAAATTTGTTATTAATAAAGAGAGTGAACCTGGAATAGAAGAGTTGAGAGGTTTAAATCAGCTAATGGGGGATATCTCCATTGAAGGGCTTGAACATATAAGAAATGGTGCAAGTGCTCGTGAAGCAGATTTAAAGGCAAAGAAACACCTCCATTCTCTGCATCTACATTGGTCTCCCGACGAAACGGAAGGAAATGCGGAGGAAGTAATTAATAACCTCGAACCCCCCTCAAATCTACAGAAGCTATTTGTTCGGAATTACAGAGGTTTGAGTTTTCCAAGTTGGATGATGATGCTTTCAAAATTAATTCATATAGAACTGCGGGGTTGCATTAGATGTGAACAACTGCCACCTTTTGGGCAACTACCTCTCCTTGAATCACTTGAGATTCATGAAATGAGTGCTATAAAATACATTGTTAAGTTTGATGGGAGCCACAACAACAAAGATATATTCCAATCATTGAGACACCTTGTTCTCTCTGACCTGCCTAATTTGGAGAGATGGTCGTCTCAACAAGAGAATGGTGATGGTGATGAGCAGAGAAGAGAAGAAGATGAGCAAGTGATTCTCGGTCGCCTTTGTCGTCTTCGCATTCATGCTTGCCCAAAGCTGATTCGGTTGCCAAAGCTTCTTCTTCCAGCTCTTGAATTTCTCGAGATGAATGGAGTGGGTTGTGATAGAATAGACTTACCCATGCCCAAGTCACTGAAAGGAGTCAGCCTCATCTGCATGCCTAATTTGGAGATGTGGTCATCACGAGAAGCAGATGATGATCAGAGAGTGATCTATCCTCGCCTTGAATTGAAGGTCCAATACTGCCCTAAGATGGTTCGCTTGCCCCATCTTCTTCCTTCACTTATTAAAGAATTAATTATTGCTGGAACCGATGAAAGACTATTAGGGTCTCTGGCCAACTACACTTCACTTGTCAGGCTTTATATTGAAGGGTTTCCTGAAGTCATGCATTTGCCGGAAGAAATTGGGCCAACCCATGCCAACAACCTTCACACCTTGGAAATCCTCCATTGCCCAAAATTAATATCCTTATCACATCAATTGAAATATCTCCATTCTCTCAAAGAATTGGAGATTTATTTTTGTCCTGAGTTGGTGCTACCATTGCTGGATGGATCGCAGGAGCAACAGCCTTGTCCTCCTTTAAACTCTCTTAAGAAGTTGGCAATATGTGCCTCATGTGAAAAGCAGAGATTACTTCCAGGAGAAGGGATGATCATGACCTCTCTGGAGGAATTGAAAATCACCAAATGTGGGAATTTGGAGTCCTTATCTTCAGAAGGGTTGCAAAACCTCACCTCCCTTTACATTAATGAATGTCCAAAGGTGTGGTCATCTCCAGAGTGGCTTAGGAACCTCACATCACTTAAGAATCTTGACGGTGTTGTATACTTGTATTAGATGGTACGACGAGTTTGACAAATCCGTTGGAAAATCTCAAATCACTCGAGTATTTGTCAATTTCATCGGGTCCTGATATTACGGATTTTCCAGAGTGGATTGGAAACCTTGCATCGCTCACTGATTTATGGATTAGAGATTGCCCTAGCATAAGGTCTTTGCCAGAGTCACTTGGAAACCTTGCATCGCTCACTCATTTATGGATTAAAGATTGCCCTAGCATAAGGTCTCTGCCAGAGTCATTTGGAAACCTGCTATTGCTTTCGAAGATGCGTATCCAATCTTGCCCAGCTTTGACAGAGTTACCAAAGGGCCTGCAACGCCTCACAAATCTCCGACAGCTGAGAATAGATGAATGCCCTGTTTTGAAGAGACGACTATGCAAGGATTGGAAGGAGTGGAAGAAGGTAGCGCATGTTCCAAAACTCATCATTGACGGCCGATCGCATTCATGGGAGGCCGAGCATCCAAGTCTAATGCAGTCATTGAAGAAAGGATGCAACAAATTCGATAAGAAGCTCCATTTCCCCACCTGCGCATCTTCTTCTTCTCCTTGATTGATGTTGGACCATCATCTAATCGCGTGCGTCCAATTGAGTGAAATCAGGTAAGTGGACCTCCTCCTTCTTCATCATCATCATCGACAAATTTCATAGCTGTCTTCTCCATTCTCTCTCTTTTCTTCCTCATCATAGAATGTGGTTTTTAAAATCCTTTTGGTGTGTTTGAAGAAAAGAGTAAAGAGCTGTTTGGCACACATCACCCACGCGCCCACCCGAGGAAATTGGCTCAAGGTCCTAATAATGATCTCTAACCGTTTAAACGTGGGTCATAGAACCAAAGTCACTGCTGGATTCAATATCATTGGTCAACCGATTTCGAATGTACTGGTAAATGGGTGCTCTTTACTATGATAATCATCAGTTATTCTAACCCACACACATGGCAGAAAAGAAAAGAGGTTGATGTTGATTTCCTCGAATTCCTTAATACAGAAAGTGAGAAAACAAACAGAGGGATTGTTGGATGTTGGTGGCCATGATGTCATATAAGTTTCTCATTCTTTGGATTGGATGGCCAGTGATGTCTGAGTGCCCCAACAGCAGCACGTGACCAACAGCAGCACGTAATGGGCTGGTAGAACTTGTATTTTCTCTATTTTTTTAAATATTATATATATTTATATACACATATGAATGGCTTAAAAAGCTCTTCTAGCGATCGATTAACAGGAAGAAAATGGGGATAACAGTATACAATGATGATATGCATCAATAGTGGTGAAAAACAAAAAATAAAAAACAATACTAATTGCAATTAGTGTTAATTGATTTCCATTGTCTTTATTTTTGGAATCTCTAACATCTATGGTGCCAATAAACATTGATTTTTATTTTATTTTTTAACATTTACTCAACTACAATCACCAAAAGGTTTTGGTATTTTTAATTTTCCTTCGAATATCTAGATGTGCCAATAAGACTAGTGAACATTGGGAATCAGGTAAGATTGTTCTACATTTTATTTAAATGAAATAATCTGCCAATAAAATTTTGGGTTTCCAGGATATTGGCAATTAGATGAAACATCACCTTACAATTTTTTATTTCTTTTAAATGTAGTACTCTGCCTAACAGCATTTTGGGTTTCAAAAGCACAAAAAGCCAGGTAAAAATGACTGGCTATTTGACAATGGGATTTTGGAACTTGGTTATCTGAGGATGTGCATTTGCATTTTAACCAACTATTTATATGATTTGGTTTCCTCTTTGGTAAAATTTGATTTTTATTTTTATTTGTGGATACAGAGGAATTGATTATGCTGTTACTCACAACGAAGTTCCTTCAACAGCTCGTGATTTACCTTCACTTAAAACAGGTAATGCTGTTCCAGAGATCCTATGTCTTTTAGTATGTTCTCCTTTTCTTTGAAACACAAGACAATATGACATCCTGATTTGGGAAAGTGAGTCTGAGAATCTGAACACGTGATTGGGCTGAATATTTTTCGAGAATATTCATTTCAGGTGTGCTATTAGAGATGGACATTTTCCAGCAGACTGAAAGACCTTGGTTCTTCATCATCATCATCTTCTTCATTTCCCCTTCCTTTTCTTTTCTTTTCTTTTCTTTTAGTACATTTGTGTGAGGAAAATCCATTGGATTGTGAAATCCTGAACCTAGGCCAACACATTTTATTCATTTGTTGTGGCAATCCCCTAGGAAAATAATGTACTTAGACAACCATTTCTATAGCATTTGAAGGAAGATGAGTCTCCATGGGCAAGTTGTGGAGAAATGAGCTTATTAAAAATCATTATGATGTGATGTCCATTAAATTTATGGAATTATGGGTTAAGCAATCATGGGGTGTGTAACATTCGGCCCGAAAAATGATATGTATTGGCAATATGCAGCAGTTTAAAAGGACCATCTTGGATATCTACTGGAAATGCACCCCATCCAAATCCAAAACATTGTATATATCCGTGGGCCCGCTGTAGATAGCAAACCCCCTACAATCCTACCCACCCAACTAACTAAATGGATGAGCTAGGCTTAGACCTGTCTAGTGATGTGATCTCATTGGTATGTGTTTGGTACTTCATATCAACTGGCCACCACTTGTGTAGTTTGGAGGACATGGATCAAAACCACTCATCCAAAGGATCACCTTTTTATAATTCTATTTCTCAAAACCTAGATCTGTTTGAATTATTATCTAAATTTCATAATCAAGTATCTAGATTACTAAGAAGTTAAGGTGAGAATATGATAATCAGATTAAATGCTTGAAATATTCGAGGGTTAGAGTATTATAAATAACACTAATAAATTTAAAAAGAACAGGAGGATTAGAGTATTAAAGACTTTGTAAAATTGAAAATGACACAAAATACCCCTTATATTACCTTTTTATAGCTGTTTTGGGGGGGGGGGGGGGATAAAATGGACAATTAAAAAAGAAATAGCCACTTTTGATTAGGCCAGGCGGGCCATACCAAGAGGGCCAGGCCTGGCATGCCTGGCAGGACGCAGAGGGCAGCCCACGTGCTAGGCGGGCACAACCAACAGGCCCAGGCTCTTCGGCCTAGGATGGCCGTGTCACGGGTAGTTTCTTGCCGGCTGTGCCGTTGATCGGGCCGTGCGTTGACTGGCGGGCTCAGCCCGGCCTATTTGACATCCCTAGGTGCCGGACCTTACCCACCATATAGATATAATGATGCTCGGAATGACAACCATACATGGCCCACGATCACTATTTTCATTGTATCATCATTGAAGGCAAATCTCATCATGCCAGTCTTTTATATATGTGTTGTGTGTGTGGAATGCATGTATGAAGTCAAATCCCCTTTATTTTCTTTTTTCCTTTGTACTTTTCTTTATTCTCTTTTTACTCTCTCTTTTTAACTCTTTTGATGTGAGCTATTGGATTCAGTCAATCGAATAGTTGTAGAACTTCTTTCTTTTAAAAATAAGGAAAAGAGAATGAGCATTCCTCTGTATTCTTTGGAAAATAGATCGAGTGTAGAAATTGAGAGAAGAGGTTCTCTAAGGAGACAAAGAAAAAGAGGAGAAAAGAAAGATTTGAAATCTTGTAATTTGTAGGTGGGGTTCTTATAGCTTCACTTGATAGTTGACTTGTATTCTTCATTAAAGGTAAATAGAATGTTTCACATTGTTCTCATGTACATGTATGTCACACATTGTGACCAACCCACGTAAATCTTGTGTCTTATGTATTCCTTATTTTATTTTATTTTATTTCTTTCAATGATGGCGGTTTGATATATGTTTGTCTTAGTTATATTTACATAACATTTAGTTTGTGATTGGTGTTGGAGAATCATATTTTCTACCAAGTAATTGTTGAAGTTCCCCAACAACATTGTTTGTACGCCTTCATTGAACAGGAGTTGAAATCTTAACACGTACGCTTGCGCATGTCTGGAGATTGGAATGGTGGTATTTCCTTCTCGAGATGAAAGAGGCGTAAAACATATCTTTGTCGAGGTTGCACCACATACAAGATCGGGAAGACCGGCAGAAAATTCTGCACCTTTTTCATTGGTTTCCGCAACAGATTATTTGTTTATTTTTATTTTTTTTAGAAAGGTTTTTACATTGTCAGAATCCCCGATGAGAATTTCTTTAGCTGAAAATCTGAAATTGTTAAGCCAAATTTCAAATTCTACAATTGAATCAGGATAATCCATAAAGGCAATGGGGTTTTGACATACCAGTCATCTTTAAACCTTGTTTTCTCAATTTCACGGCTGAAATTCAGATAATGTTACCGAGTCGCTCGACTGTAGTCTATAACCTTTTAGCTTCTTGGGACATATCCCATGATATCATGGGATTTACCAAACTTCTGTATCACTCACTTCCACTAATCAAGTGAATTTTTTTTTCATATATTAGAAAAAAAATGATATTTTATGAAAAGTAAAATCACATCTGACTACCATAAGGGAATTTTTTTTTACGTACGACGCTACGTAAACGCATGACATCTTGGGATAGTCCCATGATATTATGGAATTTATCAATTTCTATAATATATATTGTTCCTATGATACCATGAGACTTTGGACAAAAGAGTTTAAAATAAGATGTTCACCGGAGTCCACCGACTCTCGTGACATTATCTAAACTTTAGCCATGTAATTGAAGAAATCTTATTGAAAGAGGACTAATACGTTGAAATCCCTTTCTAAATGCCACTTTTGCTCAGCAAATCTCAGAAAAACTCAGGAATCCTTGATTTACCTACCGTGGGTTTCCTCTTCTTTTAAATACTTCTCTTACCTCATGCTATCCAAACTCATAATAAGGATGCAGGAGAAAATCCAAACGCATGGTATGGTAACGTGTTTCTTCATGTAAAATCCAAAAGAATGGCAGACAACATTTTCTTCGTTTGATTGATTTATCACTTTCCAAGGATCCCCTCCATAATGAGTCCGGATCCCCTATTTCAACGCAGCAGGGAAACGCGGTTTGGACAAATGTTCAAGCGTCACGTCATATCATCATTTTGAAAAACGAGATGAAGGTACCAACGAGATTCTGCTGGCTTTCTAGGTGTCCTGAACCCAACGTGATCCAAAAGTGATTTCAGGTTATTGTGCTCCAAGTATGACTCGAGAGGAAGGGTTATTAGGGACCCAATTCCCAAAATCACTTATTAAGAAGAGAAAGGGCGACTACCAAAAGATTTGTATTAAATTTTTATATAAATAATTAACTTTACACTTAAATTCATTAAAACAAGATAAATATGTCATTATTTATAAAAAATTACAATTATTTTATCCAAAGTCTCAAAAGTCTCAAATTTTCCCATGCACATGAATCTAATCATGTATTTGAAACTCTCATCAATCTAATTCGGGGTTGTGTATAGATTGGGTCAATTATGACTCATTATAAGTATAAGTGCTGATTGTCATTATGATGATTTACATTTAATGAAATGGGTTTTGTATTGATAAAACTGGATTTATGTAGGGTTACTCTCTCTTACTAAACATGCTATAGTAATTGTTATTGATACAAGTTTTAAAGAAAAATAAATCCAAACTTTTGAAATTATGCATATATGGATAAAGAGATGGGAAAATATATCATTGTACTCTAAAAACTTGTAGTGGTTGTAAGGCTACTGACTCTTGCACATGTGAGGATGAAAATGAAAAGGGGGGAAGATATATACAAACATTAAAACCACATAAGCTTATTTACAAATCCTAAAAATCTTAGGGGGTATATAAAAAAAAAAACTCATAATTAAGTAATTCTTACTCATGCAATCAACTTTTATGACTATTCCATAGTGAAAATTTGCTTTCTTTTATCTTGTGGCTAATCCTCACTCATCTTAGCAGACTGGGTGGAAATTTTTGACCGGACCCATCTTTTGAGTTGCGCACTTTCCGATTTAACTTCATAGAAGTGAATTTTTTCTTTCAAAAGAGTGAAAGAGTAAATAATAAAGACAATCATGTGTGCTACCGTTACAGTTTATTCTTCATTCTTTGGTTGCAAAACGAAAAGTAATAGCTGGTAAGCATTTGTTTTATTTAAGCAAAAGTATCTCTTCTACTCAATTCTATTCCTTCCTATTTTTTACCAAAAAAAAATTCCATCTATTTTACACAGATTGGTTCGCATGAGACTCAACTCACATATGAGTGAGCAATGCAATTACTAATTTCATTGGGATTTATATAATTTTGAATCAAAACTCTGAAAACTGAATACTCTTTGTCTATATTGCATGTAGCAAAATTTCACTTTAGTAAGAGTTTATCTCATCCCATATTAGGAGTAATAGGAGTCTAGGATCAACTATCTGCAAAGCATGCAAATAAAATAAAATGAAATAAATATATAATTAGGCATTATTAGGTTTATATTCAATCTTATGGTGAAATAAGCTCTCATTGAAGTGAGATTTTGCCTATTCCACATTAAAAAAGGAAAATTTTATTTAACACTAGTGGAGCCCTGCACGTGCAATGCACGTTCACCGAACACACAGTTTTGCTAAGAAAATCTTAAAAAAATAAAGTTCTTAAAAAATTCAGTAGAAGTTTCAATACATTTAAAAATCAAATTTTAACAGAAAATACATGACTGTAAATTGCAAAGCCCGTGCAATGTCCAAATACAGTTGACACTACTTTTTTCCTATATATTTGAAAACAATAAAACAATGATAGTGAGAAGAATGAGATCTCAAAAGATAATTGATATGGGATATATATAACTTTTTGAGGATATAAATCACATATTTCTGGATATGTTATCATGAATGTGTACAAAGAAATTTAAATTTACTTTATTTAACTTGTCAGGTCGATTTATCAGTTTCATAGTAGACTTGACCTGCTAAAGTTGGAGTCCAGTCGAAAGCATAGTCAAATTGATAACCTGCAGTTTTATAAAAAAAAATAAAGATAAAAACCAAGAACCAAATGAGCTTACTGTTATAACCAATTACCATGAACATTATACATTCATTACAAAATCATATTCTATTAAGGAAAAAAATTAATTATATTCTACCAAAGGACATCAGAATAAAAAAGTTGAGATGGTGGTTTTAGTCATAACTTATAAAGAAGAATAACATCTCATACCGACTGTCAAATAGAATGAAGTAATCCGGCTTGTCCTCAAGCGACAAGGATTAACAATGGTGGAACTATGATATGAACTCTAACGGATAAGATTTGTAGAGCACTTGTTGATCAATATTAGCATTTAACATGTGTTTTGTTTTATTTTATAAGACGGACCACTATCAGATAAAAAGAGGCAATACCTCTCCAAGAGTCAGCATCTTCTTTTGCTTGATACAAAGTGCTAAATTTTATACCATGTAAGAAAAGGATCATGCAAAGTAGTCATAGAAGTTCAATTAAATGGAAGCTCACAAATAGATATAACCATAAGGAAAAAATACCAAAAAATAAAAAACTACAAATATAAATCTACCAAAAGAATTGGACATTCCTCATAAGAAATACATAAGAATGTAACCCAAGTATTCTAGATCAGCTCTTCTGCTCTATTCTGTATAGAGGATGGGAGTGTTGATCATAGTAAGAAAAATTCGAAACGAACAAAGACAAACTGAATTTGTTGCAACTCAGCATCAAATGCTTATTTTAGTTGTTTACACTTAAAATGATTACTTCATTCACTGACTCTGAAGTTAATAGCAACGCTAGCATAACAAGTGGTTTTTATGAGATTCTCGTTTTCCCTTTAAGGAAATGCATGACGCTTCATTGAAATATATGAAAAGAAGAACAACAACAATAAGAAGAAGAAGCTTGCAATGATGAAAGAAATAAATGTGTTAGAAAATGATCAAAGTTTTTCAATTTAAAGCTCATGAGTAAGAGAAATAATAAATAAATATATTCATGCCCTTGAAATGACCTTTTATAATAAAAAAAACTCACAAAAGTTGTATATTAAGAAACTAAAAATTGTACAAAACAACAACAATTTTACGATAGCAATCTATAAGACCTACTATTAAATTGCATTTATAGAATTATCTTTAGCAATCACTAATATCATAATAGAATCAATATTTAGTAGTAGTTATCACATTATCCAACTTGTGATTATTCTTCCAACAGGGGTATAAATAAAGATCAATACAACTATTATGTTAGATTGAAAACTCAATTATTCTAACTAAATAAAATACAAACACAAGAAGCAAAAGGGAAAAGAATATTTAATTTTTTTTCATGGTAACTTTGATTAAAAGAGAGAAAAAAGCAGGGCGGACATAAAATGAGTTTAAGTTTGTACATTTCACTTTCTTACTTATGATATTTTGTCAGTTGCTACTTTTTTCTGAAAAAGAAAAAGAAAAAACTAAACATAAAGTAATAATGCAAACGAAGCACTTGTATATATGGGATGTGCTTATAAGTTTTGGAGGTCTCTATACCTTTTTCAAAGGCTATAATAAATAATATACAATTGAAGGAATATCAAATTATAAATATTTAAGTTTAGTGCACAAAAGATTAAAGGGTTGATATTTAAAAAATAATAACTAAGGGTTACATCCGTACAAAGAAAATAATCTCATATATTCTGGAAACCTCCAGGAGCCCTCTGATGTTCTCAACATAATTTCAAATACAAATACCACTCAAGTAAATAAATAAATAAATAGAAACTATTTGCACAATTGGCATTGTTTCGGGTAAAAAAAAAAAAAAGAGATAATGTTAATTCTCTCATGTGTAGTCAATTTGGTATTTGAATTATAATACAACCACCAGTTGGCCACCAGCAAAAATAATAAAAGTAGCAAGCTAGCTAATACCTTTTGTCGCGACTTTTAAACTGATTTTTAAGCTGATAGTAAAGTATTTAAAGTGCCAACGAAATTGTAAGTATTGAGCACCAAAAGGTAGTAAGTAAAATACATTTGATTCCTTTTCTTCTTATCCATTATAAAACACACTATTCATTTTCTTTTTCTTTTTCATCCCATCTTAGTTTAAGGTTTATTATTGAAAAAGCACATGGCATTTAAGTTTTCAGAGTTAAAAAGCAGTAAGTACACCATGAACCAAATAATAGAGTAAATAGTGCATAGTTAAAATCTTTTGTTTTTCCCACCTTGGCTTAGTTTATTAACCGGGGTAGACAAAATAGTGCCAAGAAAGACTAAAAAAATTTTTTGAATGATAAAATTTGAAATATTTTTCCTTTGAAATGATTCTTTAATCGCACCATATCTTACAATTAATTTAACAAAAGACAAAAAAAAAAAAAAAAACAACTGAATAAAAATTTAGAAATTAGTGAACAAAATGGTTCAATGAGAACCATGAATGAATGCTTATTGGTCTTATTCCGCTCTTAGGGGTTTGGAGGGTGACGATTGAAGATGCCTTAGTCTAAAGCGTCAGAATTTAACTAACATAAACTAAAATAGGAAAAATAAATAAAATAAAATGTCAGATTCTTATATAAATATGGATTATGTTTTTGGCCTTTTGAATATTAGCACCTGTACTGCTTAAAAAAAGTATTCCCCTCTGACTCTATGGATAAGGAAAATAGATACTCACAGATAATGGAAAGCTTTTCCATGCCACATAGCATCGTCTTTTTAGTTATTGTCTACTTTGCTTTTCTTAACCAGGACACTTTCTGTTTGAGTTTTTCATTTTTCTATCTCACATAACAAAACAATATCAATTTTACATTTTAAATGATATGCACAAATTCATATTTCAAACATAGAGTGAGAACTAAATGCAAAGTTTTACCATAAGGAAACACAAAACACACACAATTTGGAAACCTGCAGTTAAGATTCAAAAAATAAAACAAACATATAATTAAAATTATCAAAGCACAAATGCTATCAATGGGCCTAACTTTGGCCCAAACAGGAATGAAAAATAAAAGATCAACTCTTCATCTTCATTTTCTTAACTCTGGTTACACCCATTTTTCTTAGAATGAAGATTTTATTGCAACATTAAAAAAATTGAAGAAGAAGACACAATCAAACGATAATAATTTCAATAGACAGTGCTCACTTATATGTATGAAAACTCCCTCCATTCCAAAAGAAGATAGGAGTGATTGAAGAATCTAAATGCTATGTTCTTCCTTACACAATTACTCAGAGAGGAAAACCCCATACCCACAAAATTCTCTGCATTGAAAATCTTGTATATTTGAATAAGAAGAATGTTAAAAGAAAATTGAAAAAAGAAGAGGGAAAAAAAAACAACATTTGAGATATTGATTTGAGATAGATTTCAATCTTATCCACATTTTCCTTTTGCTTTATCCACCACCTTAAAAAAAAAAAGAAACCGACAAAAAATGACTCGATTTATTGGAATGTATTAAAACGAATTTTTATTACGTTTAAACTATTAGCATCTACTTAATTGAAGAGACTAAAAAAAATTATTAGGATCGTGTCTGCCAAGTTTAGTCTAGATCCGGGTTCATTTGGGTACAGGAGGGGGGTAGTTAGCAATTTTTCAGAGATTTTAGGTTGCTTTTTCGTAATTTTAGATTTTTGACATTAAGGTACCGTTGGTTAGATATTTTTAATTTCTAAACTTTAGTCTTCTAGCTCATCTTGATCCGAACTCTCAAAACCCCTCTAAATCCAAGCTTGACCCAAAGTCTATTTTAGACAAATTGGGAAATTTCCATTATGTCCCCATCTTTATCCATCTGATTCACTCTCTCTTATCTCTTTTCTTTCTCTTTCCTTCATTTCATTCTATTTCCTTCCCTTACTACATCTTACTCTCTTTTTATTGGGCAGGTGTGTAGTGAAACCGTACTACATCGTACTCTCTTTTATAATAGGGTTTAGATATAAATTACTCTCTTTTTGTTGGGTATGTGTGTAGTGAAACCTTACTGCACCTTACTTTCTTTTATAATAGGGTATAGAAATATAAGATAATATATATAATAATGCTAAGTGAGGCCCACATCTTGCATTTTATTAGACAGGTGTGTAGTGAAAAAGTACTACACTTTGCACTCTTTTATATAAGGGTATAGAAATATATCTAATAATAATACTAAGTGGGGCCCACATCTTGCATTTTATTGGACAGGTGTGTAGTGAAAAATCTAACATAGATTACTCTCTTTTTATTGGATAGGTGTGTAGTGAAACTGTATTGCACCTTACTCTCTTTTATAGTAGGGTATAGAAATATAAGATAATATATATAATAATACTAAGTAGGGCCCACATCTTGCATTTTATTGGGCAGGTGCGTAGTGAAAAATCTAACTAAGTGGAGCCCACATTTTGCATTTTATTAGGCAGGTCTGTAGTGAAAAAGTACTACACTTTGCTCTCTTTTATATAAGGGTATAGATATAGAAATATATCTAATAATAATACTAAGTGGGGCCCACATCTTGATTTTTATTAGACAGGTGTGTAGTGAAAAAGTATTACACTTTGCTCTCTTTTATAAGAGTATAGAGATATTAGATAATACTAAGTGGGGTCCACATCTTGTATTTTTTTTTTGCAGGTGTGTAGTGAAAAAGTACTATACTTTGCTCTCTTTTATATAAGAGTATAGATATAGATATAGATAGATATATATAAATATAATAATAGAATAGATATAAGGGTGGGCCCCACAACTTGCATTTTATTAGGCAAGTGTGTAGTGAAAAAAGTACATCATCTTTCTCTCTTTTATAAGAGTTATAATATAATTATAGGATATAATATTACAATATAAGAGTAGAGATAGAGAAATATAAATCTCTTTTATATAAGGGTATAGATAAAGATAAAGAGGAAGACAAGAAAGATAAAGATAAAATTCTATATAAGGGTGGGCCCCACAATTTGCATTTGATTGGGCATGTGTGTAGTGAAAAAAGTACATCATCTTTATTTCTTTTATAAGAGTTAAAATTAAAATTAGAAGATATATATATATATATAGATATATAGATAGATTTTTCTTTAAAGATGGGCCCCACAACTTTATAGATATATATATAGATAGATTTTTCTTTGAGGGTGGGCCCCACAACTTTATAGATATATATATAGATATATAGAGAGATTTTTCTTTAAGGGTGGGCCCCACAACTTTATAGATATATAGATAGATTTTTCTTTAAGAGTGGGCCCCATAACTTTCATTTGATTGGCTATATGTGTAGTGAAAAGGGGACTCATCTTTCTCTTTTTATGAGAGTAGAGATGTTTCTAATTTTTCCCAATCAGGGAGCCTTCTTATGGGCCCGAGTGGACGCGGTTTGCCCTTCGATTGCTTTTTTAAATTCTAACAGTAGTCAGTAAAGTAGCTGGAAAGTACCAATTGGTGGTTTTTTTTAATCATTTGTCCACTTTGACTTTCTCTTTGTCCAATGTAAAAGCATAGGATCTCTCTACCTTGCTTTGTCATTCCATTCACTCTGTCTTTGGTCTTGGTCTTTGCTTTCTTTCTTCTTGTGAGTTGTGACAGGAGAGGGTATGGCAGGAGAAGCAATTGTCTCTGGTGTTCTGAGAGGGGTGGCAAGCAAGTTGAGCTCCCCTGTTCTAAATGAATTTTCGTTGCTATGGGGTGTGGAAGCGGAGAAGCAAAAGCTTGAAAGCAATCTGTCAGCGATTAGAGCCGCGCTCCAAGATGCAGAAAGGCGACAAGTGAGTAATGAATTGGTGAGAGATTGGCTTGGAAAGCACAAACTTACTGCTTACGACGCGGAAGATCTACTTGAAGAGTTCGTAGCCGAAGTACGAAGAAGGGAGGTTGAGAATCAATATGGCATGGGAAAAAAGGTACGCAACTTCATCTCGACTTCCAACCCACTTGCATTTAATTGGAAGATGGCACATAAGATGAAAAAACTGATGGCACGGTTTGATGACCTTGCCAAAGAGAAAGAACATTACGGACTGAGGGAGGGAGATGTAGAAAGGCAGCCTTTTATCTCAAGCACAAGAGAAAGAAGAGAAACTGCTTCGTTTGTGATCGAGTCATTGGTTTATGGGAGGGACAGTGAAAAGAAAAGTTAATAGATTCATTAATCAAATGTGGAAATGAATCTGTCCTTTCCATCATTCCGATATTCGGCATGGGGGGATTGGGCAAGACCACACTAGCTCAATTGGTATATAATGATGAAAGTGTGGTGACTCATTTTGACTTGAGGATGTGGGTTTATGTGTCTGAGGATTTTGGTTTGAAAAAGCTTCTGAAAGGAATTCTAGAATCTGCAAACAAGGATAAAACTGACCAATTGAGCATGGATCTATTACTAACTCGTCTTCAAGAAAAATTGGGTGGGAAGAAATATTTACTTGTTCTGGATGATGTCTGGAATGATGACCCGGATGAATTCTTTGGTAAATGGGATACACTGAAAACATGGCTCACATGTGGCTCTATGGGAAGCAAAGTATTAGTAACCACTCGCGATCATGAAGTTGCGGAAAAAATGCACACACTTCCAGCACATGACTTGGGAATACTGTCGGAGGAGGATTCTTGGACTTTGTTCGAGAAAATGGCAAACCCGCAGCAAGACCTACCGCAAAACTTGTTATCAATTGGAAAAGAAATTGTCAGCAAGTGTGGTGGTCTCCCTTTAGCAGTGAAAACTTTGGGAGGTTTGATGTCTTTCAAAAAGAATGAAAGGGATTGGGAAGATGTGAAAAATAGTGAATTCTGGAAGCCACAAAATAACAGTGGAGGAATTTTTCCCGCATTAAGACTTAGCTATGATCATTTGACATCTTCTTTGAAGCAATGCTTTGCCTATTGTGCTGTAATTTCCAAAGGGCATCCATTTAATAAAGATGTACTAATCAAGCAATGGATAGCCCAAGGCTTCATTCATTCTGATGATGAAAATGAACTCCTAGAAGAAGAAGGCGAAAAGTGTTTCAATGCACGATTGCGGAGGTCTTTGTTTCAGGTTGATGTGGAAACTGCTACATATTGCTTGTACAAAATGCATGACCTTATACATGATCTTCTCAGATCTGTTGCTGGTAAAGAATGCCTTGTTGTGGAAGCTTCTATGATGAATAATTTAACTCATCATTTAGCATTGTTCAATGATGAAACTCGTCATCTAGCATTGTGCAATGATGACCGGGAGGGAGAACCGAAGAATTTGGATGCATTGAAGAAATGTAAGAAACTGCGTTCAATGATTACACATGGTCCTATTGATATTAATGTTTGCTTGAGCTTCAGGTGGTTAAGGGTGTTGGATTTAAGTGGCACAAGTATTGACTTCCTGCCAAATTCAATAGGCAAGTTGAGACATCTTAGGTACTTTGACATCTCATTTACAGATATTACAGAATTACCTGAGACCATATGCAACTTACACAACTTGCAGACACTGAGAGTCTTCGGCCAGAAGTTGAAGTGGCCAAAGAATATGAAGAGAATGATTAGCCTTAGACATATTGAATTTGATGGAGGTGATGATTTTCCCTCACCGAAAGGGATTGGAAAATTAACTTGTCTCAGGACGCTGTATAAATTTGTTATTAATAAAGAGAGTGAACCTGGAATAGAAGAGTTGAAAGGTTTAAATCAGCTAATGGGGGATATCTCCATTGAAGGGCTTCAACATATAAGAAATGGTGCAAGTGCTTGTGAAGCAGATTTAAAGGCAAAGAAACACCTCCATTGTCTGCATCTACATTGGTCTCCCAACGGAACGGAAGGAAATGCGGAGGAAGTGATTAATAACCTCGAACCCCCCTCAAATCTACAGAAGCTATTTGTTCGGAATTACAGAGGTTTGAGTTTTCCAAGTTGGATGATGATGCTTTCAAAATTAATTCATATAGAACTGCGGGGTTGCATTAGATGTGAACAACTGCCACCTTTTGGGCAACTACCTCTCCTTGAATCACTTGAGATTCATGAAATGAGTGCTATAAAATACATTGTTAAGTTTGATGGGAGCCACAACAACAATGATATATTTCAATCATTGAGACACCTTGTGCTCTCTAAACTGCCTAATTTGGAGAGATGGTCGTCTCCACAAGAGAATGGTGATGGTGATGAGCAGAGAAGAGAAGAAGATGAGCAAGTGATTCTCGGTCGCCTTTGTCGTCTTCTCATTCATGATTGCCCAAAGCTGATTCGGTTGCCAAAGCTTATTCTTCCAGCTCTTGAATTTCTCGAGATGAATGGAGTGGGTTGTGATCGAATACTTACCCATGTCCAAGTCACTGAAAGAATTTGTGCTCGGACATATGCCTCATTTGGAGAGATGGTCATCTCGAGAAGTGGATGATAATGAAGAGGACCAAGTGATCTTCCCTTTCCTTCGTACTTTGAAAATCTCTGATTGTCCAAAACTGATTTGGTTGCCACGGTTATTTCTTCCAGCTTTAGAATATTTATATATGCATCAAGTAGGCTGTGACAAGATAGAGTTTTCCACATCGCAGTCACTGAAGAGTGTCAGCCTCAGAGACATGCCTAATTTGGAGATGTGGTCTTCACGAGAAGCAGATGATGATCCGAAAGTGATCTATCCTCGCCTTCGATTGAATGTCCGAAACTGCCCTAAGATGGTTCGCTTGCCCCATCTGCTTCCTTCACTTAGAGAATTAATTATTGTTGAAACCGATGAAAGACTATTAGGGTCTCTGGACAACTACACTTCACTTGTCAGGCTTTATATTCAAGGGTTTCCTGAAGTCATGCATTTGCCGGAAGAAATTGGGAAATTCATTCTGGGAGCATCTAAACACAGATGGAATTCTGCTAGATGCAGATGCACGAATTTTCATATTTACCAGTTGTTGAAATTTTTTTATTTGATTTTAAGGTATCATTCATGAGTCATGAGTCTTGTCATGTTATCAATCAATCGTTACATCTCTCGACCCACTTCCGGCTCACACCCATTCCACCATCCATACAACTTCGCCGGCCATCAGATCTCCATCACACACATTAAATATCCATCACGCACATTAGAAAATACCAGAGATGCTGGATTCATGTTAGCACCAGAGATGCCGGAGCAGATTGCTTGTCGGAGAAAGATCAGAGGTGGGCCACTGTTCAGAGAACCAGAGAAGGGATCAGAATGGAGTAGATCCATGATCTCTGGTAGGCCACTGGAAGCTGCAGAGGATCCTGTTGCAGAATGAAAAGTGCAAGGATCCGTGCAGAGAGAGATCTCAATGCAATCTCAAGGTGGGGCCATGAAGAGGGCGAAGGAGATGGTTCAGATCTGATCGGTGTTGCAGAAACAGATGCGAAAGATCAGAGAAGGAGATTGGAGTTGATCTCCTTGGAGCCACATACTATTGCAGAGAAGAAGATTCTGGTGCAGAGAGATCAGAGGTAGACCGCATCAGTTGGTTTCTGTGTTTGCGAGATTGGATAAGATCTTGCAGGAGGCACAGATGCTGGCGAAGGACAAGGGAGCTGATCGGAGATCCGTGTAGGGTCTAAGATATTGGCTCTTTGAGCTCTGCTAATAGAGCTGTGGGGATCTCGAGGTGGGCCGCAGAATGCAAGATCGGACCTTGATTTGATCTTCTGTGGGTCGTTGCAGAGGAAGGGGAAGACAACAGGGCATTGTCTTCACGAGCCACCGAAGAGGAAGAAGAACGGAAGTGGGCTGCCGGTCCCGTGCTGTCTTTGCTGCTTCCCCGGAGTCGAAGAAGAAGTCGCAGGAGGCGCTGCGTTTCTGTCATTGAAGAAAAAGCTTCTAGCTTGCCCACTGCTGCTGGAGAAGAAGGCGGTCACCAGAGGAGCTTGTCGCTGCTGCTGCGGCCTTGCGTGTCGCCGTAGAAGGTGGATCCCCGAGCCATGCCACGGACGAAGGAGAAGCAGCAGTGCTGCTCTCCTGTTCTGCCAGAAACTGAGAGGAAGAACCCATATAAACAAGCTCCATCTCGGCGGTTTTGCTGGAAGACCACGTGGTGATGGTGATTATACAAGTGGGCCACTTGTCTTGTGATTGCCCCTGTGAAGGCAATTGGGAAGAGAAAGGCTTATGATAGCCTTTGTTTAAGACAAAATGAAGAAGTCAAAAAAAGAAACTGTTGATGGGACATTGTCTCTACTTTTGCTACAGCACAGCAGACGCCCTCTTCCCATTTCAACCGAGACTCACATAACATTTAATGCAAAAAAGGACATCACAGTCACATCATCTGCATCCAGCAAATTCCTATCTGTATTTAGAATTCCTCATTCTAAATACAGATGAAATTCTGCTTTATGCAGATGCACGGACTTTCATGCAAATGCCAGTTCAAAAGTTATCCGCCCACCTTTTCTCCACAAAAGCACAAAATGGAGGCATTACTGCTGTTTTGGCCAATGCTTTGTCACATCAATCATATGACTGTGATATAAAGGCATCACTTGCAAACCACACACCTTGCTTGTTTTGTTTCCTTTCCCTCTAAAATAACGAGGGATCAGGTACTGTATTCTGGGAATTCTTTCAGCCCATATCCCTAGCTTCATCAGTGACACGGGCTGTGTTCGGCCGAGGAGGCTGGGCCCGTTTGGCCAGGGCTCGCCAGGCCCGCCTGGCACGTGGGCTGCCCTCTGTGGCCCGTCAGGCCCGCCAGGATGTGCCCGTCAGGCACGGCCTGCCTGCCCGCCCAAAAGTGATTTTTTTTAAAAAAATTGTTCATTTTACCAAATTTATGTTAATCAGATTGTTCATTTTACCAAAAAATTGTTCATTTTACCAAATTTATGTTAATCAGATTGTTCATTTTACCAAAAAATTGTTCATTTTACCAAATTTATGTTAAAATTGTTCATTTTTAAAAAAAATTTATGTTAATCAGATGGTCTTGAAATATTTATGTGTTTCATATTCTTTGTGAAATATCATTATTTATATATTTATGAAAGTGAAAGTATCTAAAAGCTCATGTGTGTGTGCACACGCATGATGAGGTGGTGCGTACATTTTCCTTTTTTTTTTTTTACCTGTAGCCAATGATCAGATGGTTTAAAACTATCCAGTCAGTTGGATTTTTCTCTTATTCAATGATTGTACACTGGATGGTCCAGACCATGAACCATCATCATTCATGGGTCCAATGGAATATGTTAGCATTTTTATTTTACTAAAGGTCAAATATATAAAATTAGCATATCATTAGACCGTGCCAATTCTGATTGACATAATCTTTCATTTAATGATAGCAGCACCTCTTTCTTTTCCATAGATATGGCGTTTTGGCTCTGATCAAGTTGGAAAAAAAAATAAAATAAAATAAAAAACAGGCCCGCTGGCCCGGCCCGCTCCAGGGCGGGCTGTTCCGGTGGGCCGGGCCGTGGCAGGGTACACGGCCCGCCCGCTAGCCGGCCCGTTTGACATCTCCACTCTCCACCACGCGTACAGTGATAGTCCCCTGCTCTTTATCTTCTTTATTCCGTCCAATCGCACTACTGTGGCAGTCAATCCACGCCTAGACATACCAATCAAATCTGCCCCTGCTTACATTGCATCTGCCTTGATTTAATCTGATGTGGTTTGATAGATTTTGAGAAACGTGCATTTTCCTTTATAGCAAAAAATCATCTGCCGATAGATGTACCCAAATGGGCCAACCCATGCCAACAAACTTCACACCTTGAAAATTTATGATTGCCCAAAATTAAAATCTTTATCACATCAGTTGAAATATCTCCATTCTCTCAAAGAATTGAGTATTATAGATTGTCCTGAGTTGGTGCTACCATTGCTAGATGGGTCGCAGGAGCAACAGCCTTGTCCTTCTTTAAACTCTCTTAAGAAGTTGGTAATATCTGCCTCGTGTGAAAAGCAGAGATTACTTCCAGGAGAAGGGATGATCATGACCTCTCTGGAGGAATTGAGAATCTTCAGATGTGGGAATTTGGAGTCCTTATTTTCTGAAGGGTTGCAAAACCTCACCTCCCTCGACATTTATGAATGTCCAAAGGTGTGGTCCTCTCCAGAGTGGGTTAGGAACCTCACATCACTTAAGAACCTTGAGGGTGTTGTATTAGATGGTATGACGAGTTCGACAAATCCGTTGGAAAATCTCAAATCACTCGAGCATTTGTCAATTTCATCGGGTCGTGATATGACGGATTTTCCAGAGTGGATGGGAAACCTTGCATCGCTCACTGATTTATGGATTAGAGATTGCCCTAGCATAAGGTCTTGGCCAGAGTCACTTGGAAACCTGCTATCGCTTTCGAAGATGGGTATCCAATCTTGCCCAGCTTTGACAGAGTTACCAAAGGGCCTGCAACGCCTCACAAATCTCCGGGAGCTGAGCATATGGAGAAGCCCTGTTTTGGAGAGCCAACTATGCAAGAATTGGAAGGAGTGGAAGAAGGTAGCGCATGTTTCAGAAATCTCCATTGACGGCCGATCGCATCGATGGGACGCCGAGCATCCAAGTCTAATGCAGTCATTGAAGAAAGGATGCAACAAATTCGATAAGAAGCTCCATTTCCCCACCTGCGCAACTTCTTCTTCTCCTTGATTGATGTTGGATCGTCATCAAATCGCGTGCGTCCAATTGAGTGAAATCAGGTAAGTGGACCTTATTCTTCTTCATCTACAAATTTCATAGCTGTCTTCTCCATTTTCTCTCGTTTTTTCCTCATTGTAGAATGTGGTTTTTAAAATCCTTTTGGTGTCTGAAAAAAAGAGTAAAGAGCTGTTTGGCACACATCACCCACGCGCCCACCCGAGGAAATTGGCTCAAGGTGCTAATAAGGATCTCTAACCGTGTAAACGTGGGTCATAGAACCAAAGTCACTGCTGGATTCAATATCATTGGTCAACCGATTTCGAATGTTCTGGTAAATGGGTGCTCTTTACTATGATAATCATCAGTTATTCTAACCCACACACGACAGAAAAGAGGTTGATGTTGATTTCCTTGAATTCCTTAATACAGAAAGTGAGAAAACAAACAGAGGGATTGTTGGATGTTGGTGGGCATGATGTCATATAAGTTTTTCGTTCTTGGGATTGGATGGCCAGTGATGTCTGAGTGACCCATGTATATATATTAGGTGCATACTCAACGTCCCTTTTAACATAATGGGCTGGTAGAACTTGTATTTTCTCTATTTTTTTAAATATTATATATTTATATACACATATGAATGGCTTAAAAAACTCTTCTAGCGATCGAATAGTGGTGAAAAACAAAAAATAAAAAACAACACTAATTGTAATTAGTGTTAATTGATTTCCATTGTCTTTATTTTTGGAATCTCTAACATCTATGGTGCCAATAAACATTGATTTTTATTTTATTTTTTAACATTTACTCAACTACAATCACCAAAAGGTTTTGGTATTTTTAATTTTCCTTTGAATTTCTAGATGTGCCAATAAGACTAGTGAACATTGGGAATCAGGTAAGATTGTTCTACATTTTATTTAAATGAAATAATCTGCCAACAAAATTTTGGGTTTCCAGGATATTGGCAATTAGATGAAACATCACCTTACAATTTTTTATTTTTTTTTAAATGTAGTACTCTGCCTAACAGCATTTTGGGTTTCAAAAGCACAAAAAACCAGGTAAAAATGACTTTAGATTTGGTGGGGTGGAATCTGGCTATTTGACAATGGGATTTTGGAACTTGGTTATCTGAGGATGTGCATTTGCATTTTAACCAACTATTTATATGATTTGGTTTCCTCTTTGGTAAAATTTGATTTTTATTTTTATTTGTGGATACAGAGGAATTGATTATGCTGTTACTCACAACGAAGTTCCTTCAACAGCTCGTGATTTACCTTCACTTAAAACAGGTAATGCTGTTCCAGAGATCCTATGTCTTTTAGTATGTTCTCCTTTTCTTTAAAAAACAAGACAATATGACATCCTGATCTGGGAAAGTGAGTCTGAGAATCTGAACACGTGATTGGGCTGAATATTTTTCGAGAATATTCATTTTCATTTTAGGTGTGCTATTAGAGATGGACATTTTCCGGCAGACTGAAAGACCTTGGTTCTTCATCATCATCATCTTCTTCTTTTCCCCTTTCTTTTCTTTTCTTTTCTTTTCTTTTAGTACATTTGTGCGAGGAGAATCCATTGGATTGTGAAATCCTGAACCTAGGCCAACACATTTTATTCATTTGTTGTGGCAATCCCCTAGGAAAATAATGTACTTAGACAACCATTTCTATAGCATTTGAAGGAAGATGAGTCTCCATGGGCAAGTTGTGGAGAAATGAGCTTATTAAAAATCATTATGATGTGATGTCCATTAAATTTATGGAATTATGGGTTAAGCAATCATGGGGAGTGTAACATTCGGCCCAAAAAATGATATGTATTGGCAATATGCAGTAGTTATTGGCAGTAGTGACCTGTAGCTTACATCAGTGAGAGTGTATTCACTTTTGTCTTTATCTCCTTTGTTTTGTAGATGATAATCATGCAACCAGTGTATGGAAATTGGAAAGTGCTTCTTTATTGACAATGCTTTGGTACTGAAAATACTTCCTTAGCTAAGGATTTGAGATGGATATATCTTTGCGGACTTTTGCACTGGTTTGATATTCCTTATAGCAATTTAAATTTTACCCTGAGTATCACCTAAATTTGAAGTTCTGAATGTTATGAAACTGAAAGTATCTCTCCATTCTGCTGAATTGAATGCCTGCCTTGTTGGATATATATAAGAGACACTTGAATCTCTCTTTCTCTCTCTCTCTCTCTCTCTTTTTGTAGTTACAACAAATTCTCCATGGTAACAATTGCTGGAACCACTTCAGATGTGGAATTTTTTTACATACCTTCCTACCATAGTTTCCTTTTCAATTCCTTTTTCATCCATCTAGAGGTTGGTATCATCACTATTAAAGAAATTTACCAAAGATGTACTAAAGAACATACACTGTGGACTGTGGAGCAGGTTTCTTGTTTTAAATGTTGCTTCTATTCTGCTCACCTGACCTGTCTTTTTCTTCCTTTATTTAGGTAATAAATTGAAAATCATTTCTTTATTTTAAAAGGAAGTATACAAAATTGAAAAGACAATACTAGAAAAGGGTGGCCATTTGGTGTTTACTATGAAGGCATGGATAGTCCCAATGTAGCGTCTTTTGAGATATTCAGGCACTTCAAAAGTTTAAAGCAAATTCTTACTAAGAATCCAAATATAAGAACCAACTGAGGACATTTACATTAACTGACATGAACTTCTTATGAGACGAGGGGTAAAAAAGAGTTGAATGGTCTTACAATAGTTTTTAACTTTTTTTAAAATCTTGTTTCTTTAGAGTCTGTTGTTGCAATGAAAAACTTAGGCCAATAGTAAAAACTTGGATTCTCTACCTGTTGGTGCCTTGGCCTCAACATTGAAAGCTTTGAATCTGCCGAACCAATACCTTATTTTCCATTTAGTGGTTGCCTAAAATTGGTGTTCTTGTTAGATGGCTAATCCTCTGGCATCCCTTTGTGTATGGTGGGGTCAGTGGCCCTTGTAACATGCTTTACAACTTCATTTTTGTCGTGGGCGTTCTCCATGCTAGCAATAATACTCTGAGTTTTTCTTTCTTTCTTATGATTGAATGAAGCAGTTGTGAACTTGCGGCGATGCCTGTTCATCTAAGAATTCTTATTGGGTTGTATTTTCTGATATTTGTGTATATTCTTCTGCAGTGGACTTTTCATCCATTTATATTCCAAAGTAATAGGTATAGAGCATTCGAGACAAACGATAAAGAGGTACACTCTTTGTAATAGTTTCTGTTTCATTCCCTATATCTGTGTGATTGATTATCCGTTGACACTCCTATGATATTGGATCTTGCTTCTTTCTAAATATGCGTTATGCTTGTGAGTTGTGCATGAGTAAGTCAGTCTACCCTAACTTAATTCTTCTAATAGAGACTTCAAATAAGGAAGTTGTTTCTTTACAAGAACCTCTATTCTTCTTTCTTCTTCCTTTTTTTCTTATTGGCAACACACCTTGAACTCACAATATCATGGTTGTAATCTTCTTTGTACTCCTAGAGAGGGAAAGAAAGGGAAGAAGAAAGAAAGAAATGAGCATGATTGAGTTAGGGGATTCGTCGTGTATTATTCCTTAACACAGGTAAAAATATTAATGAAAAACAGGGAAACTAATTACAAATTTACAATTCTGCAAACCCGGTATTTGCATACAGCCCAGCATATTAATACATGTATAATTAATAAAAATACTTTAGAGTTTCTACATTCCTCAAGCTGGGTCAAGAGTGTCATAAAGACCCAGCTTGCTTCACAATTCAGCACTTCTAGGCTGTCCAAGAGCCTTTGTAAATAAATCAACTTAATTGATTCTCTAAATTCGCATAAATCGCTCTAATGAAATTGGGTGAAACTTTCTTCTGGACGAAATGAATTAATGATAATCGCTATTGTTTGTTTTGTCCTTTCATGTGTCAATGGAGAAGCAAAATAGACCAGAATGGAGAAATATAATTTGGGGGAAACTCATGCTTGCAAATCAAGCACATTTTTCCTATGCTGTGATGACAAGAAATTATGATTTTGCCACTAGTGCATTCAGAGATATACTTTTTTATCTTTTTAATCTTGTTTCGATCCTTGGAAATCTTCTTCTTAGGTTGAGGATAACATCTGCTAGTTCGCGAAGAAGGGCTTGACAAGCACCTCTTTTTTTGCTGGATCCCATCACCCAGTATAAGCACAAGTGACTTCTTTCAATTCAAAAGCACAGTAAGATATCTATCCTTGACCCATGAGCTTTCACCTCTTTTCTCACAGCTCTCTTTTTTGAAATGTCTTTTTACAGAGTCTTCTGCATTTTCTTCTCTTTTCCTGTTTTCTTGTTACTTCTTTTTGTTTGTGAGTGTGGGCATGTTGATAGGCAATGGAATTTTTCTTGTACTCGAAGTTGAGAAGTATTGTTAATTCATTAGAAGTTGAATAGTGTCGCATACATTTACTTCTACTATTCAGTTTGTCTCATTATAACAAACTACTTACAAAGGAATAAAATGGCCCTAACATTAATGTTTTTTCCAATAACATGTTCCAAATGTACTGATTTCCTACATTCTGAATTCACTGTCCTATACCAATCAACAAACTTTCAGTGTAACGTTTTCTTTTCCAGAGACAGAAAGCTTCATCACAAAAGTTGCAGATGAACAAAACCTCATTCCACGAGTGTTATTAACCAAATCATGATGGTGTCCATAGGTGTTATGAACCAAATCATGATGGTGCAGCACTGTTAGTACAGCAGTGACTGAAAACTGAGCACCACATTTGGGCAGAAAATGACTGCCCGGTTACTGTGAGAGAACTCTATTATTAGTGGGGTTTAGGTTTGAAGAATCTGTTGCGTCCTCCACAAGCATTAAACATGGACTGAAATGAGAGGCTTCACCGCCAAAATGGTGGCCGCCAAAATGGTGGGGGCCTTTCTTTTTAGGAATGCTCTTCTCAGTTTCCTTTTTATGTCATAATTTTCTACATTAGTCCTTTACTTATTGGCACTGATTTTTCTCATATTTTTTTGTGGAAACCCTAAATTTCCAATTAGAACTTACTTTTAGCCACCTCTATTTAAAATATTTGAATGGGCCCACCTATGATCAATTCAACTAGGTTACCACATGCTCCCCCATCCCACCCCCAATGAAATGAAAAATCCTCCAAAGTTCACTACAATTGGAATGTAACCTATAATTCACTGATTTAAAATCACCAATAAATGAAGCAGAAACTCTTCATAAAGAGATTACAAAGAAAATCATTGAAATTTCTAGTGGTTTTCCATTGAATCCACCTATGTGTAGTTTGAAAATCATCTTAAAGAAAACACATTCATTGGTATGCCTGGCTCCATTCACCTGATTTGTTTGATAAATTTCTTTTCCTAAATTTCATTTACAGTAATTATTAAATTAAATAGTTCACTTGAAATATGCTTGTGTCTGTGACCATGCTTCATTAATAATAATATATTACCTCATTAATTGCAGAATGTTGTCACCAGGAAACAAAGAATGGATGACCAAACATAGATTAAGTCCAGAGTATTTGGATGGACTTGTGCATTTCATTGAGTTTACAAAGAAAAATGGTGGTGGATTTAAGCATTTTCCTTGTCCATGTGCTAAATGTCGAAATGGGCATGGAATGATCCCCCTTGAATTGATCCATGAGCATCTACTCATCAACGGCATTGATAAGTCGTACACACATTGGTTTTTCCATGGAGAAAGTCTTGCAACTACTAATGAGAAACCATCAATATCGGAACTTGTTGATCAACTCGATGAAGTGTATCCTAGAATGGAGGAACTTGTAAATGATGCGTTTGGGAGAATTGGTGAACATGCTGATTCTCTCATGGAAGATCTCGTAAGGATTGAAGATTTTCATGAAGACTCCCCAGAGTTTAAAGGGCATGAAGACCCTAACACGTGTAAAAAAAAGTCTTTATTCGATGATGCAAGGCAGTCTTTGTATACCTCTTGTCCTAGGGAACTCACAAAATTGCCATCTACTATTGAGTTGTACATTTTAAAGGCACAAAATGGTTGGTCCAACAATAGTTTTAATGATCTCCTTAAATTAGTGAAGAAGCTGCTACCGGTAGGAAATACGTTACCAGAAAGCACATATTGAGCTAAGAAGATGATCAACTCATTGGGAATGACCTACGGATCCATACATGTGTGCCCAAATGATTGTATTCTCTATTGAAAAGAGTATAAAGATAGACAAAATTGCCTAATTTGTCATACATCTAGATGGAGGTCGGATTACTTGGGCAAAAAAAAAAGTGTTAAAGTTCCATTAAAGGTTTTGAGATATTTTCCCTTGACACCAAGATTGCAGAGACTATACAGGTTAGATTTCAAGGTTAGTTATAGTTTCCACACCATCCTATTTGCCATTGGGTATTACAATCAATAACTAATAGTTTTTTACTTTGTTGTGTTGTGTTCCATGGATAGCGGAGCAAATGATTTGGCATTCTCGACCGAAACAGTATAGTGGTGCATCCATCCAATTCATCAAGTTGGATGGTAATAAACACCAAGTGGCCAAGTTTTTCCGAGGGCTTCTATATGATAAACTTAAAAAATAAATAAACTCTAGGTCTCCAATCTAATGGTTTTGATCATGCGTCAGTTTAACTTAATGAGATGGCCATCAAATTTCAGTACCCTTAGCAATCTACATATAATATAAGTGGGGTCCAGCAATCTTGTATGTGCTGCCATGCCTGTGATAATGTTAAAAGTTCACAACGTATGGTGAACAACATAGAAATGTATGTTCGGGTAAAATGGTAATTTGAAGCATTTAGATTTCATCTTGCTACCTTTGAAATTGTACAACTGAAGTTGTTTACCAATTGAGGGATTCTTCATACAACCGAAGTTGTTTACCAATTGAGGGATTTCCGCCTGCTGGTCGTACAACTGAAGTTGATTTCTGGTTAACATTTAAAAGAGAACCTTTATAATATCTAGTTTAATAAGTCTGATTGCATTGATAGGTGCATTATTAGTATGCTCTATTTGAATCTTGTCAAATTATATATTGAAGTAGTGGTTTATAAATTGCTTATATGGCTTCTTTTAATAAGTTTTCTTGATTCCCTTTTAAATTAAATCATTTGTGAATATGGGTACATCCAAACTGGTTTAAATGATTGATGATTCTACTTTGGGCCCAGATCCAAACCGTAAAATTGTGTGCTGACTGATTTGTTCAAAATGGTGCTTTTTTGCTCAAAATGTTAAATTTGAATCAAGCCTTGGGCATCGGAAAAGTGATATTAGTTTCATGCTTTTCGCAGTTTTAGAACTTGGACCATGAGTTATTAAAGGTCAATACTTATTTCAGCTTGTGCATTGCAAGTAAACAGTTAAGTTGTGATCCAGCAAAGAGGCTGGCTTTGAATGAAACATATTTTCCAATCCAGGCACCATTTGAGACACATGTGCTATAATGGCGGGGGAAAACAATGCAAGCTCATTGAATGTAGGTTAGAAAAGGCTACTTCTTCATTTAAATGGTTTCATGCTTTAATTTGAATAGTATTTGTTTTATATAACGATTAAATTTTCTATTTGTTCGAAACGTCCTCCTTGTCAAAACAAAAGCCAGTGATCACCTTAAATGCATTTGGGCTACCTGTGGGCAAGCATTCAACCCAGCTGGCCTCAAGGTGTGGTGAGATTGTTGGCACTGTTGTTCCTATTTCCATTAAGGACTGGCGTTCGGTGCCTAAGAACGTAAAAGATGAACTATGGAAACTTGTCCAGGTATGAAATCTTAGCATATCTCCAGTAGAAAGGGATTCAATATTTATCTTATCAAATACTTAGTTTGTGATCCTAAAAGGAGATCTCTTTTTTTTTTTTTTTTTCAGGACGACTATGTTGTTCCTCATTCTTATAAAGCTGAATGCCTTAAGAGCATGTGCGATATGATGAGAAAGTACAAGACAAAACTGAGATTGAAATACCTTGATGCTCATGCAACTCCTAAAGAGAAATTGAATAATCATCCTCCAGGAGTTAGACCTGAAGATTGGGAGGCTTTTATCCAAGATATTTTGAGTCCCAAAACAATAAAACGGAAAAAAAATACAGAGGTGAGGAAAAACTACATTTACCAAATGAGTGGCAGATATGGCCATGCGAGACTGGAGGAGAAAATGGTGAGTATTGGCATACATATATAAAATATGTCATATTGCTTTGTCACTTAAAAACTAACAATTTGAAATTCGTGCAAACAGAGAAATGCTAAAAGTAGGGTGACCCCCTACCAACTAGGGCTGAAGTGTGGATAGAAGCCCATACAAGCAAAGACGATCATGTACCTAGTAGCGCATCCTCTCATATGGTTAGTTCTATGTCTTGTACTTCAGTTAATATAGTAGAAAACAACTTAAAACTTTACTTAACTGATGATTGCAAGTAATTGACAGGAAAGAGTAAAAGAACTGTTGTCCAACCAAGATGAAGTAGATTCCCACGACATCCTCAATGATCCATTGACTCAAGTATTTGGTGCTGATACCAAGGGTCGTGTTCGAGGTGTTGGGACTGTCGTATTAAGAGATCAAGTCATAGGGCCCATTCCAGCAGTTGAAAAACTAGCTCTTAAGGAAAAGAAAATTATGGAGCAATCGTCCTCAATTAAAATTCTGGAGTCCCAAGTAAGCCACATACTTGAAGAACAAAAAAAACATGTCCCAAGAAACGGGTGGTATAAAACAAATGATTGAGGTAAAGTCGAAATTATTCGATTCTTTTTAAAAGTCTTTAATAATATTATATTTTTTATACTTGTATTAAAAGAATAACAAGTGCTTTAAAACATTATTACATATATGCATGCATTTGGGATCCCAATCGAGCGCTTTGTTCCCACCGAAGACGATAGAGTCGGTTGCAGTTTCCAACACAACAGCGGGTGATAAACCTTCAAACGAGACAGAGCGGCCGTGCAAATTGATGACTTGGAGTCAAGAGGTTGTCGCTATTGGAAGGGTTCATATCGGGAATGGGACCCAACGTATTCATTGTAAAACTCTTCTGGAACATGCATACAAGGTTACGGTTGATGTCGTTAACAAAGGGGAGGTTGCACTACCCTATCCAGACGGTTGTCATTCAACTTTGGGCGAAGTTGGAAATGGATCCTTTGTAGCATGGTCTAAGGCGTTTGTCCTATTCACTGACTAGACTTAGGGAAAGGGCATTTAACAAAATTTTGATCATCTATAGTATGGGTTGTGTTATTTGTGCTTTTTGTTCTATTGCTCCATTTGGGCTAAAACCTCTATTAAACTTTGTTTAGTTTTTTGAGCTGTGCTGTTTGGTAAACTTATGTATCCATACAGTTTTTTGTTCTATTGCGGTTTGGTAAACTTTGTTCTCTTGCTTTCTCTCATTTCTGTGATCTAGAATTTCTTTTTCTTTCTTTATATTATTTTCAGATGTATGTTTTTTTATTTCCTTGGTCCCCTCTTCTTTGGCTGTCGGATACATTTCATGACTGGTTAGGCCTGAGCACATTCCTTCCTGCAGAGGCTGGAAATATGGGTGCTGTCGAGCTTGAAATGGCTGCCTAAAGGGATAGAGAATGCCCAAGGAGTGTTGTCTGATGTTTTCAGGTTCTGAGTTTTGCTGATAATACTTGTTACTGTCATCTAAGCTCAAGGACATGGATTTTCTTATAATACATGTTACTATCTTTGTTAAAAGGCAAAAAGTCACAACAGCAAATTCCTTTTCTAGGTGCTACAGGTTTGCTGAAATGCGCTTACAGGAAAGTAGAATTTTTAACAATGAAATATGCTTTTGTTGTGCAGGAAACTAGTGTTTAAGGGTTGAGCAGCTGAGTTACAGCTATTTCCAACTCATCTTATCTGCCTGGAAATTGGTAAGTTTTCATGGATCTACTAATTTCTCTGTTTCCAGCTTAAGAATCAGTTTTCTAATGTTAGATTTGTATGTCTGCATGTAAGGAACTAGCTCTAAATCAGTTTCTTGGAGAGAAGCGGCTCACTCAAGACACTGACAATTTGAAGACTGAGCGCCAAGGACAGTTGTGGAGGCATCAGCTTCCAATGCTTATGCTCATTTTGGTTGTAAATCTTTACACAGACAGGACAAGGAGTATGCAGGTTATATGAGAGGGCTACTTGTGTCATTTGTTGGCCTTTTGAAACCAGGTGACTCTAAAGCTTCTAGTTTGAGTCAGGAAACTACCCTAGTGGCTCTTAGTGTACCTTGTATCGTCTTCTGCAACTATCCACAGAGCACTTTAGCTGATAGGTGGAAGGCCAATACAGGTATGTTTAGACTTGTCAACCCAATTACTTAGGCGATGTGGGATGTAGGACTTCCCAACACTAGTATTTGTAAAATGTGGGTCTATAGTGGCTGAAATAGTATCTTGATTGACCATGTTATATCTCTATCTTATCTTTGTGATATTGCACCATCAAAGATTCAAGACTTAACTCCATGTAGGTTCTCTTCCTGTGATAATATGGCTTTTCAAAGATGATGGTGATGGTCGCATGGATGGCGCAGAGACCTTAGGTTGTGAGTTGCCTAGGCGCACAAATCTTTTAAATATTGTGCTAAAACTTCCATGGACTCATTCCCTTCTAGTGACTCAAGTTCATTCTCTTTGGAGAACAAGGTGTCTCTCTGTTCAAGTTGCCTCCAACGTTGGGACTAAACTAAAAACTGAAAATCTTCTCGAACTTTTGGATTTGGCTCTCTATGATGAAGCTGAAGAGGTCAGAGCTGAAGCTATTATTTCTATGCCTGTGATTGTCTTATGCTCTGGTCGTGGTCTACTGGCTCATATGTTTAAAAGACTAGAGTAAGTAGATTATGGTTTTTCAAATATCTTGATTCTTTAATGTACATGCGGTTATTGTTTGTAAATCTCAATTAAGGATTTTACATTACTTGGATAGAGTCTGGATTTCGTTCAGTTGTGATTTTGTTTTGTTCTATGGCTCTACGCTCTTAATAGTTTCTCACATTCCATTTCACAGGTAAATGCTGAAAAGGATGACTAGGAGGATACTTTATACTGGTTCATGTTGCTTTCATACTTGAAGGCAGAATTTGTGTGTGTGTTTTTTTTTTTTTTTGATTGGCAAGTCCTATTTTCTCTCCTTCTACTTTTCAACGTGTACACAAGCATCTAGCTCCCATGCATTTAGAGTACTGATTTTCAAAAATTTTTGTTTCTTGATTTTAAAGCGGTGGTGAGAAGTAGAGATGGAACTGAAGATTTTAGGGACGCTGTGCAGTCTGTTGCGCGCTCCCTTTGATACAATGAGGTTATTGAATACTTCTGGTTTGACTTCATATCAGTGCCATTATTGATTTGGTTTTACATGCAATGATTTACTTTGTATTTCCAGCAAAAAACTGCTCCAAACTAATTATCCATGGCAGTGGGGATGGATTTGCTATCATATATGAGGAAGTTGATATTTAAATTGCATCAGGGGTCCGACTCAAGTACATCCTTGCAGGGGCGGTCGCAAACATTGGACCTTGGTCCACTTCTAAAACCATAATTAAGGACCATGAAGCTTATGCACGGTTTTTTCTACATGCACTCGGATGCTACTGAATCTGAACAACCCATGCAAAAAGGTATCTGTATGGAGGACAATAGGAAAATGCTGAACTCATTTGAGACTTTGAAATCCCTGCACTCGCTGTAATGGTTTTCTTTTTTTTTACTTTAGTTTTTCTAAAATTATATTGCTTACCTAATTTTTAGGGAAGTAGACGAAAGGCTCCAAGTGCTGCTGACCACAAAAAGAGTTCTGTGGCACGTGCACTACTAATTACTATTTATAGGTAAGATCTAAGTTTGCCTTTTTTGTTTCAGATTCTTTGAAAATCATTTGCTTTAGTTAGATGAATTTGGCTTTATTATATTTCATTCATTCTTTATTGTCTTTGAGAATGCTACTGGACTAACATTATATTTGTGGGCAAAATTAAACATTTACATTCACTCGTGAGACAGCTATTAGACTTCAGGGGCAGTAAGCTGATTACCTGACTGCTTTGAGTCATGTTGCATGGTGCTAATTTGTCTCTAAGACAATGATATCATTATGTTCCATGTTTCTTTGATTTCTCTACTATATTTCCTGAAGTTTTCTTTCTGTTGCATGAATATGACTTTTCCAGCCCTCATTTCCTTCCATATTGATTTGTTTTCTCCAAGTCAAAGATTTGAACTCACTGATTATTCACTTATATTTAATGGTTTAGAGTTGAGCACACTGATTGTTCCTTTATGGGAACTCCACGCAACAGGGTTGATGATGCATTATGCTGATGGGAGAGCTCGTGGCAAATCAAGCAACTCAGTCAAATGTGTTGCATGCTCACAAGAGATGCATTGAATGGTATATTTTTATATGAAACTCTAAGCCGTCTCTTCAGTAAATATATGAACTAAAAATCTAACTGAATTAACAACTAGTCCATCCTATAATAGTGTCCTTCCCTTTTTATCTTACCACTCATTACTTTGCAAGGAAATGCATTTGTCTATAGTTTATTGTTCTAGCTATGCTCCATCTCTATACAAAACTTGATTTTTGCCACTCACCAATGTCTCATTATTTTATGAATATGTTGGTATATTTCAGGATAATTTCCTAATTTTCTATCCATATCACTCTTCCCTCAAATTGCCAAAGGGAAGGTCCAAGTCTGGATAAAAGAAACGAGCAAACCATTCTTCAGAAACAAGCAAACCATGGATTTGTGAATGATTTAGATGCCAAACTAGGAGCTGATACTGAAAATGGCAACTCTTCCATGAGTAGCCTAAACCACCGATCTCCTTCAATCGCTCTCTTCTTCTTTACAGCCAGATTCTCCCACCCTAAAATTGTGGATAATCATAACCCGCAGTTCATGGCTACTTCCTTATCCCCACAGAAAACAGTGTCTTGTAGTACCGCCGCCATTGACTGGAGGTACCTTACCGAGCAATTAAGCTCATCAACTTTGTTCTTTCCCTCATCTGAGATTTTGGTGAGCAACTCCAGAGGGCACTGCGAAGCAACAAGCTTGATTGGAGGAGACCCAAAATGTATCAGCCTGCATAGGTCAGGACAGCGCGTGCACATATCACAGAAAGTGGTCAGTTGCCATTTGATGATGAGTTAAGGAAATCTTGCCACTCCATTGTTCCTTCTGAAAGAGCATGCATGCTAAGTGATGGAACATATTGCTGTTAGAATAGTAGTTGAGAAAGTACGACTGATTTTGGGTGGATGATGGCTGGCCTTCTTATGGAGAACGAGTAAAACCAGAGCAGAAAAAGAAATGTAAATATTATGTTACAATTATTTGGTTACTTACCTGTTATTTGAAGAAACTTCATAGCCTTTTTTACTAATACATGTCAACTATGGCATTAGCCTTTTTGCTTTTCTCTTATTCGATGTGTATTGCTTCTGATGGATTATTGGAGTGCTATGCAGGTATATTGGAGCAACTTTTGGAGCATGAGATTACATGCAACTTTCACCACACTTTGGGATTTGGACTTTATTTTGCTATGGAGTGTTCTTTTCTCTCTCTTTTTTTTTACAAGGTTGGGTTTATTTTGTACCAACTAAATGTGATGGGTTAATGTTGTAATGAACAGTTCAATTTGTTTTCTGCACTTTCGTGGATCCCCAGTTTTTGTTGATTTGCTAGAATATCACCTATTTATTGACATGCACCTAATCTGTTGGTTTGTCTTTCTGGATGCTCTTGCATTAACTAGATTTTCAAGCAATTCCAAATCCGTTGGTTTTATCAAGGGAAAAAAACTGTTGGTTTTATTAAGAAAAAAACTGTTGGTTTTATTAAGCAAAAAAAAAAAAAAACCTTTGTTGGTTTTTCTTGATCAGTGTTATTACATTAAATAGTTTTTCAAGTTCTTGAAATAATGATCTTTAAGTAGTCCATCAAAAATATTTCTACGACATTCTAACTCTAAATAAATAACTTACACTTTTCAGAATGGATAGAAATCGTTCTTTTTTTATTTTTTGGAACGGTTATAAACCGTTCCTACTTCATTTTTTTAGGAAGGGTTAAGATTGGTTCTTGTAAATTTGGGACACCCTAAACAGGAAAGGATATTAACCATTACAGATTGGATTTGGAACGGCTACAAACCGTTCCAAATTATAGATTTTGGTGTAGTGTTGTTTATAGAATTTCAAATGCTTTATATAAGAAATTTTCAAATGCTCGCAACCAATTGGGCCCTATGATAGAGCGCGCACACTAAAAATTCGAAGCGTTAAAAATGAATGACTTCCAATTTGATATATTCTTTTGAGGGTGTGGAAAACTAGATTAGTGTCATTTGTCTAAAATCCGTTGATATCCTTATGGAGGGTCGGGATGAAAGTTCCCCCATCTCATGTCTTTTTGGAGAGTAGTAAATACAAATCTGACTACCATTTCTCATGTTCTATCATTTGGAAAAAAATTTCATTACGAGACCGCACCATGTTATCAAGGGATTTATTAGTTTCTGTAACACACTATTCCTGTGATATTATGGAATTTGAGATAAAAAAAAGTTTTAAAATAATGTTGACTAGAGTCGAGCGACTCTAATAACATTATTTGAACTTTAGTCGTGAAATTAGAAAAAAATAATGAGTTTGCCCTGGAATGATGAGTTTGCCTTTTTTAGAATTTCATTTCAAAGGTATCTTTTCCATTCTCTCCTTTTGAGCCTTAGTTTTTGTTTGCGTTTTGAACCATTTATTAATAAATTCAAGGTCAGAGTCAGGCATGAGCTATTTGGCATACATCACCTATGGGCGCAAATGAAGGCACTGAGTGGCTAGTGAGTAATGGCACAACCTGCATTTGAGGCATACTCCTCATTACTCAATGTGCCTTTTATCATTTTTATTGTGGACCACAACAACTTGTCATGGTTACAACAACTTATTTGTATATATCATGGAGATTGTCATTCTATATTGAGTTCCCTCCTTCGGCTTTCGTTGCTTGCATCTGAGGAATTTTAGCTGGAGTGGCCCAATGATCGTGGATCGAAATGGGTAACTATGGGTGTGTTTGGCATTGTGCTAGTTAGATGTTCCATGTTCCCACGAGATAAGGGTATAGAAAACATATTTGATTGTTACGAATTTTGTTCTCATGGGAAGGAATCTCAAAATCTTTACCCGCCAACGTAAGAAAGTTGGAACAAAAAAAAAAAAAAATTTTTTATGAAACAACTTGCTACTACAGTTATTTCTTTCTCATCTTTTTCCTTTTAAAGAATATTATTTGAAGATTCTAAATCCTCTCACTTATCCTAAATATAGGCCCCCACAATCACAATCCCAAAGGAGGTGGCCCCACTTTATAATTCCTAGATGTGGGTCACATGGTCATAATCACAAAAAGGTAGGCTCCTATTATGATTCTATAATGGTGGGACCACATTATAAATCATTTATAAAGGTAGGCATCACATTGTAATTTCTCTAGGTGGGTCCCGTGTCCACAATCACATTTTAATGGTGGCCACATGTTTGGGTTTCTAAATGTGGGTACCACATTGACATTTCTAAAGGTGGGTCCCGTGTTCACAATTAACAAAAAGTATGGCTTCATATTTTAATGATGGCCCCATGTTCGGATTTCTAAACGTGGGTATCACTTCGTAATTTTTTAAAGGTGGGTCCCGTGTTCACAATTAACAAAAAGTATGGCCCTATATTATAATTTCTATAAAGGTGGGCCCACATTGTAGATTTTATAAATGTGCTACCCCCATATTCTAATTTTTAAAGGTGGGCACCACATTCTAATTTCTAAAGGTGTGCTCTGTGTCTACAATTGCAAAAATGTGGCTCCACATTATAATTCCTATAAAGGTGATCCCACATTATAAATCCAATAGATATGGGTTCCATATTCTAATTTTTAAAGGCGGTACCATGTTGTAACTTCTACAGGTGGGTACCATATATAATAATAATAATACTACAAACAATAAAAGGTGGGGTCACACATTGTAATGTTTATTCCTTAGAGCAAAACTTTTATAATATTACCAAATAAGTTCCGTCCAGCATACTTTTAGTAGAGTAATTTAATATAATGTTGCCAAATAAGTTCTGCAAAGTTTATACGTTGCACAACCTAATCTCAGCATAAAATTGGAAACAACATGAGAACGATGCCAAACAAGCCCTATGTGCCCGTAGTTTCTATACTCCAATTCTTGACAGAGTTGAGAAGATCACTCATCTAGCAGCCAAGCTGTTGGCCAGCCAGGGTCATATAACTTGCCTGACTCGTGGAACTTCCAGGACCAACTTAGCCAAGTTAGACAGAGCCTTACAAATTACAACTGTAGTCCAGTTACCCAATTATTTTGTATTCCTTTACATTAGTTGAGGTATTTTTAATTTCATTAAGTGTCTTTTGAGATTATTGATTAGAATTTGTTTAGCTGTTGAGTTTGTCACTCTTTATACAATTATGCATGCATATGTTGAATTGGCTCCTCCCCTAAGCCTGTCTCAAACCAGATCATCCTTTGAAAATCAACTGAGGATAATTGTTATCATAAAAATCGATCACAAAAATATAATAATAATACAAATTATAGTTTCAAAAACCTTTTTTTTTTATATATTGATGATCTAGCAGATAGGAATGTATTTTGTATTTCATGAGAGGAAAGAAAATCAAATGTGATGCAAAGGACAACCAGTTTAATGCATCTATTAGACTTTTTGATGGTTGGAATAGAATCAAATATAAATAAAATAAACGGCCATTGGTATGGAGAAATTATCCTTTGGCCCTCGCTTTGTTCTTTTGGCTTTTCAATTGTGTTTTTGATCAATTGATTTTGATCATTTGGCCATTTATTGCAATCCAATGGACGATCATCCCCCCTCTCCATTAAATTGAGTCTTTTGCATTTTCATTTTTCCTACCATTCTTTTCCGTATAGGTGAGCTTTGGCATTTAAGACTTCATAAAGAATTGAAGGTGTGTGGGGGCCATTTCGTGAACCGGTTTCTCTTGATCTCGGCAAGGGTACGACTATGTCGGTCTCGGATACGGCCCACTATTACTTCGGTCTCGGCAGTGCGTGCTGATATCGGCAAGACGACGTTCAGTTCGGCCATATATCCCATCCGGTCTCGGCTATGCAGGACTACTGCAACCCTTGACCACAGCCCCATCAGAGCGGGGCCCAAGAAAGGGGTTTGATGGGACTCTAGCCGTCCGCAGATCAGGGCAAGGTCAAGCCCAATGTGACGGGCATTAAATGCAGTATGGGCTGATCGGACCCTCATTAAATGCAACGAGGGTTGTGATGGACCCTCGTTAATGACTGTGGGCTGACGTGACTCAGGTCACATCACAAAGCCCACTGGCACCCTCACCAAGACTGTTCCATATAAAAGGCACGAGCCAGATGAGAAGAAGGTAAGCATTCTCTTGCAAACAACCGGAGTTCCTTTCTCTTCTCCTCTCCTCATACCTTCTCCTCTCCGATCCACTGCTGACTTAAGCATCGGAGAGCCCTGTGCTGCCCACAGCCAGGGTCCTCTGACCCTTGTCTTTCTCTTCTTTCAGGTTCAAACCGTCGCAGCGATCACCTCCATGCTTTGAGTAAGTCCTCAGAGGCCTCCTGATCTTGTGAGTATTATTTTTTCTGCACTTACAATTGGCGCCGTCTGTGGGAATTGGATTTTCATAATCTTCCCTATCACCATGACGAGGAGAGCTGCGAAAGACGGAGAAACCTCCAAGACACGGCATGCAGGACCGTCTTCTGACCTCCTTTCTAAGAGAAAGTCCGGAAAGCAGCCACTTGCAGAGGACGACGTCGAACGATACCTCATCCGGATCAACGTCCAGGAGCGTGACCTCCGCTCGGAGTCTGCTCCCAGGAGGGGGGACACCCACCAGCCTACGGGCCTCCTGACCGGGGGAGACTAACGGGATAAGTCCCCAGTGGTCGATGGACCACGCCCCTCTGGTCAGATGGAAGACGTCGAGGACACTGAGGATGGAGAGGATGAGGACTACAACCCCAATGATGATTTTGAGTCCACCCTCGAGGCGATCAGAGCGCAGAATGAGGCCCTCACGGAGAAGGATGCCCTGATCCGCCGACTCCAGCAGCAGCTGGAGAGAACCACAAGTTCAGCAAGGCAGCAGCGGTCTCATCAGGAGACGTCCCAGCAGCAACTATCGCAGCGACAGCACGAGAGGAGGGTTACTCGTGTTAGACGTACCTCCTCTCCCAAGGAAGATCTGAGGGACCTTCTGAACAGGAAAAGGAGCGACCGAACTCGAGACGAAGGCTCAAGCACCAGCCACAACTACTCAAGGAAGGCATCCGAGACCATTCCTGAAAGCGTGTATCGGGATCAGGAATGGCTGGACGCACACATAAGGGAGGCGGTCCAGCGTAACCTGGAGGTAGCAGGTTTCGGCCGAGACCAGAAGGGTGCCTGTTTCGACTCCATTGATCTCGGCGCGTCTCCTTTCTCCCGTGACATCAGAAAGTACCCCCTGCCAAAGAAGTTTACAGTGCCAAGGTTCGTCACTAATGACGGGGTCTCGGATCCGGCAGCTCATCTCAGGCATTTCTCCCAGAGGATGTCTATCTGGGGAGACGAAGGTCACCTGAATTGTCGAGTTTTCTCCTCCAGCTTGGGTGACCTCCCCCTGAAGTGGTTCTGCGCGCTACCGGAAGGATCCATTTCGAACTGGCAGCAGCTCCAGCAGTCCTTCATGAAGAAGTTCCAGGCCTACAGAGTCCTTCCGAAGACGGACGCAGATATTATGGCCATGAAGATGAAGCGAGGGGAGAATGTAACCCAGTTTGCAAAGCGGTTCTGGACTGTCTACAGCCAAATTGAAGGCTCTAAGGACGAAGTGGCCATCTTCGCATTTCAGAATGCCCTATTGCCGGACAGTGATCTTCGCAAGGACTTGGCCAGGAACCCGGTTTCCTCCATAACAACACTGATGTCTGTTGTAAATCGCTATATTGCTCAAGAAGACGACCAGATCCGAGCTCGGGAGAACCACGGGACCACGCAGAAGGACCCGGGCGAGAGACCCTCTAGGAGGGATAGAGAAGTTTCCCGAAGAGATGAGCATCTTACAGGCGAGCGACGACGAAACGAGCCATATAAGCGATGGGCGCCTGCCAGCTCGACTGGGCCTCAGACGTTCGTCTCGGCAGGGAGCAAGCGACCCAGACTGTCAGAGGACGCATTTCGGGCGGTCAATACGGTCTTCAAAGAGCCCATCCACAGGATCATGTACAAGATCAAGACAAGGCCGTACTTCTGCTGGCCAGAACCCATGAAAGGCGATCCTTCCACCCGAGATCAGACTAAGTTTTGTGCTTATCACAAGGAAGGCGGCCACAAGACTGAAGAATGCAGGATACTGCGGTCGCATCTGGAGAAGCTTGTTCAGGATGGGCACCTGCGCGAGTTTGTCAACACAGGTGCCAGAGCCGATACCCGAGCTCCAAGCCGAGATGGGAGGGACCATGATACCGACGACTCGGAGAAAATAATCGATGTCATACATCTGGCCCAGCCGCCCAAGGGGAGCAACCAAGCTCGAGCCGAGGCCAGGCGCACATCTCACGCTGAGCGAGTCATGGCAGCCGAAATCGGTTCAGCTCCAAAAAGGGCCCGGAGGGAGCGGCCAGAAGTCAGGTTCACAGATGCAGATTTGGAAGGGGTTCAGCTCCCCCACAACGACCCTTTGATTGTTACTCTGAAGTTTGATTGCTCTAAACATGGCGTGAAGAATTGCATTGTAAAGAAAGTCCTCGTCGACCCCGGCAGCTCTTCCGAGGTCCTCTACTTTGATAGCTTCAGGAGGATGGGGCTGGCAGAAAAGGATCTGCAGGAGGCCCGAGTCCCGCTCATCGGCTTCAGCGCCAAACCAGTTTATCCCAAGGGGAAGGTGACGTTCAAGGTCAAGGTTGGTGGGGCGTCCGTACCAGCAACCTTCATGGTGGTCGATGCGCCCTCACCTTACAATGCTATTGTGGGCAGGTCCTGGCTTCATAGCCTAGAGGCGGTCCCTTCAACTCTCCACCAGAAGTTGAAATTTCCTTGGGAAGGTGAGGATGGCCGAGTCGAAATCGTCACGGTCCGAGGAGACCAGCGGGCAGCCAAGCAGTGCCTAACAGCCGTGGTGCCCGGCGAGCGAGAGCCTAAGGGGGTTAATGTAGCCGAGATGGAAAGGAATCTGGAAGAGAAGCTAGACGAGCTCGGCCAAGACCCGGGAAGGAAGAGTGTGGAAGAATTGACCGAAGTCCGAATTAACTCAGAGGACCCGAAACGGTTCTTCCTGCTCGGCAGTCAACTCGGAGAGCAGGAGAGGTCCGAGCTAGCCCAGTTCCTGGTGCAAAACAAAGACGTCTTCGCCTGGACGCCTCAAGAGACGCCTGGCATCGACCCCGAAGTGATCTGCCATAAATTGAATGTAGATCCCAGTCATAAACTTGTGATGCAGAAAGCTCGCAGGACGGGGGTTCCACAGACCGAAGCCGTAATCGAAGAGGTGGATAGACTACTTGAGGCCGGCGCTATCAGAGAGGTTCAATATCCGACCTGGCTAGCCAATACGGTGGTCGTCAGAAAGAAGACTGGTAAGTGGAGGGTGTGCGTCGACTTTACCGACCTCAACAAAGCCTGCCCCAAGGACAGCTTTCCCCTACCAAAGATTGACCAGTTGATCGATGCCACGGCTGGGCATGATAGAATGAGCTTCCTTGATGCCTACCGCGGTTATCACCAGATTCCACTATACGGGCCGGATGAAGAGAAGACAGCTTTTATCACACCCAGAGGGACCTACTGCTATAAGGTGATGTCATTTGGGTTGAAGAATGCAGGAGCCACCTACCAGAGACTTGTCACCAAGATGTTCCATGAGCAGCTCAGCAAGACCATTGAGGTCTATATCGATGACATGGTGGTCAAGTCCAAGCAGGTACAGAACCATTTGGCAGACCTGGCTGAGGCCTTCGCCATTCTGAAGAAGTTCAAACTCAAGCTCAACGCCTCTAAGTGCGCTTTTGGTGTGGGTTCTGGCAAATTTCTGGGAAGCCTAGTCACGCGCAAAGGAATAGAAGCTAACCCATACCAGATATCGGCTATCCTCGGAGTGCAGAGTCCCAGTTCGACAAAAGAGGTGCAGAAGCTCACCGGGATGGCAGCTGCGCTCAATCGCTTCATCAGCAAATCCTCAGATAAGTGTCGACCTTTCTTTCAGTTACTTAGAAAGAATTCTAAATTCCAATGGACTACAGAATGTGACCGTGCCTTACAACAGCTTAAGGCTTACCTTTCTTCACCCCCACTACTATCAACTCCGACCCACGGAGAGACCTTGTATTTATACTTGGCGGTCTCGGATCATGCGGTCAGCTCGGTCCTCATCCGGGAAGAGGACGGGATACAAAAACCAATATATTATACGAGCAAGACACTCATTGATGCCGAGACCAGATATCTGCCACTGGAGAAGCTCGCTTTGGCGCTCGTTAGCGCCTCGCAAAAGCTCTCTCATTATTTTCAAACTCATACTATTGTGGTTGTCACGGAGCATCCACTTAAGTCTGTTTTCAGGAAAGCTGACTTTTCAGGGAGAATCTCTCGATGGGCTGTCGAGCTGGGGCAGTATGACATCCAGTATCGGCCCCGGACAGCGATAAAAGCCCAAGTGCTGGCGGACTTCCTCGTCGAGTTCTCTCTGAGTTCGGCCTTTCCGAATTCGGCACCCAGTCAGCTCGATACCGAACTGGGGGACACAGGGGGTGAGGCACTCACTGGCTCGGAGCAAACACACGACCAGCCCCCGACCCCAACTTGGAGAGTCTTCGTCGACGGATCCTCCACTTCAAGGAGAGCCGGAGCGGGCGTCGTCCTCCAGTCCCCAGAGGGGCTAGTCATCGAGCAGGCTCTGACTTTAGATTTCAAAGCGTCGAACAACGAGGCTGAATATGAAGCCTTGCTGGCCGGATTGAACAGCGCCAAAATCCTCGGAGCTCAACAGCTGGTGGTCTTCAGTGACTCACAGCTGGTGGCAAACCAGTTGACTGGGGGCTACCAAGCTCGCGACGATAAGATGGCAGCGTATTTAGCCCTGGCAAAGAAACTGCTATCACAGTTCCAGTCAGCGGAAATCAGACAAATCGGCAGAGAGGCAAACTCCCATGCCGACGCCCTAGCAAACCTGGCCAGCGCTGTCGAGGCAGGAAAAAAGAGGAGCATCGAAGTCAGATCGTTAACTGTGCCTAGCATTGAGCCCCGTCCAGCTCGGGAGGTGCTGTGCCTTGATCTCGGCCCAAGTTGGATGGACCCAATCATTGCTTACCTTAAGGATGACAGGCTCCCCGAGGATAGTGGTGAGGCCCATCGTGTCAGACTAAGAGCGGCCCGGTTCTGGTTGTCTCCCGAGACCAAGCTTTACAGAAAGTCATTCTCGGGGCCCTACCTACAGTGCGTTCATCCAAGTAAAGTTGAAGACCTTCTTTTCGAGATACACGAAGGAATCTGCGGAAGCCACATCGGGGGAAGATCCCTGGCCTATCGAGCCATCAGCCAGGGGTACTGGTGGCCGTACATGCAGAAGGATGCGCAGGTATACGCGAGGAAGTGCGAGAAGTGCCAAAAGTTCTCCCACTCTCTCCACCAGCCAGCGCAGGATCTCAGCCCGCTCTCTAGCCCGTGGCCATTCGCCCAGTGGGGGCTCGATATAGTGGGACCGCTCCACCGAACCCCGGGTAACAAGAGATGGCTCATTGTGGCGACATATTACTTTACCAAATGGATTAAAGCAGAACCACTCTCATCCATCACAGAGTGGGACTCCAAGAACTTCGTATGGAAGAACATCGTCACAAGGTTTGGCATCCCCAGAGCGTTGGTCTCGGATAATGGAACTCAGTTCGACTCTAAACTCTTCAAGACCTTCTGCCAGGAGCTCGGCATCCGAAACCATTACTCCACACCAGCCTATCCACAGAGCAATGGCCAGGCAGAGATCTCCAACAAGGTAATCCTTGACGGGCTCAAAAAACGACTGGACCAAGCAAAGGGGAGATGGGTGGAGGAGCTCCCAAGCGTCCTGTGGGCCTACAGAACCACTCCAAGGCGTTCCACTTTGGCTACCCCCTTCTCGCTCGCCTATGGTATGGAAGCAGTCATCCCTCTGGAGGTCGGCCTCCCCACTTTGAGGTCCGAGCTCTTTGACCAGGGACGGAACGAAGCCAACGTGGCCAGGGAGCTGGATTTGGCGGAAGAAAGAAGAGAAGCGGCTGCAGTCAGGCTAGCAGCCTACCAGCAACGGCTAGCCAGGGGCTATAACCAGAATGTCAGAGCGAGGAAATTCTCTGTAGGAGAGCTGGTTCTGAAGAAGACACTCCCAGGGGATAAGGATCCGAACCAAGGCAAGCTGGCGCCGAATTGGCATGGCCCGTTTAAAGTCACTTCTATTGCTGGGCGGTCAGCTTATCGGCTTGAAGACATGGAAGGGCGACCGCTGCCGAGACCATGGAATGTGTCGCACCTCAAAAAGTTCTATTTCTAGTCTCTACTTGTACAATGCTCCTGGATTTAATTGAATTACATTTGTTGTCAATTTGAGGCAATATGGTGATCAATGGCAATGACAATGATATGAACATGGATGACCGTCTAGGACTGACACTCAGCCACCTAGATGAGTGACCAAAATGGCCAAAGTCTAAGGCTGGCACTCAGCCACCTAGACGAGCAGCCGAAGCGGCCGATGCTAAAGGTTGGCACTCAGCCACCTAGGCGAGATGCCGAACTGGCCAATGCCTGAGGTTGGCACTCAGCCACCTAGGCGAGATGCCGAACTGGCCAATGCCTGAGGTTGGCACTCAGCCACCTAGGCGAGATGCCGAACTGGCCAATGCCTAAGGATGGCACTCAGCCACCTAGGTGAGATGCCGAATTGGCCAATGTCTAAGACTGACACCCAACCACCTAGACAAAGAGCCGGAATGGCACCGATCGATGACAGTATCCAGTTACTCATTGTTGAGGCTACTCCATTTCGGTTACGAACCATCTGGCATATAATTTTCTGAAACAGATGTTCCTAAGGCCCGTCAGAGTTCACAAGGTGAACCTCCGGTTACGGGGTCACGAAGCCCGTTGCTCTACATCACTGCCTTAAGAGGTCCGATACAATCCTATCTGCCACGTGTCGGCTAGTTCGCCGAAATAGCTGAGGCGTCCGAGGAGTTTGAGCAATCGCAGCAAACCTTAATCTGGTCGGTCTACTCTAATCCGAACTCACATCCAAATTCACAACACTCACGGAAAGCGCGAACAAAGGAAAGCAAATAAAAGCCAAACATAACACAAAGGAACACAAAGGAGACAAATATGGGAAAAGAGATCCGAAATTCATTGATAACATGATATGTACATTGAAGCTTACATTTTCCATTCATTGCAATTTCTGATCAAAACAATCTGAAACAAGGATTACATTTTGTATAACAAGACAAAAAAATGGAAGTCAAGTCGACGGCCCTACTTTTGTGTCTTCAATAACGACCACAGCGGCCTCGGCTTGAGGAGCGATTTCGGAAGGATCGGAGGTCGGCTCGGCAGTCGTTTCGGTCGGGGTAGCAGATGTTTCGGCTGGGGCTTCAGCTGGGGGCGCATCTCCGAACTCGGGGAGGTTCTGATATATTGGGTTATCTTCAGGAACCCCCATCTTCCTAAGCACAGCCTCGCAACCGAGTCGGAACAATTTCGGGCTGAGCGCTGTGATTTGATCAATGTAATTGCGCCCGGCGTCCTCAGCCCCCTCCAGGAAGGCGGCGTTGGCCTCGGCCTGCCGTGACGCGAGGAGCTCCTCCTTCGCCTTCCTCTTCAGCTCGAGTTCGGCTCTGAGCCTCGCCGACCTTTTCTCCTCTGCCTGCAGCTTTCCTTGCCATTCAAAGCTCTCCGACTTCACTTTGCAGAGTTCGCTTGCCATTAAATCGGATTGAACGTTAAGCTCTGCGTTCTTGGCCGCCTCCGCCTTCAGCTCCTCCTTTTTTGCCTGCAGTTCGGATTCGGCCTTCTGCTTTTCTTCTGCAAGGCGACTCAGCCGACCGTCCTCCTCCATGATCCTATCCATTACTATTTGGAGTCTCTGGACGGCCTGCAAGGGAGCGAGAAAATGAATTAGTACCACAGTGAAAACCAAAGGGGACAGCCATTATTGGAGAAAGCAAAAAGCTTACCGCGAGGGAGTGCTGCATCGTCCTCATTAGCAGCTGGGGGCTATCCTCGAGTTTGTGCCGCTCCATATCCTTGGGGAGCGCACAAGCCCGGCCGAGAGCCGCGATCACGGCCGGATTCCCCGCCAGCCTATCCTCCACGTTCAGCGGCCTGCCCCGCGCAGCTCGAAATCTGGTGTGAAAGGCGCAAGTTCAACCGATCTCACGGGGCCCGGAGTCTCGGGGCGACGCTCAGTCAGAGGAGCCACCTCGGCCGGCGCCTCCCCCGCGGCCCTCTCCCTTATTGCCAAGGAGGACCGCGATCGCCCCTGTTGCTCCTGGACGGGCTCCTTGCCCTTCGCCCTTTTTCTCGGCCTTTCGCTCTCCGAGTCTGTGGGAGGTCGGGCCTCAGCTCTGACAGGGTCGAAAGTACCAGAGGGGGGCGGGGTCGTGCGGGGCGCGGCTGTCTGTCTGCCGAGCACGGCGTCCTCCAGGTTCCACGGCTGGTACGAGGGCCTGCGCCTCTCCATATCCTCGGCTCCGGAGGAATAGTCTTCAATTTCCCTTATCGGGATGCCCGCAACCACAGCAATCGAAGCGGAAGCCTCCGCGACTGGAGCGGCACCGCTGGCTTCGGCTAGAACGGGTGCAATATCTCCCGGGCGGCCTGATTTCCGTGTGTAAGACACGTACTTTGGCTCGTACCCTAGGAGAGAGTATGCAGCCCTGGTGAAGTGACCTCGGTAGCGGTACACTTTGTTCAACCAGGTCGCGTTCCTCATCCAGCCGTTCGACCGTGCGTTCTGTTGGCGATGGGCGAGACCTGCAAGAAGCACCCAATGTTAAGACCAGAGCATAGAAACAAAAAAAAAAAGGATATCCGAAACTCAGGGGGTTAGGTCTATACTCGGTGGAGTCCCAAAGGTTCGCGGAACTCGGACCCTCCTAGCCGCTTCGGTCTCGGACGCACTGAACTCCCAGTTTCCCAAGACGGACAGGCGATCATCCCCGGCATATTTGTTGGAGTCTTCCAACGCCGTGACGAGGGGCTGGCACTTCGCTTTGACGCGGAGGTAATATGTGCCGCCCTCCCGAGACTTGCAGATATAGTAGATGTCCTCGATGTCATGGACGCCGAGATTGATGTCTAATATCCTATTCAACTCGGCAACGCCCATGACGATCTTGAAGCCGTTGGGCATCAATTGACAGGGGCAGAGGTTCCATGTTTCTAGACAAGATCGAAGGAGAGGGTGGAGGGGGAATCTGACTCCCCCCTCGATAACGGAAATCAAGGGGAACGGCATCCAGCCGTTGCAGAACACATACACGGAGGGGTCGGTGGCCCTCACCCGGACGTCCTCTGGGATCAGGAATTTGGCCCTAAGTTGGGCCAGAGCTACGAGAGAGTCAATCCAATGGCTGAAAGCCCCCATTTCTAATCTAAGAAACCCTAACAGCTCTAAAGGTGAAGATAACAGAGGGGCTGAGGGACGGAGGAGACCCAGGGAGGGACTTACCAGAAATAGAAAATAAAGAAAAAAGAGCCAGGGTACGGACACTCACAGGCTGGTCCTAGCGGAAGAAGTTCTGGGAGACGCTAAGAGGTCGTGGCTCAGGCAACGGAAATCCTAGCAGCGAGAGTTCTGGCAAACAGAGGTTCTGGCAGAGCTTCAACAGGGTCAGGGAGCAGAAATGGCGAAAGGAAGAAGACGGAAGTGGATATAAAGGGCAGGAACGAGTGCCGTCCCGGAAGTCGAAGCGGGATGCACGCTGGGGTGTCGCCTCGGCTTGCGTCGCACGCCTCCTCGAAATGACAAGGGGGCCTCTTAGGCGACGACGCTTGGCGCTGGCAGTTCGCCTTCCAATGCCAATCATAATCCCTGCATTTATTGCTCACTGCCCCCTTTATTGCCTAGGGCGAACGAAGCGACGGCGGCGTCTGACACCAAACAAGTCAGAATCCTTAACTGGAAGGCGTATTTGGGTAAGCGCTAAACAGTTTCAGGAGATCGGTGGGGAGATCGGTCCAGCTCTTAACCTTACAGCCCGAGGAAGCCCTAAAGGTCAAGAACTGAGGGGCTATTATGTGGGGGCCATTTCGTGAACCGGTTTCTCTTGATCTCGGCAAGGGTACGACTATGTCGGTCTCGGATACGGCCCACTATTACTTCGGTCTCGGCAGTGCGTGCTGATATCGGCAAGACGACGTTCAGTTCGGCCATATATCCCATCCAGTCTCGGCTATGCAGGACTACTGCAACCCTTGACCACAGCCCCATCAGAGCGGGGCCCAAGAAAGGGGTTTGATGGGACTCTAGCCGTCCGCAGATCAGGGCAAGGTCAGACCCAATGTGACGGGCATTAAATGCAGTATGGGCTGATCGGACCCTCATTAAATGCAATGAGGGCTGTAATGGACCCTCATTAATGACTGTGGGCTGACGTGACTCAGGTCACATCACAAAGCCCACCGGCACCCTCACCAAGTCTGTTCCATATAAAAAGCACGAGCCAGATGAGAAGAAGGTAAGCATTCTCTTGCAAACAACCGGAGTTCCTTTCTCTTCTCCTCTCCTCATACCTTCTCCTCTCCGATCCACCGCTGACTTAAGCATCGGAGAGCCCTGTGCTGCCCACAGCCAGGGTCCTCTAACCCTTGTCTTTCTCTTCTTTCAGGTTCAAACCGTCACAGCGATCACCTCCATGCTTTGAGTAAGTCCTCAGAGGCCTCCTGATCTTGTGAGTATTATTTTTTCTGCACTTACAGAAGGTAATTTGAGCTTTCGCCCTAGAAACACTGGCCAATAGCACTAATCTGATTTGTCAAAGACTGAGCAGAGTAACTTCGGTGGCTTGATAGAGTCCAAAGCATCCCACTTTATATACATCTATAGTTTGAAGTAAAAGATTGCTGGACTCTCCATTCCTTGATTGGCCTCTAGCTGGCAAGCTATAAGTTGAGAGTTTTTGATGAATGTAGGAGCACTTATGTTTCTTCTCTTTGCAGGTGTGGATTGTTGGAGTCTGATAAATAATTATAGGGATATAGCAACTCCATCATGGTATTGGGTCAGTGCTGATGAGGTGCCAAATGAAGAGAGGATTTGAGGAGTCATTCTAAGGTAGCATATTATGTAGTATCTTAGAGCAACGAGGAGGATGAAGGTATGGATACTAGAGGAAAACTTTGAAATGGTCAGCCATTCTCTTTTTAAAAAAGATTGAATGTTCGAAGCGTGGAAAGAATTGCAATATTAATTGGGTAATTTTTCTAGTCCTGGGGTTGCTAATGGGTGGTTTGTAACTTTTTTCCCTTCTGTCTTTGAACAATTGGTTTTGATCAGGTGGCCACTAATTGTAATGAAATGGATGATTATCTCCCCCTCTCTCTCTAAATGAATCTGTTTTACCATCATTTTGCTTACCATCTTTTTCCTTGTAGGTGAATTGTGGGCCATGCATTTGAAGTTTGTTGTGATATCGCAAAGGAAAAATCGACTTTTTGCCTGTGCAGGGTACGGATGGTACAGAAAATGTGTAGGTAAAATTGCACAGTTTGATAACATGGGAAAATTATCGATGATTTTAAGTGACCGTACTGAAAAAATCTCATACTAAAAGCAAGGAGAAGATAGGCATATTTGTAAGTGATGATGACATCAAATTTGAGTTAACACTCGTCTACGAGGTGCCATTAACATCTCTTTTTTATTTTCTTTTTCCTTCTAATCTTCTATGACCTCGGTTGTATAATTGCATGCATGCATTTTCTGAGAATAACATCTCCAGAAGTTGGGTCCTCTAGTTCTCTAACTCATACACCCCAAGAAAGGGAATGTGTTAAAAATTAATGATTAAATTTTTTTTTCTTAGTTTGTTTTAGAGTGGAGTTCCACACGTCTCACTTATAGAAAGGAGGATCTGAATGTTACATTTTAACGAATTTTAACTCCATTCAAAGGAACTGAATGTCACATATCAACTAATTTGAACTTCAACTTTAATTTTCTTAAAAAAGAAAGAAAGAAAGAAAAGAAAAAGAAAAGCAGTTCGACTTTGCTTCTCTACTTTCTAAACAAATATACAAGAGAGTGGAATTCAACAATAGGGTCCACTTACTGAAAATTTCAATTGTTGCATGAACTTCGTACCCCCGTATATATGTGATTCAGTCAAATTTTACTCTAACAGAGCTGGTCCCTTCATAAAGATGATAATATAATTAGTAATATAATTCGCACACTCTTATGTATTATTAAAAAAATGCATTAATCACATTATTCACTATATGATCAATCTTATGGTGGGACCGACTCACTGGAGAAAGATTTGAAGACATCTCAAACAAGAGGAGTGCGTTCATTTTTATTAGTTCAAATTTTCAATAAGTGGGCCTTCTTGGGGTTTCGTTCCCCTCACTCCAAATAGTCATATATTAGATGCCTAATTCACATCCATTAACAATTGGGTCCACTTATCAAAATTCCACTTATTGAAATTTTAAATTGCTCAACTTAAATGTCTTCTGTTATCTCAAAATTTTACTTCAATTGAAGTTGGGAACCCATTGGACAATTCCCCATGCTGCGAGTATATGTACATTAGGTTGAAATAAACGCCGAGTGCCACATAAATAGTATTTTAGTCTACCATATACATAATGGGCTTGATTCAAGATCGCTTGAGTGTCTTACTCAAAAGAATCATGAGAAATGAGTGGAACTCCAAGGTGGGGGCTTATCTGTTGAAAGCCGAGTCCCTAAAAATGAACGTCCTCCCCTTGAATTATGATACTAATTATATGATCAATGATCAACTCCTATTAAAGTAAAACTTATGGGCGTCAAATACATGAGGGGGCGTTTATTTTTAGCAGCTTGAATTCTCAATAGGTGGGCCACATCGGAGCTCCAATCATTTCATCTAGAGTCCGGATCTAGTGAGGTAAAACCCCACGGTGATCATAAGTGGACCATTCACAGTCCGCCACATCACCGCGGGCAGCTTGTCATGCGTCTAGGCAGGAGCTGTCCATGTTGACGTGGCGGACCCTAAGTGGTTCACTCGCACTCATTGTCCATAGACTCACTCAGAGAATCCTAATTATTGAAAAAGGATCCCCTTTTTGGTCAAAATAGGGAGAGCCTATTTGGACCAATCAGAGGGTGCCACATGGGGGAAATTTATTTTTTTTTTTTTTTTTTTTGAGGAGATGAGATGTTATTGAGTTGACATCTCTCCCCCATGTGGCACCCCCTGAGTGGTCCAAACAAGGGATCTGTTTCCTAATTATTCCACCCCAGGACACATATGATTCAGACTAAATGGGCTAGGCCCATGTGCCTTAATGGGTGGAGCCTACCATCTAGGTCTCGAGTGCACATTTATTCATGGACCGACACCACCTTGAAACGTACATGTTAGGTGGAAATGCATGCCCAAGAAATTTCATGCAATCTTGTTGAGTTTGGATCTTTTGAGTGTCCTCGCTCCCACTTATCGTGAAGGAGGGAGTGGAAATCCATGGTGGCCCCCATCTATAGAAAATCCTAACAACTCCAAATGAATGTAGTCCTTTTATGGAATTTTTGAATTAAGGTTGGAATCGAAAAATGGTGGAAGATCAGAACACACTGCATTTTCTCCACCTAAAGTGGATTCTCCATTGAAACCATTAGAGGAATTCATGTAATAGTTAAGAATATAAGATAAATGCTCATTCCTATATGCAATACTCCTATTTCTTATTGAAACTTTTTTCCACTCTTTTTATAAAAAGATGATGCCTTTTTATTCTTTAGTGGACTGAGAGTTGACTTTTTGAACTTTTATATAAAAAAAAAAAAACAAAGGAAGAATAATCTTTTTTAATTGGGATAATTACCGTACAGAAGCTATTAAAGCTAACAATAGCCCCAGAACAATCGAAAAATATATATTTACAGCAGAACTGTTCGTCTGTAGGATATCGCAGCGGATGTGGGATATTCCACGAGTAGAAGTGGGAAGACTTGAACAGTTCGGTTTTTTATTTTTTTTCCTTGACTGTGGAACCACCAAACCACCATCCAAACCGTTTGATAATTGTATGAATGTAAGAACTAATATCACACCAAATTTGAAACGTTGATCTATCATGGTAATCAAGAAATTTGCAAAAAGAACACGTGGCTTATAATTTGTTCTTATAATTTGCAAAACGTGACTTTTTTGAAAATTTCTCAATATCGCACCCAATTTGAACCGTTGATCTATTACGGTTATTGAGAGATTTTCAAAAAAGTCACGTTTTGTAAATTATAAGCCACATGTTTTTTTTTTTTTTTTTTTTTGCAAATTTCTTGATCATCGTCATAGATCAACGTTTCAAATTTGATGCAATATTTGTTCTGACACTCATACAGCTATTCAACGGTTTGGATGGTGATTTAGTGGTCCCACAGTCAAGAATAAAATAAAAAAAACGGACCGTTTAAGACTTCCCGCTTCTGATTGTATGATATCAGACATCCCTAGGATATCGCAACTACAGATCGAATAGTTCTGCGGTAAATATACATTTTCTGGCTATTCTGAGACTATTGTCAGCTTTAACACCTTGATAATTATTCGTTTTTAATTTTATACTTTTTGACAAGAACCCTCCTCTTTTCTTGTATTTTAATGTGAGCATTCACTTAAATTTACGTGTAAAGTTAATTACACAAACAACCCAAACTTCCTCTAAGAGGAATCTACATTAAAAAAAAAAATTCTCAATGAATGGACCTTGGCAAGGGGATTTCTCACTTAGCTTCACTTTCTTAGAAATGGATCTCCTATTTATTCCAAACAAAAAATACTTATTTGGATCAATCGGGAGGTGCCACATGGAGAGAGATGTTACATCTCATCATTTAGAAATTTTCGCTTAAAAAATTTATCTCCCCATGTAACACGCCTTATTGGACCAAACAGTGTATCCGGATCCCGCCAGATCTTGGTCTTTTGGCCGAGTCCACAAGTCAAAGTCGTCCTTCAACTACTTGTATATGCTCCTTTTAACCTTGTCCACACATCTTTTATCCATCAGCCAGCAAGAGGGTACCCTACGTCCCTACCAAGGCATATTTATTATGACTCACAGACTGCTAACCTGCTTTATGTTAATTTCCAAGAAACCTGCAGGTACTACATTAAGAAATGGAATTTCTCTAATGATTTATGACCATTGTCTTTTTTACCAAGTCATCAAGTCAAAGTCATTCCACAACGACTTGTATCTACTCCTTTGAACACTCTCCACACATTTCTTATCAATTACCAGGCGAGTCACATAAGATTACACAAATTTATTGTGACAAATCTAACAGTAACTCTTATGTCGAGATTGCTGTTGATCTATTAAAGTTATTTTGTTCTACATGATTTACACATATCAAGCAGACTTTGGCCTAGTGGGTTACTCACTTCTAGAAAATCAGCATGTTTGAAGGCCAAGCTGTCTTTTAGATAAGTAAAAACAGCGAAGATTTCTTTGTAACTGATTCTCGTTTCTAATGGGCCTATTTATTTTCATTATAATACATAGAAATTTAATGATCATATGAGTTCCACCAAACAATGATTGAAGAGGTGAAATGTAAATGATATAGGTCGGGGGCAATATGAGGTGTCAATGTAGATGACAACTTGTCTTTCTTAGGACTTGAATTATAAGGATGGTGGGTGGGGTAATAATTTCTCATCTTCCTTCAGTCACTTTCCATTAAAGAGGGCGTTTGGTGGCCATTTTTGTTTATTTACCTTGGGTCTTCATTTTTAACCACTTTTACATGACTTTTTATGCATTCTATGCAAATAGACATGCTTTTTATGAGTTGTACGTGACTATTGGCACTCCTATATTTTAAAGCAATTATTAAAAAAAAAAAAAAAAAAAAAAAAAAACTATAACATCATTCTTGATACAATTAGGATCAATTATATTATATTAAGCTGAATGGTTTTCAATTTCATTTGAACCTTCTGCTTTGATTTTGACTATTAGCTATTCACTCCCTTAACTTTTGTAACTGCCCCATTTCTTGTCACATGCAACACTTATCTGATCCCATATAACTATCCATCTTTCACTACCCATGTCACCACCCATCTCATTTAACTACCCATGTCTCTTGTAAGTTCCCCATTTTTTTTTCTTCCTGCGAAAGTTTGTTTCTGCTCACATCTCTTATTCCCATTACTACATGTTTTTTCATATTTTTCTATTTCACTTCCCCTATTTGCTTTCTACTCTACCTCCCTCAATACCTCCCTCAATTGCGAAAATAGCTACACTCATATATATTTTTCTTTTGAAAAACTTACTGTTGCGCAATGTATTTTGGCTGCCACTCAAGTCAATAATTATTTTTCAATTGTATGAATTTTTTGTTTAAATTGTATGGACAAACTCGTGCTGGCATGGGCTCTTTTGCTGGTATAAATTTTATAAAGGATTCAACAATTCCTCTTTAAAATAAGGCAACTACTCAACTTATCTAATTATACTGTACTTCTTTTTTAAAATTAACTTCTTGGATTTTTCATTTTCAGACAAACAATCAGAATTGGTGTGGCAACATGATCTCTACAATTTCCTGAAATGCAATTTACATAGGAAATTTCATTCATTGCATGTACCGTGAAAATATGAATTTCCTCTTCAGCCTCGCAAGGACTTAAGACGTCTGTGCTTCCCAAGTCAACAAGTCAACATCTTTCCCAAACCACTTGTATCTCCTCCTGTCTCAACAATGCCGACACCTTCGTCAATTAGACGAGAGAGCGTACCCTACCAAGGCATCGTACAATGACCGAAAGACTACCGCAAGACTACCGCACTATATTTTGTAAAATTCTGAGAAAGGTACAAGCACTACTGGAACTTACGTATGTTTCACGTATTTTCCCCGCTTCGTTCACAGATAAATTATCTCCTTGTCCTTGGCTCTTTTTCTATAATTGTCGTAAGCTTCACAAGTCTTGCATTTTTTTTTTATTATTATCTACCCTTGTTTCTGTATGGGATGTTTCAATCCATCCTGGAAAAACGTGTGGAGCCAGGGACCCTGAATTCAGGGCTTGATGGTTAGTGGTTACTCTAGCTGATGTCCAAAGGAGAACATTTTCATTCTTATAAATCCTTTCTAATCAAGAAATCAAAGTCTTCCTCCTACCACACGGCGTCTCGTCTTCCTTTCTTTGACATTGAGGCACCTTCATTAATTTGAGCTGACTTAGGGGCCACTGGGTTAGATGGTTAGTGGTTACTCTAGCTGACGTCCAAAGGAGAACATTTTCATTCTTATAAATCCTTTCCAATCAAGAAATCAAAGTCTTCCTCCAACCACACGGCGTCTCGTCTCCCTTTCTTTGACATTAACCCCTATCTTTGACATTGAGGCACCTTCATTAATTTGAGGTGACATACCCGCTGTTTGGGAAGGGGGGAATGGGGGGGGAGGAAAAAAATGGGGGAGGAATGGGGAGAAATTAATTATGGAGGGTGTTTGGGAAGGAGGGACGGAAAATGGGGGAGGGTAAATTGAGGGAAAAATGAGTTGTTTTCCCTCAAAAATTTCTCCCCTTAAAATTGGGGGGAAAGTGATGGAAATGACTAAACTGCCCATTTACTTTAATTGAATTTTTTTTTTCAAAAGTAAGGATAAAATGATCTTTGTTTCTGTACTTCACAAACAAAGAAAATTATACTTTTTCACTTTTCTTCCCCCTACTTTTTTACTTTCCGAACAAGAATTTTCCCTCCCCCTCAAATTTTCCTTCCCCTCCCCTCCCTTCCTCCGTTCCCAAACAGAAGGTGGGGCTATTGGATTAGAGGCATTTCGGAGAGGAAATTCAGTTTGTTGGGAGTTTATGATATAAGGTGAGCATTTTGTTTGATGCAAGAATTCAGAATTCCAAACCATTTAAAAAATGCAAGACATCATAATTCCAATCTTCTGGGAATTAGCCTCATGAAATCCTATAATTTCAAAGTTCCAAATGCTAAGGGGGGTTGAGCATTTGGAATTATATTTTAGAGGGCAACATTTGAAATTCTCATAATTCCCTTAGACAAAAATTATCACAATTCTTCTAACCAAACATGCCATTATCATGATTAAAGACAATTATTATGATTCAAGGGATAAACTTTTGAGAACGAGGTCTCCCTCCACTCTTCTCATGTATGAGTTCTCACTCCTTACATGTGTGAGTTTCTTTCCTCACATCTGCTAGCTCTCGCTCTCCACCTAAGCAGGTGCTCTCAAGGTCACAACCCCCTCGAATGGGCTACGAACTAGGAAAATTTAAAAAAAAAAAATTTATAAACTTCTAGTAAGATGGACAATTCAAAATGCTACATCAACATTCTCACGCCTATGAAGTAACAAGTTTGACTGAAAAAGGCTTTCATGAGCAATTGGGGCCCACTTGAGGCCACATTTGATCGGTGTAGCTCATTTATAATCTTATTATCCTATGATCTGGCATCATGTACACTTATTGAACCTTTACTCACCAATGGATTAAATCTAAAAGAATTATCTTCAAGGAAACAAGTGTACTTTAATAGAATTTAATAAATCCATATCGTGTGTTCAACTTAGGGCTAATCGTCAAGATGTTTTTATGTTTATATATTAATACTATTCTTAAATTAATTTTCATATATTTATTATTTAAAGTACTTTTTATGAGATTTCATACATTCATTTTATGTTTAACTTCTTGTTTTTAGATTCTCACTCATTCTTAAAATGAATCTTTTTTCAAATGACATTAATGATGGATTTATAGTAATTAAATTAGATAATTTTTACAAATTAACAAACTTAACTATGGGAACGCGATTAAATAATGTGTTTTACAACCGAATAATTGGATAATAGGCCGAGAACAATTGGTGTGTTTCTTCAATAATCTTCGTTTTGATTGCCTTGAATTTTAGAAATAATAAGTTCCACAAGTGTATGGATAACACTGATGCTGCATCATTTTTTTTAGTAAACGAAAGGGGAGTTTGGTAACTCTAAATTAAAACAAGCTCTTATTTTGTTTATTTAGGGTTATTTGAGTATTAGAGTGTTTGGTAAATCTCTAATTAAAATTTTTAATTTTAGAGATTATTTACAAATTAGAGGTTTTGCCTTTGAAAAAAAAAAGGAGCAACTTACTTTTTAGAACTTTTTTAGCCGAAGTTGATGGAAGTGGGTCATGTAAAATTTATGTGTTTTGGAAGAAATAATCTCATTAAATAATGCAAATAGCAAGCTCTACATTGTAATGTATAAAAGGTGAGCCCCAATTACCACAATTTGTAAAAGTGGGTTCCAATTATCTCATGAAAGAAGAGCTTATTTTAATAATTTCACGAAAAAAATTAATAATAAATTAGAACTAAAAAAATTAGAGCTTTTATTTTAGACCTTAGTTTAATTAGATCATTTTAATTAGATTAGAGTTTCCAAACGGAGAGGATTTATTTAACCACTCTCTTAATGTTCAAGTATTTTTATAAGTAAAAAGTATCCATTATTTTTTGAAAAATGATTTCATTCCTTCATTGAGCCCAATAAAATACTTCAATTTTAAATTCTGATAATCTAGCGTGTCCATCATGTGGATCTACAAGATAAAATACTTAACAATTCAACTTATCCTAAGCATCATGTCTAAATTAAATGTGACTCACTAGATCCAATCCATCCACCTATCTATGAGGGACCCATTATATGAATTATTTCATCCATCCAACCATATAACTATTTCTATTATACCAAATGATGAAGATCCTACAAACCTTACCTTATGTAAATCGGATCACACAATAACCGACCTATTTACCAAGACTTCCATTTGTGCAATCTACATTGGACCCGCCACTGTTTTGAGGAACCCATTAGAAAAAACAAACTTGCAAGTCGGTATGAGATCTCTTATAATAGAATAATTCATATTTTTTAAAAATTAAAATTAATTAATTTCCCTTCTCTTTAATGTCTTAATTTGGTGAAAACATATTAAATTCCACTTAATTCTTTTTTTTTTTCCTGCTTTCTATATGTGTTCATGAGAAATCATAATAAATGAAGATTTATAATTTTATTTTCAATTGTAATTCATGTGTAAGCTTCTATAATTTTTCTCCTTCAAATAAGTTTCAATATTTAGAATTTTAAGGATGATTATAATAGTGTATTCTTTTCATTCTGAATCTGTTTTCTTCCTAAGCTATACTATCTCAAAGAAAGTGAAATATCTAGCAGTACATCAATTATCTACATCATTCTGTTGCTACATTTTAGTTTTTAATTAATTTAAGAATTTAATAAAACTTGTGAATAAATATATCTCAAAGAAGGCAAAAATTTGACCCTACAAAATCAATTATCTACACCATTTTGTTGCTAAGTTTTAGGCCTAAAAATCTATAAATTTATAAATAAATTAGGTTAGTCTGGCGTACGCCTTTTTTTAAGCCAAGTAATATGTATCAATTGTGTTTTATGAATGTTTGCGTCTTGATTCAGGTCCGATCTCCAGGACCTTCATTAGGTTCCGAGTCCAAGTTAGTCTCTAATGCAAATTTGGGTATGTGGGCAGGTCCTGTAAACTAGCACTGAATTGGTTAAAGGTCCAAGTATGGGGTCTCCCTTTATTAATGATGGACCAAAGACCAGACCATACACTACAGTACTTCAGATCACATTGGCCGCCATAGAAGACCAGACTTTTGAGAGAGAGAGAGAGAGAGAATGCTCACCTCATTTCTTTATATATAGGGTACATGGAGAGGCTCCTTACATATGAGAAATATCATTGAGCGTAGTGTTATGATGGCACGTAAAGCATCAGTTCAACTTGCCAAGTTGCTTTTGTTTGTATGGCTTGCCACCAATGCATTGTGTTCTGCCTCCAAAAAAAATAATGGGGTAGTATGCAATGCAACAGAAAGGCAAGCCCTTCTCAAGTTCAAACTTCCTTTCAAATTCTCCTTTTATATCGGTGGCCCCTTATCTTCGTGGGTAGGTGATGATTGCTGTAGTTGGCTCGGAGTTGGTTGCGACAGTGAAACAGGGCATGTCATCAAGCTGGATCTGCGCGGTACAATTTATGATACATATGGTTCTGGTAAGATGGATCCTGCTTTACTTGAGTTGAAACACTTGAGTCACTTGGACCTAAGCGACAACAATTTTGGAGACATACTCATACCCAACTTCTTTGGCTCCTTCAGGAAACTGAGGTATCTTAATCTCTCTTATACTTCTTTTGGTGGAACAATTCCTCACCAACTTGGAAATATATCTAGCCTACATTATCTTGACCTCAAGCAAGATCCCGATTCCTTTCTTGAAGTGGACAATCTGCAGTGGCTTTCCCACCTTTCTTCTTTGGAATACCTTGACATGGGATCAGTGAACCTCGGTATGGTTGATGATTGGCTACAACCAATTAATATGATTCCTTCTCTATCTGTGTTGCACCTATCCTCTTGTGGTCTGTGAAATTTTCCTACTCTTCCCCATCTTAATTTCACATCACTCACTGTTCTTAATCTTTCTTCCAACGCCATCACTTCGCTTCCCCATCTTAATTTCACATCACTCACTGTTCTTAATCTTTCTTCCAACGCCATCACTTCACTTCCCCATCTTAATTTCCCATCACTCACTGTTCTTGATCTTTCTTCCAACTCCATTACTTCGCTTCCCCATCTTAATTTCCCAGCACTCACTGTTCTTAATCTTTCTTCCAACGCCATCACTTCGCTTCCCCATCTTAATTTCACATCACTCACTGTTCTTAATCTTTCTTCCAACGCCATCACTTCACTTCCCCATCTTAATTTCCCATCACTCACTGTTCTTGATCTTTCTTCCAACTCCATTACTTCGCTTCCCCATCTTAATTTCCCAGCACTCACTGTTCTTAATCTTTCTTCCAACGCCATCACTTCGCTTCCCCATCTTAATTTCACATCACTCACTGTTCTTAATCTTTCTTCCAACGCCATCACTTCACTTCCCCATCTTAATTTCCCATCACTCACTGTTCTTGATCTTTCTTCCAACTCCATTACTTCGCTTCCCCATCTTAATTTCCCAGCACTCACTGTTCTTAATCTTTCTACCAACTCCATTACTTCGCTTCCCTGTCTTAATTTCACATCACTCACTATTCTTGATCTTTCTTCCAATGCCATTACTTCGCTTCCCCATCTTAATTTCACATCACTCACTATTCTTGATCTTTCTTCCAATGCCATTACTTCGAAGTCGCTGGATTGGTTGTCTAACCTTCCCAATCTCGAGTCTCTTGATTTGAGCCACAATGGGTTAGAAGCACCATTTCCGAGTTCTCTTTGGGGTCGCTGTAACTTGTTGAAATTAGATTTTTCATGGAACAATATGACCGGAGAGGTAAATAGGTTCCTGGAAAGTTTAACTAGATGCAGTGCAAGTAATCTCAAAAAACATGAAAGATCAGTATTTATGAGAGAATTGGATCTTAGTTACAATAACTTTAGTGGGACCATTCCAGAAAGTCTTGGCCAGCTAACAGAGCTAGTTCATTTGAGAATGTCACATAATTCATTGGAAGGTACCATATCTGAAGCTCACTTTGCCAATCTTACCCGACTTGAAACACTAAACATGTCCGAAAATTCCTTTGTTTTCAATGTAGGCCATCACTGGATTCCCCCTTTTCAACTCAAATACGTTGGTTTGAGATCTTGTCAGATAGGGCCTCAGTTTCCCACATGGCTTCAATTCATGAAGAAGGACAACTTGGAAATAGACTTCTCCCAGTCACAAATTTCAGGTTTCATGCCTAATTGGTTTTGGAATTTATCTTCACAGATTTCCTATGTGGATATATCTCACAACTCGATACATGGTAAGATTCCATCTTCATTGAACTTTGTTCCCTGGGCGACGATTGATTTTAGTTCAAATCTATTTGAGGGTTCTTTACCACAAAATGTGTCAGATGCATCAATCTTGGATCTCTCCAATAATTCCTTTTCAGGACCAATTAAAATGAGCATTATGAGTGTACGGTACTTGTCCCTTTTGAACAACAGTTTAAGTGGCAGTATTCCTTCTTCCATATGTAACATTGACCGCCTTGCTGTTTTAGATCTCTCAAAAAATAATCTAACAGGACAAATTCCTTTGAGTTGGTCTCAAGAGATTTCCGTTTTGGATTTGTCATATAATAACCTTAACGGTGTGATTCCCAACAATTTTGGTCCTTATGGAGAACTAAGATGGCTGCAGTTGAGCCATAATAATCTTTCAGGGCGACTACCCTCTTCCATCAGAACTCACTTTCAATTGCTCGCTCTAGATTTAAGTGGAAACAGGTTATCTGGATCTATACCAAGTTGGGTAGGGAAAAGTCTATCACAATTGATTATCCTAAACCTACGATCAAATATGTTTCAGGGGAACATCCCCCCACAATTATCACTGCTCTCCTCACTTCAAATCTTGGACCTTGCTGATAACAGACTGTCCGGTATCATACCAAGCTCCTTCTACAATTTCACTTCCATGATATCAAGGGCTGAGATAGATGGTTTTAGCTACGAGGATCTTTTAAAATTGGATTATTTTTTCCCTAACTATAGGAGAAACGTGACGGTGGTCACGAAAGGACTTGAATTGAAATATACCAAGACCCTTCCTCTGCTTCTAACAAGCATGGACCTTTCAAGAAATAGCCTATCTGGAGAGATCCCTCAAGAGCTAACAAGTCTTCATGGATTACACAGCTTGAACTTGTCAGGAAACAATTTGGAAGGAAAGATCCCAGAAAATATAGGCAACTTGCGACAATTGGAGAGTTTGGACTTATCACAGAACCACTTGTGTGGTACAATTCCATCAAGTATTTCAGCTTTAACATTCTTGAGCAGCTTGAACTTGTCAAATAATAACTTGTCTGGGAGAATTCCATCAGGCAGCCAACTCCAGACCTTTATTGATCCGTCCATCTATGCGGGCAACTATGATCTTTGTGGGCTGCCACTACCAAAACCGTGCGTCGGAGAAGCGCCAAATACCTTTTTTGGTGAAGATGAACAAGATGGCACGGGACACTTGTGGTTTTATGTTGGTGTGGCTCCTGGATCTGTAGTTGGGTTTTGGGTTGTATGTGGAATTTTAATCTGCAACAAGCCATGGAGGATTGCCTATTACAGGTTCTTTGATAGATTGAATGAAAGGCTTGATGGATTCTATGTCAAGATGGTAGTAAAGGTGGTGAAGAAAAATGAAGGCCTGGCTACTTAGATTTGTGTGCAAATTAGTGGTTGGTAGTTCTCTACAATGCATAAATGAAACCCATCAGAATATGTTTTCTTTCATCATGCTTTTCGAATGTGACACCAAGCTTTGTTAAATAAATTAATATTTTAGTTCATAGTTTACTCTGCTTTGCTGGATTGTGGTCTAATGTATATTTGAGCCTTGAACTCGCAAGTTTTTTTTTATTTTTTGTTGAGTTGGCCCAGTGGCCACGAACAGGGAAGGGAAGGGAACTTGCCCCTCCAAGGATCGACCCTTGGATGGTGCTGTGGGAGCAACACCCCATGACACCCAACTTGAACTCACAAGTTGTGTGAAGGATTCACTTCATACACATGGAGAAATAAACACGTCATCTTGTATGAATGTTGTCAAGTTTCATTTCAATAAAAGTTCGTCTCACTATAAGATTGAAAATAGGATTGACTAATTTATAAAACATATGAGTTGGTGCTTTAGTATTTTTTTCCCTTTAGTTTTTTATACTGCTTGAATATTTTATTTTGACCTTTCGCACGTGAGGAACTTAATGTTGACCAAGGATGTAATTCTCATGACTTGTGTATTTTCAAGTGGGGCCCATGATTTAGTCATGAGGAGTATTTTTGAGTTTTAACACATTTGTGAGCATATCTTAAAAAAATCTCCCATGGGTAATGTAGGAAAACATTAAGGGGTTTATATTGTATTTATATCATTCTTAGGGCCATTTTGTACTTTCATTGAGATAGAGGGTCTCATATGTAATATTCAAAGTATCTCTCAATAACACTGACAGTTTCCCCCTTTTTTCCATTCGCTTTTTAATTCTTCTTCTCTTTTGTCCCGTTCTTTTCTCTTCTCTCTTTCTTCACTATCATAAATCTCCCATTCAACACCAATGAAAACAATTTGGTGTCAGAGCGGGATCATTTGAAGATCATGGAGAAATTGAGTCTAATTGTAGATAGTTTTCTCCACCTCTATATTTCAACCTTTTCTCCAATCAAAACACGCTCTAAGGGTTTTTCAATTTTGAAATGAAAAGAATTTTCCAAGTAAAATGAAAATTGTCTTTAGACAATGATTTTCTTATATGTGAATATTTCTACCCTTTTTTATTTTTTGGAGAAAGCAGGTTCAAATGCAATATGTAAAGAGTCATTTTCTGCTATCAAGAGGCAGAATAACTTTTCACCGAGAAAAATGTTTTGCCACAAAATTAATTTGTACTAAAAGGATAGAAAATGAAAAAAGAAAAGTGAAAGATGTATTCTGGTGTAGATGGTGTCATTTCATTGTATTAGCCAAATGTAGAATGCAATGATTCCTCTTTTCAAAAATCCTCATTGAAGATAGATTGGTTCTTGTGGAAGCAATGAATCCGCAAATGTGAAAATCCCGCTCCCATTACCAAACGCGCTAGAAATCTTCTAAGATTGGCCGGATGCGCATAATATCAGGTGGAACAACACTAAAATTCTAAGCCATTCCAAATAAGTTCTTAAATATTGGGTCATGATGGGCATCAAATTATTTTTTTATATTAAAAAAAAAAAACCAATTGCATATTCAAAATAAATTACTTTTATATCATCCAATGAGTCTTGTAAGTCAAATATCATTTTGGATCATCAAAATATGCACCATATCCTTCTTTGACAGATGCTTTCTATTCAAGGACGAGTAAGTGATCAAACAGACAAGAATGATGGTCAATCTAATTGACCTGTCATGGATGTGTGACCTTTAAGACATACAAGTAAGGTTGCAAATGGGTATTCGATTCTCCAATTACCCAGAAGTTCTAACCCATAAAAAATCGGATCTGGAACCTATTTTAGGTTCCAATTCAGAAACGGGTCCGGGTCCGGAATCCAATTTAGGTTCCGATTGATAAACGGGTCCGGTTCTTGGTCGATATAGGTTCCGACCCATGGACCCGGAACCTAACATATAAGCCTTTAATGTTGCAAATTGTACCTCAAAATCAACTTTTTTTTATTGATATTTTTGTGTATAATATTGGAGGTAATAGACTTGATGTACTATTATAATTTGAATGATATACTTATTCTAAAAAAAATGAAGAATAAAGAGAAATTAAAACTAATTTTAGAACTAGATTCCAATCCTCTAAGTAGATCTGGTTCCAGAACCAAATCTGGATTTTTCTATCGGAATCAGGTCTGGAACCAACAAAACAGGTTGAAAGTAAAAAACCAGATCCAAAACTGAAACCGTTATGTATAAATGGGTCCAGATCCGAATCCTCTAGGGTTCCGATTTGAAATTATCCCATTTACAACCCTACATCAAAGGTAAGAGGTGACGGTTCTCTTACCTCACTATCCAAGAATAGAGGACGGGGTCCAACAAAAGCCGAGTTACAAACAGGGGTTTGGTCAAAGGTACGGCCAAAGCAGACCTCTTAGAAATTGGAGCTTACTCGTTTTAGTTTCTTTTCATAAAATAATAAAAAAAAAGATAACAGTGCTTCAGCAAAATCATAACCAGAAATTTCATTTTCAAAATTGCTATCAGCATCGGAAAAATCATGATAAGCAAGATAATGAGGACGGGGAGCTGGGGGGCCATGGCCCTGCCCCCCATAAATCTTAAAAATTCTCTCAAAGCAATGCTTTGATGGATGGCTGGCCCCTCCATTGTTTAAGACTTTTAACAAATAAAAATATTGCCCATTTTGCAAAAAATTAAAATGAAAAAAAGGTAAGAAAAAAAGGAAAGGAGAAGAAATAAGGAAGGCTTGATGGAGATTGAAAAAGAAATTCCTCAATTTTTTTTCTAACCTATCTACATCTGTCCTAAATCTTGAGATCCGAGAGAGGAAGATGAGAAATCACATCTTATTGTTGGAGATCTTGAAAGGAGTTGTTTGTTGCAGGCTTGCAGAGATTCTGACGCACGAATAAAGAAGAACGATAAACTCACTTTCTCTTTTATAATTTTTTTTACATTAGTTTCACTACATGTCATTATATATTTTCAATCTTTGTGGTTTATATTGAAATCTAATTTGCTTCAAATTAATGTCCATTTGTGTTCAATTATAACATTAATTTTTAGCTCAATCAGAGCTTTATTCATCATGGATAAAGAAATATAGTTGTTTTTTTTTTTGTTGTTGAAGAGATAAAAAGTAGTGGAACAATGCTCTGAATGGTTTAGATTTTAGAGATGGGATGTTATCATTACTTTTCTTTAAGTTTTTAAATAATAAAGTTTTAAATTGTAACTTACAAATTACTACAAATTACATGCATAAGTACCGGTACCCATCTTGTGCACTTTCCAAGAGAATGGAAGATGAGTTTCTTATAGATTTTTAATTGTATATATTAAAAAAATTACAAAAAAAATAAATATAGAAACAATAATTGATTATTTCAACTCAATGAAAGAACGTCGAGCACAAATTCAATAATTTGATTATTGGATTTCGCAATTTTGTTAAAAAGTAATTTCTTTGGCCCCTCCTAAATAAAATTCCTAAATCCGCCACTGAGTGTGGTACGTGACAACGACGTGATAGTATTCTTAAAACGCAATTAGGTATGGTAAACTAAAAAATCAAATGCAACCGTTTAAAAAGTAGCTAAAAAATCAAATGCAACCGTTTAAAAAATAGCTGCAATTGCATTTCAAAGTTACTGGTAAAAAGCGTTGAGAAAAATTTTTGCATTAAAAACTCTTTTCACTAGCGTTTATATTCTTCGATTCTCTTAATGGTTTTTCCTCCATTTTCATCTTACCATCTTCCTTTTGATATGGCAGGAAGCATCCTTCAAGTCCATTCTCATTCTTCATTCTTTGCAACCTTTTTTTGCAAAGAAGCTAGTGATCTAAAGTGGCTTAGGATTACAGATAACATAGCACCCACATGCCTTTGTGATGACCGAAATGGATGAACTCTATATGATAGTAAAGTATAATAAGAGTCATAACTAAGAAATCTACAGGCACAATTGCAATTAGTAATCTCATTAGGTTTTATCCAATTAATAATCTAAGTCCCTAAATATAAATATTCTCCTTATATGCCGGATGTGGCCAAATTTTACTTTAATAAGAGTTTATTCCACTTCCAGATTAACTATATGTAAAACATACAAATAAAGTATAAAGATTCATATTTATTTTACACATCACTAATTTTGTACTCAATCAGTCAAAAGTAGATCTAAGGATGCTTTAAAAAAAAGAGGCATCGAATGGCCCACCATCACTATTTTCTTCGTTATCATGATGGATCGGTTGCTCAGATTGACAACACCACCAGCTCTTTGTGCACTTTTTCATTGAGAAAGAGAGTAGAACTTGACGCATTTGTAAAGATGCATGGAAATCCGAATATTGACAATTTTTATTCTTGCTAATAAAGAGGCCTATTAGTTCTTTTTTATTGATGAAAGTGGGTCCCACCAAAGGTTCGAAGTCTTTGTCAGACGTTTTGAGTATATGTAAAACCCCGACGCTTCTTAATTTGATTAGCACCTAATTAATGATGATTAGAGTGTATAATGTGTTGATTTATTGATTAGTGATGGTAATTAGGTATATTAGATGAGTTTTGAACCAACTCAGGTAGTTTGAGGACATTTTAGTGGTTTTGGGATTACTGCGATACTGGGTTCGTTGGGAAGAGTTTTTCAACCCTAAAGACTTTCTTGTTTTGACCTAACCCATTTGAGCCCATTTAGACTCATTTATGATTTAATACACCTTAAACTTTTATTTCTCTTAAAAAGTTGGATTTTCCTGCAAATAACATAAATTCATGTTTAAACCCCTCTTCTAAAGCCCTAGAACCCATCTCTTCCCATTTTACCTCACCTCCATTGCAAGAGCACGGCCTAGAGCTCATCCCCTCTCCCTTTTTCCTTCTATTTTCTTGCCACCAAACATCAAATGAGAGCTTGAAAGAGGATTTCTTGGCTCCAACTAGATATTCTTCTCCAATCACGTCTTCTCCAAGCTTCGAACAACACCCACTTACTTCTCCGAACTCATTAATTATTTTGCTTGAACTCACTTCCCAGTTGCCCTTTATCAACTTACTTGAGAATACTTTTGCGTGCTCTTCTCTCATATGAGGATTATGGATATAAAGAGAATACAATGGTTATGATATAAATAAAATAAAATAATCAAGCAATAACAAAGTTCATGCTAGTTTCCACAATATTTTTCCTTACGCCGGCACAAGCCAGAGAAAATTGTGAATTATGGGATAATGGCCTCGGCTTCAATCTTCAACCCAACATCAGTTAAGCCTAAGTCTGATTTAAGATCGTATACGAAATAAATTAACAGCATACCTATCAGAACCCAAACAAAAGCTTGTCATATTGCCAATCATGATAGGTTTTAATTTGTACCAATATAATTTAGAAAGTTAAGGATTGTTCTTTTAGATCTTCTCTTATTTTTACAAATTAACTTATTGGTTTGGGTTTAATTTGAACTTTGTGTACGGTTAATGCCTTAGATGATTGTTAATCAATTTAGCTTTAGATACAAGTTATGCGGGTCAACCCGACCCGTAGTAACCCACAAAGGTTATGCCGGTTAGTGTGGGTTCAGTCGGATTAACTTACAGAGAGTTTGGGTTATGACTTTTTGACATGTTTAATAAATGGGTCGGATTCGACTTAAGAGAATCTAACTCATTTAATAAACGTGTCCGACCCTTTTTGCCAACCCGACCTGTTTGGCACCACCGGAAGAAAATGCAGTGAAAATTGATGTTGTCACTTTTCTCCACTAGTTATTTCCCATTCAATTTCTATGCGGCTTTTTTCTACGCGTCCAAAAGCCACCAGCTGATAAATCTATTTCGGTCAGTGTGAATGGTTGAAATAAAAACCATTGAGTGGCCTACAATTACTATTTTGATCATTCCACAAGCATAATGGGTATGATCCATTGACTCGGACAGCATAATGGATGAGCCCCACCGGGCACATTACAGGTGGGCCTACAACCGTGTTCAGAAGTGCAGTCGTACTCGATGTGAGGTGAAAACCCGAAAATCCAAACGCTCCACACATGGCGCTGTCTCATTTTGACGTGACTCCCCACCAAATTTTCTCCAAATGCCCCCAATAATGGATATGCATAGTCCCGATTCTCTAATTAGTTGGACGTTTTGAACAGTTAAAAATGTTTAAGTCTACATGGCCCGATTTTTGGGGACCGAGTGTTGCCCGGTCCCCAAGGGAGCCATTGGATCCCAGGCTGTCCTAGGCTGTCCTGGGATCCAATGGCTCCCTTGGGGACCGGGCAACACTCGGTCCCCAAAAATCGGGCCATGTAGCCCTTCTCGTTAAAAATTGGTTTTGGGTGAGTCTCCAATAAGTAATTGGGCCTGCATCCTATTCCTCTTTGATTTTGATACATGGACCTGAGAGCTAACATGTTTTTACAATTTTCGAAAATCTTTTTTAAAAATTATATTTTTTCCATATAATTTTCCATCTAGGTCCAAACAAGATTTAGATCAGGACCCATTCCATACACGGAATCGATTCCAATTTCATCATCTCATTAATGATCCCGGATCCGGTTCTGGTTCTACCTTCTCATTTATAATTCTGGTTCTATGACCACTATGAGCCCGGACCGGAACCAACCCGTTTACAACTTTATCCTCAAGATTAAGACTCGTTTGTATGGAAATGTTCAAAAGGCATTTTGAGATTGCAAGATTTTACCATTTTATTTGTATTGAATTACATTGGAACTAAATCCATAGAAAGTCAAGTCAAATGAGCTCTACAAAAGAATTATTAAAAAGACGTGAGGTAAGGGCATTCATCCCTCCCAAATTCCATATTACCCCTAAATATTAATCTAAATCTTCTAAAATGATACATGATTTGAATAACTAGGATAATAGCAAAAGGGAGGTTATCTTGTGATCTTTTTTTTTTTTTTCTTTTCTTGCTTGGGTATAATAATCATTTTCACACATTCACCCTAGGGGTTGTGTTAGGCAATCAAATCCTTGGAGACTCATCATCAATTTTTCAGTCATGAAAAACCTATAATGTTTGGCCATAATAAATCCCCAGTGAATTGGGCAACATAAAATCTTCATTCTTGAGGATTTTCATATCTGACCCCTCATTTTCCAGGATGTAGTTATTTAATTTTACCAGTTCTGTATGAAATAACTCACAAGCTTAAACTCATTTTTGAGGATTTTCAAATTTAACCTCTCATTTCTTCATGGATAATATTTTAGTGGTATAAAAAATATAAAAAGAATTTAGATTCAATTCATGGATGAGTAAAGATTTGATAAAAGGGAAATTGATCTTGATGTCAAATCATTGGGAATGAGGGTACGAAAAGGATGCTGTAGCTCGAATGAGAGCAAGTCTCCCTCTAACATGCGCTAGCTATTTGTTTGAACGAGTCTTCTGCACTTGACACTCCCAAAAGCCAAAAGCGATATCCAGATAATTGGAACAAGGCATGGACGGTTCAATTAAAAATCACCGAGTGGCCCACAATCACTATTTCAGCCGACCATACCGATAATGCACAATGGCGCATTTAACTAGGACATCACATGGATGGCCCCACTGCTGCCAAGCCTACACCAATGTGGCCAGCATATTTATTTGGCCGGAAGTGGATCCCCTGTTTGGTCCCTGTTTGGACCAATGAAGGGGATCCACATCCCCTTCAAATTTTTTTTTTTTAAGTGAGAGGAGAGGGAGGGGGGAGATGTCATATGTGGCAGGGCCTGTGTGGTCCAAACAGGGTCCCTGTTTGGACCACACAGGTGATCCCTGTTTGGACCAATGTGGCAGGGCCTGTGTGGTCCAAACAGGGGATCCCTGTTTGGACCAATGAAGGGGATCCACATCCCCTTTAAATTTTTTTTTTTTTAAGTGAGAGGAGAGGGAGGGGGGAGATGCCATATGTGGCAGGGCCTGTGTGGTCCAAACAGGGTTTTCCTGTTTGGACCACACAGTTGATCCGGATCCTGGCCGGCCTGGAAATGCACATGCAGTGACAGGCATAACCACAGAGCTGTCAGTCTCCGTGCACCATACTACTCAAGCACATCAATGACAATAATGTAAGGTGCCAGCTAATCTAAGATTAGCAGATGGAGCTCTACACTAGGACGCTTTTTCTGTGCGTGCTGACACCATTAACCGTTGGTTTCTGCACCAATCACCAAAGTAAAAACAAATCTTCAGAAGTTCTATCTAATGTATCATTTTCTCCATGTCCTATAAAACTCAGTGCCTAGTACATAGTTTGATAATTTCTCTTATTTCTTGTGGCTAATCCTCACTCTTCTTACCAGAATGGGTGGGGAGTTTTTTATCCTACCCATCTTTTGGGCTGGTCCCATTCCCATGTAATTTCATAGAAGTGTTTTCTTTAAAAGTTGAAGGAACATAAAAAGAATTATTTCTTTAAATTATTAAATAATCAAGGCAATCATGTGTGTTATTGTGATAATTTATATCACGTTCGTTTTTTATGAAGGGGGAAAGTAACAGGTGGATGAGATACTTTTGCTTGAAAAATATAAAGGCCGGAAAGCTTTTGCTTGGAAAATTTCACACCCGGAAAGCATTTGCTTTATCCAAACAAAAGTGTCTCTGCCTCAATTCAATTTCTTCCCATTTGTTTTTACCAAAAACAATTTCTTCTTATTTTAAACGGACTGGTTCTAGTGAAACTCTCAGGCTCATAAGACGTGTGAAAATTGCAATTTGTAATCTCTTTAGATTATATCTAATTAATAATCTAAGTCCCTTTTGACATAAATATTCTCCTTATATGTTGGATGCAGCCAAATTTCACTTTAATAAGAGTTTATTTCACTTTAAAATTAATTAACTATATGTAAAACATACAAACAAAGTATAAATATTCATATATATATATATATATTACATATTATTATTTTTATACTCAATCAGCCAATCTCCAATGGAATAAACTGTTAATGAAGTTATATTAGGCCACATCAACCTCGAGGGGTAACTCAGTCGACTTAGGACTACAGTTTGCACTCGGAGGTTGTGAATTCCAAACAACACTGTTATACTCGGGCCATAAGGATATTTTACCTGATTTTTTCTCCTAGATCCGTAAGGATTTTTTTTGCTAGCCCAAAAGATTGGGAACCCTGCGTTGTTAAAAAAAATAAAAATTAGGCCACATCTCATTATAAGGAGGATAATTTATATTAGACGGTTTATATTTTTCCAATGAGTGAGGCTTCTTGTGGATCTGAACCTCAAAGAATATGGACTGGGTGTACCTTTCGTTGCTTTTCTAATAAGCAAGGGACGTTCATATAATCATACGGTAACTAAGAATTATCAATTTTGTGCTTTGAATTGTTGGTTTAGTGCAGACCAAGCAAAAGTATGTGCTTTGAATTCTTTGTTCAATATTAACACCATAAAGCATCAATCTACTCTGCTCTGCTCTTCTCCCAAAATAGAAAAGAGAAAACATTACACACTCTGCTTATCATTATTATCTTTTTTTTTCTTGTATTTCAGCTATCAGGCTAGGTCCCTTAAAAACTTGAACATGCGGGATAACATAAATTTGCACGTGTACAAGCATCTACAACTCACACATGAGAGGTAATAGAAAATCACACATGTAAGGAGGACAAACTTGCAAACTTGCAAGGGAGGGGGGAAGTTTAACAAATTCCCACATAACTATTTACATGATTTCATATTTCCATGGGCAATTCATGGAGTCCAAAAAAAAAATCCTTATGATGTTGTTTGAACTTATGGTTGTGTTTTCCAAGTGGCTTTATTTGGCTTTGGTTTCAACTATGAATTTACTGGTGTAGTTGTACTGTGTGGATCTTGCTTGTTATCTTTGGTTTGTTCTTATTTACTAGTTTGAAACTTAAATGATTCTCTATTTTTACCTTCTGTATGTGAGCAAATTATATTGACCATGGATGTAATCCTAATGACTTGATTATCTTCAAGTGGGGCCCATCATTTAGTCATGGAGAGTTCTGATGAGATGAAATATTTGTGGAAAATTCATATCCTGAGAAATATTTCCATTGGCAACTCGTATTGATGTTTTGGTATTATGATGATCAGATAATGGACATTGGTCTGCAATTGAGCCTTCCATAACCCATGAAAAGCTCTTCTTTTGTAATGAAGGGTTTTCCATGCCCTGTTTTGAGGGAAGTTAATATATTCTTACTTATCTTTAAAAACAAAAAACAAAAAAAAAAGCCCCTCTTTCAACAGTTCTCTCTCTGTCTTTTTTTTTTTTTTTCACTTTGAATTACGTAGCTGACCTCTGTCGATCTGATAATGGGTTGGGTTCACAGTTATAACTGCTTTGGATCATATTCATCTTGCAAAGTTTTGCACTAGTCCAACTCTCGACTTACTAAATGAAAAGCCTGGGAGCAACAGAGAAGCCAATGAATGCCAATAAACATGATTTTTCTAAGTTATTGTTATATCAAAACCATATCCCCAACAGAGAAGACATGGTTTCATCAACTTAACCTCATTAGTCCAAAATTTAGACACCTGATGGACCATGCACAGAATCCTTTGAGAAGAAAAATTAAAACGGGATAAAGAAATTGAAAAGAGGCAGGGCGTTCTTTCTCTTGACTTGTTTATTTCCCTTTCCTCTGTATTTAAATAGATTTCAGTGTGCAGAGTTTTTTTACATAGAGAATCTTGTATGTCTTTCAGTATTTTTATTCATAGATAGAATCTACCGAATCATATCAAAAACATCCTAGACCAGCTCTAAGATAGTCTTCACAGATCTTGATGGGCTTCAATGCACAGCACACTCCAGCTCATAATATCTTAATATCTTATCTTGATAACACACGTTGGATGTGTGCTATGTGCGAGTGTTGATGTGTATTGTGTTGGCTGGTCAACCTCATTTATCTACTTGTGAGACCTGTGGACCATCCTTACAATGGATAAACCATTGATGCTGACATGTGGGCCGCAGCTTGATTCGTGATATTGTAAAAAATTGGATTGCAAAGAAATTTAAAGTTGGATCTTGTTTCAAGCATCTTTCATCTAGAATTCTTGATAATTGGGTATGCATTAAATCAATTGTCTGGATCAACAAAACATGAGTTTCACATATGTACAGACAGAGATTTGGTGTGTGTAGTAATTTGATTAGATGCATTTGCATTTTTGCAAAGCTTGATTTTTCAGTCTCACATGCTCCTATCCTTCAAAGCTTGAAAATCTCCATGCATGATCTTTAACTTTCAAATCTTGAAAATTTGAAATTTCCTAATGCATGGATTTATGACTTTGAGGGCATGTTTGTGTAACACTTTTCCGCAGAAAAGTGAACGTTTTTCTATGGAAAATCCATTTTTCCGATGTTTGGTGCGAAACAATTCCGCGGAAATGATTTCCTGTCTCGTCAGCATTTTCCTTAATAATTGTGGAAATGGGTTTCCGGAGGGGGGGTATAGGAAATGGATTTCCTCGGAAAACTTCTCCTTTTTTTCCTCACTGTTGTCCATTTCAACCCAAAAACCCTATAACTCTTTCATTTTTTATTTTTTTTATATAAATTATTATTTAATGTTAAATAAATAATGTATATGTTATGTTATTTTTCTTCAAAAAATTATATCACCAAATAAAAAAATTTGATTTTCTATAAGGAATCCACAGCGGCACCAAACAACATTTGCACCAATTCAATGAGGAAACTCTTTTTGTACCAAACATGAATTTCTAAATTCTACAAAAATCCTTTTCCGAGGTTTTCATTTTTATGGAATTTGCTGACGTGGCAATTTTATTTCTGCGGAAAGGGTGTGTACACAAACGTGCCCTGAAACTTGATTTTTTATGCATGATTTGAATCTTAAAATTGGATGCATAATCTTGTTTTCGGTCATGCATGCCTATGGTTATGTATGTTTTAGGCATATTACGTTCATCTTTTTAAAAACACTTTAAATCAATTTGAACATAAATCTAAGCATAGCTCCATGGCCAAGAATTCCCACAAAGAAAAGCACCTTGAAAAACATAATTCTGGGAATTCTGTCTATCAAGATAGTGTCCTCGATTGACTGAGGACATGGCTGCGGTCAACCGAGAACTAGCTTGACCGTTGAAACCGTGGTAGACTGAGCTTCATCCACGGTCGACCGAAAACTAGCCATTGGTAAAAAATTTATATAAATTCCAGCTCATTCCAAAAGCCAAAGGGTGAAACTTTTGAGATGTTTTGAGGGCTAAGGAAGGAGAATAAGATAAAAAATGCTAGAGAATGGAAGGAATGCTAAATAATAGATCTCAACCTTAGAATCATGTCAAGTAGTACTGTAGTAGTGCCCTTTTCCTTTATAATGTTCAAGCTCGTACTAAATCTTTGATTTCATTTTATGGCATCATTTTTATGTGTATTTGAACCTTCCTTGTTGATTTTCTTAACATGAAAATTACTTTCAAACTAATATGTATTTTGGATTCAATCAACACATGTCATGTTTCACAAGTCATATTCAAACTTGCTAGTTTTTTATTTTCATCTTTCAAACGTCAAGTTTGTTCTTGTCTAAACATGTGATTACACTTTCTACCTCTATCATATTATCTTGTTTCATCGCTTTAGAAAGTCATTTTGTTTGACTTACGTTTCATGAGCCATCATTTTAAAATTGATTAGAGGTATCATGCATGCACAAGAACATTGAACCTTTGCATCATCATTTTGTGCATGTTTGAGTTGAAAGTTCACTTTCATATCAGCCTATCTTAGAGGCACTAACTTGTACTCAAAGTGTACCTCTTCAAGTCTTCAAGTGTATTGTAGACACATCATTGAGAGAAAACCCTAGTGGTTCATATGTTATTGCTTAGCCTATAGAAAAATATAGTGTAAAAGGTTATTGCCTAACCAATTAAAAAGCATATTGCAAGGTACTTATTGCTTAGCCTCCTGAAAATCATATTGTAAAGGTTATTACTTAAATTATTGAAAATCATATTGTAAATATTATTACTAAGCCTTAAAAATCGTACTTTGATAGTGGAATGCTGGCAGGGTGTAGGAATACAAGCTGAAAGTAGATAAATGCATTTTGGCTGACCACTATGCATAGTTTTAGTGACCTAGAGGAGAGACTATGAACCCATCTGAATACACCACTATACATAGTTTGGTTGTGTTGAATGCTTATATATTTGGTTCGCTTCCACACTTTACTTTTTAATCAATCACTTGTGCTTAACTTGGTAAAAGAAGTTAAAATTTATCAACCCCCCCCCCCCCCCCCCCCCACAATGCTTATATATTTGGTACGCTTCCAAACTTTACTTTTTAATCAATCACTTGTGCTTAACGTGGTAAAAGAAGTTAAAATTTATTAAACCCCCCCCCCCCCCCCCCCCCCCTCGCTTCCACACTTTACGTTTTTATTCTTATTCAATCACTTGTGCTTAACTTGGTAAAAGAAGTTAAAATTTATCAAACACACCCCCCCCCCCCCCCCAGGTTCGGATCCCGGACTTTCAATCACAGCCAGCCCAATACATGATCAATGAATGATGTTTCCAACTAGCAATAGATCTGTAAAATTCTCAACACCTCATAGGGTTTGTTTTTTAAAGTAAAATCACCTGTAACTTGTAAGACATATTTTATTAAGATCGTGCCACGCCAACATTAAGTTATCTTGGAATATAGTTCAGAACTACAGAATCAAAGAACCTAACAGCTTCCAAAATTGCTACATTGTAAAAGTAATTTCCCATTTGTTGGGGCCGGGTTGATAGTGCGGGAAGGAGCCAATGGATTTGATATCATTATGTAATAACCCGGGCCCACTATCCATATTATATTTCTGCTTTGACCAAAGTCTTATTGCTTTAAAACACACCACGTTGGGCTTAAGATCAGATCATACATATATGCCAAGGGTCAAGACTTGTTGTTTCCAATACGAGACATATGCACTACTACAAATCTAGTCGTAGGAGTTTCTCCACCGTCTCTCTCTAGGCGGATTCTCGCTGAACCCATCGGCCTTTGACAGGAACGCTATAGGCACATCAGTGCTGGTCCATGAACACCCCTACTTGCCAGGCCTAGTGGCCATGAGCGACTACCTAAACCTATCATCCCATGATGGTATGGTGAGCACTGGAGTCCTATCCACAAAGGGCTCCCTATATTCTCGTCAGGACATCCTTATTTTGCATGACGACCTTTCTATTTTGCATTTAATGAAGCGTTCCCTTGCTCAGCCTGGTCAGGACCGACCCGAGTCGAAGTATTCAACATAGTGGCTATATACATTTTGTTTTATTCTGAGCAATAAAAATTATATAGTAGTGTACATCAACTTAAATTAGCTAGTGTCAACAACATGATTAGTCACATGGGTAAGGGTGATGCAAATGTGATTTAGCTATTGCATTGGTAAAGTATCATTTGGCAAATCTATTTTTTGGGTTTCATCATCAGCATTAAACCATTGTCTGAACTATGTTAGGGCTGACTTTATGAATTTTATTCCTTCACTCCCACTCTGAGCCAAATTCCTTAAAACCAATTCGAATGGTATGAGTGCTGTAGATGGTTTGGGAAACTTTATGTCAAGGTCTGTTTAAATCGGTTTTAAGACTTTTTAACATTGTTTGAAAATGTATGAAAATAATAACTCCATACACACATGAATGTCTAAATCAAATATATGACAATTTTGCTTGTATTACTTTTACCATATGAAACCTTGCTCATATTCATTCTGCATGACAAGTTTATTATTTTTGTTTTTTCTTTATTTATTTTTTTCCTAATTGAATCAGACATACCAAATAGCCTATTTGTGAAAAGGTCTAATTGAAAAATATCTTAATGATGCTTCCTTGATATTTATCCAAAAGAAATGGAAAGTATGCCGATATAACCTCTTGCAAATATTATTGCAACTAGGACATTTGAAAATTTATTTTTTGGCTTCAATTGCACAAATCATAGAACTGGATCCAATTGCAGAAATGAAACGTTTCCACTAAGCGTAGGACAGTAACTCCTATTCATGTTCCTCTTCCCACTGCCCTTCTCTTTTTCGTAACTTGATAGATCTTATGGTTGGATAAACTCATTGGAGAAAAAAATTGAAGACATCTCATACAAGAGGAGGGCATTCATTTTTATTAGTTCATAATATCAATAAGTGGGCCTTCTTGGCATTTCATTCCCCTCACTTAAAAGAGGAGGTCAATATATATTAGATGTCTAATTCACATCCATTAACAATCAGATCCACTCATTGAAATTTTAAATTGCTCAACATGTCTTCGGTTATCTATAGATTTTACTTCAATTACAGTTGGGACCACATTGGCCTATTCCTTACACTCTGAGTAGACATACAATAGGTTGAAATAAACACCAAGTGGCCCACAATTAGTATTTTGGTCTACCGTATACATAATGGGTTTGATTCAAGATCATTTGAGCGTCTTGCGCAAAAGAATCATAAGAAATGTGTGGAACTCCAAGGTGGGGCCTTATCTGTTGAAAGCTTAAGTCCCTAAAAATGAACGTCCTCCCCTTGAATTATGCCATTAATCATATGATCAAGGATCAACTATTATTAGAGTAAATTTTAAGGACATTAAATACATGGAGAGGGCATTCATTTTTCAGCCGTGCTACAGAGCCCGACTAGGGGACTTCCGCTTCATTTTTAGTAGCTTGGATTTTTAATAGGTGGGCCACATATCAAAGCTCCAATCCTTCCACCCTAGGAGACACAGGGGATCCAAACTAAATGGGTTAAGCCCATGTGTCTAAATGGGTGGGGACTATCATCTGGGTCCCGAGTGCACAGAGGGAGGGAGTGGATCTCCATGGTGGCCCATCAACAGAAAATCTTAACAGCTCCAAATGAATGTACTCCTTTCATGGAATTTCTGAATTAAAAGTAAATAGGAGGGGTGTAAAGTACGAAGGGCACAAAAACACAAAATTCTACTCCTATGCCAAACCTCTTTTGTTTGCACTTGAGTGAAGTGAAAGAGGACTGGAATTAACCCCAACAGTAGGAAATGCTACTTCATTTGAGGAGACAAAAGTAGACATGTCTTTGATGTGTTTTCTTTTTTAACTCCAACTTTCCTGTCTTCAAGAGTGAGTCCCACTCTATATAATAAAGTGCCTTTTACTCAATCCTATTTATATAAAACCTTTAATCATTTTACTTTACACAAACTATCCAAATGCATGAAGTTACATGCAAAGTAACTTCTTTACTCATTTATTTTAACTCCTTTCTTATTAACTTTAATTATAATGTGACCCTTACTACTCTTACACCCCTTCCTTCTTCTAAACAAACACGAGTACAATAAATTGGCATAAAGTGGGGCAAAATTCCTACTTTATGTGTCACATTGAAATTTATACTCCCCGCATTTTCCATCCAAACACTAATCAAAATAAAACTTTATGTCACATTAATGTCATTCACCTTCTATTTTCTTCATCCAAACTCCTGAAGTAAAGCTTTATGTTAGATCATGCAATACTTGCCCTCCTTCTCTTTGCCTAATAAATGGAGTAATTTTAAAACCCTTGTTTATAAGTTTCTACCATGGTTTTCTTCCCATCCTGGAATCTCACGTTAGCAAATTCAAGGAATAGGAGCTAACACGACTTAAATTCAATGAGGTGATGTGGGCAACGCCCCATACAACGATAATTGGGATTTTGATCATACGATTGCTCTTAGACTTAAACATTTGTCCTAAAATAGTTGAAGTTTAAATATTTTCTATAGAGTTATTCATACAACAATAGTGCGATATTGTTGTATATCGCACTGCCATAGGATATCACACGAGACAATGCATGCAATAACACACGACCCTAAAATATTGTACGAACAGTTTCGTAGGAAATACTTAAACAACAACCGCTTAGGAGAGAATGTCTAAGTGTAAGGGCAACTATCCAAGAAATATCCCATAATGCCTGTTAAGTTTGTTTAGGGTTGACAATGCCTTTAAGATCTTGATGATCACAAGGCAATCATTCAAGCAATGACATTATGGTTGTCCATGGATCCCATACAGGCTTTCAGATTGTCAGCCATTTACCACAAGTACGTAATAGAGATGCAAGCAATGTTGTTGCGATAAGAGACTCAATCTAACCTTCACAAGATGGATGCTAGATCATTGTCAAGATGCTTGAAATAAGAAACTTCTTATGGCCCGCAGTGAAACTCCACACTGATTTTGTTTCACTGCTACCCTTAGACCTGGCATTCATCCGTCCACCTTTAAAGTTTGCCAAATTCCAGTACTGTTTGTGCAAAATCCTATGATATCACACATATCATACTATGCGATATCCTGGAGCCGTATGATATCACACATATCACATTACGCGATATCCTTTGTCGCATGATATCACACCTTAATTTGTCGTATGAACAACTGATCTGTGGAAATTTATAAGCTAGCAATTTTGTAAAGCCTTAGTGTGGGGTCCACTCATTCAAATTCAAAACGCTGAAAATGAATGAATACTCATTGTGGGGTCCCACATCACCAAGGGTTGGGATGGGAGCCTCTGCATCCCAATGCTAGTAGAAAAGAATTTTTTGACCATAGAATTTAGTTTAAAAGAAAAAACAATAGATCTCGTAGCAAGATTGAGACTTCAATTAATAACACCACTCGTGCACTAATACCTCAATCTTATAACCATATCATCAGCTTTCATTTTAGTAAAATTTGGAGACACCTTGCAACTGATCAAAATTTCAAATTTTTGTTAAAGGGGTCGTTTGTTTCCAATCATTTACATAAACATTTGATGCACATGGATAAAGATCATTCACATATGTAAGGATCACGCATTATCATATTTTTTTTATACTCATTTTCACATGTACTACATAAATAAGGGGAAAAAATAGTGAGTAGATAAGGTTATTTACACACCCAAAATCCTGACACCATAAGATGTGTAAAATTGATTCACACCCCTCTTACAAATGTACGCTTCTTAAATGGCGACTCTTTAGAGAATTTGAATGGTTTGGATCTTGAAAATGGGGCACACATAAGTACAAAATTAATATTTGCAGCAGTGCCTTCTCTACGTTCTGTGACTTGCAAATATCTTAAGAGAAGTCAATGGCTGATACATTTTTAGCATTTTCTCATGACCTATAATAAATCATACTACCAAATTTGATCCCATATTCGTTTTAAGCATACTAAAGAGATTAAATGGTTCGGATTTTGCAAAAGGAGCCCACAGAAGTTTAGATAATGTGATCCAACGTTTTGCACATTCTAAATATGATTAACGGTTCTTATCTTAATTGTGAAGTCCATAAGGCGGGTTTTCAAAGCAAAAACAATAACCTCAAGTTAACACCTAATTCATACAGCTTCCCCTATCAAAAGGCTCTGGTAGATGAGAAAAAAACGGTGGCATATGAGAGTGACACATCCACTAAGTTCTTTTACTTTGAAGAATATCCTTTTTACTTACTGGACAATTTTCACTTCCCAAAGGTGGGACCCACATTAAATTGACCCGCTTTATTTATTTAAAAATGTATCAAATTGTACAAAGCTAATAAAGTGAGAAAGGAGTACTTATTATATGTCTGCCCATCTTATTGACTTAAGATGAGAATCTCCTCCCTACTTTTCACTACATCCAAACAGTCCCTTTTTTTTTATGAATAGCAATAGTACTCTAGGAAGGAATTTGCTGGCCCAACTTCCTCAAAACTCCAGGAGTTTGAATACCACTAGCAAGGAAATAACCACTTCAGGAAAGATGATTTTTTAACAGAAGATGCCAAGAAGATTATCTAATTAAGCTGTGGATGCATTAGCTAGATATGATCATATTGCTGGTCTGTCTCACCTTGGGTTACAATGAGCTTATACCTCCAACCTCCTTCCTGTTAGGAACAAACAAAATCCTTAATTCTAAAAACTCCTGCTGGGCTTCTGTTACAATGTTAAAACTTCAATAAGAATATAGTCAGCCTCCAATCATAGTCAGTCTCCAGTAATGAATAAATTCTGGGAGCAAATAAGATCAATTAACAAAAACTGAATTATGTTTGAGGAACGAACTTGGTTTCGCATTTATTTTTTCAATTCCCCTAATTGTTTTTTCAATTCCCCTAAGGTAAATAAATGATTCATCATATAATTAGTGATATGCATGAATGGAAGATTGCCCATTTGAATAAGCTGTTCTTTTGATTCCTACAAGAATGACCCTTTCTTCCAATGGACCGTTTTTTATAGCTCCTTCTCAACCACCCATGTTGACAGTCTCTTGAGTAACATTGTGCCCTCCAATGGCCCTGTGTTATTGGATTCATTTGTGGTCCTACTTGTCTTTGTTCCTCCACTGAATGCTGATAAGTCGTTCCTCAGCATGTGCCAAGCCCACGCTCAGATAAAGGGCGGTCGACATCAAATAGGAGTTTATTGTAAGAGTCTAACTAAACCGATTTGGGTTCTAGTTTATAGTACTCAGCAGCTGCAACTTGAAGGGATATGGTTTATGCTAACAATATATTTTTGTTTGGAGCATAAGAGATAAGTAAAATATGTATACAATTAGTTTCCCCAATTTGAATGGCATAAGATGCAAAAAGAGCCTACAGCATAAAAACATGGGTTTGAAATCCTTAATTTCTGCTAATACTCTCCACCAAAATTTAGAAGCTTTAATCATTGTACAATCAAGGAGGACGAACTTGATAGGCTTCATATTTGTTCAAGTACAGATCTTATAATAAACTCTTAACATGAGTTATGAACACATCAAATACAATCAAGCACCATTAATATAAAATGGCATTAATTCTCAATATATACACATACGAATGACATAAACGTGAGAAGGTTTGTGTAAGAAGTCATCGAAAAAATTATTTAAGTACTTTTAGAAATAAAGATATGATAGAAAATAAGATTTTAAATTTTGTATAACTTTCTTCCTACCACGAGTGCCTGTAATTAGAGTCAAATAGTTCAGAGACCTGAAAGTACTCCCCAGACATAGCTAAGCTGATTAGGGAAATAATGTAGTGGGTGAGCATGCATGAGCTCGACTCTACTAAAAAAATTATATTAACCTCCAGCCAGGCCATGCTCGCTCAAAGGTTATTGGGTCAATCAAAGACTAAACCAGGAAGTTACATTACATTTTTAAAAATACTATATGATATAATAAATGAATGTAACAATTCTAGAGAAATAATGTCAACCACCATGAAATGCTTTGTTAGAAAGGAATCTATGGGTTAAACTACATCGTCTTCTTAGCTTTATCCTACAATCTAGGGTCAGTTTAAATCTTTTTGCCAATTGAATAAGTTAAATTTTGTTTCTAAAGAATAATTCAACTCGGAAACATGTGCTTACTATAACTTCCAAAAAAAATTTCAAGTTGCCAACAAAGCAATTGGCTTGCAGATTAGGCACATCCACAAGAGAGTTACTTCCTAGGCTAGCAAGCTGAGAGTTAAATTCGCTTCTGCCTTGTCTAAGAGTAAATGTGTAGTTAGTGAGAGAGAGAGAGAGAGAGAGAGAGAGAGAGACGACTTGTCCAAGCTTTGAGTTGACAAGCTTTAGGAACTATATCATACACTTTCATGTGCATTAAAACTGTTTTTATAGTGTCTCTGAAACCATAGCTAGCAACTCAACTTCCCGCCAGACATAAAAAACAAGACAGTTCTATGTAACTAATAGATTAAAATAGTCCGAAAGAGGGAATAGTTCGATTAATTGTAAGAGCTTTAGAATCCATAATACCATCATACATGCAAGAAGCAACAATAGCAGTCTACTTTACAAACATCATTGAATTAATGAGGCATATTTACATAGGAATCACTTACCGACAATGCTCTGAAGTGAATGCTTGATCAACCCTACTGATGCTACTGCCGCTCCCCTAAACTGCAGCCAAGAGGTCTAACGTGTCAGTATTCAGTCACATAAGTAAAACCGCATAGAGAATGTTTGAGGCCAACCTCAGTGATCCAAACTCTCATAATTGGGCCCTCTCATAGAAGAAGGTCCCAAAAAAATACAGCCCCAATCACATGATTCCAATTGGATGGAATGGTTTACTGGCAAACCTATGATCCAACAGCTAACGTGATGTGAAGCAAGTAAGAAAAATGCAGATGTACACAAGAAGGAACAGACCTAAACCAGGACTTGAACCAGCTCCAAAGACCCTAATACCAGCTAGAGGAGTCCTAAAATGGGCCTCGCCACAAGTCCAGCAGACCATGTTACCACATTCATTTCATGGCGACGACCAGCCCTTTCAAATCTTGATTCGGTTTTTATACCCCATTTAGGGATTATTACATTTATTTGGTTATAATGGATGAGATGAAAACCTCTCCATGCCTAGCAGTGTAAGTGGATGGCATTGAATATTTTTAGGGTAGGAATTAAAGGAAGTACCTCTAGTTTTAGGGTTGCACATATCTACCTATGTATATACTACTGTTTAAGTGTAGAGACATTATTTTCAGGTTTTAATCAAATTTCAACTATATGTTCTTTTTTTATTATTACTCCTAGGGTTTACTGAGCATCTTTTTCAGCCATTATTGGTGAGATAATATGCAACTTCTCTCCTGCTCCTTCATAAATATTTCAGTATTTAGTGGGGAATGACTGAATGAGTAAGTGGCTGCTCTGGAATGATATTTTGTGGCATTTGGACATGGGAATCATAAAGATTCAGCAAAAATCCCTATTCTTATCTTTGAGAGTAGGGGGTTTGACATATAAATTCAAGGAATCCCTCTTTTTTTCTTTTTTCTTTTTTTTTTTTTTTTCTTTTTTTTTTTTTTTTTTTGTGTGTGTGTGTGTGTGAATTCTTCTTGCAAATAGGGCTTTATCATTCCCAAGTTTGTACGAAATTATCAGAGCATATCAAAGTACAGAACTAAACTCAGACATGGGGTCAATTGGCCAGGCTGATAAGGGCTCGGTCAGGATGATCTATAATTCGCATTAGTTTGGTACTAAAGTATTTTGAGGAGCATAGGTAGTGACCTGGATAAAGTGAAAGGAGAAAGGAGAAATAGGTGCAAAGCATGGAATTTTGAAGGGATTTGAAAGGAGAAAGGAGAAAGTCCTAAAACAAGGTGGAGGAATTTGAAAGGAGAAAGAACAACAGTATTTAAGGATAAAGTTATTCATGAGGGAGAATGGAATTTTGAAGGAGAAACTACAGCAATGTGAAATCAAATGGCTAACTGTATTAGGAAGGTCGCAAGAGACGTGCTTGGAGAGTCGAAAGGGAAGAGACATGATAATAAAGAAACTTGGTGGTGGAGTGTAGATGTTCAGGAAGCCGTTCGAGAGAACAGACATTACAAAGTTTCGCAAAGTACTAGGACTATGGAAAACTATGAGATGTACAAGGCAAAGAAAGAAGCTGAGAAAGTAATAAGTGATACAAAGTGCAAAACATATGATGACCTATAAAATAAGTTGGGAACAAGAGAAGGAGAGAAGGAGATTTTTAAGCTTGCAAAGATAAGAGAAAGGAAAAGTAGGGACTCATATCATGTCAAATGTATTAAGAGCAATGACCAAAAGGTTATACTGGAGGACAACGATATCAAAGAAAGGTGGAGAGAATATTTTAGCATACTTTTTAATGAAGACTATATAGGAGACATAAGAACAAAAGAGGATACTTCATTAGCAAATCATACTTTTTTCGTAGAATTAGGGTGATGGAAATCAGAAAAGCATTAAATCAAATGAAGATCGGAAAGACTACGGGTCCAAATGACATCCCTATTGTTAAGCTCTGATGATCATGCAATGAGAGAAGAATTTGGGGGAAAAGTTGATCTCTTAACAGAGCATCGACTATCCATTTTATAATAGACTTTACCCAATTACAAGCTACTAATCAGCAGCAATTACAAGCTAATTACAATCAGCAATTAAGGAAATAAAGATAAAAAGGAATCCTAATCTCTATACATAGAAGTATATCTATGATACAAGCTGTATAAGATTTATCCCAATCCCAGACGTGGGATATCTTACATGGGCCTAGATGGGCCCAGATTAGTGTACATGGGCCTATTTATTTCATGAGTTATCTTCTACACTCCCCCTCAAATTGATGTGGTGATGCAGAAAACATCAATTTGGAGGTAAGATCATGATGACGCGTTTTGGGAAGAGCCTTGGTGAAGATATCCGCCAACTGGTTAAGAGTAGAGATATGAGGAAGGGATATCTTCTCAGTAACGACGTGCTGGCAGATGAAGTGACAATCAATCTTAATGTGTTTCGTCCTTTCATGAAAGACTGGATTGTTAGCAATTCTGGTAGCACTAGTGTTGTCACCATGAAGAGGTGTAGAACGATCAAGGAGAACACCGAATTCACACAAAAGACGGCGTAGCCAGATGATTTCGGCACTAGCAGAGGACATTGCCCGATATTCTGCCTCGGCCGAAGACTTCGAAACGGTGGTTTGCTTCTTGCACTTCCACGAAATGAGAGAATCCCCAAGAAACATACACCATCCAGTAGTAGAGCGCCGAGAATCGGGACACCCAGCCCAGTCGGCATCAGCATAAGCAGATAAGCACAAAGAAGTACTCGAAGAGTAGAATAGACCATGGTGAAGAGTGCCTTTAACATAGCGGAGTATGCGTAAAGCCGCTGCAAGGTGAGATTTGTGGGGATTGCTAACAAACTGGCTAACTGTATGAACAGCATGAGAAATATCTGGCCGAGTCATAGTCAAGTAGAGCAAACTACCAACTATCCGCCGGAAAATAGAGGGATCATCCAGGGGAGGGCCATCATTCGAACTGAGTTTGCTGTTCAATTCCATAGGCGTATCAACCGTGTGAGCATCATCAAGCCTTGCCGAATGAATCAAATCTGTAGCATATTTGCGCTGATGGACCCGAATGCCAGATTTGTTACGCACAAACTCAAGCCCCAGAAAGTAAGTAAGAGGACCAAGATCCTTCATTCTGAAGTGGCGAGTAAGATGAAGTTTGAGATCCATAATGCCAGCAACATCATTGCCACTAAGAATCATATCATCAACATAGACTAAGAGAAATGTGTAGCCTTTCGGAGTCCATCTGATGAAGAGGGAACTATCAGAGTGACTCTGGCGAAAACCAGCTTGAAGGATAGCTGTCCGAAATTTATCAAACCAAGCCCTGGGAGCCTGCTTGAGCCCATAAAGAGCTTTCTTCAATTTACAAACATGTTGTGGAGGACAAGCATATCCCGGAGGTGGTTTTAAATACACAGTCTCACGCAAGTCGCCATGCAGAAAGGCATTTTTGACATCCATTTGCCATAGGGGCCAGTTACGGGCTGCAGCTACACAAAGGAGAGTGCGAACAGTTGTCATTTTAGCCACTGGTGCAAAGGTCTCCTCATAGTCAATCCCATATTCCTGCTTATAACCCTGTGCAACTAATCTGGCTTTGTAGCGGTCAAGACTCCCATCAGAGTGAACTTTGATGGAATAGATCCATTTACTGCCGATTACAGATGCACCATCAGGGGCCGGTACCAACTCCCATGTTTTGTTTGCTTCTAGAGCAAGCAACTCCTCATTCATAGCATCCTGCCAGTAAGCAATCTTCGAGGCCTGTGAATATGAGGTGGGTATAGGAGCACTATCCAAAGAAGTGAAAAGAGCAGGAAAACCATAACGGTCAGGGGTAACTGAAGGACGACTAGAGCGTCGCAGGGGTATGATATTATCAGAAAAAGCATTAATACCTGAGGGTGCAGTAGGTGGCACTGGAAGAGGATCAGGAGAGGGAGTCCCCACAGGAGGAACTGTGTTACGCCGAACATAGACATTGGTAATAGGAGGTGGAGAAGTCGCGGGGAAGTGCGGCATATAAGACACAGCAACAGGGTGAGTATCCAATCGCAAAGAAAAGAAAGGAATGTTTTCCAAGAAGATCACATTACGAGATATTCGCATGCGTTTTTCGGATTGATCATAACACAGAAACCCCTTGTGTTCAGTACTGTAACCTAGAAAGATACATTTGGCAGCCTGAGGAGACAACTTAGTGCGCTCTGTAGGTGGAAGATGAACAAAGCATAGGCAGCCAAGCACTCGTAAGTGAGAATATGAAGGGGCATGACCAAAGAGAATTTCATAAGGAGTAGTTTTTCCTAGAACAGAGCTAGGATGACGATTGAGGAGATAAACAACAGTTTGTGCAGCATCACACCAAAAGGTGGGAGGAACTAAAGATGCAAGGAGAAGAGAACGAACAGTTTCAAGAATATGTCTGTTCTTCCTCTCCGCAACACCATTTTGCTGTGGAGTATGAGGGCAGGATTTTTGGTGAATAATTCCTTTATCAGAAAGGAAGGCAGAAAAATCATGGGACATGTATTCTCCACCAGAGTCAGACCTAAGAATTTTTATTTCTTTTTGAAATTGTGTTTGAACCATTTTGTAAAACTTTTGAAAAAGAGAGAGTACTTCAGACTTGAAGCGCATGAAATAAATCCAAGTGAAACGGGAATGATCATCAATGAAGGTCACATAATACTTAAAGCCTGTCCTACTCAAGGTGGGTGCAATTCCCCAAACATCAGTGTGAATAATATCAAAAGATGATAAAGCACGAGAACTATGAATAGGAAAAGGCAAGATATGACTCTTACTCAAACAACACGTTTCACACTTAGATTGAAGTAAAGAGGACATTAAGTGAGTATCAAAAGTGGGTTCTAAACAACCAATTTTAAATAGGGAAAGTAAAGAAGCATTGCTCACATGACCAAGACGACTATGCCACACTGTCCACAATTTATCTAACTTAGGAGAAGAAGACGAAAAGAGAGAAGAAGAAGAAACGAGCGAGTGATGTCCAATGTCCAGCAGAAACAGTCGACCATGTTTACTCCCCGTCGCGATCACCTTCCCAGTTTGCCGCCCCTGTATGACACAACTAGTGGAAGAAAAGTTAATATTGTACCCATCATCAATAAGTTGTCCGATAGAAAGTAAATTGGCTGATAATTTGGGAACAAAGTAGACATTGGGAAGGTGAAGAGACTGGCCAGAGACACCAGATAAAGTAATGGTACCAATTCCAGAGATGATTAATTGGTCTCCATTAGCCGTGGTAATTTTGTCTTTGCCAAGGTAAGGGTGAGAGGTTATAAAGCTACTTTCCACAGAAGTCATGTGGTTTGAAGCGCCTGAATCTAAAAACCAGGTAGATGGAGTGATGGAGGGAGACAGAGAGATTGAAGAATGAAAAGCAGGAAATGCTAGAGGAGAAGGAGTTTGATACCGACCACCATTAAACCCCATAGATGCATAGGCGGAGGTCACCGTGTTCTGAATCAGTTCTTGAATCTGGGCTGGAGTCATGGATACAACCCCGGAAGTGGTGCTTGCCGTATCAGGAAGAGGTGCCAGCAACCAACCAAGGACAGCAGCAGCGAATAGAACTAACAACAGTGCCAAAGAAAACCAGCAATATGTAGACCAACCAAAAAGTGGTCTGATCGGCTATAAAAGGCAAAAAAAAACTGCAGTAAAAATACCAACAGTGTACTAACAGCGCAGTAACCAGCACTGATCAGTCATTAATCAGCCTTAAGCCATAACAAGTAGCTTCCCCAGCATACAGCAGCAATCAATAGTATCAAGAGAAGATGAAAACAGAAGAAAACAGCACACTCAGTGCATTTTTCCTTCCAAACAGAGCCAGACGACCATGAAAAGTGGTGGAAGTTCTGTGCGTGGGGCCCACAAAGTTATCTAATCACAGATCAAGTGTGAAACCCTTGAAGGATTTCAAAAGTACTTCCTCTAGTCCAAATCTGATGAGTATTGGATAAGGATCCACAAATCTGGACGGTGGAGATGAAAACAAGTTCCAAAAATTGAATTGCAACAAGAACAGGTAGAAGACCTACCTCTGATGATCAATAAATCTTGAAAAAATCTTCATAAACAAGAAGATATTCAGTCGACCAAGTGGGAAGAATCCACTGAGAATGGTGATGTTGATCACAGGTGGGCCATGCCTGATCAGAGATGATCAGGGATGATCAGAGAGGATCCAGCAGAAGAAAAAGATCACAGATGGCTTCCAAGGCTTGGAAGATGTCTCGGGAGATGATCAGAGATGAAAAACCCACGTTGCTGTATGTTGCAAACAGTAACAGAAACCAAAGAATGCACTGACGAGCCTGTCGTCAAGGTGCTGATATGCACGTGGGCCCCACCAGTTGATATGATGACAGATCTGAAGGTTGAGATGGATGCACAGATCTTCTATGCAACTAATGGAAGTAGTCTCATCAAAAACCAGGTCAGATCAAAGATTTGGTGCGGCTGTGATGAAAATAAGTGAGGAAATCCGAAAATCCACAAAAGTTGCCAGACGGCCAACCTCTGATGAGAAATAATTCCAGGAAAAATCACCAAAATTCCTGAAATAAACCTGCGACCATACTAGGCTGCTTCTACAGATGAGTTGATGATGATCTGAAGTGGGCCACATCTGATATGAGATGATCAGATCTGATCATGGAGTATCTGGGATGATCAGTGATGATCTGAGGTTGCACGAAGGGCTTCTAGATCATTAGATGGGAAAGAAACTAAAACCCTAGGCTCTGATACCATGTTATGCTCTGATGATCATGCAATGAGAGAAGAATTTGGGGGAAAAGTAGATCTCTTAACAGAGCATCGACTATCCATTTTATAATAGACTTTACCCAATTACAAGCTACTAATCAGCAGCAATTACAAGCTAATTACAATCAGCAATTAAGGAAATAAAGATAAAAAGGAATCCTAATCTCTATACATAGAAGTATATCTATGATACAAGCTGTATAAGATTTATCCCAATCCCAGACGTGGGATATCTTACATGGGCCTAGATGGGCCCAGATTAGTGTACATGGGCCTATTTATTTCATGAGTTATCTTCTACACCTATTATGGCTTAGAAATGCTTAGGAGAAGTTAGGGAGATTTGGTTAACAAGACTCTTCAATAAGATATTAATGACAAAGAAAATGCCGGATGAATGGAGAAGAAGTATTGTAGTACATATATATATATATATATAAGAACAAGGGATATATACAAAACTGTACCAACTATCGTGGAATTAAACTTCTAAGTCATGCTATGAAGCTATGGGAGAGTAAGGGAGCAAAGATTTCGACAGAAGACCAAAATATCTGAAAATGAATTTGACTTTATGCCAGGGAGGTCAACGATGGAAGCCATCTTCTCACTTAGGAAATTAATGAAAAAATACAAAGCAAAGAGGAAAATTCTACATATGGTCTTCATTGATCTAGAAAGAGCCTACGAAGGGGTACTTAAAATTTTAATTTGGTGGGTTTAAAACAAAAGGAATTTTCCAAGAGATTGTATTGAAATTATTAAATACATGTATGAAGGAGAAGTGACATGTGAGAACTACTTGTGGAGAGACAGGAGAATTCCCAATAACCATAGGTTTGCATTAGGGGTCAGCCCTAAGTCCTTATCTCTTTGCACTGATTATAAATGAGTTAACTGCTCATATTCAAGAAGTACCTAGGTGCATGTTATTTGCAGATGATAATATGTTGGTAGATGAGTCAAGAGATGATGTGAATGCAAAACTCAAGAGATGACGAAAGACTTTAGAACCCAAAGGCTTTCAAATAAGTTGTAAAAAGATGGAATATATGGATTGTACCCTCAAAATGCATATAGAAAGAGCTGAAAATATTGTGAGAATTGAAGAGCAAGAGATACCGCAAAGTGATTCTTTCCACTACCTTGGTTCTATAATTATTAAGGATAAGGAGATTGATGAAGCTGTCAAACATAGAATAGAAGCAAGATGGTTGAAGTGCAGAATTCCTTCTAAACTGCTTTGTGACCGACGAATGTCAACAAAAATGAAGGGAAAATTTTATAAGACAGCAATTAAACCAGCTATGGCCTATGGAGCATAATGTTGGCCAATCAAGAAGCAACATATGCATAAAATGAATGTAGCAGAGATGAGAATGTTGAGGTAGATGTATGGTAAAACTAGAAATGATAAAATTAGAAAAGAGCGATTTCAAGAGCATTAGGGGTAGCAACAATATGGTATAAAATTAAAGAAACCCGTTTGCGATGGTTCGGGCAGGTCCAACATAGGCTGACATCGACGCCGGTATGGAAAAGTTCGGCCATGAAGGTTGATGGCCCACCAAGGGGAAGGGTAGGTCAAAGAGAACATGAATGGAGGTAGTAAAAATAGATATGAAAAATGTCAACTTATTTAAGGATTTGGCTCAAGATAGATCAGAAGAGAGAAACACAATTCGTGCAACTGACTCCAACAGAGTTGGGACAAGGCTTTAATGATGGCGACAATGAAGAGGCAGTAACCTGGACACTTTGTCATTGGTGTTAATGACTCTGGATCCATTGGGCCAAATCCACCTGTAAAATAAAGCCCGACTCATTTGCTTAGTCAAAATGTAATATACTGTACAGATACTACATAATATCTTAGGATATAGCTGACTAGAAAATGACTAATTTGTAGCCCAAATCAAGGCTTGTACATTAATATATATTGATATCAATCGATCCTAGTGAAATCATCCCATTGCAATCTAATTTGTCTAGAGTGCTGATTCCCATGACAATTGGGTGAGAGTATCAGGAACATCCAGTTTCCATCCAGAGGCAAATCAGATGAATAGCTAAGATTACTAGATGGCAGCCTGACTCGAACTTATGCTGATTGAACCAACAACAACAACAATATTGAAGGAGGAATCTTCAGGTAGGAAACCAGTATACCACTAGGGTGTGATATCCAGTCAACTAATCATGTGGGCTGGCTGAACATGTACATATATGGGGCCAAATATTGAGCCAGACCATTCATTAGTTGGATCAAACATGTATCAACATGCGTGGCCCACCTGATGAATGGACCTGTCTAACTTTCGTGCTACTGCATGTTCACGAGTACAAATCCAAATAAACTGAGCGAGCCCGAAAATTAAAAATAATAATAATAAAGTGTTTCCAATTATAATGACCACATCAGCCAAGTCTGCTTTGCAAGAAAAGCAGGAATCTTTTAAAAAGCGGAAAAAAAAAAAAAAAAAAAAAAAAAGAAAAAAAAAGGGTAAATGTGTTCTGCTGTGGCACATTCTGCTTGGAAGCCAAAGCACGTTTGTGCAGGGTCGGACCCAAGTAGTGGGTATTGGGAGCACCCGCCCCGCAAACCTTGAAAAATCACAAAAGGGACTATGGGCCAGACGGCCCATGCTCCATCAGAAATAAGCCATCACCTACCTCAAACAACAAAGTAATGAAGAAAATAATATTATGGCCATCGTCTGCCCCCACAAAAAAAATCCTGGGTCCACAATTGCTTTTGTGATACTCGCCTCAGGAGATTCAAACTCTCACAGTACACTGGATAAAAAAAATTGCATCTCATGCATCTGTGCCACATGGACTCTTAAATCATGAAGACCCTTTTCAAATGATAATAGCATGAACAATTTAACATGCATAACTGGACTCTATAAAGGAACAACAAAGATTGCCTTAGGAGTTCTCTACCTTAGATGTCAACGTCAAGGTCAGGAATCCATCAGTGGTGGATGAATTCAGCGAGAGAGCATCTAAATTGAGACTGCTTAGTGCTTCCACTATTTCAAGAAGCAGGCATTCCCTCCACAGACACCGTAACTCAATCAGAACCTCTTTTCCAACTACAGTTACAGTCATATCTGATATACTGTCCTTGGATAAAAGCCAACTGAGCTCAGCATCTGTTTCATTAATGTCAGATGCCTTTCTCTTGTGTATGGAAGGCTTCCTTCCATCAGCAGTTCCATTGTTGCCATAGTTGTCCGATGTTCTCTCCACTATATCAGGATGTTTCCTTCTTTCTCTTGCTCCAGACTCTGCAGACTCTCTGCAAGCTTCCAACTCTTCAACCCGTTTTTCGAGATCCTTCAGGTACTCTATTGTTTCACTGAGGATTGAGGCTTTGTCGACCTAAAAAAAATTTCAAATGAAAAAAAAAAAACTGAGACAAATGAAATTGCAAGGACTGATATAGATATGGAAGAAATCACAGGAAATGTTTGAACAGATTGTTTCCATGCAACCAAAATGCAATCTGTTTGAATTAGCAGAGTAGATGATTATCCACTTGTCTTTTGTTTCAGGCATTTAATTGAGAACAACAGTTGGCGGGGATATACACGATTCTTCCCCAACTTTTACACCCCAAATCAATATTGGCACTCAATGTTGATAACATTTTGGGCGAAGGCAAAAGCACAGTTTCCCAGGTGATGCTATTTCCAATTTTATGCTTTCCAATTTATATGCTGTCCTCAAATGCATATTAGAATAGAATATAGATAGTCATCCGCTCTGCCAAAAACTCAACTCACCTCTGATTTAGGTACATTCAAATGTCCAGAGTTCTTAGCGAATGAATTATGAAACAGCTGGCATGTGAAATTTTATTTCATAATATCCTCTTAGACAGATGATATGGAGTAATGATGTCTTCAAGTTTGTACAGTGATGCTTCCTGATCTAGGTACAAATATTTAAAAAAAAAAAAAAAAACTGATCATTTTCACTAGTCCTTGACAAGGGAATGAAACCAAGAAAGATGAGGGGAAATATGCTATATATGGATGCATAAATGCCTCATTTCTGCAGTATTTTGGTATAAATTCAGAAATATGAACTGTATGCATGAAGCAGGACAGGAGGAAAGAAGCATAGGTAGATGCAAGGTGAATAAGTTTCCAGTAACTAAGGTGTAACAGCCATTTTCGGTTCCATGTAAATTACATGAAAGGAAGCCTGATCTGATAAGATATCAGCTAGTAAATTGCAATCTGAAGAGCCACTTTACAGCTGCCTCCTAGATGGTTCTATGCTTAAAGAACAAGTAATTTAAGTGTTCTAATGCTTATATCTAAATAGCTCCTATACCACCATTCCAAACCTTTTCCGTCCAAGATTTGAGCCATGAATCATATAGGTAAGTACTATCACTTGGCACAATTTCTGGAGATTATCAATCCGAGAAGTATGGGCCACAGGTCAAAAGCAACCATCAACTGCACTGACCACAAGTGCAAACCCTCACAAATTATTAAGTGGTTTCCATATGTGCACCAGCTTCTAAATTCATGAAAAGAATGGCCTCTAACAAGAGGATTAATAGGATCCTGCCCTACACCAATTGTACTATTATTTTCTTTCCCCACTGTATGGGGCATAGTTCTGCAAGCCAGAATATTAATGTGATAAGCTGCTACATGGATGAAGTCCCAAAAGTCTTGCATATAGGAAGATCTTTTACTCTTTAATCCCTGCCCTACAAATATATGGTGAAGAATAGAATGAAACAGCAATCAAGGAAGAGGGTCTAAAAAATGGTTGGCTGGGGTCAGTGTTTTGAGCACATCATCAACGAATATTCACACCAGAATCAGTCTGGATCGTATGCTGCAGGTAAGGCATATGGGTGGAATATATCCTACAATTCCTCCACTGAGGAATGGCAGAAAGTTTTTGGCCCACTGTTGTTAGTCATGACCCACACCACTAATCTGGTAGCCTGCACCATGAGCGAGTCACTGTCGAGAATCCACTGAGGATTCATTTGGTTGAGGAATTAGTGAGAATGGAATGGAATGAAATCATTTAAACTGGGGAGAAATAAAGAACAAGGAGTGGAATTCAATCCATTACGAAATCATATCACTGTCAAACCTTTTCCAAAAATGAGGCAAAACCCAAGTATAAAAGCAGTTAGTGGAATAACATTAAAAAATTCTGAGAACAGTAATCCATCTGCCAAATATGGAATCCCGAAATAGAAAAACCCACATCAGCAAACAAACCCATTTTCTTGACAGTTACTACTAATTTATCAGCCAAAACCCCTGAAGGTTTGCACCTACCACACAATAAGTAACAAAGGATTATCAAAAACAAAATTCAACATCAGAATAAATGAAAGGAATATACATGCATACATACATATAAAAATGGGCGACATTCATGTGCAACCATCTCTCAACATAGGGTGATGGACACTTACATGGCTTTCCCTCTTTGCACAAGAACATTGACCATATATGGCTTTTCCTCTTTTGCACATGAATATTTCCAATTATGTAGGTGTCCCTCACCTTGTGGTAGTGTGAGAGTTAGGAGCATTTCCTAGCTTGCATGCATGTTTGTGCGTGTGTGAATGCACATGGTGGAATCATTTGCAGATGACCCAACGGCAGTGAGGCCAAGTAAGCCAATGATCTGGACCACCCGATGGAAGAAAAGGGATGGACAAGAAGTAGCAGTCCATGCCATTGCCTCTTACCAGTCCAAGAGGTGCAATTCATGTACCTTGCTGATAATAGGAACCATGGATCTTAGAATCAGAAACTTCTCATTCACTTTATCTCTTCTCTCTGGCAAAGCATAGTTGACCCCAATACCACTCTCTTCTGTTTTCCAAACTCTTTCCTTTGATGCAACTGCTCCTTGATTTGGTAGGTACCTTCCATGCATCCAAGGAGAATCAAACAAGACTTTCTTCAACATTTTTTGCTTTGTAATAATCTGCAGCTGCCGAGTATCCCAGCCCTCTCTCCAAGCAATAAAATTAGAATGACAAGAATCATTCCGGAAGTAAGGTTTTGCAGCAGACCTTTGGGAGTTTTGGAAAACATCAGCAAGAATCTTTGCGTAGTGAGAATCTTGAGTTTCAAGGTCCAACAAGCTAAGTTTCGGGTGATTGCACTCTTGAAGATCTTGCAGAGGAAGCTTACTTGCTTTCTCCCAACTTGAAGGAGAGATGACAACCCTTTCTGGATTTAAGAGGGACTCTGACGTACAGTTGCTTGAATTCACAGAACCATGAAGGCCATCGCTGAATTCATCATTTATGTAATCAGTTTGAGACGTGCTATTTAGATCATCCACCATAAAAGAATCCTCAATGTCATGATTCTGATCAAACTCATTTGAGCTGTCACCAGATGGTACCCTTTTTAATTCATCATTGATATTGGAAGCAATGTTTTCTTTAGGAGAGTAGGAATTGACAGGCATTGGAGATGCACGGCCCCCAACTTCTGACAGCATCATGGAGTGTGCCATAGAGTTGACTTTATCTAAAGGCATGCCATTTACTATTCCATGATCAAACACAGTGCAAGCAGAGTCTTCATTGTTGTCTGCCTTTCGTGGACTGGAATTTGACTGCTCGGAGCAAACAGGCCTTGGTAATTCTGAAAAGAATGTCTTGATGTGTTGAAGGAGAGATGGATCCTCTGATATCTTCAGAGTTCAGACAATTACATGAAATAAAAGAAGGATTAGTTGTTACATTAATGTAATTGACCAAAACAACCACAAATTCAGGATGCAATTGGATGGCAGAATAAGTCACATGGGTGTGTTGCCATCAAATATCATGGAATTTAACTCAATCTTGGAACAGAAAATTTGAAATTCTTCATTTCTTGCAGGAACTCATTCACTGTGCCCAGAAATCAGCCCTCACAAATATGTTTAGATATTTGAGAAGCCTGTCATCTAATTATAAAAAAAAAAAAAAACACAACTTCTAGGCCATCTAAACAAAATATAATCCAACTTACAAGTTCAGTTACACCTATCTCCAGCACACCGCCCATTAGGGGAAAGCATATAACAGTCTGTAAATCAATAGAGTAAGAAATGGTGAATAAGCAGCATTAGACGCATGGTGCCAGACTAAGATATGTATATACACCAGGATTATCAATTCCTAGAGGATAAAACATAGATAATGGTAAAGGTTATGGCAGAACACAACTGCAGAGTCACATATTATAATCATGTTCTTCTCAGGTGCACACCCTCCTATGGGATACATTCATGTGGACCCCCTTTTTCCAGCACTGGGACCCCCTATGATCAATCCAACCCCCTCAAACTCACAGTCCCTTGGTACAAGCCAAAATTTGACACTCATCCAACTATTACTTACCATTGGATTGAAATCCTAAAAAAAATGATGCCTTCTAAAACCATTAAACTTAAGGGCCATGAATCAAGCGGTTAGGATGACCTAACAGAGCTGGAAATTTGACACATATAGGTCACATTAAGCGATTTCAATCCCCCCACCTCCCACGTGATTGGAGCGACCTTGGGTGGGCCCTATAACGGGTTTCACAGAAGGTGCGTATGGAAAGGATGCGCACCTGAGCACGGTCATACGAGTTCAATTCTATCATCATCATAAAAATTCACAATACCATCATCTGCATTTCAAAGATTTACAGGTATAAAATGAAAATAAAATTTTAAAAAAGGAAGACAATGCACCTTACCATGATTAATATGTAACTTTATGTCTTCGAAAAACAAAAGGAAGACAATGCACCTTTCTGTGCCATGCAAGCACGCATATATATATGTGTAGAAAATGTGACACGGTACTTGACAAATGACAGCCCACGATCGCATTGAATGGTCAGTCATCAATGACTCACCTTGGCTTGTATTTGGTTTTCAAAACAAGTAATTTTCATTTTAGCTTGGAAAACAAATTTTTATTAGGAAACCAAGAAATCAGTGTGAGTTTTGTGGTTTCTGATGAATTGTAGGCTGGATAGATGAGATAGTCTTTCTTGCAAGCAATCCAATTGCAACAGGTTGCATTTCACCCTACAATGCAACCAGTTTGAACTGAATGTTCCTATTTACTAGATCATGGTTTTTCTAATACAAACAATAACAAAGAAAAGGTCTCTGGTCATTCGTCAGCTGGTTAGGGACATGTGAAGCAAGGGTGGGTGCGTGAGTTTGGATCCCCTGCAAATCAACAAAAAAGAAAATAACGAAGAAAAAGAGATTATACCTTAATAGATGCACTCTGAGGGTGACAAATGATATCCCATCAGCGATTGAATGTGACCAAATAATATCACAAACACGCACAGAAAAAGAAATAGAAATAAAATCAGTATATTTTTTGTTTCAATAGAACATCATGTCCACTTTTTCCTATCATTTTAGCATTAGATTAAATTCAAATCTCTATTAATGGAAACTGACCTTTGCAAGAAGTGAACGTGTGAAGACCTTGCTATCTGCATAATTAGCATTGCATAGCCAAATATGGTGACCATTGGCTAAGGCTCTTCCTGGCATTCTGGCCATCAACATTAAGAGGTAAGACATCTGTCACAGCATGCTAAGGACAAAAGATTAAAATATACCCCAATTGGCATACAAATCCAGGTAAACTACATAGGCCATGAAAGAACATACTTTAGCAAGGATCTAAAATAGGTGAGGGTATTTAGTTTCATGTCGAAAAAAACAAGGGCTTCCAATGTGGCAATCAGGAACATTACTAACTCATCATGGCAACATCTTTGAAGCTCAAAATCATAATTGCCCAAGAGGGTGTTAGGTCCCTAAGAATTGTCTTCCATGTGACATTTCAGAGCTGAAAACTTGAGAGAACAACAAATTCCCAAGTACCAAAAATATTTGCAACTCAATTACTTGAACCAAAATTCAAACTAGTCCAAAACTCGACCAAAGGAGAAAGTTGAACCTAAGTTCATACTAGCCGGTTTCAAAACCAAAGTAAATAAGAAGAACAATAGAAACTTACTCTGATTAATCATGTGTTAAAATGAAATCTTTGTCATACATATAGATTTAGTTTTCTTTATGTCATATAAATGTAGTTATCATATAGAAAAACCTGTTAAACTGCTAACCGCTCATAAATTCTCAAATTAAAAACGTAAACCTAACTTTCTAAATTCAAACACATACCTAAATCCCTTACACAAGATCTTTGCACAACTACCCTAAATACAAAATCAATAATTACAAATGAAAATAATCTATAAGAAAATTTATACTTTCAACACTCCTTAAAGTAATTTTCTGGAAATGAGCCCAAGCTTCATCCTAAAAGCCCAAATGGTGCTTTTGAAGAGTGACTTTGTAAAGGCAATGGAGATATTTTTGTTGCTTAGCACCTTCACCTAAACGGCACCCAACAGTGCACCCTCACTTATAAAGTGATGTTCAATCTCAACGTCTCTAGTCCTTGTATGAAAACCATTTGTTTCAAGCTTGATTGCACTTTCATTGTCACCATATATAATAGCAGGCTTACGAATATGTGAATAAACATCATCTATAGATTCACAAAAACATAGACCCTAGTGACGCAAGAGAAGAAGCCTTGTATTCTGCTTTTGCCATTCATATCACAAGCCCCCTCATTAAAATGCACTCCAAATTTCACACTAGTGGAAGCAATAGACACCATTCAATTGATCAATGTACTAGAAAATAATAGTTTAACAGTTTAACTCCACTTGATCTCATGTTTTAACCCTTGGCTAAACTAATGATCCATATCACTAATTGAAATGAAATTTGGACAGTACGGAATCACTGGGGATGTGTGCTATGAATGGCTTGGATCAAGAAAAGGTGGAACCCATGTGGGTCATCTGAAGGTGAAAACATGGGAAGTCCTATGTGATCATCAGCCTGAGATCATTTTTCTGTTACATGTACTTTTTTATGTCTTGCCCAACTGGAAAGGGGACTACCTATAGGCAAAGACAAGTATGACCTACACAAGTTGGAACTTGTAGAGCCACCCTTCATAATGGATGGTATGTTTTACAGTTGCACCAAACACCTGATGACAAGAAGTTATTCCTATGAGATACAATAGCATACATGGCTCTTCCCTGACAATATGCAACATCCTCAGGCCTTAAAAATTTCTAAATGCAGCAGTGATGATTTGGGAATCCAGATTGTTTATGTAATAAACCTGATTTAGATGGGCCATGCCAAAAAATATTAGAAAACCCCAACCACCCAGTATGGAGAAGTTCTGATTGTATGTGGACTACTGCTATATTTCTTTTTTTCACCATCAGTTTGAAGGCCACCAATCAAATAGATAGAGATTGTTCCATCAAGAAGGTATATCAGAAGCCCAATAATGGAAAAACAAAAGGTATGGTATGTCACTAAATCATGGGTCGGTCAAATTTATGGACCCAGGATAGCATGCATATCCTTTGGTCAAGAATCATACAATTCCTCCTTGAACAAGTACAAGTATAATTTCATGGATGTAAAAGATTCATTCTAATGCTATAGAAGAACTGCTGATTACCCTTGACCATGCTTGAATGTGAAGGACATGCAAACCAAGTAGTACCACTCAGTGTCCGTAAGATCTTCAGGAGACAGTGCAGCCGACCACTTCCCCTGCTGAATGGTGTTGCCTGTGGAAAGGAACTTGTATAGCTCTCTCAGTTGCTTGCTCCTCTGCAAATCCATGTCATTAAGTTCAATGGATTGCACTGTCTTTGTTGTCTTTATATCTCCGTTGTAATAGCCATCACCCCATACCAACATCCTACCAAACAAAGAAGATTAGAGTAGAATGTCAAAGAAAAAAAGTCAATTCCCCCAAACCAATGACAATAATTGTTAACTGGCAGGTTTTTGAAGTAGGGACTGCACATTAAGGTCTATTTCTTTACTAGAATTTCTGACGAGAATTTGATGTGTTGGGGCTTTTTATACATGATGTGATGGCTTTTCTCCTGGCATTTGCAAATGCTATGTTTCTTCACAAGAATTTCAAAATTCCGGCCACTTAAAAGGTCTCATCAAATGACCTTTGGTGGAATTTCTCAATGCTCAAGTACAAAGGAGGATTCAAGAATTTTACTATGTTGGAAAATTCAGAAATTCTCCAGACAAGAATTCCTTAATTTCAAGTAAAGAAACATGCCCTACAAAACAATAAATATGATAAATATATGGATGTATGTGCATGCATGCATAAATGCCTCGATGTAACCCATTTGCAAGATATGAATATTAAGAAAGAATGTGTAGTTTTTCATTCACAATGAATTTCAAGCAATGTGCCCATTGGAAGCCACATGTGAGGCCTACTTTTGGCCTTTACACCACAAACCGTTGTCACGCAACACAATTGCTGATATTGAATTGGCTGCAAAAATCGGATAAACAGCATTGCAACTAGCATTGTTTCCAATTCTCACACCATCCAAAAACTGCACCTTTAAACAGATAACCAACCATACTGCCAAACATTTTAAAGATTTTTAAGGTGTACGAACAATCAAAATATATATATATATATAAGGATTGCCGAACAGTCCGAAGTCTGAATGCATGTTCAATGCCTTAAATCATTTGAAGGAAAATAGGAATAGCACTAAGAGTGCATTTGAATGTACTGCAAGCCTATTGTATTGATATGTTGGTGGAATGATTCTTATCTGATTCAGTATATGCCCAAGAAATGGGGAAATCAGAAATTACACTAGGAGGAGTACTATTATCTCTGCTTCGTCCCCATCATATTGATAGCAAAATCAATTGCTAAGTTAGAAAAGTAGGAAAGCAGTATTTCAGCAATCCACAGTGGTCTTAAAATTCAACATTCTCCATTAAAAAAGAAAGAAAATCATAAAAATATGATCTGCTCAAAATCCAGGGTAGGTAGATGCATCAATATTCAGCAATCAGTAAATATGAAAAAAGAAGTCGGCAGAGAAATAGAGCTCAGCCTTAATCTAAATACAGATGAACCAAATAAAAATGCAACCCCCATTCTTCCACATTAAACCAATAGCACCTTCTTCAGTTCCACCAACTGAATGAAACCTAAAACCATGTGTACCACTACATATCAATTCACCTCAACAAAGCAATCCAGTGAAAGTGCAAAGATGGCAGAAATAACAAGTAGGCATGTCTAGTAGGACCTATACCACTGTCTCATTGTTCAATGACAATGAACTGCTTTCCCCTCCCTTCTAAATGTTAGAGACATCGGGAGATAGATTAGGCTTATTAGGGAGGTTGGTTTTGAATTTAACTTTTGAATGAGGTTGGGTATGAGTTTTGAATAGTTTTCCCTTAATCAATGATACAGTAAAACTTCTCCGGAAATGTAACCTCTTATACTTTCAATACTAGAATCATATGTAGGCTTCATCGATCTCCACATCACAGCTTGCCCATACATAGACAGAACACAAACCTCATATATTCAGTACCCAATCTTAACATAGCAAACCCATATGAAAGAAAGTACTCTTTCCAATACATTTTGCTTGAAATCAAGCACGCTGCACGCATATTACTAATTTCAAATCAGTTTGCTAGAATCAAACAGACCAGATGCCAGAGTTATTGATGTTAACCACAAACTTCCAAAAAAAAAAAATTGTTGCAAAAACACAGTAATTCTAAAAATCCAATACTGAACAATGGAAGTCAAAACCAAAGGAAAGAAAGTTCTCTTTTCAAGAGACTTCCCTCCATCTTCTCATTTCAATTCACTCTTCTGAAAGAGAAAAAGACCCCGATAAATAATTGAAAAGGATGACCCAGATACTAAGAACTTGTAAAACAAAGCAAATGAAAGAGGATGCATATGGATTAGCACAAATTACTTGGTTTTAGTTATGTAGCAGAAAGGATAATCATCCGCTTCACCATGCCTTTGGGATGATGAAAACCGCAAACAACATTTGGTGGGACGGTGCCTTTTTTTTTGTTTTCTCCTTTTTAAACCCCAAATCATTATCAACAACATAACTGGAATTAATAACCTTAAAACAACCAAAGGATTCATAAACATTGCATATTGTGTCACTCAAAACAGAACTGAAACGTGGAATGTCTGAATTCATACCCCTGTTTCCTGGTAGAGATGACCCAGAAGATGGCATAGCTCCACCTGATGCTCCTAACAGCAGCAGCAAGCCTTCTCTTTAGGTGATGTTCTGGCACTCCTTCCATGCTATGGACCCCAGAAGCTATATGCCCACAAATGATCCTTAGCTTCTACTAGAAAGATCATAAACTTCCCTATCTATAGACATCAACAACTATAAAAAGCTTCTACCAAACAAAAAAAAAGAAAAAAAGAACTATCAAAAGCAGCTTTTAGAGATCATATTCAGGCACTGCACCTTGGTTCTTCAGCTTAGGAAATTGAGTTGTGGTATTGTTGAACAGATTTGGGTCTGAAAAATAGAGATTTTGAAGAATGAAGGAGCAAAAAGTGGCTTTTGCAATACCACCCTGGTTTCAGATATCAGAAGCCAGAAACCCTGCAAATAGAGATGAAATTTTCAGAGGTGACAGAAAAAATTTATCCTTAAAAAACCAGTAAAAAAAAAAAAATTCCACTTTTATATGGAGTGGTTCTGTGCCATTGCTACCCCAGAAAACAGACCCAATCCAGAAAAGGCAGAATCAAAAAGGTTCTGGCACCTGGAAATTAAAGGCTGCTTATCTAAAAGAGATATGTAGCATCACTGCACCAGCATTAGCAACCAAAAAGGTTCTGAAATAGCAGAAAAAGGGATCATGGAAGACATTTAAAACACTAGCCTTAGAATATGTTTCTATACCAACTGAGAACAAACCCAATTCATAAGATTAAGAATTTGAACCCACCAACAAACTGGGCATGTGGGTTTCTATTATTTTCTCCCAAACACCAGAACCCAGGTCAGATCTTGCATTTATAACATCTAAAAAACTCAGGTTTTGACAAAAATTATGGGAGACCTGCAATAGTTTTATTACAGGACGGTTTGTAAAGCAAAATCCAGAAACCTCTACAACTCATAGCAAAGAGAAGACAGAGCACGTTGGATGACAGAAAAATGACCCTTCAATCAATGGAGCAGAGAAAGGAAATAAATGATATAAGAACAAATGAATTGATAAGAGTAGAAGTTGTTGTCGTGGGCCTCTTTAAAACAAAAGAAGAAAAGACACTTGGGTCTCCCATAGACTTGAGTCCCATCTTATATTTTAGTCTTTTCTTCTGGGTCACATGGTGATTGAGATATTGAGATATTGAGATATTGCTGGAGCAGAGAAAATCTATTTTGTTTCTGTGTCTAGTTTTGTTTGCAACTGATCTTGGATATTGGAACATGTGGGAGAGAAAAATACTGCGGATGGGTTTCATTGACTTGGGAGGTGTGTTTTTTTGTTTTTTTTTGGGCAAGACGAAGGATATGGATGTAAGTGTAAAATGATTGGTCGGGCTTGGGATGCTTTGGTTTTAGTTTTAACTTTGGAGATGGGATCATAGAAAAGGCTCGTGGGTGGTCATTGTTAGATGCAAAATCTTGAAGTGTTAACTTTGGAGTTTTCTTCCCCTTCTCTGCGGACAGAAGGAGACTTTACGTTTTTTGGAGATACTGGTTCATCTATTTCTAAATTACCAATATTGTAAAATTTTATGCCAATTAATGTACGCTCTCAAATGATTTTCTTTTAAAGAAAATTCAAGAAGAGATTTTACATGTTGGCTATTTAGAATTTGATGAAATAGCATCTCCCTATTTCTATGAAATAAGAGATGCAGACTCTCTTTACTTTTAGATTCAGTCAATGGCAAAGGACATGTGGGCTAACTCATTTGTCCAAAAATCAAACTCTAGATAGCTATGTGAATTGAGCGCCAACTTTTTAACTATTGTTTCTCCTCATTCTCTCTATTCTTTTAAGATTTGGTGAGTGGCACGAGACATTTGAGTAGGGTTATAAATGGGTCATATCTGATCCAAATCCATAGTGGATTCAAAATCAGAACCATTAAGGAGAAGGTGGTACCAAATCCGGATCCAAAACTGTTTCGGAACCAGTTTCTTGGCTCCAAGTCTAGGTAGAGAATGATATTAAAAGATATAGTTTTTATGAGAAATTTTCAAAAATTGAGGTACTATGTCGGGTCTCGAGTCCACGGGTCCGAACTAAGGTGAAACCAGATCCTAACTCATTTACTTATTGGGGCCTAAACAAGGACTCAGACCTGATTTTTAGCCGGTCGGAACCTCCGGATAATTAGATAATCGAGACCCATTTATACCCTATATGTAGGCTAAATATTTGCTCAAAGATCAAACTCTAGACTGCTATGTGAGTCGACCTCCAACTTTTCTACAATCTTGCCTCCTCATTCTCAAAATCAGACCTAACTGTTGTGATCGTGTGTGCGGAAGCGTGCGATCAACAAGCAAACCAAACAATCAAGCCACACAAAATACAGATTTACGTGGTTCGGTGATTTCACACCTACGCCCACGAACAAAGCTCGTCTTCTTCTTCTTTACTATTCAGAGTTTTTTCCCCTCTTAAGGCTACAACCAAAAGAGATTATAAATAGTATTAACAAAGACTAAATTATCCCTCAACCCTAATACAAAAGAATTGGACCTAAAAACGAGCCAAAACCCAAAACCCAACAAATCTCCACCTTGGCGAGATTTGCAGGTCACAAACATTTTCCACCTTGGCATGCAATCACACGCCTCCAAATGCGCCCGTAGGCGCCATACACCCGAAGGTGCTCAAAATCGCAGGATATTGATCAAGTCCAAGCAATGCTTAAACTTGACCCCAGTCACAACCTTAGTCAGCATATCTGCGGGGTTATCAGCAGTTACGATCTTCTTAAGAAGTATATCTCCTTCATCAACAATCTCCCGCACAAAATGATATCGTACGTCGATGTGTTTCGTACGTGAATGATGAACCTGATCCTTTGTCAAACAAATTGCACTCTGACTATCACAATGGACATCCATGTGCTCCTGAAAGATCCCCATGTCATCAAGCAAACCTTGAAGCCAAATGGCCTCCTTAATAGCCTCTGTCACCGCCATGTACTCTGCCTCAGTAGTCGACAAAGCAACTATAGACTGTAACGTTGACCTCCAACTCACCGGTCCCCTTGCAAGTGTGAACACATAACCTGTTGTAGACCGGCGCTTATCCAAATCACCAGCGTAATCAGAATCCACATATCCAACCACATGCTGACCAATGCTATCATCCCGCTGAAACACCAAACCAACATCCACGGTACCCAGAATGTACCGTAGGATCCATTTCACAGCTTGCCAGTGCCTTCTCCCTGGATCATGCATATATCTGCTCACTATACTAACAGCTTGTGAAATGTCGGGCCTAGTACACACCATCGCATACATCAAACTACCAACAGCACTCTGATAAGGAACATGAGCCATGTACTGACGCTCATCATCTGTGCTAGGAGACATAGTAGCACTAAGCTTGAAGTGAGAGGCAAGAGGTGTACTTACAGGTTTTGTTTTTGCATTCATACCAAAACGCTGTAGTATCTTCTTCAAATACTGTTTCTACGACAGACAAACCTTGCCTTGCACCCTGTCTCTCTGAATTTCCATACCAAGTATCTTCTTGGCTTCCCCCAGATCCTTCATTTCAAATTCAATACTCATTTGAGTCTTCAATTTTTCAATCTCCACCTTGCTCTTAGAAGCTATAAGCATATCATCGACATATAAGAGCAAATAAATGAAGGTTCCATTCTGTAGTTCGCGATAGTAGACACAATGATCAAAAGAACTCCGTGTGTACTTCTGCCCAATCATAAACTTGTCAAATCGTTTGTACCACTGTCTCGGAGATTGTTTCAAACCATACAACGATTTTTTCAGTTTACAAGTCAAATGTTCTTTACCAGCAACCTTATACCCATCTGGTTGGGTCATGTAGATCTCCTCATTCAAATCACCATGCAAAAATGCAGTTTTAACATCGAGTTGCACTAACTCAAGATCAAACTGTGCAACCAAGGCTAACAAAATGCGAATAGAATAATGCTTCACAACGGGAGAAAATACCTCATTGTAGTCAATGCCTTCCTTCTGTGCGTAGCCTTTAGCCACCAATCTAGCCTTGTACCTGACACTGTCCTTTCCTGGAGATCCTTCCTTCATGGTGTAGACCCATTTGCACCCAATTGCTTTCTTCCCCGTAGGTAACTGTACGAGCTCCCAAGTGTCATTCTTATGAAGAGATTTCATTTCCTCATCCATTGCATTCTGCCACTCTACACTTTCTGAATGTCTCTTTGCTTCTTTGTAGGTAGTAGGAACACATTCTTCAACCATTAGAAGTGCATATGCCACCATGTCAGTGAACCGTTGAGTTTTTCGAATATTCCTTTTTGGTTTACTAGTTGCAATAGAATCTGCTTGCTCTTGTGGAGGCTCTTGGGCTGGAGTCTCCTACTCATCTGTATCATCATCCTCTGACTTAATTTGGATGACATCAAACTCCACCTGTTTCGATTTACCATTGGCCTTGCTCTCCTCCTGAGAGTCATTTTGCTTGTTCTGTTTACACATAGCAGCTTCATCAAAAGTCACATCCCTGCTCAGAACAAGTTTCTTTGAATCGGAACACAATAGCCGGTATCCTTTCACACCACTGCTGAAACTCAAGAATATAGCTTTCTTGGCCCTTGGATCCAACTTACTCTCTGTGACATGGTAATAAGCAGGACAACCAAATATATGCAATTTATCATAATCAGTAGCGGGTTTTCCAGACCATACCTCAATGGGTATTTTTCCATCAATCGCAGCAGAAGGTAACCTGTTGATGAGATGACATGCATAAGCAACGGCCTCACCCCAAAATGCTTTGCCTAATCCGGAATTAGACAACATACACCGAACTTTCTCCAATATAGTGCGGTTCATGCGTTCTGCCACCCCATTCTGTTGCGGAGTCCCACTACTGTGAAGTGCCTCACGATCCCCTCATCCTGACATACTTGCAAGAACGGATCGGACTTGTACTCTCCACCATTATCTGACCTGAGCCTTTTGATCTTCCTGCCAGTCTGTGTTTCAATCATTTTCTTCCACTTCAAGAACACATTCAAAACTTCATCCTTGTGCTTCATGACGTACACCCATACTCTTCTGGAGAAGTCATCAACGAATGTAACAAAGTAGTGCATACCTCCCAAAGATGCCACCTTGGTAGGACCCCATACATCCGAATGAACATAGTCTAGTGTGCCTTGAGTGCGATGGATCGCGGTGCCAAACCTCACTTTTGTCTGCTTGCCAAAAACACAATGTTCACAAAATCCTAACTTGCAGGTCTTTGCACCTTTCAACAAACCTTGCTTAACCAAACCCTGCAATGCTCTCTCCCCAGCATGCCCTAGACGCATGTGCCATAATCTGGTAGTGTCTGTAACAGTCTCATTCGAGCTATCAGATACTGTTGCTGCTCCACCTACAACTGTACTCCCTTGTAAGAAATACAAATTGCCTCTTCGGACACCCTTCATCAACACAAGTGCACCATAAACAACTTTTAGAACTCCACCTTCTACGGTAATCTTGAAATCTTTGGAGTCTAAAGCACCTAATGAGATGAGATTCTTTTTCAAGTCCGGTACATACCGAACATCTGTCAAAACTCTAACTGCTCCATCATGCATTTTCAAACGGATTTTTCCTATCCCTTTTGTTTTGCAGGCACTATCATTTCCCATCAAAACTGTTCCACCATCCAACTCTTGAAAGCTGGAAAACCATTCCCTGTTGGGACACATATGATAGGTACAACCCGAGTCTAAAATCCACTCGTCAGAATGGCATACCAATGAAGAAATAGTCAAACTAAATTCAGAATCATCATCCCCATTGTGTCTAATGTTTGCAACAGGTTTATCTTTGTCCTTATTTTTCAATTTTGGACAATCCTTCTTCCAATGCCCTTTTTTGTGACAAAATGCACATTCATCTTTTGCAGGTGGTTTTGATTTTCCTCTCGACTTAGAACGAGATTTTCTACCAGATTTCCTATCATCTGATCTTCCTCTTACTATCAATGAACGGATGATGAATCTTGTTAAGTACTATGGACCACCAGAAACTCCACATTGGTATGATATTGTCCACTTTGGGCCTAAGCCCTCATGGATTTGCACTTGGACTCTACCCAAAAGGCCTCATTCCAATGGAGTACTTAGTCCTACTTATATGCCCATGATCTTTTCCATTTCTAGCCGATGTGGGACTTTGGTTGCACATCCCCAACAATCCTCCCCTCAAACAAAGGACCATATCTCTTTGGATATTTTTACCGGGCCTCCCCTCAAACGATCATTCATCCGTCCGCTCCATCGAGGAGAGCCAACTCGAGAGCCTCACCACGGATCCACGAATCGTGAGTACTGTGCTTTCCCTGCGCATCACCAGGGCCCACCACCTTTGTTCGGCAAGAAGAGGATTCACCTGGCTAAGTCTAGGCCTGGGCTCTGATACCACTTGTTAAGTACTATGGACCACCACAAACTCCACATTGGTATGATATTGTCCACTTTGGGCCTAAGCCCTCATGGATTTGCTCTTGGACTCTACCCAAAAGGCCTCATTCCAATGGAGTACTTAGTCCTACTTATATGCCCATGATCTTTCCCATTTCTAGCCGATGTGGGACTTTGGTTGCACATCCCCAACACTAACTTCATTGGATTTTAGTCGTGGCTGTTTTCCAACTTTACACCACTGTTCTTGGGCCAACTCTTTGAGGAAGTACAATCCTCCAAACCATGTATTCCTCTCCAGCTTAACTTGCCCTTAGAGTTAAATGTACCATTAACTTATTTGGCTTAAGGTTAAACTACTTAGATTAATAAAAATAACTCCTTCAAAAGGGTATAAAAATTTAGAAAAAAAATATATTTCTTTGTAAACACAGTTTACAATGAGTTGAACTTCCAGGCTGCTAATCTAGCGGCCCCCATGTGGACCCCATGTCATCGTCCACGTGGATCGGGCATCTACTGGGTCCCACATAGACGGGTAAATGGGTTTGGTCTTATAAATATCTGGTCCATGTAAAAATTGTAGGATGTAGTTTCCATTCTATCTCAAAGAAATGATCATACTTAAAACCATGATTTATTCCATTCAACCATAGTTCAGATGGTGCAATTGCCACATTTTGGTTTTGACAAGTGCAAAAGATCATCACATATTTCCTTTTTCAATATGTACTTAATGGTCCCATGCCATAGTAAACTGCATCAATTGATTGAGTACTTGTGGTCAAGGCATGCTTTTTGAGAATATCAGAATTTATAGGGTTGTCTTTGTATTTATTTTTTAGTGATTATGACATGTCTCTTTGTAAAAAATTAAAAATAGAAGCTCATTTATAATTCATGGAGGTTTTTCATAATACCAAAATAGAAGGTGGCTTTTGTCAATGACTAAATAGGGGTCTCTTGTAATTAGAATCATAGAGAGGGATGGTTTGTGAATTCATTACAAGAGGTGAAGAGGGTACAATAAAGAATTGAAAAAGGAAAGTTGCCAGAGTCAGAAAAATGAAGAATGGAGTTCCACTTACCTAAAATCTGCAACAACTGCATATACAGGCAGAGGGTCTAGGAATGTGCATTAACTCCTCATATAATGTCTTTACCAAAAAAAGACCTCCTCAAATAATGTGGCATGGCATGCAGACCTTTTGGATTTCTTAAATAGCTTAAACTGAAATCTTACCATTTTTATTAGAGGGTTTTAATGAAAAAATCCCTTTAAATTTTGTAAAGACCAAAAAGATCCTCAAACTTCAATATCAACTAAGAAGGCCCTGAAAGGGGATAGTCCCGCTCGTGTATATAAGTGAAGTAAAAGAAATAAACGGTGATATCCCTGCTCTCATACGGATGAGCAGGGATATCGCTGCGCAACGAAACATCAATAAAAAGAATAAACAAGCGGGAATGTCCCTGTTCAGAGCGTTTTTGGTTGATATCGAAATTTAAAGACCGTTTTTCAAAGATGGTTTTTCCTGTAAATTCCTCTTTTTATGATTATAAAGCACAAAAAAAAAGTCTCATGACATTATTGCAATATTTTGAAAGTTAGTATTTTCAAATGAAATTACATTTATTTAGGTAGTTTTTTTTCCATTGAAATAATGTTACAAACATGATTGTGTAAATAAATGTAAAACAACTTTTCATGATCCATTTCTTATCATTCTGAACAAGCCCCAATTCTTTTAGTTGGTCCAGGATTTCTCAATTATACCGAAAAGGTTTTGATTTTTCTCACTCTCAACTTTCTTGCAATTTTATACAGCACTCATTTTTCACATGAAGAGGAAAAAAAAAAAAACTAAATAGTACTTTTTTCACATGAATTCCAACATCACACAGATGCATTCTATTTTTTTTTTTTAAATTAACCTAAAACGACTTATGTTTCTCAATTATGTAGAAAGTTATTATGTTTCATGATGTGCTCCAAACTACTCCATGGCACAGTAGAAGAACAAAATTCCTTGGAGCATGAAACCATGGCATTACACAAGAATACCCTTTATTTAGGGGTTAAATGATCCAACTCGACCTGTTTTGGCTTGCATAACCCAACCTGCAATATACATGTGACTGAGAACCTGACATGTTCAGGTTAGGTTAGGATTAATTTGCTCCATCACCATAACCCGCCGCCACCCATCTAAATGGGTTAGTTTAGGACATACCTACATAGGTTCAAATAATTTAGTTGTTTAATATTTTGGTGATTAGGTACTCAGAGGGTTTAGAAGTGGATACGCTCTTAAAGTACTTTCTAACCGACAAATGCCAATAATATTAACAGAAATTTTTTACAGAATAGCGATCAAACCAGCTATTACCTATGAAACGAAATGCTAGCCAATAAAAAAACAAAATATGACAAAATGGATGCAAATGAGATGAGAATGTTGAGATGATTATGTGGTAAAACTAGAAAGGATAAAAATACAAATGAGCACTTTGGAGAGCATTTAAGGTACCATCAATAGGGGGTAAAATCATTTACCAATAAAATTGGGAATAAAATTAGAGAAATTTGTTTGATATGGTTTGGACATATCCAACTCTGGCTGACAGGGATGTGATTAAAAAACAGTTTGCCTATGAAAGTTGATGGCCCACCAAGAGGAAATGGTAGGCTAAAGAGGACATGGATGAATATGATAAAAATAGATCTGACAAAGTATTAACTTATCTTAAGATTCAACTTAAGATAGATCGAAATGGAGAAACAAAATCTGTATAGTCAATCCCAACATAGTTGAGTCAATGCTTTGATGATGAATATTTTGGTGTTTAGAATAATTTAAATTATATGAAATTATTTGAGCTTGTGTTTAGCCTTTTGGCCCATAACTTAGCTCAAATATAACCTTAAAATTTGATCAAATGAATTAGATTTGGAGTAAGCTTATATGGCCTAGATTAGGTTAAGCAAGTTAAAAGGTTGAATACAAGTTATTTACCTGAATTTGCAAGTTATTTGACTCATTTTAGAAATGGTTTGATATGAGAGTTGAAATTCAACTCATTGATATATCTAATCAAGTCGATCCATTTTGACTCAATTCAACTTGTTTGGCAACCCCATCTTTATTTATTTATTTTGTGGGTATAGCTGCGACCCAAGAGACTCACGCATGCAAGGAGAAAATTTATATACGCTGGAATTGAAACTTACACATGCAAGGAGAGATCATCCACACACATGCAGAGTGAGGCTCACACATGAGGGTAGAGATAATTTGCAATTGCACATGTGGGGGGGGATACCAAGGTCTTGCTTAGCAACCCCTAATTCTCATTACCCTGCCTTTTATTATGGACATTAAAATAAAAGAAGAACAGTAAAACTACAGTGGAATGGTGCATGAATTTAAAAGTACAAGAATCTTGCATTCTTTGAAACATGGTGAGGTCCACAACCTTGTCACTGAGAAGGAAGAGACAAGTGATTTAAACCAGATCTATGTATGAATTAGGTCACTATGACACCACACCATCTTTGGTGCCAAGAAGAATTTTGTGCTCTTTTAAACAAAAAAAAAGTGATTAAACACAATGTATGAATTAGGTCAGAATGACGTCATATTTGGAGAATGATGGTTTTCTTCACTATGAACAAAATTGTGAAATCTATGATGCAAAGTAAATCGTCAGCTGGGCCACTTCTTAAATCTAAACCATTCAAAATCAATTTCCTGGCTATTCGTTTTCACCCCAACTAAAGTTGAGTTACACCACCATGGTTGATAGTTGCAACAAATGTGATAAAAGTATGTAAAAAAAAAAAAAAAAAGACAAAATAAAGAGAGGAAGTAAATCCCTTTTTAATCACGTTGTTTTAAGCGCTCGAAGTTTGGGACTGCGCTCAACTCCAAATTGGATTGAAATTTGGCTAGGATCCAATACAAGAGGATTCATATTCTTAGAGGCTGGATTCCAGACAAGGTATTACTGTTGAACTTTATGGCCTCCGATAATCCGATTAAGATAACTAAAATAACTAAAACCCTGTGGTAACATATTTTTCAGGTGAATTAAATTTAACTGGTGTGCTTTAGCAGAAAAACAAAAATAAAAATCTAAATCTATTTAGTCGAGATTTACTGAAGGTGTGTTGTGATCCATGGTTTACCTGTATGATTTTTCTTCTTATTAAAACTTGATCACAGCCATGGTTGCAACTCATCCCTCCATAACCTCAAGGGGTAGCTCAATTGGCGTAGGACCACGGTTTGCATCCGGAGGTTGTGGGTTCAAAACTGCACTACTACACTAGGGCCACAGGGGAATTTTACCCGGCTTTCTCTCTTGGGCCCGTTGGGATTATTCTGACCCAAAGGACTAGGAACCATACGGTATAAATAAAAAAATAAAAAAACACCCTCTTCCCTCCAGGTTCCTGTCATAAGAAACTCTCAAAGAATTTTAAGTTTTCCCTGTAGATATAAATAGAAAACTCTACTAAAATTGTACAAAATTAAGTGTGCAAAACTGGGTCGACACCCAAACCTGCACCTCTTGCTTCCCGAGTCAATGAAAATGCAACTCAAGCTTAACCTGTTCAGGTTTAAGCTTGGTCTTAGGCTAGGCTCAAGCCCCATACCTGTATTGGAATCACATTGAACATTCCACTGATGAGTTTAATCACAATGCACAAGATATTACTCTTGGGTCCATTTATTTCATTGATCTGAATTCTTTTTTTTTTTTTTCTTTTTTTTCTTTTTTTTTTTTTAATTCGGCCAAGAGGATTGGGACCTAGGAGAGAGCCCGCATACACACATGAAAACAGCCAGCACAAGCGAGAAAAAAGCCCACACAAGTGGGAGAGAAGCCCGCACAAGCGAACATCCAGATAAGAACTGCGGTCACTTACCAATGATGTAAGTGGTCGTTATCAATCTGAATTCTTATTCCCATACTCTAAGAAAGGGTGGGGCTCTTATCCAATAAAATCTCCCCAGCTATTGAGGGAACATCCACTCCATTCCAAACAATCCCACAACCTAGTAAATACATTTTATTTCCATTATTGCCTTTATAAGGATTTTTGCCTTAAATCTCTCTCTCTCTATGGTTCTTGAAAAAGCCTCACCTTTATAAGGATTAAGATGTGAGACCGTCTCACGTGATTATGAATGTGAGACCCACCTTTTGGATTTATAACATGGCCTATTTTTACGAATTGTTATACATGAGCCTCATCTTTAATAATTACAATATGGGACTCACCTTGATGTATTAGACCTACGCCCCCTTTTATAAGAATTAGAACATGAGCCGTCCTTTGGAATTATAATATATGCCCACTTGTAAAATTTACAACAAGAACCCATATACAACTATTGTACATCACCCTACTCTTAGGGCCTGTTTGGATGTAGGGTGAATTGAAGTATGGTGAGGTGAAACATCAAATCAAGAGAGAATAAAATATAAGGTGTTATGATGATGCTTTGTTTTTTATTGTTTGGTATAGAATCTTTTTGACTTTTTGTATAGAAAAGTGGAGTTTTTTTGTCTTTTAGTGGAGAAGGGATGTTGCTTTTTTGACTTTTTTTAAAAAATTAGGAGGGAATTTTGATACTGTGTACTTTTGATATGACCACTTGTCATTTCTTGTTTTGATTTATTTCATTTCATTTTAACTAATTAAGTGCTAAACACGCCCTTAGGATCCATCATTAGAATTACAATGCGGGCCAACCTTTAAAAAAGTTATAATTGTCTAATATTTTGCAATTGTGAACATGAAATCCACTTTTAAGAGTCATGAAAGTGGGGGCCACCTGTTTTTTTATCTTCTTTTTTTGGTACCCCAACCAAGGGGGTTGAAACCCAAGAGAGAGGCCGCATACACACGGGAAGTAGTAGCACACTCAAGTGAAAAAGAAGCCTACACACGTGAGAATAAAGCCCATACAAGTGGGAAATGAGTCCGCACAAGCGGAAATAAGTGACGTACTCGGGGTTTGAACCCCGGGCAGTTAGGTGAGAACTGACGCTCCTTACCTCTCGAGTCAGGAGCCGTTATTGGGGGCCACTGTTGTGATAGGTGAGAACTAACGCTCCTTACCACTCATTATTGGAGGCCACCTGTTGTGATAGGAACATGCCCGCTTAGAAATTGATAAGTGGGGCCCACCTTTTTAGTGGCTAAAAAGGAAAAATTAAAAGTGAATATCCATAAATGACTAATAATCTTTCCTTCAATGGGAAATGAATTAAATGGAGGTGAGCAAGCAAATCGAATCTTTGTGATTAAATCCATTGCTGATTATGACAAACTGTCAAGTTCGGGTGGTTGTCAATCTATAGGAGGAACTCGGTATTGACTAAAAATATGTGATCTCCACCGTTCAAAATAAAAAATGGTTGCATTGAGTTTAATGCTCACTTTGGGCTTTAAATTGAAGGTACACTACAAGAGATCGATGATTATGATGAAGAGGAACAAGTGTTTAAGGGATGAATAGATTTGGACTGATTAAAGATGGCCGGACTTGAGTCTAATCAAATAATTCTAACTCTTATTTCAAGGCCTCAAAAACTTTAATTGGTTTTGTAGTGTTGATGTTTTTTTTTTTTTTTAAGTCTTTCAGACTATATCCAACAATGAATAATGATCGAATCAGCGATAAATTGAGATCTAATTTATGAAGAAAAGGCAACCAAGAGCGGATTAGATTGATCATAGGTGGAATACATATAAATCTAAATATAAAGCATTTTGAACAAATTGTCATAAACTTTTTTTTTTTGCTTGAAACACAAATTGTCATATTTGAAAATTCTCAGTGCTTTGGCATTGTACATGGTCATGCGGAACAGGTGGAAGTAGGGTACAGTGCATGGCAACTCCTTTGTCATGCAGTACCTTTACTTTTTAGTTGTGGTCCAGGGCCGGTGACATTTATCAAAGGTAGTGCTTAGCCTGAAAGAGACTTTGATGTGATGATAGAACTTCCATTTTTCCAATATAGAAACGCAACAAGAATAAAAACATTGTGTGTGTGCTCGCCCACATTTGTCTTAGATCACTGTCTTAGATTTTTATCCTCACAAGTAAAACATCTCACTCTAATTAGTGTTATTTCACCATCGCAATGATGGACAATGTTCTCACTTCATCATGCAAATATGCATTTCCGGGTCTCACTTAGATACATGTCTATTAATGGGATGTGAGCGGATGAAAACGTTTTTTTACGGATAAGGAAAAAAAAACTCAACCCCACCAAATTATTATAGTCCTTGATTTAACAGCGTTAAAACTTAATGACATCTTAACTATCAAAATTTTTTTAAAATTAAATCCAATGATGAGAGAAGATTCAATGAAAGTAAAATTAGTTTTGATGCCTAATCATAGCATGATAAGGGGATCAAAAGGGCTGCACTGTTCAAAAGTGGTTCCAATTGGCCCCATAGTGGTAGGTGGCACTTGTTGTCCTCTCACAGGAGATAACTCTCCCCCATTGGTTGCATCTAAAGTATGCCATTAGAATTAAGTATAAAAGGTACAAAATGCATGTTTTAAAAACATGAATCTCACAATTGACATAACTCGTGTGAGTAAAATTTTTTTTGGGTAAAAGCAATGATCTTTGAATGGTTTAGATTTCAAAGCTGCTATACTTTTACTGCATGTTTGTGTAACACTTTTTCGTAGAAAAATGAATGATTTTCCACGGAAAACTCATTTTTCAGACGTTTGGTGCGGAACAATTTTACGAAAACGTTTTCCTGCTTCGTCAGTATTTTTCTTAATAATGGTGGAAATGAGTTTCCTATGGAGGGTATGGGAAATGGATTTCCTCATAAAACTTCTCCCACTTTTCATCACTCTTGTCCATTTCAACCCAAAACCCTACAACTCTTTTATTTTTTATTTCTTTAAATGAATTATTATTTAATATTAAATAAATAATATACATATTATATTATTTTTCTTCAAAAAATTATTTCACCAATTAAGAAATTTTCATTTTCTATAAAGAATCCACAACCACACCAAACAACATTAAAACCAATTCAATGAGAAATTTTTTTTGCACCAAACATGAATTTCTAAATTCTACGGAAATTCTTTTCCAAAATTTTCATTTTATAAAATTTGCTGACATGGTAATTTTTCCTTTCCATAAAAATGGTGTGTACACAAACGTGCCCTTAAAGATTTATCCGGATGGATTGAAAGAATCTATTTCTGCCCTCAAAATATCAGGACCCGTCTGCTTTGTAAGTTTGATGCAGCCCCTCTTTATTATTATCTTTTTCTTTTTTTTTACACCAGCCAAGCTAGTTAAGGAACACATAAGGGAGAGAATTACCTTACCCACATGGGAGAGCACGTGGGGATCAAACTGACACATGGTGGAGAAAATTCCAATGTGACTTAGGAGAATCGATTTGTGTGAATAGACTGTTGGTAATAGACCATTATAAAATTGAGATCTGACCATATTCAAGAAAGAGAAATAGGAGGATGTGTGATCATTGACCCAATCATAAAAATTAAGATTTGACCATATTTTAGAAAGGGGAGTAGGAGAATGAGTGATCATTATGCACGTCCCTAAAATAGATGATGATATAGATTACAGGAGTCCATTCTGAAAACAACTATGCTACATGGTCCGGTCCCAAAGTTTGTCTAAGTGGACTTATTCTTCTGAAAAATTATTACCCTTTCCGTCATCTTTATCCCATAATAGACATAGTTTCAGGTGGAGCCTGCAAAATGAGGGACTTAATTTTTTAATTTTTTAGAAGGAGTGATGCTTAAATATAGGAATCAATCCCTTGTTGTTTTAGAAAATGCTTTGTTACTTATCCATGAGTTGTTTGGCCACTGAGGTACCATAGTGAAAGCTAAACTTGGGGTTTTTAGTTTTTTTCATAAACAAGCTTCCCTAAAAAGAAGTTTGTGGCTTTGCAAAAAAGTATATTCACCAGAGGCTATTAGTTATATCCTATCCAAAGTAAGAATTGTTCTGCTTACTTTCAAACTGGAAAAGGAAAAGAAAACTAGTAAGGCACAATCTGTGTTCTATTTAATTTTTTTTATGAAAGCTGAGAAGCCAAATATATATGATTCTAGCTAATTATATGATCAGTTTCTGTGATGAATTCATAACTCAGATAAGTTAACTTAACAAAAGTTCTATTAACCATCATTAGTCATGTGATATACAACATTATCTACACAAGGCTTTGACGATGATGATGAGTCTTGAGACACTTAAAAAAAAAGAGAGGGTGCACCCTGCACAATCACCATCTTGAATGATGACTAGTTAACTCCAATGAAGGAGAATTTTATTTTTTCTCAATCTTCTACGGTAACCAACACCTCCGCCCAACCCCATGTGGGATGGGTGGGCCCACTTGCATATGCACTTTGATTTTGAAACTTGGTAGAAGGCTGGCTGATTGATTTTGAATAGTCCTTCTCCCGCCCTGCCCAGTTGTCTTTGGTCCACGGCCTAAGGGGCACTTCATACGTACCCCCAACACACATGCGCGCACACAAAAAGAAAATTGCATCATGGTTCCCAAAAGGAAAATTTCCTCGGTCCGTCACCCGCTAAACATGGAGATACATCAAGAGGGCTATCACGGCGCTAAAAATGGGCCCCATGCATCCATCCCCAGAATGAATAGGCCCAATCTGAAAGCCCATCACATGTATTCTTTAATGCTAAGCCACTCCACCACCGTCATATCATATGTACAGGCAGCTCAAGGAAACCCTGACCAGAGCCCAGCACATATTGAGGTGGATCTGGGCTGTGTTTGAAGTCCCATCAGATGGATCTGGTCCCAATTGATGGCCCAATAGTTAAGCAAACTGCAACTGAGTTAATGCATGCTTGCAAGCCCGATTGGCCTGGCCCTATATATTTAGCATGAAGCAGTTAGCAGGGTAGCAGGAACAGGGATGGCAATAGGTAAGCCATTTAGTCCGATCATCATGGACATAACTCTTAAGAACAGGTTTAGGTCACATTAAATTTTAGGGTCCAGGTTTGGGTCTACTGCAATGGATCCAAATTTTTGGGATTGGACCCGGGTTCTTATAGCTTTAAACCTGTGGAGTTGGACCTAAACCTGAAGTAAAGTTATATCTTAAAAGGAAACGTTTATACTTAGTGGAAAAAAAAAAAAAAATCCAATGACCACCTTCTATTAGTGTACCCACTCACCCTCATCAAACCCCCTAATCTCTCTCCACGAGACCCAACCTGGGCCCTGACCTAGTTCGGAATGTAATGAAAAAATTATTGGGGCCCGGATAACGTTGGACCCAAGCTATACCCAACCCATCTCCAATTCTACCAATGAATGTATGCACAAATGGGCTGGGTTTACACCTCTTTCAGGCCAATGCCCTGGATCGCATCCAATTACTAAATGGGCCAGGCTCGGACAAGAATCAGCCCACCCAAACTGTGCCCCCTAAAACCCCTACACATATGAGCCAGCACCCAAACAAGCATCAGTACATGTCCTAATTAACTATGCTTAGCTCAATCCACTGACCGAGACAATCCATTTGAGTTTATTTTGGTGTTGAGCATACAGAATGAATGGCTAGTTTATTAATAATCTGATGGTTTTGGTTCACTGCCTAAAAAAATATTTAGGAATATTCCGAACCACATCCTTGAAATAGATGGGCCCCACATGAAATGTTAAAAATATAAGAAGACGAAGCAAATGGATCTATGATTTTCTTAAGCTAAGCATTCTATACAGGTCAAGCCAATTTTTCAGTGATCTAGATCATTGGGTGGGTAACACCATGGATTCACTAGGCAAAGTAAAGCCACCCAACAAAGAATCATAGGTGATTGGCTTGCAAATGGACCATTCCAAAGAACCCAGAGATAATCCATATTCTTTAACTGCATAGAAACTACCATTGTGATTTTCAATATTGTTCAATAGTCAACTTCTTTTTATCAAATTTTTGGGGCCGTTTGGATCGTTTGAATCTTTGTAAATGGAGTTAGGGTACAAGGTTCACGCATAAATTAGGGTTAGTGCATTTGGATAACTAGTTTGCATATTAGAAAGAATTGTTTTGTTCTTTGCCATGACCAATTTACAAGTAATCAGATTTTGAGGTAAAATGAGTGCAACATAACCAAATCTTGAAGATCCACACAGGAGCCTTTTGTCACAATAAAAATCAAGGTTCTTGTCAACATTGACAGTAAGATTTAAGGTACCTGCACAACCTCTGCAAGGTCATGCTCCCGAAGCAAGATTTAGGCGCTTGCAAGAGCACTCCAAAACTGATAGGAGCCTCTGGCACACTGAAAAGTTCTTATAGTTGCAACCTTGAGGTCATGGGCTAAAGTCATGTTTCCAATGACGACAACAACAATAATAATCACCACAGCTCATGCTGAAAGACTATAAGACCTCAAGCAAAAAAGCAAAGCTCCCCAGCCGCTTAAATAAAGGTTCAACAAATAGGAAAACTTTAAAAAAAAAAAAAATCTTGATTCTTGAATCTTGACCCTGCGTTCAATTTATCTAAAAATGAAAAAAATAAAATAAAACCAACAATAAGAAAACGAGATTTGCTAATTATTTCCTAATATGTGCCAACTCATTATTTAAAGTCTCAACAAAGGATGCAACACGACTCTCTTTCATTTGACACATTGATATTTTTCAATGGGCCCAATTCACCTGACAGATGGGCCACGGGCAATAGGCCACATTGCCTTTCCACGATGGTCCTACCACAAAGTAGTCTACATCACTGAAATTTAGGCTCAAACCTATACTGGATGCTTTAGCCGAAAATATGTAGATTCATTTAGACAGAAATGGTCATAATGATCATCATCAAAACCACTAAACCTTACAGTAAGAAACTAGTTTTGTGGGTGTCAGCAAGGTGAATTTGTTCACTTCTAAACATTCAAAAATAAATATAAAATTGCACATCATTGAAGTTAATGAATTGTAATGTTGGGATCTAATACATTCATGGTATGGATATTACACAACAATTTAGAGACACGAAACAATCATATATAAGTTTGAAAACCAAATGCATTTTTATACTACGAAGTTTCTGAAAAATACTTACCTACCTGTGATCTAATATGCCTCTTGGTGGAGGAGCAGTCATTGACTCATCGTCTTGAAATCATTTATGAAATTCCCAACAGATGGATGGAGAATCAGTTGAAGCAGATAGCATATCTATCATTCTATGTACTTCCTTGGAATACAGTTCTGACAAGGGCAACTCACAAGTCTGCAACTTTTACAAACATTGAATCAATAATGTCCACAACTGCATATGTACTTTCTTGGCATACAGTTCTGACAATGGCAACTCACAAGTCTGCAACTTTTACAAACATTGAATCAATAATGTCCACAGCTGCATAATAGAACACAGGAAGCAATGTGGATGTGCATGTGCATGTCCATGCTTATGCATGTCTTTGATTGAGACAGGAGCAATTCAATTCATATTTGCGAGGATAAGAGGGAAGGGTTCACACTCATTGGATAGAAACTTCAAAATTAAAATTAATTATATGGCCAGACTTAAACATTCAATTGAACTACTAGACTAATTTTCTTATCTAAGGCTCGCACATATGAACTCTTTTCAAAAGATAGATGCACATATTTACCAACTTAAACAACAGATTCCCACCATAAAGCTTGGAGGTAGCAGTGTTAACTTTTTCTACATTCTTAGTGGATGTTGTGGGAGAAGTGAGAAAAGGTAATCATATCGCCATTTTATAGGTTCCAAATGAAAGACCTAGGGAGCATCATTATTTCCTGGGACTTGAGGTGGAGAGAAGTAGAGATCGACTGTTCCTAGGGCAAGCACAAATATGCAGTGGATCTATTAAAAACTCCAAGGTGATTGATGCAAAGCCAATAGCTACTCCAGCAATCGTACATAGAAATTGAGCAATATGGAAGAATTTGAAGATGGAACATAATGGAAAAGCTACAGGAAGTAAATCTGAAATCCTTCTGGATACATCTCCATTTCACTGAAATAACATATTTATTAGTTTAACTACCTCTTAAATTAAATTAGTTTCTTTCCCTTTTTTGTCCGTCATTCTCTAATAGATCGTCCACCCTCTTCCTTATGAAACTGTGTTCCAAAACAGTGCATGATATACTACTTCGCTTTTAATGAAAACATGCTTGTTATTGAAACTTAAAGACACCACATATTTCTGAATCACAATGAAGACTTACAAGTTCTTAACACTAGATATGAAAGAATTTCTGAAGATCCCATCCAAAATGAACATTACTGAAGAGAAATTACCAGTGAAATTAGCCTTGATTTGAAAAATCATGGAAACCGTACGAGCCGATTCACAGCAGAATCCAGAGCATCAACATTCCTCCTCAGGATCTTTCTTCAAAAGCATTAAGAAATCAAGAGAAGGAAAAGTTTTCTCGTCTAGCAGATCAGAGCTGGCAGCCCAAGGGCCAGTAGCATCCTAATGTATATGCATTGGTCCAAAATTGAAGACAGCCTAATAAATATGGGTTGGCCCGAATTGAGACACTCCACTCATCAAGTAAAATCACGATTTTGTGTGTGCGCTTTTGGTTTGGTTATAATGGTTCTTTCTCTCTTTTTTCCATATAAATGTGACCCAGCTGCCGAGTGAACTGGCATACTCTTTGGAAAGGCCAATTCCTTGGGACTGGTTTTATACAAAATGTGCCGTGCTGATGAGTGACTTGTATCTTGCCACATGGCATAAATTGTAATGTTTACCATGTATAGGTGTTTAAGCAGGGAGACGCAATAAGTTTTAGATTATCTCTACTGAAATAATATATAGAAGGTATCTTTGCACAAGAATGCTCCATTGAGACCTGAACTGAGATATAAACAAAAGGATACAATTGGATTGCTAGACTTTCCATGCTCTTCATTTCCTGATTCAGTCTGCAGCATGCAATATGAATACAATCTCAGATAAGTCATCACAACAAGATATAAAAAGTGTTTTTCAGAAATCCCCAATGCTACAAAACATTATCAAGCATCTCAAGAGAGTGCTAGGAAAGAATATGATGCAAGCCTGTAACATAGCCATATCTACCTGGACTGAACCTGCACATCAGTCCACTGGCTTCAGACACCTAGCAAGCCCAAGACCCACCTAGGTTGTGGGCCAAAGGTTAACAAGAGGAAGGATCACAACCCTCCTTTGTCACAACCAGGCAACTGGTACAAGCAGATGCAAGTGGTACAAGCAGATGTAGGGCCCAAGTTTAGCACATGGTAAATTTAAATATGTGAGGATGACTTCATTTAATAAGATTCAATTTAATTGTTTTACGATTTTATTGTTATCTTCTTTTTTTTTGAAGGGAAGAGATGAAATCTTCCCCATAGAGGAATCCTATTCCTGCCCTTACATATACATGTGTATTCTAATCTTTTCTACATTCATTCAATTAATAAAAAGAAATTCGGAGTTTCCACCTTTGTATGATTGTGTGCACATGTATTTTCAATCTTAGGGTGCTAATTCCCGAACCATTGTTAAACTTTTACTTGGGTTTTGATTTCTATGTCAATCCATCACCCACCAACATCAGATATATCTTTAATCGATTTCAATCATTGATAGACTAACCTGCCAGTAACAAGAATGTTCGATATACCTGGTATAGACAGAAAGAATATGAAAGGAAGTTATGGGGACTATTTCATTTTTTTTTCATGTTCTATATATATTGAATAGATGGAAGTGACAACAGCTATGTAAACCAAATACTTCCATAGGCCTGAAGTACCAGTATTCAGAAGATCTGGATATGATATGGATAGTAGGGAAATGGCAGGAAACACCCGTTCTTTATCCCACATTTTTAACGATATATCTCAATAAAAAAATTAATATTTCTTCGTCATACTGTAAATATAGCGCAGAAAAATATATGTGAACTAGTATAAAATAATAAAACCAAAAGTTGGTCGAAACAGAACTAAACATAAACAGTTCGTTGAGAACTGCATACATATCCATATCCATATCCATATCCACGTGAATATCCTAGATTTTGGGGAATGTGTAGTCATATTCCCATTTCCATATCTGATATGTATAACTTTGCAGGGATGGAAGACAATAAGCAAAAGGGTTGGTGATGAAAGAAGGTTTGTAAATAGCTATTCCTGAGATTCACAGATACCATCTTGTTCTATTTTATATTATTTGTAATATAAGCATAATTTTTATTATTGTTTTTTGAAAATAGTTTTTTATATTGTTCCAGGGCAGCACTCGCACTCTTGGAATAAAATTTTTGGTTTTCTAATTTTTCGGTATTACACTTTGCAAGGTAGGATGATTATATAAAAAGAGAGAAAAAGCCTTTAACTACAAATAGAAGTTCAAAACAATCTCTTTCCACATGTCCTTACCTTTCAATTTGTCATTAAAAAAAATTCCTACTCCAAAGTTGGGGAAGATCTGAAAATGGTAGTGACAAAAAGGTTCTGCTAGATATAATGCAGAAAAGAACTGCATAGAGGGAAACGAGCCAAATCAAGCTAGAATGTGTCTAACATCCCAAAATTCACACTATCTCCAGTTTCTATACGGAAAAGGAAGGGTTAAACCGTTTAGTCAGATACAAATAAGGTCTTTCAAGCAGCCCCTGTTTACTCAATTATGATTTATTAAACAACAATAACTAGTGTTCAACCCAGGACTAAAGAAACTAACTAAACCAGCACACTCAAGGAACCCAAGAAAATGCTACTGTTTTACTGCTTATGTAAGCTTAATGTCAATAAAATGATTAAAAAACAAGAGGAGAAACAAGAACCTTAGACATGAATTGATATAGCGATTCCCCTTGGTTGCCGCATCAAGTACTGCAAAGAAAAAGAAACAACATGCAAGGAGAAAATTAGACAAAGATCCATATCAAAAACTTTACTCACGTGAAAATTTTAAGATGCCCAAATCTAATTTGAAATATGTGAACACTTAGTAAATATTACTTTTATACAATAGGAAAAATGAAAAAAAATAAATCTATGTAATCCACAGTCCACTCACCCATATCTGACCATGTTGATGCATCAATGCTTTGATGAAATTTTATTATTACAATATTTCAAACTCAATGATATAGCTTTCCTCAACTCCAGCAGATTGTCATCAAATTATTCATGCATAACTGATACAGTTCAAATGCATATAATGTCTTACCTGATTCCTGTAAACGGCCTGCAGCATCATTAAAGCAATGCATATGCTCAACTGAGGTGCTAGTAACCTACAACAGCAGTGCAATCGCATAATATATTATACTTATAAAAAAAAGTAAAATGAAATATTCAGTTTCCCTGTACAGAACTGTCTCAATCACGGACAGACAAATTTCTAGTTTTGTTCATTGTGACTAGGCTTCAACACTTTCAGCTATATGCACCGATCAGGATACTGAAATGGAAACAGGATAAAAATGCCATTCCCCAGAGTACAGAACATCAGGCTTGGGTATTGAATGTTCTGAACGGCTTAGCTTAATCCCACTACCTTCAATTTTTCTTATTCATGACATGTGTCATAATAATAATAATAATAATAATAATAATAATAATAATATGATAATAATATAGGTAGAGAAGAACTAGTTCTCATATTGCTAAATGAGAGTCACCTTGTGGGGGCTGGATAAAGGTCAATCATTAGGTCGTGGAAACAGACGAGAAAATAGGAGTTTCAATCCAATGGTGAGTAACTGAATTTCAAATGGGATGAGTGTAAAGTCATGAAAATGATGCCATGTGCATGGATTTGGGGACCAAGTCTATTCTTGTGTTGTATAGTTTGTTCTTATTCCTTTTGCCCCATAACTTGTAGCCTGGGAAGCACGGACACCTCTCCGGGGCCGGAGTGTCGGTGTCCGACACGTGTCGAACACGGACACTCTCTGGACACACTCCGACACGTGTCGGACTAGCAAAAAAGAGTGTCCAGTTTATTTTTTAATTTTTTATATTTCGGACACGCTGGGGACACGTGTCCGGACACACGTGTCGGACACCCTGGGCCTCTTTTTAATTGAAAAAAAAAATAGAATAAAAGGGCCATCCTTAAAAAAAGAAAAGCAAAGGGGGCTATTTGTAAAAAGAAATTGATGCTGCTCCCTTTGTCTTTGTATGAATTTTATGGAACTATGGATATTTCATGTTTAATGATTATTAATTATGTTTCAATTTTATATTGTTATTTGATAATTTGATTTGTTTGTTAGTTGGTACAGTGGTACTTGATTTTTTATTTATTTGATTGCTAAATTGATTACAAAGTTAAAATGATAGTATCTTTTAGTATATTATTAGATTTATTATTATTATTATTACTAACGTGTCTCCGACGTGTCCGTGTCCTACTTTTTTAGAAATGCCGTGTCAGCGTGTCCGTGTCGTGTCTTATCCGTATCCCATGTCCGTGTCCGTGCTTCTTAGCTTATAGCACTTTGTAGGAACCAAGTATATCCTCATGTTGTATATAGTTTGTTCTTATTCGGTGTCGCCTCTTTACTTTCTTTGTCGCGCAAAATCCTAACTAATTCCATGTATCAATCATCATGATCAAGTTATTCAGAGTTTGGCAGTCCACTTTTCATGGTGGGTTATATGGTAAGCAAAGCATTGGACAGCAACAATTCTCACTTTATTAGCATCTGAGGCCACCCTCATAAACGCATTTTTCAGACAATTCAAATATAGCAATCTACATAATGGGCTTCCATATAGTAACACAATTTGGGAGTAGTATCAATTCAAGTACCCAGCCTATAATTTTGGTAGGGAAAGCATCAAACCAGCTGAGCCACCCAAACCCAAATTAGCGACTTCCATCCAAGTCAGTACTACTAAGCAGTATAAACAAATGCAGCATAGCCTTGAATCTCCAAGAAGCTTCAATCAATCTCAAAGCCCAAGACATAAACTCTCTGTGCATCTATTTCCTTATGCAAGCAATAGATGCAGATTAGAACAATAAGAATTAGGTGGGCCCCACACGAATAGACCACCATCAACATAATGCAAACATTCAGAATCCACCTCCCATTCAATTGTGACATTTTCTTCATCAAGTCTAACCACTAACAATGCTCTGTACAACACCCATCTATATGTGGGTCTCCTAATCATCAAATAGAACCCCACTGGATCAATCTAAATAATCCTACAGTGAATCAAACCATTCAATTAAGTGGGGCCCACCCATGTAGCGATCAAGCCATTGATACAACTCACCCCAGATTGCCAATTCAGAAGAACATACAACCTCAGCACTGAAGAAGATCCTAGCCCCGGTGCATATCAATGGTGGGCCCCACCAGCTGAACAATCAAGACCCAACACAATCCAGTCCAAATGGGTCCCACACCTCAATCCAGACCACCCATCCAACAAACCCTAGATGGTTCTCGTTCCACGTGGTGGGACCCACCAGATGAGCGATCTGGATCGCTGAAACGATCAAGGTTTCAGATTGCAAGGGCAATTGGGAGAAATCGATGGGAAGTGAGAGATTACAAGTTAGAAAGCGGACCTCGGAGAGAGCGAGACGAAGGGAGGAGAAGAGAGAAGCGAAGCTCTCAGCAATGGCGGTCGAATCTCTTTCAACGACTTCCAGAGCTCTGAAAATCTCGCGCCGATCCGAGGAGCCTTGGGATTCTGAGCCATCTTCATGAGATTTGGATTTAGGGTTTTGAAGGGGTGGACCTCGATCCGGTTCTTGTGTTAGGGTTTCTGCTTTCGTGTCTGATGAATTTAGTATTTCAGCTTCTTCTTCTCCAACTTTTTCAACCTCTTCCATCTCTCTCAGTCTCTCTTTCTCTCTCTCTCTCTGTTAGTGGTGGGAGAAAATTGGGGAAGATAAAGTCTGTTAATCAAGGTGGGCCATGCTCAAAACTGCATTTGGTTCATGCTGGGTCTGACCTGATCCGACCATAACAGAGCTAGGCCTGTCAATTCGGCCCTAGATGAGTGGGCCGGGCCAACCCTCCCATTTTTCTTTTAATTATATATACACCTTTTTTTTTTTTGACGATCGGAGGGTTCTGAACCCTTATGGCTGGACTAATCCCTCCGGACCTAGAGGGAAGCCGGGTAAACTCCCCAGTAATTATATATACACGTAGGAAGATTATTTAAGATATGGGTAAAGTGGGGCCCACTTGATGACCCATCCGAGTGCCCCGCGAATGGACTAGCCCCTTTGTTGACTGCACAACAGGTAAATGGACTAGACTTGTGAGCCATGCATAATAGGGTTAAGATGATCGGTTGATGTTATTTTTGAAACATAGGAGCGCCCCAACCAGATCTTTTAATCCCCGACTCCCTAGGTGGGCCCATAACAAGGTGGCCATTGGAAGCTAACCCTGTACATTTATATTGGAAATGATCAAGTGCACACCTCATTTTTATGTAACACTTCATTTTTATTTTCTTTTAAGAGATTGAAATCCATACAAAACAAACTTCTTGGTTGCCAAAAGTCTATTTTTTGAGCATGATGGGAAGAAGAGACACCTCCTGTTTCCTTTACCAGTTACGTAGTGCCACAAGAGCTGTAATGTCATCTTGCATCTTATTGGACCCCATTACAAAGGCAGGTGCAGTGAAACAAGCATGTCAAGTTACTCTCTATTACATAAGGATAAGGAAGAAGAGAAGAAGATATAAGGAGATAAGGATAAGAATGATGTCATCTTGCATCTTAGTGGACCCCATCATAAAGGTGGGTGTAGTGAAAGAACCATGTCAATTTACTCTCTTTTATAAAAGAAAAAGAGGTATAGATATAGATATAGATAGATTTGAGTTTTGAACAGCTAATGCCTCTAATGGGCTGCAGGTAAGCTATAAGTAAAGTCATAAAGCCCTAACTAATGTCAATACAAGATTATGATAAAACTTGAGATATGATTTATTGTGAGACTTGGCCACAGAGAGAGAATATACAACACTCTGTACTATTCATCTTGATGCATATATCAATCATGGGAAAGAAAGAGGATGGAAGTTAAATGTAAACATTAGATGGGCTTTATATATCTGTGATCAAATTATCCAAAACCTTGGTTTCAAGGCCTTAAAACTTGATTTTTTTTTTCCTTCCAAAAGTCCAGTAGTTCTCATGTCACAATTTATTGGTTGATAATGACCAAGATTGAAGTGGGCCATTTCAGGGAAGAAAGTGAGCGATCAATTGATCATATATGGACTGCAAACTTGATCATATTTGCTTACTTTTATTTTTATTTTTCCATACCAAACTCTCTGTCTATAAATAAAATGTTCTAACTTGGAATATTTTGCTCTATTGGTCCATTTTTGTCTTTATGCATCAGGATCTCATGTAATGGATCTCTCACCTTAAAAGATAAATAATTACCTCCTCTCTAACGGTCACTAAACACCTTTGATAAAACTTTCATGTGCTTGAATTGAGTGAAGAACGTTAGACTTTCTGATATTGACTTGAATTATTTATTTTCTTATGTTTTTCCCCCTTTCCAGTCTTATTTTGAAGTAGGTGGAAAATTGATATTGACTTCTCAGCAAGTCCATGTTGGCAATTTCTTTTGGGATATTGCCCATAGAGCTGCTCTTAGATTTGAGATTCACTATTGAGATGTCAAAATTTAAATATTTTCCTCAGTGTGATATCAGAGGACTGTACAATATCACACACATCATATTGCGCAACATCCTATAATCGTGCGATATCGCACTATTATTGTACAAACAGCTCTACATAAATTATATATAAACTTCGACTCTTGTGGGGTAATTGTCTAATATATTTCATTTTATACGTTGCAAGTCCAATTGATTGTATCTCCAAAACAAGTCATAACGAAGTGACTAATTGATTAGGATCATAACCATCGGTATTTGATTAAGACTACTGTCCACCAACTTTATGTCCCTTCCATATATGCAGGTCATGGCCATTGATTATTAGCTAGCTTATTTGTATTCATTCAACAATTCAAGGTATAGACGACTTTCAATATCAACACACTGTCGTTTTGTAGACAACTTAGGCATGGATTTGGAAGAATTGGAGTAAACCAATAATGACCTATGGGATTTGAAGGAAATAAAATTCAAATTAGAATATGGATCAAGAGAACATGACTTCAAATAGGATTCAGTAGAAAAGTAAGAATACTCACGTGGGTAGATGGGTCATCAGATACCATCTTTAGTCTCGGTCATACTATTACCAATTGGCCTACATCTATCGAGGTCAACGTCTATCCTTGTTCTTGAGTGGTCATAATTGTGGTGGAACCCTCTCCCTCACCATAAAATCATTGTTGTGTCATTTCTCATCACCAATTGGTTTTGTGATAAGTGGTAGTTCAATTGGGTGTAAGAACCTACAACATCGTTTGCTAGAAAAATTTATCTCAATCCTCAAGTTGCCAATTAACCGTTTTATCATTCCACCTCGATATCCATCCCCACTCCAACGGTCCCCAAAATAGCAATTCAACCCCTATTATAGCTCAAATAAACAACACCTGTTCTTCATCAAAATGCCCTTGCAAACGCAGGAGATCTACAATGGAGTTATTTTATTTTAATTTAGAGCGAGGAGTTCAAGAAAGTAAATGGTCCTCAAACTCCAAAGCACTTGACCAAGAGAATTTGAATATGGACCAACAACTTTTGAATTGATTTAGAAATTATTGGAACTCGATTTGTTCTTTCATACATGAAGAACCAAGGTCAATATTCACAAACAACCATAAAATAGTGTTCACTTTAATAAAAAATGAATTAGAATATGAAAAACCAATACCATCCATCGCTTTACTAATTTAAATATGAGCAAAGTTAGGTTCCCGCCTACATTGCTACTTAATTTCCATCACCACTGACCTCATATTGGTTGAACGCTGAACTCATTTGACAATGAATTATTATGTATCTATGAATACAATGACCATCAAATCCCATTACGTATATACAGAAGAAAAAAAAAAACAGGCACTAGATCAATATTCATACTGACACACATAAGAAAGGCATGAATTATAATAGAGGTGACATGAAGAAACTGCATAATATCATGCAACTCAGGAATGGATCGGTAATTTGTGATTTGAATTTTAATCGGACTCAAACTCAACCCAGTAATTTTGACTACAGGTTTACAACTTTGTTACTAAATGACTCACGTTTTGGCTGAATCATTTATAGAGCTGTCAATCCAGCCCTTTGACGTAGGGTTCCAGCTCTTTGAGGGCTTTTTTTTTTTTTTTCATAAAGCCAAAGGGTAGGGTGGGGCTCTGATTTGAAAAGCCTACAATCTTGAGCTTGACTCATATCTCTACCCTCAATTTATTAAATATGTAAAATTTTAAAAAGTTTTTATGAAGATACTTCAAAATTTCTTAGAAGTACCAATCTATTCATATATTTTTACCAAAAATGATTATAATACATAGTTTATTGGTACATAGATAGTGTGGAAATCTTTTATAGAAATATGGCTTGAAAAATGAATAAAGGTTTTGATAATTATTGAAAGATGTATAATAAAGTATTTGAAATGACAATACTCCTTAAACTTCAAGGTAAGCTATTATATTTAGAGTATGCTTTAAGAAAGTTATATAGATCAAGTGAAGATATGAGTATTCGTCAATGTGATACTACTAGACTATTTAGAAGTCTTTATAAAGAGTATTATGTGGTTCATGATACACCTACTACGACATTGTTAAATGTGGATAAATTTAATTTTGTAAAAAAAAATCTACTAAGTTTGGAGGTTGACTTTTTAATATTTGAGGAATAAATGACTCGAACAACTGTTTTAAATGGAAAATATGAATTAAATTGTTATTTGGAGGAGCAATATTTTTTATTTGTGGAAAGTTAATTCAACAAAATATCCAGTAATTTCAAAAATTGCTCGTGACATTTTAACAATTTCAATTTCTACAATTGCTTCTTAATCGGCATTTAATACATGAGGAAGAGTATTTGATCAGAATAGGAGTTGTTTAAAATCTAAGACGTAGAAGTCTTAATTTGTACACAAGATTAGATATGTTCATAGCAACACAAGGACAATAATGCATTAATTGATCTTTTAGATATTCTAAAAGTAGATTAAATAATTAAATAAAGTACTACTTTTATTTATTTGTATATATTATCGTTTATAAAATTATCGTTATATGCTTATGTTTTACATTAAATAAATTATTTTATCCGGCCTCTAGCAATGACAAAAAAGGAGTGTTAGCATTAAGTTGGAAGTCAATGGTGGCATAGTTATTTTCTTTAAAGAAAAATAATCTTTGATTTTTTGCCCTAGCCTTGTCTGGTCTTTGATTTTTTGCCCTAGCCTTGTCTGGCCCTTGCAGCACATGCGGGCGTGGGCGAGGGCGCGGGCGGGGGGGGGGGGGGGGGGGGGGGGGGTATACCTACCAATCCCTATTCTTACTTGAAGTCTTTAACCCACCAATTCATTTAGAGAGTCTAAGGCATTGTTTCTTTAGTAGAATCTTTGCAAGAATTCACCATATCTAGGAATTCTTGAAAATGATGTGACATGCCGTCCCTTGAAGTTTTTGAATTTCATGTTTCTTCATAGGCATTTCTGGATTCCAACCACATGAAATATCTCTTTTGACATTTAGGAATTCAGCAATTCCACTCCCTTTGGACCTGTTTGTTTGCGGGAACTCCTAACAGGAATTTCGGCTGTCAGGGAATTTCGGAATCCCTATCAGGAGTTTTTCATTTGATAACAGAGATCATGAGATTTCTTGAATCCCTGGAATTCCGGAAGCAGCAAAAGGGGGAATTCCGAATGCTAGAAGAGGGTACAGCATCCAAGGATTTCCAATATGTAGGAACCACTCGTCTTTCCGGCAAGCGCTAGGAACTCCAACGGTCACCTATGATTTCAAGGGATTGGCCATGGCAAGGTCCAAGAGGATTTTCCCTCTTTTCTATTTTACTTCTCAACCCATTCATCTTCTTTTTTATCATTTTGATGTGGGTTCTAGTACTGATCTAAGCATTCTTTTTATATGGGTTATGGTATTGATGGTAGAATGAGGGGTTGTGGTAAAGAAGAGTTGTGCATATGATTGGCGGCATGGTTGGAGTAGCTGTGAGGGAGTTTCGGTATTGATGGTGGGCAGAGATTTGATGTTCGGTGATAGTGGGGCCGGTGGCAATTTGAGGAAAGATGATGTGCTTGGTGGTAAGGTGATAAGGGATTTGTTTGCAGGTTAGTGCATAAGGAGATGATCAATTAAAGATTTTTGAAGCAGATAACGTGGCTGAGTTTTCTATTTTAAGGATGTTGAAGAAGGCGATGGAATTGATGAATTTCTTCTGAATCGGATTCCATTGAAGAAGATGAATTCGGTTAGCCTACTGTGATGGTCATGGTCTTGGAAACTCGTCTTCTCTTTCGAAGAAAGGTTGATAACTAAAGTAATTATTACAGGGCTTCAGGACTAATGCCCAAATTAGAATCACCTGTTCTAGATTGCTTGTATTTGTGGTCTTCATACCCTATTTATTAACCTTTGTTGTTTTCATCTCTAATAAGAATTGATCATGCTTTGGGTTCTTCAACACCAATTCCTTTGCTTACTGTTATCTGATTAGAAATCAATTGGGTTCTATTTACACATCTAATAATTACTGCTAAAAATCAGACTCCATAATTTGCTTTTAGGGACATTGATGTGAGCTCAGAGCACGGACGATAATGAAGAAGAATGGGGTTAGATATTGTTGCCAATAGATTTGAGCATTTATTTTGGATGATGATGAATTTGAGAATTTATTGAGCGGGGCCATGGCTTCCATAATTTTCCTTTTTTGGCTATGGAATGGGGAATGGGCATTTGGTATCATTCTGTTTGATGTTTTCATCCCAAATTCCAGGATGAATCAAATAAAGAATAGGAATTAAGGAGGAATTGGCAGAATTCTAAATTCCAACATTCCAAATTCTCTAAATTCCAGCAATCATGAATTTTCCAAATTCTTTCAACCAAACAGGCTCAAATTAGTGGAATTCCTATATGCTCAAGTCCAAAAAGCATCCAAGAATTCCCCTGTTTTGGAATCTCTTAAACAATAATTCTTGAAATTCCGACAAAGAAACAAGCTCTAAAAGACCCAAATTGATATATTACCGAAAAATTAATAAACAGGTTGGGTTCAACCTCTACTACTCATCACGACGAGATAATCCCAACCCAACCCGTTGTGACCCTAACTAGACTATGTCCCTTGATTAAGGCTCTTCAAACGGACCATTCTAACCAAGGTTGTCGACCGAATGATTGAAACTATTAGTTTCAAAACTTCAACCTTTATTACCAGTTCAGGTATGGGCGGCCCATGGAAAGCCCAACCTTGTAGGTGCCCATTACCCATATTCCATTATTCCTTGCTCAAGTCAAGGACCTGGGTCAAAACCGAGCACGATTCTTGCCTTGCTAACGAGCGCAAGACACTAGACCGCTCGCGTGATCCACACCATCGGCACGTGCTACACGTGTCGCTCCCACGACCGTCCGATCCCTTCCCCACGCTCCCATCCGTGCCAAAATAAACTCAAGCACGAGGCCCGCACACGAGCGAAACCCTAGCATCCCCTTCCATCCCTTCCGAAACCCCATCCGACGCACCGCCGGAAAGCCGCCGGAATTCGCCAAATTCAGCTGGGAAACTCGAATTACAACCGTCCGATCTCGACGGATGAACACGAACCGGTTGGAACCTCACCGAATCCGGCCTTCTCGCCTCACCGGGAGAATTCACAACGTCTCGCCAATAAAAGAGAAACTCGAGGAAGAAGAAGAAGGATCTTCAGCTTGAGAAATAAAAAAAGGAGAAAAGTGAGGAGATTTGGAACCTAGATTGATCTAGATCGTAGATCTGGTTCGAGGAAAAAGACAATACACAAGATCTAATCGGCTCGAATCCGAGAAAGAAGGCACCAAGATCTAATCAGTCTTCTCCCTCGCATAGCTTTGAAGAAAATTCCACGTTCTTCAAGATCAGTATCTGAATTCCGCTTCCAATGTTGGATCTTGCAAAACATCAAACTGCAGAAAGATGTTACACTACATAGAAAACATTCCTCACTCCAGCATTTGATTTCTCAAGGAAAAGAGATTGCAAATCTCCGATGCCATTTCCCACTCCAGTATCCGATTTTCTCCCCTGAAAAGCTAAGATCTTGCAGTCTAGGGTTAGGGTTTTAGGAGATGGAGAAATTGGTGGGAACGAGCGAGGAAGAGGACGAAGAGGAGATGGAAATGGAGGTGAAAGGGGAGGATGAAGGAGGAGGAAATCAAGGGTTTTACAGTCAAGAACAGGAGGAGAAGATCGGGGCGAGGAGAAGCAGACCAAAAGAGGAGAAGGAGAGGACGAAGCTAAGGGAGAGGCATCGAAGGGCGATCACGGCCAGGATCTTGGCCGGGCTTCGAAAGCACGGAAATTACAATCTGCGAGTGAGGGCAGACATCAACGACGTGATTGCAGCGCTCGCTAGGGAGGCCGGATGGGTTGTTCTTCCCGACGGAACCACCATTCCTTCGCAGCAGGTACTCTCTCTCTCTCTTCTTCTGCTTCTTCTTCTTCTTCTTCTTCTTCTTCGACTTCTTCATGTTGTCGTTGTTGTTTTGAGTGGCATTTGGATGTTTTGATTAACGGAACGGGAGAGAAGACAGAAGAGTTTGCCTTTGTTTGTACTGATGTGCTTGTTGGAGGACGAGTGCATTGATCTTTCACTGTACACGTGGCAAGACTGTCAGGTGATGAGGGGACTGGATTGGTTTGGGTGATTTGATGGTTCACAAGGACACAATCACATCCAAAATGGAGTTGGACCCGGCAACTCAACTTACAATCTAACTCAACTCAGTTGTTGAATTTGGTTTTTCTTCTCTCTCCCTCAGCTTTCAGATTGTTTTTTTCTTAAAAATGAAACTAACCTTTCTTTCATTCTTTTGTACTATGGTATGGTCATTTAAAAGAAAAAAAAATGCCTACCTTTGAATTTATTTTGGTTGAGTTTTATTTTGAAGATAAAAGTCACAATGTCAAAGAGAATGGTTTTTTTTTAATTATTTTTATATTATAACATATGGTATCTCAAGCCCAGCCTAGTCTAGAAGCTTTTGACCTGAGTTCAAGAAACACTCGATTTTGAGTAGTTGAGAATGGTTTTAGGGGGCCGAAGATAGGATTTTCTTAAAAAGGAAAGTGAGGGTGGACTGATGATCTTATATGCGTATTAATTTATTACTAATCATCTAAAATATAACTTAATTTTTTTTATAGATCTTTAATAATATCCAAATAAAATGCTAAGTTTTAAATATCCCAAATTCTATTATGATATGATTTTTTAAAACTTTATGATTGCAATTAAAATACAGAAATATTAGAGCTAATTGCAATGAATCCAAACCGTTTTATTTTAACATTGAGAATTGCATCTCACTGAAATTAATGTAGATGTTTGTTGGATTAATCATATGTAAATTGATAATTAATTAATGAATATTCATTTATTGGTTAGTTAGTTTTGATCATTTGATAGGCATAATGATGTTAATATAGGTTGGTGTCAGTTGAAGAGAGGAGGGTGGTTCTCAGTGTCAAGAGATTGGACTGATCACATTGGGGCAAAGTGAGCCCATAGGCTAGACCCTTACTAAGTTTTTGAACCATTTTGGCCTGCTAAAAATCTGCATTAAGTTCAAATCCTACAGGGACCCAAAGTCCACCAAATATCAAGATTGGGCTGGATGAGGGTCATTACTCATCAGGCTTGACTGCCCCAGCCCATATACAAGTGTAATGATTGTCTATTTCATAAAATCAAATCTAAGCCCATAGTCTATTTTAATGGCCCAGTTCCCTTGCACACATGCTTTTACAGTTTATACTTTACCGGATGGCAGCATCATCACTAGTGACCTCGAGCAGACGTTGCTCTCAACTTCCCGGGTCTTTTGAAGAGCTACTTTTTGGAGCTTTACGCTTCCTTCTCATGCATCTTTCCTGTGATTTGTATTATTAAATCTCACGGACTCACGATCCAACGCTCTCTCTCAATTGAATCTGTGATCTGCAATTCTCACCCATATTCTGAGCCAACCCCCAACCTCCAAATGGGTCTTCTCACTGCTCCCATTTTCCAGACAGCAGCGCCTGCTGTGGCCGCCCCACCACTGCTGCCCTGCCAGACGCCGCCCCCGGCACTTCTGAGGGGTGGGGGAGTCTCTTCCGGCTTGAAAAGCTCAGCGGATTACCACCCCTATCGCCTGAAGGGCGTCTTCACGCCGACGCCAGTGCTGGCTTCTCAGCCTCGGACTATTGCAATGGTTGGAGATGGAGGAGAGCTGGCTGAGAATTCCCCTCTTATGGGTAGTATCAGTATTGATGCTGTCAATGATAATCAGGTAATTGGAACTGGGACACTCCTCCATATCAATTGCATAGTTTAATTTGAGAAATGGTTGTGTACCCATTTTTGAAATCTGCATTGTGGGGGCCCACTTCACATCAAATTGAACCAGTGGATGAAAAATATTGCCCAATTTAAGTGATAAGGGTGGTAGTATTCACTGTTGGATTGAGATCATCCTGTTTACTTCCCCCATATGACTTTGTAATTGAATAAAAATGAGTTCAGTCCAATTGGTTTAAGCATTCTTATATGATGAGAAGTGGTCCACATAATTTGTATTGTTCTCACCTTATAATCAGAACATATAGTTCTGTACCTGCTACTGTCATTGACTCAAACATCAGTGTTTCCGTGTGTCTAAATGTTCGAATCTAGGTGACGCATCAGTTGGGACCCACCATGTAGCCCATCATGTGGTGAGCCAGATATATGCAGGTTGAATGATCCTATCCAATGGTGATGTGGGGCTCACCTGATAGCCCCATATACATGTAAACAATGGATGGTCCTAGTTGATGGTGTAGGACACACCTGATGAGGCCTGCTCATGTTTTGACCCAGGTGATCTACATGGCAAGTGTTACTTTTTTGCATAGTCGAATTTGGATCATGTGTGTCGCATCCGATTCTGGTTGTCTTGAAGGCATATTAAGAGTGTGATATATGTAACTGCATGTGGATGCTTACATCAATTGTCCTCTTTATGTTCTAACCTTCATTTGCCGCTCGAGATTGTACATTCATATGGTAATTTCTATTGCTGAATGATGGTTTCAGTTTGAAGCACACGGTCACAATATGATCATTCCTTAGGATTCTTGTTGAATTTTATTGAGTGATGTGTCTTTTCTTTAGTTGTGGCTATTGATGCTGAAAAGTTAGAGGGTTCTGGATAAGAGCCCTGATGAGAAGTCTCTTTTATAATATTGTTGATTTCCTTTTTACACCATACAACTTTGGCAGGAGGATGTAGTCTGCCTATTGGGCTCTACAATGATAGCCTACTGTTGAAGAACACCTCAATCAGATTAACTCATTTATCATGTTTACTCTCTCTATGTCAACTGCTGACACTTCTGTTGTCAGTTATCTTACTGAAGCATGTTTTGAAATTTCATATAGCACTCAGTTGACCTGGTGTCAGTTAATACTGGTACAAGTCTGGGACAGAGATCCCAAAAAAGCTCTGGTGTTATTAAGTTGGAACCAACTTGATCAAGTGAGACCTGCGTACACAGACTATTATGGACAGAGTCACTAAAGTTATTCAACCAAAAACACTTGCAGGGAATCTTTTTTTTTTTTTTCGTTTTTCCTCGTTGAGTTTGTACTTCAAAGTGGATGGGAAATGATTGTACCTAAAATGAATTCCTGTACTCTTCAGTATGAATAATGAGCCTGCAGGCTTATGGTGCTGCACAGCAGATTTTTTTTTTCCAGTAATGACAAGAGTATATTAAAGGAGGACAAAAAGATGAAACCAGCTACACCCTAAAACATTAAATGAGGGCACAATATGAATAATGAGCCTATACTCATCAATATGAATAATGAGCCGTGCACAGTAGAGATTGATGATCAATGCTACTTGAGAGTTATTAGTATGACAATGGAGCCTGAGCCTTTTCTTTTATAATATTAGATATTCTGTTATCCATTTGGTTTTCCTAATTATCCAATAAGGAGTGGAGAGTATGATAATGAAAATGAAGATAGGCTTGAACCAACATGAAACTCAATGTGGTATTGAAGCATTGGTTGCCTCCAGGGCCCCAACCCCCACCCATCAGCTAACATTTTGGTTTATAATTTCTTGTTTTACTGTTACTATGAGCATTAAGTTTTTTAATTTCTTATTTTAATGTTACTATGAGCATTAAGTTATTAGTAGTATTTTTTTTTTGGTAACCAAGTTATTAGTAGTTATTATACATTAGTATCCTTCTTTTGGTGTTTCCCATTTTTATGGTTGTATTTTGTCTTTTTGGATCCTCAATCCAATTACACCAAAACTTTATGTTTGTCCATGCCAAATGACTTACTATGATGGCAACTTCCAAAAAGGAGAGATTTTCACAATATGACCCTTTCACATTCTATGCAGGGTTAAGATATGGGTCCCATATGATGCATGTGCATCAGTTCAGCCGATGTGCATTTTTCTTTCTTGGACTACCTGTATGGCTGTATCTGTTGTGCTTTTAAGCCAGATTCAGCATTTCGCTTATACCCAGATGACTCTCAAGTCTCAAGTTACTTTATTTTCTGTTTATCTAGGTAATGAATACAAATCCAAAGATGCAAGAGCGGGATTTTGCAGGCACGCCTTATGTTCCAGTATATGTGATGCTACCTGTGAGTTATACTATTTTGTTTGATGTCTCAAAAAAATACTGTTTTGTTATTGAAGAAAATGCTTTATTTCTTATACCTGTTGGTTCCTTTCAATTTGTTGATATTCCTTCATTTTTCTGTCATGAATGGGGTGGCAGCTGGGTGTTATTAATACTAAATGTGAGCTGGTTGATCCTGATGGCCTACAACAACAACTAAGAATTTTGAAATCAGTTAATGTTGATGGTGTCATGGTTGATTGCTGGTGGGGAATAGTAGAGGCACATTCCCCTCAGGAGTACAATTGGAGTGGTTATAAGCAGCTCTTCCAAATTGTACGAGAACTCAAGCTAAAGTTGCAGGTGAGACATACTATGTATATTCAGTATTCTTATCTGCAATATATGTTGGAAATTTATGACTAGATTCTATAACCTGTTTAACCAACTTCTAGCTATCATTGATTTATATTGGCGTATCTTGTTTAAACTACTTATTAGATTGGTAAATTCTGCCAGAGAAATGGATGTTCTGTGAGAATTGGATAAGGGTGGTGGAGAACAAGAAAGAATATATTTTCATATGATCAGCTTCTTTGATATTAATATCCATCTTCGGGATTTCCTTCATCATATAGCTCATTCATTACTATTTATATTAAAGACTCATTAATAGTTACGATCAACACTATGAAAAATAAACCATTTCTCAGTATCCCTTATGTTCCTGCTTTTCAAGATCCATTATTGGTGATAAACTGACATCAAGATTTCTACAGTAGTGAATAGCGATCACTACATGGCAAGTGGCTACCTCTATTCTAACCATGGTTTCCAGACCAGAAAAAAATGCAGGAAATGGATTCCAAAATTAGAAACATGGGCAAAATTTAGTGGCAAGTATGGTTCTATGACATGGTCTGAAAACCTGACTCGCCTTTGCATCCAACTGAATTGTTCAAAATGGGCGTCTTGACTCTTGATAGGTCAGATTAAACACTAGTGAGAGGGTTAAGAGGTAAGAGTTTGTGAGAGACTTGAGATGACAACTCAATGACATCTATCCATTTTTGGTAAAACATGCATGGTTTAAAATATCGGCCGAGTAGGGTCGGCTTGACTCTGTATCGGCGAAACGGGACTCGGGCGAGTCCACGAGTCCCAAGCCGACTCAACTTGAAACCTTAGAAGAAAAAAAAAAAAAAAAACAGAGAAGAGAAAATGAAGGGGGGGGGTGGGGGGGGGGGGGTTTGAAGAAAATGGTTGTTTTTTTAAAGTACTTTAAATAGATGGAGGGGGAGTGAGAAAGTAGTATAAAAAAAGAGGAAAGGGTTTTGGGCATTGTGCTCTGTGCAGGAAAAAGCTGCTGGTTGCTGCTGTGTGCTGTGCTGTGCTGCTAGCTGCTGTGTGCTGGAGCTTCTGCTGGCTGTTGGTGGTAGGTACTAGCTGATAGGCCGCCTCCTCCTTCTTCTTCGCCTTTTCTTATTTCTGTTTTGAGCACTGAAATGAGGGCCGGTCCGACTCGCCCGAGTCCCACCCGAGTTGGCCAAGTCGACTTGGACTTGGCCTTGGGCGAGTTGGGTCCCGAGTCTGGGTTTTTAAACCATGCATGATATTACTCTTGTCAAATCATGGCAACGGAAAAAGAATAAAATTGCTGAGATATTTTCCTAAGTTCTTGCAATTCTTTTTCCATTTAGATTCAACATTTAAATAAAGAGGATTTTACCGGAAAAATCCCTTAAGACTCGTTATAAGCCAAAAACACCCTCAATGTCTTATAAAGACTATAATGGTCTAAGGGGCTCTGTTTTTTTCTTCTTTTTTTTTTTTCTTTTGAATGGAGATATCCCTGCTCTTTTTACTTTAAAAAGTCCCAAAACCCTTTTTCCCCTTTTCGTTCTTCTCCCATCTTCTTCTCTCTTCCACAACGTTGAAGCTCAGATCCTTCAAAGAAAAAGAACATCAAAAGACCCGATCAGAAGGAGAATGCGATCGTCGGCATTCTCTCCTTCAAAGTTACAAATGTTATGTCAGTTGTCAAAAACAGTCCACCTTCATAAATCCCTAGCGGATCCTGAAATCTCTCGTTTCAAAACTGAAATCTAGAAATCCGAAGGCGCAAAAATCCGAAGGCAAAGCAGTTGCACTGATGAGGAAAGACGGAGGAGGAACCGCCGCCGCCCCCCTGTCCTAGGGCTGCTTCAAGATGAAGCCCTCCATCGCCACTCTTGTCGTTCTCACCCTCGTCATTGCCCTCTACCAGCTCCCTCCTCCCGCCCCATCCGACCCCAACAAGCACATCTTCCCTGCCTATGGCAATGCCGCTGCCCTCTTCGTTCAGATAGGCGGCCCCTTCGCCTTCGCTGTCGTCGGCCTCACCTAAATTAGTGTTGTGAACGGGGATATCCCTGCCTGTGTTAGTGATGTGAGCGGGGATATCCCCGCCCACTAGAGTACTGTGGGTGCTATCTTTCAGAATTGTATCAGTTGAGCCAGGGATATTCCTGCTCAAATTAGTGTTGTGAACGTGGTTGCAGAGAGATCCGTCTGGATCCCAAAAAAGGCAAACGGGAAAAGGGAGTTCGACATTCTTTATGTTGTAATGAACGATGATCCGGGATATCCCCACTCATAAACTTAGAATGAACTGCAATATCCCTGCTCAACGCCGAAAGCAAAAAAAAAAAAAAGAAAAAACGAGCGGGCGGACCAAACTGGTCTATATAAGACATTGATGGCGTTTTTTGCTTTTGACAAGTCTAAGGGGATTTTTCTTGTTAAATCCTCTTAAATAAAAGAACCTAGTAGTTTACTACCTTTGAAGGTAATATTGTGAATGCTTTAGCTATTTATATTCAAATTTTAACCTAAACAGCCAATTGCATTGCTTTTTATGTCTCAGCAATGTGCATGTGCATTGGGATGCTAAGGGCTTTTTATTATGTCCCATAGATTTCAGAACTCCTGTTGTTTTTATGTTCTTTCTTCTGAACAATTGTTTATAATCCTCATTGGTTAGCTAAGGTCATTTGGATTCTTACATTGCTATCCCTTATCTCTAACCCTTGCATCAACTGTCTGATAAGCGGTTTCTTTCCCTTTTTTAACTCTCAAATTCCATGTCTCTTTATATGCGTCACATTTTTAAAATCAAAATTCCTCAACACTGTCTCCCATTCAAGGAAAACTAATTCCATCTTCTTGTTGGAGAATAGCCTTCTTCAAGTAACTTATTGCACTTACATGTTTGTTTTTTAACTGTCTGTTTCCCCCTTGGCTTTGCTTTCTGTGGCTCTGCTCCTTTGTTTTCTATCATTTTTTGTCAACTGTTAATGTCATTTCAGATTCATTAAACCAACTTTTCTGGGTCCCATGGATCTGGCCCCTATGATGGGTATATTTGTTTTGTTTTGTTGAGTATTGACTACCTATTTTTTCTTACTTCTTTTCCCCACTATGGCTTGCTTTCTAAGTTTTTGCTCCTTTGATTCTCAGTTAGTTTTGTGAGCTATAATTGATGCAGATGTTAATATGTGATTGCCTGGAAGAATCCATGAGGGGCCCAAAATCCAAATTCCAAACCATGTAACCCGCATGTATTTGCACAAACCCCACAGGTCTTTTCGGATTTGCATAACTCTTTGTCTTTGTCAGGTCAAAAGTGTGTTTCCAGTTTAAGTTTATTTTTTACAAGACAAAGGGTCTTAGATTAGAAGTTCTTTTTATTTGTTAGTATTGACTTTTACCAAGATTAGCAACTTTTTTTTATCCAAGAGGATATGTCTTTTTTTGTTTTTGAGATATTTGTACAGGGAAGTGGTCAAATGCTTTTGAAGTAGGAAATTTATATGTGTTGTGGCAAAAGCCTACAAGCTGTATTTATTTATATGCTGTGCATCTTTATAAAATCAATGAAATTCAGTTTATTTCAGTGTGAAATACTTACCTCTTTGCAATGCAATGATTCCTTCTTGGTTTGATGGTGATGATGCCTTCAGATGGTCCATAAGTGAAAACTCTTATCAGCATAGGAAGCCTGACGTGACGATTCAGTCCATTTGGAGGGCCGATCCTGCATTATCCCATTGCACAAATGTGTAGCTTCTCTCTCTGGATCCACAAATCTGCCACTTGGAGTCTCTAGGTCCATGTTTTTATGTAAGAGCATACTACATGTTTGTGTAAAGTGGCTGTCTATTGTTTATGACTGAGATAATCTTCAAGTTGAACATGAAGGTGGCTGGTACCATCTGATCAGCGGACAATGGACATGTTAAATGGATGGTCCTGATTATTTCTTCCAAACTTGTGATGAGAAATATCTTCCACTCAGGGCCTTAAATTTGGACACACAGATTTGTGCTGTCGTGTCGCATTTCTTGGCACTGCTTCATCGAAGGCTTCAAGGCCACTTTGCAGACAAATCCAAACCATTCAGATCATTGTGTTCACTATAAATGAGAGATTCCTATCCAATCAGAATAAAAATGTATATGATTTTAGCTTGGCATCTGTTTTTAGGACTTCGACCATTTGCCATTTATGATTTCACCTTCTAATCAAATATCTCCACTTTGGTAAATTAAGGATTCGGTGTCATTTCTAACTATGCCAAAATCCCAAGTGCCCAAATGTTTGGAGCATTTTATTATGTTTATGTATTGCTCTCCCTGGATTATTTAAAGGGTGGGCTTCAGGGGGCATGGCCGCGTGGCCCATACCACCAAGAGGCATATGTTGGACAATTCCCCCCTCCCTTTGAATATGTACCTGGTTGATTTTTTTCCCATCGTTTTTAATTCTGAGAGTGTCCAGTCAGGTTATACAGTGTCATCATCACGCTGGTAATATTACACATCATAGCTAACTACAAATCTTTAAATAGCATATTGTTGTGACTTGACTTGAAAAGATAACTTGAATTTCAACAATCACGGCAACTTGGCCAAGTCATGAGTCAATTAGAAGATCAATCATAATACTGAATGCATCATTATCAATTGGCAGCAATGTTTTTATTATTTGATTTGGAAGCCTGGGTTGGCAGAGATGTTTTTATTATTTTTTTTGGAAGTCTGGGTTGGTTAGTAGCACACAGTTTGCATATGAATAACCAGTTTGCCCACTTTTTGGATGATTCTTCTCATAACTTTGTGCAGAAAATTTTAAAGATCTGACTATTGGATTCTGGAATTTGCAATTGCAACAGGTGGTTATGTCATTTCATGCTTGCGGAGGCAATGTTAATGATGATATATGTATTCCCCTCCCTCATTGGGTGACAGAAATTGGTCGAAGCAATCCAGACATATATTTTACAGATAGGGAAGGGAGACAGAACCCTGAATGTCTTACATGGGGAATTGATAAGGAACGGGTATTAAGGGGTCGAACTGCAGTTGAGGTACTGGAGTACGCCATCTCCATCTATTCTTGTTCTTGTTCTACATTTCTTATTACCATATCCATTTACTATTGCACTTGTCCTTTTTTTACCATTTCTTAACAATGTCATGGAATGAAATACTTTGTTTACTTTTCAAAATTTTCTCTTGCTCTTCTCTTACAATCATTACCAAATTATCAGTGTTCTTTTCTTTTGTGATTCAGAGCATTGCATCCTGAAACTAAATTTATTGGGTGATGAATATGGTTGGTAATTACTCTGGATCATTATCCCTGAAGCCTTTACCACTGTATCCCATTATGGTCATTTGATTGCATTCATTTGCATATTTAAATGTTGCACATGCATAACATTTATACATTGGCACATTTGTTTGTGCTCATTTATGCATCACATGTGTAAATGAGGGGTGAAAAGATGTTAAAGAGGCGCTAGTACAAGGGACATTTGGGACAGGTTGCAGTATCAAATCCCTTCACCGCCTTTGATTTTTCGCAAGTCTTGTGGGCCTTAAACTTTTTTTAATCTGAGCTGTTCAAGTTTTTTGTTAACCCATTAAGCTCCAAAATGTTTAGTTTCATGTCTTAAACATTCATAGATTTTGACATGTATGAGCATTTTACATAGATAATCCAAACCGTTCAACATTTACTCATGTCAAAATGGTGCTTCCAAACAAATATGGTATTGTGTTTCACATGTGTAAATTTTACATATTCAAATCCCATCTTCATATTTCATGCGTAAAAGACAAACAACCCCTAAGGGTAACTCCTAACTAGCAAAATTACCCGTGCTCAGCACGGATATGGCAAACATTGTAATTTAAACATTTATGTATAAAAAATTCATAATTTTTTTAGAAAGAAAGCAAAAGAAGAAAAAATTTCTGAGTACGTATTTATATAATCGAAGAATTGGTATCATAGAATGAAAAAATGAGAATTAGAGAAGAATGAGAATGATAGATTTTGGATTGAAACAAAGTCTTTGAGAAATAAAATAAAATAAAATAAAAGTGGAGAGTAGTTGTGAGTGGTTATGATAAAGAGATAAAGATGGTAGTTGATATAACTTCCGGTCAAAATCATAACCGACAGTCAAAATTGGATGCAAAAGCTCCTAGCTTAATATATTATAATTGATTAGGAGGGTTAATAAGTGGGATCCCTTGCCATTTCTTTTGGTCTTCTATTCTATGTCAAGAACATTAATGTCAAAAATTCTAAAACATTTGGTTGAAGTTAGAAAAATGAAACACCCATCAAATATAAGTTGACAATTATGCTTCTCTGAACTTTCATATATTTCCAAATGAAATATGTGTGTAACAATTATTACTTAAGCGGTGCAACTGCAAGCATTCATTATAAGTAGGACAAAGATAAGATTCCGATCCATGATATTTTTCTATAATTTGAAGGCTTACTTTGACTAAATAAGGAGTCAAAGTAATAAAAATAATAAGAATTCATTATGACTTTTCTTTGATTATTCTTTTTTTTTTTTTTTAATGATTTCCATGTAGGTTTACTTTGACTATATGAGGAGTTTTCGGGTAGAGTTTGATGAGTTTTTTGAGGATGGTATTATTTCTGAGATTGAAGTTGGATTAGGTCCCTGTGGAGAGCTAAGATATCCATCCTATCCTGTGAAGCATGGTTGGAGATATCCGGGAATAGGGGAATTCCAGGTACTTTTGAGTTGTTTTGTATCTGACACAACTAGTCGTTGCATTGTTCACATGATGACTCAATTCTTCCTAATTTTTAGCTTATACACTATTATACTAGTATCTTCAGCACCAATCAAACAATTATCTTTTCTGAATTATTCTGACTGTGTTTTACATCTATGAAACATTTTTTTTTCAGTGTTATGATAAGTACTTGATGAAGAGTTTGACAAAGGCAGCTGAAGCAAGAGGGCACTCTTCTTGGGCTAGAGGACCAGATAATGCTGGCACTTACAATTCCCAGCCGCATGAAACTGGATTCTTCTGTGATGGAGGTGATTATGACAGCTACTATGGCCGATTCTTCCTTAATTGGTATTCTCACGTATTGGTTGATCATGGTAACCGTGTACTATCTCTGTCCAAGTTGGCTTTTGAAGGCACTTGCATTGCTGCAAAGGTATCTGCACATTTTATGGAAGTGTTTGTTGACATTTATTGCTTACTAAGTAGATTTTATCCAACCAAAGTGATTCTCTTAGTTACTCCTATTATGAACTAATGATTCATTCATTATAGTTTCTTACAAGAGATCAGTCATGAAAATTAGGTTAAACGTACAATCTATTTTTCTTTTTTCTTTTTCAAGGTGAGAGCTGAACTGTAAAACCCAGGTGGGTATTTGTGGTAGTGGCAGATATGGACAGAGCTTTAGGCTAGGGAAACGTATAGGGCATGACACCTTGAAATCTCTGTTCAAATATTTTGTGGTTCTAATTTTGAAATGTGGAAGCATAAAGCATAAATTTTCCAAACGCATCATATCATCATCTTATCCTTATCCCATAGATCATAGATTGACTTAATGTGCTCTGCTCAAGAGACAACCTTAAGATAAGGAATATATATATATATATGTGTGTGTGTGTGTGTGTGTGTGTGACTTCGTGTGTGCGTGTGTTGTGTTTATTACCAATGTCGTACAAGGGTGATCTCTCTTTGACTCTTTGTATGTGAATGAATGAAAAAAGGAAAAAAGGTATACGAGCTATTCATAATTGTTAATAACTAGAAGCACTAAAAGATTGAGCTGTTACGGAATGGCAGAATTATGTATATCAAAGGGTCCTGACAGCCTCCTTCACATGTGGGGCTCTACATGACAAACGACCATACGTGGACAGAAACACGTCCCCAGGGATTTGCACATGACCCCTGGCTTTGATACCATGTTAATAACCAGAAACACCAAAAGCTCGAGTTATTATTGAATGACAGAACAATGTATATATCAAGGGGTCCTGACAATAATCACCATCATTGTGACCCAATCCCAATCAATTAAAGTTGCACTTGCAAGTTTTGCTTTTCCATTTGATTCTATTGGAGGCCAGATTCTCTTTAGTTCCACAATTTAACACATATTTCCCCACAGTAATAGGGGGGAGGCTAAGTGCTACTTGCATATAAAAAGTAGATTGAAAATTCAGTTCTCTTTGCTTTTTATGGTTGTTTGCCTGTCTGATGCTAAACCTCCTTTTTCCTGGCTTAGAATATGCACATGTGGCGACAAGATATATATATATATATATATATATATAAGAGGAATTATCTATAGTGGGACATTTGAATGGGGCAACAAGACAAGACATATGGTAGATGAACTATGCTCTCTTGATGTTTGCTTGGAGAAAGGGACCTTGCAAAAGGAAGCATTGAAGGAGTGGCTATTCCTTAAGTAGTTAGATTAATGGATTAACTTTTTTGAGAGTGACCATCAAAAAGGGGCTAGGGGACCATTCATGTGTCACCGATACAGGATATATATATATATATATCTATTGAAAAATGCATTGCTACAACAATCTTGTTCGTTAGTGCATTAGAGATGCAGAATGGGTTCATGTACAGAAAGGCACTAAAAATTCAATCGACAGTAACACTGCTAGTTCAAGTACACAAAGCACTAGAAATTCTATCAACAGTAACTACTGCTATTACTGATAAAAAAGAGAAAAAGAAAAAATAATTAATGCTGCAAACTGACAGTGGAAGAACCAAAAAAAAAAAAAAACAGTGCAAGAATAAAAGAGGTTTTTTTTTTCTTTTTTTTTTTTCACAGAGAAATTTCATTGCACATAACAATGTGCCTTCTTGTCAGAAGTTTAAGTATCATAGCATATGTACTAACGAGAATTATTGGTATTTTTTCCTCTTTAAGTTAGTTTCAATTCAAGCTGTGTCATATTAATAAGGAATTCATTTATCCTGTTATTAAACTCTCTGTAGCTTTACCATACATTATACGATCAATCAGTATTGTGTTTTGATTGCTTGTTTACTTAAAAAGAATACTTACCCATACGGATCCTGTTCTGCACTTCTCTATTGATCAAATCATTAAACAGGTTTCTGGCATTCACTGGTGGTACAAGACAGCTAGCCATGCTGCTGAACTGGCTGCTGGATTTTATAATCCTTGCAACCGCGATGGCTATGCATCTATAGCGGCAATGTTGAAGAAGCACGAGGCTGCGCTAAACTTCACATGTGTTGAGTTACGCACTTTGGACCAGCACGAGGGCTTCCCAGAGGCATTGGCAGATCCAGAGGGGTTGGTTTGGCAGGTATTTTTATTAAAATAGTGGCTTCATTTAGCTTCCTGGTGACAATCCTAGATAATATGAAAGCAATACCGTAAACAGGACTTTCAACCAATTATAGCAGTCACAACAAGTTGACCATTTATCCTTTGCCCTAATGATGAATGGCCTCAGATAGAGAACCCTGGGGTAAAGGGTTCAAAGTTAGTGCTTATTTGTCATATGACTAAATCAGTAATAAATCAGGATAATAAATAAATACCCAATAGCGGACTTGGCTGTCAAATTAATGAGAATTAATAAGTGCTTGAGCATGTGTGGTGGGCTGAAATATTGAAGTGTATACTGTAAATCATAAGGGGGTGGCGAGTCTCTTAATTGTTAGGACGTCTATGTTACTAGCTGTATACCTAATTGCATGTGGCTGTTGTATATTGCAATGACAAAGCTTAACTTCTAATGTGTTCAAATGATATCACCAACCAGCTGGTCTCATTCTGATAATCAGTATAAAATTACAGTTGTTTGAATAGATAAATGTGGTAATAGTAAATGTTACTAGTTATGATACCCAGACACGGCATGGATATGGCAGGGACACGCCATAGACATGGAAGGGACACGGATTTAACATAGAAGAAGTGGGTATCGGATACTAAATGCCATGATACATTGCCCATTTTGAACTATCCATGCATCAAAGAGTACGAAGAAACTGTAAAGAAAGAATTTTCTGGTATGAGTGTATTAGATATCTTGCGGAATTAGGAAGCTTTGTCGGAACAATAAGAAGTACGAGAATGATAAAATAGAACCCTCCTCTTTTAGGAGAGATGAAGTTCAACATTGATGAAGTAGCTCAAGGAAACCCTGGACCTGCTGGGATTGGTTTTGTTTCCAGGGACAGCTCAGGAACCACACAGTACTAACTTTTCTTTTGGCCCAATTGGTGTGACAAAAATCTAATGAAGCTGAGTTTTTGCGAACTGTAGAAGTTTGCCTGAGAAAGGAAACTGAAAAATGTATTGATATAAGGAGATTCAAGAATGCGAAGAAGTGGGTTAGTAAGAAGGAACGAGAGCCCTGAGCATAGTTAGAAGGTGCTCATTGTTAAGTCAACTTACCTTTCGGTAAAAAGAAGAAAAAGAAGAAGAAGAAAAACATGGAAGTCAGGTTTCATTTCAAGAGACATGGGATCTTTGCTTGGCAATGTCGATGACTCTTTTGCACGTCCATGGAGACTCATGTCCGAACTGAAATCATCTTGAACCAGTCACCAACTTTGTGAATGGGTCAAGTTGATTTGATCGGGGTCAACCCACTGGGTCGCAAAACTATGAGTCATCCCTATGAACAAGATACGGATTTTCCCTATAAAGTGGAATGAGTATTGACCGTTGAGTGATCCAGCTTATTCTGCATGAATCGCATGCATAAAATCTCCTATCAAAGCAATCTAACCAAAATAAAGGAAATCACTTTAAAACCATACATGTCCATTTAAAATGACAAACCATGCACTAGACTTAAATGAAGTGAACCCAAGGTGAAATTTATGCTTAGTTTTTGCGATTGACTTGAAGGCAATCTTCTTATGAATGTTTAAAACTGGCTATCGGTTTGTGGGAACAGTAACTGCTCTTTTGTTTTCCTATCTGCATCTCGGAACAACTATAGCTTTTGTAGTGTTTGGTTACTTTATGAAATTGTGTTTTGCTGAATCTTATTGGGGAGGCAAAGACTACGAAGTAAGTGTATGATGTCATTAGGAAACAACAGGAATATTTATTTGATATTTATGTCTGTTTTCAGGTGTTGAATGCTGCATGGGATGTTAGTATACCTGTGGCCAGTGAGAATGCTCTTCCATGTCATGATAGAGATGGATATAACAAGATACTGGAGAATGCCAAGCCTATGAACGATCCAGATGGAAGGCACTTGTCTGCATTCACCTACCTCCGTCTTAGCCCAACTCTTATGGAGAGACATAACTTCTCAGAGTTTGAACGCTTTGTCAAGAGAATGCATGGTAAACAACTGGACACGCTATGTTCTTTGGTTATTTATTTCAGGGACTCTTTTGGAAATTTTGTTACTTCTTATTGGTTTTCAAATGCTGATGAAAGAGCTCCCTGGATATCCCAAATATTAAACCAAGAAAAGATTTTTAGTCACTAAATAGTGTTCGAGTTATAATATATTTTCGATATTACTATTGATTTATGGGACTTGTCTACTCACTGTTCTTCTTTCTAGGGATTTACAGATTGGTATTAAATATATTTCAGTTTGAGACTTTTCTGTAACCATCTGCAGGGGAAGCTGTTCTTGATCTTCGAGTGTAGATGAAGACGGCGGAAGAGAGGAGGAGGGTTTGGTCGGGGAGACCTGTGTTCCTATGAATGATATACTTACAGTAAATTTATTGTAAAGATAGGCATACATACATCTCCCCCACTTTGTAAAAAGGAAATTCCCACAATGAATGGCATTCATAACCCGACCAGCTCAGTTACTCTTTGTTCTTTGATCAAAGAAAAACAGGTATTTTGGTCAACTGGACTAATGCATTTGTACTCTACCAATTCATATAAGGGGAATACATAAATAAATAAAAACAAAAGTGCAGTTATGAGTTTTTGCTCAAATCTGGTCGATTACGAAAACCCACCTGCTCCTTCTCAAATTGACTGACGACCTTCAATGTTTTAGATTGATATCAATGCCCACAATAGCGAATCTGTTTTTGAATTGTAAAGACTAACTTGTGAAGAGTCTGCGATCATTGTTCAGGCTAAAAATTATCATTTGATACCGTATGTCTCACAAGATTCCTATTTCTCTTTACCTCAAAAATACAATATGTTTGCTGCATTTTATCTTCAATATTTCTTTTAAGTTGCTTTTAGAATTCTGGTTGAACATCATCTGACGTTTATATGTAAACGTTCCATTATAATGACCCTAGTAGCCATTCTTGAAACATGTCCCTGCAAAGAGTATTTGGGTTCTCATATAAATGAACCTTCTCAAATCCCTTTCTTTTTTTCAGATCCATGAACCCAAGCCTAGATGCAAATCTGGAGAGGGTCAAATAATGGATCAAAGTATCTTATACTAAAACTTGGAAAGTTGGATTTTCATGAGAATGCACTTCGTTCCGGATTTTAAAATAATTCAAAAAGAACTTTTTAGGAAAGCTTTTGCATCAAACAAGGGGTAAAAAACAAACAAAGAAGATAAAAGGTTTTCTCCATGGCGTCAAAGATTCATCAATGTTGCACATACATGTCCTAAATATATGAACCATGCAGTATATTATCACCATGCCCGACTCAAGGGAACTTCCAGTATGTGCTGGGTGAGAATCATCATCTTTCATCTCCATGCCTATTTGTTACTTGTATTGTATATAACGGTTGGTGTGTCCACATGGGAAATCAAGACTACATCCACCCTTTTTCCTTATTCACCTCATCATTGCCCCATCATGTCCATATTAAATCCAATATGGAGGGATTTCTTCCCACACAACAACACCACATTGTAAAGAGCTTCGAGCATGCGAAAAGACTATTGCGCAGAGTATTTATGCTCTTCTACTAACGCCTTCATGTGTTGGTACGAAGAGTTAACAATTAAAGGGAACTTTTAGAAGTAATTAAAACTCGCGTACTTTAGAGGTCTTTTGTCTTTTACAGTTGATTGGAAAATAAGATTTACATAGAAAAGTACTACTTGCGCAAATATTGCATGTTGAACTTTTAAATTTTTTTCATAAATTTCTCAAAATCCATGCAGAATTAAGATATAAAACTAGACGTCGTGTTATTTTCTCAACTATATTCTACAACGGCATTTATTGACGATAATCAATAGCTATATTAATTTCGCATCTTAAACATTTATAAATTCTAAAATAAATAAATAAAATACTTATACAAACCCTACCTTTCAGCACTTACTAAATACGAAAACATGGTACTGTGTTTCAAATGTATAAATTTCAGATATGAAAAATTTTCATAAAGGATTTTACTGAAAAATTTTCGAAATATAGTCATTTATCTCAAAAGGTCCTCGCAAATTGTATAGCACTAATGAGGTCCTCTCACCAATTTTTTATATTTTTTTGAACTTTTTTTCGAGCGACGATAGCGTCACCATGGGCGACGGATAGTTGACGCTAGCATCGCTCGTTAGAACATCTCCTAATGTCTTCTTCTTCCTCTCTTCATCCTATTTCTCCATATGGGATTTGTAAAGATGAAATATTGGATTGTTGTACAATTAATATGTACATATGCATTATTCTTGTGTTACTTGCATAACAAATTCCATTTGTCCAATTAAATGGACTGGTATGGTCCAAGCTATATTGGGTAGAGAAGTTGAGAGAAGAGATGGAACTGTCGAAGCATGTGCATAACTCAAGCCCTACTTTCTCTCTTTGGGTTCGACTTAGTCCTCTGTGAAGTGTCAAACCAAACAGTTGGCATGTGCTTTCCCTAAGTGCAGAGAACACAAGGAGGTTGGGTGTTAGATAACAGGCATCCATAAAAGCCTTTCGGAAACAAACTACATATCCGCTTCGAAAAAAATAGCACCGGCCCGCCCTAGTTTTAAGGGAATAGTTACAACTAACAATTGCAACAGCAACAACAATAATAATAAAGCTTAAGAAACGGGAATTGCAGAACAGATAAAGTGAGCATAGTTCAAGTCCACACAAACTCCTTTTGTGTTTGATATCTTAAACCACTAGGAAATTCAGAATGCTAAAGCCAGTTTTGGCATGCAGTATCCTCAGAAACCAATAAGGAAACAAAACTGAAAATAAATGGACAATCCCATCTCCTCTTTTCAACTTCCCTGCCCAATATAGCTTGGATTGGATAAATGGAATTTATTATACAAGTAACACAAGAATGATTCGATGTAAATATTAATTGCATAATTCACTGTTTCTTTTTTGTAAATCCCATACGGAGAAATAGGAGGAGAGGAAGAAGAAGACATTAGGAGTTTGACAAGCGTCTTTCATGCGTCGCCCAGTGACGCTATCGTCGCTCAGAAAAAAGTATAAAAAAGTATAAAAAATTAGCAAAATGACCTTATTAGTGCTACATAATTTACTAATACCTTTTATGATAAATGACTATATGTCGGGATTATTCCAATAACATCCTCATTTTCATATGTAAATCTCACTTTCCATACATGTAATCAGTTTCAAACTCACGGACTATTGTGAAAATTTCCCATTTCAAAGAGCATATCCGTCTCTGACAACAACATGACCGAGTGAGACCGACCGAGAAAATTCCAGATTTATGCTCTCGCAGTGGACGCCACCGTTTGGGAATTTTTGCTCCGGAGAATCCACTTCTTTCCCTCCCTAAACCCCTCAAAACCCTAATCTCCTCCTCCTCCTCTCACATTTATTTCAAGCAATGGATCCAACCCATCTGCAACAAAAATTCCTCCCAATGGAAAGATTCAATCTTCAAAGGTTTTTACTCTCTCTCTCTCTCTCTCTCCATTGCACAAGATCTGTTTTTATTTCAGTTTAATTTGATCTGGAGTTTTGTATGTAGGGTTAGTAATTGAATTGCCATGAGCTGTTGTTTCGCCTCCTTCCACTCATTAAATCTCATTGCAACTCTGGCTGCAGTTATCTGAGATTGAGTGTTGCCTCATTGAATCTTTCTGAAGTTTATTAATTTGAGATTGGGTGTTGCGGATGATGTTGTTTTGATTAAAAGATTGAAAGGTTTTATGGGCATTATTGCTTAGAGAGTTTAGTGGATTCTATAGAAGTGACCTTTGGAGCGATGTAGAGGAGGTGCTAATGCACTGATGATAGAATTTGTTGACTCTTTTGTATTATTTGGACTTGGGTCTTTGTGCTTTTTAATTAACTTGAAGTAATCCCATAGCGTCATTAAAAAAACGAAGCAGTCAAAGAATTTGTTGCAATTTGTCTTCCTCTACTATAATTTGCATCTTCTGTTGCACTTGGTTGGATGCTAGAATTCCTACATTGAGTATGAAAGATCACCACCCTTGCTGCCATACACGTTGGGTGTGCATTTCCAAATCAAAAGATGCCTGGTAAATTACAAATTAGAAATGAAGTAGCAGGCTAGGTAGGAATTTCAAGGTCTTTTTTCCATTTCCACATCGTTCTAGATAGCTGGGAGATTGATACTCTCTCATTTCAAGATCTTTCTCTACAACTTCCCCTGTGAGCAGAAGATTAAAGTCTCCTATTTCTTTCAGCTTCTGGTGAAAGGCTGTGAGAGTGTGAATTTTCTCAAGTGGGGAGTGAGTCCCACTTGGTTGAGTTATTCTCCTAACCAGTATTTTCTTCTCCTATTATAATGACAATCTGTACTTGAAGTCTTACCCTTCGTGAAATAGAAAGAATTTTAGTTTGATTTCACCATTGCTGTCTTGCATCATTTCTCACTTTCCACCAAATAAACTGCTGTTTGAATTGATTGCTTGTAGTTTTTTTCTCTTGAGATCACCAGTAATGAATGCTGCACATCTGCGTCCATTTTTTTGTGATTATGTTAATGGGCCCCACTGAATCATGTGGGTTGCAACATCCAACAGCCTTTAAATAATTTATGTTGTATGGGAAATTGTAGAGGTCCAACAAACTGAATTATGTGCTTTTGTTTTGTTTGGGTTCTTGATTATTGGCTATATATGATTTGATTTTGGGTCTTATCTCAAATTTGTTTCATTGAAGCAGCTTTACGGTACTGATCGGCTCATTGCATCGGATTTGGAAAAGAACAGATTGATAGGAAATAACTGCACTGCAGCTGGTACATGATGTTATTGAAGTGTTCATTTTATTCGGTTTATTTCCATGTTTATTATTCCCTTGAAAACTGGGGTCTTTCTTTCTTTCTTTTTTTCTTTCACTTAACTAAATGGGTTAAAAATTCTCCGTTTTATAGTTCTATTCTTTTGATATACTTCTAAGATTGTGTATTCAATATGGCTGTAAAACATGCAGGATATGGGCATGATAAAGGATTTATTTATTTGTCCACCAATTTAGCTTTTTGTATCCATATCCAGTGCCGATTCCATTTATAAGGTCTGGTTCCAAAAACCAATTTATTCCTTGAATATCCAGATCTGAGGCCAGAGCCCTTTTTTCACAATTTGGACAACCAGGTCTGATTCTAGACTATTGCTGTGATTTTATTAGCCATAAGATTCACTAAATAGTAATGATAACAATAATGCCATTGGTTAAACAGGTACGGATAAAATCAGATTATTAATTGGATCTGGATCCATTGATGTTCATCCGACCTAATTATCAAATGGATCCAATATATGTATCCATAGTCACTTTTTGGGGTTTTTTTTTTTTTTTTGGCTGGATTTTTTGTAATCAGTTAGAATTATAATTATGTTAATATAATATACTTAATAAACTTATTGGCCCTGACGAGAGCCTGTCAATAAGAAGGTGCTCACTGTCGCATCAACAAGGTTGTAGGTTGAAGTTATGTCAGCAATTGCTTTTAAGTTCATTAATTTTAAGGGCAAAACATATATTTTCTTAAGTTTTTTCTCTTTCCATTTTCTTCTTCCAATATTTGTTTGTGCCTGACTGACTTGCTTTTTTAGCTGTATCAGAAGAGAGAGAGAGAGAGAGAGAGAGAGAGAGAGAGAGAGAGAGAGAGAGAGAGAGAGAGACCCATTTCTTTAATGTGATGCAAGAGGGTGGGAGTCCCATTTCTTTCAGGTGATGCAATGTGCTTCACCAGATGGTCCTAGGTGGATGCAATGCTCTTCCACATTTTCCCACCTCCATTGCTGTTTTTGACTTCTGATTATACTTTGTCAATAATCTTTTGCTTTCCATTTTTTTTTAATTTTTATTCTCTTTGTAATGGGTTGGTGCAATCTTTTATTCCTAACTATGAATGCAGCCGCTTTGCAGCCAAGGTTTGTTACATCTACTGATTCGAGGAAATTTCTTGTGAAAGATTTGTGTGACATGGTTTCTCGGGGTCATCCTTCTAGAGGGGATCATCCCTCAATCAAGTGTAGGTCTGTCCCACTTGATCTATCACCCATTGAGCTTGTTGATAATGGTCAGGCAGATAATGTCAACAGTCAGAAGTCAAACAACATACTGAGCACGACTGGGTTGGTGGTAGCAGCTGGCAGAATATGGAACTTTCTTAATCAGCCTCCTGATATCTTGCAGCCAAAGGAAAACCTGAAGCAGATTAGTGCATGCAAGAATAAGAGTCTCACATCTTATTCTGATGGCAATGCCAAAGCATCAATAGTGGCTGGTACAGAATACTATAGCATTGATTTGAAGTCTGATGCCTGTTTCCTACTTGCTATTAAATCAGGCTTAAAGCATCCAAAAATCACTCAGAAACTGTTATTGTCGGAACCATGCATTGGACAAAATAACAGTTCTTCATCGCGGAGAGGTGTCCAGGCAGGTAACTCCCATGAGCATGCAGAATTCTTGAAGACAGATGGGCACCCAAGTTTAGGAATTGCTCATGATTTGGGTAGGATATATGGATGCGTGTGTCAAAACCCTTTTTATAATTTGAAAGATCTGCTCAATTTCCCCAAGAAGGAATACAAGAAACCTGCTGAAAGAAACATTTTGGAGAATAGAACTTCAGTTGAAGATGAAACCACCTTAAAGTGCATAGATTGTAGAGAGAACCATCTTCCTAAGATAACTAGGGATAAAGATCCTGTAGGCAATGAATCTAGTGCGTCAGTTGAAAATGTACAACCTTCTGTTAGCTCTCTTCATACTGCATATTCACTTGGAACGGTCATGAATTTAGAGACGGCCATTATTTCAAGAATTCCAAGTTCAAGCCTGTACACAGATTACCATCTTAAATTTTTAGCATCAACAAATTGTTCAGTTGAAAATTGCCAGCAATTATCTGAAACTTGTGGTGCGTTAGTTGAAACTTCAGAAGCGCCTTGCCTTGAGGATGCAATTGTGCTTAGAAATCAGAAAATTGATTACAAGGGAGCGCTCCTAGAGGATGACACTCCAATAAATGCTGGCTTATCAATGCACAAGAAACCTGGTAATATTCTTGCCAATCAAAAGCATGCCATTGCTGGGGCGCTGGCTGGAACATTTGTTAGCCTTTGTCTACATCCTGTCGATACAATCAAAACTGTCATTCAAGCTCGGATAAAAAATGAGCAATCCATCCCTCAAATTTTTGGATCAATTGTATCTGAGAGAGGTAAGGATTAGTAGGGCTTTCTTTCTTACTTTTCTGTGTTTCTGGACAGGTCAGGCCGATGAATAAGACTCCAGAGCTAGAATAATTTGCCTGAAGGAATGCGAAAAATAATTGATTTAATCATCTGCTTTGCTCTTTAAGATGTACATTTTGGTCAAGGTTCAAAATTATTCATATGATGGACCTGTTTGGGAGCTCATCTTCTTTCTACCAAAGATTGAGAAAAGAAAAAAGAAAAAAAAAAGAAAAGAAATGGGAACCCGACTCGACCAAACCTGACTTCCACCGAGTTGGGGGCTGAGTCCATTTTTTAAAACCGTGACGCAAATAGCGTACAAGTTAGGCATCTCTCACTAGGGCAACATATCTGGCGATTCAGTCCCATCTGATTGTCTTGCCCGAACCGATTATATCAGATAAACATAAATAAATATCTCGGTTCATAGATCTCAATGTTCTGCTTCATATTCCGAAATCTTGTTTGTCAGAACCTGTCTGGATAATGGATATTGCCCAACTTCCACCCAGTTGGAAGCCAAGTCTGTTTTTTAAAACCCTGACACAAATAGCATACAAGTTGGGCATCTCCCACTAGGGCAACAGATCTTGCGATTCAGTCCCATCTGGTAGTCTTACCTGAACCAATTATATCAGATAAAAATACATAAATATCTTGGTTCATAGATCTCCATGTTCTGTGCTTCATATGCCTAAATCTTGTTTTGTCTGGGCTCTGTCTAAATAATGGACCTTATTTACAGGTGTAACAGGACTCTATCGTGGAATTTCAAGCAATATTGCCTCTTCAGCTCCAATTTCTGCTGTGTACACCTTCACATATGAATCAGTTAAAGGGGCCCTTCTGCCACTCTTGCCAAAGGTGATTTTGTATGTTCAATTATTCAATCCTCTTTACTGTGATAGCAAGCATGTGATCTTATTCTTTAAGGACTTATCATCTGATTTCACATGCAGGAATACCATTCTTTCGCGCATTGCACAGCAGGCGGCTGTGCTAGTATTGCTACTTCATTTATTTTTACTCCTAGTGAGCGTATTAAGCAGCAGATGCAAGTTGGTTCACGCTATCAGAACTGTTGGTATTCCCATTCTACTTTTCTTTCCTTTATGACGTCATATCCTTCTTGTGAAACTAGGTTTCATAGTATAGTTTCCTATTTTAGATCTGATTTATTGGCTTTTGCATCTTTCATCGGTAATGCCACGACCACCATTATCGTCATCCTCATAAAAACGCTGGCCCATTTTATCTGTGGTAGGTTTGAGCAGGTCTGAGGGGTGACTGAGTGTTGAGGGTGATTCCTATATCCTACTGTTGTGGTGAGTCTATGTCCATGTGTGCAGGAGAAAACAAGGTATCTAGAAGAGGGTGATTGAGATCTGGAGGGATCTTAAGGCAGTGTTGTGGATCAGGTGAAGTAGGTATTAGTGGCAGAGTGGTGAGACAAAGCGGGAAGATCTGGCTTGTTGGTTTGCTCAGAATATTGTTGGGTATGATGTTTGGCCACCCATAGTTGGAACATATGGCCGTTGGGGCTGGTGGTGGGGAGAAGAAGGTTTTTTTTGTTGTTGTTTTTGGGAGCATTAAGCGGAAGATCTGGAATGGTGGTTTGCTCGGGGTTGGGTGCGAGGGAGGATTAAGTAGAAGATCTGGAATGGTGGTTTGCTCGGAGTTGGGGGTTGGGTGCAAGGGAGCATTAAGCGGACGATCTGAAGCGGTGGTTTGCTTAGTTGCTATAGGGGACGGATGCTTTGGTCATCCAAGTTTTTTTTTTTAAATGCTTTTGGTCATCCAAAGTCTTTTTCCCCTTATGAGAATGGTTTATGGCCAAATTTGTGAAATTATGAGGTGAGTGTTGCATGGCTTGGGGATGAAGTGTATTTGTAGAACAATGGATGTTGCATGGTGTCACGACCCCGGCCCAGATTAGTGGTAAGACACTTTGAAAACCGGGATCGCAATGCTAATGATGATGATTCCCACTGGATTCCGCGGTGAGGGCACTACTAGCTTGTCTCACAAGTAATATGATATTTAGTGGAAGCTCATGGTGATCAAATGAACATTAATAAGACATATTACGATGAACGAAATGAACAAGACATGTATCAAAGTGTATAATTCCAAAATAGGCATTTATATTAACATTAAAGTTGTCATAATTACAAAAAGTATAAAAATTATGTTAATTACAGCCCAACACTGGCTTTACCAAAACATTGCCAGTGTACCCCAAAAGATGAACAAAATATCAAAAACCCAGAAGTAACCATCATCACCAAAATGTGATGCATCTCGAGCCTCAGCAACGTCTACATGACATCATAAACAGTCCACTCCACTACAAATTGTGGTTCCTCCTCAAGCTCCGCCTCAAGGCGAGCGGGGTCCTACATCACTATGCCCCCCCCCGCCCCCCAAAAAGGACATATGGTCCTCTAAATGACTTCCACATACCTCGAGTAGTAGATGCGGGTACTTCCTCTGCACCTGGTCTCTTAGTTCCCAAGTCGCCTCTTCGGGTTTGTGATTCTCCCACAAAACCTTCACCTAATGAGTAGCCTACGTCCTTAACACTTGCTCCTTAGTATCAAGGATTCAGACGGGTTTCTCAACATATGTTGCATTGGCTTTGAGTTCGAGAGGTTCGTAGGGTAGAACGTGGAACACATGGTGAACTTCGGACAGTTGCGGTGGGAAAAACCAGTATGTAGGCTACCTCCCCCCGCTCCGTATCTCAAAAGGTCCAATGTATCTTCGGGTGAGCTTGCCCTTTTGACCAAACCGTAGAGTACCCTTAACAGGTGATACCTTAAGAAACACCTTGTCTCCAACTTGGAATTCTAACTCTCTTCTGTGGGCATCTGTAAAACTCTTCAGTCGGCTTTGGGCAATCTTCAAACGTTCTGGAACTATTTTGACTCTCGCTTGTCTTGCCAATGATGGTAGGTCCATGAAAGCTTCGGACACCAACTTCTTCCCAACACACGGGAGTGCTGCATCTTCTGCCTTACAATGCTTCAAAAGGAGCCATTCTAATACTCGCATGAAAACTGTTATTGTAGGCGAATTTGCATAGAGGCAAGTCATCATCGCACTGGGTCTTGAAATCTAACACACAGGCCCTTAACATATCCTCGAGAGTTTGGTTTGTCCTTTCTATTTGGCCGTCTGTCTGTGGGTGATAAGTCGTACTGTAATTCAGCTTTAAGCCCATTGCTTGGGTAGCATCACCCAAAAGCGTGAAACGAAACGGCTGTCTCTGTCCGATACAATCGACACTGGAACTCCGTGAAGACGAACTATCTTATCAACAAGTAACTTGGCGAGGCTATTCATCTGCATCTTCTTCTCAGTCTTCACTGGTAGAAAGTGGGTTGATTTAGTGAGCCTGCTGACGATCACCCATATCGCGTTGTTACCTCTCTTAGTACGCGGTAAGCCAGAAATGAAATCCATTGTGATATGTTCGCACTTCCACTGCGGTAATTTCAATGGTTGTAGCAAACCGGGAGGCTTCTGGTGTTCAGCTTTGATCTGTTGGCATATAATGCATCTAGAGACAAATTCTGCAATCTCGCGCTTCATATTATTCGACCAAAATCTGCCTTTAAGTTCCGATACATCTTAGTACTGTCGGGGTGCATAGTGTACCGCGTGCGGTGTGTGCCTCAGTCATTATCTCATTTTTTAAATCTTCGACAGCTAACACACAAAGTCTGCCACGGAAGTAGAGTACATTGTCCAAAACCTAAAAATCTGTCCGCTTGGCGAAGTAATAAAAAATTCTAACCAACTCGAGATCAGTCCTCTGATTATCCTTGATCTTTTGGATGAGAGTTGGCTCACATATCGGCATACTCGCAAGCATTACTCGGCCACTGAGGGAATGCAATTCTACCTCTAGATAATGAAATTCCTCGATGAATAACCATTCTGCACATATAGATTGGCTAAGGTAACTGGCCCTTCCTCTGGATCCTCTGACTTTGGAGCAGGTTCAACTGTCACTGACTTTCGGCTTAGGGCGTATGCAATCGCATTCGTCTTCCCAAGATGGTACTTAATTGGAAAATCATAGTCCTTTATATACTCCATCCATCTCCCTTGCCTCATTCATGTCTTTTGGGGAGAACAGGTACTGCAAACTGCGATGATTCGGGTGAACTTTAAACCTTTCTCCCTACTAGTAGTGTCTCCAAAGCTTCAAAGCAAAGACAACTGTTGCCAATTCTAGGTTGTGATTGGCATAATTCCTCTCTCGTTCTTTCAATTGCCTTGAGCCATAGGCGACGACCTTACCATTCTGCATCAAAACACAGCCTAACCCAACATGCGAGGCATTTGTGAAGATTACAAATCCACCACTTTCTTCTGGGAGAACAAGAATCGGGGCTGTAGTAAGTCGCTTCTTTAGTTCCTGAAAATTGTCTTCACACTGTTTAGTCCAACTAAAAGGCACATTCTTCCGAGTTAGTCATGTCAATGGAGCGGTGGCGATGGTAGCGAATCCTGGCACAAAACGACGGTAATAACCGGGTAATCCCAGAAAACCCCTAACTTCGGGTACATTCTTCGGACTTTCCCAATCCACAACAGCCTTAATCTTTGTCGGATAAACTAACAATCCATCCTTGGAGATAATGTTTTCGAGAAAAGCTTCTTCTTCCAACCAAAATTTGCACTTACTGAGCTTTCTGTAAAACTGATGGTCCCTCAAAAGCTGTAGAGACATCCTTAAATGCTGCTCATGTTCCTCCCTAGACTTGGAATAAACTAAAATATCGTCAATAAACACCACCGTGAATTGGTCTAGGTACGGTGCGAGGATTCTGTTCATCAGTGCCATGAATATTGCAGGCACATTTGTCAATCCGAATGGCATAACTTGGAATTCGTAGTGACCATATTTCGTTCTGAACGCTGTTTTTGGCACATCTTGTTCTCTGACTCGCTGCTGATGGTATCCAGATCTCAAATCTATCTTGAAAAAGTGTGGTGCGCCTTGCAATTGGTCAAACAATTCATCAATTCTCGGTAGAGGATACTTGTTTTTATTGTCATATGATTCAACTGCGGGTAGTCAATGCACATTCTCAATGATCCATCCTTCTTTTTGGTGAAAAGTACAGGGGCTCCCTAGGGCGACACACTTGGTCTAATAAAACCCTTATCCAAAAGTTCCTGCAACTGGATTTTTCAGCTCTCTAAGTTCTGTTGGAGCCATCCGATAAGGTGCTTTTGATATCGGCATGGTCCTCGGTAACAAATCATTTGTGAAATCAATCTCTCTGGCAGGAGGCAAACTAGGAGTTTCTTTAGGGAAAACGTCGGGGAAACTCACAAACTATTGGGATCTCCTCCACCCCTTTGGACCTTTTATCCTCCGTGTTAAACGCTATATATTGTTCACAACCAGCTTTCACCATACGGTCCGTCCGCCTTCATAGATGATATTCTCGTGTGGTAATAGGTTTCTTAACACCCTCAAACAAGGCACTACCTTCATCCATTTTGAAAGTTATCTTCTTGTTAAAACAGTCCATTATTGCATAATAACACGCTAACCAGTCCATTCCCAATATTACATCAACATCAGCCATATCCAACATGCATAGTGAGATCTGATATCTTAACTTCACAATTGGGAAGATAGGAGTCACAAACAACTTTCTTCCCTACCGGAGTAGTAACAGTTAAAAAAAAACTGAAGCATAGAAGCATGCATAGACAACATCTTACTAAAAGTAGGAGAAACGTAAGAGTGTGTAGAGCATGGAACACACAAAACCTTAGCTTCTTTACCATTAATGTAGATCATACCTTAGATAACGTTTCCTGTTGCATCTGCATCAGCTTGGGTGATGGCATAGACCCGTCCTGCTTGCTGAGGATGTTGAGGAGCTTGCTGTTGGCGGGGCTATTGTTGCTGTGGTGCTCTCTGCTGGAACTGTTGCCTAGCCTGTTGCTACTGTTGAGGCCGGGCTTGTTGTTGGCGATACTGTTGCTGTGGCTGACGAGCTGGTGCGGCGGGTAGCGCTTGCCTGATTGGCGTGGGGTTCAGTGGTGGTCGATTGAGTTGGTGTGTTGGGGCCTTGTGCCCTGATTCATTGCTCGTGGACAATCTTTGACCGTGTGATCTATAGCACCAAATCGAATACACAATCCAAGCGCGCAGCGACATTGGCTGCTCATGATTTTTGCCGCAATGGTCGCATTTGACATTTCTTTGATAACTCTGATCAGACTTCTGTTTCTTTTTATGATGAAACTGTTGTTTGTTCTTCTGCTGATGAAATTGCTTGCGGGGAGGTTCAGTTGCTAGGATCTTGGTGTTCATTTCTTCGAACTTGTATGCTCGTTTCGCCGCTTCATCATAGGCAGCGGGTGGTGTAATGCTAGTCACGTCCTTCTTGATCACCGGACATAGACCCTTAAGGAACCTGTCGATCTTCTTCTGCTATGTATCGATGATATCTGGTGCACACGTTGAAAGTCTATAAAACTTGTTGACATAATCCAAAATTGACAGGTTTCTTGTTTCCTTGCTGCAACTGCATAAACCCAACAGCCTTCTTCTTCTTGATATGCTCGGGGACATGCTTTTCTGCAAATTGTTTCTTAAAGGTTGCCAATGCTTCACCATCTGCGATGGTCTGGTAGGGTGGCTTGATAGTTTTCCACCAAGTGTCAGCTAGGTGTCTGAACATATATGTTGCAAGTGTTACTCTCTGACGTCCCGTGCATCTGAATACATCAAAGATGTTCTTTGTATGGGCCAACCAGTCGTCAGATGCTAAGGCATCTTCATTACCAAAGAATTCTTTGGCTCCCATCTTGAGGAATTTTTCGAATAGTGCGTTAGGGTTATTATCTCTTTGGGCAATCACAATTTGAATTCCCGGAGCCAGGGCTGGTATTGGTTCGGGCCTTCTTTGAAGAGCTTCAAGGAGTTGGCCTTGGAACTGAGCTAGCTCTCTACCATGATCTTCGTCCTTTTTGGCCATTTGCTCTTGTAAGTGAGTTTGGTTCTCATTGGCCCGTCTCTTGTTGCTTGGGCATAAGTCGCATAATCCGTTGGAGTTCTGACGGAGATGCATTTGGACCCTGGTTGTCAACTTGCAGGCCTATATCGTCAGAGTTACTTCCTGACGGGTTGTTATTCCCGGTGCTATGCGTGGAGTCATGTTGCTGTAAACTAACAAAGTTAGAGCATCACATAGGGTAAGGACGATAACGAAATTCTATAGGTACCGGTAGCTACCATACGGTCTAACTATTCCTCACTAGTCACCACATCCCTAAGGTTGCTAGTTTCTTTTAAATTGCTAGAAACATGTCCCGCTCTGATACTAGTCTTGTCACGACCCGGACCGGATTTGTGGTAAGACACTCCGAAAACTGGGATCACGATGCTAATGATGATGATTCCCACAGGATTCCACGGTGAGGGCACCTTGGATCAAAATAGCGACAGCTACGTAGCTTAGCGTTTGCTATATCGGCACTGCTACGCTAAATGGCATTTAGCACCATTCACATGGGCCGCTACAAAGTGAGACAATTCTTACTTTCCAAAAGATTTTAAAATGCATAATAAGACTTATTTCTTTTCTTCTTCTCTCCAATAACATTTCTACGCAACTCTTTTACCCTTTTATGTTTAAAAGAACTCCAAAAAACACATGATCTCGCCAAATTACAATTGATATAAAGAGTTCTTCTCAAGGGTTCTTCTCTAGGTACATCCTATTAGACACCCCCTTTGGTAGATTTATTCTTTTCTCTAGGTACTCTTAAGTGTTAAGTCTTGATTTCATGACATAATTTTTTTTTCGAGCCTTTTATTAGTTTAAGCAACATGAATACATGTGAAAAAAATGATCATTACTATTATTTTCCATTTATACAGCAATACAGGACCTCATACAATGAGGGGACTGCTACACCCCCTTATTTTAGTTACTTTTGAAAAAAAAACACATTTTCTCTTATTTTCCAATATTCTAGATTTTCTACAATTTTTTCATATTTTTTTGACGATTTTTTCAAATCGCACCACTACGCGCTATGTAGCACTGCTTTGCTACGTAGCGTTTTGGCGGCTACTGCTATATTCATCCTTGGAGGGCACTGCTGGATTGTCTCACAAGTAATATGATATTGCGCGGAAGCTCATGGTAATCAAATGAACAATAATAAGACATATCGTGGTGAACGAAATAAACAGGACAGGTATCAAAGTGTACAATTCCAAAATAGGTATTTATATTAACATTATAGTTTCCATAATTACAAAAACTATAAAAAGTATGTTAATTACAACCCAACACAGGCTTTAGCAAAACATTGCCAGTGTACCCCAAAAGATGTACAAAATATCAAAAACCCAAATGTAACCATCATCCCAATAATGTGACGCATCTTGAGCCTCGACAATGTCTACAAGACATCATCGGCAGTCCACTCCGCTACAAACTGCGGTTCCTCCTCCTCCTCAAGCTCCGCCTCAAGGGGAGCAGGGTCTTACACATGGTTAGGGGTGGCCTCTTGCTGCAATGAAGCATGATTGTCAGGGAGGATATCCAGACACAACATGTGAGAGCTGAGAGGTGATTTCTATTTACGGCTAGTGTGGCTACTGGCTAGCTTGCATGAGTGAGTTTTTTTTCTTCTGGAAGTCGCCTTGTGGTATGGGATAGTGATTTTGCTGGCTCAGGTTGGGGTCAAAGGGTGCTATGGCTATTGTGGATGGTGATGAAGTGAAACTCTAGCTTCATCTCCTTACTGATAAATCTCATGTAGCATTTATAATTAATCTTATACAGTCCACAACCACCTTAATACTTCTTGTAGGCCCCAATTATCCATATTGCTGATTAAAAATTTGTTTTGGGTACCATAACAGTACTTGTCCCTTTCACTTCAACATTCAAACTTTGAGGGAAAAATGAGAAAATAAGCTCATTTTTATTCTGTTGGCTGATTATTGTGTGACTCAATTTGTGCTAGTCTAGTGCCAGTCTGAGTTGATCAGTTGGTGCCAACTCAGTTGAGTTGGGCCTTATATGGTATCCTGGTCCCTAACTTGGTATCGGTACTGACCAGCACAGAGTCAACTCACCTAATTCGACTTGGTGCTGAATGAAATTTCAAACCACCGTCTGTCCTGGAAAAATTATCGAAATTGGTAAAGTTATCGGGGTTTTAATAATTAAAAATAAATAAGTTCTCTGGGAAATGGTGCGAAAGTTCGTGGAAGAAAATGGTGATTTTTAAGGAGTAAAAATGGTATTCCGTCAACTAAGAAAGAGATTAAGAGAATATCAAAGCTGTTATGCATGGGGCTGATATGGTGGATGGCGAAGCATTAATTCTAAGGAGGCTAATGAATGTCTGAGTGATGATTATTGTAACATGGTGTCATAAATGGTATTGTCGCTATAATGAAAGAATGGAAAATTTGAAGATTGGTCAAGCTTTAGGCGTGTCTTGACTCTTGAGGTAAAATGAGGATGATGTTTGGCTATTTGTTAAGGGGCTTCTAAGTAAAGAAAGAGAAAAGGAGAAGGATAAAAAGGAAACTAGAGGGAAACGGAAGGGAGAGTCACAAAACCTCTGTAGTTCGATCAATATGATAGACCTGTAGATTCTAAGGTTAAATGAGCCATAGTAGTGGCTCCATGCAAATATTTTTATTCTCTCTCTTTGTATAGTTCGTTTGTTGGGTTGGTGAGGTGAGTATTTTCTCGTGGTTTCTCTGGGTGACATTTCGTACTGGTTGGCTGATTGTTGGCACCATCCTTGCTTTCCTGGGTGGCTCATTTTTTTATTTTTTATTTTTTATTTTTATAGTAATGAAACATTATTTTCTGGTATGGCTAACTTTTTTAATCCTTTTGGTATTTTGATGTGAGCTGCTAAGTTTGTGTACCATATGAGTTTCTGGTCACACAAATCAAATGATAACTCATAAAAATGTTTGTAGGACTGTCCTAGTTGGAATCCTAGAAAAAGGTGGTTTGCCTTCATTATATGCTGGATGGGGTGCAGTTCTATGCAGGAATATCCCACACTCTATAATCAAGGTCTGTATTTTCCAGCCCTAGATATTTGTCTTCTATCTGGGTGGTGTTATGGAGGTCAAGGCCTTCTTGTGCTGACTCTGAGATTTTCTCTGCTTCTTACCCTTGCTAGTATGCTATGCCTTCTGGTGTGACTGTGTTAAACACTTTCTTTCTGCCCATCTTTATTATATGTTTTATGTTGCACACTGTCAGTTCTACACTTACGAAAGCCTGAAGCAGTTGATGTTATCATCATCTCAGCCTAGTGCTCATCCCTCATTACAAACGGTTTGCTCTCTGCAGTCCTTTTCTTACTGAAGCACTGATAAGCTGCATTAGCACCACTAATACAATGTGAATTTGTTTGAATAGTAATCTATGCTTAATTCATTTTTTTAATAGTAACAGTGATCCATACTTGATATTCATAATAATTTAATGTGGCTTTTCATGAAATTTATGATTATATGGCATGTTTCCTGTTGCTTAAAATCATGCAACAAGACATACACATTGACATTTCCGACAGTATGGTATGGCCTTTTATGCAGCCCAATCCAAGACCAGGACCCGCAGGTCCCGATGGACCCACCTGATGGGGTCCACATGATTTCTGATTTGAGATCCCTATCCCTAATTTAGAATAGTCTCTAAATTAGTACAGTTGCTTAGTATATTTGTTTTCTAAATCCTATTTTGATTAAGATTAGACCGTTTCTTATTTTAGATAGTTTTGGTTATTTAGAAACAATGCTACTCTCTCTCTCTCTATATATATATATATCTATATATATAGAGAGAGAGAGAAGCCCCCACTGTAATGGCATACTTTTATCAATTAATTCAAGTATCGTGAGTTTACTCCCATTAGTTTCATGGCTGTGAGTGATGTTTTGTGTGGAATCCGTCTGTTGGATTGTTGGATTCAATCAACCTCATTTGAGACGTTGATCTATTCAGTCGAGTATCTCGGGCTACGCCAGATTGGTATCGCAGCCGTCTCATAATGCTTTGAGTTAACTAGCAACAAGTAGACACAGAAACTTATTTCGTTGTAACTTGAAATAACATCAATTGATACTGCTGTTTCTTTTCCCTTATTTACACAAGATTTAGCAGGCCCTACGAATTCCTAGGGGCATGTTTGGATGTAATTCACCTTTCAAAAAAAAAAAAAATGTTTGGATGTAACTCAAGTTGCAGTCGGTTTGATTTTTGACGTGAATGAATGATTACCATTCCACTGCCTTTGGAGCATAGAAATAAATAAATAAATAAATTACATTAGTTCAAAGTAAGCCACCTTGTTTTATTATTTAACCTCGCATGCTCTCTTTTGCCCCCAAATTCTCATCGGCACCAATTGCCATTAAAAAAAAAAAAATGGAAATGGTAAAGACAAGAATTGATTAAAGGATCAAATACAAATATTACAAAAAGAAACAGAAACCATGAGATAAAAAGCTAGAAAGGTTTATTAGAACAATCTCTTGCTAACCTTTTATTCCTTTTTGTGTGCGCGCTGCGTGCGCAAGCATGAATGGTAACACTCTTGCCAGCCTTTCTTCTTAGAAAGCCTAAATGAGCTCATCCTCGCTAGTACGTGAATCTCCTCTATCAAATCTGCCATATGCAAAGGGGAAGGAGGAGCTATTGAAGTCCTTTGTATCACAAAGAAGAATCTCCTTCAAAGATAGCATCTTCATTCCCATCTAAATATCCTTCCGGAAGAGTCCCTACATCCAACAAGCATTTACAACCCAGAAGTAGTGTCATTGCTTGCCAGGGACTTGAATAATTCCACATACAATTACCCCTCTGGTCTCCAATAAAGCTACTTATTGTTCTGCTAGCTTATTCACTCTTCACAGTACTCCCATCAAAATTTAGTTTCACAACGTCACATCTTGGTTAAGTTAAATGGGAAATAGAATAAGAAGTCGACGGAAAAGCACTACTTTGTCCAACATTTCCTTAAGCTAGAAAAGCTTAAATACCCCTAAACGCCTGAGAAAGCAGTTCATATGACTACCTTATCCTTGGCCATTCTGGAAACACCCTCCTTTAAACCATCTTATTTTGGAATTTCCCTATTACTCTACTTAATGCATATATATATCCCATGTCCGCAACAAGGGTAAATCCCCATAAATGCTGCCACAACAGGAACAATAACCATGCCTCCAGGATAATATGAGTGTCCAATATTGTATTTGTATTTTGTACAGAAAAGTTTATACTTCATCCTGCAGCATCGCACCCAATTTAGTTACCAACTTGTATCCATATCAAACACAATATTCAACAATTAATAAACCGTGCTCACAAATATCTAACCAATTTAGATGTGGGTAAATCTGAAGCTCCAAGCACATTCAGAAGTGTTCCTCATTCTCGATGGTCAGTCACAATCCTGTTTTAAGCCCTCAAGTGAAATTTTCAGAGAAGAAAAAATTATTTTAAAATTTAGACAGTCTGAATTGGCTGATACTGGGCAAATATGATATGGTGCTGAATGGTGAACTCAAGTTGTTCATGGGCCTATTGTTTCATGGGTGCGTGTCTTTTTTTTGCCAACTTGTTTCTTGCAGCAACTCTCAGATAGAACTTAAAGCACTTAATGTTTGATAATGACGCATTCAAAGAAAGCTATGAAGATTAGACAATGGATTCATAACTTACTGTTTGTAATGAGTGGGAATCACTTGAGACTTCTGACTTTTATGATTCATATATTTCTCTTCAGAAAGGCTCATTGAAGTTTTATTTAACTGCTAAATCTGCTGGCATTATCTCTCCATGGAATGGACTTGATCTTTAAACTCATAAAAAAGGCAATGGGTTGCCAATAGAATTTGATGCTCATGTTCAAGCAGGAACAGAATTTCCAGCCCATCCTAGAGGTCTGGATTAATGTTTTAAAACATTGAGGTACAAGGTGGCATTCAATTTGCCCGAAGCATGTGGCATTAGACTCAAAGTGTGGATCATAAGCCTTATGAGCATGCCTTCCAAGTTTCAATGAATAATTACATTAAAAAGGAATATCTCAATAAAAGTAGGAAAACAGTAGCATTTTGGCCTTTTGTGCCTTTTAATTAAAACTGGGGTTGAATTAAGTTAGATTTTGTCACATGAGTCTTTAACTTTGTTTTACAAAAAGAAACGGACTTTCGGTTCTTAAAAATTACGAAACTTTCCTTCCCTTTTATTTATAACAAGATGTGCTATATGGAGCGTGGCTGTTGTGCACTTCGTTTGGATGTACACCTCAAATACAGCCCATAAGGTGAGACATGTGCCATGAATGCAAGCCATGCCTCAAACTGTAAGGGTTTTTTTGAAACCCTACCACACGACCTCGAGGTAAGCCCCAACACTTTGAAAACACTGCTCTGAATGTGCATGATGTACTGAAAGTTCTTTTCAGTCCAGTTTAAACTTGTAACTCTAATAGGTCGAGTCATAATACAAACTCAGTATTTAACAGGGGTTTAACGATTTCAAAACAAAAAATAAAAATAAAAAATCGATAAAATGTTGTTGACGTTGCAAGAGTTGGTTTATATTGTAGCCAAACCCTTTCAATGGATTTCAAGGGAATCCTCACAAAAAAAAGGACAAGAAACTCACATTTTGTTCTCCGGACATTTTTAAAATCTGTTTTTTTTTTTTTAATCTAATTTGAGTAAACTCGAGTTCTTGATCCATGGATTTCATTCTTGACCCCATGAAAGCATTAATAAATGTGCTATGGGTGCTGCAGAGTAGGAGAATGGTGGCAGGTATATGCTGTAACAAAATAGAGGAAGAGCTGTTTTACATGTACCAGAAAGCAGTATATGCTTTGGTTTGAAAACCGCAACAACAAATAAAGGGAATCAATGTATGAGATTTTTTTATCGGTAAATCAATGTATAATATTGATTCTTGGTTTATGAAAAATCCTTTACCAGTATGTTTCCATTCTGTCAAATACAAGTTGGCTCAGGCCGATCAGGCCCACTGGTGTGGTCGACTCAAATCCAGGCCCAAATTGTGCTATCTGATCATATTTGATTTGGTCAAACACAGTTGTACAATTTTTCCTTTTTTAGAATATTTTCTTTTTATTTTTAGATAGTAAATGATTGTAATTGGATTTCTAACCAGAATTGTAGCCTTTATTAAGGCGACATTACTCAATATTTGAGGGATGATCTCCAAAGAGAGGGAAACTCATTCCAATTCGGAATTTCTCTTGTTTATGTAGTTCGAATGTTACTTACCTCCTTACAGTGTCAGGATGAGCTACATCAATGTTTTATGTTTAAAGTTAGCATCTCTATATTGCACTGAACTAAGAAGCGTGATTTACCAAATTTCACTGGGAATAATGTGAATCAATCTCCTAGCAGCTACTCTGTGGGGGCCTTGCCGCTTCAACTGCAGCACTGTTCACAACCCCATTTGATGTGGTAAAGACAAGGCTACAGACACAGGTGTGCTTTGTTCTTTTCATGTGTTTTTTTTTCTCCAAGCTACTCTTCATGATCTTCTAGTGAGGCTTGATTTTTCTATTTAATATTTTTTGGCTGATGTTATATTGCTGGTTGATAAAAGTTTTCAGAAAAAGTGTTGCCCATGTATCGGTCATTTCTTTCTGGACTGTCTTAATTTTTGGAAGTCGTTTATTCATTTGGGCTTATGCCTCAGTGGTTCAAAATCTTACTTGTTACTTGTTACTACATTCGAAGTCCATAACAAATTCCCCCATCTGTTACCTATAATGCAACATATCAGTTCTTTGGATATGTTGTTTCATGTCTTTATAAACATGTCCGAACTAGTTTTTAAAATCCTGAAACTTGTACTTTAAGTTGAAATTTCCCTCGGTCAAGTTGAATCATATATTCAACTCAGTCTTGACAGGATCAGGAATTCAATTTTGTTTTTTATATATATAAATAATAAATGTTTAAAATATTATTTTGGTGTTGAATTGGGCTAAATAATCCCAGTGTTTACTGAGCTGTGACTGTTTCAAATTTCTCAGTCCCTGAGATTGTCTTTGAATTGGGTCTTTCTTAGTTCTATAACAAATGTTCAAAACAATCTTAATCAACATTTCTTGATTCTCAGTTATTGGATTAACTTGTAATTTTTTAAAATATTGGATTAACCTGTAAATTTTCTTAACATATTCATATCAGCTGCATCTACTTGTCGCTTATTTGTGCAACATGCAACTCCACATGACAATATACGTCTAGCTACTTTATTGTAAGAATATCTTTAATAAAATTGGAACTCGGGGATCACATAACGCGTCACTTGTCTCTATTCTGATGACCTTGTACAAGTATCACTATATCCTCGATGAGTCTGTTTCTTGCTCTTAGATACTGGAGTGTATGCCATTTGCGCCACATAGTTTTCAATCTTAACCATATTCTTCTACTACTCTCAAGACAACTGAAGTTGCATTGCATACGAGTCGTGTTTGTTTTATTGATCTTGTCAAGCCATTTTACTTAATTCCAGAGTTATAATACATCACTTCCTCACTTTCTTGTCTAACTGGTTATCGATACAACGTTTGCAAACAACATGCACCACGGAACCCCATCCTAGATATTTGCTGTCAAGTTGTCCCAAATCAAATTGCTAGGTTTGGAGATAGGAGGAAGGACTTAATTGTAGTCATTTATCTGAAATGATTAATGTGTACTGTATCTACAAGCTTGATCATCTACTCAATTGGATTGCAAAACATTGTATTTTTTTCCTAATAGACTTTAAAAAAAAAAAAAGACTATCCCCAATAAAAGGCAAAGGAGGGTCTTGAAGTGGACCCTTCGTTCCAATTCAAATTGGAAGCAGAGTCACCTCACCACACAATTTTTATTCTCACTTCCACCCCTTCATATGCCTTACACCATTTCTAGTAGGGATTCATTTTTTTTTCATCATAATCACCAGCATCATCATCTTAGACTTTCAGGTTGCTTGGCATCTTCTACTCAACAAGGTTTAAAAAAGCAGACTTGGGACCCAACTTGGTCTATGCCGAGTTGAGTCAGTCCAATTCGGCCGAGCCGCTCCAAGTCCCATATTAAGCCTCAAAAATATATACTATAGTTAGTCAAGGAACAAAACCTATATAATAGATACTACTGCTATATATCAACTGGATAATCATGTGGACCGTACTGGACTGGAACCCAATTAGAATTGCTTATCAATAGGTTAGGGTCCGTTTAAGATGGTTGGTTGTGTGCTTATGCCTTATGGTGCTAGAAGTAGCTCAATATTTGATGAACAAATGTGTTGCAAGTAGGAGATCAGGGAGGCATATAAAAGACCTGAAATTTAGTAGTTTGAGCTGACATTATAGAGAGAGCAAAAATAGCCCATCTGGGCGGAGAAGTAGAAACTACAAAGCCAATGGTCAATAGATGGGAATGGGATAAGGCTTAATCATCATGGTAGGGGTTATATAACATGTATCAGTAATATTTGGCTACAAAGAGTGTGGTCCACCTGGGTGCATGCAACTAAATGGAGTCAGGAGGGCTGGACAGGTATTGTGTTGGACTAACAGATGGGTTTTACATGGACGTGGTTTGATTACTGTAACCATTTGATTAAGGGCCAAAGTGCAATGGTTTTTTAAGTGCTTGTGTACCTGTTAAATTTTGGGGACTTTAGTGAGACGATTACGATCATCAAATAACGCCCATGTGGGCCCATTCATTAACCATAACAAGAGCTGCCAATCTCTCCCTACCCTATTCATTTGCATGCATCCAGGTGGGCCTCACATCCAAGGTATGCAGCTTAAAATTTGTAGTTGGTTCGCAGCCAAATATTAGTCTAATATTTATATATGTCCTTGTAGTATCCATCGTCATCATTATTATTTGTTGGTGTGATTCCGTATATATTATTTTTCTATTTAGTGCAACTAGTATAGAAAGTGTGTCCTCGATTTCTTATTCCATGGATTATTTAAATGCTAATGTTAATGTGCAATTTAGTTGTTTTGTTTCATCTGCTTACATCTGAATGTTTTACATTGACATTTGATGATATTGCATTAGAAGGGTGATTTATGTTCTGACAAGGTTGTCTCATAGCAGATACCAGGATCTCTCAAACAATATGGTGGTGTTCTTCACTGCCTCACACAAATAGCCAAGCAAGAAGGCTTAAAGGGTCTTTATAGGTGTGGTATCCAAATTTTTTTACGTGATAACCTATCATTGTTTATTCTGAATATAATATTTTTATATGAACCTGAACTGGAAACTCTGGCAGTTTTAGTTTAGACTTGGATATCATGATTTGAAGTAAGATATGCAAACACCCATTGATGCAAATGAAGGTGGAAGATCGACTAATTTTTTGTAGAAAATATGGATATTATTCACCAGCTGAGATGGTGTTATTATTATTATCTACTAGTAATTTGGCATAATGATTATCTAATCAGGTTTTAGCCATATATATAATACTATAAAGGATTATTGTAAATAGATTTTTCTTTTGACCAAATTTTTTATAGATACCTCTGGACCACCCGATAGTGTTAACTATTTGCAGTCACTTCATTTACTAGCAAAATTAATAGCAAATGTATGTCCCTGATCGCCCCCCATTGTGATGGGTCCATTCCTTGTTGGAAGTGTTGAACTATGAGTTCGCCTCTTGTACTTTAACTTCTGATATTTTTTTTTGTTCCAGGGGATTGACGCCAAGGCTGGTTATGTATATGTCTCAAGGAGCTATATTTTTTGCTTCGTATGAATTTTTCAAGAGCATGTTTTCCTTCGAAATACTGCAAATACCCACACAAGTCCTCGACGACAAGGAAGAATAGAAGACCACATCTCTGTGACTGCTTAGTTTGCATACACAATTGGAGTTATGCACATGTTAGAAGAAACAAATTTTCTTTGCAAGGGAAGCATTAGTTGAGTGACCTTGCCCTAGTTATTCCAACGTGAGCTGTTGGGATCTTTGAGATTCAATCAGATCCTAGTTCCTGGGTTCAGCAATCATGGCATTTTTAGTGGACCTGCTTGCTTCCCTCTATTTCTTTCATTTCCATCTGTTTGGCCTTTTCCAGCCTGCTTTGAAGATACTCTCTCGAAGAGTTAGTTTCTTTCATTTTATTTTTATCATTTTGAGATTTGTTCTCTTCTGTATCTCTGCCAAATCAATACAATTTTCTTTCAGATAAAAGCTAAAGTGGTCGATCTGTAAGTGCTTTTCATTTCTGTAACTATTTTTCATTCAATTTATTTATCACATATGCAAGCTGAGTAGCTAACACTGATTCTTCTATTACAGGTAAAGTCCTTGTCCCAATGTGTACATTCATGTGCATTAACTGAGTTGGAGCAGTCTTTCCTTCTATCTATTACCAAGCCATCTCTTTGCATTTTGTTCTGACACAAGCAATCATTAAATTGGTTTTCATGGTCGTTGTTTTCATATGCGGTCCATGCAACGCTTATCCTTTCAGTTTTAAAGACCAAAGTGATGAACTGTTAACCCCTCTGTGCACTGAAATGACCTTTTTCTCCTAAGGCATCTGATTCTGACATCCTTCATTGCTGCTTCCCACATAAGATGCCACACTTGATCGCTCAAATTTTTCTGCCTACTGTTGCGGATTTGCTCCAGTATACCCCAATTTTCATATTCTTTTTTACCAATTGCAGCCACATTCTTTTGGAGGTGCCTGTATCAAGTTCTTTAAACAAAAAGCCCTGTGTTTTGTAACAAATTTGAGAAAACAATTTACACTATACAACCACTTGAAACATAGTTGCCAATTCACATCCATTACTTGTTTCAATGTTGCCATCTATGTTGAGTGTGAAAATATGATTTTATGATAGCTATGTCCTCAGCTACTATCCATATTATGTAAAGCATCTTGTTTTTAAAAATAAGAGATTCTATGTTGGTGACTAAGTGGGGGCTTCCATGCAGTTGGTTTTAGTTGACAACTCAAGCATACTTTTGCAATCATTTCACATCACACTTTCGCTATGAGAAATAGGCATTGACATAATTTTCTCTCCAATCAAAGTGGCACACTATTGGAGTTGTCGTTGTGTAAAAACATGACAAACCAATCGGAGTCGGTTTTTATGCATTGATCAACTCAATAGTGTATGTCACTCTGAGTTAAGTAAAAGTTGGGACAGTATTTTGCATGGCAATTTATTTCATATGAGGGATTGAATCTAGATTTGAGGGCGCCACATGGGTCAACGAAACTCATTCACATTGAAACTCATGTGCATGGTTAACGTAGCAGCCGAGCCGTAGTGGTTGAGGCCACTTTACTATTTGGAAAATAACAATGTTGCAGTCTAAAACCTATTAGAGTCAAGCAATTTAATTTAAAATATTAATTTTCTTATTTAATCTCCTCAATAGCCTTTTTTAAAGTTGTCTCCACCCTTGTATGGTTTCAAATCACTAAAAAAGAAATATGAGATTGGCTGCCATAGCATTTGGATTTTTCTTACCACTTAAAAAGATTACATCGCTTTGCCGTGACTGCTACATATCACCCTCTAATATAGCATTTTGGCCACTTTCTGCGACTCTTGCCACAACCACTATTTTAATCATACCGTCAATGATTTGGGAGTGTTTCTTAAAAATGATAGTCTGGATTGCTTTCCATTACATTGCATTGCAACTTTGGAACCTAATCCATTCCTACAAATGATGGAAGCAGTGGACACACTTATGATGGAGAATCATGGTGGGGTCTTTCCACTTATGGAAAAATATGTTGGAAAATAATTACGAGGCCGGACCATTGATAGGTTACTGTGGTGAAACCGACTTATTATTGATGGAATGCAATGGTGCATGTCCCTTGTGGGAAACACTAGTTGGTCCCCATAATTTTCTATCAGCTTCCAGGCCCCACCATTATTATTCCCCAATGGGCAGGTGGTGCTGTGTACTCCACCCAATGAGTGAGCCCCACCGTTGTTTCCCAATGATGGAACAACAAATAGTGCCAACATCCTACCACAAGTTAATTCTCCAAATTCATAAACCATTTTTTTTTAATAGTAACCAATATAATCTACATGATGAATATGTCTATTAAGACTAATCATTTTCTTCATGTTCTTTGGCAACTTCCTCAAGGAATCATCGACTCTTAGTGTTTGCAAGCTGTGTAGGATTGCATATGGTCTCAGGTAGTTATCTAATCCATGTATGTGAAACATCAAGGTACCTAAGAAAAATGGATAGTAGTGTACCTTAAATCCAATTCCCTTAAATACTTCAAAGTTTAGGCGAATATTGATATCAACCAAATGAGGTAGAGGAAATATTGAACCGAGTTTCTTACGTTTCTTCAATGCCCCCGAATCTTTCTGCTCATTCATGATTCTGTTCTCTGGATGGATTAATGAATGGAGCAGCAAACGGAATTGCGCTGTGTTGGTGCTATAAGCATAACTTGCCATATGGTAGTGTGTGTGTGTGTGTGTTTTGGTGTTCTAGCTAAGAGGGCTGGGACCCCACGAGACTCAACACATGTAGAGAGTGAAACTCGCACATGTAAGGAGAGAGAATCTGCACATATGGCGAATGAGAACTTGCACATGCAAGCAAGGAGTGTGAGAAGATTAGGATCAATCCTGGGTCATCCGGGCGAGAGGCAAGGTTACCAACCGACTGAGCAACCCCTCGGTCTCAAAATATAAGTGTTGTAAGGGATTATGATGGCAAGCATCAATTTAAGGTTGGTTCACATTAAGTTGAGCACTATAAGTAATGCATAAAGGCTCAACCCAAACATTACCAATTTATTGATTGGACTGAAAATGTTGAACGGTCGCTTAATCCGTTCAAAATGGTCAACTAGAATGCTGAAATGCCAATTTGCAGAATTCTTCTCAATCAAACAAGTCATTTGGAGAGAGCAAGTGTAGTGCTGTCCGCAATCCTAGATAAGAGAGAATTCCAATCAGGAATGTTTGCATCTAAACAAGCCCTAAATCTAAATGACCTTTCCTCATCTTTTATGTTCGCAAGTTTTATTCTACTAGGAGTTGATCCTACCAAAGATTGGCGATAACATTAATAGCATAATTCAAGGAAAGGGTGTTGACTAGTCACTTAGATTTTCAATTGATAGGCCCCACCATGGAGCTTCCACTCCTTTTACTTTGGATCCTTTGAGAGATACAGTTAACAGGATATGGAACACCTCAAATCGCCCATGAAGTCTAAATTTTTTACTAAAGAGGTTAAACTGACAAGCCATGTCTGTTATGATATGGTTTTGACATAACAATAACTTAGATAACCATGCTTATTGCAGTAACTTATATAAGCATGCTTATTGGCATTCATTGACTAATCTCTTGCTCCCAGGCTTTTCATTAAGTAGATTTTAGTGCCCTGCAACTTTGCTAGAGTATACAATGCAGTTATCACATTGGAATGTGGATGCATTATCAGATTGACATTTGTCAGCTTTGTAATTCAAAGCCAAACAAATCTATGCAAATCACGTCACACAGTAGAAACCACATGGTAGTACTTTTCATAATGAATACATCATCAACAACAACAATGAAAAAAGAGTTATCTCATCATTATTGCAAATCAGTACTATAATGAGACCATATTATGAAAAATAACAATGACTGAAAAAAAGTTGAAGTACGCCAGTAGAGCTTTATTTTTGAATTAAATACAGCCCTCCCATTTGAAATGGTTATTTGCATATGTACAGAAATGAATATTCACACTCCCACTCCCAGAAATGTTAAAAGGGCTTTTGTTTACTATTGGGTAGGTCAAAATATATTAACTTCTCTCAAAAGAGGACGGGAAAACCCTCTGTACAAAAGAAGAGCTTTTTGTTGGTTTTGGAAAGCTAACTTACAGACCAATATGCATGGTCTGATCATAAGAATACCAAATCACCAAGGATTACCCACGATAAGATTTCTTAGGATATGAATTTTCCACAAATATGTCATCTCATTAGCACTGTCCATGACTAAATAATGGGCCCCACTTGAAGATACTCAAGTCGAGAGAATTACATCCATGGTCACAAGCTTCAAACAAAGTGAATAAGGACAAAACAAATATCACAACTAAGAGTTACACACAGTACAACTACAGCAATCATAGTTCAATCAAGGCCAAGAAAATCACTCATAAAACACAACCATAAGTTTGAACAACACTGCGGAGGAATTTTCTTTTGGTACCCAGCCAAGGGGAATGGGACCAATGAGACCCCAGCCAGGGGGAGATAACGCCCGCCCATGCAGGGAGAGGCACCTTCTCAAGCAAGGAGAGAACCCAGGAGCAAACCCCGGCAAAGAGAACACCATGAAGGAAGTTGAATTGCTCAGACCAATGAGTAGTTGCAAATAACCCTACCATTTATCAGACACCAACAATCCACACCTGCAGAGAGAAGAATTATTGGTTCTCATAAATTTTGCAAAGAACTCAAAACTTGAGCTTGCCAACTATAGATCAAGCCGAGTAGAAGTCAAGTAATCTTTTATTTAAACTGTAAATATATGGATATAGACAAATTGGGATTCATGCACCTCTATCAAGCCACCCAAGCTACTATGTTCAGTATTTGACATTTTAGGGTGGTACTAAGGACCATGTTAAAATATTGGCAAAACAATATGCATCAGCAATTAAATATTGAAAATTTGATTCGCTAAATCATGGAATTGGCATGATACATGTATTGCATGAATGTGAACTGGCTGATATACCAGCTAGAAGATCACAATCATACTCTTTTGGAAAGCCTGCTCGGACAATATTTAATGATTTGTTAAATCTTTTCATTAAATTTAGATTGATCCTTCCTACTTGGATCACGAATGATCTTTGATTACTTGTTGTAGTTGCTCTATAGAAACAGGAGTTTCAATAGCCTCCCACTCATTATGGGCCTGTTTGTTTGCACAGAATACAAAGGAATTGAATACATAGGAGCTTAGGCCATGAGTGGTTAGAAATAAAAATCCAAGATGAATATACAAAAATGACCATAAAAAACCCCTCATTTAGTGGAAAGTGAACCAAGAGAATATGGGAAATGAATACACAGCCATCGCCTTAGTAATTCGAGTCCTAGGAAAGGCAAGGTCCCGTTTATATTGCTACCTTATATCCTTCGCCCCTCATCTCAAATATAAAGTCATTTTTTATATTTTTCTGGATCTATAAGTACAACCTGCAGAACGTGATATTTGCTTCCATGTCACTTTTTAGTTTTTATGCATGCAGCTCTCCTGGAAAATCACAGGAGACAAGGAGATGGACAAGTGAGCATGTGCATTAGGGGTGGCTGATCCTATCCCTTTTGATTTTAGTTACTCAAACTTTGATGGCTAGTTTCAGTGAAATTTACTGTGATGAAATCTTCAGGTAACTTGTATTGAGATTGAGGTTAATTAAGGGCTAGTGTTAGTACAAAGTGAGTAGGTGTCTCTGAACATATAGGATCGACAAAAGTAGGTTAATATGTATAAAAGAACAATTTATGCTAGTAAAAAGGGTCTTTTGAAGAGTCTTCCAACTATTGTAGATTTTTCTTTCCAACTATCGCTTTAAAAACTCCTAACATGCTTGAGCCAGGGCCCACCCATTTTTTGTGCTTTGGAACCCCAGACTGCCTTCTTTCCCCAAAAAAACAGCAAATATATCTTCGTAAAAGGCTCCCTTTTCTCTTAGGTCATGTTTGTTTGCATTAGATACATAGGAATTGAATATTCATGATCAAATGAGTCCCACCAAAGGATTATTAAAGAAGTGAAATGTAAATGATATGAGGTGAGGGGCAAAGGATATAATGTAGCAATCATGAGTTACTGTTGGTGAGTTATGATCAAATAAAAATTCAGAAAATATGTTATAATTAAATGAAAATTAAAAGAACACAAAAGACCAATAAAGAAAAGCATTCCATGATGAAATTATAAAAATAAGTTTAATCCTAATAAAATACTGCAACACTCAGTCTTGGGTTGTTGTTTTTGACAGGAGTTAGTATGTTAAATCGTTTCATTGGATTTGTTAGTTGCCGCCTCCTTTCGGCATCTTGAAGCTTAATTTTGATGGTAGCTATCCAAATTCTTTTTGGAAAAGGAGTTAGTATGTTAAGTTGTTTCATTGGATTTGTTAGTTGCCTCCTCCTTTTGGCATCTTGAAGCTTAGTTTTGATGGTAGCTATCAAAATTCTTTTTGGAAAGGTGGCATTGGAGGTGTCATAAGGGATCATTTTGGTAATGTTGTTAGAAGTTTTTTTGGGCCAGTGGAAGCCATGGATTCAAATAAAGTTGAAGTGTATGCTTTGTTAGTTGGTTGTCGGGAATTACTTAAGTTGGGTGATTATTTTTCTCTAATTGAAGTTGATTATTTCTTTGCAATCCAGTGGAGATCAGGGAAGACCTCCTATATATCATTGGCGAATGGCGGACTAGGTGGAGGAGGTGTATGATATTTCTCATCAGCTTGATGCTCTGTTTCATCACATTTTTCAAGCGGCGAATGATATGGCTGACGGATTTGCTAAGGAGGGAGTTTTTCATGATTCTGTTTCTTTTGATGAATAATGTTGTTTGATTGCCTTTTATGCTTTAGTTAGGGGTCTGTTCATTGTTCTTTGGATTGGCTGTTTGGTTCAATCCGTCCACCCTTTTTGGAGTCATACCTTTCATTGTTAAAAAAAGAAAAAATTTCAACACTCAGTGAGTCATGTGAGTTGGTTTTCTAGACCAAAGTGACTCAAGCCCATTCTTTTGCCATGTTCTAGCTGTGACAATGACTGGGCTCATGATTTTGATGGGTGAAGTCAAATTGGAAAAGTATGATCACATAAACTAGCACTAAAGTTGATACCATCGAAATCAAAAGTAAACACCACAAAGATCTAACCGGATGAATAAATAAATATATAATGTTCCTAGGATGAAGCTCAAATACCTGTAATTCATTATTAATCTTCAAATGCCATATTTTTCTACAAAGAGTACAATTGACCATTACTAAGTTTTCGCTAATAACCATACCTTCATCCTCCTCTTCACCCTAAGATACTACATAATTTGCTATCTTAGAATTACTCATCTCAATCTTCTTTCCGACGTAGCACATTCTTTCTCAAATACCATATTCTGCATGCTGGTCAGTTCTATGTCCATCCCAGCATTTTTACCAGCACCGGCTTCCCCTATCCTCATGTTCTGTTTTACTAGAAAAAATAACTGGCCAAAAGAGAAACCACAAAAAAGAACCACCAGGAAGAGGGAAAAGGAAAAGAACCATAGTAAGCCACCAGCCCCACTGGTGAAAGAGCAAAACGAAGCAGTGAGCCAGAAAAAGATAGTAGTAGATCATAAGTTGTTAAGCCACAGAGCAAATGCAGAAGCAGTAGATCAACAACAGTAGATCCATTGAAAAGGTACCAACATCAAATGAACTAATAAAACACTTTCCTAGTGTAGAGAGGATGGGTCAAGAAGATTCTGCACTTTTCTGAATTCTGTTTTTACGAGAGAAGAACCCTGCATTATTACCCCTCCAACAGGAAATCAAAATTCACTCTATACAGAAGTATCAGTACGGAGGATGGGTCAAGAGGATTCTGTGCATTTCTGAATTATGTTTTTATGAGAGAACCCTGCAGTACTACCCCTCCAACAGGAAATCAAAATTCACTCTATCAAGAAAAATCAATCCATTTTTCTCTTTTCCTTGAGTAATATATGTCGCATCAAACAATGTAACAGTAGGCTGCATGGCAAATCAGATTAACTTTCCGATTTGTGACACAATTCTCTCCTAAGCACAAATGCAGTCTAAAACTTTGCTACAGCCCATAACGCAGTTTCCATTGTGGATGGCTGGATGCATTATCAAATTGATATTCATCAACTTTGTAATTCAAAGCTAAACAATTCAATGCATGTTGCCACATAGGAGACCGTATGGTAGTGCTTTCCATCATCATCATTAAAACCAACCAAAAAAAAAAGAAGAGTAATCTCATCGCTACAATAAAATGGAGCCATCCCATCATCATCCTAAGTTATTATTATAACAAAGATTGAAACAAAATAAGCCATCAAGTTAGTGTTTGATCATTTCATCATTGAGTACAACCCTCACAATTGAAAGGGTTCTTAGCCTAAGTGTTCCATATGAGAACATACAAAACCGTATATATGTACTCCCACTCCAAAAACTATTAAGGGAAGGGCTTTTGGTTTGTTTTGAAAGCTGACTTAAAGACCAATGGCTATGATTTCATCATCAAAATAATTAAAACGTCAATAAGGGTCACTCATGGGGTTTTTTTAGGATATGATTTTTACACAAGTATGTTATACAATCCATTATTTTTCCACAAGGATCTGATCATCATTCGTACTATCCATGACTAAATCAGGGCCCCCGATGCAATGTATTCAAGTCATGAGGATTACATCCTTAATATACTTCCCAAACATAAAAATAAAACTAAACAAAGTGTCAAACAAGTGAATAGAAAGAAAACGGAGATCACAACTAAGATCGACACGACACATACAACCAAAGCATTCAAACTAGTTCAACCAAATCAGGGAAAATCCCAAAGAGCACAATCATAAATTCAAGAAACACCATACAGGAAGTTGAAAAGATCCAATACCATTAAAGAGTTTCCAAGATCTCTACAATTCTTTATCAGACTCCAACAATCCGCACCTGTAATGAGAAGAATCGTAAGTACTCCTAAGTTTTATAAAGAACTCAACTTATAACTTGCCAACTAAAGACCTATACAACGAGTGGGGAGTCAATTAAAACTATAAATATATATAAAATATAAATTGGGATTCTTGGGACTCTGTCAAGCCACTCGAGCTAAAATGCTGAGTGTTTGACATCTCAGGGTAGTACTAATGACCAGTGTTCCTACAAACCTAGGGTGAAGTTCAAGATACATTTTTCTTTATTCAACTTCAAATGCTACAATTCTCCACTAGAGAAAAGAATGGTAAGCAAGATGCAAATTAAAGCCAAAAGGAAAAAAAAAAAAAAACAATATTGCCTTAGTGTTCATTCCCTTTGTCCTTCCCAATGTGTGTGCAAGCCCTCTTCCCTGCGTGTGCAAGTGATCTTCTCCCTAGAGTGTGTTGGGGTTCACTCCAATTTAAGTTTGGTCACTCAAGGGCCCAACCACCTTGCTTTGTAGGGAAAAAAAACTATACTTGGCAGATTCTCCAAAACTAAATCCATTTTACTGGCATCAATTTTTTCCCCATTTACACACTTTAGACCACCAATGCCCATTCAATCACTTCACAAACACCTAGTCCCCTTGGACCAACATTATTTTTTACTTCCAATATATTGTAGTTTACAAACATAAAAAAAAAATAATAATAATAAAATAAAATAATGATGCATGGGTATGATTAAGCACTTACATTACACTGAAACACCCAATCTACAAGTAAATACACCTTACTATATAAATAAGAAATTTTTTTGTAGCTGAATATGCTTGAAAAATAAAATAAAAATTTATGCAAAACTTGTTGAGATTTACACAAATATGATTGGTTGAAAACAGAATCTTCTACTAGTCTAAGGAGATGGAAAATAACAATCAGAATGATATACATACACAAAATTTTTAGTAAGCATGATGACAAGTTATAGGAGTCCACTATCTCAAGATAAAAAAACAAGGGAGGTTGAGTAAAGTGTACTATGCCTCTAAAAATGCAAGCAAGTAGCGCCATCAGTCACCATCCACCCAGCAACTTCATGTAGGCCCATATGTGATCTGTGCCAAATAAAGGTTTGGAAAACATTAAAAAAAAAAATTAAAGATGAGGATGGACAAGAGAGAAAGTTGAGAAGGTGCCAATCAAATGAAATTGTTGGAAGAATAAGATTCACTTGCCTGATTCCCCTCACGGGCATGTGATGTGATTTGTTTTATCTATCTTCTTCGATAGGTAAAACGATCCCTACCTTCTTCTTTCTTCTCGTCTTGGATCTACCCAGTCAATCCAGATGTATGGAACATGCGCTACCTTATGCCAGTCCTGGCCCTTAGGGAATCACAGTTTTCTTTTTAAATCAAGGCATTGATGTATCTTCAATTCATAGAGATTTCCGAGGCGTTTCAAACCATTTGGCAAAGTCGTTATTCCAGGGCATCTCCCAATCACTAATTTACGAAACAGTGTTAGGTCTCCCATCGACTCTGGTAAAGAGTTGATACCAGGGCATTTTGTAATGCATAACTCAGTGAGTGACTTGAGGTTTTTCACGGACTCTGGCAAAGATCACATACCTGGGCAATTTTCAACATCTAACCGAGTGAGTGATGTGACGTTTTCCATGGACCCTAGCAACTTCATCATATCCGGACACCCTGAAATCTTCAATGACTCAATTGATTTGAGATTTTCCAATGAAACTAGAGAAGACCACAGCTTTGGACAGCCCTTAATTTCAAGTGAGGTGAGGTTTTGCAGCATATCAGCCGATATGGACTCTAAATTTCCACAGGACTCGATGGTCACAGGACTCGATGGTCAACACAATCCCATCTCCTGGAAGTGAGATTTGATTCTCACAAGAGTCTTTTATTCTCAACACCCCAAGAGAGTTTAGAGGAGGAGATTGCTGCTGCTGCTGCAATCCATCCAGCAATGATAGCACCAGACCATTACACCCTTCAACAATCAGTTTTTTGAGAGCAAGGAGATTCTGCAACTGATTTGATAGGGAAGTTAATTTTCGGCAATCGATAATTTTCAAAGTGTGTAGGCCGGTATGATTTGGCCCTAATTCTTCTGGCAAATGCATGACCTCCTCCGGTAACCGTTCGATAAAGATCTTAGAAAGCATGACCTCCTCCGGTAACCGTTCGATAAAGATCTTAGAAAGCGAAGCGTAGATGGCCACCACCCACTATAATAACATTTTATTGCTTTGAGATAAACTTATAGATGATGCAGGAAGATGGGGCAACCGCGTCATCCTTGGGCATTCATAGACTAAGAAATCGATGAAGGGACAGAGTACCACATGCTCATTATCATTTGATGCTTGAAGTGACAATGTCGCCAAATTAGGCATGCAGAAGAGGACGACTCTTCGTAGTGAATGGGATGTGGAAAACTCTATCTTGTCACAACTCACACAGGACATGCTTAACAATTCAAGAGCTGGTAGAAGAAGCTGAGGCAAGCTAATCAATCTTGGGCAAGCACGGATATCTAAATCACAAAGGGAACTGAATTTCATTTCACCCGCTTCTTGGACTGGCCATCTTTTCAAATTCTGCATATCAGAGAGGCTGAGTTTCGTCAGTGACTGGGATGCAGGGATCTCTATCATATCCCAACCCACTTCACTAATCTCGAGACTTGTAAGACTCGAGAGATGACGAAGCCACGGAATACGTGTTAGTTTTGGACAGTCATTGATACTCAAAATACGGAGGCCTTGTAAGATCACTTGCTCATCTCTTTCTCTTCCCTGCTTATCACCATCACCGTCCTCTTGTTGAGATGACCATCCCTCCAAACCCAACATCTTTCCGAATTCAAGGTGTTTTAAACATGGAAATATATCTTTGCTATTGTCGCTCCCATCAAACTCAACAATGTATTTTACAGCACTCATGCCCCTAAGCTCAAGCGATTCAAGGAAAGGTAGCCGCCAAAGAGGTGGCAAGTGCTCACATCTAACGCAATCCCACAGTTTTATATCAGTTAGATTTGTAAGCATCTTCATCCAATTTGGAAATTTCATACCCATGTATTTCTCAACAGCTAGCTTCTCTAGTCTTGAGTGAGGTTCGAGGTTCTCAATCACTTCCTCTGAATTTCCTTCTGTGTCGGCTGTTGTATCATCCCAGGATAACTCTAGAGAATGGAGGTGTTTCTTCGCTTTTAAATTTGCTTCATGAGCACATTCACCATTTCTCACATGGTTAAGCCTTCTAATGCAAAAATTCCCGCAAAGCTGATTTAAACCCTTCAACTCTTCTATTCCAGGTCCACTCTCTTCACCAACAGCAAAAGTAGACAACGTTCTAAGACAAGTTAACTCACCAAACCCTTTTGGTAATAAGAGGGCATGCGGTTGAAATCTATTCTCATTCAATTCAATATGTCTAAGGCTAATCATTCTCTTCATGTTCTTTGGCAACATGCTTATCCCAGTGTCGCTGATTATCAATGTTTGCAAGCTATGTAAGTTGCATATAGTCTCAGGTAGTTCTGTAATAATTGTTTCTGAGACGTCAAGGTACCTAAGATGTTTCAACTTGTCTATTGAATTTGGCAAGTAGGAAATATATGTGTATCTTAAATCCAACACCCTTAGGCACGTCAAACTAAGGCAAGCATTAATATCAACAAAACTACACCAATAAAAAGACATTGAACGCAGTTTCTCACATTTCTTCAGTGCCTCCAAATTCTCTGGTTCTCTTGCCCATTTATCATCTTGCACTTTTAAGTGGCGAGTTTCTTTAGGAACAGTATCCATGGAAGCTTTCACAATAAAGCATTCTTTTTCTCCAACAAATCTGACAAGATCATGTATGAGATCATGCATCTCGTAAAAAAACTCTCGGAAATAACTGAATAAAGACCTTTGCAACAATTCATTGAAATAACCTTCGGCTTTTTCTTCCAAGAGTTCATTTTCTTCATCAGAATGGATGAAGCCTAGGGCTATCCATTGCTTGATTAGTTTATCCTTGACAAATCTACTCCCTTTGGGAATTACAGAACAGTAAGCAAAGCACTGCTTCAAAGATGGTGTCAAATGATCATAGCTCAATTGTAAAATGGGTAAAATTCCTCCACCATTATCTTGTGAATTCCAAAGATTACTGTCTCTCACAGACTCCCACTCAATTACAGTTTGTTTCAAAGACATCAAGCCTCCTAAAGTTCTGATTGCCAGAGGAAGACCATCACACTTTTCTACCATTTCCCGTCCAATTGTTACACACATTGGAGATGGGTTTGCCAGTTTCTGGAACAAATTCCAAGATTCCTCGTTCGATAGTGTTCCCAAACGAGATCTCGGAACAGCATGCATGATTTTCGCAACTGCATCATGTCGAGTGGTTACTAATAGTTTGCTTCCATGAGCACCACATGTCAACAATGCTTTTAACCTGTCCCATTCATCACGGTTTTCATTCCAGACATCATCTAAAACAAGTAAATATCTCTTACCTCTCAGCTCTTTTTGAAGACGAGTCTGTAATAGCTCCATGCTCAATTGCTCAGTCGGACCCTTAATTGCAGATTCTAGAATTTCTTTCAGAAGCCTTCCCACATCAAAATTCTCAGAGACATAGACCCACATCCTCAACTCCTTGAAATGACTCGCCACTTTTTCATCATTATATACCAATTGAGCCAATGTGGTCTAACCCAGTCCCCCCATGCCAACTATGGGAATGACAGAGAGGTCTTCTTCATTTTCTGATTCTGACTTGATTAACAAATCTATCAAATCTGCTTTCTCAGTGTCCCTCCCATAAACCTCCGATACAAGTGCAGAGCAAGTCTCTCTTGGTTTTGAGATGGGAGGCTGACTCTCTACAACTCCCCCCGTGAAATGGAAAAGAGATCTCTCTTTGGCAATGTGCTCGAAATTCTTCCTCAGCTTTTGCATCTTATGTGCCATCTTGAAACGAAAGAGATTCGATTTGCCTACCTTTTTCCGCATGCCAGCAGCTTGATTCTCAACCTTTCTCCGCAGAGCTTCGATTCTGAACTCATCTAACACATCTTCCGCATCGTGAGCAGCATCTTTAATCTTTTGAAGCCAAATTTTTACAGCCATTTCTTTAACTTGTCGCGTTTCAGCATCTTGAAGCACGGCTTCAATCGTCTCCAGATAGCTCTGGAGCTTGTCTTTCTCCTTTTTAACACCCCCACAACAACCAGAATTCATTTAGAACAAGGGACTTCAGGGTGCTCAACACCTCTTTCAAAACGGCGGAGGCCACTACTACTCCTGCCATACCCTCTTCTCTCACAACAACAACAAGAAAGATATCAAAGGAAAGGGAAGGAAATGGAAACAACAGAAGATTTGTGCAGAGCAAATGCAGATGGATGGATGCGGATGCGTATGCTTATGCTTCAACACGAAATCCACTTTACCACTAATCTATCTAAGAAGCGGACTCCATTATTTTTTCATGAAAGTTCCAGGAAGTCTCCTGGGTGCTACACTACACTACACAGTTGCCATTAAAAAAGTGAATGGGGCCACTCAATGAAAATTTGAACCTATCCCAATCAATGCCTCCAACTTTGATAGCATTATTAATACAATTTATATTTTACTAATCAAATTTCTTAATCCCTAATGTGCTCAACTCCACCATCAGTTTACAATTGTCTTTATTGATTATGTATAAAATGTGCGAGTAAAAAATAAATGGAATCTCATGGTCCTATAAAATATAAATGTCATTACATCATCCTAACCCCTTAAGTTATTGACCTCAAGTTTAAAGAATGCATCAGTTTTTTTTTTTTTTTTCTAGTTTCAATCTAATAGCGAGTAATGGATGGATAAGTGTTAAATTTGCTTTTGTGGCAATTCAAGATAGGGGTAGTTTGTGAGGGTGGTAACTTAATTATACGCGGGCCGGTGACCAACAAATTATGATTCTAATCAAAATATCTCTATATATGTAGAATCAGATCCTTGAAGTCACCAATTATATCAAATTACATATTCAAGAAGTTGTTGTAGTGAATTCGCCAAATTGAAATTTCAAATTAAGCAAATTGAAAAAGAATTAAATGGGGCTACCCCATTAAATTTTGGAATTGGGTCGAGTGTATTAACTGCAAACTCAAATTCAAGTAGATTGAACCCCAAATTATGTAACTATGAACTTCATTGCGTCTCTTAAATCCACAGCAACGGAGTATCTTGACTTTGTTCGAAGATTAGGATTACAGCTTACACCGGATTCGTGTGAGGCAAGCAGGAGTTGAAGGTGCAATTTTCTGCCAATAGTGAAGGAGTTTCATTCTGTCTCACGCTCTTTTTAAGAAATTGAAGAAGTGAAAATTATCACTGTGCTTCAACTTTAACCGGCAAGAGAGACTTTAATTTTGTGATCCCACATGAGAAAATGGTAATGCAGTACCTGTAACTTTCGAAGAAGTTCACAGACAACAGTGCAGTAGTCACAATTATAATAAAATGCCCACTAGTGCCAAGTCTTTCATGCCCATGTATTTCTAAGCTTTCCAAGTCCATCTGAGTGGATCAATCGTGAGATTGACGGCACACGAGGGACTCCTTCCATGTCCTATGTGTCAGAAGAGTGAGGAAACGAGTACTCATGTTCTATTTCAATGTGAGCATACTAGGGCGGCTTGGTTCGTTACTTTAGGGGGGATTCTAAGGCCATGTTTGGGACCATTGGTCTATTTTTTAAAGATCATTCAATATAGGCCCATATAAAAAAGAACCATAGAAAAAAAAGGTTAAAATAAAAAGAGGTGTTTGGTAATGCAAGGGCTTCATTGATTGAGAGTTTTTTCACATATTTCTTGAGATTCACAAGGTATTAGGCCATGAAAATTAACCATACGGACGTGCTCAGCTTTCCAAAGAGATCTCATGGTTTAGATCTTGTGTTTGGGGCCCACATAATCCACAAAATTATACTAAATGGTTCACTTTTTTGCACATATTTAGAGATTGGTGATGATCCAACAGGTGAAATTTGGTCTCATGGTCATGTTTGATATTGTGAACATTATTAATGGTTTAGATCTTATTTCACACGCCTCTAAATAATTAAAAAACTGAAACAATTTACTACTCATGGACATATGCAATATTAAGCATAATACATCAATTGTTATTTTTGTTTTGCACATATTTCGAGATTCACAAGGTATTATATGATCAAAATTGACTACATAGCCGTTTTCAGCCTCCCAAACATATCCAACGGTTGTGATCTTGTGTTTGGGGCCCACTGATCATAACAAATTATATCCAATGGCTCATGATTTGCGGCACATATCTCGAGATTGGTGATGATTCAACGGCTGAAATTTGGTTACATAGCCGTGTTTCACCTTGTGAACATTTTCAATGGTTTGGATTTTGATTGGGCTTCTCAAATTTGGAGAAAATTTGAAAAAAAGACTGAGCGTGATTATGCATATATAAACATTGTAGCTCCGCCTCTTTTTTTTCCCCCTTTATTTCTCAACTACTTCATCAAGGGGGCTTAGGAAAGTAGAGCCATTGCCTCTACTTCTCTAAAATATGTAGAGGCTGAAAGGTGGTGCCAAACACTCTATTTTTTCAAACCTCTATTAATTTTCGAGAAATAAAGGGTAAAATTAGACCTCTCAAACATGCACTAACTTATTCTATTAAGGAGGCGTCCCCAGTGAGATGGTGGAAGAGGATCCACGAGATGAGTGGTTCGTCTCCTCATTCTTCATCTTGCCAAATTGAGGCTTGGGTTGTGGTCCTTTGATGGGCCATTTGGAGATAAAGGAATGATGCCATTTTTGGGGACATATTTTCATCCCATGAAGATTCTCTCTTTAGCCAGTAAAGTTTTGGATTCTTATAATATCACTTCCAATGCGAGTGGCACTCAATTCTTGAAGTGTGTTGAAGATCCCCCTCTAGTTTGCCTAAAGGGGTCAATGCTAACATTGCTAGAGTACTTTGTGATGTAGCCTTTAGAGCCTCTGATGGGAAGGCAAGTTATGGGTCTGCTATTTGGGTTGGTGACAATCTCTTTTCTGTAGTTTCAGTGGGCTGGCCACAGGTCTTTTCTGTAGGTTAAGGAAGCTGAAGCAATGGCTATTCTCTCAGCCATGCATATTGCTTAAGCCAGGGATTTTCGGTAGCTTATTTTGCTTCTGACTCGCTCAAAGTGATTCAAGCGATCAATGGTGGTATAGACCGGTCTATTGCCACAGTTGTGTTTGATATTTTGGAATATATTAAGTATTTTAGTTCAGTTGGCTTCTTTCATGTGTCTAGGACTCTTAATAGAATTGCTCATCATTGTGTTAGGAGGTCTCATGGATTGTTGTTGGGTGAGATCCATTTTGTTGCTCCCTCTTAGGTTGCTTGTTGGGGGTTGTTTTGTTGTTTGTGTTTCTGTCTTTTAATGAAGTACTCTTCTTTACCAGTAATTGAAAAAAAAAAAAAAGGACTCCTTCCATTTGTATGTCAAAAAAGAGAAAATTGGATTAAGGCCTTGTTTGGATATATGCACGGAAATGAGAACTTTCATTTTAGAAGGATTGACCTCTACTTAGGCCTGTGAGGGGGTACCTGGCCAGAAACAACCTAAGCACGAACATATAGGGCTTTAAGAAAAAATTGAGCCTAGTAGGGTAGGCTTGGATAGTGGTTTTAAAGCTTGGCCAAAATGGGACTGAGAATGGACAAAACATGCTTAGTCCGGCCCACACACAAGCACATTTCACTCATTTTTAATAAATGTATCGAAGCTGCTTTCCATTAACAACAATTAACGGCTAATTAGGAGGGGTATGTTTGTAATTTTGCCCCATATATTTGAAACCGGATACAGTAGAAGTATAAGTTTGTGCTAAGGGTTGGTTCAGTCATGACCCAACTAGTGATGATGATTCATATAGCGATGGAAATGCACTAGATGATCTTTTAGAGATATTAGAAAAAATGATTTCTGTTGATTTCTTCAGATTTTTTTTTCTGAGTTTTTTACGACATTACTTGACCCGCATAAGGTACGTAGCTGATTTCTATTTATTTTTTTTATTTTTTTATTTTTTACATCGTCATCGGAAAAAAAAAAACAAAAAACTCTGCCATATTTCATTTTGGCCCTAAGCTTGAAAAATAAGAGGAGAGTTTAAAGTCAAGTTCATATATGCCCAGTGTCCGGTGGCAATGAAGAATAATTAGAAAATATTTAGCTTATATTAAATATCGCATTAAGCCTTGGCCTGGCCCTAGCTCGTACGGGACAGGATTTGACAACCCCACGTAGGCCTGTCCAATTTTCAGGTTGAGATTGGACACCCAAGCCCAGGCACGGCCCGTCCGATTGACAAGCGTACCTCTACTTTTCTAAAGTGGGTAGATGGTAGAATCAACTACCAAATACTCTATTTTCTAAACATTTGCCCCGCTTTAGACATTTAGATAAATTGAAGTTGAAAATGGAGATGTCCAACACAGGCTAAGGCTTTGTTTGGTATCTCTCTTTTTCCTTTTTTGATAGACCCATAAAAAAAGAGCCATAAAAAAGAGGCTAGAATCAAAAGGAGTGTTTGGTGATGCAAGGACTCACTTTAAATAGACTTTTTTTAAATCAATGGTGGAAAGTTTCTCACAAATATCTCTAGATTCACAAGGTATCAAACCTTAAAAAGTGACCCCATAGCCGTGTTCACCCTTCCAAAGAGATGTAACGGTTTGGATATTGTATTTAGGGCCCACAGAATCCAAAAAATAATGTCCAATTGGCTCAATTTTTTTACTCATATCTTGAGATTGGTAATGATCCAACGGCTGAAATTTTGTCCCATGGTTGTGCTTGATCTTTAGAACAACCTCAACGGTTTGGATCTTGATTCACTCTTTTAGATTTAAAATAAAAAATGGGACTGGGCATGCACAACTCTAAAAACATTGTAGCTGCCTCTTTTTTCCCTCTATTTTTCAACTTCAATGAGATGAGGGTGGTAGAAAAAATAGGATTGCCTCTACTTCTCTAAGGATTTTTTAGTCCGGAAATAGATGTCATACGCCTCTATTTTAAAAACCTCTATCTGTTTTAGAGATTTAGAGAATTAGAGGAAAAAAATAGACATACATAACAAGGCTTAAGTTCATCACGTGTTCTATATCTAGTCAGTCTAGTAGTGACCACCAAACTTCTTTCAATAATTTATCTTTTGAACCCTCCATAAGGTGTTGGTGTATCCAACAGCTTGGAGTATGGATCTTTATCGCAGTTATTACACAAAACCATAAAACATGTTGTTTTTTAACCCATCATGGGGCCTACATAGAGATGATATAAACAGTTCAAGATGAATCCCATCTCCACCACCGATGCATCCTCAAGTTTCAACTCGAAATAAGTGGGTCCTACCGTGGGCACCATGATGAAACGTGACTAGGCACTTACATCGCATCGCTGCTGATAAGGAGTTAAATTGTGTTTTAATTATGGTCAATCATATGGTGGGGTCCACTCATTTTGAGCTGAAATTTGAAAATATATGATCGATGAAACTCACCCTCTGTGTGGGTCCCACGATGGAATAACGGTTTTATCTAATAGTTGCAATAGAGGATCAGGACTAATTTGGATCTTTCAAAGGTGGGCCATACCATGTATTTAATAATGGGCCCTACACATTGCTCGAATGCAGCTTCTACCAAAATATAACATGAACTTCTGCCCACATAGAGAGTACGACTATTTTTCAAGTGTTCGCACTTCTACTGAGATGGTGAGCACTAGGCTGGCGTATCAACGAGCGAAGGAGTGGCATCTGCAATGTGAAAATGAATGAGAGCGGCCTCTTATTGGAGGGCTTTGTAAACCCATTTGAGGTTTACTTCCCTCACCCGAGGGTCTCACTCCAACTCATCTGAGGTCTACTTTCCTCATCTCATTTGAGGTTTACTTTTCTTATAAGATGACTCCATCACCTCATCCGAGGTCTAGTACTCTCATATGAGGGAGGGGACCTAGCCGCCTATAGCCGGAGAAAAACCAAAAAATGATGTGAAACTGAATCGACTCTTGTTTGACTAGGTTTCACTTGTCTGCGTGCTGGATGGCATATTCCACAACCACGACACTTTTCCTGTCAGCCCACATAAAGAAAATCTCGAAGATTCAAGATGAATAGCATTTTCTCTACTGATATTTGGGCTGTCAAAATACCATAGCAGCTATTAACACGACATGAACTCACACAATATTAATGGGTTTATGTGGCCTCTTAACGAATTCGTGTCGTTAACGGGTCAGACTCGTTAACACGTTAAATTAACGGGGTGTTAACAAATAAAACCTGTAAGCCATTAACAACCCGCTAAACCAGGCATGATTACTGACTTGTTTTTGTTATTGCATTTTTATTGTAGTTGTTATTATTATACTATGAAATATGGATTGCTCAGTGATCATTGGTGGGAAACTGAGAGGTTATTTTATTTTTCACGGCAAATAAACTAAGGGGATATTTTATTTTTCACTTATTTAGATTTCAGGCTATTTAATATAATCAGATAGACAATGGGTCACTTTATAAATAATTAACGGATTGATAGCAGCAGGTTATGCGTGTTAACTGACATGGTCTGAAATGACCTAATATATTTAATGGATTACACGGGTCGTGTCGTGTAACTCGTTAAATTATCGTGTCGTGTTCGTGTTTGATTTATATATGGACTCATTTATTTAATGGGTTATATACGGGTTGAAGTTATTCTAATACGAATTCGTTAACCCACAACATGTATTCGTTAACACAACACAATTGACATCCCTACTAATATATTACAAGTTTCACAAGATTGAGTGGGTGCCGTTGTACGAATGAATACATGACAGAAACCTAATTAGGTGTTGATGTAGCATCATTGTTCACATGGTGTCAATCACATTTCCATCATGGTGCTCAAATACACTTTTAAATCATTATCCGTGAAGCCTTTACCACTCTATCCTATTATGGTCATTTGATTGTATTCATTTGCATATTTAAATGTTGGAAGATGAAGAGACACTGTAGAGGTTTGTCTCCTTGGAAGATGAAAGGCCATATGGATTTTAAAGTGAATAGGTTGAGGCATGGGTCATGAGTTTTGTGAGTGTCCACCTTTGTAGAAAAAGGTAGCAGCCTTTGGTGCTTTATTCTCTTCTGTAGCCTTTCTCGTTTATGGTAAAATCGAGATTTTTCATTTATAATAATACCTTGCTTTTCTTTCTTTCCTTGCTTTGTTGTGTTTGACTTGCATTTGCATAAAATCCTATAAAGGCTTAGACAAGCTAATGAAGTGGTATCAGAGCTAGGTTCATGATGTTACAGACACACTAGTACAAGGGACATTTGGTACTGGTTGCAGTGTCAAATCCCATCGCCGCCTTTTATTTTTGGCAAGTCTTGTGGGCCTTAAAATAAAATTTAATCTAAGTTGTTCAATTTTTCCAAAATATTTTGTTTCATGTCTTAAACATTCATGGATTTTGACATGTATGAGCATTTTACATAGATAATCCAAACCGTTCAACATTTACTCATGTCAAAATGGTGCTTCCAAAAAAAATATGGTATTGTGTTTAACATATGTAAATTTTACATATTTAAATCCCATCTTCATATTTCATACGTAAAAGACAAACAACCCCTAAGGGTAACTCCTAATTGATTAGGAGGGTTAATAAGTGGGATCCCTTGCCACTTCTTTTGGTCTTCTATGTAAAGAACATTAATGTCCAAAATTCTAAAACATTTGGTTGAAGTTAGAAAAATGAAACACCCATCAAATATAAGTTGACAATTATGCTTCTCTGAACTTTCATATATTTCCAAATGAAATATGCATGTAACAATTATTACTTAAGCAGTGCAATTGCAAGCATTCATTATAAGTAGGACAAGGATACGAATCCGATCCATGATATTTTTCTATAATTTGAATGCTTACTTTGACTAAATAAGGACTCAAAGTAATAAAAATAATAAGATTTCATTATGATTTTTCCTTGACTATTCCTTTTTTTTTTAATGATTTCCATGTAGGTTTACTTTGACTATATGAGGAGTTTTCGGGTAGAGTTTGATGAGGCTTTTGAGGATGGTATTATTTCTGAGATTGAAGTCAGATTAGGTCCCTGTGGAGAGCTAAGAAATCCATCCTATCCTGTGAAGCATGGTTGGAGATATCCGGGAATAGGGGGCAGGTACTTTTGAGTTGTTTTGTATCTGACACAACAAGTCGTTGCATTGTTCACATGATGACTCAATTCTTCCTAATTTTTAGCTTATACTAGTATCTTCAGCACCAATCAAACAGTTATCTTTTTTGAATTATTCTGACTGTGTTTTGAATCGATGAAACAAATTTTTTTTTTTTTTTCAGTGTTATGATAAGTACTTGATGAAGAGTTTGACAAATCAAGACAGCTGAAGCAAGAGGGCACTCTTCTTGGGCTAGAGGACCAGATAATGCTGGCACTTACAATTCCCAGCAGCATGAAACTGGATTCTTCTGTGATGGAGGTGATTATGACTGCTACTATGGCCTATTCTTCATTAATTGTTATTCTCACGTATTGGTTGATCATGGTAACCGTGTACTATCTCTGGCCAAGTTGGCTTTTGAAGGCACTTGCATTGCTGCTAAGGTATCTGCACATTTTATGGAAGTGTTTGTTGACATTTAGGTGGTGTTTGGCAACTCTTATTATTGCCTCTACTTGTCTTAAAACTGTGTGTAACAGTTTTAAGTTTGTTTGGTAAGTCAAGTTGCAAAGCCCATTTGAAATGGACTTTAGATGATTTAGCCCCATTTCAAGAAGCCAGCAAAAGCAGCAGAATTGAATCAGTGCTTTTGGTCTGAAGCGGATAGACTGTAATGGCAACAATGAGTTGGACGGTCTCATGGGGCAGTCCGTTTTTTGATTTTTTTTTTTTAATTTATGAGACCCAAAGTCATGATCCGGACCGCTAGATATATGAAGAAGGTCAAACACGGCCACGTGTCAAAATTTGAACCGTTGATCTATCTCGGATCTCGAGATATTTGCAAAAGATCGTGAGCCATTCGATCTAATATTCTGGACATTGTGGGCCCCATAATCACGATCTGATCCGTTGGTTCTCTTTGGAGGGCCAAAAACGGCTATGGGCCAAAAATTGAGCCTCTAATTCAAAGTGGATCTTGAGATATTTACAAAAATATTTTTGACCATTGATGTTCCATGCCTTAGTGATTGAGTCTTGAAGTTGTACACAGCAGTGTGGTTTTTTTTTTTTTTTTTTAAATTCAGGCACCATAAATCATGATCCAAACCATTGGATATATTCAAAAGATCATTCACGACTAAGGATCCAAATTTTAGCCATTGGATCATCATAGATTTTGAGATATTTACAAAAAACGACAGACATTTATATATACTTTTTTTTAAATCATGGCCCCTAAATGCAAGATCCCAACCAAAATGAAGATCCAAACCGCCTATAGTAATTAAAATGTGGAACACGTGTTTGAGATAAAATTTCAACCGTTGGATGATCACAGATCTTAATATATTTGCAAAATGCCCAGACCATTAGATCTATTTTTACATGTGTCTTACCAAACAGTCTATTTTTAAAATATCTATGTCTTACCAAACAGTCTATTTGTAAAACATCAATTTCAAACCGCTCCATTTGAAATAGATCTATATCATACAGATCTATTTCGTAAAGATAAGATTTGCCAAACAAACCCTTATTGCTTACTAAGTAGATTTTATCCAACCAAAGTGATTCTCTTAGTTACTCCTATTATGAACTAATGATTCATTCATTATATATAGTTTCTTACAAGAGATCTGTCATGAAAATTAGGTTAAACGTACAATCTATTTTTCAATTTTCTTTTTCAAGGTGAGTGCTGAACTGTAAAACCTAGATGTGTATTTGTGGTAGTGGCAGATATGGACAGAGCTTTTGGCTAGGGAAACGTATGGGGGCATGACACCTTGAAATATCTGTTCAAATATGTTGGGGTTCTAATTTTGAAATGTGGAAGAATAAAGCATAAATTTTCCAAACGCATCATATCATCATCGTATCCTTATCCCATAGATCAGAGATCGACTTAATGTGCTCTGCTCAAGAGACAACCTAAGATAAGGAACATATGTGTGAGCGCATTCATGCGTGCGTGTGTTTTGTGTATTACCAATGCCGTACAAGGGTGATCTCTCTTTGACTTATTTATATGTGAATGAATGCAAAAAGGACAAAAGGTATACGAGTTATTCATAATTGTTAATAACCAGAAGCACTAAAAGCTCGAGCTGTTACGAAATGGCAGAATAGTGTATATCAAAGGGTCCCGACAGCCTCCTTTATGTGTGGAGCTCCACATGACAAATGACCATACGTAGATAGGAACACGTCTGCAGGGATTTGCACATGACCCCTAGCTCTGATACCATGTTAGTAACTAGAAATACCAAAAGCTCGAGCTATTAGTGAATGACAAAACAATGTATATATCAAGGGATCCAGACAACAATCTGTTAAAAATGAGTAGAAACCAGGATCTCTAAATATTGCGTACAGATCGTTGCGGAAATATCCTTGAACGAATATGATTAAATCATACCTACGAGATCTCTTTGATTTGATCTCGAACTTGCAGTGACCCGAAATCCCCAAAATCTTCTACTGTATTCCTATATGCTAGAACTCGCACCAGGGAGTGGGCTTCTTCTGTGAATTCTCTTCTGCTATCTAAAAACGAGATTTTTCTCTCTGTTATTCTTGTGTTTTAACTTAGAGAGCAATAGCGCATATATATAGGCTACAATAGGGACATTAAGAAGGAAATAAAAATAGGATCCTTATAGAACTAGAAAACCCTAATTCGACCCAAATTAGAATCCTAGTTCCATAAATTACAATTCAGTCCACCAAAGAATTGTAATTGCACTCCTATCCTTATTCTCAAAATAATATTTCGAGCTTCTTGTTATTAAATGCTTATTTATCTCCCCACGTTAAGATTTCAGATATCCATCGATTAAAAATTTACTGACATCCATATTTAATAGATATCTTTATAATTCCTTGAGACCTTATACTTTACTTATTTGATATGTCGGACACAAAGTCCACCTGCATGGTTTGACATAATTAAAACTTAAAAGCTTCATCAAGGGGATATCATCAATCCCTATTACGGGACGTGGATTCCGTCAAATAAACTAATATCCACTATACAGGGAGTGCAGTCATCCAATTCACTGAGATTATTGACCCATAGAAGATCTCACTCCTTCGTAAATCAAAATGTCAAACACTAAATGTATGTGTCTATTATTTATGTCGGGATTAAGAGTACAAGCACTCATAATAACCATTTGGGTGTTCATCATCTTATATAATCAATATAAAGATAATAAACCCAAAAACACGGTCCTGTTCAATACACACAAAGTGTACTAGTATAATGAGTCGAAACTATATCATTTCCCGCAGCCAAGACAAGCCTGCTGAAACATCATGCTACAATCGTACCGATGGTGTGTCCAGATCCATCTAGATTGTGAACAACAACTTATATTCCATAAGAACCGACAAATAAGTATTTCGTGTGTAAGTAAGACTCTACATACCAACTTGTCAACTTTATAGAATAAAGGACATCACATGCATAATAATAAATAATACAATCATTTGTCCATATAAAATCTCAGTTAGATGAGAAAACAAAATATACTAAAAATGAATCGGTAATAAACAAATACATAAAATATGTTTTTAGTATAAATTTCCAACACAACCACCATCACTGTGACCTAATCCCAATCATTTAAAGTTGCACTTGCAAGTTCTGCTTTTCCACTTGATTCTATTGGAGGCCAGAGACTCTTTAGTTCCACAATTTTACACAGATTTCCCCACAGTAATAGAGGGGAGGCTAAGTGCTACTTCTATATAAAAAGTAGATTGAAAATTCGGTTCTCTGTGCTTTTTATGGTTGTTTGCCTATCTAATGCTAAACCTCCTTTTTCCTGGCACTTACTCAATGCGAAAATGATGCCCCTTAAAACATAAACATGGTACTTTGTTTCAAATGTATAAATTTCAGATATGCAAAATTTTCATATGTAAATCTCATTTTCCATATATGTAATCGGTTTCAAACTCAGGCACTATTGTGAAAATTTCCCATTTCAAGGAGCATATCCGTTTCTGACAAACAACATGACCGAGTGAGACTGACCGTGGAAATTCCAGATTTATGCTCTCGCAGTGCACGCCACCGTTTGGAATTTTTGCTCTGGAGAATCACTTCTTCTTCTTCTTCTTCTTCTAATCTTCTCCCACATTTATTTCAAGCAATGGATCCAACCCATCTGCAACAAAAATTCCTCCCAATGGAAAGATTCAATCTTCAAAGGTTTTTACTCTCTCTCTTTCTCTCCATTGCACAAGATCTGTTTTTATTTCAGTTTAATTTGATCTGGAATTTTGTATGTAGGGTTAGTAATTGAATTGCCATGAGCTGTTGTTTCGCCTCCTTCCACTCATTGAATCTCATTGCAACTCTGGCTGCAGTTATCGAATCTGAGAAATGTAGTTTCTTTCGGAAATGTGAGTGCAGCTTTGTTTTTCTTTCATTTCTGTTAAGGACGGTTTGGGTTTTTTTAACTTTGCCTCATTGAATCTTTCTGAAGTTTATTAATTTGAGATTGAGTGTTGCGGATGATGTTGTTTTGATTGAAAGATTTTATGGGCATTATTGCTTAGAGAGTTTAGTGGATTCTATAAAAGTGACCTTTGGAGCGATGTAGATGGGGTGCTAATGCACTGATGATAGTATTTGTTGACTCTTTACGGAGGTACTGATGGGCTCATTGCATCGGATTTGGAAAAGAACAGATAGATAGGAAATAACTACACTGCAGCTGGTACATGATGTTATTGAAGTGTTCATTTTATTTGGTTTATTTCAATGTTTATTATTCCCTTGAAAATTGGGGTCTTTCTTTCTTTCTTTTTTACTTTCGCTTAACTAAATGGGTTAAAAATTCTCTGTTTTATAGTTCTAGTCTTTTGATATACTTCTAAGATTGTGTATTCAATATGGCTGTAAAACATGCTGGATATGGGCATGATAAAGGATTTATTTATTTGACTACCAATTTAGCTTTTTGTATCCATATCCAGTGCCGATTCCATTTATAAGGTCTGGTTCCAAAAACCAATTTATTCCTTGAATATCCGGATCTGGGGCCAGAACCCTTTTTTCACCCAATTTATTCCTTGAATATCCGGATCTGGGGCCAGAACCCTTTTTTCACAATTTGGACAACCAGGTCTGATTCTAGATATTGCTGTGATTTTAGCCATAAGATTCACTAAATAGTAATAGTCACAATAATGCCATTGGTTTAACAGGTACGGATCAAATCGGATTATTAATTGGATCTGGATCCATTGATGTTCAACCGACCTAATTATTAAATGGATCCATATGTATTCATAGTCACTTTTTTGGGTTTTTTTTTTTTTTTTTTTGCTGGATTTTTTGTGATCAGTTAGAATTATAATTATGTTAATATAATATACTTAATAAGCTTATTGGCCCTGGCGAGAGCCTGTCAATAAGAAGGTGCTCACTGTCGCATCAACAAGGTTGCAGGTTGAAGTCATGTCAACAATTGCTTTTAAGTTCATTAATTTTAAGGGAAAACATATATTTTCTTAAGTTTTTTCTCTTTCCATTTTCTTCCTCCAATATATGTTTGTGCTTGACTTACTTGCTTTTTTAGCTGTATCAGAAGATAAAGAGAGAGAGAGAGAGTGTGTGTGTGTGTGTGTGTGTGTGTGTGAGTGTATGAGAGAGAGAGAGAGATACCCATTTCTTTAATGTGATGCAAGAGGGTGGGAGTCCCATTTCTTTCAGGTGATGCAATGTGCTTCACCAGATGGTCCTAGGTGGATGCAATGCTCTTCCACATTTTCCCACCTCCGTTGTTGTTTTTGACTTCTTTTCTTTTTGACGATTTTTTTCAAATCGCACCGCTATGGGCTATGTAGTGCCTTTATACTACTAAGCGTTTTGGCGGCTACCGCTATTTTCATCCTTGGGGGGCACTGCTAGATTGTCTCACAAGTAATATGATATTGAGCGGATGCTCTTGGTAATCAAATAAACAATAATAAGACATCATGATGAACGAAATGAACATGGCAAGTATCAAAGTGTACAATTCTAAAATAGGCATTTATATTAACATTAAAGTTTCCATAGGTACAAAAACTATAAAAAGTATGTTAATTACAACCCAACACGGGCTTTAGCAAAACATTGCCAGTGCACCCCAAAAGATGTGCAAAATATCAAAAAACCCAAATGTAACCATCATCCCCATAATGTGACGCATCTCGAGCCTCGACAATGTCTACATGACATCATCGGTAGTCCACTCCACTACAAACTGCGGTTCCTCCTCCTCCTCAAGCTCCGCCTCAAGGGGAGCGGGGTCTTACACATGGCTAGGGGTGGCCTCTTGCTGCAATGAAGCATGATTGTCAGGGAGGATATCCCGACACAACATGTGAGAGCTGAGAGGTGATTTCTATTTATGGCTAGTATGGCTAGCTTCCATGAGTGAGTTTTTTTATTTTTTTCTGCAAGTCACCTTGTGTTATGGGATAGTGATTTTGCTGGCTCAGGTTGGGGTCAAAGGGTGCTATGGCTATTGTGGATGGTGATGAAGTGGAATTCTAGCTTCATCTTACTGATAAATCTCATGTAGCATTTATAATTAATCTTATACTGTCCACAACCACATTAATACTTCTTGTAGGCCCCAATTATCCATATTGCTGATTAAAAAATTGTTTTGGGTACCATAACAGTACTTGTCCCTTTCACTTCAATGTTCAAACTTTGAGGGAAAAATGAAAAAATAAGCTCATTTTTATGTTTTTGGCTGATTATTGTGTGACTCAATTTGTGCTAGTCTAGTGCCAGTCTGACTTGATCAGTTGGTGCCAACTCAGTTGAGTTGGGCCTTATATGGAATTCTTGTCCCTAACTTGGTATCGGTACTGACTGTAGGACTACTGACCAGCACCGAGTGTACTCACCTAATTCAACTTGGTGCTGAATGAAATTTAAAACCGCCGTCTGTCCTGGAAAAATTATTGAAATTGGTAAAGTTATCGAGGTTTCAATAATTAAAAATAAATAAGTTCTCTGGGAAATGGTGCGAAAGTTCGTGGAAGAAAATGGTGATTTTTAGGGAGTAAAAATGGTATGCCGTCAACTAAGAAACAGATTAAGAGAATATCAAAGCTGTTATGCATGGGGCTGATATGGTGGATGACGGAGCATTAATTCTAAGGAGGAGGCTAATGAATGTCCGAGTGACGATTATTGTAACATGGTGTCGTAAATGGTATTGTCGCTATAATGAAAGAATGGAAATTTTGAAGATTGGTCAAGCTTTAGGTGTGTCTTGACTCTTGAGGTAAAATGAGGATGATGTTTGGCTATTTGTTAAGGGGCTTCTAAGTAAAGAATGAGAAAAGGAGAAGGATAAAAAGGAAACTAGAGGGAAACGGAAGGGAGAGTCATAAAACCTCTGTAGTTCGATCAATATGATAGACCTGTAGATTCTAAGGTTAAATGAGCCTTAGTAGTGGCGCCATGCAAATATTTTTATTCTCTCCCTTTGTATAGTTTGTTTGTTGGGTTCGTGAGGTGAGTATTTTCTTGTGGGTTCTCTGGGTGACATTTCGTACTGGTTGGCTGATTGTTGGCACCATCCTTGCTTTCCTGGGTGGCTCATTTTTTTTATTTTTATTTTTTATTTTTATAGTAATGAAACATTATTTTCTGGTATGGCTAACTTTTTTAATCCTTTTGGTATTTTGATGTGAGCTGGTGAGTTTGTGTACCGTATGAGTTTCTGGTCATACAAATCAAATGATAACTCATAAAAATGTTTGTAGGACTGTGCTAGTTGGAATCCTAGAAAAAGGTGGTTTGCCTTCATTATATGCTGGATGGGGTGCAGTTCTATGCAGGAATATCCCACACTCTATAATCAAGGTCTGTATTTTCCAGCCCTAGATATTTGTCTTCTATCTGGGTGGTGTTATGGAGGTCAAGGCCTTCTTGTACTGACTCTGAGATTTTCTCTACTTCTTACCCTTGCTAGTATGCTATGCCTTCTGGTGTGACTGTGTTAAACACTTTCTTTCTGCCCATCTTTATTATGTCTTATGTTGCACACTGTCAGTTCTACACTTACGAGAGCCTGAAGCAGTTGGTGTTATCATCATCTCAGCCTAGTGCTCATCCCTCATTACAAACAGTTTGCTCTCTGCAGTCCTTTTCTTACTGAAGCACTGATAAGCTGCATTAGCACCACTAATACAATGTGAATTTGTTTGAATAGTAATCTATGCTTAATTCATTTTTTTAATAGTAACAGTGATCCATACTTGATATTCATAATAATTTAATGTGGCTTTTCATGAAATTTATGATTATATGGCATGTTTCCTGTTGCTTAAAATCATGCAACAAGACATACACATTGACATTTCCGACAGTATGGTATGGCCTTTTATGCAGCCCAATCCAAGACCAGGACCCACAGGCCCTGATGGACCCACCTGATGGGGTCCACATGATTTTTGATTTGATATCCCTATCCTTAATTTAGAATAGTCTCTAAATTAGTACAGTTGCTTAGTATATTTGTTTTCTAAATCCTATTTTGATTAAGATTAGACCGTTTCTTATTTTAGATAGTTTTGGTTATTTAGAAACAATGCTACTCTCTATATATATATAGAGAAGCCCCCATTGTAATGGCATACTTTTATCAATTAATTCAAGTATCGTGAGTTTACTCCCGTTAGTTTCATGGCTGTGAGTGATGTTTTGTGTGGAATCCCTCTGTTGGATTGTTGGATTCAATCAACCTCATTTGAGACGTTGATCTATTCAGTAGAGTATCTGGGGCTACGCCAGATTGGTATCACAGCCGTCTCATAATGCTTTGAGTTAACTAGCAACAAGTAGACACAGAAACTTATTTCGTTGTAACTTGAAATAACATCAATTGATACTGCTGTTTTTTTTCCCTTATTTACAAAAGATTTAGCAGGCCCTACGAATTCCTAGGGGCATGTTTGGATGTAATTCACCATTCAAAAAAAAAAAAAAATGTTTGGATGTAACTCAAGTTGCAATCTTTTTGATTTTTGACATGAATGAATGATTACCATTCCACTGCCTTTGGAGCATAGAAATAAATAAATTACATTAGTTCAAAGTAAGCCACCTTGTTTTATTATTTAACTCCACATGCTCTCTTTTGCCCCCAAATTCTCATCTGCACCAATTGCCATTAAAAAAAAAATGGAAATGGTAAAGACAAGAATTGATTAAAGGATCAAATACAAATATTACAAAAAGAAACAGAAACCATGAGATAAAAAGCTAGAAAGGTTTATTAGAACAATCTCTTGCTAACCTTTTATTCCTTTTTGTGTGCGCGCTGCGTGCGCAAGCATGAATGGTAACACTCTTGCCAGCCTTTCTTCTTAGAAAGCCTAAATGAGCTCATCCTCGCTAGTACATGAATCTCCTCTATCAAATCTGCCATATGCAAAGAGGAAGGAGGAGCTATTGAAGTCCTTTGTATCACAAAGAAGAATCTCCTTCAAAGATAGCATCTTCATTCCCATCTAAATATCCTTCCGGAAGAGTCCCTACATCTGACAAGCATTTACAACCCAGAAGTAGTGTCATTGCTTGCCAGGGACTTGAATAATTCCACATACAATTACCCCTCTGGTCTCCAATAAAGCTACTTATTATTGTTCTGCTAGCTTATTCACTCTTCACAGTACTCCCATCAAAATTTAGTTTCACAACGTCACATCTTGGTTAAGTTAAATGGGAAATAGAATAAGAAGTCGACGGAAAAGCACTACTTTGTCCAACATTTCCTTAAGCTAGAAAAGCTTAAATACCCCTAAACGCCTGAGAAAGCAGTTCATATGACTACCTTATCCTTAGCCATTCTGGAAACACCCTCCTTTAAACCATCTTATTTTGGAATTTCCCTATTACTCTACTTAATGCATATATATCCCATGTCTGCAACAAGGGTAAATCCCCATAAATGCTGCCACAACAGGAACAATAACCATGCCTCCAGGATAATATGAGTGTCCAATATTGTATTTGTATTTTGTACAGAAAAGTTTATACTTCATCCTGCAGCATCGCACCCAATTTAGTTACCAACTTGTATCCATACCAAACACAATATTCAACAATTAATAAACCGTGCTCACAAAATATCTAACCAATTTAGATGTGGGTAAATCTGAAGCTCCAAGCACATTCAGAAGTGTTCCTCATTCTCGATGGTCAGTCACAATCCTGTCTTAAGCCCTCAAGTGAAATTTTCAGAGAAGAAAAAAATATTTTAAAATTTAGACAGTCTGAATTGGCTGATACTGGGCAATATGATATGGTGCTGAATGGTGAACTCAAGTTGTTCATGGGCCTATTGTTTCATGGGTGCCTGTCTTCTTTTTGCCAACTTGTTTCTTGCAGCAACTCTCAGATAGAACTTAAAGCACTTAATGTTTGATAATGACGCATTCAAAGAAAGCTGTGAAGATTTGACAATGGATTCATAACTTACTGTTTGTAATGAGTGGGAATCACTTGAGACTTCTGACTTTTATGATTCATATATTTCTCTTCAGAAAGGCTCATTGAAGTTTTATTTAACTGCTAAATCTGCTGGCATTATCTCTCCATGGAATGGACTTGATCTTTAAACTCATAACAAAGGCAATGGGTTGCCAATAGAATTTGATGCTCATGTTCAAGCAGGAACAGAATTTCCAGCCCATCCCAGAGGTCTGGATTAATGTTTTAAAACATTGAGGTACAAGGTGGCATTCAATTTGCCCGAAGCGTGTGGCATTAGACTCAAAGTGTGGATCATAAGCCTTATGAGCATGCCTTCCAAGTTTCAATGAATAATTACATTAAAAAAGAATATCTCAATAAAAGTAGGAAAACACTAGCATTTTGGCCTTTTGTGCCTTCTAATTAAAACTGGGGTTGAATTAAGTTAGATTTTGTCACATGAGTCTTTAACTTTGTTTTGCAAAAAGAAAAGGACTTTCAGTTCTTAAAAATTATGAAACTTTCCTTCCCTTTTATTTATAACAAGATGTGCTATATGGAGCGTGGCTGTTGTGCACTTCGTTTGGATGTACACCTCAAATACAGCCCGTAAGGTGAGACATGTGCCATGAATGCAAGCCATGCCTCAAACTGTAAGGGTTTTTTTAAAACCCTACCACGCGACCTCGAGGTAAGCCCCAACACTTTGAAAACACTGCTCTGAATGTGCATGATGTACTCAAAGTTCTTTACAGTCCAGTTTAAACTTGTAACTCTAATAGGTCGAGTTATAATACAAACTCAGTATTTAACAGGGGTTTAATGATTTCAAAACAAAAAATAAAAATAAAAAATCGATAAAATGTTGTCGACGTTGCAAGAGTTGGTTTATTTTGTAGCCAAACCCTTTCAATGGATTTCAAGGGAATCCTCAGAAAAAAAGGACAAGAAACTCACATTTTGTTCTCTGGACATTTTTAAAATCTGTTTTTTTTTTTTTTAATCTAATTTGAGTAAACTCGAGTTCTTGATCCATGGATTTCATTCTTGACCTCATGAAAGCATTAATAAATGTCCTATGGGTGTTGCAGAGTAGGAGAATGGTGGCAGGTATATGCTGTAACAAAATAGAGGAAGAGCTGTTTTACATGTACCAGAAATCAGTATATGCTTTGGTTTGAAAACTGCAACAACAAATAAAGGGAATCAATGTATGAGATTTTTTTATCGGTAAATCAATGTATAATATTGATTCTGGGTTTATGAAAAATCCTTTACGAATATGTCTCCATTCTGTCAAATACAAGTTGGCTCAGGCCGATCAGGCCCACTGGTGTGGTCGACTCAAATCCAGGCCCAAATTGTGCTATCTGATCATATTTGATTTGGTCAAACACAGTTGTACAATTTTTCCTTTTTTAGAATATTTTCTTGTTATTTTTAGATAGTAAATGATTGTAATTGGATTTCTAACCAGAATTGTAGCCTTTATTAAGGCAACATTACTCAATATAATGAGGGATGATCTCCAAAGCTATGATGCACGGATACTTCAAAATGGGCAACGTATCGTATCCGATACTTCCCTTTTTACATGTAAAATCCGTATCCTTGCCGTGTCCGTGCCGTATCTGGGCATCATAGCTCCAAAGAGGGAAACTCATTCCAATTCAGAATTTCTCTTGTTTATGCAGTTTGAATGTTACTTACCTCCTTACAGTGTCAGGATGAGCTACATCAATGTTTTATGTTTAAAGTTAGCATCTCTATATTGCACTGAACTAAGAAGCGTGATTTACCAAATTTCACTGGGAATAATGTGAATTAATCTCCTAGCAGCTACTTTGGGGGGGCCTTGCCGCTTCAACTGCAGCACTGTTCACAACCCCATTTGATGTGGTAAAGACAAGGCTACAGACACAGGTGTGCTTTCCTCTTTTCATATGTTTTTTTTTTGTCCAAGCTACTCTTCATGATCTTCTAGTGAGGCTTGATTTTTCTATTTAATATATTTTGGCTGATGTTATATTGCTGGTTGATAAAAGTTTTCAGAAAAAGTGTTGCCCATGTATTGTTCATTTCTTTCTGGACTGTTTTCTTAATTTTTGGAAGTCCTTTATTCATTAGGGCTTATGCCTCAGTGGTTCAAAATCTTACTTGTTACTTGTTACTACATTCCAAGTCCATAACAAATTCCCCCATCTGTTACCTATAATGCAACATATCATTTCCTTGGATTTGTTGTTTCATGTCTTTATAAACACGTCCGAACTAGTTTTTAAAATCCTGAAAGTCGTACTTTAAGTTGAAATTTCCCTCGGTCAAGTTGAATCATATATTCAACTCAGTCTTGACAGGATCAGGAATTCAGTTTTGTTTTTTATATATATAAATAATAAATGTTTAAAATATTATTTTGGTGTTGAATTGGGCTAAATAATCCCAGTGTTTACTGAGCTGTGACTGTTTCAAATTTCTCAGTCTCTGAGATTGTCTTTGAATTGGGTCTTTCTTAGTTCTATAACAAATGTTCAAAACAATCTTAATCAACATTTCTTGATTCTCAGTTATTGGATTAACCTGTAAATTTTCTTAACATATTCATATCAGCTGCATCTACTTGTCGCTTATTTGTGCCCAACATGCAACTCCACATGACAATGTACGTCTAGCTACTTTATTGTAAGAATATCTTTAATAAAATTGGAACTCGGGGATCACATAACGCGTCACTTGTCTCTATTCTGATGACCTTGTACAAGTATCACTATATCCTCGATGAGTCTGTTTCTTGCTCTTAGATACTGGAGTGTATGCCATTTGCGCCACATGGTTTTCAATCTTAACCATATTCTTCTACTACTCTCAAGACAACTGAAGTTGCATTGCATACGAGTCGTGTTTGTTTTATTGATCTTGTCAAGCCATTTTACTTAATTCCAGAGTTATAATACATCACTTCCTCACTTTCTTGTCTAACTGGTTATCAATACATCGTTTGCAAACAACATGCACCACGGAACCCCATCCTAGATATTTGCTGTCAAGTTGTCCCAAATCAAATGGCTAGGTTTGGAGATAGGAGGAAGGACTTAATTGTAGTCATTTATCTGAAATGATTAATGTGTACTGTATCTACAAGTTTGACATCTACTCGATTGGATTGCAAAACATTGTATTTTTTTCCTAATAGACTTTTTAAGAAAAAAGACTATCCCCAATAAAAGGCAAAGGAGGGTCTTGAAGTGGACCCTTCGTTCCAATTCAAATTGGGAGCAGAGTCACCTCACCACACAATTTTTATTCTCACTTCCACCCCTTCATATGCCTTATACCATTTCTAGTAGGGATTCATTTTTTTTTCATCATAATCACCAGCATCATCATCTTAGACTTTCAGGTTGCTTGGCATCTTCTACTAAACAAGGTTTGAAAAAGCAGACTTGGGACCCGACTTGGTCTATGCCGAGTTGAGTCAGTCCAATTCGGCCGAGCCTTCCAAGTCCCATATTAAGCCTCAAAAATATATACTATAGTTAGTCAAGGAACAAAACCTATATAATAGATACTACTGCTATATGTCAACTGGATAATCATGTGGACCCTGCTGGACTGGAAACCAATTAGAATTGCTTATCAATAGGTTAGGGTCCGTTTAAGATGGTTGGTTGTGTGCTTATGCCTTATGGTGCCAGAAGTAGCTCAATATTTGATGAACAAACGTGTTGCAAGTAGGAGATCAGGGAGGCATATAAAAGACCTGAAATTTAGTAGTTTGAGCTGGCATTATAGAGAGAGCAAAAATAGCCCATCTGGGCGGGGAAGTAGAAACTACACAGCCAATGGTCAATAGATGGGAATGGGATAAGGCTTAATCATCATGGTAGGGGTTATATAACATGTATCTGTAATATTTGGCTACAAAGAGTGTGGTCCACCTGGGTGCATGCAACTAAATGGAGTCAGGAGGGCTGGACAGGTGTTGTGTTGGACTAACAGATGGGTTTTACATGGACGTGGTTTGATTACTGTAACCATTTGATTAAGGGCCAAAGTGCAATGGTTTTTTAAGTGCTTGTGTACCTGTTAAATTTTGGGACTTTAGTGAGATGATTACGATCATCAAATAACGCCCATGTGGGCCCATTCATTAACCATAACAAGAGCTGCCAATCTCTCCCTACCCTATTCATTTGCATGCATCCAGGTGGGCCTCACATCCAAGGTATGCAGCTTAAAATTTGTAGTTGGTTCGCAGCCAAATATTAGTCTAATATTTATATATGTCCTTGTAGTATTGATCATCATCATTGTTATTTGTTGGTGTGATTCCGTATATATTATTTTTCTATTTAGCGCAACTAGTATAGAAAGTGTGTCCTTGATTTCTTATTCCATGGATTATTTAAATGCTAATGTTAATGTGCAATTTAGTTGTTTTGTTTCATCTTCTTACATCTGAATGTTTTACATTGACATTTGATGATATTGCATTAGAAGGGTGATTTATGTTCTGACAAGGTTGTCTCATAGCAGATACCAGGATCTCTCAAACAATATGGTGGTGTTCTTCACTGCCTCACACAAATAGCCAAGCAAGAAGGCTTAAGGGGTCTTTATAGGTGTGGTATCCAAATTCTTTTACGTGATAGCCTATCATTGTTTATTCTGAATATAATATTTTTATATGAACCTGAACTGGAAACTCTGGCAGTTTTAGTTTAGACTTGGATACCATGATTTGAAGAAAGATTTGCTTTTGTTAATGCAAACACCCATTGATGCAAATGAAGGTGGAAGATCGACTAATTTTTTGTAGAAAATATGGATATTATTCACCAGCTGAGATGGTGTTATTATTATTATCTACTAGAAATTTGGCATAATGATTATCTAATCAGGTTTTACTGTTTTAGCCATATATATAATACTATAAGGGATTATTGTAAATAGATATTTCTTTTGACCAAATTTTTTATAGATACCCCTGGACCACCCGATAGTGTTAACTATTTGCAGTCACTTCATTTACTAGCAAAATGAATAGCAAATGTATGTCCCTGATCGCCCCCCATTGTGATGGGTCCATTCCTTGTTGGAAGTGTTGAACTATGAGTTCGCCTCTTGTACTCTTAACTTCTGATATTTTTTTATGTTCCAGGGGATTGACGCCAAGGCTGGTTATGTATATGTCTCAAGGAGCTATATTTTTTGCTTCGTATGGATTTTTCAAGAGCATGTTCTTCAAAATACTGCAAATACCCACACAAGTCCTCGACGACAAGGAAGAATAGAAGACCACATCTCTGTGACTGCTTAGTTTGCATAGACAATTGGAGTTATGCACATGTTAGAAGAAACAAATTTTCTTTGCAAGGGAAGCATGAGTTGAGTGACCTTGCCCTAGTTAGTCCAACGTGAGCTGTTGGGATCTTTGAGATTCAATCAGATCCTAGTTCCTGGGTTCAGCAATCATGGCATTTTTGGTGGACCTGCTTGCTTCCCTCCATTTCTTTCATTTCCATCTGTTTGGCCTTTTCCAGCCTGCTTTGAAGATACTCTCTCGAAGAGTTAGTTTCTTTCTTCTTTTTTTTAATTATTATTATTCTTTTTATCATTTTGAGATTTGTTCTCTTCTGTATCTCTACCAAATCAATCCAATTTTCTTTCAGATAAAAGCTACAGTGGTCGATCTGTAAGTGCTTTTCATGTCTGTAACTATTTTTCATTCAATTTATTTATGACATATGCAAGCTGAGTAGCTAACACTGATTCTTCTATTACAGGTAAAGTCCTTGTCCCAATGTGTACATTCATGTGCATTAACTGAGTTGGAGAAGTCTTTCCTTCTATCTATTACCAAGCCATCTCTTTGCATTTTGTTCTGACACAAGCAATCATTAAATTGGTTTTCATGGTTGTTGTTTTCATATGCGGTCCATGCAACGCTTATCCTTTCAATTTTAAACACCAAAGTGATGAACTGTTAACCCCTCTGTGCACTGAAATGACCTTTTCTCCTAAGGCATCTGATTCTGATAACCTTCATTGATGCTTCCCACATAAGATGCCACACTTGATCGCTCAAATTTTTCTGCCTACTGTTGCAGATTTGCTCCAGTATACCCCAATTTTCATATTCTTTTTTACCAATTGCAGCCACATTCTTTTGGAGGTGCCTGTATCAAGTTCTTTAAACAAAAAGCCCTGTGTTTTGTAACAAATTTGAGAAAACAATTTACACTATACAACCACTTGAAACATAGTTAGTTGCCAATTCACATCCATTACTTGTTTCAATGTTGCCATCTATGTTGACTGGAAAAATATGATTTTATGATAGCTATGACCTCAGCTACTATCCATATTATGTAAAGCATCTTGTTTTTAAAAATAAGAGATTCTATGTTGTTGACTAAGTGGGGGCTTCCAAGCAGTTGGTTTTAGTTGACAACTCAAGCATACTTTTGCAATCATTTCACATCACACTTTCGCAATGAGAAATAGGCATTGACATAATTTTCTCTCCAATCAAAGTGACACACTGTTGGAGTTCTCGTTGTGTAAAAACATGATTAACCAATCGGAGTCGGTTTTTATGCATTGATCAACTCAATAGTGTATGTCACTCTAAGTTAAGTAAAAGTTAGGACAGTATTTCGCATGGCAATTTATTTCATATGAGGGATTGAATCTAGATTTGACGGCGCCACATGGGTCAAAGAAACTCATTCACATTGAAACTCATGTGCATGGTTAATGTAGCAGCCGAGCCGTAGTGGTTGAGGCCACTTCACTATTTGGAAAATAACAACGCTGCAATCTAAAACCTATTAGAGTCAAGCAATTTAATTTAAAATATTAATTTTCTTATTTATTCTCCTCAATAGCCTTTTCTAAAGTTGTCTCCACCCTTGTATGGTTTTAAATCACTAAAAAAGAAATATGAGATTGGCTGCCACAACATTTGGATTTTTCTTACCACTTAAAAAGATTACATCGCTTTGCTGTTATATATATTACTGTGACTGCTACATATCACCCGCTAATATAGCATTTTGGCCACTTTCTGCGACTCTTGCCACAACCACTATTTTAATCATACCGTCAATGATTTGGGAGTGTTTCTTAAAAATGATAGTCTGGATTGCTTTCCATTACATTGCATTGCAACTTTGGAACCTAATCCATTCCTACAAATGATGGAAGCAGTGGACACACTTATGATGGAGAATGAATCATGATGGGGTCTTTTCACTTATCAAAAAATATGTTGGAAAATAATTACGAGGCCGGACCCTTGATAGGTTACTATGGTGAAACCGACTTATTATTGATGGAATACAATGGTGCATGTCCCTTGTGGGAAACACTGGTTGGTCCCCATAATTTTCTATCAGCTTCCAGGCCCCACCATTATTATTCCCCAATGGGCAGGTGGTGCTGTGTTTTCCACCCAATGAGTGAGCCCCACCGTTGTTTTCCAATGATGGAACAACAAATAGTGCCAACATCCTACGACAAGTTAATTCTCCAAATCCATAAACCATTTTTTTTTTAATAGTAACCAATATAATCTACATGATGAATAGGTCTATTAAGACTAATCATTTTCTTCATGTTCTTTGGCAACTTCCTCAAGGAATCATCGACTATTAGTTATCTATGTAGGTTGCATATGGTCTCAGGTAGTTATCTAATCCATGTATGTGAAACATCAAGGTATCTAAGATGTCTCAACTTGTCTATTGAATTTGGAAAGTGGTCAATCAATGTGTACCTTAAATCCAATGCCCTTAAATACTTCAAGTTTAGGTGAATATTAATGTAAACCAAATGAGGCAGAGGAAATATGGAACCACGTTTCATACATTTCTTCAATGCCCCCGAATCTTTCTGTTCATTGGCCCATACATGATTCTGTTCTCTGGATGGATTAATGAATGGAGCAGCAAACGGAATTGCGCTGTGTTGGTGCTAAGCATAACTTGCCATATGGTAGTGTGTGTGCGTGTGTGTGTTTTGGTGTTCTGGCTAAGAGGGCTGGGACCCCACAATACTCAACACATGTAAAGAGTGAAACTCGCACATGTAAGGAGAGAGAATATGCACATATGGGGAATGAGAACTTGCACATGCAAGCAAGAAGTGTGAGAAGATTAGGATCAATCCTGGGTCATCTGGGCGAGAGGCAAGGTTACCAACCGACTGAGCAACTCCTCGGTCTCAAAATATAAGTGTTGTAATGGATTATGATGGAAAGCATCAATTTAAGGTTGGGTCATGTTAAGTTGAGCACTATAAGTAATGCAAAAAGGCTCAACCCAAAAATTACCAATTTATTGATTGGACTGAAAATGTTGAATGGTCGCTTAACCTGTTCAAAATGGTCAACTAGAATGCTGGAATGCCAATTTGCAGAGTTGTTCTCAATCAAAAAGTCATTTGGAGAGAGCAAGTGTAGTGCTGTCCGCAATCCTAGATAAGAGAGAATTCCAATCAGGAATATTTGCAACTAAACAAGCCCAAAATCTAAATGACCTTTCCTCATATTTTATGTTTGCAAGTTTTATTCTACTAGGAGTTGATCCTACCAAAGACTGGTGATAACATTAATAGCATAATTCAAGGAAAGGGTGTTGATTGGCCACTTGGATTTTCAATAGATAGGCCCCACCCTGGAGCTTCCACTCCTTTCACTTTGGATCCTTTGAGAGATACAGTTAACAGGATATGGAACACCTAAAATCGCCCATCAAGTCTAAATTTTTGACTAAAGAGCTTAAGCTGACAAGCCATGTCTGTTATGATATGGTTTTGACATGACAATAACTTAGATAACCATACTTATTGCACTAACTTAGATAAGCATGCTTATTGGCATTCATTGACTAATCTGTTGCTCCCAGGCTTTTCATTAAGTAGATTTTAGTGCCCTGCAACTTTGCAAGAGTATACAATGCAGTTATCACATTGGAATGTGGATGCATAATCAGATTGACATTTGTCAGCTTTGTAATTCAAAGCAAAACAAATCTATGCAAATCACGTTACACAGTAGAAACCACATGGTATTACTTTTCATAATCAATACATCATCAACAACAACAATTAAAAAAGAGTTATCTCATCATTATTGCAAATCAGTACTATAATGAGACCATATTATGAAAAATAACAATGACTGAAAAAAGTTGAAGTAATCGAGTAGCTACCTGCATTTTTGAATTAAATACAGCACTATAAGAAATGAATATTCACACTCCCACTGCCAGAAATGTTTACTATTGGGTAGGTCAAAATATATGAACTTCTCTCAAAAGAGGACGGGAAAACCCTCTGTACAAAAGAAGAGCTTTTTGTTGGTTTTGGAAAGCTAACTTACAGACCAATATGCATGGTCTGATCATAAGAATACCAAATCACCAAGGATTACCCACGGCAAGATTTCTTAGGATATGAATTTTCCACAAATATGTCATCTCATTAGCACTGTCCATGACTAAATAATGGGCCCCACTTGAAGATACTCAAGTCGAGAGAATTACATCCATGGTCACAAGCATCAAACAAAGTGAATATGGACAACAAATATCACAACTAAGAGTTACACACAGCACAACTACAGCAATCATAGTTCAAACAAGGCCAAAGAAAACCACTCAAAACACAACCATAAGTTCGAACAACACTGCAGAGTAATTTTTTTCTTGGTACCCAGCCAAGGGGAATGAGACCAATTAGAGACCCAAGCTTGGGGGAGATAACGCCCGCCCATGCAGGGAGAGACACCTTCTCAAGCAAGGAGAAAACCCAGGAGCAAACCCCGGCACAGAGAACACCATGAAGGAAGTTGAATTGCTCACACGAAAGGGTAGTTGCAAATAACCCTACCATTTATCAGACTCCAATAATCCACACCTACAAAGAGAAGAATCATTAGTATTCATAAATTTTGCAAAGAACTCAAACTTGTAGCTTGCCAACTATATCAAGCCAAGGAGTGTAAGTAAAGTAATCTTTTATTTAAACTGTAAATATATGGATACAGACAAATTGAGATTCATGCGACTCTGTCAAGCCACCCAAGCTACTATGTTCAGTATTTGACTTTTTAGGATGGTGCTAAGGACCATGTTAAAATATTGGCAAAACAAAATGTATCAGCAATTAAATATTAAAAATTTGATTCGCTAAATCATGGAATTGGCATGATACATTACATGTATTGCATGAATGTGTACCTGCTGATATACCAGCTAAAAGATCACAATCATACTCTTTTGGAAAGACTTCTCCGACAATATTTATTGATTTGTTAAATCTTTTCATTAAATTTAGATCGATCCTTCCTACTTGGATCATGAATGATCTTTGATTACTTGCTGTAGTTGCTCTATAAAAACAGGAGTTTCAATAGCCTCCCACTCATTATGGGCCTGTTTGTTTGCACAGAATACAAAGGAATTGAATAAATAGGAGCTCATGCCATGAGTGGTTAGAAATGAAAATCCAAGATGAATATACAATAATGACCATCAAAGAACCCCTCATTTTGTGGCAAGTGAACAAAGAGAATATGAGAAATGAATACACAGCCATCGCCTTAGTAATTCAAGTCCTAGGAAATGCAAGGTCCCATTTATATTGCTACCTTATATCCTTCGCCTCTCACCTCAAATATAAAGTCGTTTTCTATATTTTTCTGGATCAATAAGTACAACCCTGCACAATGTGATATATGCTTCTGTTTCACTTTTTATGCATGCAACTCTCTTGGAAAATCACGAGAGACAAGGAGATGTAAAAGTGAGCATGTGCATTAGGGGTGGCTGATCCTATCCCTTTTGATTTTCGTCACTCAAACTTTGATGGTTAGTTTTCAGTGAAATTTACTGTGAAAAAATCATCAAGTAACTTGTATCGAGATTGTGGTTAATTCAGGGCTAGTGTTAGTACTAGGAGTCTGTGAAGTAGGATCGACAAAAGTAGGTTAATATTGCATAAAAGAAAAATTGATGCTGGTAGAAAGCGTCTTTTGAAGAGTTTTCCAACTATTGTAGATTTTTCTTTCCAACTATTACTTTAAAAGCTCTTAAAATGTTTGAGCCAGGGCCCACCCAATTTTTGTGTTTGGAACTCCAAACTCCCTTATTTCTCGATTAAATTAGCAAACATTTCTTCGTAAAAGGCTCCCTTTTCTCTTAGGGCATGTTTGTTTGAATTAAATACATAGGAATTCAAAATTCATGGTCAAATGAGTCCCACCAAATGATTATTAAAGAAGTGAAATGTAAATGATATGAGGTGAGGGGCGAAAGATATAATGTAGCATTCATGAGTTATGACCTACTGTTGGTGAGTTACGATCAAATAAAACTTCAGAAAATATATTATAATTAAATGAAAATTAAAAGAACACAAAAGACCACTAAAGAAAAGCATTCCATGATGAAATTAAAAAAATAAGTTCAACTCTAATAAAATACTACAACACTCGGTCTTGGGTGGTTGTTTTTGACAAGAGTTAGTATGTTAAGTAGTTTCATTGGATTTGTTAGTTGCCTCCTTTCGGCATCTTGAAGCTTAATTTTGATGGTAGCTATCAAAATTCTTTTTTGGAAAAAGGAGTTAGTATGTTAAGTCGTCTCATTGGATTTGTTAGTTGCCTCCTCCTTTCGGCATCTTGAAGCTTAATTTTGATGGTAGCTATCAAAATTCTTTTTGGAAAGGCGGCATTGGAGGTGTCATAGGGGATCATTCTGGTAATGTTGTTAGAAGTTTTTTTGGGCCAGTGGATGCCATCGATTCAAATAAAGCTGAAGCGTATGCTTTGTTAGTTGGTTATCAGGAATTACTTAAGTTGGGTGATTATTTTTCTCTAATTGAAGTTGATTATTTCTCTGCAATCCAGTGGAGATCAGGGAATACCTCCTATATATCATTGGCGATTGGCAGACTGGGTGGAGGAGGTGTATGATATTTCTCATCAGCCTGATGCTTTGTTTCATCACATTTTTCAAGGGGCGAATGATATGGCTGATGGATTTGCTAAGGAGGGAGTTTTTCATGATTATGTTTCTTTCGATGAATAATGTTGTTTGATTGCCTTTTTTGCTTTAGTTAGGGGTCTGTTCATTGTTCTTTGGATTGGCTGTTTGGTTCAATCCATTCTTCCTCTTTGGAGTCATACCTTTTTATTTCCTCTTTGGAGTCATGCCTTTCATTGTTATAAAAAAATAATAATAAAAAAAAAAAAAAAAAAATCAACACTCGGTGAGTCATGTGAGTTGGTTTTCTGGACCAAACTGACTCAAGTTGATTCTTTTGCCCTGTTCTAGCTATGACAGTAACTGGGCTCATGATTTTGATGGGTGAAGTCAAATTGGAAAAGTATGATCACATAAACTAGCACTAAAGTTGATACCATCGAAATCAAAAGTAAACACCACAAAGATCTAACCAGATGAATAAATAAATAATGTTCCTAGGATGAAGCTCAAATTCCTGTAATTCATTATTAATCTTCAAATGTCATATTTTTCTACGAAGAGTACAATTGACCGGAGCTAAGTTTTCGCTAATAACCATACCTTCATCCTCCTCTTTGCTCTAAGATACTACATAATTTGCTATATTAGAATTGCTCATCTCAAACTGGCTTCCCCTATCCTTATGTTCTGTTTTACTAGAAAAAACAACTGGCCAAAAGAGAAACCACAAAAAAGAACCACCAAAAAGAGGGAAAAGGAAAAGAACCACACTAAGCCACCAGCCCCACTGGTGAAAGAGCTAAACGAAGCAGTGAGCCAGAAAAAGAGAGTAGATCATAAGTTGTTAAGCAACAGAGCAAATGCAGAAGCAGCAGATCAACAACAGTAGACCCATTGAAAAGGTACCAACATCAAATGAAGTAATAAAACACTTTCCTTGTGTAGAAAGGATGGGTCAAGAGGATTCTGCGCTTTTCTGAATTCTGTTTTTTATGCGAGAAAAACCTTTGCATCATTACCTCTCAAACAGGAAATCAAAATTCACACTATCGAGAAATATAGTACTGAGGATGGGTCAAGAGGATTCTGCACATCTCTGAATTCTGTTTTTATGAGAGAAGAACCTTGCAGTACCACCCCTCCAACAGGAAATCAAAATTCACTCTTTCATGAAAAATCAATCCATTTTTATCTTTTCCATGAGTAATATATGCCGCATCAAACAATGTAACAGTGGGCTGCATGGCATATCAAATTAACTTTCCGATTTGTGACGCAATCCTCTCCTCAGCACAAATGCAGTCTAAAACTTTGCTACAGCCCATAACGCAGTTTTCATTGTGGATGGCTGGATGCGTTGTCAAATTGATATCCATCAACTTTGTAATTCAAAGCCAAGCAATTAAATGCATGTTGCCACATAGGAGACCATATGGTAGTACCTTCCATCATCATCATTAAATCCAACCACAAAAAAAAAAAAAAGAGTTATCTCATCACTACAATAAAAAGGAGCCATCCCATCATCATCCTAAGTTATTATTATAACAAAGATTGAAACAAAATAAGCTATCAAGTTAGTGTTTGATCATTTCATCATTGAGTTCAACCCTCACAATTGAAAGGGTTATTACCCTAAGTGTTCCATATGAGAACATACAAAACCATATATATGTACTCCCACTCCAAGAACCATTAAGGGAAGGGCTTTTGGTTTGTTTTGAAAAGCTGACTTAATGACCAATGGCTATGATTTCATCATCAAAATAGTTAAAACGTCAATAATGGTTGCTCATGGGGTTTTTTAGGATATGATTTTTACACAAGTATGTTATACAATCCATGATTTTTCCACAAGGTCATCATTCATACTATCCATGACAAAATCAGGCCCCCAATAGAATGTATTCAAGTCATGAGGATTACATCCTTAATATAGTTTCCATACATAAAAAGAAAACTAAACAAAGTGTCAAACAAGTGAATAGAAAGAAAATGGAGATCACAACTAAGATCGACACAACACATACAACCACAGCATTCAAACTAGTTCAACCAAAGCAGGGAAAACCCATTCCAAAGAGCACAATCATAAATTCAAGAAATGCCATGTAGGAAGTTGAAATGATTCAATACCATTAAGGAGCTGCCAAGATCTCTACAATTCTTTATCAGACTCCAACAATCCACACCTGTAATGAGAAGAATCGTTAAGTCTCCTACGTTATATAAAGAACTAAAAACTTAAAACTTGCCAACTAAAGACATTTACAAGGAGTGGGGAGTCAATTAAAACAATAAACATATATAATATAAAGTGGGATTCTTGGGACTCTTTCAAGCCACTCAAGCTAAAATGCTCAGTGTTTGACATCTCAGACCAGTGTTCCTACGGACCTAGGGTGAAGTTCAAGATACATTTTTCTTTATTACACTTCAAATGCTTATTAAACTTCAAATGCCACAATTCTCCAATAAAGAAAAGAATGGTAAGCAAGATGCAAATTAAAGCCAAAAGAAGAAAAAAAAAATCAATATTGCCTAGGGTTCATTCCCTTTGTCCTTCCCAATGTGTGTGCAAGCGGTCATCTTCCCTACGTGTGTGTAGATGGTCTTCTTCCTAGAGTGTGCTGGGGTTCACTCCAATTTAAGTTCGGTCAATCAACAACCCAGCTACCTTGGTTTGTTTAAATAAAAAATAAAAAAAATAAACTATAATACTTGGCAAATTCTCCAAAACTAAATCCATTTTGCTGGCATCAATCTTTTCCCCATTTACACACTATAGCCCAACTATGCCAATTCAATCACTTCACAAACACCTAGTCCCCTTGGACCAACATTTTACAAATATAAAATAATAATAATAATAATAATAATAATAATAAAATAATGATGCATGGGTATGATTAAGCACTTACATTACGCTGAAACACTCAATCTACAAGGAAATAAACCTTACTATATAAATAAGAAATTTTTTTGTAGCTGAATATGCTTGAAAGATAAAACAAAAATTTATGCAAAACTTGTTGAGATCTACACAAACATGATTGGTTGAAATCAGAATCTTATACTAGTCTAAGGAGACATAAAATAACAATCAGAATGATATACATACACAAAAGTTTTAGTAAGCATGATGACAAGTTGTAGGGGTCAACTAACTCAAGATTAAAAAAAGGGGAGGTTGAGTAAAGAGTATTATGCCTCTAATGCAAGCAAGTAGGGCCATCAGGCACCATCCACCCAGCAACTTCATGTAGGCCCACATGTGATCGGTGCCAAATAAAGGTTTGGAAAACATTAAAAAAATAAAAAAAAGCAATTAAAGATGAGGATGAACAAGAGAGAAAGTGGAGAAGGTGCCTATCAAATGAAATTGTTGGAAGAATAAGATTCACTTGCCTGATTCCCCTCATGGGCATGTGATTTGTTTAGGAGAAGAAGAATAAGAAGATTCTGAATGAGTAGCAGGAGGCCAAAAGGAGCTGCTTGTTGTGTTTGTGGCATCCTTCCTATCTTCTTCGATAGATATAACGATCCCTGTCTTCTTCATTCTTCTTGTCTTGGATCTAGGCCGTCAATCCTGATGTATGGAACATGCGCTAACTTATGCCAGTCCTGGCCCTTAGGGCATTCGAATATTCAATATACATGGAGATTTCCAAGGCGTTTCAAACCATTTGGCAAAGTCATTATTCCTGGGCTTTTCCGAATATTTAAATAGCGAAGCAGTGTTAGGTCTCCTATCGACTCTGGCAAAGAGCTGATACCAGGGCAATTTACAATCTCTAACTCAATGAGTGACTTGAGGTTTTTCACGGACTCTGGCAAAGACCACATACCTGGGCAATTTCGAATATGTAACTCAGTGAGTGATGTGACGTTTTCCATGGATCCTAGCAACCTCGTCATATCCGGACACCCTGAAATCTTCAATCTCTTAATTGATTTGAGATTTTCCAATGAAACTAGAGAAGACCAGAGCTTTGGACAGCCCTTAATTTCAAGCGAGGTGAGGTTTTGCAGCATATCAGCCGATATGGACCACAGCTTTGGACAGCCCTTAATGTTAAGTGAGGTGAGGTTTTGCAGCATATCAGCCGATATGGACTCTAAATTTCCACAGGAATCGATGGTCAAGGACCAGAGAGAGGTCAATACAATCCCATCTCCTGGAAGTGAGATTTGATTCTCACAGGAGTTTATTATTTCCAACACCTGCAGAGAGTTTGGAGGAGGAGGAGATCGCTGCTGCTGCAATCCATCCGGCAATGATAGCACCAGATCATTACAACCTTTAATAATCAGTTTATTTAGAGCAAGGAGATTCTCCAACTGATTTGATAGAGAAGTCAACTTTGGAAAATTTATAATTTCCAAGGTGTGTGGGCCGGTATGATTTGGCCCTAATTCTTGTGGCAAATGCATGACCTCTGATAACCCTTCGATAGAGTGCTTAGAAAGTGAAGTGTAGTTGGCCACCAGGCCCGCCGCCCACTCTAATAACATTTCATTGCTTTCAGATATTCTTAAAAGAGCTGGTAGAAGAAACGGAGGCAAGCAAATCAATTTTGGGCAATCACGGATTTCTAACCAATCAAGGGAACTGAAGATCATTTGACCGTCGTCATCATCATCCGCTTCTTGGACTGACCATCTTTCCAAATTCTGCATATCAGAGAGGTTGAGACTCCTCAGTGACTGGGATGCAGGGATCTCTATCATATCCCAACCCACTTTACTAATCCTGAGACTGGTAAGACTCGAGACATGACGAAGCCACGGAATACGTGATAGTTTTGGACAGTCATTGATCCACAAACTATGGAGGACTTGTAAGATCACTTGCTCATCTCTTTCTCTGCCCTGCTCATCACCATCACCGTCCTCTTGTTGAGATGACCATCCCTCCAAACCCAACATCTTGCTGAATTGAATGTGTTTTAAACATGGAAATATATTTTTGCTATTGTCGCTCCCATCAAACTCAACAATGTATTTTACAGCACTCATGCCCCCAAGTATGAGCGATTCAAGGAAAGGTAGCCGCCAAAGAGGTGGCAGGTGCTCACATCTAACGCAATTCAACAGTCTTATATGAGTTAGATTTGTAAGCATCTGCATCCAATTTGGAAATTTCATACCCATGTATTTCTCAACACCTAGCTGCTTTAGTCTTGAGTGGGGTTCGAGGTTCTCAAGCACTTCCTCTGAATTTCCTTCTCTGTCGGCTGCTGTACCATCATCCGATGACACTTCCTCTGAATTTTCTTGTGTGTCGGCTGCTGTACTATCATCCGATGACCATGACACTTCCTCTGAATTTCCTTCTCTGTCGGCTGCTGTATCATCCCAGGATAACTCTAGAGAATGGAGGTGTTTCTTCGCTTTTAAATTTGCTTCACGAGCACATTCACCGTTTCCCACATGGTTAAGCCTTCTAATGCAAATTTCCCCACAAAGCTGATTTAAACCCTTCAACTCTTCTATTCCATGTCCACTCTTTTCACCAACAACAAAAGTAGGCAAAATTCTAAGACAAGTTAACTTACCAATCCCTTCTTGTGAGAGAGAATCATATACTTGTGAGAGAAAATGTTCATCCAATTCAATATGTCTAAGGCTAATCATTCTCTTCATGTTCTTTGGCAACATCCTTATCCGAGGGTACCTGATTATCAATGTTTGCAAGCTATGTAAGTTGCATATGGTCTCAGGTAGTACTGTAATAGATGTAAATGAGACGTCAAGGTACCTAAGATGTTTCAACTTGTCAATTGAATTTGGCAAGTAGGAAATATCTTTTTGGTAACTTAAATCCAACACCCTTAGGCACGTCAAACTAAGGCAAGCATTAACAAAACAACGTCCTCCATCAACAAAACAAGGTTTTGCATAAAATGACAATGAACGCAGTTTCTCACATTTCTTCAGTGCCTCCAAATTCTCTGGTTCTCTTGCCCATTTATCATCTTGCACTGTTAAGTGGCGAGTTTCTTTAGGAACAGTATCCATTGAAGCTTTCACGATAAAGCATTCTTTTTCTGCAACAGATCTGACAAGATCATGTATGAGATCATGCATGTAATATTGCTCTTCCTTCCAAAAACGTAGCTTAGAATCCTGAAATAAGGACCTTTGCAACAATTCATTAAAATAACCTTCGGCTTTTTCTTCCAAGAGTTCATTTTCTTCATCAGAATGGATGAAGCCTAGGGCTATCCATTGCCTGAATAGTTTATGCTTGACAAATGAACGCCCTTTGGGAATTACAGCACAGTAAGAAAAGCACTGCTTCAAAGATGGTGTCAAATTATCATAGCTCACCTGTAATGTGGGTAAAATTCTTCCACCATTATCTTGTGAATTCCAAAGTTCGCTGTCTCTCACAGACTCCCACTCACTTACAGTTTCTTTAGAAGACATCAAGCCTCCTAAAGTTGTGATTGCCAGAGGAAGACCACCACACTTTTCTACCATTTCCTGTCCAATTGCTACACACATTGGAGGTGGGTTTGCCAGTTTCTGGAACAAATTCCTAGATTCTTCGTTCGATAGGATTCCCAAAGGAGGTCTTGGAACAGCATGCATGATTTTCGCAACTGCATCATGTCGAGTGGTTACTAATAGTTTGCTTCCATTAGCACCACATGTCAACAATGCTTTTAACCTGTACCATTCATTAGCGTTGTCATTCCAGACATCATCCAAAACAAGTAAATATCTTTTACCACTCAGCTCTTCTTGAAGACGATTCTGTAATAGCTCCATGCTCAACTGATCAGCTTTCTTCTTAGTTGCAGATTCTAGAATTTCTTTCAGAAGCTTTCCCACATCAAAATTCTCAGAGACATAGACCCACATCCTCAACTCCTTAAAATGATTCACCACTTGTTCATCATTATATACCAATTGAGCCAATGTGGTCTTACCCAGTCCCCCCATGCCGACTATGGGAATGACGGAGAGGTCCTCTCCATTTTCTGATTCTGACTTGATTAACAAATCTATTAAATTTGCTTTCTCAGTGTCCCTTCCATAAACCTCCAACTCAGGTTTAGAGCAAGTCTCTCTTGCACTTGAGATCCGAGGCTGAATGTCTACCATTCCCATCGTGAAATGGAAAATAGATCTCTCTGTGGCAATGTGCTCGAAATTCTTCCTCAGCTTTTGCATCTTATGTGCCATCTTGATATGAAAGACAGGTAAGTTGATTAAGTTGCTAACCTTTTCAAGCGGTAGCCCACAACAATCAGCTTCTTGATTCTCAACCTTTCTCCGCAGAGCTTCGATTCTGAACTCATCTAACACATCTTCCGCATCGTGAGCAGCAGCTTTAATCTTTCGAAGCCAGTCTTTTACAGCCCTTTCGTTCACTTGTCGCCTTTCAGCATCTTGAAGCACGGCATTAATCGTCTCCAGATTACTCTGGAGCTTGTCTTTATCCTCTCCAACGCCCCACAACAACCAGAATTCATTTAGAACAGGGGAGCTCAGGCTGCCCAACACCCCTTTCAGAACGCCAGAGACAACTTCTCCTCCTGCCATGCCCTCTTCTCTCACAACTCACAACAAGAAAGAAACCAAAGGAATGGAAACAGAACAAGATTTGCGCAGAGCAAATGCAGATGGATGGATGCCTATGCTTTTGACACTAATCTAAGAAGAAGCGGGCTCCATTATTTTTCGGACGATGCTACGTGGCCCGACTGGGAGACAGACCCATGGCCCGGTCTCCCAGTCAGACCGTTGGATCTCAGAGTTTTCTGGGATGAGCGATGCTAGATGGCTCGGCAGCGGTCTCCCAGTCAGGGCATGTAGACATAATGTTATTTTTCATGAAAGTTCCTGGGTGCTACACTAGTACACTACACAGTCGACATTGAAATAGTGAACGGGGCCACTCAAATGAAAATTTGAATCTATCGTATTCCTAACCAATGCCTTTGATATGCAAGTCTTTGATATATAAGTTTGTATTAATTATATTATTATTAATAAATGCTCAATCTGGTTAATAGATCATCTTTTGTTGGAGTAAAATCTATAGTTGAAGAATTCTCTCCTCCAAATAGATCTCAACCAGATCCTTCATAATGTAGGACCCCCACTATCAAATTACATGAATGAATACAAGACTAACATGGAATACATCTAATAAGTTATCTTCTTCGTTTTTTTCTCAATATCATCTTCCATCTATGGATGTCTCCCGTTGGATCTGTTATAATGATATTCCGAACATTTCTAGTGATATATTCTCCGATTTTACTTTAATGTAAGTGGAAATCGTCTTCAACATGGTTGATAATATTATTAATACAATTTTATATTTTACTAATCAAAATTTTTAATTCCTAATGTGCTCAATTCCTCCATCAGTTGACAATTGTCTTGATTGATTATGTATAAAATATGTGAGTAAAAAATAAATGGAATCTAAAAATAAATGGAATCTAATAGTTCTGCAAAATATAAATGTCATTAGATCGTCCTAACCCCTTTACCTATGGCAAGTTTAATGATTTTAAGATGCATCAATTTTTTTCTAGTTTCAATTAAACAGTGAGTAATGGATGAATAAGTGTTGAGTTTGTGTTTGTGGCAATTCAAGGTCGAGCTAGTTTGTGAAGGTGGTAACTTAATCATAGGCGGGCCGGTGACAACAAATTATGCTTCTAATCAAAATATCTCTATGTATGCATAATCAGATCTATGCATTTGCAAATTGTATCAAATTTCATCTTGGAGTTGCTGGAGCGAATTCATTAAATTTGAATTTTGAATTAAGTGAATTCAAAAATAAATTAAATGGGGTTACCATTGAATTTTCGAATTAGGTCAAGTGTCGACCATGAACTGTGAACTTAAATTTGAATGGATTGAACTACGAATTATGTAATTATGGACTTCAGTGAGGCTCTTAAATCCACAGCAAGAGAATAACTTGACTATGTTCGAAGTTTAGAATTACGTCTTACACTTGATTTGTGTTAGGCCTGTAATTGTAAGGCAAGCAGAGTACAGGGTGCAATGTTCTCCCCTGAAAACAAGGTGTTTCATTCTGTTTAATGTTTTTAAAGAAATTGAAGAAGTGAAAGCTATCACTCTGGCGCTTAACTTTCACCAGTGAGCAGATGAGAAAAAGCTAATGCAGACAACAGTGCAGCTGTCCCCAGTCATAATAAGGTGCTACCAGGGTACCCTCTTGCCAGCTAAGTGATAAGAAATGTGTGGACAATGTTTAAAGGAGCAGACACAAGTCATTGTAGATGACTTTGACTTGTTTACTTGGCAAAAGGACAAAGATATTGAATCCTGGGAGAAGTTTAGGTAAGGGCAATGCTACATGGACAAACCCTGGGGACCGGACCATGGCCCGGTCCCCAGGGTTTGTCCAAGGGACTTTTCCTTTAGGTAAATTGGGAGGATTGAGTTGTCACTTGTCAGTCCACAGAGGAAAATGCTATCGTAACATGAGAAAATTTTGGAGGGCAGAGTCCTCAATATACAAAGGAAAATGCTACGGTAACATGAGCAGGGCTATATTCACACTGATTTTTGCTCTCTGTACACTTAAAATTTCATTGAACTATTATATCCATAATAAGGGCCCTTTTGGTAATTATATAAAATAAATTATAGTAAAAAATTAAATTAAAAAAAAATAAAATATGATGAGATTATAATGATATTTTGTTTTTAGTTGTTTGTCATTGAATCTTTTCTACTTTTTGTATAGAAAAGTAGAGTTTTTTTATCTTCCAGTGAAGAAAGAATGTTGCATTTTTACTTGTTTTTTAAAAAAGATATAAGAAATTTTGAATTAAAGTATTATTGACGTGACTCCTTGTCTGAAAAATGATGGCTTTACTTGATTTTTACTAATCTAGTAAAATGTCAAACGGTAAGTGAAATGACGAAAAAAGAAAGATTTTAAAATCCATGGAGTTTCAGTTGCTCTATACACACCCACCCTTCTTTTAAACCATCTACTTCCCTTTCATTTTTTGAAAGTCCCTCCCATCTCAACATCTGCAACTCTACTCATTCTTCCCACACTCCTCTCACTCATGCCTGTCGTTTGTTAACTGGGTTGGACCCGGCCTGGCCCGGCCCGGCACATTTGACATCTCTGAATCCAATGTTCTCCCCTTAAAAACAGGTGTTTCATTCTGCTTAATGTTTTGAAAGAAATCAAAGAAGTGAAAGTTTTCACTCTGGCGCTTTAACTTTCACCAGTTATGGAGCAGATGAGAAAATGCTAATGCAGACAACTGTGCAATTGTCTTCAGTCATAATAAGGTGCCTTGGTAGCTAGGGTACCCTCTTGCCAGCTATCTTATAAGAAATGTGTGGACAATGTTTAAAGGAGCACACACAAGTCATTGTAGATGACCTTGACTTATTGACTTGGCCAAAGGACAAAGATATTGAATCACGGATTAGTTTAGGTAAATTTGGAGGGTACACTTGTCACTTGTCAGTCCACAAAGGAAAATGCAATCATAACATGAGAAAAACTACAGAGAAAAATGCTAGTGTAAGTGTAACATGAAAATGGCCAGATTCACACTGATTTTTTTATATCTGCACACTAAAAATTTCATTGCCGATTATATCCATAATAAGGACCTGCTTACTAATTCTTCATGTAAAATAAAGTGTAGTAAAAAATTAAATCAAAAGGTAACAAAATTTAATAAGGTTATTATGATATTTTATTTTTCATTATTTGGTATGTAATTCTTTTTACTTTTTGTATTGGAAAGTAGAGCTTTTTTATCTTCTAGTGAAGAAAGAATATTGCATTTTCACTTGTTTTTTAAAAAGATATAAGGAATTTTGAATTAAAGTGTTATCGACGTGACTCCTTGTCTGAAAAATGGTGATTTTACTTGATTTTTACTAATCTAGTAAAATGTCAAACGGTAAGTGAAATGACGAAAAAAGAAAGATTTTAAAATCCATGGAGTTTCAGTTGCTCTATACACACACCCACCCTTCTTTTAAACCATCTACTTCCCTCCCATTTTTTGAAAGTCCCTCCCATCTCAACATCTTCAACTCTTCTCATTCTTCCCACACTTCTCTCACTCATCTCCCACTTCTGCCTATCGTTCGTTTTTTTTTTTCTCAGGCCTGCTCGGCCACTCAGGGGCGAACCAATATTCCCATTGCATGCCACCGAACAAATGTGATCGGTTTGGCCACGGTCCTGAGAGAAAAAAAAAAACAAATGTCAGGAGGAGGAGAGACGGGGTGAAAGGGAAAGCCTAAACAACCATTGCTGAGGCCAACAAACATCCATTGCCTTAAAAATAAACAAGAAATATGAAAACCGGGAGAATGAGGGAGTGATTTACCTTGAGGGAGCCTTAGCTTCACAATGAGAGTGAGTAAGGAAGCAAGATGAGTAAGGAGGAGAGAAGAGAATGAGTGAGGGAGTAAAGATAATGTTTAAGGGGAGTGAGGGTGTGAGGTCCCACCCTTGGTGGGCCCTCTAAGGGCTATTTTATAGACTAATTAACTCTAATTTATGTTAATTATTAGTTAATTATGCTAATCTTTGCTAATCTTGACTAATCTTTGCTAATCCTTGCTAATTATTAATTAATTGGGGCTAATTAGGGGTTGATAGAAAGATTAGTTAGATTTTCCTAAGTTAGTTAGATTAGCTTAGTGGATTAGTGTTTTAATTAGTTGAGGTGTTGTGTTAATCCTAGGCAATTAGTATGGGGTAGACCTTAATTAATAGGTTTAATCTTAATTAAGTGGGTTTAGTGCAAAGGTGCCCTCTCTCTAGAAGCTTCCAACTAATGACCAGCCTACCCTCAAACCCTAACCCTAATCCCATTAAACCCTAAGGCTAATCTAGTAATTAATCATCCCACCTAAAACCTATATAATGTCTCTTAACCCCCATTTGCAAGAACCCTAATCCCAAGAAAACTACCCTCAGCCCCCATCCAAAGAAAACCCCTAGCCCAACTGCCTTCCTTCATTGCTCTTCTCCACTCCCTCATTTCCTCTCCCACGTTGAGCAAAGAGTTCCATTGAGACTGTGCTGGAGACTATCTTCTTGAAAACCACTACTCTGTTGCTGTGTTCCTCTTCTTCTTCAGCTGGGAGTAGCCACTATCCCACCACCTCATCTTCCCATTTCCTCTCCTCCATTTCCCTGTCTCTGTTGGACTGTTGTTGCTGCTGGAATTCCATCTGGGAGATTTCTGCTATAGCCACTCTGCTGCATCTCTTATTCTTCATCATCTACTACTGCTGGAATCCATCTTAGTAGCTGCTACTACACCTGCTACAGCAGCTGCGGTGTCATCTTCTTCTTCTCCTCTCCTCTGTTCAGCTGGACTGGGTCTGGATCTTCCTTTCTAGCTCTATTTCTCTCTACAACTCTCTCTTTCTCAAGCTAAAAAGGCAAGTGCATCATGTTGATAACTTAGGATATTTTATTTCGTGAATCAGTAGAATTCAGTTCATAGTTATGTTCTGCTGTAATTTAGTTTCTACCTGAGCTCTGTTTGGTTTGTTTGGATGGAAAGGTCACTGATGGATAGGGGTTTTCACCCCCCATTTGGAAGATCAGTGGGCCATAAGGTGATTGATGGATGGTTTATGAGTTGTTTATACTTTAGAAATGTTTTGGGGAAGTTTGGAGGTGATTGGAAGTGGTTTGGGCAAAAAAGGAGCCCAAACGGAGAAGTTGCAGAAATCTGCTGGGAGCAGAATTTCAGTGTCCTCGGTCGACCGAGGCCCCCCTCGGTCGACCGGCGACACTGAAAATCCAAAAAAAAATAGCCTCAGTTAATTTCTGCAGATTTCACCTGACACGCCCGGGGACTCGCCCGACAGTGTTCTGGGTCGACCGAGACTTCTCTGGGTCGACCGAGAACACTGGAAAATGGGAATTTTCAGCCCTCAGTTAGCTTTTCTCTGCAGACTGAGATTTTATGTTGTCTGGGTCGACTGGGACTTACCTGGGTCGACCGAGACAACTGAATTTTTGATGAAAAATTGGCTCTTAGCCATTTTCTTGCAGAAAACCTATTTCATTTAATTTGGTTGACCCGGCTTAGCCCAGGTTGACCCGGAACACATGGTTTTCGCAGGGAATGACTAAAAGTTGGTTTTTCACCCGAAATTCAGACTGTTTACACCCAAATCAACCCGAAACTTAGAATTAACTTTTAGAAAGTGTTTAAAGCTGGAACATCAATCTTTCTAAGGTTTTCAGAGTATGCGGTCAATCATCCAGGCCAGGTTGTTTGACCGGACACACTGTAAGCCTTTAGAAATGAATTCAGTTGTCCAGGAAGCCCGATTTAGATCAGTTAGTGCACTCGGTTGATCTTCCCGGCCAGGAAATCAACCGAGCTCACAACACGTCAGGTTCACCTGGATAACCCTGATTTTTCCAGTTTTCAACACTTAGGAGATATGATCAGTTGTGGGGCCCATTGACCATCCAAATGAGTATTTATCAGTGTTCCTAAGCCCGAGTCAACGGTGTGGCTCAACCTTGACTCGCAGGGACCACTGTTTAGTGTTTTGGTTGAGAATCTAAGATGATTCGACCTCTAAGAGTTGTCAACGATGCCCTTAACCAACTAAGCACCAAATACAGTATTTCATGGCATTAATGACATCGTTTAGAGATCGAATTACCGGAGATAGACTCGAACCTAAAGTGGCCCATTTACCTAGGACTGGACCGTTGTTTTTCCCTATTGATTCATGTATTGAAGTTCATACTTCTTTAGTATTATTCTGTCATTCTTAGATCTGTAGATTAGCTGTTTACAATTAATTAAACATAAATGAAAGACCTGAACCTAGGGTATCTAGAGGTGACCCGATGGCGTGATTTCGGAGATCATTGACCCGTGTCTGTGTCTAGGCGGGCCCTTATTGGGCTTAAGTGTGGAGATGTGAACCCGTTAGCCAGAAGAGGTAGTTTTATTGGACTGTTAAGCTGTTATGGATTGGAATGGAACTGTTTATCAATATAAGTGGAGTAGTTGCCTCGTATGGACGGTTTTAGACCAGGCCATGTACTGATGGGCCTTGGTATGGATCCAACGAGTGGGCCTGGACCTTGAATGAGATCCAGAGACTGTATTGAGATGTGTAGACCTCATAGAGACTTGGATAGGACCTTGTTCACGCAAGGCAAAGCCTAGACAGACACAGACCTTAGAGTTATTCTCGAGTCGGCATGAACATTCACTCGGTTGATTTAAGCTCAGCCTGTAGACTGATCATCCCCGGTAGGAGCTAGTTGAGTGTTGTGGAGCTATCATGATGAGCTGACGGACGGTGTGATACCGTGCCGGTCTGGAGTGTTGAGATGATGAGTTGATGAGTGATATTCGGGATTAGTTATTCCCTGGTGAGATTCCCCGCCGCGACTGTGTTCAGTATGGGAGGGCCGCGGCATAATATCCCGCGGTATTCCAGCTCGTGTGAATGTGCCACCTAGTTGTAGTAGTTTAGAGGTTATCTGTATACTGATTCCTTATGTTTAAAAATGCACAACTGCCTAGTTCATTTCCCTTGCTATTCATCTAATTTATGCACCTGTCTCTATTTCCTTTGATATATATGTTCTATGTTAGTAGTATGCTGTAACTTGCCAGATCGTTTAGATCTGACCCATTCTATGGTGCTTAGGCCTTGATCCCGAGATTCCCGACGACGCACTAGCTATCGTGGAGGCACCTGTTGCAGGAGAGTACGCTTGGGGCCCGGCAGACACGGATGTCGAGCCGGAGGGCGAGGAGTATCCACATGGGTTTTGAGGGACTTTATTATTTTGGGTTTGAGTGGAAATTTTGTAGTGAGAATGGTAGAATGAAAATGTATAACTTTGATTAACATTGAAACATTTTAATTAGACATATGTTCTGCTCATACTTAATATATACATCGATACTATTGCTTCCGCTTTATTTAAATCGTTATGCTTCCGCAATTTAAATGTTATATCTGCATTGGTCAAAAAGTTTTAAATTGGACCTCACTGCGGCCTACGATCTTGGAAGTTCTCGGATTTTCTGGGAAGTAGCGCGCCAATTTCGGGTAATCGAACGAGTATATCGGTATCCGGAATTGGGGCGTTACAGAGGGAGTGTTAGGGAGAGTTAAGAATGAGGGTTGGTGCCTGCTCTCTCTTCTTTTCTGGTAGAGTGTGATGGAGAGTTGAGAATTATGGGGTGTAAGGAAAATGGAGTGTTAGCTAATTCATTGGGTGATGGACAAAACATGGACTTTTATTTTTTATGTACTTTATAGATGGACTGCCCAGATGAAGTATAAAAGCAGGAATTTGATGGAGCCTGAAATTGAGTGGGTGATAAGTCTATAAAATGAGGTTAAAAAGCCATTATTTCATGTGAATTTGTAGCCTTAATTAGGACAAATTGCATCATAATCTCATAATTTCACACATTTGAGCATAAAAGTGGACTTATAATGAAAATTAGCTAAAAACCCTTAATTTTGCATGAATTTATGAGAATAGTATTTTTCAGCACCCTTGGGTCCCACTAAATAGATCTCAAGTATTGTGGCCCTATTGCATCAATTTCATTAGTTCATCTTGCATTAGGTAGGGCTCATGCATCCCACCATCCATGTATAGACACATATAATGGACCGGTTCTCGAAAAAACTTTGCAGGCTCAACCTGGACAAGACAGTAGAAGAAACTAACCCATCTCATTAAAGAGGTGGAATGCTCCTCTTATGGGACAAGCTTGCCTACAGAAGAAACCGACAAAGGCAGAACCGGCAGAGGCAAGTAAGGCAAAGGTAGAACATGGCTGGCACTTACGGAAAAGCCTTTAAAAGGAAGGCGCTAGTCCCTAGAAGGGGCAAGAAAGAGAGACGAGGGGAGAAAGGAGTCTTTCTCTAGGAGAAGGACGGAGAACACCCTGAATTGCTTTGATTCATTCTCAGGAAAAAATAGTGTAACATCCCACATTACTCAAGTGGGTGTCCAGAGTGAAGGTTAAAAGGAGTCCAGCCCTCTTTGTCTAGTATGAGACCTTTTGATGGGTTGAGGCACATCAGAAGCAAAACCATGAGGCCCGTGGGCCAAAACGGACAAGATCATGCATGCGTGAAGGGTGGGGAGTTACAAATGGTATCAGAGCCTACTCTCGACTAGTTCAAGTGTGGGTCCCTTGCCGTGGTCTAGTGCAATTGGGCGGGCCAAGAGGGTTGATAGGCTACTGCATAGGGACGTGCATCCTTAAGGGAGGTGGATTGTGACGCCCCGGAGTCCCACATCGACTATAGAGACGAAAGTGAATGAGGTTATATGTAGAACTTGCACCCTTATCTTGCATGAGGCCTTTTAGAGCTTAATGGCTCAGAGAACAAAACCTTGAGGCGAGATTGGATGCGCTTGAGCCAGGTCCTCTGGTTGAGTAGCCCATGAGCCAAAGAGGACAATACCATATTGGATTGAGGTATGATCAGAGCCGAGGACGGCTCTCCTCTGAGGGTGCGGGGATGTAACATCCCACATCGCTCAAGTGGGCGTCCAGAGTGAAGGTCAAAAGGAGTCCAATCCTCTTTGTCTAGTATGAAGCCTTTTGATGGGTTGAGACCCATCAGAAGCAAAACCATGAGGCCCGTGGGCCAAAGCAGACAATATCATGCACGCGTGAAGGGTGGGGCATTACAAATAGCCTCTAACACTTGCCTATGATCTCTTTTATAGAAAATAAGTAATGGCAGTCACCATTGTTGACAAACCAGAAACTTAGTGTTAGCCTAGAGTCTTTGGTTATTCAATAAAATTGCCATACACGCACTATCTTCTTCTTTCACTAACACGTTTAGTATTTACTTCTTTCTGTTTACACCATGCATTGCATCATTAATTAATTCATTATTTGTTTCACTGTGTGGGACTTGTTAAAGCAATTGTGCCCCACATGAAGAAGAGACAGTGGAAAAAGAAAAGAAAGAAAACAAAATAAAGGGAACCACACCCTTGGGTGTGCTTCCCAATGCATGCCCAAGGTGGGTCCCACACGTGAACTCTCTTTCTCTCTCTAAGTGCCTAAGATGCCAATGCCTTCCTCTTTCCTATCACAACCTGAAATTCAAAATAAGGAATGAGTGTTCTAAAAGAAATCAGAGATAGAGTCTCAATTAGAAAGCTCTCCCAGAGAGATTTGACTCAACCAAAGTGATGGAGTCCAAGTGCAAATCAAATTGTAAAAGTTAATCTCATTTTTATCAAGATAGCCCAACTTGTAAAGGCCATAAGTCTTAATCTGACCGTCGGATCAAAGCAATCTACCCACCATCGGAATTTGAAAAGCTTGTTCAGAGTAGATATTCATGGAGCCTAAAATTGCAAAAAACGGAGCTAAATCAACAAATGTATAGGCCTAGAAAGTTTGTTGTACATTTTTTGCGGGATTGCAAATCAATCATCACCCCTGATTTCCTATCTACTGTGCAACAAGTCATCACTAATGAGACCCACTGCTTAGAGTTTTGTTCTAGATGAAGAAAGAAGATCAACTCAATTCTAATTCAAACTACCATTGCTTGGAGTGCAAGCCAAGTCATAAGAGTTCATGATAGAGACAAACTCAAGTCTAAAAAATTATAAATAGGAAATGCCCCATAGTGGACGTCCATGTTCTCTCACCCCTTGCGGGAGGGACAACCATCACTATGCTTCCCCTTGCCTAGGACGTCCATCCCCCCCACCCCCCCCCCCCCCCCCCCCCCCCTTCCCTCTTCCTCTCCTCCCCCTCTTCTACTTCGAGTCTTCTAGAACTAGTTCTCCACCTTTTTTCATTTTTTTTAAATGTAGCTTTTGGCCTTGTCCAAGCAAATTAGGCTAAGGAGGAGCTGAAGTTTTACTCAAGAATGTTCTTAATAAAGATCTTCTTTTTCTTATGTACAATGGGTATGTAACTTAGCGATTGGGGCTCTAGATGAAGTTAAATATACTTTAACTTTTCTTTTATTCATGTGAATGCTTGTTGATCTATATGTACTTAAATGTTAGAATAGGCTTGTCTTCATAACAGCAGGGGCCTTCCTTTTTGTAATTCTCAATGTTAAAATAAGCTTTTTATCATCTATACTTACTTTTGATAGATTATGCTTGAGAATATATTATTTTTTATACTCCATGCTTAAGTTTGATAGATGATTATTAGGTGATTTTAACACTTTTATATAGGGAAGGTGGTCTTGGGTGTTTTGATAATTTTTTCTAAAAAAACCATATCTTTTGAGAAAAACTGATTTTAAAGACATATTATCCGGATCTAGATGCCTTAATTGGGTCCAGATTTGAAGTAGAAAAATTAACCAACTTGTGTTTTCATGAAAAAAAAAGGATTGTTTTGGAATGCTTAATGGATTCTAGTGCCTTGATTTGATTATCACTATTGTTTATCTTTTTATTTTAACATCTCATATTCTAGTTTATGCATTGTAAATATTAGACTTTTATTCTTAATCGCTTTATGTGGGTTCGACTCATACTTGTCACTGTCTATTTATAGACGCCATGCACTTTTGGTATTCATTGTTTGATTACACACAAATCAGTGGACGCTCGAGCAAAGGTCCATACTTGCTCGAGCGGACCCATCCCAAGACCAAGCTCGCTCGATTAGCCATCTTTTCCGTTTGAGCCTGACAAAGATTGAGCATCCGTTCTAGCCCATATAAAGTTCGCTCGAATGCATGCCTCGTGGGAATTCTGTTTATTTCAGGAAATCTTTCCCATCCGGGCTTCCAATCCTTTTCCGGGCTTCCAATCCTTTTCGAACTTTGAGGGCTTTGCTAACATGAACAAAAAACTATTTAAATCCTCACTCTCTCAAACCTAGAGCACCTCTCTCCTATTATAAACCCTAGAACTCTTTTAGAGATCCACCATCTTCTCCATAGCAATAATAATGCAGTGTTGAAGACAAAAGCTTTGGAGATTTATCCATCTACTCTCTCACAGGAGATTCACCTTGAAGACACATTCAACGTGGTTGTTTCATGCACGGAAGGTGCACGACGAGGCATCGGCAAAATCAACGCAGTCCTTAGGTTATGTTGTAACTGAGAAAGGATTTGTGAGTTTTGTGACTTCCAATTTCATACCACTTGGTTGTTTGTTGATCTAGATGGTAAGAGCCGTGGTTTTTCACGAGTAGGGTTTTCCATGGAAAAAGTCTTGTATCTCGTTTTCTTGTGGTTGACTACTTATTTTTTGTATTTAGATTAATTAACTCTATATTAATAATTGGACTTGAAATTTGTAAGAGATACTGATTTGGGACCTTAGTCCGTATTAATGCTTAAACGCGTTCTGGGGTTTGGGGTTTCATGGATTAGGGCATTTTTGGGCAAAATAATGTGAGCATGAGAGAATACTAATGTGCATTTAGCAGCTCTCTTGTAAGATGTTCTCACGCGGTTGCGGGATGACTTTGAGTTGTGTACTCGGGAAAACGAACTCTCCTTTTAAGATGTTCTCAAATTTTATTCAAGTGGAAAGTTTTGACATCTCAGTAATATTGTAGATACTAATGCATAAAGGTTGTATTAATTATAGTAGTAGTAAAGTGTTCAATCTTGCTGTGAGATCATCTTCCATCACTTAGGAGTTAGGATCAACGAAGGTGCGAGAGCTACCATCTGGCCTTTTGGAATGCGGGACTCGTCTCCCTCTAATTAAGAGGAAGGACACCAAACTATTTTCCTGCAATCCGCGTAAGATCATCACCCATCTATGGAAATCTCTGGCAAGGGAAGGTCATTCACTTTTAGCAGGACCTGGAAATTTCCTGAAAGATCCTAACCAAATACCAACCCTCACAGCCATTGTACTCCTTAAAAAATGAAAGGGACTCCTTCCATTTCTACGCCAAAGAAGGGAAAAGTGGAGCAGGGTCTTGAAAAGTGGAGTAAGGGATCTGGTTGGTATTTGTTTGGTATCTTATGGAGTCATTGGAAAAAAAAAAAGGCAGCTAAAGCTCTGATCTTTACCAGCTGAGAAACGGGGCCTTTCATTTTAAAAGGACTGTTTTCCCCTTTTCTCAAGTAGGCAGAGGGTAGGATCAGCTACCACAGGCTCTTATAGGCCTTGTTTGGCAAATCTTATCTATGTGAAATAGATCTGCATGAAATAGATCTATTTCAAATGGCCCCATTTGAAATATATGTTTTAAAAATAGTGTGTTTGGTAACATAAAAAAATTGATTAAAACATATATTTTTAAATCAATGGTTGAAAGTTTTTCATAAATATTTCGAGATGCATAAGAAATCAAGCATTAAGATTTAACGTCATTACCTTGTTTAGTCTTATAAAGAGAATTACTGGTTTGGATCTTGCATTTGGGGCCCATGGATTTTTAAAAAATTGATAAAAATATCTGGCTTTTTTGCCAATATCTCACAATCCATAATGATCCAACGGCTAGAATTTGGACCCATAGTCGTGCCTGGTCTTTTTAATATATCCAATGGTTTGGATCATGATTTATGGTCACACAACTTATAAAAAAAGACTACTTGCAGATCCTTTCAAAACTCAACCACCAATAATTTTTTAAACCAATGGTTCATGATGTTTCTTAAATTCCTTGAGATCTATGAGGAATAAAGTATTAACATTTGGCAGCATAGTCGTGATAAACTTTGCAGAGGGAACAAACGGTTCAGATCTTACGTATGGGGCCCACAAAAGTAAAAAAATGTTGATCAAAGGGCCTGGAGTATTTTGCAAATATCTCAACATATAGGAAGATCCAACGGCTGAAATTTGGACACGTGGCCGTGTTTGACCGTCTCAATATTTCTAACGGTCTAGATTACGATTTTGGGTCCCATAAACTTTAAAAAAAATGAAAAAACCGATTTACCTAAAATGACCGTCAGTTTCACTGTAGCATAACCGTCTATGCGCATCAGACTTTAAAGTCTATTTGAAATGAGCCTTCTCCTGGTGTTTTTTCAATCAGAGGCAATTCCTCTTAAGGTGGTTTGAAATGGATGTGGGAAGAACACTTTCCAAACAAACTAAAAACGGATTGAATCAGTTTTAAGAGAATAAGAGGTGTAAAGTAGAGACGCCAAACACCACCTAAGTCCACTTGGACAAACTCTGCAGACCGGGCCAGAATATGTCCAGGTAGCATTATTGATTTTCTAAACATTTGTCCCCTTAAAGACATTTATACAAATAGAAGTTGAAAACAGAGATATAAAACATGCACTAAGTTCATCACGTGTTCCATATCTAGTCAAATACAGCAGTGACTACCAAACTTCTTTCACTAATTTATTTTTTGAATGCTCCATAAAGGTAGTGCTGTATCCGGTAGCTTGGCGTCTAGATCTTCACTGCAGCTATTACAGGAAATCGTATAACACCTTCCTTTTTACTCTATCATGGGGCTCACGAGGATATGACCCGAACTATTCAAGATGAATCTTATCTCCACCACTGACATTTCTCAAGTTTTAGTTCAAAACAAGTGGGTTCCACTATCCCATTGAGCACCATGATGAAATGTAATAAGGCACTTACGTGGCATCGCTGCTGATAAGGCATCAATGACATTTCTATTATGGTCAATCATATGGTGGGGTCCACTCCTTTTGAGCTGAAAATTGGAAAATATCTATCTACTATTATAAAAGAGGTAATGTTCCATGCTTTTTTCACCACACCACTGTTGGGCCCACCAAAATATTATAATAAAATATAATTATATATTTAATAATAATAATAATAATAATAATAATAATAATAATAATAATAATATAATATCTATATCCTTATCATTTATCTATCTCATACAAACTTTTTCACTACATCATCGTGGGGCCCACCCCCAAATACTATAATATAATATAATAATTTATTATTTTGAGAAATTGTAAAAATTTTCGCTATACCTTTATGGGGCCGACCCCAAAATATTGTACTGCAAACTTTTTCTCTACATCATTGTGGAGCCCACCCCCAAATATCTACTATATATTAATATTATAAAAGAGGGAAAGTTACAAACTTTTTTCACTACACAATTATGGGGCCCACCCCCACATATTATAATATAATATCATAATATATTATTATGAGAAATTGCAAGGTTTTTCACAACACCTTTTGGGGCCCAACCCCAAATATTATAATGCAAACTTTTTCACTACACCATTGTGGGGCCCACCCCCAAATAGTATAATATAATATAATAATATATTATTATGACAAATTGCAAACTTTTTCACTACACCATTGTGGGGCCCACCCCCAAATATTATAATATAATATCATAATATGTTATTCTGAGAAATTACAAACTTTTTCACTACACCATTGTGGGGCCCACCCCCAAATATCTACTATCTATTGTCTACTATCTATTATCCATTTTTATTATCTATTATATTATTATACCTACTATTCTAAAAGAGGGAAAGTTGCAAACTTTTTTTTACTACACCATTGTGGGCGCACCCCCAAATATTATAATATAATATAATAATATATTATTATGAAAAATTGTAAACTTTTTTACTACACCTTTGTGGGGCCCAACCCCAAATATTATAATGCAAACTTTTTCACTATACCATTGTGGGGCCCACCTCCAAATAGTATAATATGATATAATAATATATTATTTTAAGAAATTGAAAACTTTTTCACTACACCATTGTGGGGCCCACCCCCAAATATTATAATATAATATTATAATATATTATTTTAAGAAATTGAAAACTTTTTCACTACACCATTGTGGGGCCCACCCCCAAATATCTATTATCTACTGTCTATTATCTATTATCTATTTCTATTATCTATTATACTATTATAAAAGAGGGAAACTTGCAAACTTTTGTTACTACACTATTGTGAGGCCCACCCCCAAATATCATAATATAATATAATAATATATTATTATGAGAAATTGCAAACTTTTTCACAACACCATTGTGGGCCCACCCCCAAATATTATAATGTAATAATATATTATTATAATATAATAATAATAATAATATAAAATCTATATCTATACTCTTATTATAAAATAGAAGAGAAGTTGCATACTTTTTCACTACACTTATTATAGTATTACTTTTTTACTGCACTTTTGGTATTTATTGTCGACGCTCACGATCTCGAGACATTATTCAAACACTCGCGAAAAAAATAAGTGGAGCAAATTGGTTCAGGGAAAAAAGTGCTGTGTTAGTTTGTAATATTTATGGGCATTACAGGCCTATAACACAGCACTGCCGAGAAAAACATATATTGAAATCCAGTGCTGGAGGCACCACCATGTTAAGCTTCTTAACTAGGGGTGTTAGCAGGTCGGACCTGGCTGAGTCATATCCCGGCCCAGACCGCCTTTAGTAACATAGGGCAATGTCCAGCCCAAGCCCGACATGGGCCCCAAGTGCCTGGTCCAAGCCCGCCTATTTAGTCTGTCGGGCCGAGTCGGGCTTCCTACCACTTTTTTCGAGCTTTCTAATAAACTTATTTGGGTAAATCAGTTACCAACTACACTACCTGCATTACTCATGTATTACTTACTCGGGTGAGCTGCTATCATTTAATCCAAGCCCGGCACAAAGCGAGCTGGGCTGGGTGGTGGGAGTGGGGCGAGCCCTTGAGCATCCCCTATTTTTAACCGGAAAGAAGGTACTTTGATCGATGCAGGGGGAGGATTTGGTTGATGAACAAGAAGCAGCTTCTCTAATTTTTGGATCGTACACTTAATTGCCAAAGAGAAGAGGGATATAGATTAGTAAATAGCTTGGGATGGTTCAGATTAAGATTTTGAAAAACGGCATTCATGAACTTTCCTTTCACCTGGTGGTCCATTACTCACGCTGCAAAGCGCGTGGTGTGCACAGGGGACTAGGGGAGGTTGACCCACACCGAGGATGAGTTTCATCTCCTTTAATCATACTAGTAGAGCCCTGCACGTGCAATGGAACATACTCTTTCAGTATGATAATCTGAAAAATTAAAGTAATTGAAAAACTCAATATTAACTATCCCAATGGGGAATGACCATGTAACAAATTAAGTAATTTACAATAACTCATTGTTCTTGTGAAATTTAGTAAAAGTTTCAATAGAAAAAAGTAAGAAGAAGATTGAATAACAAGATATATGGAAGGAAACTAATTAAAAAAAAAAGTTGAAAACCAGCATTTGTTGGCCATACATGATTAAGCAAAACACTCACTAATTTCAATATAGATCGATAATCCGGCATATTTCCCATTAAAATTTGTCTAAAACCTAGTGTCAAATTCAATGAAACAAAATATTGACCAACCAAAACAGTACCCAACTCATACCTTTAAACGAATCAACAACAAATCACAAGGATTTCAATCAATCTTTGGCATTCTCATCTCTTCCTCTGACAAGCAAATCGTGTCTTTACAGGCATTATGATCGAAGTTGAAATTTTCTACACATGAACATCTCAACTGAAATTTCTCATTTGAGTTCTTGCAGCGAATGAACAAATTCTTCAAACACAACCATTTTCATGATCATTTGAGCTAAGCAGTTCATTGAAATATAAAAATACTAAGTGGGGCCCACAAATGTGTAGAGAAAAAGCATGACAAGGTCTTCTACTAAGTGGGGCCCACAAATGTGTAGTTCTCTTTTATTTTATATATATATATAATATAATAATACTAAGTGGGGCCTACAGATGTGTAAATGTAGAGTAAAAGCATGACAAGTTCTTCTACTAAGTGGTATAATATAATAATACTAAGTGGGCCCCATATATGTCTAGATGTAGAGAAAAAGCATGATAAGTTCTTCTACTAAGTGGGGCCCATAGATGTGTAGCTCTCTTTTATTTCATATATATATAATATAATATAATATAATAATACTAAGTGAGGCCCACAGATGTGTAGAGAAAAAGCATGACAAGTTCTTCTTTTTTATTGGGGCCCACATATGTGTAATTCTCTTGTATTTTATATATATATATATATAATATCATAATACAAAGTGGGGCACACGGATGTGTAGAAAAAAAGCATAACATTTTTTTCTCCTTTATAATAAGGGCATAGATATTATATGATTATTATTATAATATTATCATAGGATATTCAAGGGATATCATAGGAGTTGTCCAAAATTCTGGCAAAAAAGTTTGTCCAGGTAGCACTACTGTTTTCTCAATATCATCTTCCATCTATGGTTGTCCCCTGTTGGGTCTGTTATAATGAAATTTCGAGCATTTCAAGGTTGGGGTAATTTGTGAAGGTAGTAATTTAATCATAAGCGGGCCGATGACCAACAAATTATGCTTTTAATCAAAATATCTCTATGTATGTAGAATCGGATCTATGAATTTGCAAATTGTATCAAATTACATATTGGAGTTGCTGGAGTGAATTCGTTAAATTTGAATTTCGAATTAAGTGAATTCAAAAATGAATTAAATGGGGTTGCCCATTGAATTCTCGAATTGGGTCAAGTGTTGACCATGAACTGCGAACTCAAATTTGAATAGATTGAACCGCGAATTATGTAATTATGGGCTTCAGTGAGGCTCTTAAATCCACAGCAAGAGAATAACTCGACGGTGTTCGAAGTTTAGAATTACATCTTAAACTTGATTTGTGTTAAGCCTGTAAGGCAAGCAAGAGTTCAAGGTGCAATGTTCTCCCAAAAAAACAGGTGTTTCATTCTGTTTAATGTTTTTAAAAGAAATTGAAGAAGTGAAAGTTATCACTCTGGCGCTTTAACTTTCACAAAAGTTATGGAGCTAGGGTACCCTCTTGCCAGCTATAATAAGGTGCCTTGGTAGCTAGGGTACCCTCTTGCCCGCTATATGATAAGAAATGTGTGGACAATGTTTAAAGAGGCACACTGCACACACATGTCATTGTGGATGACCTTGACTTGTTGACTTGGCCAAGGACAAAGATATTGTATCACGGAGAAGTTTAGGTAAATTCGGAGGGTACACTTGTCACTTGTCAGTTTACAAAGGAAAATGCTATAATAACATGAGAAAAATTGGGAGGACAGAGTTGTCAGTCTACAAAGAAAAATGCTATGGTAACTTGAGAATGGCTAGATTCCCACTGATTTTTTATCACTGCACACTAAAAATTCCATTGACCATTATATCCATAATAATGGCTGTTCGGTAATTCTTCATGTAAAATACATAATAGTAAAAAATCAAATCAAGAGATAACAAAATATAATAAGATTGTAATGGTATTTTATTTTCAGTTGTTTGATATGGAATCTTTCTTACTTTTTGTATTTGAAAGTAGAGTTTTTTTAACTTTTAGTGAAGAAAGAATGTTGCATTTTTCACTTTTAAAAAAAATATATAGGGAATTTTGAATTAAAGTGTTATTGACGTGACCCCTTGTCTGAAAAATGGTGGCTTTACTTGATTTTTACTAATCTATTAAAGTTCCAAACAGTAAGTGAAATGACGAAAAAAGAGAGATTTTAAAATCTATGTAGTTTCAGTTGCTCTATACACACACCCACCCTTCTTTTAAACCATCTACTTCCCTCCCATTTTTTGCAAGTCCCTCCCATCTCAACCTCTGCAACTCTTCTCATTCTTCCCACACTCCTCTCACTCATCTCCCACTCATGCCTGTCGTTCGTTTTTTTTTTTCTCAGGCCCGTTCTGCCACTCAGGGGCGAACCAATCCCACTGCATGCAGCCAAATAAATGTGATTAGTTCGACCACGGTCCTGAGAGGAAAAAAAAAACAAACAACAGGAGGAGGAGGAGAGACGGGGTGAAAGGGAAAGCCTAAACAACCATTGCTGAGGCCAACAAACATCCATTGCCTTAAAAATAAACAAGAAATATGAAAAGTGGGAGAATGAGGGAGTGATTTACCTTGAGGGAGCCTTAGCTTCGCAGTGAGAGTGAGTGAGGAAGCAAGATGAGTAAGGAGAGAAGAGAATGAGTGAGGGAGAGAAGATAACGTTTAAGGGGAGTGAGGGAGTGTTAGGGAGAGTTGAGAACGAGGGTTGGTGCATGCTCTCTCTTCTTCTCTGGTAGAGTGTGATGGAGAGTTGAGAATTATGGGGTGTAAGGAAAATTGAGTGTTAGCTAATTCATTGGGTGATGGACAAAACATGGACTTTTATTTTCAATGTACTTTATAGATGGACTGCCCAGATGAAGTATAAAAGCAGGAATTTGATGGAGCCTGAAATTGAGTGGGTGATAAGTCTACAAAATGAGGTTAAAAAGCCATTATTTCAAGTGAATTTGTAGACTTAATTAGGACAAATTGAATCATAATCCCATAATTTCACACATTTGAGCATAAAAGTGGACTTATAATGAAAATTAGCTAAAAACCCTTAATTGTGCATGAATTTATGAGATTAGTATTTTTCAGCACCCTTGGGTCCCGCTAAATAGATCTCAAGTATTGTGGCCCGATTGCATCAATTACATTAGTTCATCTTGCATTAGGTATGGCTCATGCATCCCATGCATCCCATGTAATGGACTAGGTGTAATGACCCAAACTCGGATTCACCTTTGGGCCAACCCTAGACCTACTAGAGACCCATGGCTAGGGTGTTTTTCAATTTATTTCATGGTAATTATTTTAATAGAAGCTTAGTTATTATTATGATTATTACATGTATTTAATCCATTATTTTCGTGTATTTAATTATGACTTCATGCATTTTATTTAATTGTCCATATTGCACTTCATTTTCTTCATTTTCATTAATTATTATTCATTCTTATGTTGCTAATTAAAGTGTCATTTTAATTAGATTTGATTTTTATAATAAATGCTTAAATCCAATTTAGCGGACCCTCACACTTTATTAAAATAATAAAATAATAATAACAATTAATGCTAATTTCGGAAAGTTCTTATAGATGGTGTGTTTAGGGCCCCACTTTGACTTGTGCCAAGTGGAGGATGATGTGGCACTTTGTTTCCCTCCTCTTTACTTTCCATTTTATTTCAAATTTCAAACTTAATTGGAAACCCTATAATTAATTGTTAATCATTAATCTAATTGAGGAATTGTGGCACTAAATTATCCCTAATTGGTTTAACCTAACTATAATTGAGAGAATGAAGATTTCTCTCCAAATTTGACACCCCTTGATTAGTTGCAAATGGAGATGATTGGGGATCTATGGAGAATAATGTAGGGCTAGGATGTTTAGAAAATTTAAATGGAGGGGTATGATAGACTACAGAATGTAATTAGATTTAGTTCCTTAAAGGGAGGGAGTGGTTAGATTCTTTTTAGTTAGGACTATTTTCCATCTCCATCGTGTGTTGTTTTAGAATGAGAGAGAGAGAGAGAGAGAGAGAGAGAGAGAGAGAGAGAGAAAGGAAGTGGACGTGTGGCTTAAGGGGAGAAAGAAAAAGGAAGAAAGAGAGAGAAGAGAGAAGGAAGAAGCTTGCTTGGAGGTGGACTTCTTTGAGATAGGTTTCTTTTCATTTTCTTACATATTTTATTATTTATTTTCTTTCACAATTTTCTTCTCTAATGTCTTCCTTCTTCCATATTTATTGATAGCCATTAATGGTGTTTTAGCACCATGATGAAGCAACCTATGTCATTTTTTTTTAGTGAGATTGGCCAAAGGAAGAGGGGATCCAAGTTCATTGTTTCGATTATTGATTAGGCTTGGGTCATCACCAATGTTTGGATAGGAAAATGGTGAAATCTTAATTTATGGTTTAGATGTATTTTGGGGACTAGATTTTTAAAGATTAGATTTATTTTATGCTTTTTTTTAATAAGTCATTAGAGTTAGATTTATTGGTTTTAATAATCATAAAGTTTAATAATTATCGTATTTCATCTTTTTCTAATTTTTTTTTTTATGAAAGAAATTGTTATGCGTTTAGCCATTTTATTGTACTCTAGTTTATTTTAAAGATCCATATCATGGGAAAAAAAAGGGATAAAAAAAAGGGGGATTTTGGATATCCTAAATATTCATGATAAAAGAAAGATCTTTTTGAACCCTTGGATTTGACAAATCAACGGTCGGATCGGACCCAAAAGTTCTAGGGATATTCTCATCTATCAATGCAAAGTCTATAATAGTTTGGATCTTTGAAATAATTAGAAATCAAGGGTTTTAATTAAACTTTTAGTTTCTGTTTTAGTCATGATTTTAGGTGTTGGATCATTGGGTCCCTTTTTGGGTTAACCGGTTTGACTCTATATGACCCATTGGTGCACCAATTGTAGATCTTGGGTTAGACATTAATTTTGGTATAAATATAAATAAATTCCAGCAACCATAAGGTTTTGTTTTAATGATTTTAAGGTGCTGGAATGATGGATTTAAATCTAAATGAGTCTTGGTTTAATGGACTAAGCCCAAAACCTAACCCTAGTGCATCAATTGATCACATATGGACAAATTGTAACGTTATAATTTTCTGCTATTTATATGCTAAATTTAATTAAAGGACCAAATTAAATTTTAATACTTGTTTAAATGAATTAGGAAGTGTGGTGACGCCCTTGGCTAAGTTGGAAGCCATTTTGGCTAGACTAGTTGACTAGTTTAGTTGGTTATGCTAAGTCTATGTGTTATGGTGACTAAAATAGGTTTTTATGAATTAAATGGGGCCATAACCAGTAGCTATATACTCTAATTAAGTCGCTGGTTAGTAGGTTAAATCCCTTTATTAGTGGAGATTAATAGGCCCGAATAAATATTTAAAGGGGCCTTAGCCATCAAACCTAGACTAGGGGTAATTGGCTAGCTAGTTGGTTAGTTAGTGTGGATGTGGTTTAGTGACTGATGTGTCATGCGTAATTCCTCCTTATGCTACTGTTAGGTGTTGTTATGGACCTTAGGACACTTTATAAATCATGTGGACCCCACCTTAAATCATTAGATTTAATAATTAATAAATTTAGAATGTTAAATGGCTAGACTAAGTTCCCTAGTGGACCTTGGTGGGTTAGTTTTCACTTAGATGATTAATTGGTTAAGAAATTGGATTTTGTTGATTCTAAAATATGGTTAATAACTAAGATTTAAATAATTAGTGTTTAATAATTATAATTTATTTTTGCAGCATAATTCACATTGTAACACCATTTTTCTCAAGTAGTTAGTAAAGCTCCATATAAGGTAAGTTTCAATTACTTTCTAAAAATGTATATATGTAATTGGTGATATGGTAATAGTGTTATGGACATTATGGTATGTAGCCTAGCATTCAAATTATGAAAATCTCTATATGTTGTCGTTTATGGCAAGTTTTGCATAATGTGCTATTTATGGAAAGTTTGTATGGCATTTTTTTAATATTGAAAAATGTATGATAATACCCACATGTGTTGATGATAAATGATTGTAGCACCCACTCCATAAAATATTAATTAATAATATAATATTGATCGCAAGGGATGAACCATAAGAGTGCATATGGAAGCCAAGTGGTCGGCATGGGACACTTGATGATAAGTATGCATATAAAATGCTTTATTCTAATTAGGTCTAAACTAATTAAAATAAATGAAATGTTAGAAAACAAACGAAAGTAGGGACCTCAGTTCCACAGCCCTAATACGTTGTATAACCCCCACGGGAAGACGTCTTACTGTGTGGTGGTCCAGTGCAGTGTAGTGATTAGTGATCAGTTACCTATAATGGGTATTCCAAAAATGACCTTTGTCTTGGAGGGGTTAAATTCTGAGACACTTTGTAGATAGGTGCACTGTTGGACTCGTCAGTGACACAAAGACCCAACCTAGTGTAGTGATTGATATTTTGTAATAATTTTTAAGTGAGTGATTTACAAATATGGAAGGGAAGGTCTCAAAGTATTATAATTGCCAAGTGATAAGTGAATAGTGCTAAGTGTAGTGTATTGTCACATGAGTTCTAATGAATGGTTCAAATGTAGTGTTGGGACCCTAAATTCCATATCAGGAAGTGACTTATATTGTATGACATTTCAAGAAATGTTGGTGCCCCAATATTTATTTTATGAAATATTGTCATTATGGTAATGTCATGTCATTTATTGCTTATCATATGTACATCCTCATTATCTTATACCTCTTATAATATATGTTTTGATTTGTAATTGTTATCTAGCGGAGTACCGTTGTGCTCATTACATTCCACCACCACAGATGATGTGCAAGAGAGTGAGGATGTACATGACCCAGGGATTGAGGGTGAAGAGGAATACGAGTCTGTGCCACAGAATGGCTATGATGATGCCATTCTGGATGGACAAAATGAAGATATTTAAACTATGAGAATTTATGACATTAAGTTTAATTATGCCTAAGACTTTATTAGTTTATTTTGGGATTGATGTATTTATTTAATTTTCGTACTTGGTTTATTTGGTGTAATAATTGTTGGATTGTTATTTATGGTTGATCTTGGCTTACCTGATATAGGGTTGGGCAATGTGGTTTGCGCATAATTATTAGTTAAAAAAAATAAAATTGGCCCACCATTTGAACAATTGAGTGGCCTTAGATGACTGGGTCATTTAGCATCACGTCGGATCCATGTTATCGGATCTTGGGGCATGACACCAGGCCTCGAAAAAACGTTGCGCGCTCAACCTGGACAAGACAGCAGAAGAAACTAACTAATCTCATTAAGGAGGCGGAATGCTCCTCTTGTGGGACAAGCTTGCCTACCGAAGAAACAGACGAAGGCAAAACCGGCAAAGGCACGTAAGGCAAAGGCGGAACAAGGTTGACACGTGCGGAAAGGCCTCTAAAAGGAAGGTGCTAGTCCCGAGAAGGGGTAAGAAAGATAGACGAGGTGGGAAAGGAGTCTTTCTCTGGGAGAAGGACGAAGGACGGAGAACACTCTGAATTGCTTTGATTCATTCTCAGGAAAAATAACCTCTAGCACTTGCCTATGATCTCTTTATAGAAAATGAGCACTGGCAGTCACCATTGTTGACAAATTAGAAACTTTGTGTTAGCCTAGTGTCTTTGGTTATTCAATAAAATTGCCATACACGCACTATCTTCCTCTTTCACTAACACATTTAGTATTTACTTCTTTCTATTTACACCATGCATTGCATCATTAATTAGTTCATTATTTGTTATTAATTGTTTCACTGTGTAGGAATGGTCAAAGCAATTGTGCCCCACATGAAGAAGAGACAGTGGAAAAAGAAAAGAAAGAAAAAAGAAAGAAAACAAAATAAAGGGAACCACACCCTTGGGCGTGCTTCCCAATGCATGCCCAAGGTTGGTACCACACGTGAACTCTCTTTCTCTCTCTAAGTGCCTAAGATGCCAAAGCCTTCCTCTCTCCTATCAAAACCTAAAATTCAACATAAGGAAGTAGTGTTCTAAAAGAAATCAAAGATTCTCAGTTGGAAAGCTCTCCCAGAGAGATTTGACTCAACCAAAGCGATGGAGTCCAAGTGCAAATGAAATTGCAAAAGTTAATCTCATTTTTATCAAGATAGCCCGACTTGTAAACTCTAAGTCCAAGTGCAACTCTTAATCTGACAGTCGGATCAAAGCAATCTACCCACCATTGGAACTTGAAAAGCTTGTTCAGAGTAGATATTCATGGAGCCTATGATTGCAAAAAACGGAGCTAAATCAACAAATGTATAGGCCTAGAAAGTTTGTTGTATATTTTTTGGTGGGATTGCAAATCAATCATCACCCCTGATTTCCTATCTATTGTGCAACAAGTCATCACTAATGAGACCCACTGCTCAGAGTTTTGTTCTAGATGAAGAAAGAAGATCAACTCAATTCTAATTCAAACTACCATTGCTTGGAGTGCAAGCCAAGTCAAAAGAGTTCATGGTAGAGACAAACTCAAGTCTAAAAAATTATAAATAGGAATTGCCCCATAGTGGACGTCCATGTTCTCTCACCCCTCGCGGGAGGGACAACCATCACTATGTTTCCTTCCCCTTGCCTAGGACGTCCGTCCCCCTCTCTCCTCTTCCCTCTTCCTCTCCTCCCCCTCTCCTACTTCTAGTCTTCTAGAACTAGTTCTCCATCTTTTTTCATTTTTTTTTAAATGTAGCTTTTGGCCTTGTCCAAGCAAATTAGGCTAAGGAGGAGCTGAAGTTTTACTCAAGAATGTTCTTTATGAAGATCTTCTTTTTCTTATGTACAATGGGTATGTAACTTAGCGATTGGGGCTCTAGATGAAGTTAAGTATCCTTTAACTTTTCTTTTATTCATGTGAATGCTTGTTGATCTATATGTACTTAAATGTTAGAATAGGCTTGTCTTCATAACAGCAGGGGCCTTCCTTTTTGTAATTGTCAGTGTTAAAATAAGTTTTTTTATCATCTATGCTTACTTTTGATAGATTATGCTTGGGAATATGTTCTCTTTTATACTCTATGCTTAAGTTTGATAGATGATTATTAGGTGATTTTTAACACTTTTATAAAGGGAAGGAGGTCTTGGGTGTTTTGATAATTTTTTTGACAAAAACCATATCTTTCGAGAAAAACTGATTTTAAAGACATATTATCCGGATCTGGATGCCTTAATTGGGTGTAGATCTGAAGTAGAACAATTAACCAACTTGTGTTTTCATGAAAAAAAGGATTGTTTTGGAATGTTTAATGGATTATAGTGCCATGATTTGATTATCACTATTGTTTATCTTTTTATTTAACATCTCATATTCTAGTTTATGCATTGTAAATCTTAGACTTTTATTCTTAATCGCTCTATGCGGGTTCGACCCATACTTGTCACTGTCTATTTATAGACGGCATGCACTTTTGGTATTTATTGTTTGATTACACACACATCAGTGGGCGCTCGAGCAGAGGCCCATACTCGCTCGAGCGGACCCATCCCAAGACCAAGCTCGCTCGATTAGCCCTCTTTTCCGCTTGAGCCTGACAAAGATTGAGCATCCGTTCTAGCCCATATTAAGTAATTCGCTCGAATGCATGCCTCGTGGGAATTCTGTTTATTTCAGAAAATCTTTCCCATCCAGACTTCCAATCCTTTTCGAACTCTGAGGGCTTTACTAACATGAACAAAAAACTATTTAAAGCCTCACTCTCTCAAACCTAGAGCACCTGTCTCCTATTATAAACCCTAGAACTCTTTTAGAGATCCACCATCTTCTCCATAGCAATAATAATGCAGTGCTGAAGACAAAAGCTTTGGAGATTTATCCATCTACTCTCTCACAGTAGATTCACCTTGAAGACACATTCAACGTGGTTGTTTCATGCACGGAAGGTGCATGACAAGGCATCGGCAAAATCAATGTAGTCCTTAGGTTAAGTTGTAACTAAGAAAGGATCTATGAGTTTTGTGACTTCCAATTTCATACCACTTGGTTGTTTGTTGATCTAGATGGTAAGAGCCATAGTTTTTCCCGAGTAGGGTTTTCCACATAAAAAGTCTTGTATCTCATTTTCTTGTGGTTGACTACTTATTTTCTGTATTTAGGTTAATTAACTCTATATTAATAATTGGACTTGAGATTTGTAAGACATACTGATTTGGGACCTTAGTCTGTGTTAAGGCTTAAATGCGTTCCAGGATTTGGGGGAATGGGGTTTGGGGTTTCATGGATTAGGGCATTTTTGGGCAAAATAATGTGTGCATGAGAGAATACTAATGTGCATTTAGCAGCTCTCTCGTAAAATTTTCTCACGACGGGATGACTTTGACTTGTGTACTCGGGAAAATGAACTCTCCTTTTAAGATGCTCTCAAATTTTATTCAAGTGGAAAGTTTTGACATCTCTGTAATATTGTAGATGCTAATGCATAAAGGTTGTATGAATTATAGTACTAGTAAAGTGTTCAATCTTGCTGTGAGATCATCTTCCATCAGTTAGGAGTTAGGATCAACGAAGGTGCGAGAGCTACCACCTGGCCTTTCGGACTGCGGGACTCGTCTCCCTCTAGTTAAAAGGAAGGACACCAAACTATTTTCCTGCAATCCGCGTAAGATCATCACCCATCTATGAAAATCTCTGGCAAGGGAAGGTCATTCACTTTTAGCAGGACCTGGAAATTTCCTGAAAGATCCTAACCAAATACCAACTCACAGCCATTGTACTCCTTAAAAAATAAAAGGGACTCCTTCCATTTCTACGCCAAAGAAGGGAAAAGTGGAGTAAGGGACCTGGTTGGTATTTGTTTGTTTGGTATCTTATGGAGTCATTGGAAAAAAAAAAAAAACAGCTAAAGCTCTGATCTTTACCAGCTGAGAAACGGGGCCTTTCATTTTAAAAGGACTGTTTTCTACTTTTCTCAAGTAGGCAGAGCGTAGGATCAGCTACCACAGGCTCTTATTTTCTAAACATTTGTCCCCTCAAAGAGATTTATACAAATGGAAGTTGAAAACAGAGATATAAAACATGCACTGAGTTCATCACGTGTTCCATATCTAGTCAAATACAGCAGTGACTACCAAACTTCTTTCACTGATTTATTTTTTGAATGCTCCATAAAGGTGGTGTTGTATCCGGTAGCTTGGCGTCTAGATATTCACTGCAGCTATTACATGAAATCGTATGACACCTTCATTTTTACTCTATCATGGGGCTCACAAGAAGATGATCAAAACTATTCAAAATGAATCTTATCTCTAGCACTGACATATCTCAAGTTTTAGTTCAAAACAAGTGGGTTCCACTATCCCATTGAGCACAATGATGAAATATAACAAGGCACTTATATGGCATCGCTGCTAATGAGGCATCAATGACATTTCTATTATGGTCAGTCATATAGTGGAGTACAATCCTTTTGAGCTGAAAATTGGAAAATATCTATCTACTATTATAAAAGAGGTAATGTTCCATGCTTTTTTCACCACACCACTGTAGGGCTCACCCAAAATATTATAATAAAATATAATCATATATTGTATAATAATAATAATAATAATAATAATAATAATATAATATCTATATCCTTATTATCTATCTATCTCATACAAACTTTTTCACTACATCATCGTGGGGCCCACCCCCAAATATTATAATATAATATAATAATATATTATTTTGAGAAATTATAAAATTTTTCACTATACCTTTGTGGGGCCCACCCCAAAATATTATACTGTAAACTTTTTCACTACATCATTGTGGAGCCCACCCCTAAATACTACTATCTACTTTTACTATCTACTAATATTATAAAAGAGGGAAAATCACAAACTTTTTTCACTACACAGTTATGGGGCAATTATGGGGCCCACCCCCACTTATTATAATATAATATCATAATATATTCTTGTGAGAAATTACAAATTTTTTCTTTGCTTCTTCATTCACGTCCACAGGCAATATTGCCACCGGACCATTATCAGGGTTTGCTGGCCTCCTTGTGATTGCGACAAAGTTATCGTCATGCTGCTTAGTACTTTGGAAGGCCAACAAGCTCCTGATCATATTCATGGCCCTACGCCATGGCCCTTGTGGCTGTTGCTGATTACCTTTTTTTTCCATTCGCCAAGGCTCTTGAGGCTGTTGCTGATTACCTTTTTTTTCCATTCTTGTGTCAAGATCGAGATCGAGAGAGAGAGAGAGAGAGCTAGCTTGTACTAGGCTCTTGATATTATATAGGGTGAAGGATTGTGGATGCTACTGTGTGATGAGATTCTTAGCGTGGAGATGAAAGTAGCAAAATACCCTAACCATCCAATCTAAGAAAAAACAGAGAGAGAGAGAGCACTACCATGAGCATGAGCATAGATTCCTTCCTGCTTTTACCTTCCTTGAAGAAGTAGATGATTGGTTTTGTTTCGGGGTCCAGGTTTCCTTACACAATAATTTCTTTTTTCTTTAAGAAGATGAAATCAGCAACTGACGCCATCTAATCTACCTGACACTTACATCATGCATGCTCTTTTCTCCCGAGCATTTCTTAATGAACAAGACATTCATTTCCATTGTGGGGCATCTCACGAGGAGATGACCTGAACTATTCAAGATGAAGCTTATCCCCACCGCTGACATATCTCAAGTTTTAGTTCAAAACAAGTGGATTCCACTATCCCATTGAGCACCATGATGAAATATAATAAGGCACTTACGTGGCATCGCTGCTGATAAGGCAACAATGACATTTCTATTATGGTCAATCATATGGTGGGGTCCACTCCTTTTGAGCTGAAAATTGAAAATAAATGATCAAAGGAGATGAAACTCATCCTCTGTGTGGGTCAACCTCCTCCCCTAGTCCGCTGTACACACCACGCGCTTTGTAGGGTGTGGGTAATGGACCACCAGGTGAAAGGAACGTTCATGAATGCCGTTTTTCAAAATCTAAATCTGAACCATCCCAAGCTATTTACTAATCTATATCCCTCCTCTTTGGCAATTAAGTGTACAATCCAAAAATTAGAGAAGCTGCTTCTTGTTCATCAACCAAATCCTCTCCATGCATCGATCAAAGTACCTTCTTTCTGGTTAAAAATAGGGGATGCTCAAGGCCCACCCCCCCGCCCAGCCCAGCTCGCTTTGCACCGGGCTTGGATTAAGTGATAGCAGCTCGCTTTGCGCTGGGCTTGGATTACGTGATAGGAGCTCGCTTTGCGCCGGGAGCTCACTTTGCGCCAGGCTTGGATTAAGTAATAGCATCTCGCTTTGCGTTGGCCTTGGATTAAGTGATAGCAGCTCGCCCGAGTAAGTAATACATGAGTAATGTAAGTATTGTAGTTGGTAACTGATTTACCCAAATAGGTTTATTAGAAAGCTCGAAAAAAAGTGGTAGAAAGCCCGGCTCGGCCCGACTGACTAAATAGGCGGTCTTGGACCAGGCACTTGGAGCCCATGTCGGGCTTGGGCTGGACATTGCCCTATGTTTCTAAAGGTGATCTGGGCCGGGATATGACTCAGCCAAGTCCGACCTGCTAACACCCCTAGCTAAGAAGCTTAACATGGTGGTGCCTCTAGCACTGGATTTCAATATATGTTTTTCTTGGCAGTGCAGTGTTATAGTCCCGTAATGCCCATAAATATTATATACCATACACATCACTTTTTTTCCGAACCAATTTGCTCTTCACTTATTTTTTTCGCGAGTTTGCGAGTAATGTCTGAGCTCGAGAGCATCAACAAAATTCCTTTGGATTTTTTCTTTCACGAGTAATGTCTCAAGCTCATGAGTGTAGACCAAATTACCCTCCATTTGTTTTTTTTTTTTTGCAAGTTCACAAATAATGATTTTAGCTCATGAGTGTTGACAAAAATTTTCTTAACAAAAAGGGAATATTTGAAATTTCCATACCCCCTGGTTCAACAAAAGGAAGAGGATCCCGTGTTTGATCTAAACATAGAGACCCTCTTTAGACCACTCGGGGGTACCACATGGGGGGAGAGATGTCAACTCAATGACATCTCATCCCCTTCATAGAAAAAAATTCCCCCCATATATGGCACCCTTTGATTGGTAGGGATCTTTTTCCAACAATATGTCCAAAGAAGGTACCTTCGTTTCTAATAATGCATTGCGGATTGACTAGTTTTTCCCAACACAAGTCTAGCCCCTAGGGTCGAGGCAATAGACCTACATCTCTTACTAGGCCCTTTTTTAAAGGTTACAGCTAATTTGTTAAAATTTATTTGTTGTCCTGATACCTCGTAGTAATCCCCCAGTGTATCCTTAATTTCCCTAGTTTCGCAGACCCACATAACCAACTTGCTGCTCTAGTATTCATATTATTGAACCATTGTACATCTTTGGGGTCCATAATCAGTGGCGGAAACAGGAAGGTGACCTTAGAGGAGCTGGGGCAGGGTAGGGTTGTCAATGGGCTAGGCATGGGATTGTCCTAGCCCTACCCTCAATATATGCTAGGCCTGGCCTGAGCTGGCTAAAGCCCTCGGAGGGCTTTCACTATCTAAGCCCTCATCCTACCCTCGAGAGTTAGGGTCAGGACCGGGATAAGGCTTAAGACTTCAAAACAAGAAAATTATATTTTTAACATTATTACCAAAATCTGAGTGTGATCGAGCGTTATCTTGTTTAATCTCAATTGTAAAGAAATCATTAAGAAAACATCTGTTATCTTGTCTAATATCAATTGCAAACGAACAATTAAGAAAACATTGGGAGAATATAAATCATCTCTAAAAAGTTTCTTTTATCAGATAAAATTATACATGCTTTCGTGACTTGCGTTGGATTCTAGACATATGATTTTATTTGTTTTAACAAAAAAGGAAAATGATTAAATAGTATGATCTATTTCACACATTTAATATGATTTTCATATGAATTTCCGCATATGAAATCATTCCAGCAGTGTCTTATCTTAAGACTTTTAAATCATTTACACTCACATATCTTTTATCAGTTGACATTATTTTTAATTAACTCTGATCTGACTATTACGCATTCTTGGATTTGTCACAAAAATAAATACATTTAAAAAATACTATTAGTTTAAACTTTTAAGAATTGAGAGTTATAATTATCTAATTAAAAGAATGTTTGGATTACCCCATATCCTGAAAGCTCCATCCACATTCAAACTAACTTTATGAATTGATTGATATCCTAAGAAACTCTATAGAGGAAAAAGTGTATCGTTATTAATAGTAATAAATACACCCCCATTTGCACTAACAATGTTTTACAAAAATAATATAAAATACTTAAATAAGAAGCAATAAAAATAAAAGAAAGTGATAAAAAGCAAATGTGCAACACTTATTAATTATGTATTAAGTATAATACATAACTTAAATAATTAAATTTAGATGAAATGAATGAAGTATATATGTATGTATGTATGGATTTTTAAGACATTTTTTCATATAAGTAGGTATGAAATTGCCTTCTTATCCCCCATATTATTTCAAAGTGGCTATGATAAGGGCATTTTAATATATATTTACATATATATATATAATATATATAAAATAAATAAAAATAAGAGGGCCAAGGCCACTATTGTCTAAGCCCGGCCCTCAAATCTAAGGGCTTGCAAAAAATTGTCCAAGCCTAGCCGTAGGGCTTTTCATTAGAAACAAAAGCCCTCATTTTAAGGGCTTTTTGAAGGCCGGGCCAAGCCTCCTTTCTCAGGGCCAAATTGACAGGCCTAGGGCAGGGGGAGCAATGAAAAATATTCATATAATTTACCATAAAACTTGTCGGTTTTAAAAATTTTCTGGGGGTTGCGACCAACTCCCCCCACCCGTCCATAATGATTCATGTCTAAAAAGCTCCTATTTTCCAAACAAAACTGAAGTCATTGCCAGTGCATAAATCAACAGCTTAAGTATGCATCATCAACTGAGGACCCAAACTCACATTTTTCACCATTCATGTAATAATAGACACTCAAAGGGAACAGTATTGATATGGTTAGACCATACACATTTTAATTTTGCTCCAATAACCATAAATCATTGACAGAGTGAAAACTAGGAGGGGGACAATGCCAACATCAGTAACAGCTTAAAAAATGTGATATGATCCCATGCAATGAAATCGCGCACATTACACTTACAGATTTCAAAGATGAAATAGATCATAGATGGCCTTTCGTGCTATGACAGGATGATAGTTCAGAAATATTAGTCTCAGGACACTGCTTCCACTTAACAGTCTTGTGAAATCTGGACACTAAAAGGTCTGATGACAATGGCATACCTTCTTTTATCACTGCACTCGCCACTTCTTGATGCATCTGGAAGCGTGTTTTCTTCGGCAGTGGTCCACAAACGCAGATAAGGTAGCGACAAGATCTACTGCCTTGAGGATTCAGGCTTGACGCTTAAATCGATAATAACTCCAGTGAAAGACATCAATACAAGTATACAACAAGGTAGAATGATGCCATGCACACTTTAGATCAATTAGCGCTAAATAAAAAAACATCCAAGTATCCCGTCATCTTCATTAAAAGGCTTATCAAACAAAGTCCACAAAGCAAGATCGTAGAAATTTTTGAACTATCGATTTTTCAGAAAAGGCAACAACGTAAAAGAATTACCCTTACCTTAGATATGGACCTCTAATACTTAGAAAGGTCCCTTTAAACAATAGATTTCTAGGATTTACATAGAAGTGGGGAAAATGGGGCAAGACTGGAAGAGGGTACTCAGGACAACATGACCTACTGCAATTCAGGTAGAAAGAGCACAAAAAAGTCAAATAAAAATGTTAGCCATCTTTGCTTCGTATAATTGTAGAGCTTTAAGGCATATTTGACCTTCAGTAAGTATAATAAATAGCAGAAACTGTATCACCAGAACAATGATTAGAAAAACAAAGTGCTATGTTAGCATGACAAAAAAGTTATGTGCAATTTTTTCAATCAAAACAAAAACACAACAACGAGAAATTCCTCTATATGAAGGGGTAATCTTGATAGAACATGAACGGGAGAGAAGTTTTACCTCCAGTCTTTTAATGGAAAATCATAGGGTCCTCAACAGCAGCAAATTTATACATTTTACTCTACCACCTACAATTCTTCCCATCAAAATGACAATAACAAACTACATTGATGACAATGCATTACAATGAAAGATCATCTTGAAACCATAAAGAAAAATAACAACTCTTTCCATTAACTTACCACAGCTCACTAAAGGAAGAACATGCGTCCCTGAGCTTCAGTGTGTAGTTTACAATATCAACTATTTCCATCCAGACCATTTACCAAAAAAAAAAAAGAAACCATTTCCATCCATACCACTTATCTGATGGAAACCCACCATAAAAGCAATGGTTGATCTGATGGACACCAAGCTTCAGCCAATCACAGTAGGAGCCATAAAACCAACAATGCGGTCAACCATATGTACAGAGATGAGTGGCACAGCAACAAATTGTACACCAGCTATGGTGCAATACTCTAAAACTCCTCTCTTACTAACATGACTGCACACAAATGTGCTCTTGTAACATACAGCAAAAATGATACATTATTCTACATGTCAAACAATATTTTTCAGGTAGTTAGTATACCAGAGGCCCAATCTGGTAGAGGAGTTGCATTAGGCTCCGCCCAAGAACATGAATATGTCTTCTTGGGTTTTCATAGGCTCAAGTAGGTACCAACTGTTCATGATCCAAAAGTTGGATATAATGGGCCTCGCCATTGATGACCTGTGCACAGAAATTCCTGCAACAGGAGATTCCAAAATCTTATCTGTTCCATTCCTTCTCTTGAATGTGGACTAATCTTGTACAATTACTAACAACTGACTAAAGCACTAGAATTTTCCATGGGGTAACTTCTGGAGCATCGGTCATCCACCAAGAGGCCCACCACACCAAACCAACAATTAGATAAGTGAACTTGGACCAAATTCTACAAACTGAAGTCCCAAACAAGATTAACATACTGTATGGAGCCAAACAATTTATATTCCCTCAAACCAGCAAAGACAAATGAACACGTCATTGCTTCCGTCTCCTTTTAAAGGCAGGATGGATGTCAACATTGCATCTATCAAGTTTGTCTATTGCTGTGATACATTCATTCATCCTTTTCAATACGACAGGCATAGCAGAGACATTACTGGATATCTTGGATTTAAGCTGGCATATTTTTGCAGCGGTTTCAGGATCCCCTTCCTCAAGCAGCGCCTGATTACTCAATTCGACATTTGCTCCTGCACCTGCAAATTATAGGACTCAACAATGAGAAGGGATCGCAAACCAAAGCCCAGAAAGTCGATTAAATCTATCAAATGGAAGAGCAACGGATATGCACTATTTTAGACCTGAGAAGTTGGTGAAAGGAAGCATCAGTTTGCATTTACATACCAAATTTCAAAACCAACTACAATACAGAAATGGAAGAAACCAATTTTATAAGCTTTATAACAAAATATCACATGCCATTAATTGAGTTTCAAAATACCCAAGAATTGAAAAGAAATGAAAGACAACAAAACTGCTTCTTGCCATCAAACTAAAATAGTGTCATTTGGGGAATCATACGCCAAACCCTGACTTCAACAGCTCAGTTTATAAATCCGAGAGGGTACTTTAAAGGAGACTGGCGCAGAGGCAATTCTAGTACAACTAAGCAAGTGATACCGAAACAAACAACAGCTAAGCATCAATATATGTTATGGTTTGGATCAAGAAAAAAACTTGCCTGTACTTTTAAGTAACTGAGGCAGACTTGAAAATCAGGAAAGAACTCACTTGTGGGTACATGCATCAGGGACTCCAACAGTGTTTGTCAATGATAGAGAACATGTTATGGGACAATCAAATAGGAAATGAGACACAACAGAATCAGTCCCTGAACAGCACTTACATATGAAGTGATGGGGCAAGGATAGACCACCACTTCAAAGTTATCAAATACGGAATCAACACTGAAACATGAATCCACACAGAAAAATGGATTACTCAAAGTGTCACTTGATGCAAATTGGTGCCATCAAATCCATGGACAGTACAGTGAATCGCATTATTCAAGAGAATCATGGGCTACCTGAAAAATCACCACCATCACCATTGTCGTCGACATCCTAATTTTAGCTAACTATCAGGGGTCCGCTAAAATAACAATATTTGCATTTAAAAGATATGAAAAAAGTGTATATAGCATAGTCTGTCGAGCATCAAAATTGTCTGTCCAGCTCAATAGGCCGTGATTGTGTTGCTGAACAGGACACGCCGTAGACACAAAAACTCAATACGAGGTCAGACCTTTGAGCTAACCCATCAAGTCTTCCGAGTAAAATTGACTAATTCAGACATTTGGTTGAGTCAGATTTCCATCATACAGTTAGAATCTACCCCAAAATCACCAACAGCATGAATAGTTCTGCATATGGATAGTTAATGACCATCCATCTAGTGATGCATTTGGGAACAAAAAAACGAAAATCATAGTAATTTGCTAAACTCTTCTTCCTCCTTTCAGTCCCCACAGTGCCACTCATCACCAACCCCAAAACCCTCCAACCTAACCCACTCTTTCCCCTCTTTTTAGTGTCATTAGGGTTTGTAGTATAGCAGAATCTCGAAAATATTTATCTTTCTCGAGTTCTCCTTTCCTTCTCCTCCCTTTTAGCAGTTCTAGGGTTTATACAGTTTAAGGGTTTTAGGCCGTCAAATTCTCGAGTTTTCTTCTCCGCCTCGTCCGTTTTCCCAGTTCTAGGGTTTATGCAGTGTAGGGTTTTAGACTATAAAAAAAAACCCCAAAAAACTCTTCCAAAAACCCTAAAAAAAGTAGAGAGAGATAGAGAGATGATAACAAGAAAAGAACGAACCATGGTTGCGATCTGATATTACTGAAGCCTGCGAAAGATCGATCTGGGGAAGAAAGGGTCTCCTGGCGATGAGGGAAGATTCTAGGGTTTCCTTCAAGAGATCTGGGACTGTTGTTCGGAACTGGATGATCTTCTCGGCCATCTCGCCGACTTGTCGTTCCAGATCTTCGATTTCTCCTTCTTCATCTTCTTCTTCTACTGCTTCGTGTTCTTGATTGAAGCTTGGGTTCTCGATTTCTAGGGTTCGCTTCTTGTGCTTCTGGTGGTGTTGAAGGTCGGACATGTTTGGATGTCTCAGATTTCGAAATTCTCGGAGATTTCGGGATTTTGAAATGGTTTATCTGGCGGGATTTTGATTTCTCGCCCTTTTTATCTCTCTCTTTCCACTCAAAGATGCACTCACGAAACACTCGGTGAGGTGAAGCTCTTCGGTGGGCCATACCTTTCTCGGCCTTTTAGCTAACAATGACATCAAGAGGCACTTCAGTGGGCCCACCTGGGAAGAATTTTTACATTTTTTAGGTTTTTTTTTATACTCAATTTCTAATATTTATAAATAGACCATCTCGTTTCATTATTTGTAAATACGCCGATGCTTCAGTATTTTAATACCTCTCACATCCCGAAATATATCTAAAGTTGTCGGAAATGAGCAACCGCGGGTGAGTTAAATGATGATTTTTTATAAAAATGACAAGTTCAACCTCACATCCATTAAACACTAGATGTCATTTAACTATAATTTACGGCCATGATAAGGGCTGTAAGTACGCTTGCCCCGGGCCTATTTTTTGGGAGGTATAAAAATGTCATAAAGTCGCAATTGCATTTATTTCAATTCTAAAAATTTATACTCCAATTAAACCAACTAGCATCTTTCACATTCCAAAAAGAAAAATACAAACGGCCATCCTTTTGTCTCAAAAATAATATGGCCCCAATTGCATCTTTTCACATTCCAAAAGAGAAGTAATTGCTATTTTTTCACATCTAAAAAAATATCAAAGCCACTTTCGTCGTAGTTGCCATTAAAAAAGAAAAGGAAACCCAATAGCAAGTTTTGAGAATCTTCACGTTTGCACTTTTTTTCCTCTACATTTTCTCCTCTGCATTCTTATTTGATCCCTTCAATCTAAGAGGATTTGTTCAGACCCCAGTCTCACACTCCAGAAGTCTCTTCCTAGTTACCCATCTACAAATGTCGGCGCTGCAATATGGAGGCATCGAGAAGAGGAACTTCTGAATGCTCTACTGCTTTAGCTAGAAGGCAGGTATGCATTTTTAATGTTTTTTCTTCCCTTTACACAACTCTCAGGGTTCCTGGGAGACTGAGACATGAGCTTATTGAGCTCCCCAACTCACATCCCATCAGCTGTCTCCATCACTGACTCATCCTCTTTCCGACCACATACTTTTTTCTTTTCTTTTTTAATTTTTGTAACAGAAGGGACAATGTAAAGGGCCTTTACACGTCTCAGTCTCTCTCTCCTTTTTTTTTTTTTAATGTTCTAGACTTACAATAGATGATTGCGCTTGCACAACGTACTGCCGTAACTTTAATTGCAATGCTTATCCAAAAGACATGAAAAATCACACTTAATAAAATGTTCCACTTTCTAGAGTTTGACTGTAAAAGCCCAGTGAACGAAAAAACAATGGGACTTTAAGTGGAGAATCTATTTCAGAGTTGGATTTTTAGACTTGAATTCAGGTGGAGCATGAATTCAGCCATTGAAGTCAGACAAATGTTAGAGAACACTTTCTAGTGGTCCGATCCCTTTAGTCCTTTACATGCACTTTCAATCATCAATGGGCCAACTGTTTGATCACCCTAAAATTATTAAATCTATTCCAAGGGTGGGCCTATTGATGGATCTAGATCTACATAATATTTTTTAGACTTTCTAAAAGTAAACGATTCCACTGGAAAAAGGCCATCACTAAGTTTTTAGGGTGATATTCAAGTGAGGGATTCCCTCTTAGTTAATTTTGACAGGTTAGATATTGATTGAAAAATAAACGAGGCCATCATTAAGTTTATATATATATACACCTAATTTTTACTCTTGTCCTGGGCCCTGAAAAATTCAGAACTGGCCCTGCTCCTATGAGAGATATCTCTCACCTTATATGAGAGATAGGGGTGGGGGCCCTCACATCTAAGTTGTTGGCATTGGATATGGATGTGAGGGCCCTCACCTTATCTTTCATAGTAAGGTGAGAGATGCTCTCATAAGAGGATATATATATAGTGGAATGCTCACACAGGCTGCAGCTGTTTTTATTACAGGCTGGAGCCTGTGTGAGGCCAGGCAGATCCATTGGGCCTTACACAGGCTCCAGCCTGTAATAAGGACAGCTGCAGCCTGTGTGAGCAGGCCTGATATATATATATATATATCATTATTAGGGCTATTATTAAGTCTTTGCATAATTTTGTGGCAAAAATCCTTTCACAAATATATAATTTTATCTTTCAATATAAAAATAACAACATGTTTTAAAATCAATAAAATAAATGTGTATTCTTAAAAATGACGCAGATGATTCTTTTTATAATAAAAAAAAACAACTCCAACACAGTGTGCCTTCCATGTTCCATCTCATCATACTTAGGTTCCTCGTTAGCATCGGGCAAAGCTAGGGGTGTAAAAAACAAAACCGAAAAACTGTCTAACCGAATCGAATCAATCAAACCGTGGTTAATAACCGTATTTCACGGTTCGGTTACGGTTACAGTTAATGAAATCCAAAAGCCGCACGGTTCGGTTCGGTTACGGTTTTCCATAATAATTCACGGTTATTAACCGAACCGAACCGTATAATACGGTTTGATTAACTGTATGTGGTTAACTGTATCATTTACAAATAAAATAAAAATAAAGGGGCTAAATGAAATATTTCTTACCTTATTCAATTGCTCTTTATGTGTCATTTTACCTTCAATCATTCACATTTATCCTGTTACGTGAGAAAGGCATTCCACGGTTATTAACCGTAATCGAACCGTTTAATACGGTTAACCGCGGTTGCGGTTTTTCACGGTTTTTGTAGTTACGGTTACGGTTTTAAAAGACAGAAAACCGGGGTTACTGTTCGGTTAACGGTTTTCCCAAATTGACCGGTTAACCGAACTGTTACACCCCTAGAGAAAGCATAGTATCAATAACCAATCCATCTCATGGAATGGAATGGAAGACGCACACACTAGTCCACCCTTCTTTCATACGCTGGACAGAAAACCTGTATTGATACGTGAACAGTGAGTTCATCGAACGTGGACACTCGACCGTTCTCTCTTGAAAACGCCCGCCGCCTTCATTCCTCTCAATAGACAAACGACTCCGACCAATCACAATCTCTCTCTCTCTCTCTCTCTCTCTCTCTCTCTCTCTCTCTCCTTCTTTTCTAATGATTCAAACAAAACCTACCCCAAATTCTTGCTGAATTCAGCCAAAACAACGAACAGATATTGATTTCTCCGAAATCCTAATCCAACAAACGCGAGAGCGTCCAAATTCTAATCCAAATAAATGCCGACTGTTCCCATCTCAATCTGCAATCCTCTCACTCGGTTCTTCGCATCTCAGCTCTTGCAATCACACTTTAGATTTCTGGAAATACGTTTGTGTTCTGTGCTTTCGTGTGGAGGTAAATGGAAGGATCACAGTGCCCGTCTTCATCATCAAAGGTGATCATCTTACTTTTTTTTTTTTTTAGTTCTTGAATGCAAAAGGTGAGGGTTTGCATCAGTTTGTGTGGTTTAATTTTGAATGCTAAGAGTGGGGTTTGCATTAGTTTGTGTGGTTTAATTTTGAATGCTAAAAGTGGGGTTTGCATTATCTTGTTTGGTTTCAATTTGAATGGTAAAAGTGGGGGTTTGCATTAGTTTGTGTGGTTTAATTATGAATGCTAAAAATGGGGTTTGCATAAGTGTGTGTGGTTTAATTATGAATGCTAAAAGTGGGGTTTGCATTATTTTGTTTGGTTTCATTTTGAATGTTAAAAGTGGGGTTTGCATTAGTTTGTGTGGGGGCACACCTGGATTGGAGAGGAGAATGGTAAAATCTGGACAATGGGGTGGCTAAGGATCACTCTCATGAGTTCATGCTAAACCTTGGGTTTTTGGCCTCAAAGTTTTAATGCTTTGTGAGTGTCTGTCTGTTTTGTTTTTTTCCGTTGTTGTTGTGATTCAATCTAATGGTTGGATTAGTGTGAAGTTGGGATGAGTGCCAATTGTAAGTGGGAGGGTTTTTGACTTTTCAGGGTTTATTTTTGGGGAATTTTGCCTTTTTTTTTTTAATTTTCTTTTTCTTCTTTGTATTTTTAAAAAAAAAGAAAAACCTTTACTTGGTCTACTTGAGGGACTAATGTCTGGTGATCAAGAGTGTTGAGGATGATTGGGTGGGACAATGAGGGGATGGATCACACACTCACTGAAGAAGTTCTCATCTATCCAACAAACGCTTTTCACTAGGCATCTACTAAAAGAGAAGTAACTTGCCAGACCTGAAATGCATGCCCATTAAATATATAAGCAGAAATTCTAAACGGCCCTCCTGTGGACCAGGCCATGAGTCGGTCCCCCAATCGGGCCGACTAGCAGGGCTCATATATAAGAGATAAGTGTGGATTAACCATCTAAAAATAGAAGACACCGTCTTAATAGAGAATATCGATGACGATGAGTTTATAAATAGAGAAGATTTTACCGGAAGAAGCTTGCTATGATTAGGAGTAACAACCTTTTTAAGGGCTCGTTTGGCACTTTACTAATATAATACAAGCAAAGTAAAGCCTCTATTTTTCAGACAAGATGTCACATTAAATGCACTTTATTCAAAACTCTCCCATCTTTTTCATATAAAAAGTCAAAAAGCAACTACCTTTATTCACTAAAATACAAAAAAAAAAAAAAAAAAACTCCACTTTTTTATAAAAAAAAGTCAAAAAGATTCTATAACAAACAACTAAAAAGAAAATACAATCATACCCACTGATATTTTATTCTTTTTTCAAAATCAACTTTATTTGACTTGACTATAATAATAGAGTTACCAAACTAGCCCTAAGGTAAAATCCTAACTCTGTTATATCTGACATTCTTAGCCATTTACACCAAGGCCTCTTAAGTTTGAAGGTAAAATAAAAAATCAATACTGTCTAACAATCATTGTCTTTGATTAGAGGGGTCAGCTTTGCTAAGCTCAAGCTTATGATAAGGTAATCTCAAGTGTGTGGTGGGGCTCACCTGGAGACCCACATGGGGATGGGGGTAAAGGGGATTGCAAGGACTCAATGGGATCTTCCTCTACAAAAAATCAGCCCCAAATGCGATTTCTATCATCTCTATATGGGCCCAAAAGTTTAACGGTTAACAATTCATTTTGATTGATACATAGTCGATCCAACGGTTGAGTAAATTCGGATCTAACCGAAAGTTGGTGGACATGTTCAATTTAGGGATGTCATGTGTTTGGTCTATTTAGATGGAGCAAAGGTGGACCCCACAAGCATGAGCTTACGAACTTTTTTCCTAAGCTTGAGCTTATGAGAGCCTTGCTCATTAAACATGGCAAATGAATTTGGTTTTTGGGAGATGATGAATCCATCGACCATCACCTTTTGTCCTTCGTTAGTGGGTCAACTAATATCTAGCAAAACAGTTGGCTAGCTGTGGCTGGATTCATCAACTTGTGGGCCCAGTTTAAAATAATTCCTTGGGCCTCCATGCTATAGTTTTTGATAAGTGGGAGTTGACCAGGGCCCATAGTATCGAACTCAAAAGCTGCATCAGATATCAACTCTACTTTTCTCTTGCAAAGCAAACTTATGCCTGAAATATTTTCCAAAGAGATGCTCCTTGCTCTTGCTATTGCTAGCCAACAGAAAGCCTCCACTCAATGCGGAGGATCATTTAAGATAGTGTGCAATGACACTTTGGAAGGATTTAATAGAGAAAGTGTTACATCCCGGTCCCGAAATCACCCTGGCCTAGGTTAATTCCCGAGGTGTGTCACACCTACTCCCGCATGTTGTACCTGTCTCGAGCCAAATACAACACACGAAGGAGAGAAAATCGACTATTCCACATGTGAGAACAAATAACATTTAATATAGCGGAAGTCATAAATTATTCACAGAAAGTATCAATTCCCATTCAGTACAATTAAACATTTAAGTTTGATACAAAAGAATTAAACAAGTATATACATTAGGTTACAAAAGAGGCACTAATGAAAGAACCCTATACATCCACTTCCAAAAGTATAAGCAAAAGAATTTCGTGTGTCCTTACAAAAAGGCTAGGCGCACGTGGTAGGTATCTGTAAGTGAAATCCGCACTCCGAGGAGGTAGAAATTAAGCTGGCCCTGGATCTGACCACTCTTCTAATCCTGACGGTACCTCCTGGTTACCCTCTTCTCTCTCCTGGACCTTTTCAGAGTCGGGAGCTGGATCTGCGTCTGTGACACCAAATGTAGTATCTTAATACGACGATTTCGCAAGTATAGGCAAAATAATAAATCACATAATGTTGCAAATTTGGAATTAAAACAAGTAAATTTAATTTAGTGATGTCAATGATAAGTATCAACTATGCAAATTGTGCAAAGATTGAATAATTATGCTGGTGAATCCATTATTAAGAAAAACATACTAATTTGGCTACTACGTAAAGCTCATCCTCTCAAAGAGAGCAAATCTAGTTGGGATGTCACTAGCTGCCCGGCCAAAGGCTAACTGGCTACCCGATTCTGGAGTTCCGGTGCTCTAGGTGACTTACTGCAGTAGTCTCTAAGAAATAAACCAAGTGCTGACCCTGTCGGGCGTCACAAGATCGAAGTTAGGTAGTGCCGACCCAATCGAATCAAACTAATCGAATAATATGTGGATTCAAGTGAGTTTGTATTCCAAATAATCCATAAACAAAATCAACTCAATTCATATATCATCGTATACTCACTCAATCTACATTTCAAATAAGTACCGAATCGATATACCATATGTGAAGAATGACGGAGGAAATAGAGTTATTACACCTCAAAGGATTTGATAATGCAATAAACTTATTTATTTATAATGATTGATCTATCAAATGAAGATATAATTCAATATGAAATGCAATAATTTGAGGAATCAAGGAATTTACTAGATAATCTAGTATAATCCTCTATTGTTTCCTCATGATCCAATTCGATATACATTTAAGGAACCTTTATTTAGTGTCACAGTGTAATAAAAAGTTCATTAAATTAATATCCATGGCGTGATGATAAAGTCCCGATTGGTTTTAGGGCTACTCAAACTCCTAGGGTTTCAATTAGGCGACTAAAGGGTTTGGTATTAAGTTTATGGCTCTAAAAGGGCATTGGAAGTAAATAAAACCATTTAGAATTATTAGGGTTTTCGGTCAGCTGGGGTGACTGGCGGTTAGCTGCCTGTTGATTCGGCGGTTAGACTTCCTGACATAAAGTCAGTTTCTGAAAATGAAACCGCAGGGGGGGCGGCTAGCCGCCAGGGTTTGTGCGGCTAGCCGTCAGTCCACACGGCTAATCGCCTGGGCTGGCGGATTTGTTTTGTTTCACCCAATCTGAAGCTCTCTCTCCTCTTTTCTTTTCCACACTTCTTCTCACCTGTAGTCTATAACAATGGAACCTCCTTGCTCCATGTCCAACATATAATCAAACCATAGCATTTAAATCCATAAGGATAGTCTAACATACAAGCTAAATTAAAGTTTACATTTGTTGAATGCTAAGAATTATGAGTAAAACATGGAATCAATGGAAAGAACAAAATGTAAATTCATATTATGCTTATACTTGCCTCAAATTTAAGCTTTCCACAACTCTTCTACTCTCTTGGTTTAAAAACCCTAAAATCCCCAATTTATTCAAACCCTAGACACAAATCAACAAAGAATGCAATGAATGCTATGTAAAACTACCCAAGAGTCTCTTGACTCCATTTTTGCTCAAAACCTACTATCAAGGATGGATTTGAGTCATACCTTGACACAAGAAATCCAAATTTCAGAGCTGGAGAAGAAAGGAGTCTTGGAAACAAGAGATGGAGATGAATAAGATGGAGAAGAAGATAAAGACCTCCACTTTTCTTCACTTGGAATGCTAAGGAGCTTAGAGAAATGGAGAAAAATGGAAAGGAAGAAGAGAGGAAAAGTTCTCACTCACTCTCTCACAGCCAACTTGTATCAAACGAATGAAATGAGTGAAATAGAGTTGGTGTAAGTGATAAAGATAAGAAATTTTGCAAAAAAGTCCATTACTTATGGATAATTCCATTTTAAGTCAAACGAGAGTCCATTTCTTCAACGAGTGATCAAATGCCGTAAAGCTGAATACGAAAATCGACGTGCTCAACAAGATACACGCGATGACGCCAAAAAATGATGTGGAAATGATGCAAAACGAGAAAATCTATAATTACAGAAAAATCATTGACTCGATCCAAATGAGTCAACTCTACTCCACTCACCTATTCAAGACTCAAAACTCAATTAACTCAGTCCAAAAAGACTAAGGAGTACTAAAGTCGATGATTTACAACGAAACAATATTAATTAAACTAAATCCCCATTAATTATTACTAATGAAGATTAAATGGGGTTGGGGTGTAACAGAAAGTTATCAATGTTATTTTATGCTACTATTTTAATGGACGCATTTATCAATAAATATAACCATGACACTTATATCATGCACATTGTTACAGAGGATACAATTTCAGCCACAGATGATTGACTTGGGCAACCCATTCCAACTTCTCTACCATGCAAGTAAGGGTAACAAAGATGGTGTACTTGGGGAATTAGAGAAGGGAGTATCTCCAAACCTGGCAGATTATGAAAAGAGAACTGCACTTCATTTAGCATCTTGTGAAGGTCACATGGAAGTTGTTGAGTTGCTATTGGAGAAAGGAGCTAATGTGAACTCTGTTGATCGTCGAGGTCGCACTGTAAGTTTAATGAATAAACAAGGCTAGTTTGTTTTTCAAGAGACTTGGTTTATCCACTTTCTAGGGATCAAATGCTGACATGATTTCAAGATTTTCTCCTTTTCTTCTTCTTCGTTCATATATCACCACATGATGCCGGCTTTTCTGTAATAGAATATTAAAAAAAAAAAAGCCACAATGAGTGAAATACTGTGAATGCTTCCTTCCCATGTTGTACACCACATGTTAATTAGCCCAACAATCTATCCCATCCCTCATTCTCAAACAATTTGTCATCATAAGCACTTAATCAAGAAAGTCTAAAAGATGTATCCATCCTTACATATTTCTCAGTTATTTCTTATAATCCATCTGATAAGAAAGGACTCGATTGGTTATGCAGACGAACTTGACTTTGCAAACTTGACCATGTTCCATTTGTTATTAGTAAGATTTCTTGATCGACTTTTTTTCTTCCAATTTTTACTTGGAATCTTATGATGAACAAAGACTTTCGATAAGCTAAAATAGTCGATCCTTTTTTTTTTTGAAAGATTAGTCTTTTTTTGGAAGATTAGTATTTTTGAAAGATTACTAAGCTAAAATAGTGTTTCCTAATTGATACTAATTCAAACGTTGTGACTGAATGTAAGGTCAAAATCATTTCACAGTTAATTTAATAATGACGGCAGAGGCATGCTATACATACAAAATGTAATTGTATGTCATATAATATTGAATTTTTAAGTATTTAATGGATGTTTCTTACTATTATATTTATGGGGATTTGATATATTAATTCCTCTTCAACCATGCTCCCCTAATTTCATGACTGAAAATCTATTAATGTCACCACAGTCATTTGACTCCATTCCACAAATTTTATTTTTTTAGTTTTCTGCCATGGATCTCATAATACCATGCGATCCAAATGTAAAAAGTTTAAAAACCCATGATATCAGGGGATCCAGGTTTAGATAAGAAGACGATATAGATTTTCTTTTTAATGTACGGGCTTTTTAACTTATATGAGATGCTCATATGCGAAATATCTCTCACTTTATATGAGAGATAGGACTGAAGACCCTCACATTTAAGTGGTTGGCTATATTGATAAGTTTTTTTATATTCTTTTAGAAGCATTTAACTCTTTGTTTACCTTTGCCTTTATTTGACATGTGTGGTTGCTGACTTATAGCAGTTTGCAACTTTCCATTACTATTGTTGGTGGTATATTTTAGGTTGTCAATATAGTTCTCTTGTACTGTAATATTTCTTTTAATGAATTTTACCTTAAAAAAATATATTCTTGGTGGTGTACCGCATGCTGATGACTCATGTGATCATAAATTTTTCAGCCATTGTCAGATGCTCGTTTTTTTGGTCACGAGGATATTTGCAAGATACTAGAGGCACAAGAGGGAGCTGATGTGGTATTTTTCTTTCTTGATAGATATGTAAATTTTGATGTTTAAGAGCAAATGATTCATTTTAGCTGCGTGTATCTCCTCATTCTCGATGGTCTAGAAATTCCTGAAATTTCTCTATATTATCATGACTGATAGACGATGCATATGAGAAAGTGCCAACACGTGTATTCAAGTGATGGTTCTTCCTTTTTGCCACTGTTTTGTTGACCTGTGGGTTAACTGATTTGATATGCCCAATCCCATGACACTGGATGTGAGTTTGGAAATCTCTGTACAAAATATTCACCAACCTTTCATGAGAAACTTTTATCTTAGGATCATAGGGATTTTCTTATCATGGCAAAACAACTTTTCAAAATACATGTAACTAGGTACAATTGACATATGCAGTACCACAATTCGAAGGTACTCATTGTTGCAACTAGAATGTTGCAGGTAAGAACCATCTTACCTATTCATTAAAAAAAAAAATGAAAAAGAAAAATTCGCAACACTAAGTTTCAACAGTCACATATGACACTCAACAACTCAACGTAAGTCATACCATGGATTAGCTTGACACCCAACAGTTACCTATGACATTTCCTTTGCACATATGAACACAGCAAAAAGGTAATGCATGTGAACATTGCAACATCCATCACAGGGCAAGTAGGCTTATAATAGTAGATTGTTAAATGACATTTTCCTAACTTGCTATTTCAATCTCAAGGTCTATGTTGACATTCTCTATGAAGATTTATGAATCATCAAGCATATCATGTTTCCACTGGATCTATATTCTAGCATTGTTATCATTATTGCAACTTTGTCCACTAGATAGCTGCGTACTAACAGAATCTGGTAACCATTATTGTCACTTTGTGGCCATTTATCAAAGGCTTTTGAACAAACTACATTCTCCATGCATGGTAGCCAATCCATGTGTAAGTGCAAAAAATATACTCACAAGATTAGGGAGGTGCCTCAAGGGACTTATCCAAGGGACCAGTGAGAACTGTTAGAGCTAGGGACCTGAAATGGGAAAAGAAGCGGTCAGAGGACCCTGGCTGTGGGCAGCGCAGAGCTCTCCGATGCCTAAGTTAATGCAGGAAAGTTGATCGGAGAAGAAAGAACAGTGTGGTTGCATGCATGAGAGTATGCGTACATTTTTTCTGGGTTGTGGAACTCCTTATATGAGAGTCTTGGGGGATATCAGCCAGTGGGCTGATTTGACTGCTAGGGATCCATTAGCTCATAGAGTAATTAATGAGGATCCATCATAGCCCACATGGCATTAAATAGGGTCCGATCAGCCCATGCTGCATTTAATGCCAGTCACATTGAGTCAGATCCTGCCCTGGCTTGCTGGCGGCTAAGGTCCCATCGGACATTCCCTAGGGCCTTGCCTTGATATGGCCGTAGCCATTGGATATGATTGTCAGAAACGTGTTGAGAATGGACGGCCCGGATGATGTCCGTTCCATCATCGCGTCTCCATTCTTCCACGTGACCATACGTCGCCTGTGGCGAAACAAGCCCATCTCGGGCAACCGCTTCCACTTCGGCAGTAGCCGAGATGCCCATCGAATACGGTAGAGGTGGCGCCTGGGAGTGCTGGTCTCGGCCAGTACTCTAGGGCTCATGTCGAGGTGCTTGCATCCGAAACGAGTACGTTTATAACGCCTAGGAACTGGCCCACACAATTGCCCCTGAGTTTTCAACTCCTTAGGATCTCGGATTCCTTGGGAGTGGAAACTCTTATTTCAAAAGCCACCTGAGATAGCCAGGACCTGCTCTAACGTCACGTATGACACGTGGAACCCGTCCGACTCCTCTTCGCGTGCTGGGGATAATTACTTGCAATAACTGCCGTGCCCTAATAATTGTGGGAGGCGAATCGCTTGCGCCACGTGTCACCACCAGACTCGACTCTTTGGCGCTTGCAAGTACGCACGCGGCCTTTGAAAAGACTTTTTTGAATTTGGAAACGGCGCCATGATTTGGCGCTCCTCTATAAATACAGGTCCCCTTCTCTTCTTCCTCTTCTTTACTTCGCATTCTCGAACGCTGCTAAGAACCAGAGCGTCCAGAGCCGCTGTTAAGAACCAGAGCATCCAGAGCAGACAGAATCGGAGACTCCAGAGCCAGAGCAGTTCCTTCGTCGCGCAGAACCCCACAACCGCGTTCGTCTTCTTCCTTGGTCCCCTCTGTAAGTTCTGAGCCTGTCTTTACTGCGCTCTTCCCCTTTTTAGATCAAGATGGGAATATACAGCTTTTGGCTGGAAGACGAAAAGGCCTTAAGGGACTTTAGGTCTGCATTTGGGGTACTGGACGACGTGTATGTCCGGCTGGCGGACCTAGTGGACCACGTTCGTCGCTCCTTCTTCGACGGCTGGATGCCCATCTCGTTGATAGCCGTCGTGGAGGGAGGCGTTCGATTCCCCTTGCACCCTGTAAGGATATTATTGGCTAATTCATTGGGATATGGACAAAACTGGGACTCTTATCAACTTGTATTGTGTCTAGGATTGGACTGCAAGTACTCTAAGAAGAAGGAGTTCAGTTTATGTTAGATTGGTCTGGTCGCTCGAGCGATCATACATCCGCTCGAGCGAACCACACAGAGAAATAATCGCTCGACCTTTCAATATGTGCGCTCGACCGAACAAGGTTCTGGAATGGAGGGTCTGAGTTCGCACGACGGTCGCTCGAGCGAACCTCTCACAGAGAGTTGGTCGCTCGACCGCATTTTAATATCCGCTCGACCAAAGAATCCCTGCGCTGTCCGGAAGTTACTAAAGTTAGGGTCGCTCAAGCGAACCCTCTTGATCGCTCGAGCGAACCTGGGATTCCTATTTCTATTATAACTCCTACTTCTATTTTCAAGGAAAGAAGTTGCCTGATTAGAGAAGCCTTGTTGCACGGATTTCTTTCTTTATATAGGCCATACATCTCTCCTCTCTAAATCATCACTTCAGAAGAAGAAATATTATTGAGAGAGTTTGAGTGATTCATCTTCCTGCCCCAAGGCTGCCATTACTGAAGCTATGCTGCAAGTTGCAGCCTTGATCTAAGTTCCATCAACTTCATTGAAGACATTGTTGTTCAAGCATGGTGAAGGTGCACGGCGAGTTGTCGGCAAGTCCTTGCGGTCCTTAGGTTGAGTCAGCAACTGGGAAAAAGGGTTGTGAGTTCTCTTGTAACTTTCAATTACAATAGTGCTTGGTTGTCTATTGGTCTAGACGGTAAGACCCGTGGTTTTTCCCGAGTAGGGTTTTCCACGTAAAAATCCTGTGTCTTTATCTCTGTTGTGGTTTGATTGTTTTAAACAGGATTAGGGTTAATTACTAGTTTAATCACTAGTCGTTGATATTCATCTGAGATCATATACGTGGGACCTCTGCCTGTGTTAAGGCAAGTTAATTCGGTTTTTCACACCCCCTGCTCAGGGTTTGTCTGAGTATGTGGAACAACACGCCCTGCCAGTTGGCGCCCAACGGTTACAAGATAATCATAGGCACTGCTGCGCTAAACAAATACCTCCACACAGACCTCGGCGTCCAGGACATAGAGGATGTTTACGACATCTACAAGACAAAGGAGGATACCTACTACCTCCGGGTCAAGCCGAACCGAAGGGGCTTTGTCACAGCGCTCGAGAACTCATACAAGTATGTCGGAGACGATCTCTTGTCGGTCTCGGGCAACTGGGAGCTCGGCGCCGAGGAGGTTGGAGGCTACAGAGTCCCGCGTCGCCCCGGGACTGTCCCAAGTACGAGTTCGTCCTCTTTTAGTTTTGATTCCTATCCTTGATTTTTCCGAGCTGATGCTTTTTCCGTCTGTGTAGACGCCCGAGAGCGGAGAAAAAGACAGGCCGGTTGGGTAAGGAACGAGGCTTGGCATCAAAGAGTTACCAGGTGCACCGAGTTTTCCAACCGAGTTGCCTAGTCCCTCCTCTGCTACGAGCCGAGATACCGAAGGCACTACAAGAGGACCGAAGCTGTGCAACAAGCCCCTCCCGAGAGCCCAGAGAGGAGGGCGAGTCCGACCGGGGAGGGACCTTCCCGAGCCGAGGCCGAAGTCGCTGCCCGGGCTGAATCTTCCTCCGAGTTCGAGCCGGAAGGTACACCCCTTGTGAGGCACCCAAGACGTTCCTCGCCGAGACTGGAGATGGCCCGCAACATCACCTACCTCGACTTGGAGGCGCTCGCCTTTGGATACGAGGCCCCAGAGTCTCCTTCCCCCGAGTCTCCTGCTCTAGTGCCGCCTGCGCCAGTTCCCCCAAGTGCCGTCGGGACCTCTGAGGCAGTCATCGCTACCACGGCCCATGCCGAGGAGGGGGGTGCTGCCATGAATTCCGATCAGGGAGACCGGCCCCTCTCCTCCGAGGTGGTTCCAGGGGGGAGCGCTTTGAGAAAGAGGCCAAGGGATGAGGGCGCGAGCTCAAGTGCCCCACCACCCCCGGCTCCTTGGGAGCCGAGCTTCACCCTGAGCACGGGCTTGCGGTGACGGTCGAGGATTGCGTCCATACGACCAACTCCCTCGTCCTTGAGGCGCTGGCCAAGGGATGCGCCCTACCAAGGGACATGACGCTCTACGAGGGGTACAGTGACCCGAAGCTCCTCGCCTCGCTGCTGCAGACAAACCTCTAGGTGAGTCTTTCCCTGAGTTTTCGAGTTCCTCTTCTCTATACCTGCGTTTCACCCCGGATAACCTCTCTTTTTTTTTTTTTTTTTTTTGCATCATAAGCCTTGCAGTAGTCGATGGTGGTCATCGATAGATATAATAAGCAGAGCCCAGTGATCGCCATGCTGGAGGCGAAGAGGCTCGAGTTGGAGGCGGCCCTCGGCGCTACCACCCAGCGGGCAGATCGGTTAGAAGCTCAGGGAGTGGAGCTCATCGCTGAGCTGGGAGGCGCCAGGGCCGAAACCGAAGCAGAGAAAAATAAGGTCGTCGAGCTCGAGGCCGTTGTGGAGTGGCTGAGAGGCGATCTTCAGTCCGAATCGAAGAAGGTGGCCGATACTGAGGCTAAGGCCCAAGCCACCCAAGCCGAGGCCGACGTCGCCTTCGCGGATGCAGTGAAGCAGGCCACCACACACTACGAGACCCGGGTGCTGCGGGTCAGGGACTAAGCATGGGAAAAGGGGTGGCGTGCTGCCCTGAGGAAGGCTGGGATTACCGAGGACCATCCGTCCTTCATAGAGCCTCCTCCCTTCCTTGGCCCGACCATCCCTAGGGCGAACATTATTATTGAGCCGACGGTTCAGCCTGAGGCCGGGGCCTCTGCCACTAGTTCTGCTTCGGATCCTCCAACTTAGTCGTTTTTGTAAAGTATACACTTTTGTAAAGATTGTACTATGTAAAGATTTTATTGTACAAAGAGAATCAATTAATAAAATCGAGCTTTTCGTTTCATTGTGGCTTTTGTGATGGGTTGGATTGATGTGACTGAATTTTTCTTTGAATATTGTACTTCATTGTGACTGGTATTTTACTTTCACCCCTTGTATTTTTACACAAGTACGAGTGTAGGTTCGGCATAGCGTGCCCCGAGCAGGAGGCAAAGTCCAACTCGACAGAGCAGCTCTGTAGATAAAACACGTCCTCGATGGATCTGTGAGCCCGGGTGGTGCATAGGCCGACCCGAGGCGATCCCATCACTCAGCCGTAATGACTTTACGCCCAGGTGGTGCTTAGGCCGACCCGGGGCAATCTCTTCGTTGGCCGTAATGGCTCCATGCCCGGGGGGCAAGTAGCCGACCCGAGGCGATCTCATCGTTGGCCGTAATGGCTTCACGCCCGGGTGACAAGTAGCCGACCCGGGGCAATCTCTTCGTTGGTCGTAATGGCTTCACGCCCGGAGGGCACGTAGCTGACCCGAGGCGATCTCATCGTTGGCTGTAATGGCTTCACGCCCAGGTGGCACGTAGCCGACCCAAGGCATCTCATCGTTGGCCGTAATGGCTTCACGACCGGGTGGCACGTAGCCGATCAGAGGCGATCTCATTGTTGGCCGTAATGGCTTCACGCCCGGGTGACACGTAGCCGACCCGAGGGGATCTCATTGTTGGCCTTAATGGCTTTACGCCCGGGGGGCACGTAGCCGACCCGAGGCGATCTCATCATTGGCTGTAGCCAAATTGTTGACAGAATGCTCATTGAAATCTTCTAAGTCAAGATACAGATTTCAAAAATAGAATTTCTTAAGATGAGACACATTCCACGGCCGAGGTAGCTGCCTGTCCGCCATGTCTTCGAGTCTATAGGCAGATCGTCTGGCTGTAGAGGTGACCTTGAAGGATCCGTTCCATGTCGGCAACATGCCCTTGTTGGGGTCTCTGTCATTTGGGAGTGTCTTCTTGAGAACCAATTTGCCCACCGAGAATCTTCTCTCCCTAACCTTCTGATTGTACCCCCTAGCCAGTTGCTGCTGATAGGCAGCCAGCCGGATTGCAGCTGCTTCCTTTCGCTCATCGGCTAAGTCTAATTCCAAAGCCAGATGCGACTCGTTCCGGCCCTACTCGAAGAGTTTGGACCTTAGAGTAGGAAAGCCAATCTCCAAGGGAATGACAACTTCCATACCATAAGCCAAGGAAAAAGGAGCTGCCGAGGTGGAACGCCTCAGAGCTGTTCTGTTGGCCCACAGGACGCTTGGAAGTTCTTCCACCCACCTTCTCTTTGCTCTGTCGAGTCGCTTCTTTAGTCCATCGAGCACCACCTTATTAGAAATCTCTGCCTGGCCATTACTTTGCGGGTAGGCCGGGGTGGAGTAGTGATTGTGGATGCCGAGCTCCTGGTAGAAACTCCTGAAGAGGTTGGAGTCGAACTGCGTCCCGTTGTCCAAGATCAAAGTTCTGGGGATGCTAAACCTCGTGACAATGTTTTTCTATACGAAGTTCTTGGAATTCTGCTCTGTGATGGAAGACAAGGGCTCCGCTTCGATCCATTTGGTGAAGTAGTCGGTAGCCACAATTAGCCACCTCTTGTTCCCTCGAGTCTGATGGAGCGGTCCCACTATGTAGAGCCCTCACTGGGCGAATGGCCATGGGCTAGAGAGCGGAGTGAGATCCTGCACTGGTTGATGGAGAGAGTGGGAGAATTTTTGACATTTCTCACACTTTCTCGTGTATACTTGCTCGTCCTTCTACATATATGGCTACCAGTAGCCCTGGCTGATAGCCCGGTAAGCTAATGATCTCCCTCCGATATGGCTTCCGCAGATCCCTTCATGTATTTCAAAGAGGAGGTCTTCGACTTTGCTCGGATGAACACACTGAAGGTATGGGCCTGTGTATGACTTCCTGTAAAGCTTGACTTCGGGAGACAACCAGAACCGGACTGCTTTGAGTCTGATTCGATGGGTCTCGCCACTGTCCTCGGGAAGCTTGTCCTATTTTAGGTAGGCGATGATGGGGTCCATCCAACTCGGGCCGAGATCAAGACACAACACTACCCGAGGTGGATGGAGCTCGATGCTTGGCACGGCCAGGGATCCAACTTCGATGTTTCTTTTTCTTCCTGCTTCAACAGCGGAAGCCAAATTTGCAAAAGCGTTTGCGTGAGAGTTTGATTCCCTACCTATCTGTTTGATTTCGGTCGTCTGGAATTGAGAGAGGAGAGAGCATCTTCTTTGCCAGGGCTAAATATGCGGCTATCCTATCGTCGTGAGCCTGGTAGTCCCCAGTCAGCTGGTTCGCTACCAGTTGTAAATCACTGAAGACCACAAGTTGTTGAGCTCCTAGGATTTTGACGCTGTTCAGTCCAGCTAATAAGGCTTCATACTCAGCTTTGTTGTTCGATGCTTTGAAGTCCAGGGTCACAGCCTGCTCGATGACCAGCCCTTCTGGGGATTGGAGGACGACTCCTGCACCGGCCCTTTTAGAGGTGGAAGACCCGTCGACGAAGGCTCTCGAAGCTGAGGTGTGGGCTTGGCCTTGTAATTGTTCGGAGCCAGCGGACGCCTCGTGCTTTCTGCCCCCCAGTTCGGTGCCGAGCTGGATTGGAGCAAAATCGAAAAGAACTCGACGAGGAAATCTGCCAGTATCTGGGCCTTGATCACTGTCCTGGGCAGATACTGAATTTCATACTGCCTCAGTCCGACAGCCCATCTGGAGATTCTTCCTAAAAAGTCAGCTTTTTTGAAAATAGACTTAAGTGGATGTTCCATGACAACCACTATGGTGTGAGTTTAGAAATAATAAGAGAGCTTCCGCGAGGCACTGACGAGTGCCAGAGCGAGCTTCTCTAATGGTAAATATCTGGTCTCGGCATCGATAAGGGTCTTGCTCGTATAATAGATTGGTTTTTAGACCTTGTCCTCTTCTCTGATGAGGACCGAGCTCACCGCATGATCCGAGACCGCTAGGTATAAATACAAAACTTCTCTGTGAATCAGAGTAGATAGTAAAGGAGGAGAGGAAAGGTAGGCCTTGAGCTCCTGCAAGGCCTAATCACACTCCGGAGTCCATTGTAATTTTAAATTCTTCCTAAGAAGTTGAAAGAAAGGCCGCCACTTATCTGAAGATCAGCTGATGAATCGATTCAGTGCGGTTGCCATTCTAGTGAGCTTTTGGACTTCCTTTGCTGAGGTGGGACTCTGCACCCTGAGGATAGCCGAGATCTGGTCTGGATTTGCCTCGATCCCTCTGCGCGTGACCAGACTCCCCAAGAACTTGCCGGAACCGACGCCAAACGCGCACTTGGACACATTAAGCTTGAGCTAGAATTTCTTCAAAACATCAAAGACCTGAGCTAAATCCTCCAAATGATCCTGCGCCTATTTGGATTTGACGACCATATTGTCAATGTAGACTTCAACAGTCTTACCGAGGTGAGCCTTAAACCTCCTGGTGACAAACCGTTGGTATGTGGCCCCTGCATTCTTCAGCCCAAACGGCATCACCTTATAACAGTAGGTGCCTCTGGGAGTTATGAAGGCTGTCTTTTCTTCGTCTGGCCCACACAGTGGTATCTGATAATAGCCGGGGTACGCGTCAAGGATACTCATCTTGTCGTGTCCGGTAGTGGCATCGATCATCTGGTCGATCTTCGGGAGAGGGAAGCTGTCCTTGGGGCAGGTTTTGTTGAGGTCGGTAAAGTTGACGTAAACCCTCCATTTGCCTGTTTTCTTCTTGACGACTACCGTGTTGGCTAACCAGGTTGGGTACTGGACCTCTCTGATTACTTCGGCTTCGAGCAGCTTGTCTACCTTTTAAACCACAGCTTCAGTTTGTGGAACCCCGGTTCTGCGAGCTTTCTGCATAACTGGTTTGTGGTTAGGGTCCACATTCAGCTTATGGCATATTACTGCAGGATCAATGCCACGCATCTCTTGGGGCGTCCAAGCGAAGGCATCTCTATTCTGCAACAGGAATTGGACCAACTCGGACTTCTCTAGCTCCGTGAGCTGGCTGCCAAGCAGGAAGAACCATTCCAGATCGTTTGAGTCGATCCTGATTTCAGTCAGGTCCTCCACACTCTTCGTTTCCGGATCTTGGCCGACCCCGTCCATCTTCTTCTCTATCTCGGCCATATTGACTTCTCTGGGCTCCCGTTCCTTGGAAACTACGGCCATCTGACACCGCTTGGCTGTCTGTTGATCTCCTCAGACTGTAACTATTTCAACCCTGCTGTTCATTCCTTCCAATGGAAATTTCAGCTTCTGGTGGTGAGTAGAAGGGACTGCCTCCACGCTGTGGAGCCAGGTCCTGCCCATTATGGCATTATAGGGTGAGGCGCGTCGACCACCAAGAAGTTCGTTACCACAGACGCGCCATCGATCTCGACTCTGAACGTCACATTTCCTTTGGGGTACACTGGCTTGGCGCTGAAGCCTATGAGGGGAGTACGGGCTTCCTCCAGATCCTTCTCCGTCAGGCCCATCCTTCTAAAGCAGTCGTAATAAAGGATCTCGGACGAACTGCCGGGGTCGACAAGCACCCTCTGCACGGTGCAGTCTTTTACCCCTTGCTTGGTGCAGTCCAGTTTGAGGGTGACGATGAATGGGTCATTGTGGGGAAGCTGGACTCCTTCCAACTCCGCATCAGAGAAGTAGATCTTGGGTCGATCCCTTCGAGCCTTCTTCGGAGCTGAACCGAGTTCGGCGGCCATCACCTGCTCACTGTGGAGGCCCGCTTGGACTCGACACGAGCTCGATTACTCCCCTTGGGTGGGGGAGCTAAATGGATGACGTTGATAATTTTCTTTGACCTGTTACTGTCGTGGCCTCTCTTGTCTTGGCGGGGAGCTCGGCTATCATCCCTGGTGTCTGCTTTGATATACTCCCGTAGATGTCCGTCCCGGACGAGCTTCTCCAGATGTGACCACAATATCTTGCACTCCTCTGTCTTGTGTCCACTCTGCTTGTGATATGCACAAAACCTGCTCTGATCACGGGACGACGGGTCTCCTCAATTGGCTCCGGCCAGTTGAAGTATGGCCTCAATTTGATCTTATACATGATCTTGTGGATGGGCTCCTTGATGATCGTGTTAACTGCCCGGTATGAGTCTTCGGACAGCCTAGGCTTTTTGTTTCTGCCCGAGATGAATGCCGGGCCCTTTGCCGAGCTAGCTGGTGTCCAGCGTCTGTCTGGCTCATCTCTTCGGAACGATCCCTTCGAGGGCTTTGCACTTCGATTCTTCTGCGCAGCACCAAAGCTTTTTCGAGCCCGAACATGGTCGTCCTCTTTGGCGATGTAGCGGTTTACTATGGACATCAGTGCTGCTATAGAGGACACCGGGTTCCTCGCCAGATCTTTGCGGAGATCACTGTCTGGCAGCAAGGCATTCCTGAATGCGAAGATTTCTACCTCGTCCTTGGAGTCCTCGATCTGGCTATAGACAGTCCAGAATCGCTTGACGAATTGGGTGACATTCTCTTTCCGCTTCATTTTCAGGGCCATAATGTCAACATCCATTTTCGGCAAAACTTTGTAGGCCTGAAACTTCTTCATGAAGGACTGCTAGAGCTGCTGCCAACTTGAGATGGACTCCTCGGGGAGCACGCAGAACCACTTCAGGGGGAGGTCTCCCAAGCTGGAGGAGAAGACTCGACAGTTCAGGTGGCCATTGTCCCCCCAAACAGACATCCTCTGATAGAAGTGCCTGAGATGCGCAGCTGGATCCGAGGTTCTGTCATAAGTGACGAACCTTGGGACGGTGAATTTCTTTGGCAAAGTGTATGTCCTGATATCTCGACCGAGACCGATAGAGTCGCAGCAAGTATCCCGTTGGTCTCGGACGAGGCCAACCACCTCTAGATTGCGCTGGACCGTCCTCCTTATGCCCTCGTCCAGCCATTCCTGGTCGTGATACTTGCTCTCCGGAATTGTTTCTGATGCTTTTATCGAGCGACTGCGGCTGGTGCTCGAGCCTTCGTCACGAGCTCGGTTACGCCTCTTCTCATTTAGGTGGATCCTCAAATCCTTCTCGGGGGAAATAGTGTGTCTACTATGGGACGTTCTCCTCTCGTCTTGTCGCTGCTACTGCTGCTACCTGGCTGAACCCGTCGCTCTCTCCAGCTGCTGCTGGAGCTGGCGGATCAGAGCATCTTTTTTCTTTGATGGTATCATTCTGCACTCTAATCTCCTCCAGAGTGGAGTAGAAGTCATCATCAGGATCGTAGTCTTCATCGCCATCATCCTCCGGATGGTTAGAGAAGACTGGTCTGTCCATCATTGGAGACTTGCTCCGTTGAACTCGACCCAGCGAGAGACTATCTCCAACGTGCTGTTGAGAGTCCCTCCGCCGGAGAGACGCCGCTTCTCCCCTGGAATGTGACTCTATACGGGGATCTTGCTCTTGAACGTTGACTTGGACAAAGTCACGCTCGTCGCAGTCCTCTGCAACTGGTTTCTTCCCAGACCTCTTCTTGGCAGGAAGGAGGTCAGACAACGGTCCTGCACGCTTCGTCTTGGACATTTCTCCGCCTTTCGCAGCTCTCCTCGTCATAGTGTTAGGGAAGATCGTGCAAATCGTTCCCCACAGACGGCGCCAATTGTAAGTGCAAAAAAATATACTCACAAGATTAGGGGGGTGCCTCAAGGGACTTATCCAAGGGACCAGTGAGAACTGCTAGAGCTAGGGACCTGAAATGGGAAAAGAAGCGGTCAGAGGACCCTGGCTGTGGGCAGCGCAGGGCTCTCCGATGCCTAAGTTAGTGCAGGAAAGTTGATCGAAGAAGAAAGAAAAGTGTGGTTGCATGCATGAGAGTATGCGTACCTTTTTTCTGGGTTGTGAAACTCCTTATATGAGAGTCTTGGGGGATATCAGCCATTGGGCTGATTTGACTGCTAGGGATCCATCAGCCCATAGAGTAATTAATGAGGATCCATCATAACCCACATAGCATTAAATGAGGGTCCGATCAGCCCATGCTGCATTTAATGCCAGTCACATTGGGCCAGATCCTGCCCTGGCATGCTGGCGGCTAAGGTCCCATCGGACCTTCCCTAGGGCCCTACCCTGATACGGCCGTAGCCGTTGGATATGATTGTCAAAAACGTGTTGAGAATAGACAGCCCGGACGATGTCCGTCCCATCATCGCGTCTCCATTCTGCCACGTGACCATACGTCGCTTGTGGCGAAACAAGCCCATCTCGGGCAGCCACTTCCACTTCGGCAGTAGCCGAGATGCCCATCGAATACGGTAGAGGTGGCGCCTGGGAGTGCTGGTCTCGGCCAGCACTCTAGGGCTCATGTCGAGGTGCTTGCATTCGAAGCGAGTACGTCTATGACGCCTAGGAACTGGCCCACACACCATGAATGATTTTGATTGCATCTTGCAGCTGTAGATAGGAATAACAATTTTGATACCCAAGTCCCTACTAATGTTCTTAGGGTTAAATTTGTTAGGAAGTTCATGTGTTGGCTAATTCATGGGTTGGAGGGAACTTTGAGTCCATTGAGTTGTAATTTTTGTTCTTTTTAGATATAGGCTGTGATGGTACTTCAATTAGAGTTTGAAGAGTCTTGAACAGATGAAATCCAATTATTTCAAGCCCAGACGGAGTCCAGACAGAAGGGTGGTTCGCTATAGGCCTGATATAGCGAGCCTACACAGAGCCGCTAGCGTTAGAACCACTGCTCGCTATAGTGAGCTAGGAGTTCCTGCCCAGTGCGAACATGACTCTATTTCTATTCTTGCTCCACTTGCTATTCATGTTCTATTCATATTGGAAACCTCTAGCATGAATTCTTGGGCTATTTAAGGATCTTATTGCTAACCTAGAACTCACCTCTCTCCCATTAAAAGATAGAGAGTCCTTTGAGAGATTTTTTTAGAGTTCCGAAGCAAGGGAATTTGGGCTAATTATTCAAGAAGAAGATTTCTTCTTTCTCCAATGCTGATTGAAGCGCCTTGAGAGGCACCAAGAAGGGTTGTGTTTGCATCACTTTAAGAGGCATCAAACTGTGGCTGGATCAAGCCCGGTGGAGGTGTACAGCGGGTAGTCGGCAAGTACATCGTAGTCTTTAGGTTGAGTTGCATAGGCTATGTGAGTCCTTGTAACTTTCTTTATATAGTGCTTGATTTTTCCGGTGGGCTTGATTTTTCCCGTGGCCGCCACCCGTGGTCTTTTCCTGAGTAGGGTTTTCCACGTTAAAAATCATGTGCCTCATTTCTTTTGTGGTTGATTGATTTTTTTGGATTTAGGTTGATCATCTAGATTAGTTATCTGGTATTGAAATCCAGAAAGAATTTTGAGTTGGGACCATAGCCTGCATTAAGGCTTAAGTGCAACCTTTCACGGCGTATCACAGCTTTTGGATATCGCGCGGGTTATTTCAAAATTGATTCTGGAAATATGTCTCTTCCTCTCCACTATTATCTTCCCAATGATTATTGTCCACCTAGTTACACTAGAGATCTGTAAGTTGAGTACATGAGCGCCCATTCGTGCCAATAATTGTTAAATTTAGGGAAGACACGCAATGATATCTCTAATTTTATTGATATTAGCTGCTAATTGAGCATGGCTTGTGGTAGGTTCAGTGGACAACCAGTCATAACCCATTCTAAACTCATCTATTTGATGTATTAGATCACAGATTGATTTACTTATTTGTTTCTAGGTCAAAACTGTCATCTCTGCCTGTCTTTGAGGAGACATCTTCTCCTTTTTTTTCACTGGAAGATTGAAATGTTGGGTTTAGGGCTAAATTAACACTTTGAGATGTATTAATTAGGAAAAAAAATGATTCTGATGGTGATTTTAGGTCAAAGAATCTAAAAGTTTGGATTTAAGGGACTTAAAGATGTTTGAACTCCGAGACTAGATTACGGACATTGGGTTTAAGGAATTAGAATATTTTGGGATGTAGCAACTAGCAGGGCCGGTTCTGAGTTTTTCAGGGCCCAGGACAAGACTAAAAGTTAGGCCTCTTCAGCCATCATATATAATAATGTCATTAGTGGGCCCCACTGATGTGAAAAATTGACAATGGATTGATGATGCCCAAGTATAACTAGTTGAAAAAAAAAAAAGTAGAAAGAGAACTCAGACCAGAATTTAAACATCAAATATGAGGAATAAAAAATTATTGGTGTGCCCCACTAACAGATGAGAAGAACGAGTGAAGGGCTGAAGGCTTGATGATCTGTTTGTTAAAAAAAAAAGCCCAAATTATCCCAACACTAGACCAGATTCTCCCAGAAATTCAGCCATCAAATATAAAATATCATTGGTGGGCTCCACTGATGGATGCTCAAATTAGTGATGCAATAAGCACTCTCAGGTGATTTGATGATGGGTCTATTGATGCCCAGGACGATGGAATCCATTGAATGAGCCCTGCCCTGCCCCCACCAAATGATTGAAAATAAAATAAAAGGTAGAAGTCAGAATGAGAGAAATTTTAGGCGCTCCTAAAAAATGGGCCCAGGGCAAGGGCACTTACAGCCCTTTCTCAGGGCCGGGCCTGGCAACTAGTCAGGAAAGGAAAAAAAAGAAAAGAAATCTGATGGGAACTGATTTTAAGAAAAAGAGCCTAAAAGTTTGTATCTTGGACAAAAAAGGGAATCGATAGGGATTGCTTTTTTCTTTTGGCTTTAATTTGATCGTCCACTCACAGGTCCCCTCCTTAGGGCCATAGAATTGAGCCTTGGGCCTAGTTGGGTTGGCCAACATGTAATTTGCATCAACATTTTTCTTTCATTTATGAAAGAATCTACTCTCTTCTAAACCTTGTCTTTAGTTATGACATTCCACTTAACTTTTAATTTATTACTAAAATGTAAACATTCGAATACATGTTAAATTACCTATGGGATCTTTAACCTAGATTGATGCTTGATATTTCATTGTATGATTTATTCTTCTCTCCTAAAGGGTGGCTTTCTCATTTTCAAGATAATTGAGTGTGATGGTTTATTGGTGTGTTCTCATTGTTAATGTCACTACTCTTATAGCCCAATGATTGTAGATCATGCATATTATTGAAGTAGATATTCCAGTTTCTTTATTTTTTATATTGCTCTCTTCATTATTTAACTATGTAGCTCACAACCTTGCTATTCAAAATAGTCGGTACGTGACTCCCAAGGTAGATGTTGTCTAATTGACTGCGATGAGGTGGACATGAATGAAGCAACTCTTATTGGAGAAGTAATCTTTATTCTTCTCTGGTTCTCATTTTAAGTTGATGCTTGCATTTTTAGTTCTTTCATATCGGATAAATGTTTTGCTATGGGTTGTTATACACGCACATATACAAAATTGATCTCACAAGAGATTCCACTCATGGGATTAAAATGGATGAAAGCACATGTGGGCCCTACCTAAGATATCATTCCTGTAACATCCTTACTTCTGAATACTGAAATCGTATTGCAAATCATTCAAGGAATTGAATTAAACTGCATGATAAATATTTGTATTATTTTTTTAATTTTCTTGTAAAAAATGAAAAACAAAAACCCATACTGGTTTCTGATTTTTTCCTTTTCTTTTTGTAAATGTAAATAAAAACTAAAAAATATATATTAATGCTGATTATTTTAGTTTCTATACATTTGTTCTGTACTGCTTTTTCTTTTGGGTAAAGTTGTGTTGGGTACTGTTAAATAATTACTTTAACCAAATCTATACCAGCTGACTAGCCAGTTTTGGACCAAAGCGGTTTGACCAAATGGGCAAATTAAGGACTGGTTTTAAAAAATTAATTCTTCTTCTTCCTGCCCATTTGTTTGGTTGGCCGGCCCTTTGCGTTTGGCAGCACTTCATGGTAGCATAATCTTGTATTAGTTCATTTATCATCCAAAAGCTAGAGCAGTTTCTATTTTATATTTGACAGCCATCAGTAGTTTAAATGAGATTTTCAGGATTCATCATGTCATCTTATGTACTTATGTTGAACATGAAACGTGACAGGGAGCATTTGGTGAGATTTATTTAGTGAAATGGCGAGGTACAAATGTTGCTGCAAAAACTATTCGCCCTTCCATTGCATCAAATATCAAAGTGAAGTGAGTTCTGTTGTCATGTGAATTAGGATTGATAATTAAGTTTCCAATAGTTTCTTGGACAAAACTTGTTTGTATTGAACTTGCTCTAATACCAATTATACAAAAGCGAAAGATTTCATTGACAGAACTTGTTCGTTACTAGCTAGACAAAGTGAAGTATTCTACATAATGCCCTTGTTACTTTTTTCTCTTTTTCTTTTTATTTCTAATTATCATATATGTCAACCATGCATCAAGTGGCAATTATCTATCAAATACCACCTAGTCTTCTATTACTGTTGCAGCATGTCAACCACAAAATCTCATGAAATCCTTAGAAATGTGTTTTTAGGCCTTGAAAAACTTTCCAAAAAGGTATCTGTCATATGAAACAAACAATGGATCAAAAGTGTCATACTGATGCCTCTCAAAGGCAACATTTTGGCCCTAACAGGTTTTGAAGATCTGTGACCTCCTTCCTTTTGGTTTCTGTTTTTTGTGGCTTTAGTTGACTCATGTATTCTAACCTTTGGCCTATACAATCCTCCGTTGATACTTGATGTGAAAGGCTAGCTACTTTGGATTTGATTATCACTGGTGACACCCATAGAACGGACAATTGTTGTGAAGAATAGTTTTCCAGAAACTTTAGAATCTTAACCTTCTATGCACCACTCTTTTTGCAATTATTTTTCTTATTTTTGTTAGGATTCATTGTACATAATATGATTTGTAATTGTGTCTGATCTTTTTGGCTTACAGGAATATCTTCTTGAAGGAGCTTGCACTATGGCAGAGGCTGCTTCACCCCAACATAGTGCAATTTCTTGGGGTTCTAAACTGTGATGATCGCTTGATCTTCCTCACTGAGTATCTTTGCAATGTGATTCTCTCTCTATCTATCAAGTTGTGATTCATAGGAATTTATTTCCTTTCTATTGTCTTATCTATGTATTCTGTGATGGCAGGGAAGTTTGTTTGATATTTTAAGGAAGAAAGGGAGGCTTGATCCGGTAACAGTTGTAGCTTATGCTTTAGATATTGCTCGGTAAGGAAGTTTGTTCCCATGTCAAGTGCAATTGCACTTCAAATAGTTAAAATAAAAAAATAATAAAGGAAGAAAGAAACTATATTGTTGTTGCCTTGCAACAATTCTTCCATGCTCTTAGCAGTTCACAGTTCACACCCTTTTTTTGTGCACTTTCTATATGGTGTCCCATAGGCCGTACCATTTATTTGAATCTTGTAGAGGGCGTTCTGATTTGATGCTATATTGCACAGGTTCCTTGCATATAAAAGAAATCATCAAACATGCTACTATTTGCACAGGTTCCACCCCCCAACCGCTGTTTGAGGGGCAATAATTCATAAGAGATGTTTTTGCTTACTTTAATTCAGTCACTCATCCTTCCAATGTTCATCATCACATCATCATCAAAGCCTTTTCCCAATCAAAGCCTTGTCTGACCTATACCGGGATTAGCTATTTGAATTTTGTTTTGCCATTTCCGTCTATCCTAGGCCAAATACTTAGTTAAAATTATCTCTATTGTACTCATGTTTTACATGTGTTGTTTTTTGATTGGCCAACATTTTTCTACATAGGTCATAATTGGTCTAATCAGTATCTTGTAAAAAAAAAAATCTTCAATCTTATTGGTATGTGCCGATCACGAAGCATTGCAAAAGCAAATCATCACTTCAACCATCCAGCTTTTATCCGATGTTTGGCATCCTCTTCATCTTTCCATCCATCTTTTATCTTTTTTTTTTATTAGAGAAGAATATCAAATCATCTTTTTTTTATACTTTGATAACCAATTATCTCTTGTTCTTTCATTGTAACGTAATGTATTTTATTATCTTACTTTTAGTGTACTTCTATATATATTTTCTGTTTTTTATGAATTATTATTGAACTACAAGTCTACAACAAATTTTTGTTTATATTTCTATTGTGTTGCTTATCTGTGGGCATGTGTTGCAAACATTTATATGTGTTTCAAGTGACATGCACAGTATCACAACCTTGTCGAAATATTTAATTCTGTTTTATTTTGTACTGCTATTGATGTGTTCATTTGTTCGTGAAAAAAAAATTTCAGAGGCATGAATTATCTTCACCAGCATAAACCACATCCTGTCATACATAGGGATTTAACACCAAGGTACAGCAACTCTAGAATATATAATATTTGATAAGCATTTAAATTTTGTTTTCATCTAAACTTATTTCTATTTTCCTCACAAGTTTTTTGTACTGTGTATCTCAAACAGAAATATATTGCAAGATGAAGCTGGGCGCTTGAAGATTATAGATTTTGGTTTAAGCAAGATAACTCTGGAAAAAGAATCATATGGTGCATATAAAATGACTGGGGGAACAGGTTCATGTAAGTTCTTTTGTCTCTAGCTAGAAGAAAACTACAAAATGAACTGAGAATTCACTCCACCAAACAAATTGTATGTTTGGACTTTGGTCTTCTCTCATTGATGATACCAACCATCCATTCTTGTCCCCTGATAAATGTGACCACTTCTAAGTTCTGTCTCCCTTTTCTCATATGTTTTAATCTATTATGCAACAAAGGGGCTCACAACCCAATGCTACCAAATAAGAGGAAAAAGCTAACAAACCTGAATGGGTTCTTAGGACTTGCAAGTTGCTCCAGATCATTTGTTAAATGCACGTGCAGTTGGATCTAAATCATGGGACCCACCTTAAACATGTAAAATTGTTAGGGTTCTCTTGATGAAGAGAGAAGTGTGCAGAAAATGAAGTTAGAGAAAACTGTCCACAGTAACTGTGAGTTTTATTAAGAAGGGAAAAACAATGACCAAGCCTACATGAGCATTCTACCCCTTATTTTGCGGGAGAGTTTGTCATATCATTGGCAGATCTATTAATATATTGAAAAAACACCTGAAAAGAGGTTTTTTTTTTTTTTTTTTGCTAAAAGGGTAAATATAGTGATAAAAGAGAGAGAGGGGAGGGAGAAAGAAGAATACAAGGGTCAAAATTGACCTCCAAGAAACAAAAAAACAAAAAAGAGAAAAACCGAACAAAACTGCCGAGGAAACCAAAGCACGGCTATGGTTCTGCTAATTAGCCAATGGAAGAAATTTTCAAGGAGATACAGAGAGTGCTGAGAAGGAGGCTAACAAAAGGGAATGTCGTCTGCTTCAGGGAGAAAGTGATGGCATCAGTAAGTTGAGCTTGTATGGTGAGAGAGGAGCTCCTACCATTATCAAAAATAGCTTCATTGCGGGCTTTCCATAGATGATAGAGGACGGTGATAAAGATGGAAGTCATGACTTTGAGACCATTGGTGTCTGAATCTTTTGTAAGGGTCATCCAAATTGAGGAAGCAGAGAGACTGGAGGGAGGAGGAGCCCCTGCCACAAGAAAAAGCCAGGACCAGGTAGCAGTAGCAAGATCACAGTAGAAGAAGAGGTGGCTAGCTGAGTCCTCTGCTGCTCTGCAAAAAATACACCTAGAAGCAAAAGAAAAGCCAAGCCTCTTCAACCAAGTATCTGTGGGGAGTCTATTATGCATCAAGCGCCAGCCGAAGCAGTTGACTCTATGGGGGGAGAGGTTGGTCCATATCAGCTTGGGCCATTTAAGAGGGGGAGCTCTGTGTCTAACTCTCTGCCAAGCTGAGCGCAGAGAGAGGTTGCCATCGGTAGTATCTCTCCACCTGAGGGAATCATTGATGGCCATGTTTGGAGAGAGGTCCTTCAGGAGAAGAGAGAGGTGCTCTTGAATTGGAGGAGGCAGGTGAGCTGGGATGATCCATGATCCAGACTGATGAAAGGAAGAGAGCCGTTGGTCTCTTGGGAATGAATGACCAGGGAAGCAAGTGGAGATAGGGGCGCTTGTAGACCAGGAGTCGTGCCAAACGTTAATGCTCTGACCATTACCAAAGATCCAGGAACTACCTTGGAGTAAGATAGGGGCCAGTCTGCGAACTTTCTTCCAGATGCAGGAGCCATAGCAGGTGTTCTCCAAGCTCCAAATGGGACGGTATTTGAAATAGCGATTCTTAAACCATTTGGACCAAAGGGAGTGAGAAGTAGAAGCCTGCCAACCGAGTTTGATAAAAGAAGCTGCGTTGACTTCAGCTATTTTCCTGATTCCCAAGCCACCTTCTTCCTTTGGGAGGGTGACAATGGCCCAGCTGACGTAATTGGTCTTGTGAGTGAGGGCATGACCAGACCAGAGAAAACGCTTCATGAGTCTCTCTATCCCTGAACAGATTGAGGCAGGCAGAGGAAGGATAGCAGCAAGGTGAACAGGGAGACTGGAGATTACATGCTTGATGAGAGTGAGACGACCTGCGAAGGACAAGGATTTAGCTTTCCAAGCTGAGAGCTTGGATTGAACTGCATCCAGCAGGGGAAGGAAATGGTTCCTTTTGGGTGTTCCGAAACAGATAGGAGAGCCCAGGTATTTGAGATGAGTGGACACTGCTTGAATGCCTAGGGTGGAGCAGATGCTTCTCTTCCTTCTCGCGCTGCACTTACCAATAAAGAGTTGACTCTTCTGGAGGTTAAAGGATTGTCCTGCTGCATTCTGATAAGTCTCTAAGAGGTCCTGAAGAATTGAGACACTAGAGGCCACTCCTTTCATGAAAATAAGAATGTCATCAGCATACAACAAGTGGCAGGGGGTGGAGGGCACCTTGGAGAGGGGGAAGAGGAGGCCTTGAGATTGGAGACTCTGGAGCTGAAGGCTCAAGATTTCCTCAGCTAAGATGAAAAGGTAGGGAGATAGAGGATCTCCCTGTCTTAGCCCACATGAGGAGCTGAAAAAGCCATAAGGCATTCTGTTGAGGAGCACAGAGCCTTTGGAGGTACACACACACTCTTTAATCAGGGAGATCATAGCTTCAGAGAAATTAAAGAAGTGGAGGGCAGAGAAGAGAAAAGGCCAATTCAGCTTGTCAAAGGCTTTGGAGATGTCAAGCTTAAGGCAGAGGGAACCCTTGGTAGTCTTAGAATTCAGTTTTTGGAAGAGTTCAAAAGCTAGGCCAGTGTGTTGCTGGATGTTCCTACCTTTAATGAAAGCTGCTTGGTGGGGGGAAATCAGGTTGGGGATGATGGTGGAGAGCCTGGTAGAGAGGATTTTGGAGAGAATTTTGTAGGAGAAGTTCAGTAAGCTGATTGGTCTAAAGTCAGCTAGGGAGATGGGAGATTTCAGCTTAGGAATGAGAGTTAGAAAGAAGGTGTTAGAAGCTCTATGAAGCCTTCTGGTAAGGAAAAAGTGTTGCACTGCTGAGGAGACCGAGTGGCCAATGATACTCCAGGTAGCTGTGAAAAACGCCCCATTAAAGCCATCTGGGCCAGGGGAGCTATTCTTCTTGAGAGAGAAGACAGCTGCTTTTATCTCTTCTAGAGATGGAATGGAGGTTAGGAAGGAGTTCTCTGAGGCAGTGACCTTGGGACTGTTGGTTTGGAACAAGGAGGGACTAGGGTGGCTGGCTTGAGACTTAAAAAGACTGGAGAAGAAGTCCACGGCATGATCTTGGATGGCGACTTGATCCTCTGTGACAGAGCCGTTAATGGAGATTTGATGAATGGAGTTGAAGGAGCTTCTAGCCTTTGCAGAAAGGTGAAAAAACTTGGTGTTATGATCACCTTCCTTCAGCCATTGGATTCTGGATCTCTGTTTCCAGTGGGTTTCTTGGGCAGAGAGAGCATCATGGAGCTCTGTTTTGGCTAACTGAAGGGAGTGTCTGTGGGAGTCTGAGGGATCTGAGTCAAAGAGCAGCTGGCTACAAAGGACTTTATCTTCTGCAGAGTTGATGTCCTGGGTGAGGGTACCAAAAGCGGATTTACTCCAGAGTTTGAGGGAGAGTTTAAGGGATTTGAGCTTTTGAGCAAGAGAGAATTGGGGGTCACCTACTGTTGGCATGTCCCAGCTGGCCTTGACAGTATCAAGAAAGGAAGGGTGTTGCAGCCATTTGTTTTCGAATTTGAAAGGAGGGTTGGAGAAAGGAGCTTGAGTGTGATGAACTAGGAGGATAGGACTGTGGTCTGAAGAGATTCTAGGGAGGTGGTGGATTGTTGGGTCTCGGTAGTGGCTAAGCCAAATGGGATTGACTAAGGCTCTATCAAGCCTGGCAGCCACATAAGAAGAGCCTTTCCTATTATTAGACCAAGTGAATCTATTGCCAATGAATTTAGTGTCATGAAGGCCTGCTTGAAGCACAGCATTTTGGAAGGCTTTGAGGGAGGAGAGAAGAGGGGGGCGGATGCTGAGCTTGTCAGCATGGGAGAGAGTTGCATTAAAATCCCCAATGAAACTCCAAGGCAGGGAGGATGAGGTGGAATCAATGAGGACTGACCAGAGGTCCCTTCTAAGGGAGGAGCTAGTGGAGCCATAAACACCAGTAATAATGGTGGTTAGACCAGTAGAGTTATTAAGGAGGAACAAGGAGAGGTGCTGAGAGGAGAGGTCTTTGACAGTGATGGAGAGATGGTTAGAGGATTTGGATAGGCACCAAAGGTTAGGAATAAAGGAGGTTGCTGAGAGATCATTGGAGTGAAAAGTGTCAAAGCCAAGACTGATCCAGCATTTGGCGATTGAAGGAGTGAAAAGAGTCATAGGTTCTGAAATGAAAAAGAGGTCAGGAGAATGTTTACGAATCATATTGGCCAAGGCACGCTGCGTGGGGCGGTTGGCAATGCCCCTACAATTCCAATAGAGAACCTTTAACATGGGGAAGATGTAGGGGAGGTTTTCTTGCCTTTAGATCGCCTAGTAGTCGGACCAGAAGAGGAAGTTGGGAGGAGGGATGAATTCCCTTTCTTTTGTTTACCTCTAGTGTTGATAGTGGTTGGAGTTTTGGCAGATGAGTTCTCCAAGAGGGGGCAAGGGGATGAGGTTTGAGGCCTGGAGGGATCAAGAGAAGGAGGGGAGCTTGAAACAGGGGGTGGGTGAGCTGGGGGAGAGATTTGGATGGGGGGCTCAGGCACAGGAGGCTCGGAGATAGTCTCAAAACCAGGAGGCAACTCTGGGGAAGAGTTGTCTATAGAAAAAGCTTGGAGATTGCGGCCATAGATAGATGGGTTGTCCACTGGGTCTAGAAAAGTGTAGTTGTCTAGGATAGAGAAGGGATTAGAAAGGTCAATTGAAGGAGTGGATGATTTCTGGAGGATGGTAGAGATGGCTTCATAGGGGAGGTCATTGAAGATAGGGAGGGGGTTGGTTTTCTGGTTGGGGTCTGGCTGGGGCAGAGCAGGGGTGGACTTGGGACAGGAGTGGACTGAGGAGAGGATTGGGCCAGACAGGGGAAGAGATACCACTGGAGAAGGAGGAGGGCTAGTGAGGATGGGACTGAGAACTGGGCCTAAAGGCAAGAGGATGGAGGAGGGAGGACCACCTAAGATGGAGTTAATGACTGAGTGGTTGGCCAGGGAATCTGCTTGAGACGCAAGAGGAGTAGAGGAGGAGGAGGTAGGGGGGACAAGGGGGGGAGGGAGCAGAGAGCTGGATGCAGGGGAAGCTGGGTGTAAGACTAGTGGGTTGGGAGCTGAGGATTTACTGGAATGGGGACAGGAGGTCTGACTGTGGCCTGGGGAGAGGCACAGAGAACAGGGGCAATGCTCATAGTCCACTGTTATTTCCATTTCGCCTTCACCTTGAAAGTTAACCAGGATTGAGGGAGGCTTCGGTTTTGAGAGATCCATATTCACAAGGATTCTGGCAAAAGAGAGGATTCGCTGAGACATAGTAATGTTGTCGAGCTTGATAGGCTGCCCTATTGAGTTAGCAAGGGAGAAGATGATATTCTGACTCCAGCAATGGTAAGGAATCCCAGACAAGCGAATCCAGACAGGGGCGACTGAAGGCCACACTGTTTCATCTTGGCCAGGAGACCAGGGTAAGAAGAAGACTTTCCTCTTGTCAATGGAGAGGGGAGAAAGGCTTAGGATAGAAGCTTTGTCTGCTGGTGAGTTGAAACGAAAAATGAAATGACCTTTGCTGGTGAGGGAGACCATGCATGGCCTGGAGAGGTTCCAGGACTTGGCTTGAGCTTCCATCCATTCAAGGGAGGGACGTCTACCTATGCATCTGCCTATAACTGCAAAGGAGAAGGATTCTCTACTAGAGTTAAGCATAGCTTGAGGAATGGTTAAAGAGGGCTTACCATTGATCCATGCTGGGGAGGGAAGAGGAGCTGGGGAGCAGGAAAGAGGCTCTGAGAAGAGGTTGGCGAAGGATTGGAAGAGAGGAGGGGGGGGGGGAGAGAAGAGTTGAAGCTCGAGGGTGGGGGGCAAGAGGAACAGGGCTCTGACGAAAGGAGAGTTGGATGAGTCTGGAGGGAGGGCTGTGATGGAAGAGGAGGGAAGTTGTGGGACTGAAGGCTAGGGGCTGTTAGCGTGGGAGCAAGCTGTGGGGGTGGGGGGGGGAAGGGAAGGAGGGAGGGGAGAGCAGGCGGAGGCACAAAAGTCTGGAGGGAGGTCTGTGGTGGGAGAGGAGGGAAGTTGTGGGACTGAAGGGTAGGGGCTGTAGGCGTGGGAGCAAGCTGTGGGGAGGGGAAGGGAAGGAGAGAGGGGAGAGCAGGCGGAGGCACAAGAGTTGCAGTCGCAGGGGAAGGGGGGGGCGGAGGTTGGCCTGAGGTGGTGGTCGGAAAAAGCTGGTGAGTTTGGGCGGGAAGAGACATGGGTTTGAAAAACTTACTATAAGAGGTAAGGAAAAATTGAAAACGGCCAGGCACAGGCCTAGAGTTTGGAATTCGGGCGCATTGGGTTGGCTGTCTTGCTACTTTTCCTGAAGGGACGGACCTGAAAGGTTGTTTCATGCCAAATCTCATTAAAATAAAACTGCATTTTCCATGGACCCCTAAGGTAATTGACCCAAGTTACGGTGTTGGAAGAATCGCTCTCAACTTTGAGGTGACATTGATACAAGTTTCTGAAGTGTAAATAATTAACTTCCAAAATGGCTTAGACTTCCGCTTCATTCGGGTCTCTAATTCCAACCTGAATCCAGACTTTAGGAGTATGAATTTATAAAAACTTAGGGGAAATCATAAAAATCCTTTTTATACGGCATGCACATCTTTTTATATGCAAATGGCATATTTATGATACATACATATATAGATATAAATTATAAAAGTACCAAATAAGATCCAATGGGTTATGGCCCTTGGCTCTAATCCAGCATCCAAAGGGCTTCAGACCCTAATCATGAATTTGGGTTCAGCCCATTAGACCAATATGCATGTCCAGACCTGCATAAATGGACATGGATCTGGGCCGGGTCCTGGCCCATTGACAGACTTAATAATAAAAATTTGTAATGTGGACAGTTTCCTCCACACCCAAATGGACCCTAGGGGGTCCAAAATGACGATAATTCTTGTGGCTCTGGAGTGTCCCTCAAAGAGCCATATTAATATCCCCTTTTTTTTCCTTTTTCTTTATTAAAGGAATCCTTGAGTCATGTCAATTGTGAAGCTGTTAAAGTTCTAATGGTTAGAAAATCTAGTGGTTTGTTTGGGTGTTGTTTCAAAATATGAAGTCATCTTAGGATCCCTCCCTTCCTCTAATGTTTTTTCTTAGAGGAATGTAATAAGTTAGAAGTTGAAAAACTGATTTTCTGTCCATTACCCCTATCTTCTTTGCTTGTTGAGTTACATCAAACAGTCCGAGAACTTAAGAACCTCATTTGGGGATCTTATTTTTCATCTTTATTTTAAAATATTTGAATCTAGTATTTCTTGCATCAACTTTTGAGATTTTGAAGTGATACATACAATCTGTATGTCAACTTATCAAACAGCCCACTTTCTAGTTGAAAAAGAAATTCCATTGTTTTGTAACCCAGCTTTTACCAATCTGATAGGTGAGATGATGGAATGTGAATGTTCTATGATCATGAAACCTTTACCATATATGGGTTGAGCATAAATGCTTCTTATTTGAATTGGGCCACATATGGTACTAATGCTTGCAGTTGCAGCTGAAATTTAAAGAAAAAAAATGTGTTACTAGATATTTTCATCTCTATTGTGATTTGATCCAATTTGGCAGATCGCTACATGGCACCTGAGGTTTACCGCCGGGAATCATATGGAAAGCATGTTGATGTCTTCTCATTTGCCTTGGTTGTGTATGAGGTATGTCAAAGCAAACTGGAATGACAATTTGTTATCTTATTACTGGGCCCTTGTGAAGTGAAAATGGTGTTACTTGAAATCCAGTAATGTTGCTAATACATTAGTGACTCAGTGCAGTCAAGCACTAATATACACTGTCAAAATTTTCAAATCCTGAGGCATCAGATTCATGGATCCAGTGTAATATTAAAGTAAATTTACATAACTGTGAAAAAGAAATGCAAAGAAAACACCTATAAAAATAATCATCATTATCATCAAAGGCCTTGTCTCAACTATGTTGGAGCTAGTAACCTGAATGTTGGTTGGTCATTCTAGTCTATATGGGGTAAATCCTTGGATAGGTTGTACTTTTTCAGATCTATCTTCCATCCATGCCCTCTTCGACTTATCCATTTTTCTTGAGAGGCCATCAACCTGCAATAAAAAAATCTTTTCCTGACTGACTAACGCAATTATTGGTCTACACTAGACATGTCTAAACCAACTCAAATGAGTCAACCATTGATGCTATCCCCAAAAGCTTCCGAATGCACTTATTTATGATTCCATCTATCCTAGTTTCACCACACATCCATCAAGACATTCTTACCTTTGTTGCACTCATTTGTTGCATGTGTTGTTTTCTACCTGGCTAACACTATACTCCATAGGTCATAATTGGTCTAATCATTGTCTTGTAAAAAGTTCTCTTCAATTTTAATTATTATCATGTGTCCATCAAAAAGAACTCCATAAGCAAATCTCCACTTCCGCGATCTAGCTTTTATCCTATGCTAAACATTCTCCTCAATCTCTCCATTCTTATTATAAAGCTAAGGTACGAGAAGGAGTCCCTCAGTGATATCTCTCACTTTTCAGTTCTTATAGGAGTTGCATCTCTTTGGACATCCCACAGAAATTGTAGTTCATATATTATATGACTAATTTTAAAGCTCTAAGATTTTAAAGCCTCCCATCAATGAAATCTCCTAATTAGGATTCAAGTTATGAAAATATTGGTGCTTTATTTTTTGGGACCGAACAAAGCCTAATAACACTCATTTCATTACCAAGAATTAAAAGAAAGTAAAAGAAACAGTTTTAAAAGTCCAATGACCTCTCTTAAAAGCTTACTAAATTAGGATTCAAGATATGACAATGTTGCAGCTTTATTTTAGGGACCAAAAGAGGCCTAATGACACACTCATGTCATTACCAAGAGGGAAAAGAAAGTAAAAGAAACAGTTTTAAAAAGTTCAATGTAATCTCTCTTTAGTTCATGATCTGATTTTTTTTCCTATGGGGTTTCTTTGACAATGTTTCTGGAGCAGCTAAAAGTGTTGGGTTTTCTTAAAATAACAAATGGGTGTGTGTCCATGGCTGTTTGGTGTAGATGTTTAATGGTGGACCCACAAATAGGAGAGAATCACCTGAATCAGTGGCAGATAGGCGCGCATACGAAGATGCTCGGCCATCTCTCTCCTCCTCTGTATATCCAAATGCAATGAAAAAGTAAGTAGCTGGATGGAGTCCACTTTTTTGTCATCTTTGTGATATGGCTGAATTACAAGGAGATTGAAAACACACAACTAAAATTCATCACATCAGAGTACTGATAGATAGGCTCCATTTAATCTGTTATATGTGGGCATGCCATGCATAGTTTGCAGTAGAGATGTAAACCATGCTATTCTACGTGATAAAAATTTGTTGTGCGTGTGCGTGCGAAAGCACGAAACCTTCGATCGAACAACCATACCATACAAGAGAGATGGGGATTTTACGTGGTTCGGCAAAACCACTTAAGTCCACAGCAAGAGAATAATGATTCACATCTTGACTCTTTTTAGAGTTTAGAATTATAGATTATGTTGTATATATAATCTTCACTTTCTTAGCCCATAAGAAAGCCCCAGTGCAATGACCAAAATACCCTCGACCTTGAACCGTCATTGGCTAACCCAATGGACTGCTCCAGTAAAAACAGAATACAAGACATAAACCAAACAAAATTCATTTAACCAAATTAATGCATGTGGGTGTTGCCATTCTCGTAACCTCCCTGATAACCAAAATGACACCTTAGGCACAGATGCATTTTTGTGAATGAAGCTCACAAATATGTTAATGATAGGAGGACACATGTGGCAAAATGTTAACTAATCTTTGCCCTTTTAGAAAGTTCAATTGTGTTAGTTTAATGTTTTAGATCCCTGAAAAAGAAAGTGTTCTGGGAGCTGGAAAAAAAATAGCAACTTATTATAGATGTTTATTAATATGAAAACTTTCCTGACATGTGCTTCAGGCTTCTTCAAGAATGTTGGCACAAGGATCCTGAGTCTAGACCATCATTTGAAGAGATAATCACACAACTTGAACTCATCCAAGAGAATCTGCAAGACAATGAACATGAATCCTGTTGTTTTCGCTTCTGATATCTGTAGTTCTTTTCTTTATATGTTTTATTGCCAAGATATGTGATCAGTTGTTTGAAATAATATGCTGATGTGCTGTGAAGGTATCAGTTTCAAAATAATATGCCAACTTGCCAAGATGTTTGATCATAAGTCATGGTGTGTTTTACATTTTATTTGTTTAAAATGATTTATTGTGCCAAGACGTTGGATGATTGGATCAATAATTCAAAATAATATCTGTTGATATTCCCAGGCATCATGTGCTTGGAGTACCAAGTATTTCCCAATAACACCTTGGTTCTCTCTCTCTCTCTCTCTCTCTCTCTCTCTCTCTCTCTCTCTCTCTCATGTGTGTGTGTTTCTTTTCGAAATAACGTTGAAGTTTATTAAAATAAAAGTACGTAGTAAAGTTGGGCAATGATGACAGGTCTATCAATGAGGTAGACTATGAAAAGAAAAGGATACATTACAAATTTGTTGAGTTTTTAATGAATATGATGATGATAATTGTAATAGTAACTTGTAATTTGGATGCTCCAAGTATTTCTGAGGAGTCTGCATCTCCATTCCATGCTCTGTTGTATATCCACAAAATTTAAAGTCCATTTTAAGTTATCTATCTTCTCATCTACTATTTGCTCTAGTCCACCTTTTACATTTTATCACCACCACCTGATTTTTGCCTCTTGAGTTATTTAGAAGACTACTTTCTTTTCTTTTCTTTTCTTTCTTTCTTTCTTTCTTTCTTTTTTTTTTTTTTTTGAATTGTTAAGACTATATTATTGTTAATGGTCCATTTAAGCGCCATCCTTAATTGATCATAAGGATTCTATAATCAATATGATTTTTGGGATACGATCTAGGACGTGGGACCTGCAAGTTGGGCACTCTAATTGGCCTGCATTTATGCCACTTTCATGAAAACGTACTGCCAGAGAATTCTGCTTTGTGGAAGATGGATTAATAATGCAAATGATCAAATGTTACACTTTCAATCAGCATCAAGTGGTGAAAAATTCACGTGGAGGGAACTTAGGCCATATTACTGGGACTTAAATGGTCTGAACTTGTGTCGCAACCAATTAGGATCTTGGAGACCACAGAACTTTGTATTAAACATTGAATCCCTGTCAATTCATTCACAGGACAGGAAGTTGATCTTGATGGAACCATCGCTTTCTGAGGGTTTGATCAAGAGACCAGAGTTATGGGCGGGTAATCATTTTTCTTCAAAGAGAGATTATTTGAGAGTTCCTTGTGAATACACCCTTGAAATCCTTCCTTTTAGCCCTTAAATGAAAAAAACTTGGTTTGAAATCACCTGTTTGGATAGGCAAAAAAATAGAGTAGAGTGAAGTTAAATGGGTCCTAACAGTCTAAAATTTCAACTCTACCCCGTTTGGATGAGTCTGACTCAATAGATGAAGTAATGTTGTGAGCTACATGTACCATTTCACTTCAACTCTAAATACTTTCATTTCCTTAAGTAAAAGTGGATTTTACTCCACACCTTAACTTCAAAATAAGCATCTAAATGGAGTGAAGTGAAGCCATCCACTTTAACTTCAACCTACTTCTCTTCACTTCACCCTCTAAATACAATATTTACCGTTTTCTCCGATGCCTGAAAATAAGAACTGTCATGTAACTGAAAAAAAAGCCATACAGAGCCTCAAAGTAGAATTGATGAAATTCATAAATCTGATCTGAATACAACTATCCTATGCTAATTATGTATGGGTCATGGCAAACTTTTTCTTTCAATAGAGTACAATAATTGGTGAGTGAGTATTTTCATTGTCGGACTGAATGAGTGGAGCTGGTAGAACAGTCCTGCAAATACCATAAAAGTTGAAGATAAAATCATTTTTGAGTGGTTATCTCAAAATTCTGACCCAGTTGACATCGCATCTAATTCGCATGTCCATATTCATGGCTCAAGTCAGGTTAAATGAACAGAATAATTGTTTATTTTATAAAGTTTCTAGGTATTTTTACTACAATAATGGCCAACTTTTTGGCCCTGTAAATGAACGGGTTTCCTTGTAGATAAAAGACAACCTAAAGATGCACCAAAATTGTATGCAATGCATAACAAACAAAATTGATGCTTACTATAAATAAAAAAAAAGTATTTTGACCGTACATGATATAAAAAACCATAAATTCCTCAAAATGGTTTTGACTAAAACTAAATCCCAAATGTAGATATTGTACAAGGTGCCCAAATTCTTTTTCCAATTCTACCCATTTTGTGCAATATCGCACAAACTGAAGGTGGAAATTTAAGCAAATCATTTTCATTCTCATATGGAACTTTGTTCCCATCTCCTAAAACACTGAACCTCCATTTTTTCTGCAATTTTCTTCATTCATACAACTTTTTCCATTGTTAAAAATGTTTTTATGAGAGTTTCTCCGTTGCTCTTCCATGTATCCATAAGAATTTTACATTTTCTCCACTACTCTTCTTCCTTTGTCTTTATCATTTGGTCAATACCCCATTGTGATAAATTTACCTTGAGGACAAGGGATAGATCCACAATATCAATACCAGGTGATTAATTGTTGTCCATGCGTCCTTTTTGGAATCTTTTTCTCATGAAACCATCATCGGGTGAAGATCATGAAAGACTTCACTTCTTGGCACAACATATAGGACTTTAATCTATTTCTTTCCGACCAAATTTTTTTCTTATCAACAAGAAAAACATGGAATAAACCTTAAAAAAAATACTCAAAACCCCACCAAATTTGGGAAGCCAATTCAGTGCTTCTTGTGCAATGTCGCAGAGTTAGTTGGCCGGTATTCCAAAGAATGAAATCCTAGCTAGTGAGCTTCACTGCATTCTTGGGCACAGTAGCTAGGACTTTAATAAGTTTTTTCTCAACCAAGATTTTTTCTTATTGACGAGAAAAATAAGGAATAAGACTTCAGAAAAAGCAGCTAAAAACCCCATAAAGTTTGGGAATCTAATTCATTACTTCTTGTGCGATATTGTATAGTCACTTAGCTAGTTCCCAAAAAAAATGAAATCCCAGCGAGCTTCACTGCATTCTTAGGCAGAGTACCTGGGACTTTATTTAATTTTTTTGCATCCATATTTTTTTTTCTTATCAACGAGAAAAACATGGAATAAGACTTCAGAAAAAATAACTCAAAATCCCACCAAATTTGGGAGTCTAATTCATTGCTTCTTGTACAATATTGCATAGTTGCTTGCCCAGTTCCCCATAGAATGAAATTATAGCGAGCTTCACTGCAATCCACTCGATATCGCACAATTGATTGGAGGGGGGGTGGCCCACTGTGCCGTGATCGAATTGTGCTGGATCGTGCCGTGCCTTCGTGCCTATATACCGACCTCAAATGAACGAGTTTTTATTTGTTCTCTACTTTTCTTTAAAAAGATAAGCAACGCAAGGCTTTACTCAACCAATTTATTTAGGTTACAGGTAACTTCTTTTTTTCTTAATCTAGGTCCATAATTAACATGAGATGACTAGCATTTCTTTTTTCAAATTTCAACATTCCCACACTTCTTTATGCAGCTGAACTACCCAAGATTGGTATCAGAAAACTTGCAGATGTAAACACTGCTTCCTTCATCAAGTTAGGCTGGCAAGCTTCCACTTCTAACTGTCTCTGGACCATTTGGTTTAAGAATCGATATTTTAAATTCCGACCCATTTGGAGCTCAAAGAATACCATCTATGGCTCATGCATTTGGAGGAAAATCCACCGCTTAGCTACTATCATTCACCAAGGCAGCTCCTGGATATTCCGAAAAGGTCAGAGCATCAACGTTTGGCATGATTCCTGGACTACAGGTGATCCAATCTCTACTTGCTTCCCTCGCCAACAATTTCCCAGGGACCAACGACTTTCATCCCTCTTCCAATATGGAACCTGGGTCACTCCTAATTTCTTGCCCACAAATGTTCAACAGCACCTTCTTCCTCTTCTCACGGATCTTTCCCCCAACCTTGCCATCAGTGATACCCTTAACTGGAGAGACACCTACGATGGTAAGCTCTCCATGCGCTCTGCGTGGCAGAGAATCAGACACAGAGCTCAGATTCTACCCTGGCCCAAGCTGATATGGAACAACATCTCCCCCCACAAAGTCAATTGTTTCGGCTGGCAACTGATGCACAACAAAATCCCCATAGAAATTAGGTTGAAGCGATTGGCCTTTTCCCTTGCCTCCAGATGCATTTTTTGCAGTGCTATAGAAGATTCAGTGGGCCACCTATTCTTCTCTTATGATCAAGCAAAAGCCATATGGTCCTGGTTTCTTCATGCAGCTGGGGCTCCTCCTTCTATCAGTTTCTCTGCCTCTGCAATTTGGATGACCCTTTCCAAATAAAATGACGTCAATGGCTTCAAATACATGGCTACCATCTTCATCACAGTTCTTTACCACTTATGGAAGGCTCGAAATGAAACAATTTTTGAAAATCGCAGGCCCTCTCTTCACTCCATCCAAGCTCCCCTAACAGAAGCCATCTCCTTCTCCCTGAAGCAGATGTCATACCCTTTTGTTAGCAACCATCTCAGCGCTCTCTTTGCCTCCATGAGAATCGCCAGTAGTGCTTAAGTCTGTCCTTCTTTGTAATTGATCGTGTGCTTTCTTCTCTAGGTTTCAAATTTGTGCTCGTGGCGCTTTCATCTCCTCTAGTTCTCTGCCTCCCTCTTTTTCTTTTCTGGTTTCTGTTCTTTTGGGGGTCAATTATTTGACCCATGTATCCACACACCCCCCCCCCCCCCCCCCCCCCCCCCCCCCCCCCCCCCCTCCTTTCTTTTCTGTTTAATATAATTTACCGTTGCAGCAAAAAAAAATCAAAAGAGCATTCTGAATGTTCTTTGCTTGTCTAAAATACACAGCTCTTGGATCACCGTCCACATCAACAGTCATCTACAAAACATACATCATAAAGATAAAATGAATCTAATGTCAGGAAACGGGGCAATAGGTGTGTTTTGTTTTAACTGTAAAAGAAGGAAAAGCCAAGATATGGGAGATATATTCACATCAGCTGATGCAATGTATCCAACTAACCTCATCTAGCTTGGGAGAGGATGCATAATATTACAGCATGCTTCTGCAACACTTTCATGACACTAGCATCCACAATGTACTTGTTATGTGTGGAGCCTGATTACACCTGGGTCATACTGTTAATTCAGGCCCACTGTCGCAGATCCAACTATCGATATTTCTGTAATAATATTACCTTGCATCTTTATGTAACCCTAGCATAGCCGTTAGAGATCTGGTAACTTGTATTTAAATTTTCTACCTTTGAGCATAGTGGAATCGGTGTAATTTGTGGATGTACCTCAATAAAGGAATCTCGTAAATTTACATCATCTTTGTGTTGTTTGGTTGCATCTTTGTTCTTACTTTCCAACTAGACTTTTCCTCTCTTTCGTATATATCAACCCTCTCACCGAATCTTTCCCTCTGAATGCGTGTCTGATAAACTACATCACATTTAGAAGCAATCTCCATCAAATCGATCTGAACCTTCTTCCCATTCAACTCCCTTTGATGTTAGGTAGTCTTTTATGTCATCCTGCCAAAATTTTGAATGACAATTTCTCGAATATTGTACAAGGATTATAGATGTACAGAAATACCTTTCTGGTCACCCCAAGTCAAATGGGCATTAAGACCAAGGAAAAGAAGAGTACAATTTCACCCTTGAAAGGTATTAAACCTTACATCGCTAGGCCTGTTTGGAGAGAAACCAACGTGGATGTGGGCATAGACAGTTGAAACGCATCCATGCTGCAATTTAAAACTTTTTTTAAACCCCAAGTTGATGAGAGACTAAATGGACAAAAAAAAAAAAAAACCCCTACTTTTAGCGAATCTAACAAACAGTCCCTCTCACAATTTGTTGATTTGCATATTCATGCATCCTTCAATTTGCATCTTGGCAAACCATCCAACAAGGCTCTAGGAATTGGACTAGTTTTCAATCCCAAATAATAGTTAGGGACGTTTCACATTGATCTTTACGACATACGGAGTGTAGGATCTCACACCCCATTGAGCTACCACTTATCTCAAAACCAATTGATGATAAGAATTGGCACGACAATAATTTTATGGTGAGGACGAGGGCTCTCGACCATAACTATGACCACTCAGGAGCTAGGGTGGACGTTGACCTCAACAACGAGCGACAGAACTGTCCTGCCATTGGCAAGATCTCCAACCGGAACAACTGTAATTCCATCAAGTTTGCTGATCTCTCTCTCAATTTTATATACATCCAACAGGGTCTGCACGTAAGGGGAAAAAAAAAAGAAAAAAAGATGCTATATTAGTCCAGCATAGTGAGGGAAAAAAAATACAAACACAAACACTTTTTTTTTTTATATCATTAAAATGACTACAACTCACGTCTGGCCCTCTGTTTTTTAATAAAATCTCTTAGTTTTCATTAGGAGTGTAATATTTATAAGAGTCTGGATTTAAGTTGTTCTGGGAAAAAAGGGTCAGGTCAAAGCGACCTTTCTTAAGACCAAACCAACTTCTTGCTTGGGAATTTGTGGTAGACAAGGTCAACAGACAGTCGTGTGACTCGATACATTCTGTAGGATCTGATTTTGAGCAAGCCGAGGATAGGCAGGTCAGCAGGGCTTGTTGATGGCATTGTTAACTATCCTTCGCTTCCGTATCACATCTCTTTACCTGAATCACAGAAAACCACCGTGAATACTCGATCTGGTGGTCCGACCGAGGATCCTCCAATGCTTTAGTTAGCATCTGAAACTGTGTTCTTTTTCTGATTAAAGTTATAAAAAAAATTTGCATACCTCTCCCTCAGTCCTTTCTTCCTCATATGTTTCCCATTTCCTTAGATTTTCGCCCCCACCTGTGCATGTTCACTCTCTTTTCTCATAGTAACCGGTAACTGCCAGGCTCTAGATCGTGGAGCGTTTTTCTCCTTGAATCCAAGGCTCTATTTACTTTTTTTAATGCTAGCTGTTATTGGCCATTCATTTCGCCATTTTCTCTGGGTTGGATCAATGGGTTAGCTTGGGTTGGTCTTGACCCAAATTCGACCAAAGTTATAATTCAAATATTCCCCCACATATTCCATATATATTTTACCATTACTCCAAAATCAGCTAAAAAGTGGTCCGCGAGGACTTCCCAGGAGTCACCCATTAAAAGGCCTCATGCAAGGTGCTCCCGCCCGAGCGGGCTTAACCTCGAAGTTTTTACGTTTTTCTGAGGCCGCGCGATTTTAAAAGGCCTCATGCAAGGTAAGTGTATAAACTTTACATATAACCCCATTCACTTTCTTCTCTATAATCGATGTGGGACTCCGGAGCGTCACATTGGTGAACATCCATTAACCATATTCAGTAATTCCCATGAACCAATGAAACCATCCTAATCAGAATATGAGTTAATAAAAGCAGAAACAGGGGTGCTCAAAGTTCAGAAGGCAGTAAATGACATTTGGGTTTTCATAGTCCGAAGCAAAGGTGAAGACTGTATGAGGTTCTAAAGCATTTACATGGGACTACACAAGTTCGAAGAAAATTCTATAGAGAGTAATTAAGGCATGGAAGGAGATAGTATCATTGCCTCGGCCCCATTTGGACCGTTGGAAGTTAGTTACCACGTACTTACATCACAAGTAACTCTAAACTTAAATATGAGTTAATAAGGCTGAAGTATTGTTTTATTGTATTGTCTCAATATTCACTACCCACATTCAGTTACAACTAGCAAATTAACTTGTGTTTAGCACATGAATGATTGGAGTTTATGCATTAAAAAATATCTATAAATTATAGAAATAAAAGAAAAGAAAATAATAATAAAAAGTTATCATAAAAGTACCTGTTTATGTAATCTATGAGCTAATCAGATAAAAAGAAAAGAGAAAATAGATGAATTGAAGAGGAAAGGGAATGGAGTTCTGAATGAAAATAATGAAGGAATTACAGAAAAGGAAAAGTAGAACTTTCAAAGTGGATTAGTGGGAGGATACGTGAGTGGTGGTTTCAAAGTAATTGAGATAAGTGTAGAGAAAACTAAAAAGATTTTAAAAAAAGAATAACTTCCTTTCAAAATAGTAACCGATGGTCAAAATCCAATCCAAAACCTCTTAGCTTAATATAGTATAATGGGATAAAGTCTTGCAACTGTACTGTACCAACTGCAATATTTGGCAACTAGGTGCCATGGTCATCATTGGGCTTTATTATTAAGTGGGTCACATTCATCAACATTGCTCTTCTCTGTTCTACGATGGTGTGGAGCTAGAACCTTATTGATTCATTTGACTGAATTTGGGATGTATACATTACAATAATTTACACTTTTACTGCTGTTTTTTTTTTTTTTTCCGGCGCAATTATACTATATTAAACTAAGAGGTTTTTATTCTAATTTTGACCTTCTCTTTTGATTGTGACTGTGAGTTATTTCCTCCTCCCTTATCTCTTATAACTACTCACTTCTTATCTTATGCAACACTAATCATCTCATATAATTACTACCAATTTCTCACTACCTATGTAACTATCCATCTCTCTTGTAACTTCCCCATTTTTTTTTTTAGTTTTTGCAAAAGTTCCTTTCTACTCTCATCTCTTATTCCCATTTCTACATATTTTTAATTTTTTTTACTTCATTTCTCCCATTTTCTTTCTATTCTACCTCTCTTAATTGCAAAAATAGGTACAGTCATAGATATTATTCTTTCATTTTCTTTCAAAAAAATTACTGTTGTACAATTGTATTTGGTTTGAATTGTATGGATAGACTCGTGTTCAGCACGGGTTCTTGTGCTAGTCATTGATTACTAGAAAAAGTATAATTTTTACCGGCGAAAAAGCTTCGTTTGCAAGAAAAAAGATAGGGTTTTTCCCACAACAGATTTTCACCGGCGAAGGTTGAATTTTCCCCTACGATTTGTTTTTTCGTAGCAAAGGTCAATGTTTTACCTGCGCGCTATTTTTCTTCTTCCCAATTGCGCGGGCAATATTTTTTCTCAATATGTATATTTTTAAAATTATTCTTACTTACTAATACCCAAACCGAATAAATCTTCTCAATCGACGAACCCCTTCTGCATCTCCCTCCCTCTCACATCTCTTTAAGTCTCGACGCTAGCCACCTGTCGCCCATCTCGCCTCCATCCCTCATCTCTCTGACCCATCCCTCTCTCGCCTGCCATCCTCTCCACCCGTGACCTAGCGCTCCCCTCCGTCTCGATCCCCATCTCTCTCGATCCCTCCGTCTCCCTGCACAAAGCACCACCCTCGCAGAACGTTGCACATTCCTCACCTCTGCGTCTCTCTCGGCATCTCTCTTGGTGTGCCCACCTCCTCTGTCTTTTGTCTCTCCTGCATCTCCCATGTACATAATCCCTCAAGTTTTCTCTTATTTCTTTCTGTGTGGTCTAAGACAAGAAGACCCCATGTCTCCTTACCTCTTTATCTTGGCAGAGGGACTCCTGAACTTGCACTTACAGTAATTGATGGTACCACCCAGTCTTTCTCTACAGTCACCAACATTCCTTCTACTTCTCTCTCAAGTTCTTTCTCTGGCTGCTTCTATGACTTCTACTTCCCATTCTTTTTCTCCTCTTTCAAACCCCTCTGTGGCTTCTTCTTCTTCTTATATCTATAGAAAATGGTGGAAATGCCATTGCAACCCACCAATCCTCCAAATATAGTTGTGTGGGGTCGTTTCATGCTCACTAATTCGGATGGGGCCCATCCCACAGTCTCGGTCTAACTTTGTTCTCGGAAACCTCCTGAGGTCGGCCACGGCCTCAGGAGTGACGGATCGAGTCTCGGTGGCCACGTCACGAATTCCGACCCCGGTTTCGACATCCGCCCGACCTCAGCCCATGTCACTCAGCCATAAATGCGACCATTAATGCACTGCCATGACGGGATCGGCGAACTGACAGCAGAGTGGGCGCGGGGTCTAGGTAAGGAGCGTGCTTCATCTAAAGTCACGTCCGTAGGCAAGGGGCGATGGTCAGATGGGACGTCCCCTTTTTACCTACCTCCACTCGAAGCATGAGAGGACACTCGGATGGGACTCCCATCCCTTCAAAGGGACAGTCCAAATGATGACTTCTCACACCTATATATTGCATGAGGAAGACCATGAAAGGTACGAGAACCCTCCTCTCCCAGAACTCTCTTTCTCCACTCTCTCAGTTCTTCCACTAACTTGAGCGTCGGAGGGCCTTCGGCTACCCACAGCCAGGGTCTCTGACCGTTGTTTCTTCCTTTTCAGGTCGTCTGAGGCTTGATCCTTTCCCTCCATCCTCCCTAAATCCCCAAATCAGGAGCTTAACCCTCCATTGATTAAGTCCGTAATTTTTAGGCACTTACAGTTGGCGCCGTCTGTGGGAATAGGATCTGTGCCAAAGCCTCTGCAGAAGTCATGCCTCCAAAAACCAGGAACGGTGGCGGAGGGCCATCGACTTCAAAAAAAACATCGTCCTTCCCGCTACGGGAAGAACCTGCATTCCCACCATTCTTGCCGTCAGAGCCAGCCCAGTCGGTTGTTCCGGAACCACCCCCTGACCTTCGTGGTGCTCTTCTTCCCCCTCCGGGACCGCCAGCGGTTCCTCCCATCAGGCAGGAGGAGCCGCAGGACCCTCGCCAGAGGAGGTCAGGGGGAAAGCCGAGTGCCGCATGCGTGGAGGGCGTCGTCCAATCGGCCTCTTCATCTCGGCCCATAGCCACGCGCCTCCGCCAGGATAGCCGTCGTGATGCTCCTCACCACACTGGCGAGCGGTCACACGGCGGTCCGCAGCGGAACGCCTCCACAGCGGATCTTCGACGGCAGGGCAAGACTCCCGTCAGGACAGGATCCCGTCATTCCCGCCAGCACGTCCATGATAACGGCCAGTCTTCTCACCAAACCCATGGGGGCCGAAATAATAATCCCCTGCTTAAAGAGCTGGATGCCCAGAACCAAGCTCTCCAACACAAAGACGAAGTGATTCGTCGTCTCGAGGAACGGCTCGAAATGAATGAGAGGAGGTTTCGCAGTCCACCTCCCCGACGACCGCGAACCCATTCGGGCCACCGAGATCTGAGGCAGGCCCTCAACAGCAGAAGGGGATATCGCTGCGAAGAGGAGGGCTCGAGTAGCAGCCATCTGCCTGATGGCCTCGGGGAATCGCGGTGCGAGCCAGAATCCCCGAGACTCGACGACCAGACAGGCCTCAAAGAGTTGCTAGACCACTACGTCAAGCAGGAGGTCCAGGCCCGTTTGGCCGAGGTCGGATTTGCCCGAGATCAAACAGATGAGCATGAAGAAGACGATCAGGGCATGTCCCCCTTTTCGCAGGAAATCAAAAACTTCTCTCTCCCCGAGAGATTTAACGTCCCAAGGTTCGTACTTTACGACGGGGCCTCAGACCCAGAGGCGCATCTGCGGCACTTCACTCAGCGGATGTCGGTTTGGGGGGACGTCGGTCTTCTGAACTGCAGGGTTTTCTCATCCAGTCTGGGGGACCTCCCTCTCCGGTGGTTCTGCGCGCTCCCTCCCGGGTCGGTCTCAAGCTGGCGGCAGCTCCGGAGCTCTTTCCTTGAAAAGTTTCAAGCACACCGCGTCGTCCCGAAAACGGGTAGCAATCTCATGGCGATCCGGATGAAAGACGGAGAGAGCATCACTGCCTTCGCCAGAAGATTCTGGACGATATACAGCCAGATCACCGACGCCAACGACGAAGTCGCCATCATGTGCTTTAGGGAAGGCTTACTCCCGGGAAACGAACTCCGTAGGGACCTGGTCCGGAACCCGGTGGCCACGATGAAAGCATTGATGGCGAGAGTAAAACAGTATGTTGAGCAAGAGGAGGACGAGGCCCATGGCACAGAGCGGTTCGGATTACCGAAGAAACACCAGGCCTCCACCAGGGAAGGAACATTCCCCCGACCGAGGTCAGATAAAAGGAAGCCCGCCCGATCGTTCTCAATCACCTCGGACAGCAGCAAGAGACCGAGGTCAGAGTCCGCCAAGCCTGCCAATGATCCTTATAGGGCTATCAGTGTTGTGTTTAGGGAGCCTATTTATAGACTCCTGAACAAAATCAAGGCAGAACCATATTTCCAGTGGCCTCGGCCGATGGCAGGCGATCCATCCACCCGAGACCAGCAAAAACGCTGCTCCTATCACAAGCAGCACGGGCACATGACTGAAGACTGCTTTGCGCTAAAATCCCACCTCGAAAAACTCGTCAAGGATGGGCACCTCCGAGAGTACATCAAAGGGGAAGAAAGAGTCAACCGAGGGCCAACCCAGCGATGACCAGGACGACGACGAACCGGCAGGCACCATTAACGTCATCCACCTGACTCCCGCCCCGGGTAAGGAGAGTATCCGAGCTCGGTCAGAGGCCAGGAGGGCTACCCACGGCAAGCAGGTGATGTCGGCAGAGTTGGAAAGTGCCCCGAAGAGGGCCAAAAAGGAGAAACCCAAGATTTGGTTCTCAGACGAGGACCTGAAGGGAGTCCAGCTCCCCCACAATGACGCCCTCATCCTCACCCTGCGGCTGAACAATTACACCACCAAGCGCGTCCTTGTGGATCCAGGGAGCTCCACCGAAATCATCTATTACAGCTGTTTCAAGCAGCTCCGCTTGCCCGAGTCCGATCTATGCGAAGCTCACATCCCTTTAGTGGGGTTCAGCGCCAAACCAGTGTATCCCAAGGGGAAGATTTCACTCGAGGTCCGGATAGGAGGCGCGACAGGGATGGCAGACTTCATGGTTATTGACGCGCCATCCCCCTATAATGTGATAATGGGACGAAGCTGGCTGCACGCCATGGGAGCGGTGCCCTCTACCCTCCATCAAAAACTCAAGTTTCCATTAGAGAAGATTGGGGGAACGGTCGAAATAGTAACTGTGTGTGGAAATCAACAGATGGCCCGAGAATGTCTCGTGGCCGTAACACCTGGAGAAGAGGAACCGAGACAAGTGCATATGGCCGAGCTAGAAGCCGAGATCGAGGATGTCGGGCGGACAGCAGGGCAGAAAAGCATAGAAGATCTCACCGAGGTCAGGATCAATCCTGAAGATCCAGAGCGCTACTTCCTGCTGGGTAGCCAGCTCCCTGACACCGAGAAGGCAGAGCTGATAGACTTCTTGCTTCTAAACAGGGATGTCTTCGCCTGGACCCCATATGAAATGCCAGGTGTTGACCCCGAGGTCATGTGTCACCAACTGAATGTGGATCCCGGACACAAGCCCATCGTGCAGAAGGCTCGCAGAGCAGGGATCCCACAAACAGAGGCAGTGACCGAGGAGGTGGATAAGCTCCTCGAAGCTGGGGCGATCCGCGAAGTACATTATCCACGGTGGCTGGCCAACACAGTGGTGGTGAAGAAGAAGACTGGCAAGTGGCGAGTCTGTGTGGACTTCACGGACCTCAACAAAGCCTGTCCCAAGGACAGCTTCCCCCTCCCCAAGATCGATCAGATGATCGACGCTACTTCAGGGCATGACAGGATGAGCTTTTTGGATGCTTACCGAGGTTACCATCAGATCCCACTGCTCAAATCTGACGAGGAAAAAACCTCATTTATTACACCTCGAGGCATTTACTGCTACAAGGTGATGCCCTTCGGGCTAAAGAACGCTGGGGCGACATACCAGAGGCTGGTCACCAAGATGTTCCGAAGTCAACTTGGCAGGACAATCGAAGTTTACATCGATGACATGGTGGTCAAGTCCAAGAGATCGCCGGACCACCTGGCAGACCTGCGACAAACATTCTCCGTCCTCAGAGAATACCGACTTAAGCTAAACGCCTCGAAATGTGCATTTGGCGTCGGCTCGGGCAAGTTCTTGGGAAGCTTGGTGACTCGGAGGGGAATCGAAGCAAACCCGGAGCAGATCACGGCCATACAGGCTATCCAGAGCCCGACCTCGGCCAAGCAGGTCCAGAGACTCACAGGGATGGCTGCCGCACTCAACCGCTTTATCAGTCGAGCCTCGGACAAGTGTCGCCCGTTCTTTCAGCTCCTGAAGAAAAGCTCCAAGTTCCAATGGACTCCTGAATGCGACCTGGCACTGGAAACTCTCAAAAGGTACCTCTCTTCACCACCGCTATTGTCTACTCCGTTGCAAGACGATTCTCTCTTTCTCTATCTTGCAGTTTCAGACCATGCCGTGAGCTCGGTGCTAGTTCGTGAGGGCGACAAGCAGCAGTACCCCATCTACTACACCAGCAAAACACTGCTCGACGCCGAGACCAGGTATCTGCCACTTGAAAAGTTGGCACTGGCACTAATCAGCGCCTCCCGCAAGCTCTCCCATTACTTCCAGACACACACAAATAGTGGTTGTCACCGAATACCCACTCAAGTCGCTTTTCAGGAAGGCGGACTTCTCTGGCAGAATTTCCAAATGGGCTGTGGAGTTGGGTCAGTTCGACATCCAGTATCAGCCCAGAACAGCAATCAAGGCACAAGTCCTGGCAGACTTCGTCGTCGAATTCACCTCTCCTAGTTCGGCACCGACCTCGCTCGATACCGAACTGGGGGACTCCAAGGGCAGTAGTGATGAGAAAACCGACGATGACCAGTCCTGGAAGGTATTCCTTCAGTCAGCCTGGAAAGTCTTCGTTGACGGATCATCTACATCCAAGAGGGCAGGTGCCGGCGTCGTCCTCCAATCCCCAGAAGGGCTAGTCATAGAACAAGCACTAACCCTCGACTTCAAAGCATCAAACAACGAAGCAGAGTATGAAGCACTGATCGCCGGTCTCGGCAGTGCAAGAGGACTGGGGGTACGTCGGGTGGTGGTCTTCAGTGACTCTCAGTTGGTGACGAGCCAGCTGAGCGGAGATTACCAAGCCCGAGACGAAAGAATGATTTCCTATCTAGCCCACACCAGGCAACTCCTCTCCCAGTTTGAAAGAGCTGAAGTCAGGCAAGTCGGCAGGGAGTCCAATCGCCATGCAGACGCCCTAGCAAGCTTGGCCTCGGCAGTAGAAGCAGGGAAAAGGAGGACAGTCGATGTGGGGACGCTGGAGAAACCAAGCATAGAGCTCCTCCCAGTTCGTCAGGTTCTGTGTACTGAGCTCGGTCCGAGCTGGATGGATCCGATCATGGCGTTCCTAAGAGAGGACAAGCTCCCAGAAGACAAAAACGAAGCTCACAAGGTCAGAATGAAAGCAGCTCACTTTTGGCTATCTCCAGATCAAAAGCTTTACAGGAAATCCCACTCTGGGCCATATCTCCAATGTGTCCATCCTAGCAAGGTAGAGGATTTTCTATTCGAAATTCATGAAGGAATCTGTGGAAGCCACATCGGGGGAAGATCGTTGGCCTACAGAGCTATTAGCCAGGGCTACTGGTGGCCCTACATGCAGAAGGATGCCCAGATCTACGCCAGGAAATGTGAGAAATGCCAAAAGTTTTCCCATTCCCTCCACCAGCCAGCTCAGGACCTGAGCCCGATCTCCAGTCCATGGCCCTTTGCTCAGTGGGGGCTGGACATCGTCGGACCTCTCCACCGAACTCCGGGAAACAAAAGATGGCTAATGGTGGGCACCGATTACTTCACAAAATGGATTGAGGCAGAGGCCTTATCCTCCATCACCGAGCTTGATACAAAGAATTTTGTGTGGAAAAACATCGTCACACGGTTTGGGATCCCCAGAGCTCTGGTCTCGGACAACGGAACCCAATTCGATTCAAAATTCTTCAAAAGCTTTTGTCAAGAGCTTGGCATCAGAAACCTCTATGCGACTCCGGCCTATCCGCAGAGCAATGGGCAAGCAGAGATCTCGAACAAAGTAGTTCTGGAGGGGCTGAAGAAAAGGCTTGATAAAGCTAAAGGCAGATGGACAGAGGAATTACCAAGTGTCCTCTGGGCATACAGAACCACCCCGAGACGATCCACTTCGGCCACCCCTTTTTCGTTGGCCTATGGGATGGAAGCAGTCATTCCCCTTGAGGTCGGCCTCCCAACCTTAAGAACAAATCTCTTCGATCAAGGGCAGAACGAGATGAACCTCGCCAGGGAGCTTGACCTCGCCGAGGAACGAAGGGAAGCAGCATCCGTGCGTCTGGCCGCCTATCAGCAGCAGCTTTCCCGAGGATATAATCAAAAGGTCAAAGAGAGGAGGTTCTCGGTTGGAAAACTGGTCTTAAAAAAAGCGCTCCCCGCGGATAGAGATCCCAATGATGGCAAGCTAGCACCAAACTGGCTCGGCCCCTACAAAGTAGTATCCGTCTCGGGCAGGTCGGCATACAGACTTGAAGGGATGGACGGCAAGGAATTGCCCCGGCCATGGAATGCTGCCCACTTAAAGAAATATTATTTCTAGCTGTATTCGAGATGTTTAATCAATAAAGAAGAACCTTTTGACACAGATCTGCTTTGTATCTCTTCGGTCTCCGCAAGGATCCGGCCCTCGCGCCATCCTCTTTGAGTTCGGTCGTAGGACCAACTCCGCAAGGATCCGGCCCTCGCGCCATCCTCTTTGAGTTCGGTCGTAGGACCAACTCCGCAAGGATCCGGCCCTCGCGCCATCTTCCTCGCGCCATCCTCTTTGAGTTCGGTCGTAGGACCAACTCCGCAAGGATCCGGCCCTCACGCCATCCTCTTTGAGTTCGGTCGTAGGACCAACTCCGCAAGGATCCGGCCCTCGCGCCATCCTCTTTGAGTTCGGTCGTAGGACCAACTCCGCAAGGATCCGGCCCTCGCGCCATCCTCTTTGAGTTCGGTCGTAGGACCAACTCCGCAAGGATCCGGCCCTCGCGTCATCCTCTTTGAGTTCGGTCGTAGGACCAACTCCGCAAGGATCCGGCCCTCGCGCCATCCTCTTTGAGTTCGGATGAAGGGCCAACTCCGCCAGGATCCGGCCCTCGCGCCATCATCTTTGAGTTCGGTCGTAGGACCAACTCCGCAAGGATCCGGCCCTCGCGCCATCCTCTTTGAGTTCGGATGAAGGGCCAACTCCGCAAAGCTGTCCCTCGCAGCGACCTTAAACACACAGGCCATGTCTCGAGTCCGGCCAACACCCAAATTTGGTCCACGCCTCTCGAGTCACCAAAGGGTGCTCACCAAAAATAGAGGTCTGACCCCAGCCCTTAAGCGAAAGGGCCGCTTCTCGGGGTATGAGCCCAAACTAAAATTGCAAATTCCTTCCTAAAGCAGTCCTCCCGGATCATCATCTCTAAAACCCAGCCATTTACCTAGGGCAGCCTAATGGACTTGTGAAAGGGGTTCATCACCACGGGACAGAAAGGTGGGTTAGGAGGTCGGACGATTTTACCGACCTCCAGGACTTGTAAATTTTCACATCAAGGCATCCACGTACCATGATTTGTAAATTTGCACACACCATTGCAAAGAAAGAAAGAAAGAGTAAGGAGAGGAGAACATCAGGATGAAAGAAACATTTTTCATTCATCGGAGAGAATGATTACAAAGATCTTACACTCCCAGAAGAAGGAAGGAAAATTACATCGAAGAAAAAAGAGAAAAATTTCTATAGCTCCTCAAGCGCCGTCTCTTTATTCTCTGGAACTGGAAGGTCTGATGGGGTAGGGACGACGGACGAAGGGACCGGAGGAAGGGGAGCCTGGGCCGCTTCGGCCTCGACAGGGGCCGGAGGAGGGGGAACCTGGGCCGCTTCGGCCTCAACGGGAGTCAGAGGAGGAGGAGGTACGTCTGCAGCCTCGGAAGGGGTAAACGGGGGTGGGCTCTCCACAAATATGGGGTTTGAGCCAGGCTCTGATTCAGAACCCGGTGCTGCAGGCCGGAACACAGGGAGATCCGCAAATATGGGGTCATCCTCGGAAACCCCATATTTTCGAAGAGCCGCCTTACATCCCATCTCATACAACACCGGGCTCAGATCCAAAATTTGAGCCGAGTACTCCCCCGACGCCCAGTCCACCCCATCCTGGTATGACTTTGCGGCCTGATCACGAAGGATGGACTCGGCTTCGACCCTTTCTTTCTTGGAGGTTTCGAGCTCGGCTTCCTTCCCGGCCAATTCGCTCTGCTTATTAGCGAGCTCGGTTTCCCTTTTGGCAAGGTCAGCCTTCTTCTCCATGAGCTCGGCCTCCAGCTAAGCCGCCCTCTTCGCCTTGTCATCAACGGCCCCCCTCAGGGTTTTATTCTCGCCCCGCAACTTGATGATCTCGGCCTTTGCCGCTTGTTGCTCGGTAGCGGACTGGGCGAGTTTCTCCTCCACCTTCTTTATTTCGGCCGCGCTGGTTTCCAGCGCGCCCCCCATCTTCTTCTTCTCCTTCTCCAGAGTGGCGATATAAGCATTCCTTTCCACCTGCCTATCCACCAGCACTTGGATCCTCTGTGCATTCTGCAAAAGGGTAAAAAGATAGTAAGGGAATCAATCCTGTCAACCAAGAGGCCGAAATCTGAAAACCAAAGGGGAGGGAGCCTACCTCAAGCGACGCCCTCAGTGTCTGGTGGAGTAGACCAGCCGAGGCGACCTTTTTATGCTTCTCCATGTCGAGGGGGAGGGCACATCCCCGAGCGACGGCCGCGACCGACTCCCGGCTGGCGCCCATCCGATCCATCATGGTCATGGGCTCGTTGGGGTTGAGGTCGAAATTGGGCCTCCATGGCGCCGGCACCGACTGCTGGGCCTGCCGCTCCGCCTCCTGGAGCCTCTCCTCCGCGCCCGACAAGCGAGCCCTCTTCTCAGGAGGGGGGCCATCACCCCCCTTTCCGGCCTCGACGGGCCGAGATCGGCCCTCCTTCTGCAGCTGCGGCAGAGGCGGCAGAGCCTCCTTCGCAGGTTCGACTACCCGCGGCCTGCTCTCCCTGAGTGGGCGCGGCTCCTTGGGCAAACGGACCTCCTTGGAGGGTTCTGCCGAACCCCCCTTCTTATTTTTGGCCGAGGTAGCCCCTACCACTCCCGACGCCGCTCCCGATGAAGTGGAGGAGGCGACCGCCGCAGAACCCTGGGAAGCGCCGGACCCACTGGGGGCTCGTGTGGGGGCAGAGGAAGCTCGGCCCCCGAAGATCAGGGAGCTCAGGTTCTTCAAAGGAGGTCGCTGGCCTGCCATCTCTTCTTCTTCTCCTCCTCCTTGGTCTCGGGGGGGGGGGGGGGGGGGGGGGGGGGGAGGGCTGTCGGCGATCACGATCGGGTCTTGAGGGTCCGTGGCTGGGTCTCTCGTCCCGGCAAAGGCCAGAATAGTTTTCCCGATCTGCTGAGAGGGGATCTCGGCAGTCTTCCTGGTGTATGACTGGTATTTCGGTTTGTATCCCAGCAGCGCAAAGGCGGCTCGGTCGTGATGACCGTGGTAGCGATGGATTTTCTCTAACCACGCGTCGTTCCGCTTCCACTTGTCGAAGCCGGCCTCTTTCCTCCTCTTCTGAATACCTGCGCAAGAGAAAGGGTAAGGGCGTCAGCTTGGTATAGTGACGGGCAGAGGCAAAATAAGCTTAACCTAGGAGGGCGGTATTTACTAGGGGGTGTCCCAGGTTTTCGTGGAACCCGGATCCTCCGGTCCTCCTCGGTCTCGGTCCCCCTGAACTCCCAGTTCCCCGAGACCAAAAAGCGGTCGTCTCCAGCGTATTTGGTGGAGTCCTCCAGGGCATTCACCAGAGGATGGCGCCTTGCCTTAACCCGGAGATAGTAGGCGTCCTCGGTCCCCGCGGCCTTGCAGATATCGTAAACATCCTCTATGTCATGAACACCAAGGCTGATGTCCAAAATCCAGTTCAGCTGGGCCACGCCCATTATTATTTTGAAGCCATTCGGCATCAGCTGGAAGGGGCAAAGGTTCCACACATGGAGACAGGACCGGAGGAGCTGGTCTATGGGGAATCTTACCCCCCCTTCGCACACAGCCAGCAGAGGGAAGGGCATCCACTCCTTATAGGTGACGAAACCCTCGACGGAACCCTGGAAATCAAAGGATTTCACCAGAACGTCGTCCGGGATCCTAAAGTTCTCCCTAAAGGCCTCTAGGGCTGCAGGGCCCTCCAGCCAGTGACTAAATATTCCCATTTTTCTTAAAAGAAAGAAGGAGCGAAGAAGAGTCGAATGGGAATGAAGACCAGAAAAACCCCAAGGGGCCAGCAACCTCCAGAATAAAGAAGAAAGGGACACGAAAAAGTAGCAGAGACGAGAAGTGAAACTCACAGAAAGGAATGGGAAGGGTTGCAGAAGGCGAGAAGACTGGGAGCAGGAAGCAGGAGAGGAAGTCCCCGAGTTCGGTGAACGTTCCAACTTGGACAAGGGTCGCAGCAGGATGTTCGGCGAAGACAACCTTCAGCACTTCAGCAAGGTCTCCTTCAAAGCAAAAGTTAGGGTAAAGGAAAGAAAAGGAGGGGCACCCCCTTTTTATAAGAGGAACACCTTCCTTTAAACCCACGCACGCGAGGCGCCTCTTCGCTTCAAACTCGCCAACTCGCCACGTGTCGCCTCGATCTCGGCAAACAACCGATCGGAGGGCTCCACGTGGCAGCGGCGGTTCATCTCTCATCACGCCTCTGGTACAAATATTTATCACCTCGGGGATACGAAACGGCGTCCCATACGCCTACCGTAGCAAAGCAATTATGACACCTATTCATTGCCTAAAGCAGACAAGGGGGCATCATGATGAGGATCCTATAAGAACGGGATACGAAAAGACAGCCCCATCACTTCCAGGTCTTATCTCCCGACCTCGGGCGAGGCCCAAGAGGTCAAGAGATAGGGGGCAATTGTGTGGGGTCGTTTCATGCTCACTAATTCGGATGGGGCCCATCCCACAGTCTCGGTCTAACTTTGTTCTCGGAAACCTCCTGAGGTCGGCCACGGCCTCAGGAGTGACGGATCGAGTCTCGGTGGCCACGTCTCGAATTCCGACCCCGGTTTCGACATCCGCCCGACCTCAGCCCATGTCACTCAGCCATAAATGCGACCATTAATGCACTGCCATGACGGGATCGGCGAACTGACAGCAGAGTGGGCGCGGGGTCTAGGTAAGGAGCGTGCTTCATCTAAAGTCACGTCCGTAGGCAAGGGGCGATGGTCAGATGGGACGTCCCCTTTTTACCTACCTCCACTCGAAGCATGAGAGGACACTCGGATGGGACTCCCATCCCTTCAAAGGGACAGTCCAAATGATGACTTCTCACACCTATATATTGCATGAGGAAGACCATGAAAGGTACGAGAACCCTCCTCTCCCAGAACTCTCTTTCTCCACTCTCTCAGTTCTTCCACTAACTTGAGCGTCGGAGGGCCTTCGGCTACCCACAGCCAGGGTCTCTGACCGTTGTTTCTTCCTTTTCAGGTCGTCTGAGGCTTGATCCTTTCCCTCCATCCTCCCTAAATCCCCAAATCAGGAGCTTAACCCTCCATTGATTAAGTCCGTAATTTTTAGGCACTTACAATAGTGATGCAGTAGCACACGGTTTCATATACTCATGGTCCACATGTGGGATCCAAGAAAGTTAAGAAATTATTTATTAATTATTAATAGTTTCTCATTTTATTTATGAAGTTATGATTAGTTTCTAATTTGAATAGGATTTTTATTTTTGTTTCTTAATTTAATTAAGATTACTTTCCTATTCTTGAGACTCTTTTATTATAAATACAGTATTGTAGAGATGAATGATCTCGGACACTTTTAGAGTTAATAAAATTTTACGCGTGGGTTATCCCTCTTCATTGATTGATCCAACCGGTGGGAGCCCTAATTATGCCCTGGCACTTGCATGCTGACCCTAGGATTGCATTCGATAGGGAAGGGGAATCCCATGCCGAAAAGAGGCCAGATCAAAGCCAAGATTTTTGAAGACATCCACAGATCAATCTCCTATTTCGTGTCAAAAGCTGGAGGAGATGGGAGGCAGTAGCAGCGGCAGAGGATCAGCCTTCACCTCAACTCCTCCAAGCGCCTACGCTTCCGATTCCGGCCCTACATCTTATTTGGCGATTTTGTTAGTTTACTGAACTGGGTTTTGTAGTTTGTATTTGAGTTCTGTTTCTTTTTTGCTTTTGAAGAGAGTTTCATTCAATGTTGGTAGGGTTTTGATTCAATGGTTTGAACTTAAAAGCTTTTAATCCATGGTAGAAGTAGAACCCACTGAAGTCTAACTAGATTTGGGTAATCAGTTTGATTTTTTCCTGAGTTTTTACACTAGCTGCCACTTATCTATTCTCTGAGCCAAAAGACTCCCTCCCAGAAATCATGGGAAAAAATTCTCAAGGTAATGTATAAGCTCCAGCTAGTTCATGAAAACCAATGAGCGGCCTGAAGAAGAGCTTAGAAAGGTTTTGTCAAGGAGAGAGAGTACCTTGTATCATGATCTTTGAATCTCTTGCTGTTGTAAAAAAAAAAAAAAATTTCTTTGAATCTATTGCTTAGATAGTAGACAACATGTTTAAGGTCAGAGGAGAAGTATTCACCCGCAATGTTGGGTTTGTCGCTTTTCTGCCTGCAATATGAGAATTCATATCACATTCGTAATTACCATTAAAAAAAATCACAATCAAGTTCTCTGTCATGTTTTTATTTGTTCTCATTAACCAAATGTGTTTCTCACAATTGTATCTGGATAGAGTGGTAAATGCACTGGTAAACTTCTGTTAAACATACCGACTCTTACATTCAGCTGGTTTTGTTTTTATTCTTGAAATAAAAAAGAATTTAGAAAGCAATTTACTATTTTACTGTTCTTTTTTTTTTGGTTTGATTGAGAATGCACATTTTTCTTATTGGTCTTTTGTCTAACTTGTTTTACTGGAGTAGGGGTGTATAACTTGTTTGATTGAAATTAATGTTGATGTTGTGTTCTGCCTGTTGGGTTATGGGTTTTAGCTCGTTTTTAGGTCCAATTCATTTGTATTAGGGTTGAGGGGTAATTTAGTCTTTGTTAAAACTATATATTATGTCTTTTGGTTGTAACCCTAAGATGTGGAAAAAACTCTTTGAATAGTGAAAGAAGAAGAAGACGAGTTTTGTCCGGTGGACGTAGGTGTGAAATCACCGAACCACGTTAATTTAGTGTTCTCTTTTATGTGGCTTGATTTGTTTACTTGTGGATCGCACGCTTCCGCACACACGATCAAAACACTGCCTGGCACAATATACTTGCAGTGAACAAAAAGGATTTGTGTATTTATCTAAAAAAAATCAGAAAATGGATTTTATTTCACCTTGTGCTTGCCTATTGCCACATATTCCTGAGAGACTAGAATATTTTTCAATTCCAATTACGTAATATACACATGGTTTTAAATAGAGTCAATGATACCCAATTGGCAAAGAGACAAGTTGGGCCAAGCTGATTGACTATGTTTTCATTTTCAGTAGAAGGAAAATCAAACCATACAGATGATACTGACCTAACACAAAAACAGTAGGAAAATATCTCTCTTTACAAGGGACTCGAAATAGCGCACTAACATTGATGCACACTACTCATTTCTCAAATCAACTGAACATTGAATGAAAGTCTCCCTAATTTCACCATTCGAGGATGTTCATCTCCCAGAACCTAAATTCTAGAGTTAATTGTTATTTTTTTCTTTCTTCTTATTAAGTAATCGACTACGTGGCTGTCGGAATCCAAAGAAGGTTTTGCTGTTTGACAATGGTCGCATGATTGAAAGATTCGGAGGCAATATAATTAAAACGCTAAAAAAGTATCAAGCTATTCTCGAGGTGGAAACGGATTTCCTGTTTGGTCCAAACAGGAACCTGTTTGGACCAAATGGGTGGTGACATGTAGGGGGGCGGAGGAAAGAGAAAAGTCTGCCCCCCTCCTTCCGCCTCTTTATATGTCCTCTGGAGGTTCATTTGCTCGTAGTTTGTCAGGAAGTAGGTGTTCAGTGCCCCTATGGGGTAAGCCACAAGGCAACAGGATATGCCTCAAACACCCAAGAAGAACAAGGGACAGAAACGAAACCTGCGTGAACAAAACATAATTTCGAGAGTTGCATTGAAATCTCTCTTCAAGAAGTAGAAACTTAAGTTTCCAGATCATACTGTCTCGGATGCATTGGTTCGAACTTGTGGACAAAATAAAGGCCCTACCTTAAGATCTAGGAACAGTTTATGCATCCGAGACAGCATGACGCATAGGCAGTGGCCCTACGAGAGGCGCTAGAGATTTTAATGTTTCACTTGAGAAGCTCTGCACATTGATTTCGTGATTTCTTGGGTGTGGAGATTTTGTGTTTTCCCAATTGAATCTAAGCTAGTGCGATTTGGAGATTTCACAAGATGATGATGTGGGATGGTAGTTAATGGCCAACCTATGTGTGGTTGGATTACAGCCTTTGGGTGATTTGCATTCGATGGAAGTTCATACATCTCCTATTTGTGTGTGTACATATTTATTTGTTTATTCACATGTCGCTATCTCCATGAATTGGCACACATCCAGGTGCGACATGTTACCCAGCCATTGCACTATAGCGTTATTGGCTATGAGTGTGTTTTCATTACTTTCTTCTTTATTTTTCAATCTAATTTGTATCGTTGATAAATTATATTTTTATTGAAAAGTACTTAGAATATCTTCAATTACATACTCTTATAAGCTTTTTTTCTGTTTATTTCTTTTCTCCTTTTATCCGTCTTATGATATTTGGTCTTTAGATTTATCTTTTTTCTCCTTTTATCAATCTTATAGTAATTACTCTTTATATTTATGTTTCGATCCTATCATTTTATTTATGTGCAGTGCGTTCATCTTTTCCTCACATGTAGAGGGTTCCACTGCCTCTCATTGATGATACCGACCATCCGTTTTTGTCCATTGTTAAATGTGACCACTTCTAATTTCTATCTCCCGGCCTTTTCTCATATGGTTTAATCTATTATGCAATGAAGGTGGTCACGACCCAATACTACCAAATAAGAGGAAAAAGGTTACAACAGCTGAATGGGTCCCAGGTTAGGACTCGAAGCAAGTTCCTCCTAATCATTTCTTAAATACACATTCAGTGGGAACTAAAATCGTTGGACTTTCATTGTCATCATTAAAACCTTGTCCCAACTATGTTGGGGTTGGCTACATTGGACCCACCTTAAACATACCTTAAACATGTAAAATTGTTAAGGGTTCTCTTGATGAGGAGAGAAGTGCGGAGAAAATGGACTTACAAAAAACTGTCCACAGGATGTAAGACTGTCAATGGCCAGATTCAGCCTGACGAGTTCGGTCTGACATGGACCCTAGAGGTTGGTTCTGAATCCACATATTTGTGAAACAGAAAGTCTAAATGGCCTGGTTTTTGGGAACAAAGTGCTGCCCGGTCCCCAAGAGGGCCATTTGATCACAGGAAGAAAGTCTAAATGGCCTGATTTTTGGGACCGAAGTGCTGCCCGATCCCCAAAAATCGGGCCGAGTAGCATGATTCTTTGTGAAATGGGCAGGGTCAAAGTCCCTGTTTAGAGCTCATTAGTAGATTTAGACCTGGATCCAAACCTCTCTTTTTTTTTTTAACAGTAACCATAATTTTTGTTATGAAGGAAAAGGAACAAGATACATCAAAAGTAGGCAACACAGGAGCATGTATCGGTATAAGAGAAGTATACCAAACAATGACCAAGCAAGCCTTCATAATAGGAGCACTAACGTTATATAAAGGATCAACCCCTTGCTTTGCTATAGAGCCTGCCATACCGTTGGCTGGCCTATTAATATACTGAAAAGACACTTAATTAAAAGAGGTCGCTGCATGTCAAATCTCATTAAAATAGAACTACATTTTCCACGGACATCTAAGGAAATTGACCCAAGTTATGGCATTGGACAAATTGATCTCGACTTACAAGTTTCTGAAAATGCAAAGGGCTTCCAAAATGGCCAAGATTTCAGTTCATTCAAGTCTCTAACTCCAACTTGGATCCAAACTTTAGGAGTATGAATTTATAAAAATTATGGGAAAATCATAAAAATCCTTTTCGCAAAGCATGCGCATCTTTTATCTTAATATTATTTCATCTCATATGCATATGACATATATATGATATATGCATATATAGATATAAATTATAAAAGTACCAAATTAAATAAGATCCAGTGGGTTATGACCCTAGGCTCTAATCCAGCATGCAATGGGTTTCAGTCCCTAATTATGAATTTGGGTTCAGCCGATTAGACCAATATGCGTGTCCAGACGTGCATAAATGGACTTGGGTCCGGGCCCATTGACAGACTTAATAGTACAAATTTGTAATGTGGACAGTTTCCTCCACACCCAAATGGACCCTAGGGGGTCCAAAATGACGATATTTCTTGTGGCTCTGGAGTGTCCCTTAAAGAGCCATATTAATACCCTTTTTTTCCTTTTTCGTTTTTTAAAGGAGTCCTTGAGTCATGTCAATTGTGAAGGTGTGAAGAGTTCAAATGGTTATAAAATCTAGTGGTTTATTTGGGTGTTCTTTCAAAATATGAAGTCATCTTAGGATCCCTCCCTCCCTCTAATGTTTTTCCTTATAGGAATGTAATAAGTTGGAAGTTGCAACACTGATTTTCTGGCCCATTGCCCCCTATCTTCTTTATTTGTTGAGTTACATCAAATAGTGACACAACCCGAACCCGAGATTAAGACTAATCCGAGTTAACACCGAGTCGTGTCGCATACTTACTCCCGTGAATCTCAACACATTAAAATTCACAAGGGATATCAATTACATATATTATGCGGAATAACAAACTTATACATTGCTCATGTACAAACTAAAAGTTCTTTCACACTATTTACAACTCCATCACTTGCATACTTAATTACAATGCAAGGAATCAAAATTGTGAAACGTTTCATCTCATATCAATTCAAAGTTTATTTCCATTCAACTAGTCCTCCTGGAGGAACCGTACCGGACGTCTCCGGTTGCGCTGTGGTCTGAGAAGGACCGGCAATGGCAGCTTTGCCTGTAATGCCATCAATAACACTATGAATTTTACAATTCAGCAATGTATAAACAATTACATGATTCACATGCTAATGATACATTTAATTCATTTCATTTCAAATTCGATTGGTTCAATTCCAATGCCCATTCATAGTCAATACGAGTCTTTTTATTTGGCAAACTACAATAGTATTTCAATTTCCATTTAAATTCAATTTCCCTCAAAGGAAACGAATCTCTCTCCCTCAAATGAGAGAATTCTCTCTTCCAAACGGAAGGATTCATTTATTGTGGAAATTATCAGAGCCCGGGCCAGGGACAACTGATATCACCACGGAGCTCCGGAACACTCCCACATAATCTGCTGCAGCAGAATCAACTCAATGAGTTTATAGAAATCACTATGTAGTACCAGACTCACTAATCCATCCAATTATCAATTCATTTCACATTGGTTAGCATTGTCCTCGTTGGCACAGGGCGGAAGGGCACACCATTCATGACCCAGACCTTCCAAGGATTCATTTCATTTCATCTAATGGAGATAAGTCCATAACTAATTAAATAAACGACTATTACCATACATTCAAGTGTAATCCCAGGTGGTCAAGGTACGTGTTATTCTCGATGAACATTACAGATAGATGGATGTTGTACCTTGAAATTCCCGGAATCCACACTCATGGAGGTATAAAGGACATATCAGCCTTGAAACATGCAATAAGCTTCTTTCCTTAAAAACTCAGAAATGAATTATGAAACTTTATTAATTCCAATGCCTTACTGGCTAGCTTTAGAAGCTAATAAATATCGAATTACAACTATTCAGCTTGAGTTAACCTTTTGGTTAACACTTAATTCATTTTGGATCTAAATCCAAGGATATTAAGTTATAAAAAGGCAATTAACTTACTACTCCTCAATTAGTCTTCAAACTACTTATGATCCTAAACCATCAATTGGTTCAAATAAAATAAATTCACCTTCATCTCCCAATCTATGATCACTAGGAGGTGTATACCATTGGTTTCTATGTTTCAAGAGCTTTCCAACGATATATAGAACTCAAAAATCGGACGTATGGGTCAAAAGTTATAGCCATTCAAAGTTGGCATTGTTGGCCCAATGGGCCGACCCACTCGAGCAGGCCCAGTCCGGCTGGCCCAATTCTGGGCAAGTCTGAATTTTAGTTTCAGGCTGCTGAAACTGATTTTCTTCTTCCCTTCTTTCCATTCAATCCATAACCTATAACAACTTTGAAATCTCATGTTCCCTCTTTTACCACATCATTTAAACTAGTTCAACACATCTATTCATTCAAACACTATAGACTCAATCCCTTCATGTGAATCATTCCATATCAGGTGTCTACATCTAATTTTCCTACTTCAATATATAATTCACTATTCAAAGACAAAACAGTATATAGAATAGAATAAACAACTCTAAGATTCATAGCTTTCATAACTCAAATTTTAGTTAATCCGTGGTTACCACTCAAGTCACGTTTGAGATTCCCATTTAGTTCACTTTGGAATTAAAGTTCCAAAGATAACACTTGATAGAGTGAAGAACCACTCCAAGCCATGAACCAGTAATTCTTTAACTAGATATAATAAACTCAGAAGCTTTACAAGCTTCACTCAAATCTCAGAAGCCCTGTTCCAGAGACCTTAGGGACCTCCTGTTCCTTTATTAAATACCAATTCAGTGAACTTTAACACTTCCATCATGCAATCACTAATAACATAAATCAATAAATCCACTGATAAGGCCATTCTAAGCAAATCCATTAACCTCTCTTCTCATAATCAACTTGCATGAACTCTCAAACAAATAACACATAATCATAACTAAGAGTTTATACTTGCCTTTATTACTGTGATGAACACCAACTCTCCTTTGTTTCACTCTTGTTTTGAGTCCAAAGTACCAATCTCTAAGAAAACAACCCACTTGATGAACCCACTTGATAACTGACGAAGTAGAGGATGAAAACTTTTGAAATCACTTGAAACCTTCACTTGATGAACATAAGAAAACAAATGACACAGAACAGCTCTCTTTCTCTCTCGTTGGAATTGTGGAAATGACTCACCATTGAGATGACTCAAACTTGACAATTTCTTGATTCAATCACTTTGACAGCCAAATGAAGAAGAAGAACCAAAGCTACTGTTTTCTCAAGGTTGCTGGGATGAAGTCACAGGATTGCCACATCTAACACATGCAAATGGGTTTAGTGACACCTATCATATGCAATTTGCATATGAACCTTATACTCTTTACCTATTTACAATTTGAGTCACTCTAAGACCCATTTGACTCACTTTAAGTCCAATGAAAATGCGTGTATTATGAAAATCATTGTACTCATTAAGATACACACGATGATATCAATTTTCATCGTATTCGACAAAATACGCATAAAGCCATATTTACGGAAAAATCCCTAAGCCCACCAATTTGAGTCTAAATTCAATTCAATTAACCCAATCTCTTCTAAATTCATTCATTATGATTAATTCCTTTATTCAAAACTAATTTGACCCATTTTAATCCTTAATCAATATTAAGTTGATTAATCATGCTTAAACCAAGTTAAATCTCAATTAATTAGAGGTAATCGTGATTAACTCGGGTTGGAGTGTAACAAATAGTCTGAGAACTTGAGAGCCTAATTTGTGGGGATCTTATTTGCATCTTTATTCTACAGATATTTTTAGTATTTCTTGCATCAACTTCTGAGATTTTGAAGTGATACATACAATCTATAGGTCAACTTATCAAACAGCCCATTTTCTACATGAAAAAGAAATTCCATTGTTTTGTAACCCAGCTTTTACCAATCTGATAGGTGAGATGATGGAATGTGAATGATCCATGATCTTGAAACCTTTACCAAATATGGGTTGAGAATAAATGCTGCTTATTTTAATTGGGCCACATATGGTACTAATGCTTGCAGTTGCAGCTGAATTGTTTAAAAAAAAAAAAAGTGTTACTGGATATTTGCATCTCTATTGTGATTTGATCCAATTTGGCAGATCGCTACATGGCACCTGAGGTTTACCACAGGGAATCAGATGGAAAACATGTTGATGTCTTCTCATTTGTCTTGGTTGTGTAGGAGGTATGTCAAATCAAATTTAAATAACAATCAGTTATCTTATTACTGGGCCCTTGTGCAGTGAAAATGGTGTTACTTGAAATCCAGTAATATTGCTAATACATTAGTGAAAAATTCATTAGTATGAGTACTATCACATGTGGGTTGAAATCAAGCACTAGTACACTGTCAAATTTTGCAAATCCCAAAGCATCAGATTCATGGATCCAGTGTAATATTTAAGTAAATTTACATAATTGTGAAAAAGAAAAGCAAAGAAAACACCTATGAAAATAATCATCATTATCATCAAAGGCCTTGTCTAAACTATGTTGGAGTTGGTAACCTGAATGTTGGTTGGTTATTCAAGTCTATCTTAGGCTAAATCCTTGGATAGGTCAGATCTATCCTCCATCCATGCCCTATTCGGCTTATCCATTTTTCCTGAGAGGCCATCAACCTAAAATAAAAAAGAAAAAAAGAACTTTTCCTGACTGACGCAATTATTGGTCTACACTAGACATTTCTAAACCAACTCAAATGAGTCAACCATTGATGCTATCCCCATATGCTTCCGAATGCACTTATTTATGATTCTCTCTACCCTAGTTTTACCACACATCCATCAAGACATTCTTACCTTTGTTGCACTCATTTTTTGCATGTGTTGTTTTCTAACTGGCTAATACTATGCTCTATAGGTTATAATTGGTCTAATTGTTGCCTTGTAAAAAATTCTCTTCAATCTTATTATTATATGGGTTGAGAATAAATGCTGCTTATTTTAATTGGGCCACATATGGTACTAATGCTTGCAGTTGCAGCTGATTTTTTAAAAAAAAATGTGTTTCTGGATATTTGCATCTCTATTGTGATTTGATCCAATTTGGCAGATCGCTACATGGCACCTGAGGTTTACCACAGGGAATCATATGGAAAACATGTTGATGTCTTCTCATTTGCCTTGGTTGTGTAGGAGGTATGTCAAATCAAATTTAAATAACAATCAGTTATCTTATTACTGGGCCCTTGTGCAGTGAAAATGGTGTTACTTGAAATCCAGTAATATTGCTAATACATTAGTGAAAAATTCATTAGTATGAGTACTATCATATGTGGGTTGAAATCAAGCACTAATACACTGTCAAATTTTCCAAATCCCAAAGCATCAGATTCATGGATCCAGTGTAATATTTAAGTAAATTTACATAATTGTGAAAAAGTAATGCAAAGAAAACACCTATGAAAATAATCATCATTATCATTAAAGGCATTGTCTAAACGATGTTGGAGTTGGGAACCTGAATGTTGGTTGGTTATTTTAGTCTATCTTAGGCTAAATTCTTGGATAGGTTGCACTTCTTCAGATCTATCCTTTATCTATGCCCTCTTCGGCTTATTCCTTTTTCCTGAGAGGCAATTATTGGCCATCAACCTACAATAAAAAAAAAAACTTTTCCTGACTGACGCAATTATTGGTCTACACTAGACATTTCTAAACCAACTCAAATGAGTCAACCATTGATGCTATCCATAAATGCTTCTGAATGCACTTATTTATGATTTTGTCTACCCTAGTTTTACCACACATCCATCAATACATTCTTACCTTTGTTGCACTCATTTTTTGTGTTGTTTTCTGATGGACTAACACTATGCTTTATAGGTCATAATTGGTCTAATCGTTGTCTTGTAAAAAATTCTCTTCAATCTTATTATTATGTATGGATCAAAGAGAATTCCATAAGCAAATCTCCACTTTAACCATCTAGCTTTAATCCTATGTTCAACATTCTCCTCAATGTGTACATCGTTATTATAAGGCTAAGGTATGAGAAGAAATCTCTCTGTGATATCTCTTACTTTTCAGTTCTTACAATAGTTGCTTGTCTTTGGACATCCCACTGAAGTTGTAATTCATATATTATATGACTAATTTTAAAGCTCTAAGATTTTAAAGGCTCCTACCAGTGAAATCTCCTAATTTGGATTCAAGATATGAAAATATTGCAGCTTTATTTAGGGACCAAACAAGGCCTAATAACACTCATTTCATTACTAAGAATTAAAAGGAAGTAAATGAAACAGTTTAAAAAGTCCAATGAAATCTTCTTAAAAGCTTACTAAATTAGAACTCAAGATGAAAAATATTGCAGCTTTATTTAGGGGCCAAACGAGGCCTAATGACACTCATTTCATTACCAAGAAGGAAAAGAAAGTAAAAGAAACAGTTTTAAAAAGTTCAATGTAGTCTCTCTTTGGTTGATCTGGTTTTTTTTCCTATGGGGTTTCTTTGCAATGTTTCTGAAGCAGCTAAAAGTGTTGGATTTTCTTAAAATAACAAATGGGTGTGTGTCCATGGCTGCTTGGTGCAGATGTTTTTATGGTGGACCCACAAATAGGAGAGAATCACCTGAATCAGCGGCAGATAGGCGTGCATACGAAGATGCCCGGCCGTCTCTCTCCTCTGTATACCCAAATGCAATGAAGAAGTAAGTAGCTGGATAGAGTCCATTTTTTTGTCATCTTTGTGATATGGCTGAATTACAAGGAGATTGAAAACACAATTAAAATTCGTAACATCAAAGTACTGATGGGCTATGATGCACGGATACTTTAAAATGGACAACGTATCGTATCGTATCATATCCGATATTTCAGTTTTTATGTGTTAAATCTGTGTCACTGCCGTGTCTATGGCGTGTACATGCCCGTACCCATGCCGTATCTGTGCATCATAGCTGATGGGATCCTTTTAATGCATTGTCTGTGGGCATGCCATGCATAGTTTGCAGTAGAGATGTAAACCATGCTATTCTACATGATAAAAACTCATTTATCCATTCTCCTAATCCCCCTGATAACCAGAATGACACCTTAGGCGCAGATGCACTTTTGTGAATAAAGCTCACAATTATGATCATGGGAGGAGTACAGATGCATTTTTGCGTCCGGACTTAAAGAGCACACTGCACCATTCATGTGACCCAATAGCATATGTGGCAAGATGTTAACTAATCTTTGCCCTTTTAGAAAATTCAATTGTGTTAGTTTAATGTTTTGGGTCCCTAAAATGAAGATTAAGTGCTGATTATAGATTTATCTATATTAAAATTTTCCTGACGTGTGCTTCAGGCTTCTTCAAGAATGTTGGGACAAGGATCTTGAGTCTAGACCATCATTTGAAGAGATAATCACACAGCTTGAACTCATCCAAGAGAATATGCAAGATGATGAACATGAATCCTGTTGTTTTCCCTTCTGATATCTGTAGTTCTTTTCTTTAAATGCTTTATTGCCAAGATATTTGATCAGTTGTTTGAAATAATATGCTGATGTGCTATGAAGGTATCAGTTTCAAAATAATATGCCAACTTGCCAAGATGTTTGATCATATATGTCCTGGTGTGTTTTACATTTTATTTGTTTAAAATGCTTTATTGTGCCAAGATGTTGGACGATTGGATCAATGGATCAAAATAATATCTGTTGATGTTCCAAGGCACCATGTGCTTGGAGTATCAAGTATTTCCCAATAAATAATGATGGAATGTTTAAGCAAATAACACCTTGGTTCTTTTTCTCTTTTTTATCTCTCTCATGTGTGTGTGTGTTTTTTTTTTTTTTTCGATATAACATTGAAGTTTATTAAAAAAAATAGTAAAGTTGTGCAATGATGACAGGTCTATCAATGAGGTAGACTATGAAAAGAAAAGGATATATTACAAGTTTATTGAGCTTTTAGTGATGATAATGATAGTAATAGTAACTTGTGATTTGGATACTCCCAATTTTTCTGAAGAGTCTGCATCTCCATTCCATGCTCTAGTCCACCTTTGCATTGTATCACCACGCCCTGATTTTTGCCTCTTGAGTTCTTTAGAAGACTTTTTTCTTTTTCTTTTTCTTTGTTCTTTTTTTTTTTTAATTGTTAAGACTATGTTCTTGTTAATGGTCCATTCTTAATTGATCATAAGGATTCTATAATCAATATGATTTTCTAGATACTCTCTAGCACATGGGACCTGCAAGTTTTGGGCACTCTAATTGGCCTGCATTTATGCCACTTTCATGAAAACGTACTGCCAGATAATTCTTCTTTGTGGAAGATGGATTAATAATGCAAATGATCAAATGTTACACTTTCAATCAGCATCAAGCGGTGAAAAATTCACGTGGAGTGAACTTGGGCCATATTACTAGGACTTAAATGGTCTGAACTTGTGTCGAATCCAGTAAGGATCTTGGAGACGACAGAACTTTGTATTAAACATTAAATCCCTGTCAATTCATTCGCAGGAAAGGAAGTTGATCTTGATGGGATATCAAAGAAATGAGATCGTGATGGAACCATCGCTTTCCGAGGGTTTGAAGAGATCAAAGTGATGGGCGGGTAATCATTTCTCTTCAAAGAGATTATTTGAGAGTTCCTTGTGAATCCACACTTGAAATTCTTCCTTTTAGCCCTTAAATGAAAAGGACATTGTTTGAAATCTTAGGAATACAATATTTACCTTTTTCTCAGTTGCCTGAAAATAAGAACTGTCATGTAACTAAAAAAAAGCCATACAGAGCCTCAAAGTAGAATTGATGAAATTCACAAATCTGATCTGAATACAACTATCCTATGAGTGGGGCTGGTAGAACAGTCCCTCAAATACCATAAAAGTTGGTGAGTGAGTATTTTCATTGCGACCTGAATTGAGTGGAGCTGGTAGAACAGTCCCACAAATACCATAAAAGTTGAAGAGAGAACCTTTCTTGAGTGGTCATCTCAAAATCCTGACCCAGTTGACATCAGTTGCATCTAATTGGCATGTCCCTATTCATGGTTCAAGTCAGGTAAAAATTAAATTTCGGCATAGTTGCCAAATTCCTCACTTTGTTGCCAAATTGGTTGCCAAAGGCAAATGAACAGACTAATTGTGTGTTTTCTAAAGTACCTAGGTATTTTTCCTACATTAATGGCCAACTTTTTGGCCGTGTAACCTTGTTGACAAAAGACAACCTAAAGTAGCACCAAAATAGTATGAAACACATAACAAAGTGGGTAAAACTACTGCTCACACGATCACATTCAACAACATTGATGCCATTTAAATCGATTGATGATCATGGCCTAACATAAGATGGCTGCTAAGACCCAAAGAAACTCCTCACATGGGATGGGATGGCCGGCAAGACCTGAAGAAACTGACAGTGTTTAATCAGGATTTTATCCTATGGATGAACAAGGTCTCCATAACATGAAGGGGGAGTCCACTTTTTTTATGCCAGGAAGAAAGCACTGATCAATGCAACTGGATGCTGGCTTCAAAAGGTCCAATTCTACTTTACTTTTTCTCCCCCGACGACCCCGGTATAATATATTAAAGCTCACAGTTCTTTTTTTTTTCAAATATTTTTTTGTTTTCTCCCCACTTATCTCATGCAAACTACATGTTTTTTCTCTATAGTGAAATGTCTACTACCTACTATTAAAAAATATTTAAAAATAACACCCTTTCTGAGATTCTACCATTTCCTTTCTACTCCAATTGTTCTCTTTCCATTCTATGCCATTAGCTCTTTGATTGCAGATCTCTACTACCCACTTTTAAAAATAACTCCCTTTCTGAAATTCTACCATTTCCTTTCAACTTCAATTGTTCTCTTTCCATTCTATGCCATTAGCTCTTATAATGCATACATAGGTGATCTCATAACCTTTTCTTCTTTTGCTTTTACTCTAAATTTATTTTTTTAATGCATGAATGTTAGAGTTGAAATGTTGGCCATATTGAGCACAGGTTATTATGCCAGTATTTCTTAAAAAAAGAGACCAGCCGGCTGCAAAAGTAAGCTTTGTAATTCATTGTCAGGCAATGCCCTGAAATGGCTGGTTGAGAGGCAGAAAAAGGGCTGAAAAGTACACAATTCTTGGAATTTTTTTTTTAATACAATGGCCTAACTTTTAGTACTGTCTGATCATCTAGACGGCCAATAATAGATGAGCAACTGTAATCATCAAATTGGTTCAGTTACCCACAATCCAATCTGCTGAAAACCACAATTACTCATGCATTAGAATCTTAGATTTCAGTCCATGGAGTGAGCCCACCATCAGATTTTAATCACATGTAAGTTTTTTTTATTTTTTTATTTTTTATAATGGAGATATAGAATAGGGATGTTCTGTAATATAATACCTGGGCACTGCACTAGAATGTGGCACATTCACTATGGGGCCATAACGCCAACCAAAGGATGCAATAATAGGCTTGTATGTGTCTTTATAATAGGTTCATCATCCCACTTTCAAGACTAAAAGTTTCATCAGAAATTTATTCCAGGCCTCCTGTTTTGTTGGGATGAAGACACACAGCAGAGAAAATGCAGGCAGAGAAACTATCCATTGTTCAAATTGGTATTATAGACAGTTTTCTCCACATCCAAACAACCTCCATAATTGGAATCTTCACACCTACAATCTCAGGCGGAACCTGGTGTCCACCTGAGAAACAGCTTCCGCTTTGCATACCACCTGAACAATGTATGAAATTAGGTGGTTTTGGTGAAGGTCCCCAACCAAATATTTGTGGGCAAACCCAAATAAGGTCTATCTAAAGAGAATGTTGATGAATAAGTGTCCAATAGATTGAATGTATTCCGGTTCCATGCGTTTCATTTGAATCACCAAACTTATTTGTACCAATGTAGTAATGAAATAACCAAACTGATCTTTCCAATGGTCAGAACAGAAAAACCAACAAGACAGAACACAAGACCAATTCTGAGATAGACTTCTAGCACTGAACACAAGACATACTTTCAGATAAATAATATACTCAACTTGGTTCTTCTAGGAAGATATCAAATCCATCCTAAGAAAAAGGGAGTGAAATGGTTGGATTGCATGAGACTTGAAATAAGATTTTTTTTTTTTTTTTTTGGTGACTCTGCGGCTTCAACTAACTTTGAGAACCATTACTAGCTGCAACTCATTCAAAAAGCCTCTTACTCTCCTTCATTAAGAATTGGAACAATTAAAGGATTAAGCTGTGCCAGATATACAATCGCCCACCTGACCAAGACGCAAAAAAAAGAAAAAAAGGAACAAATCATGATAGGGAATCAGAAAGGATGAACGACAGGCACCAGTAGGTAATAGAAAGGCTAAACTACATGCTTCACATCAGTTCCTCTTTTATGATAATTCTATTGGTAACAATTGATTTAATAATGGTAAATACATGAGATACATTAAAAAAAAAGGGGTAAATACAGAAGATACATCATACTGCAGACATATAATACCTATGAACCAGACAGTAGGGCTTCATCTAAAAGATCTCAATCAAGGTCCATCATCATCATGGAACATGAGAAAAGGACATTGACAAATGACATTCTCTAAAACGGCCGCCTAAATTTAATCCTTGTTCAATTTTCATATGGGAGGCCTGCCTGTAATCAGTCCAATCACTTCACGAACCTAACCCCAAGTTGAAAACTGGTTTCAATTTGACACCAATCTGACTAGTACCCGCTACTGAATTTCATCAGAGACACAAACTAAGCACAATTCAAAGCCATTGAACTTTAAATCCTTACAAATTAAAGTGCTAGGATCATTTGATTGAACTGATACTGGTCCACCCCTAATCCACATCCAAATCTTTCATCCTCTACCCCCCTTAATTTTCAAACATCCAGGCCTGATAGGAAAGTACACGGATGTTTTCTCTTTTCCTTTTCTTTCTTTCTAAAAGAACTGTTGGGCATCTTTGCAGTCAAAATCTTGACATTCCTTGGTGTGGCTAATATCTCATTAATTATTGATGCAAATCTGAATTGTGCTTTTCTCCCACCCTCTGCTTACTCAGCTACATGAGGAAGAAAAAATCCCATAAAAACAATTCAAACTTCCAACAAACCAGTCTTTGTCATAGCTTCAATGCCTCCATTATTTTAACCATACCTCATTCGAGCCCACTGCCACAGGCATCAAAGAGGACAGCTTCACATTAGTCATTCCTTTTCCCCAAGCTTATGAGCTGGTTCGATTTTAAATTTAACTCTATCTTCTTGTAAAACTTGTTTATATCTTTATTAAAGAGACATTCTTTTTGCCAATCAATGTAAAGTTTCTTTACATTGAAGAGAGGTGCTAACAATATGGGGAGTAGACCAGCACATGGAGAATAACAAGGATAAGCTTTAGATTGGCTTTTCCCTTCCCATAGAGACACAACACAAGGCTCTAGACGACACATATCTTCCTTGCACCTTTTCTTGGCCAACAACTTGGCCAAATCATTTATCTCACTTCATACATACTGAAGAAAACCATCAGGATCCCAGATAGCTGAGTTTCATAAAAAAAAGTGAAAGCCAATCTCCATGTTTCCTTACTACCCAATGTCCAAGCTTCTCTTTTTTTTGTTTTGGCTAGATAGGTGAGTGGTTAGGGATGTAAATGGGTACTCGATTCTCCGATTACCCGTAGGTTCCGACTCGTTAAAAATCAGGTCTAGGTCCTTATTTAGGCCCCGATAAGTAAATGGGTCTGGGTCCGGTTCCACCTTCGTTCGGACCCGAGACCCGATATATTACCTCAATATTCGAAAATCACTCCTAAAAATCATATTTTTTTTTAATATCATTCTCTACCTAAATCCGGACCTGGATCTAGACCCGTCCCAGATATGGTTCTGGTTTCGGTTCTGGAGCCAAGAAACCGGTTCAGAAACGGTTCCGGGTCCGGATCCAGTTCTACCATCTCCTCAACGGTTCCGGGTCCGGATTCAGTTCTACCATCTCCTCAACGGTTCCGATTCCAGGTCTACCATGGACCTGAACCAAAACCGACCCGTTTAGCACCCTATGAGTGGTACAGCAAACATTTGTATTTGACAAATCCATTTCAGTCATGCAACACCCTTCTTAAATTTAACTCTTTCTTCTAGTAAAATTTGTTTATACCTCTATGAAAAAGAATTTCTTTTTTGGCCAACTGATGTAAAGTTTCTTTGCTGCATGAAAGAGGCACAAACAATATGGTGAGTTGATTAGCACATGGAGAAAACAAGGATATGCTCCAGATCGGCTCTTCCTTTCCCATAGAGAGGCAACTCAAGGATCTAGGTAATGCATATCTTCCCTGCACCATTTGCCTGGTCAACAAACTGGCCAAATGATTTATCTCCCTTTTTACATGTCGAAGAAAACCGTCAGGTTTCCAGATAAGTGAATTTCATAAACAGTGAACACCACGCTCCAAGACTCCTTACTACCCAATGTCCACGCAATTTGACAAATCCATTTCAATCAAAAGACACCCTGAAAAGTGATTCTTGAAGAGCTTCAGAGCTCTTTAGTTACTCCTACTGACCCCAAGAAAATTTGTAACTTTTTCAATCAGAGTACCCTCCAACACTTAAGGAACTAGGATTCCCCTTGATTAGGGGAAGCATGAGTCCGGTAACAATGTGTCGGGTTGATCAGGGAGTGTTTAGGTTGAGGCCCAACCCCTATCTGACCTACTTTTAAATGGGTCAGCCAACGTCAACCCGCACCCGATGTGAGTCAGCACAGGATGACTGTCATAACTTGCAACAGAGAGAAAACATTCTACTGTTCTTCCTTCCCTTTTCTGATACTACTACCAGGCATTCAGTTAAGCTACAATATCTGGGATTTTAGGATTTTTCTCAGATCCCATTCAGTGCATTTCTTTCATTTCATTTTAGTGAATTGAAACGAAACCTATCCAGATTCCAGTGTTTTGCTGCTCCCATTTTGGAGTCTCCTACCAGGGATTGAATTCAGCCACAATATTTGGATTCTTGGATATTTCTCAAGTCCCATTCAGTGCATGACTTTTGTTTCATTGTACTGAATTGTAAGGAAAACTATCCAGATTCCAGAGCATGTTCTGCCACTCCTAAAGTAGGAGTGGTAAACAGGTCAGGTCAAAAATGGGTTGGATTGACCTAGGCACAGCATGTTAAAATCTAACTTGTATCCAACTAGTTTTTAAAACAGGTCAGATAACCCCAATCTGCACGCGATTCAGGCCAACCCGACACGACCCAGCCTGCATCAACACGTGTCAACCCATTTAACCGGACCCAACCAGCCCAACTTGCAGAATTTTGGCCCAATCCAATACATTTCTAGTATTAATGCTATATTCGAGTCTAGTTGTAGGCGGGGAAAAAAAAAACCAAATGACAAACATATCAAACCATTTACATCAGTTCAGATATGTGGGTTGATGCTAACTCAATCCATTTAGATAGGTCACACAACTCTAATTCGACCCTTTCTGATAGAATGAAATTCTTAGTTGCCCTCTAGGTCTCCGTCTTCCTCATTTCAAAGGTTTCTCCATTAGCACTATGATCAGAAATTGGGAAGACGTCGCTTTTTTTGAATTCCTAGGCTTTGTCCTCAGTCACGATGGATTCTCCCTTTACCTGAGAGGTTTAACTTGGATTTTGATGGTGGTGCAATCGGCAGTCAGCGTAAAGCTAGAGTGGAAGTGTGGTTCGAAACAGCAAAGCAAAGCCTATCTTTTCATTTTCAAGCCCTACAGCCATGTGTTCTTTTAATCAGGCCAAGTTGAATGCCTTGAGGACTGAGCTTTGTACAGCTTATTACCTAGGTCTTAGTCAACTCTCAGTCAAAGGTGAGCCAAAGGGAGCAGCAATCGACCTCGGGAGTTGTAGATGTGGCAGAAGAGATCCATGACATAGCTCAGTGGCTTAAAGCATCTTTCTCTTATCTAAAGCAAGTGCTGATTCAATGGTCGATTCTCTTGCAAAAGGTTCATTGGGAAAACTTGGTTATAAGTTATGCTGGCTCCTTAAATTCATAGTGTTCTGGGCGTCTCTCTCTCTCTCTCTCTCTGTTAATTTGGTTCTGCTTGAAGCTGTTTGGTATTCTGCTCTTATACTGTATGGCTTCCATAAATAAAATTCCAGTTACCGTTCAAAAAAGAAAAAGAAAAAGGGCACTTACCTATAAGGATACCTACTCATTGTTTCTTTGAACCCATAGCACTATTTAGATGTGTTCATCACTTCATTGTGTCAAGCATGGGTGTTGCAGGTTCGAGAATGCACCAATCATTGAAAGAAGAAAAACAGAATATGCTTCTAATTTGAAAAGATAGAACACCAATAAGAACAACAAAATAAAACTAAGCAAGTACGACTTGAGGAGATCTAAGTAATGATATAGACTGAGAACTTGACTTCTGAACATCAAGGGATTTTTAAGTGCAGCTCATCAGTCCATCAGCTTGTTACTGCACAGAAAGAACTCAGTTGATTTATTAAACCTAATTTTCAGCCCCAACTTGGGCTCAATTACATTTTGCTACATCACCTAGCTTAAGGGATCCTTGTAATGTTAATAGTATCGCTATTATTATTATTATTTTAACTTTTCTTTTTGTTGACTTTGCATGTTTCTTCACTTAAAAGGCCCAATATACCCTGGCACCCCACATGGAAACAAGAGCACGGAAAAGTTAAATGAGAACTTTACTACAAACAGATAATTAAGTTAAAATTTCAAATATTTCAAAAGAATAGTGATTTCTGTATGTAACAACTCAGGAGGAATAACAGAAAAGAACTTACATCATCCAACAACAGACTGTTGCTGTAATAACCAATGTTAAGTGGAGCCTGCACCCAAAAATACAGATAAATTTGTTTAAAATAAAAAGGTAGGAAAGAAAGGCAGTTGAACCAAATATTCCACGAAATACTTTAAAAAAAGGGACAGCCGGCGTAAAATGTTTGTCCCATCTAGACCATGAATACTGAAATGCTATTCTGTGATGATTACTTAAAATAAAAACAATAATAATAATTGCACATAACAAACAGTGCCTCAGTAATTGGTTACTTGGTTACAAGATTGATAATAAAACAATTGTAGTAATATGTTACCAATTAAAAAAATAGTAGTAAGTTTAGAGTAGATAATGAAATCCATCTGCAGTTTCTGCACATCTTCATCAACATAATCAATTGCGAATAAAGTCCTTACAAAAAAAAGTAATTGCAGGTTAAACAAACAAATTCACAACTCAAGTATTCCTCATGTAACTTGTAAAACCCTAGATATAAAAGAGTGTCACCAAAAGACAGAGTTTTCTCTGTCTATGGATGTCGGCAAATTGTTGAACATGCAAATCTCTTGGGTGCTTGCTTTGTGTGGCTTGATTGTCAATCATAGATTTCTGCTTTCACATACACGCACCACACCTACTCATTGCCCCATTAACCCAAGATTGACATGCATCCATGAGGGCCCTAAAAAAATTTCCTATAAAATACAGAAGTGGTCCGTATACACACATACACGTGTAAATTTTTATATCCATGGAGGCAGGCTCCTATGCATTTTTTTAATCTAAAAAAGCCTCTCTTTGGGGCCTATCTAAGTGCATGACAATCGTCAATCAAGAAGAGTAGGAGGGATGGATCTCGAGTGGAACCAAATAACACAACAATCAGTTAAACCTAGTGCTAGATCTTAAGTCTCAAAATTTAACAGTTTACATAGTGTAGTTACTGATTAAATCCAACAATTAACGGTGTTAAGTGTTAACCTTAGTGACAAATTGGGACCAGCGCCAATGGATTATCTTCATACTACAGAAAATATTTAAGCAATTTTTTTATTGGCGATATTTAAGAAAATATCCAACTTCACCAGAGATGCGCCTGCCCCTTCTCAGAGATGCAACTTTTAAAACTGCCATCAACCATCAAGTCCATAATTGCAATTTTCCACTTATCCAACTTCACTAGTTCTGTTAATGCATTCTCAAAGACGTAACTTTACAATTGCCATCAATGATCAATTTCTCAATTACAATTCTCACTTTCTTTATCATGTATCCAGTTCAAACAGAAAAAATTTTACATCACCCCTTCGCACAACCCAAGAACAATTTCCATCGCATCACACCCAGTAAGAAAAAGAACGCAGCTTTACCACTAATTCCTATCTTGTGAATTCATATATCCAATAGGAAAGAATAGAAAGTGAGAAATTCTCAACCAAACACTAATTCGATGCAGTGACTTCAAAATCCGCTCAAGCAAAAAGGAATCCAATCTCTTGGACAACTGTGCCCTTACAGATCGATTAGGTTCTAATATAAATCTACTCATTTTCTATGCGATGAAAATGGGGGAAAACGAAATCAATAGAAAACTAACCCAGAGCAGTAATTGAAGAAAGAGAGAGAAAGAAGAAGAAGAGGAGCAATTGCAACATACAGATTGACAGAAGGGCCTTTGTTGCAGCACAATCTGACCATGATAGAGACAACGAAGCCCACCGCTATGAAAATTAGGGTTGTCATCAAGAAACCCATCGCGATCCGATCTCGAATCCAATGATGATCTAACAACGAAGTTGGGGATTGTAGATCTGCAAGAGAGCGAGATTGGAGGTTAGGATCTGGGAGATTTGCGTCGTGAATTTCTTGCGCAGATGATGGAAACCCTAGATCCAACGATCGAGAGAGGATGATAACAGAGGGAGAGAAGATCCTGACCTTTGAAATCGAAATAATCAGCTGAAGCTGCTTCTTCTTCTTCCTCCTCTTTGCTTTCTTTTGAATCTCTCTCGCGTTCTGTCTGGGTTTTTTCGGATATGAGGAAGACAGATTATTGTTTATATTTATAAAATATTTCTACAGACCATGGGGCCCATGTGGCCCCTTTTGATCCGTGTGGGCCCTCTAGCAATCTCAGCCCCCCATGATCTGATCTGGCACCGCATCGAATTTTACTCTCATCAAACAACCATTATCCACCGCTGGATTGAATCGCGAAGAGACCTCAGGATAAAAAAATACTAAGGTCCATTTCTTTATCAGAATTTCAAGACTTCATGTTGGGAGAATTTAAGGTTATCCAAAGTTGTCTATTTAGGTGGAATTCCAAATTCCTCTTTTTTAATAAAGGATTTGAAATTCCAACAAATAATATAGAGAGTGGAATTTTAAGAATTCCAAAAGGTCTTTTGGGTGGTTGGAATTTAAAACTTTAATGAAATAAACACAGCATTTCAAATGGCAAGGACAAGATATCACATCATGTCAAAAAAAAAAAAAAACGTAACCTCTCAAATTCTAGTAATAAATTTTGGTAAAAAAACAAGTCTTTAAGTTTTATTTTATTTAGATGCTCAAACATGTTAGGAAGCTTCCATCTACCCCAACCCCACTAAGATGGAGGCTTCTATTTGCACTTCATTGTAAGTTTCATTGTGAGTTCGAGTGTTAATTTCTTTTACACTTGACCCAATCCTATTTTTATTTCCTATTGATCATCTTTTACTCTCAACCCACTCCCTTTTGTTTTTTTATTGATTTGATGATTAATTCTATTTTACTCTCCAAACAAATATATATATATAAATCCAAAAACCAAAAAGCAAGGGCATGACTAGCGAGAGGTGCTAAGCCCTCTCTTAGATAGGGTAATTTTATAGGGCAAGTTTGGGCCAACTTATACCTTTCGAAGAAGTCAATAATAGAGTGGACTAAGGTAAAGTCTTAAACAGTAAAAGAATAAAATATAAATAGATTATAATAATATTATGTGTCTAGTTGCTTGGTGAGAAATATATTTTACTTTTGTTTTGCGTTTTAGTGGAGAATAGATGTTACATTTTTACCCCTTTTCCGTTTCTAAGAGGAGAGAATTTTATAAATATATGTTTTTGATAAAATTATTTGTCTTTACTTCACTCCACTTTGCTAGTGAAGTGATCCTTTGTTGGAAAATTAGAACTCCCAATGTGTCATGTAAAGCCAAGTCATTCATTCATCGCCAATTATTTAGATTTTTAATAAATGTACCACACTCGTTAAATTTAAATCCGGTCGGATCACCCTCCGCAGCCATTAGACAAATCACTGAATGCAGGTGAATCTTGGCCAGATCTCCATCATGGAACCCATATAGAGATAATTTAGACCGTTCAAGATAGGGGTGTAAGAAAAAACCGCCTAACCATCAAACCGCACCGAACTGCGGTTATTAACCGTATTTTCACGGTTCGGTTCGGTTACGGTTAATAAAACAAAAAAACCGCAAGGTTCGGTTCGTTTACGGTTTTCCACAATATTCACGGTTATTAACCGAACCGAACCGTAAAAATACGGTTCGGTTAACCGTATGCGGTTAACCGCACCGATAACGAATAAAATAATATACATGGGGGGTAAAAGGTATATATGTTAATATGCTTCACAAGTGCATGGACAGATAGAGCAACACAATGTGTTATATGTTTCATCACTCAATATTGTCTTATGTTTTTTACCTGCACTTTTACTTGTAGTTTAGATTGGCCTAAGTTTGCTTCCATTAAGAGTACCACGTTTTTAGATTGAATGTTAGTGTTGATTAATCCTGTTTAGCCTTCTTGGTTTTTTTTTTCTTTCTAAAGAAACAACTAGTAGACTTGTCAGCTCAATGAAATGGATGACTGTCTAGGGAGATGTTGTTGATGTGTGAATTCAATTCCAACCAAGCTATCCTGTTTTGTAAGGTTCTTTCTTTCAATCTTGTCCATTAAAAAAAAATGTTCTTCTATTCTTCAGTCATGTCCTTCAATTATGTAAGCAAAGGATAGATACAGAATGGGAAGGGCCCCAAAGCTCAAGTTCTGGTCCTTTATGTTTCTACCAGGTTTTCTACCATATTTTTCCACGGTTATTAACCGTAACCGAACCGTATAATACGGTTAATCACGGTTCGGTTTTCCACGGTTTTTGTGTATACGATTACGGTTACGGTTTTTAAAGACGGAAAACCGCGGTTACGGTTCGGTTAACGGTTTCCTCAAAAAGACCGGTTAACCGAACCGTTACACCCCTAATTCAAGATGAATCCCATCCCGTCCCTTTCTTTTATAGTAGTGGGTCCCGCCGCTGGATTGAGAACATGATGAATGTGTGATTGCTGATTAATGCCACTTCAGCTGCCATGTCAATGCCCAATCACGTCGTCCATCTAATGGCAGGACCCAATCCTCCTACCAAAATGAAATCCGAGAGCAGTCGCAGCAGAAGAACAAGAGCGGAACCTTTTACTTGCAAGTCTTCGACTTTCGCTCGCTCCCTCTTTCTTTCTAACAGGTTTCTCTCTCTACTCTCTTGTAGAAACTATAATCTTTTGCTTGCAGTAACCATTGGATTATCTTTTCTTTTCTCTCTTCTCATTTTTTTGATTGTTCTCCTTTTAGGAGGATTCTGCAGAAGAAAGGGTTTTAATTGAATCTGCTGTCTTTTCTTCTTGTTGTTCCCACACTCGCTCTTGTTATAAAGTTGTAGGTTTTAGTTGTTCTTTCACATGCTTTTTTTATCATCATCAATCATCATCTTATGTTGTTATCTGTTTTTCCATTCATCGATTTTAGAAAATTTGGAGCTTCCCCCACTTTGCCAAAGAATTTTCATTCTTTTCAAGGATTTTCATTGAATGCGTTGCAATCCAAAATGTATTGTCATCGATAATGGTCATTGAGGAATCCTTAGCTTTCAAGATTTTCTCTCATTGCCACCACCCCCACCCCCCCGGGCGGCTTTTTTTTTTATAAAGTTTCTGTATTTCCTATTGATTTTTGGTACTTGTGGTTTTCTTCAAATTTTTTTTCTTATTCTTTGTATTTTTGAACTTCAGTTTGTTAGATAAAAATTATGGCTTTATGATCTCTCAGCCCCCTTCCCTCTGTTTAGTCAAATCTGGGCTTGTGCCAATTCACGTGGTGGTGGTGGTGGCAGTGAGTGTGAGGGGGTTGGATTGATCATAGGGGTCCCACATGCTAGTAAAAAGTGCACGAGACGGTTAGGAATATTTGATTAATGAATTTTTAGGTAGATTTTCCCCAAATATTTGATGGTTAGGAATATTTGATTCAATGAAAATTTGGCTAGAGTTTCCCCATGTATTTTTTATGGTTAAGAATATTTGGTCTGTGAATTTTGGGCTTTGGCCTCTTATTTACTGAGCTTCAGAGTGTAGCATTTTCACAGGATCACTATCTTGTTTTGTTCAAAAGTTTTTCTCTTTCTAGCATTCTTCTATGAAGAAAAAATGCTACTTATCTATATTGATATTTTCCTGTAATTTTAGCATTGTTTATATGTTTTCCCTATTTTTCAATGGCTGCATTGATTTGTTGTAATTAAAATCTCAATTCTAATGGTAGCATATACTTCTTGTACTTGTTGTTGTTGTTCTTCTTTTTTCTAGAGCAACAAGGTACATTATGATGAGCAAAATGTTATCAAGATGGAATCAGAACTACAGAAACCATACTTCAATTATTTCCCTACCGTTCAACATATGTTCCATGAGTAATCTAAGCGCTGCCTTTTCTTCTAGTTCGGGTGGGGTGCCTACACTTGCGGAGCTTCCTAGAAAGCTTCAAAAGTCGGAAAGGAAGCCATTTGTGACAAATGTTAACGAACTCAAACGGAGAGCAAGAATAGAAAGAAAAATTAGAGAGGAGGTGCGTGAGGTTGTTTTGCGACCCCCTGAAAATGGTTTGTTGGTCAAGAGATTAGTCCCAGTTGCTCACGAGGTCTATGCTGCTAGAAATGTTCTTTTGAAGTGTGTTTCAAGGATTGTTGAGAGTATTGCTGTTCATTTCTGCAGGTAATGTCATGGTGCATATCATTGATTTCTATTGGGTGTCTGAGGAGTTCACTGTGACTTGATCTTCTTGTAGCAATATTCTGAATGGAGCACTGATTCACAAAAGGAAAGCTTCAGTGATCTTATAGCCTTTTAACTTGAATTGCTATAGGTTGCATTTCGACTTCTGGATGCTCTAATCAATCTGGATTATTCATTCAATCCCATCCGCTCTTCATAGGAGATCTTGCTAAAATCTCGCAGTTTGGATTGTTCTAATAGTTTGTTCGGCACTTGGCATTGTGAAAATGGATGGAAAACAATATTTTATTGTAAATAGGTCTGACAACAATCTGCCCAATCTGCTGCCTGGGGCCTATCTTGTTCTTCTTCCAGTTATTGAGAATCACTTTGATAAGATGGTGCCAACCATCCATCTTGGCATGGAAGACAAATGATTGTATGAAAAGATGTAAACATTTGGGATGTATGGGTTCTTCTGTCTGCTATATTTTTCATGACTGACACTCTGTCTGATGGTGCCATTAATTGGCTTGGTAGAATGCTTATTCCAGATTGATTGATTGAAATATCAAATACCCATGTATGCAAATATGGAATTTCTGTTGTGAATTAATCCATGTAGTCCTCCTGATTTATTGCCCAAATTTACCTGTTTTATCGGCACCACAACTTGCTAATGTTTGGTTTCTGTACAGCTTGTGTGGAGAAGCACATATTGGACCTTTTCCACATAGGATTCGAACATGTAACGTTGCTGGGAGTCTGGCCAGCAAAGAACATAGCTGGGAAAAAGGGGTCACTGAACATGTTCTCCCTCTTGTGGAATCTTTTCATCTCTATGACAGATTGGGGAGAGCTGTGAGCCATGAAGAACGTCTCCAAGTTGATCGGATCCCAGCGATTGTAGAATTGTGTATACAAGCGGGTGTGGACATACTTGATTACCCTACAAGGAGACGAACAGTTCCTGTGTACAACATTGCTGGTAAGATCATAGATTTTGAGCGGAAGTTTCCACAAGATGATACATCTGGAAAAGACATCCAGGCATTTGGGTTTTGGCAGAGGAGGGAGAATACACGGGATAGCAACTCTGAAGCTTTGCCCACTGATGATATGCAAGGTCTGGCTCAAATATATTTCTTTTTATCCTTTATTTTGATTATTTGAGGCAAATAGAAAGTATGGAATTCTTTTTGATTGATAAAATATGAATGTCATTCTTATTCTTTGTTCTGCTTTACAAATTTTGTGGGCCCAATATTTTTTTGATGGGCCGTTTTATGATTGGAGATGTCCAAAAGATCTTACCATAATCGATCCTACCTGCCTTATTCTGGAGTCTTTGAAGTGGGGTGAGTCGTGATGTGATCTTTCCACCATAGGTCATGTGTATTCTGAGCCTTCTTAGGATGGGAAAATGTGTTTTAGCGTCAATCATGGAGTCTTCTACAATAGAAAGTCACGGTAATGCAGACTCCACCAATGACTCAAACACTTAAAAAAAAATTAAAAAATGGATCTGTGCAATAGGAGATCAATGCCCTTTTTTGTGATAGGATGTATGAGCCATGTGAATATATTAGAAAAATGTTCAGATGATTCCTCCTGACTCATATTCATACATATACTTGAGGAGTATTGTAATTGAAGGTTGAATCAGTCATTTGTCTTTTCCTTTGTGTCAATGATTCTCTTGTTATGGCTTTGAGTTGGTTCTTTTGTGGCTTGTTGAGACTGTCTATTCTGATATATATATATATATATATTTTTTAGATAATTGAACTTACACAGCCATGTCCCTAACCAACTGAGCTACAGCTGAGAGACTGTTCATTCTGAATTTCTGAGGCCGTTTTAACAACCATTCTATGGAATCGCATATTTTGGACCTAACTTGAGCTTGAACCATGCCAATTCTTAATCCAGTTGCTGCCTATGATGACAGAACTTCAGATCTGAGTTTTATGAGCTTGATTCGGTTGCTGAATGTGGTTGCTTTTACTACCAGTTTGCACAATTAGTAGGAAGTGGAATCTGACCATTTTGGAACCCATCTTGTCCCAACAACTTAGATGCTTGCTCTTAGTGAAAGGTCTTTAAAATTTCATGAAAAACTCTCTGTAGGTTGAAAATTTATGTGGCTTTACAGAAAGGAAGTTCAGTAATTGCAGAATAAAGAAAAGAATACATTTCTTTTTGGATGTCCTAACACATGACACCCAGATAAATGGGTAATGTATCTCCAGAGTAGCTGGTCTCTATATTTGAATCTGTGAACCCCTATCTGGGCCCCCTAAAATATGTTATTTACCTTTTGGGGGTGCGGAACTAGTGATTTTGTGTGGAAGGGTCTTGTTGTAGACTTGGAGTGGGCCAGAAATAGTTCCTGATAGATCATCCTATAAAACAGCAGTATCAATTTACTGCATTCTTATGCATTGAGTCTGTTATGTTACGGAGTTTATACAGGGAACAATCACAGAAACTGTTGGACGGATAGAGACATTTTTACAGTTTGTGATTGCCAGGGAAACTCTGTGACTTTTGAAAAAGTGTCGGACAGTTTCAGAAACTGTGTGTATGATCCAGTCTGTCTGCTATGTTACACTGAGTCTCATGAAAAAGCTGCCTGCATTCCCATAAAACAGCATAATAAACTTACTGCATTTCTTAGAATTCACTCTGCTATATTACATAGAATTTATAGATGAAACAGCTCCAGAAACTGTTTTACAGATACAGACAGTTTTACAGTTTGTGACTATTGGGGAAACTGTTTAGGATGTGGTCCAATATCCTAACCTATGAAGCACGGACACGGATACGGGACACGGATACGATACGACACGGATACGCAGATACGCCATTTCTCAAAAAAGTAGGATACGATACGTCAGGGATACGTTGAAAAAAAAATTTTAATATTTTTTATATGACTATGTAATAAAAATCTAACAATATTTCAATCAACATAGCCATAAAATATGCACTTCCATTGATTTAATCATAATCAATCATCATCATCAAACATTACATTCAATACTTCGGTTGCTGGAAGCACAACATATTCGCCCCATCAAGCCACCTAAAATCATGGCATCAAGGAAAAAAGAAAAAAAAAAGAAAAAGAAACAGCAGCAGCTATATAGCATCAAGAAAAAAAAGAAATAGCAGCAGCAGCATAGCATCAAGAGAAAAAAAAAAAAGAAGCAGCAGCAGCAGCATAGCATCAAGAAAAAACGGAAAAAAAATAAAGAAACAGCAGCACAATATAGCATCAAGGGAAAAAAAAAAGGAAAAAAAGAAATAGCAGCAGCAACATAGCATCAAGAGAAAAAGAAAAAAAAAAAGGGAACAACAGCAGCAGCATGGCATCAAGAACAGATGGAAAAAAGGGAAACAGCAGCAGCAGCATAACATCAAGGAAAAAAAAAAAAAAACAGCAGCAGTAGCATAGCATCAAGAAAAGAAGAAAAAAAGAAAGAAACAGCAGCATAGCATCAAGCAGAGAAAAGAATATGGTGTAAGAAGGCAATTTCTTCCTTCCCCTCTCTTTTTTTTTTTCCTTCCTCTCTCCCTGGTTTCTAACTCTCCCCGTTTTCTTTTAACGGGTTTTAAAAACGTGTCCGTGGGGGACACGTGCGTGTCCCGTGCGTGTCCCGCACGTATCCCGCACGTGTCCGGCATTAAAAAATTAAAAAAAATATGGATACGTATCCCATACGTATCCGAGGCGTATCCGTGTCCGATACGTATCGGACACGGATACGGGACCCTTTTTTATGTATCCGTGCTTCTTAGATCCTAACCCCTTGATTTTTAATGGCCTTTAGTGCATATTGTTTGCTTCAACCAAACATGTAGCTAAGGTTTGGTTGTCAATTTAAAGTGAGTGCCAATTAAGGTGCTAGCTCGTGTTTGTGTGTGGTTGGTTTTTTTTTTTTTTGGGGCTGGGGTGGGGGGGGGCGCTCTAGGTGGGCCCCTTATAAGTTTCTAACTACTAAAATTCTGATTGGTTCGCACAAGAGAATTTACCATCCTTCCTGTGTTCATGTCTTGTCCATCAATTCAAAATATATTTTTTTATCGCAATTTTTTTTAAAAAATTCTATAGTTCATAGCTAATCCCAAGGAAAAGGATTCATATCTATGCAACGAATCACAGTTGCAGGTGACTCTTATGATTCATGTGTGAATCTTATGGTTCAATACTCGTTTTTATTGAATCTTACAATTCCGGTGATTTGTCTGGTGAGAGTAGTCACAACTGAATGGTTCGTATTTGTAATATTTTTTTCCTTTTGCTTTCTTTCTCTTTATGGTGTTCCTATTTGTAAGAGGTTATCTAGTGATTGAAAAAATCTTTTTAGAGTTTCTGCATTTGGAGAGGTTTTAGAGGTAAATAAGGAATTGGCATATAACTAGAGCATTCAACTGTATAAAGGGCTTCATCCTACAATCTTTTATGTATTTATTTATTTCGGTTTCCTTCATGAACATTTTTTTAACTTAAGGACACTTCTTAACCGTGTACGACAAATGAATTGGATTTTATTTTTTGTTTTTCGTTTAAAAGAGAACAAGACACCAATGCGATTTCTTGCTATATATCATTTGGATATATATATATATATATATATATACATATATATATATATCAGTGATGATTTTCATATGATTGTATTATAATCCTATTTTTCATTGTATTGATGCTACTATGTTTGAAATGGATGGATTATGGAAACGCTGGTTTTTCTCTATTGTTTACAAATATTTTTTCATGCTTTACTAGAAAAATAAGAAAATCCTATGATTTGCGATATGATTCATGATAAGATTCGATCCATCCATTTGAACAATTTGCAATACAATTCTGATTTTCAAAACAGTGTTTAATTGCTTCAAATTGAAATATGTTTTTGTTTTTACTGTTTGATGCATTATAGAGAATGCATTTTTTAGGGCCTTTTTGTGTAGTACTGCAATAGATGTTTTGTATAATGTATTTGTTTATTTGTATTTTTTAAATTAACGAAATTGGGTTACATACAAAAGAAATCTATAGGTGTATTCAGGTACATATATTTAGCAATATCCTCTTCAACAGGTTGATTAATTTGTGGGTTATTGTGGTTGTGGTAGAAAGGGTTTAATAAGGTATTATAGTGTTTTTATATGCTTTTGCTATGTATTTTAAGTTATGATGGGATCCACATGTCAAACAATATTTTATGATGAAGATGAGTACTCTGGATTGGTATCAGGCCTATTCAACTGCTGTTGTTGCAAACATGGGTTTTCTAGCAGCAGCATGTTTTATTTATGGAGTGCAGAACAATCGGAGCAAGGTGCATAACTGTTAAAGTATGCTACAGATAATTTGGGGGCACAAGAGCATTACGAGTCTTCAGGACATAGCGATCCAGCTGGTGTGAATGTTTCTTATGGGGTGGAGTTCTTTGGTGAGGCTTTCCAAAATTTTGAGTTGTTTCCAAGGGATGCTCATCATTTAAGGGAATTCCTACATTGCCATTTGTCACGCCCCCAAAAGTGAAACCGGGGTTATGCGTGAGATTAGGGCCAATTTAAAACTTTTTCCAACATTAATCAAATGTAACTTGCCCTAATCATGTCCCATAGGATCGTAAGTCCGCGGTGAGGTATAAATATTTCCTCGGTAACCATAAAACACAGCGGAACATCATAATTAAACAGATGGTACAATATAACATTTCAGAGTATGCACATCTTTCTTTTCTATAGTTTCAGTTTAGTAAAAGGTAACAAACTTATATTAATTAATGGCTTCTAACAAAACCTAAGCCAAAAGAGAATAAATACAAACTAACCGAAGTATGAAGGCACTCGTGTGCTGGTCATGACAACAATACCGTCGACACACAACTCGTACTCACCATCAGGCTAAACTGCCTGAAGCGACGCCTCCACTTTCCCAAAAGGTAGATGTACCCAGTACCTATGCACCAAGAGTAGCATCATCAACACAACGGCTGGCAAGAAGATAGATATATAAATCACATAGATATGCAGTACTAAAGAGAATAAACGATAACCATGATTATAAGATATGCATAGCACTCCGATCGAAAGAGATGCATCGCATTCGAATCATAAACAAAATATCAAAGTAGGCGATCCACATATGCCAATATATATCATCAATTGGGATAAAAACCCAGTATCCAATATCCAAACAACTCGTGGCTCAAGTACTCCGGCTCCGTGAGCTCTGGTACTATCTTGCTCGAGGACCAAGTAGCTCAAGTAGCTCAGGCTCCGTGAGCTCTGGCTCTATCTTACTTCAAAACAAAACAAACATCTCGAGGAACAATAACTCTCAGCTCAAGTAGCTCGGGCTCCGTGAGCTCTGGCTCTATCTTGCTTCGAGGTGGTATCGGGTTCTCCCACAGTCGGTGCCCCAACTGTGTTGAACGTTAACAACTGAGTGGTGCCTGACACAAAGAATCATAAGGACAATGGTGAAGGGCTAGGCTTCTTGCGCGAACAAGATTCAATATCAATAGAGAACTACTTTATTCCAAATCAAATCGAACTCCAAACAAATACCAATAGTAGTCCTCTTTAAGCCTGACAATCAAAGCTCCCTAGCCTCAACACTTCAAACGAATATCGAAACAAACGAAACAGCAAAGGGGATCCTAAGTCATCATCTAAGTTCTCAAAGCGATCCTCCAATAAAGTAAAATAAACGAAACTAAAGAACATGCTCATCACATGTAGAAGATAGTACCCGAAGATACCATTTAGAATCGAAGACGATAAACAATCCAATCCTAAGTAAAGTGTCAACCCCGAAGCATCATGCAACCTATTCAGTCAACGAAGGGGTTAGGGTTCGCGATACTCGAATGAACAATCTTCGTGCATAGATTTAGAGAAGAGTATCCCGTTGTCCCGTACCATTCAAGATTGAACTAGTTTGAATCCCGATACAACCGGATCAACTGTGACGAACGCCGGCTCAAGACGTCCTCACAACAAGTCAAATGAGTCCTCAAAAGGTATCCAAAGGTTCCACCAAAGTCCATCTAAAACTGGTGAAAAATTCCTTTCCAAAAGGAATTCTGCAGAAATTCTGCAGAAGGCCCGGTCGACTTGCCCCTTGGCCGGTCGACCGGCTACACTACAGGCTAGTCGACCAGCCTGCTACCCGGTTAACTCCCCCTGCTAGTTAGTGCTTGGCCGGTCGACCGGCCCCTGCTACCCGATCGACCGGCTTGCCTGCGAAAACAGGGCCCAGCCTCTGTTTCTGAACTGAAATGAAACTCTTTCCATTCCTTTCTTCTTGGACTTGATAACAATATGTAGGAATAAAAATACTTCAACTAAGATCCATAAAACTACTAAATCACCTCATCAAACTCTAAATCCATTCCATTCAATCTATAAACCATTTTATCATGTTTTCAATCAACTAAGGTATCAAATGAGCCAAAGACATCTAAAACATGATTATATCCAACAAATCAAGGTAAACAAACATATCAATCAATAATATAGCTATTGACTTGCCTTGGGTTGAAATTGCACAAATCCACAGATCCTAGCTCCATAGTCCAACAAACCAAGCCTAAGGGATAAACAACAAAATAAAACTAAATTAAATATAACATTACTAAAGGGGAAGCTCTAAGCTACCAAACACATTTCTACACCCAAAGTGTATTAACCCAAACCTAAGGGGAATGAGAGCTTACCAAACAAAATGGGTGGATGGAGTGGTGGCTTGCAAATTGGAGATGATTAAGCTTGCGGGGTCCACGCGGAGATGATAATAATCATCGGAGGTTGTGGGGCCCACTTGATTGGTGGCCCACTAATTAGTGGTGATGTAGCTCTTGGTGGTCCATTGGCAAGAAGGAGAGTGAAGATAGAAAGAAATAAGGAATGGAGAAATAAAGAGAGATAAAGAAACAGAGAATGAATTAGAGAGGGAGGGTGAAATGGTGACATGGGTGAGGGGAGAAAAGTCAACGTGAGTGGAATGAGGTGAGGGAGAGGTGAGATGAGATGAGATGAGATGAGATGAGATGAGATGAGAGAAAATGAAATGAGATGATGAGAAAATGAGAGGGAATGAAATGGGTGTGGGCTAAAATCGTTGGCAGCAAGGGAGAGAGAAAGAAAGTAAAGAGAGAGAAACAAAGAAAGAAAGGGAAATGGAGAGAATGAAAGAGAGAAACAAGGGAGGAAAATAGAGAACGGGAGAGAGAAACAGAGAAGGGGAAAAATGGGGGAAAACAAAGAGAGATGGAGTGGGTTGGTTCGCCGGAGATGGGGAGCTCGGCGGTGGTGCAGGTGGGTCCGGCGGCGACGGTGATGGCGCCGGGACAGTGGGCAGCATGGCTGGGTGAGGGAGAGATGATTGAGAGATGAGATGAGATGAGATGAGAAGAGATGAGAGAAGGAGAGCTTGGTGGTGATGGTGATGGCGTGCTCGGAGTCCGGCGGCAGCGACATCCGGCGACGGTGGCAGCAAGCCGTGAGGGAGGGAGAACGAGAGAGATGTGAGAAACAGAGGGGGAGGGACTGTTGTGTGGAGTGAATGAGAATGAAGAATGGAGGGGAAATGAAGATAAGGAAGAGGAAAGGAAAGAATAAAGAAAGAGAGGGGGGAGCTGGCTATGCACGTGGAGTGAGGGGAGAGGACAAATTGAGTGAGGAGAGAGAGAGAGGAATGAGGAGAGAGAAAGGGAAGTTTAATGGGTTTGGGCTTGGTTACGTTTTGGGTCGGGTTCGAGGGTCCGGATCGAGGTGCAACAGAAGGATAAAGTCCGGGAAATTAGGTAATCTACCCGATGGTGCCAAAATCTCGAAAAGCGGAAAACTACTAAAAAGCCGTCGAAACTTTCCGGAAATAACGACACACACCCCTACTGTACCCAAACGGGCTCGAATCTCAACCCAATTTCGCACGCGCAACCCTAAAGATTAATCGGACCTGTTTGGCTTATAAACGAGCTTAATTAGCTAAATGCACAATTAACTAGGCTAATTACAACCTTGGAATTTCGGGATGTTACACCATTGGTTGGGCCAAGGATCCAAGTTCTGCTCCTTGGAAATTGGCCTATATTGCTAGGGAGTCTAGATTCATGTGGGGTGTTATGGATGTCTCTTCTTGTCATGTCAAGAGAGAAGCTAATTTGCATGAAGATAAAGTTTCTGATGGAGGCATCAGATAGGTCTGACATGTTTGTGCATTCTTTTGTAACTGTAATGATTGGGGCCTTCGGGGGGTAAGGAGTTAATAGTTTTTGTTCTCTGTCTTGTCTTTGGTTAACAGTATACCTCTCCTATACTGTGTTGCCGTGTTTTTCTTAGCTTTTAATAGAGTCTGTTAAGATGGTTCAATGAATGGAGATTATAGACATGACCTTCCTTGCTTCATAATCAATCATGATGGCAGGGACGCACTAGATAACTTGATTTGGATAAAATTAAAGAAAAGTTGTTACTCATTGCTATAGAAAAGTTACAAGCATTGGCTTTGATATATTTATCAATTTAGATGGTCAGAGTGAGAAGTAACGAAAGGTGAAAATTGTATTAGATTGTTTTTTGGGTTTAGTGCAACAAGTGTATAAAAACCTTTTAATGAGAAATAAAGTGCATTGGATGAATTTCTCTTGGTATTTCCCTGCATATACCATATGCTTCTTCCATCATATAATTTCTGTTGTGATGTCCTCTCTCCCTCTTTCTCTATAATTCTTAGCGGATATTCTTCTCTTTTCAGTCTATTCCTTCTCTATGCTATACCTTAGTCTCGTTCCGTATTTCCCTTATCTTTTTTGCTTTCCTAAGATCACATCCAACCTCATAAGAGAACATAGTACCAGCATAATACATGTTTGGTACAATAGCTGATTGCCTGTCATTTGTTGCTGCCCTTTTTTACCTGGATACCACCTATTATGTAGCAATTGGTCAGAAATTAGGTGTGTATTACGAGGCCATCATTCAAACAAAAAGAAAAAAGGATCATATAACTGTCCTACAGGCTGCATTTGATAGCATATTAACCATAGTTAATTGTTTGATGCCGGCAATAGTTAATTGTTTGATGCCGGCAATTTTCCATAGTTAATTTGTCTATATGAGGATTCAAGTTTCTGGATTTGCATTAATGATAGAATATACAGGTGCTGATTTTGTCTGCACCCTAAACATGGTGACGTGGATTACAATCCGACCCAAAATATTCAAACTGCCTGCTATGTTGGCTTGTTTCGAATTTGCTGTTTTTATTTGATCTTCATATGATTTGGTGAGATTTGTCTTGGCCACCATTTTTTTTTCTTCGTATGATTACCTTCTTTCTCAGGAAATCACAAGTTTCTCTAAGATATGCTGCATGCATTCAGGTTTGGCTGTAAGAGGCATGGAAGCGTGGAAGAAAATGCGATCTGGTGCAATGAAACTCATGCAGAAATATGCAGTCCAGACATGCGGGTACTGCCCTGAAGTTCAGGTAGGGCCCAAGGGGCACAGGGCAAGGCTATGCCAGGCATACAAACACCAGTTGAGGGATGGGCAACATGCATGGCAGGAGGCAACAATTGATGATCTGCTGCCTCCAGTGTATGTATGGCATCTGCAGTACCCAAGTGCCACACTTGTTGATAGGTTGAAGAGGTACTATGGAAAACTGCCTGCGGCTGTGGAGCTGTTTGCACAGGCTGGTGCTCATGTGCCAGAGGAACACATGTGTCTGATGAGGGAAGATGTTGCGGTGCCAGATTTGGCTGAAGAGAAATGGGTCGTGTGAAGCTGGATACCCAAGCTCCAAAATCAGGCAGTTGGGGGCACTCTTGGTTGATGAAAAATGTTGATCATAAACTAGAAATTTAGAATACCTTAGAATGATATTTTGCTATCATTGGTGGAGCTGGATTTTTGTTTTGTTGTGGGTGACAGTGAAGGAATTTAGAGCCGTGATTTGCAGGAAGAAGGAAAAGGTCTAAGAGCAGGCTCTTTTGTTATGAATTCCTGGCAAGGTCCATGACAGTTCTTTGTAGTGTCTGAAAACTCCTAGTTGGGATGCTAAGCATTATTCAGGATTTTAGATTAGTGTTCATGTGACTGAAGCTGCTCTCTTTGAAGGTATGGGCATTTTTCATCTTCGCCAAATTGCAGATATCTATTTACTGAAACAGACCAAAACAAGGAGGGAGAAGGCCACAATCAGACTCCCCATCTTACCATGGGCCTTTCAAAGAGAGCACATCAAGACAGCAAGTAAAGAAATATGTTTGGATAAAATAGACAGAAAAAGAACAAGAAAAAAAGAACTGAAGATATGCATATCTGTAGTGCATCATAACCAGCTGAAGTGCTGAACATGAAGCCAATGGGCGGTGACATATCTCTGCATGTTGGTCTTCCGATGGCATGGACATGTGAGTCATCTTTCTAACAGTTCATTGCAATGACAAGGTAGAACAAGGTGATGGCGAAATGTTCTGAAACTAGTATCAGCTTGCTTGCTTAAATTCTAGTCTTATTATAGGTAATTGTGGTGGGATATCTAGCGCCATGCTATAATGCCTAGGTATTGCCAGGACATGGACTTTATACATAAAAAGCGAAGTATCAAATATGATATGACACAATATGTTGCTTACTTTGAAGTATCCAGGCATCCTAAGCACCATGCCGTGTAGGAAAAAAAAATCTGAGGGCGGTATCATCAATCATCATTCGACTGGCATGATCAATAATATATCTTGCTTCGGGCAATTAGTTTAGTGGAAAAGCATGGAATATTACCAGTAGAGAGTTTGTGAGAGTCATTTATGTAATTCAAGTATGTGTTGCTGATTGGTATTTTGACATAAGATCAACTGCATTTTGGTGCCAAAGGGATGTTGGATGTGTGTGGAGAATTTTGAATTTCATCCAATGTTGGACATCTAGTAGAAAAGCAAGTGAATGGGCTAGTTATAAACAAGCATTCATGTGTGGGAATCCTTGTAATTTGAGAGTGCTGAAGGTTTGTTGTGGGAACTTCTGCTGCAGCGAAGGTATTTTGGAGCAAAATGCACAAGAGGTTGGAGCACCCTAGCCCAAATCTCACCTGCATGTAAATTTATTAGAACAGGTTTGGTTTGGAATGGTTGCAGACATTCTACAACCTTACCCAGACCCAAAACCCCACCAGGATATTGGAAAGCTTTGTGAGTCACCTGATTTGATTTCGGCCTAAAACGAATTCAGGCCTGGAGTTGGTTGGCTGTGAGAATGGAGCATGAAGCAATAAGTTCTTGGCAGATATGACACGCATGGTAGCCTGTGTGGAAGTTTGGTTACGATTTGGATCTTTGTAAACCAAGTGCAAGTTGATTTTTACATGTAATCGGTGTTCATCCATTTCGAATGACCTACCTGTAAGTGCTAGTTGTTTTGTTCTTTTACAGCTGTTCCTGTTTTAAATGACAAAAATTGAGCCTTCATTCTTTGTCCCAAATGTCACTGATAAATTGGATATATCGTGATAATATTCCCATAACTTAAGGACAGATATTTTCATAACAATTTTGATGATCCTGATATTGCAAGCCTATTTTAAACCAAAGGGCTGTTTGGATGTGAAGAAAAATGAGTGGAGAAAACTACCTATAGCTCAAATTTGATCTATGGATATTTTCCTCTACCTCTATTTTCTCAGCCTTTCCTCATCGAAACAGTCCATAAACCTAAAAGTTCATCCAGTCATGAATAAAAAATATTGTGATTGCACCTATTTTATGATTAAGTACATGCATGCCTAGAATGTGGTTGTCCACAAACTGAATCATGCTGTTCCAATCAAGTCAGGTCACCCAAAATAAAAGAGTTAATGAGTTAAAATCCTTTTTATACTAATTGTGGGGAAGACTATCCATTTGGTGGGCTCGTTGCATTGAGCTTCAACCTATCTGGAGAAAACATGTTTGCATAGGTGTTTTTCTTTTTCCTGCTGTTGGTATTCATAATTACATGTGGGACCAAGAGGCTGTCAATGAATCAAATCCTACATCCTAGTCTGTGTCCACCTATATGGATTTTTGTGAAAACATACTTAATTTTCAGAAAATGCAAAAAGTAAGGATGTTTTGATGGTTTTACTTCCATTTAGTACATTTCCTGACCCCCTTGCCTCTTTTTCTTTTTATGCCTATTTCCTTGTACTTCTTTAAAGAGAGAAATACTGAGACATGTAAAGAAGAAATTGAGAGAAATGTACCTGATTATAAAGTATATTGGCGAAATGTTAGTACATTTGACCCCATTTTGAATTCTATATTTCTGTTCCTGGGAGAAGTAGAAACATGGAAATAGGCTCAGACAAGGAGGGGGCAAGAGGAAGGCAGAAAATGTAACAATCCTACTAATTTTCCCTTTTCTTCTCCCTCTCTCTCCCTCTCTCTCTCTCTCTCTCTTTTTCTGGCGGATTGGGTAGCAAAGTAGGGATTCAAGGAGAGGGATTTTTTTTTTTTTGGCAGAGGATGATCGAAGATGGGTCTAGTGGTTCATATGGGCTTTGGTAATGGATTTTAGGGGATAGGGAAGGGTTGCAGTTAATAGAGTTTTGATGGGATTTAAGATTAAGGTGTTGAGGTCGGTAGGGTGATCGGATTTAAGATTAAGGTGTTGAGGTCGGTAGGGTTTCCGGAAAGAAGATGAGATGGGGTGGATGGATCGAAAATCTTTGATACCAATTATAACAGCCCCTCCCTAAAATAAAAGAGAAAAAAAAAAAAAAAGATATCACGGATCGTTCGAGGGAGCCCAGCACCTCCTTGGTATCATTCGAGGGAACTTGACCTCCAAATACGTCTGTTATTGATAGTGTCACACCCCGAGCCCGAGATTACACCCATCTCGAGGCGCGATGTACGCCTGCATGGGGGTTCAAGTCAAACTCATTGACCTTTAGTCCCCACGAACAGATTTTCCTATAGGACATCACGTGTGAGATTAAATTTCCATGACCTGTACAATTTCATTTGTATAGTTTCAACAACTGATAGCCATTCATATTCATCATCTATCGTATAAAACATGATATAAGAGCATAAACTAGTCCATGAGCATATTCTCCCAGACAATCATCAGCTCATATTCCACATGTTGTTCAACCATTCAGAAGAAAAAAAAAAAAGAAGCATATTCTCCCAGACTTTAGGGACTTATCCCTTGATGCTTTATGTTTCAACTAGAGGGAAGTCATTTCGTTTTGATCTGGCTCTTTTTTCCTTTTGTCTGAGGCCTTTTGCCTTTTTTGTATAGCTTCTCTCTTTTTTGGGCGGTGGCTGTATTTCTGGGGTCCTCCCTAGTTGCTTCGTAGTATAGCCCTTTTATACTGTAAAGCTTTTAATTAATACAAGTTACCATTTAAAAAAAAAAAAAAAAAAACTAGTCCATGATCATAGATTAAGTTCAAGTTTCATAGTTAAGGAAGTAAGAAAAGTATTGCGGGAGCAAAGTATTAATTTAAGGTTTACAAAATAAAACATCTAAATCAGGTCTAAATCTTGTGGCATCCCAAGCCACGGTTATGGCAACATGGTGACACCAATTCACTCAATGCATAGATGCCTAAATGACATCTTTTGGGGCCCACTTTGCTCACTGTTGAAGAGTATCCTCCCCAACCTCCATGATCTCCGAGGCAATAACGTCGAGGTCCTCACCTATAACGCCAAGTGTAGCACCATTAGATTAAAGTTAAGCAAGGTAAACAAGTATAAAATATAACATGCGTATCAAATGAGTAGGAATGACAAGATAGATTATGTGAAGTAAAAGAAAGTATTCTAGGCGTGAGTAATGCATGAATAAGCATGATACATAGGAATCAAGAATAATAAGTACATAAAACATAACATATCTAGGTGGCACAACCACATAAGCTATATTCTCCCACATAAGCATGTAAATATGAAATCACTGATGCAGCGATCAAGCAATAGATCAATCTTCCGAAGGATTGATCGAATCCAAAGATGGATTCCAGCCACTAGGGCATAAACGAAATCATAAACAACCAAAACTCACGTGAGCAACCTCAGAGAAATCTGTTATTAATTGTAAAGCATACCTATTACAACGGAGGACTTCTCTATTTATAATGTATTAAGACTACTAAAATAGTGAACTATAATGAAAATAGAAGCTACTAATTCTCATCAAAATAAGCAGCAATTCCTAATTAATCCTAAGATAAATTTAGAAGTATTTCCACAGGAACATTCTCAACCAATTTGGGCATGTGGGTTGCACCCAAAGGGCTGGGTTGGATGGGCCTCTTTTGGACTTCCGTACTGCATCAATCACATGAAAGCATGAGCAAGACATAATATAACAAGAGGTACCAGTTGGAGGCATAGGGCCCGAAAACTCCATTGTGGACCCAAGGTACCGGTCAACCCCCCATAAATCCCATTTGCAGAGGTCCATGAAAATTACTAAATCCACACCCAGCTGGGTCCGATTGTGCTAGGGTCGAAGCCAAGTGATGCTGACTCATGGGATAGAGTATAAAGTGCATATCATGGTGTAACATAAGCATAGGCATAAGCATGTACATGAGATAAACATGAACAAGTACATAACCATAATCATAAGTACGTAACACGACATAGTCTATGAACATGTACAAATACATAGTGCATAAGGGAACGTGTGACGTAATGCAACAAGGTACGTGAGCTAAGCAAATAAACACGAGATAGCATTTACATATCATGTGAGAGTACTAGAAATGTAACCAAATGCATGCATAAAGATTATATGATGAGTCAAGGATGATTAGCAAGCCAATCCTAAAGTTTCGGGAATTCTCGTGGGCTTCACTGTCCAACAATGTGTATTCCTAAGGCTTCCAATGTCATTGGGCTACAAGAAAACCCTTGGCGTTACATAAATTTGGACGCCAAATGTGGCGTAGCCAAGATCTGCGATCGAGACGATAGATCAGTCTCCCAAAAGATTGATTGAATGCAAGAGGGATTCCAGCCACTAGGGCACAAACAAGACCCTAAAAAAATCCATAAAACTCACGAGGAACTTTGAAATCTTATTATCAATTGAAAGAAGCATTCTAAGTACAATGAGGCCTAACATCCTTATATAGAGGAGTTGGCTTAATCCCTAAGCAACAGTACTTCCTTATATCTGAATAATGCCTAAAATAGGAAACATACTAATATTAATCCTAAATAAATCAAAATCCTAAATAATACTCCTAAGTAAAGGTATGTCCCTTGGGCCAATGGACTAGGCCCAATGGGTTGGCCGACCTATTGTCTGGCTTGCATCAAAATGTTTGAAGATAACACCTTTGGTTCAGGGCATGGTTCAAAATCTCGGTTTCGGTCGCGGTATCGACCGGGCCGAAATACCGATATGATATCGGTATCGATCGCGAATATCGGTCTGTCGCGGTCATCGCGGTATGAATTTTTTTTTAATCCAAAAAAATTCTCAAAAAAATCCAAAAAATCCAGAATATTAGAAAATGCTGGAAAACAATATTTGTTTCCATTAATAACAGCAATAAATCAAAATCTCGGTCACCTTAAGTTATGAGTCCTGTCTGTGTCGCAGACTTGTAGTTCACTGTCTTTTCCAGTATTTTATATAATGCAAATATTATTGATGCTCTACTCATGACTATGAGTAGATGTAGATCTATCATCTACACACTATTAATAAGCCATTAAGCCTTTGGTATCACAAATATCCTAACAAGTAACAACAATTATTTTTTGGAGAACAAAAATTAATAAAATCATTTTCAAAATCCTAAATATATAAATCTAACATAAAAGTATGTAGATCTATCATTTACACACCATACAATGGTCATGAGTAATTAAAACGTCATATTTATGATGAAATCCCCAAAAAATGATATATTATAATTCAAATATTAAAAAATCCGAAAATAAAAAAAATTGAAAAAAAAATTCAAAATCATGTGTATGAGTAGATCTAGCATGAAAGTATGTAGATCTAACTTCTAAATGAAGAAAACAACACAATTACAAAAGTGAGTAAGTGACAAACCTCTATGCTTCATCTATATATATATATATATATAAACATAATATGCTTTAAGTTGATTTCCTCTTACCTTAGATAATATTTTCTTCAAAAAATAGAAGTGAGATTTGAAAATATTCAAGAGAGATGGTGGCTGCTGTTATGGCTAGTAAGGAGTTGAGAAGAGAGGAGAAGAAGATAAAGATGGGAGAAAAAATATAAAAATTAGGGTTTTCACCTTTTTTAACATACCTCGGCCGATATTTTCAGATATCGATAAATCCGATATGAACAATATCTCGGCCGAGATGGGCCGAGATTTTAAAGAAAAAAACCGCTACCGATATCTCAGTGAGATATCGGTGCGGTATCGGCCAGTTTTTAAATCCATGGTTCAGGGTAAAAGAAGTTCAACAAATGAGTTTCATGAGAGTGTACGTGCGCTCAAACGTCATCCTCTAACACTAGAAATCCATTGGGCATAAATTGAGGTTCAAGGGTTCCAAAGCTAAGGTCCAAATCTAAGTCCAAACCACCTAAGAAAACCTGGGCGTTTCGGTTACCTCAGGGCTACCTCACGGTTAGCCGTGAGCTAACTGTGAGCTGACTGTGGAATGACAAAGAAAAATAAACTTCTTGTAACTGCGGAATTTGGCGGTTAACCGTCAGTTCACTGCCAGCATGCATACTGAGCCTAAAATGGCTCTGTTTAGGTGTTTTTCAAGCTCCACTTCAAACAAGCCTTCCATAAGGCATAATCCTGCACAAAATGTGCCTCCAATGCTCACTCCAAACCATCATACAACATCTCCAACCAAACCATCCAATTAATTACATAATCTAACATACCCATTATCAAAATAAGAACAAATTGGGGCAACTTAGAAAAATGAGTAACAAATTAACCTATGAGCTGAAATTGGGGCTTCTAACATGAAATCCATATCAAGAATCAAAGATAAATAAAAACATGCACATTTTATAAGTGTTTACTTGCCTTCTTGGTGCTTGCAACTCAAATAAAAAAAAAAAAAAAAGCTGTACCCACTCTACAAAGCCTCAAATCTGAAAACCCCTAAAATAGGACCTCAAACCAAGCTCCTACAATGGTGAAATGAAAGAAAAGCTGCAAATCAACATGCATTCACTAATTGGAACCCCTAACCATTGATTTGAAACAAGAAAGAGTGATTTGGGAGAGATTTGCTTACCTATGAAGTAGGAGAGAAGAAGAAAATAGTTGGAAGCTTGGGGAAGATGAAAGCTTGAAGAAGATGGGTTGCTTGTTAGAGAAGATGAGGGGAAACACTCTCAGACCTCCCTATTTGGTGTTAGGAAACATGGAAAAATGATAGAGAATGATGAGGAGATGAAACCATAAGTGCCTCTTGCTAATGGAGATGGGAATGAAATGAAAGAGATAGGGTTTAGGGTTTTAGCTAGGGTTTTCATACTATGAATTTTCTGTTATTTGCAGGAAGGTCCACAATCTATTAGAAATTTATAGAAAGAGATAAGGTTTAGGGTTTTAGCTAGGGTTTTTATACTATGAATTTTCTGTTATTTGCAGGAAGGTTCGCAATCTATTAGAAATTATTAGTTTAAGGCTTTTGGCTCATAAATGGATCTATATGGGCACAAATGGGTTGGGTCAAACACGGAAATCAAAGTATGACTCATGACCTATGAAATGCACCCAAAATCCTCAGAAAATATAAAACACACGCGGGACCCGCAAAACCAAATACCCAAAAAGTCATAATGCTACCTAGTCAATGGTCAAACCCCTTTCTAATCTACCTAATCAAGCCCAATTGCATTCAAAACATCCATTAGGTATCTAATTAGGATTAATTAGACACTAAACAAGATTAGGGTAGGGTCGGGATATTACAGATAGTTTCTGAATGCATTACATAATCCTTGAGGCTCCTTTTATAGGGTTACAATGGCCAAAAATAGAATAGACGAAATCCTAATCCTAAAGAGATTTTTAGGGAAACTAGATAAGTCCTAATCTAATTACAATAAAGAAAACAAAGAAGATGCATAAAATAGGAAAGCTATCGTGGAGGATCGTTACAGAAATTTATTAATATGGAAGTAAAATCATCCAGATGCATTTAATTTCTGGGATTTTCTGATAAATGTTCATTTCCTTGGAAATCTGTCACCAAATGCAGTCTATGGGGCAGTCATAGTTCAATAGTATGTCACTTCAAATTCTTCAACTGCATATGTATGAGCTCAAGTCAAGAGTAAAAGCAATAATCTAAGCATATGGTGATTAAAGTATGCAAATGGGTTGGATCTAGGGAGGAATCATAGGATATCTAGATATGTTTACCATAGGATGGATTTGTCTCCAGATCTGAATTCAATATGGATCCTATGTGTCAGATATGGATCCAGTATCAGATCATAGGATATCTAGATATGTTTACTATAGGATGGATTTGTCTCCAGATCTGAATTCAATATGGATCCTATGTGTTGGATATGGATCCAGTATCAACTAAAAGACCAACGATTTGGTTCCAGATCCGACACAAGAACTTTGTCTCATGTTAGTATAATTGGGTGAACGACCCAGGAATGTTGATATGATTCATGATTTATAGATTCTCAAATGTCAGTATGATCCAAAGCTCTATACACTCTTAAACTATTTTTTTTTTTTTACAATGCCACTATCTTCGTTCCATGTCCGTGTTCCAGGCTCATGGATCCTGATCTAGATCCACATTTCCCTTGTGTCCAAAATCAGCTCCCATAACTAGTTTTTCCTGGGTAGGAGACTTTGGATAATTAGATAGCCATTGACATTACTAAGTAGCTCTTAGGGTTTGTCATGCCATGTATGATGTTGCTGCCAACAGTTCAGTTGTTAACTGGAAACAACATAAAATATTGGGAGCCTGGTTTTATGGCCTCTTAGGTTCATGCCAGTCATTGGGTGTGGGAGGAGATTGAAAGATCTTTTCATATGTTATGGTTGGCACCTACATTCACAATCAGATCCTCACCAGCTATTTTAGGGCTTCGAGTCTCCCCTACGCTATGGTTTGTCATCATTGACTCCCTGGAGTTGTCAGTTACTAATTACTATGTTTAATCTCGTTCTTTATATGTTGTTGACTATTGACTATTTTCTTCTAAATTAATGAACTTTTTCCCATAGCTGAAAATGTTTAGAGCTTTTAGCAGGGCTCCTTGATCTTCTTGTTGATTGCATTTCTTAAATGCCTTGATTGATATCCTAATCTCACCCACAAATGATCTTTATCCCTTTTTTGGTCATGCATGGGCTAGTGGGCAAGGGGGCTACCTAGACTTACACGCCTAGGGATCTATCCATGGGCGTATGGTGAAAGTGGGAGTCCTATCCACAAACATTGCTCTATTCTCAAATGATCTCTATCTGTGGCAAACTTCAGGTTTCTATATAAATTAGTTAGTGAGAACAAGTGATGCGTACATTTGATTTTTCATCTATATATGTTTGGTTAAAAAGGGTGGCTGAGTTTTGAATTAAGCATATGTTGAAATCTTAAACAACTGCCAAACAATAAACTGCAAAATAACACAATATTGCAATATTTCATTAGCTTATTGCATACCAATATAATAATGATAATAATTAAATATGAAGCTATTATATCTGCATGTGTCCAAATGGACACTAAACTATATTATCTCTATATGTATCCCTAGCTGTATAATCTAAGGCTCAATGACATGTACATCTAAATGAATAAAGTATTCTAAAGATCACTAACAATAAATCTTCTTGAAAAAGGGTCACTTAGAATGAAAAGTTTTATTTTTTACCCTAAATTCCAAAGCATTTTATTTTTTACCCTAAATTCAAAAGCATTTTCTTTATAATTCAAGCAAAGGGAAGCACAAGACCGAACCATTATATAACAGTTTCAGCCTTTTTCTGTTACAGGCTTAGAAGATTTGTAATTTCATGGTCTTGTGTGCACAACAAAGTAGAGTTCATTGATGCATGCGACCTTTAATTCTTTCTTGATTGAGATCATCTAATTTGACAGTGGAGACAAAATAACAATAGTATTCTGTACTTAATACTTAACAAAGCAGTAGATCAAGCAGGGGATTTTTTGATCTTTTGTTTGGAATGATTGCACACTAACACTATGGAAATCACATATTTAAGGATGCTGGCCTGCTTGAGGATGTTTCCATGTAAATCAGGGTTCATGCATTTGGATAACCCTGGCTAGTAGCCTATGACACTTGTTTCAGTCTGCCATAACTAATTGCAGGTAGATAGATGTACAGTTAATTAGATTTACAGATAAATTTATTGCAGAGCGAATGACTTCCAAGGATCCAAACTGGGCCTTTGAATCAAGTGTAGGAAATGCCCATAAATTACAGTCCATTAAGCAAAATAAGAGAGAATACCTCATGTTAAGAGAGAGTACCTCATGTAAGAAGGGAGGTTCTGCATCTACCCTTTTACCATGATCTGGACCAAGTCGTGGTTATTTTTTTAAGTTGTCCAACTAAATTCGGAAATGGCCAGCATTCAGAGGTCGACGATGACCACTGTTCAATTTATGAGGTACCTCAGTCACGTCCCATTCATGAGGCAGAGACAGTGGAGTGTAACATTCAATGTAGCATTCAATGTGAGCGGAGTGGTGGCGGGACTTGAGTTGTGCCAGACCATCAGGCAGAGACGTCAGCTGTGAGCAGTACCTAATGTGAAGCGTGTGGAGCGACTCAAGTTCTCCCAGCCAATGAGGTAGAGACTGAAGTTCTTCACAGCGGATGATGTGGAGAGCACATAGCGACTTGAGTTCTTTCAACCCATCAGTCAGTGACTTAAGTTGAGGGCAGTAGATGATGTAAAGAGTTTGTAGTGACTTCAGTTGTCCCAAATTATCAGGCAGAGACTTCAGTTGAGTGCACTGGTTGATGTGGAGAGTCTGGAGTGACACGATTTTTCCTAGCCCAGCTGGTAGAGTAGTCAATTGATGGCAGTCCCAGATGCAGAGTGTGTGGAGCAACTCAAGCTGTTCCCATACATTCTCATGTACTGATGACAGATTTGCTGTATCTATGATCTTTAGTACTTTTAGGTTTGGAAGGGGTGGTAGCTCTCCTATCTGGCCCTTGAGAACAAGCTCTTCCAGAAATGGAGTTGGATGGCATGGCAATGGCCTCCAAATCAGTTCATCACAGTATGCAATTGTGAGTTTCCTAAGTGTGTTTGGGAGGTGACCCGGCACTGACTTCAACTTGGGGCAGCGCTCAATTGATAATTCAAGGAGGCAAGGCATGATATTGTCTCCATCATTCACTCTGAAGTCCCAAACCTCCCAATTTGAAAGGGAATAGAAAAGAAGTTTCTCAAGCTTTGGGAATGCAACTCCCTTTACAGAACAGCTGCTATTGCCACTACCATAAAGCTCCAGGCCCACCTTTTCCATTGCCTGATTAACAATAATTTCTAGAAATTTAAGGCATGGTAGTTTCCCGAGCGGTGGCAATAACTTCAACTTGGGACAGTGCTCAATTGTTAATTGAAGGAGACGAGGCAGAGCAGTATGTCCATCTTCTAGCTGCAACTTCCATTCCTCCAACTTAGAGAAAGATGAAAGAGTCAGTTTTTCTAACTTCGGAAAAGCTTCAACTCCATTCCCAATAAATTCGCAGCCCAACCGTTCCACTTCATCGTTTCCCTCTATATTCAGATATTTCAAAGAAGGAAACATCCCTAGAGTTGGCAGTTGCTTTAATTTTCTGCAATCGAATAGGTCAACATCAACCAGTCTTGTGAAGAATAATGATCCCTCTGTCCAACTTGGAAACATGGAACCCGTGTAATTTGAAATTATCAGCTGTTTTACTCTTGTATGGGGTAGTCCGAGGCCTTTAAAGACACCTTCCATCCTCCCCTCATCATTGTCTATCATTCTCCAGTCATCCTCTGTCTTTTCGTCACAATGTAAAATCAATGTTTGCAGGTTTTGTTTCTTTTTCAGCTCCGCCTTTCTGGCCTTGTCCTCGCTTGCAACTCTCTCTAGGCATTTTATTTCTAAACTTCCATTAAGGAGGTTAAGGTTTCCCAGCTCTCCAATGTTGCATCCACCCTCATCTTGCACAACAAATTTACTAAGTGTTCGAAGTGAGCTCAACCTCCCTATTCCTTCCGGTGTATGCTTAAGTTCCTTAGTCCCTTCTATCTCAAGATGTCTTAGGCTAATCAATTTGCTTGTTCCTCTGGGTAGGGTACAAAGACTTGTGCATTGATTGAGTTTCAATGTTTGTAAATTGCAAAGACTACCCACTGATTCAGGCAACTCCTCTACAGCTGTCTTGGACAGATTGAGATATCTCAAATGCTTCAACTTCCCTATTGAACTTGGCACTCGTCTGATAGGAGAGCCGCTGAGATCCAATGCCCGAAGGAATTTAACATGATTGAAAAGTTTGGGTGGAATTGTCTGAATTCTTGACCGCCCAAGCAACAGGAGAGTGCGCAAACTTTTCAGATTATGGAATGGGACATGGAAGAAGGACAACGACGAGTGACGGTATTTGATAGAACTGGGCTCTACTTTTCCGGGATCTGCTATGCAACATTCACTTTCAGCAATATATTGTGCAAGATCATGAACTAGATCATGGAGCTTACATTGAATTATATTTCCCTCATTATCACTTTCTACATCTTGAAACAACGAGTGCCACAGTAGATCATCAAAATATTCCGCACCAACTTCCTCTATCTCTCTTCCTTTTTCTGAACTAATGAAACCTTGGGACATCCACAACTGGACCAGCATATCCTTTTGTATCCAATGATCCTTGGGGAATACCGAGCAGTAAGCAAAGCATTGCTTCAAATGCATTGGCAAATTGTAGTAGCTCAGCAACAAAGCCGGTAAAATTCCTTTCTCGGCTTCTTCAAGTATAGCCCATATCTCATTTTGTAGGACACATTCCCAGTCTTCTACTGTTCTTTTTCTTTGCATAACACTGCCAATTGTCTTCGCAGAAAGAGGGACTCCTTTACACTTCTCAACAATTTGCCTACCAATATCTTCCAATTCAATACACTCTTCTCTCTCTCTCCCGGCAAAAGCTCTGCGGCTGAACAGAAGCCAACAGTCATCATGGGATAGAGCTTTAAGATTGTGGATGTAGTTTGTGTCCATTGCTTTTGCAACCTTCTCACTTCGAGTGGTCACCAGAATCCTACTTCCATGCCTTCCACATTTTAAGGGCAGTCTCAATCTCTCCCATTCTGTTTCATCACCATGCCACACATCATCTAAGACGAGTAAAAATAACTCATCTTGCAGTCTTTCAACGAGTCGGGTCTGCAAGGTGTTGAGCTCTGAGAGGTGGCAGGCATTCCCTGTCGCATCTTCCATTATCTTCTTTGTTACATCCGCGACACTAAAATCCTCAGAGAGACACACCCACATGCGCTTTGTGAAATGGGTCTTCACCCTCTCATCATTATAGATCAATTGAGCTAGAGTTGTCTTCCCTATTCCTCCAATACCCACTACAGAAATAACACCAATTCCGCTCCCCTCACCATCACCCTCCTGGCATATCAACTTCATTATTACCATATCTTGATCTTCACTTCTGCCTTGTATGTCTGATTTATCCACTAAAGAAGTAGTTTTTCGATGGTCATTGGTCTCGAGCCGCCTGACTTCACTGAACTGGTATTTGTTCTTTTCAGCTCCAATCCAGTCTAGTCTTTCTCTAATGGCTTGTATCCTGTTTGAGATCCTACGGCGTGGCCTGAATTGACTGAAGAACAGAAAAGGTGAGGATGAGAAAGCTCTTACCTTGTCATCTTTTTTTGCATGGCTTTCTGATGTGAGATGGAGTGTTGTCCAATCATCTAATACATCATCCACGTCGTAAGCGACGTCTTTCAGCTTCTGTAGCCAATCTCTCACTGATCTGTTTTCTATCTGTCGAGTTTCTGCATCGGCGATGAGAGCTTGGATGGCTGTGAAACTACTGGAAAGCTTTTTCAACTCGCCCGCCATGGCTGCCAAGGATCGAACCTCTCCTTCCAGAATGGTATTGAGGTTCTTCAACACAAGGGTGATGAGTGCATCTGCCATGACCTCTCTCTCTCTCTCTCTCTCTCAAATTGAAGGAGATATTACAATCACTTCTCCCTCTCTGTGTGGTGGTTGGATGGGTGGAAATAGCTAGATGTTTCACCAAGTCAACTGTTGGCTGTAGCAGGAGACGTGGGATTTGATATCACCTTGTTGTTTCACGGTCAACTATGAAGGCTGAGGAATTTGGACACGGCTGAGCTGATCTTAGATTTGCTACAAGAGGGGTAAAAAATAATCTATGGTTAAAAATTGTCTAGCTTTTTGGTTGTAAACCAAGTACTGGGATGATCAAATGGCACCATCTTTTCTACTGCATGATAATATTTCTTCTCATTTTCATCTCTATTTTCTTTGTGATTGTCATGCATCAGGCATGGCCCGGCCATTTGTTCTTTATATGCCGCGTGCTGCCATATATGAGCCTATAGTCAACTTTGCTTCCTTTTTCTGTTATAGAGTGTAATTTGGACATCAGGAAGGTGAGAAAGTAAACTACACTATGAAAGTGACGAGGCACGAATGGCTTCTTCTTACTCAGATTTATGTGACCCAATCAAAGGGCATTTTTTATTCTTTATATTCCTTGTCTGTCAACTTTTAGCAACTAACAGCGTGTGGGCTGGAGAAAAATTCAACAGCTCTTGTTTCTGTCTTATTATGGCTTGTATACCTTTTTTTTTAATTTAAAAAAAGGATAACTTTTTTGCACGTTTTATAAAAAACATGTACATTGAAGATTTGATTCTTGCTTATAGGTATAAATTTTTTTTTTCCACAATTCTTTCAATCAAGTTGTTTCCATTAAATTTTTGAGAAATGATAAAAATACCCTTTTCTTATTGCATACGTTTGTCTTTCCTTAACCTCTTTATATCCAAAATTGGCCATTTTGATTTTAATGATCGTAACCATTTAATGACGTTAGTCTTTTTAGTCATTTGGAATCTTTTTTCAACCATCCATGCATACAAGTAGTTAAATCGTGCTCCATTAGGTCATTTAAGTTGGACCTGGTCATTTCTCTTAAATGATTTATTAAAAGAAAAGGTTTTAAAATGACGTAAGGATATTTTTGTCATTTCTCAAAGTTTCTTTTATGGAGAAGACTTGATTGAAAGAAATACGGGAAAATATTTTTTTGAAACATTCAAGTACTTCTTTTAAAATGAGCTAAAAGTCTTATGTCTTTTTTGAAAATTTTCTTTTTACCGTCAGCAAGGTTAGTGCGATGTGAGAATTACGCAGTAAGAAAATTGTTCTGATTTTCCGTGTAGTTCATCGCTTGGCTATTGTATATAATCCAATTTCATTTTATGAAAGTAAGAAAACATAAATGGTACCTCAGCTAAGGGAGTTGGGTCTCAAGAGAGAGCCCGCATATGCGAGAATGGAAACCAAATACGTGGGAAAAAAAGGTCTGCACATGTGAAAAAGTGGTATATTTAGAGTGAGAATTGCCGCACTTACCACTCATGTAACGAGCCGTTCTCAAGTTCGTTTATTCCGTTCCGATGGCTTGTCATGAGATGTTATAGTCCACAAAGTAATTTATAATTGGCTTATGCTTATGGTTGACAAATTAATTTCTAATTGTTCACTTTGTTTCATTGCTTTGGCCTTATTGAGCCCCAAGAGGTGCCCTGTTAGACAAATTAAAAGAGTTAAAATGGGAATAGCTATAATCCCGTAAATGATAATGAGTGGTACCATATTTTTTAGCTCAAGGAGGGTAGGACATTTGGTCTTCATGGTGGCATTGGAACAAGTCTCATTCCAATGAGAGCTGGGCCCACCCTTTGATGATCATATGTAATATTCTATACCCAATGTCCTTGGTGTGCCTGCACTGCCACTACCTGGTCCTGGTGCGTAAAGAAAAGAAAATACCTTTTTTTTCTTCTGCATTCTCATTGGACATCAAATCAAAGTGTAAAGCTGACATTAACATTTCTTTATCCAAGTTTGAGATAGTAAGCAATGTAACAACTAACAAGTAGAGGTGGCAAACAGGTCGGGTTAGGCTAAATGGATCGGACCCATTTATTAACCGGTTTATATGCTGCTAATTTGTATTTGACTCGTTTATTAAATGGGTTAGAAACTCCTAACCCTCACCCGCTGAGGGTTAACTCGACCCGACCCGACCCACATTAACGCGCATAATACGATTCTTAACTTTTTAAGTCCTACTGGTTCAATTTAAAACATATCATGATAGGCAATATGGACAGGCTCTATTTGAATTATGATAAGTATAACGTTAATTTATTTTGAATAGGATCTTAAATTAGACTTAGGCTCAACTGATGGACTGAAGTTGGGTTGAAAATTAGGACTAGGTCATGATGCCATAATTTACTGTTCTCTCTAGCTTGTGCCAGCGTGAGGAGATAATAGTGTGGAAACTAGCATGACTAAGCTATTACTTGATTATTTTTATTTTATTTATATCATATCTATTATATTTTCTTCATATCCAGAATCCTCCTAAAAGAGTAGAATACATAAAAATACTTAAGTTGACACAAGGTCTACTTGAAAAGAAAGAAAGAAAGAAAAAGAATACATTATTTATACAATGAGTGTAGTATACATTTCTTAAATAGTGACTATAGAAATCGAATAAAAAAATTAATAAAAATAAAATAAAGTCTTCATACAAATTAAAAAAACATCTTATCAAAATAAAAAGATACACTCCATAAAATTAAATATTGAATATAAGTTTTAGCTGAAAGAAAAAATAAACGGATGATGCTGGTCATATGGGTTAAACAAGCTAACCCTAATCCGACCCATTTACATGCGGGTTAGAAAAGCTTGACTCAGATTGACTCATATATTATGCGGGGAGGGTTGTACGGATCATATCAGGTTGGGTTGGCTTTTGCCAGCTCGCAACATGGCTATAGATAGGAACTTAGTTACGGTAATAACTAACAAGACCTGATCCAATCCTTTTAACAACAACAACACCACGTTCAATCCAACTTGATCATGTGGCATATTTAATTATATCTTTGTGGGGGAGGCCTACCCGTCTTTGTATGCACAGAGTGGGCCTATCTTTGATTAATACACTATTTTCTCATTTTGATAAAGAAGATAAAAAAAAACAGTTTATTGAAAGAGAAATCACTTTAATAAAATGTTTTATTATTATTATTATTATTATTATTTAAGGAACATATAAATAGACCAAAAATGGAGGGCAGTGCAGGTTAGGGTAGCCAAAACACAAACCTGCCCAAGAGCTAAGTCGGGTCAAAAACTAAAAACCCAACCAATTCGAAAACACACCGAGAGAGAGGAAAAAAAAAACTACTACCTGACTCCACTTCCGTGGCTCCAGTGTGTAGTACAATTTCAAATTCTCAACCTTTGAGAGCAAACTGTGATTAGGGATGTCAATGGACCGGGGCGGGGGCGGGGGGCAAGGTCTCCATCCCCGTACCCGCTTAAAAAATCTTCGTCCATCCCCGGTCCACCCCCGCTAACGGGTATAATTTTTATCCCCATCCCCGTCGGCGGGTAAATTTATAATCCCCTTTCCCGTTCCCGCTTCCCCCGTACCCGCCTAAGCGTAAGCCTTTTTTTTTTTTTTCTAGCCTTCCCCCAGCTTCCTTGCAACAGGAGATCACACCTGAATCAAGGGTATGAGAAATATTATGACACTTTCAGTACACGAACATCAATAGAGAACTACTCCCAAAAAATCATATACATAACAGCGAAATCAAACCAATCACTGCTGCCACGAACACCTGATACATACATTCCTATGAAAAACAACAGCACCCAAATCACTAAATGTCATAACACCATAGGTACACTACATATATATATATATTTATTTATTTAGCGGGTAACGGGGACGGGCCGGGGTAGGGTAAGTCCATCCCCACCTCCATCCCCGCACGGGTTTATACGGGTATCCCCGTATACGTCCACCGTCCAATACGTATAGTCCATCCCCGGTCCAAACGGGGCGGGTTTGGACGAATACTCGTTTTTCCCCGGTCCACTGCCATTCCTAACTGTGATCTTAGGTGAACTGTGCTATCCCTCATATTAGCAGTTGAATTTTGGTGTGGAATTGACTGGGACAAAAGTATTATGGCGGGGGTTTAACTTTAAAACAAGTGGACCCACCGTGGAAACTTACCATTGGATTGACCTAGTCAAAATCCCAGCTTCTAGGTGAGTAGGTCGTGAATCTACATGTTGGGCCCATCCCACATGAATGGATGGACCTTATTGCCCGAAATTTTTCATCAGCCTTCTCAATCCCTTTCCGAAAACACATATTGGCATTTTGGAGCGGAGCTGTCCTTGGAGTGCGGTTTGAATGTCTTGACATTGCGGTACAGTGTATGGTGGAGCATGGATCAACAGAAGATGGAGCGAACTGTGCAGAATCTTTGATTTATATACATTTTTTTTTTTTTTGTAAGCTTGAGTGAAGAAACTTTTTTTAACTTATTAATTATTGTCTATTTTATATAATCAAATTGCAAAGTTAATTTTTTTCCTTTTTTTATACTCGAATATATAAATAAGATATATTCGTGCTTATTAGTTAATTGTTTTTAAACCCACAAGCACTATGTTATATAGGTGTTCTAGAAGAGCTTATTTTAAAATAGGGGTGGGCTTCTGTACAGCAACGCTGCATATTATCTTTCCATCCAATAAGAGAATGGCACGTCAACATGGAGGATGAATTGAAGAACGCCACTTTTAATGCTTATCCTCAAAGCATGGGTATTTAAATAAATCCAATTATTTCCAGAAATACCCTTGCTAATTCCTAAACAAAATGGTAGGGGTGTAACGGTTCGGTTAACCATTCATATTGGAAAAACCGTTAACCGAACCGTAACCGTGGTTTTCTATTTTTCAAAACCGTAACCGTAACCGTATCAACAAAAACCGTGGAAAACCGAACCGTGGTTAACCGTATGAAACGGTTCGGTTACGGTTAATAACCGTGGAAAAAAATTTTCATTGCTATTCCTTAGTCACTTTTTTTGTGCTTTAAAGTAGGCTCACTTGGGTGACATTGGGTTTGAAAATGGTGACTGCAACTCATTGCTCAAAAGAAACTGTACAGTATAAGAGGTATATACTGTTTACAAAAAAAACCCAAAAGATGGGAGAGCAAATTTTGGTTTTATACTTTACTTGCAGAGTTACAGGGCAACCCATTACTAAATGGTTAACAGAAGAAAAGGCAAGAGCAAGAAGCCCCTTATCATTGTACCAACAATAGGATTGGGCCGTGGATTCCCGATTAATGGTTATCTTGGTAATACTGTTTATTCGTCACAAAAAGAAGAGAGGAGTGGTAATACTATTTGTTTCATGTTTCACATGTAATACAAATGTATAAATCAGAATCATATGTATAGATTACATATGTATTAGAAGGACGTACAATATATTCACATCTCACTAAAATTACCATGTGTTTTTTTTTATCACCAATTACTAGCTAATTCCTATGTGAGTGATGTCTATTTGGCTTAAGTGCTTCACATAACTTCAGAATTACATCTAGGCCCTTTAGTTTTTCTTATATTAGTATAACGGTACGGTTAACCGAACTGTATCATACGGTTAACCGAACCGTATGTTACGGTTCGGTTCGGTTAATAACCGTGAATTAATACAGAAAACCGTAACCGAACCGTAGGGTGCGGTTTTTGGAGTTTAATAACCATAACCGAACCATAAACCACGGTTCGGTTCGGTTAGACGGTTATTCGGTTTTTTTTTACACCCCTACAAAATGGTTTCCAATACTATCCTTTACAAACTCTCAACTTATGAAATGAAAACGTGGGTCCCATTTATTATTATTCCAAAACTATGAGGTCAAATTGTAATTTCTAAAGATGGATTCATGTTATAATTCTTAATTGTGGGACCTATATCCATATTAAAAAAAGTGGTCAGCCTTTGAATTTTTGTAAAATGTGGGCCATATGTAATTCCTAATTAAAGATGGATTTGATGTTATAACTTCTAAAGGTGCATCTTATATTATTATTTCTAAAGCGGGACCATTTTTTTAATGGACCATTTTTTTTAATGCAACATGTGAAATAATTCTTAAATGTGGACCCCATGTTCTATTTCATAAAAGTAGGTCCAGTTTACTAATAATGAGCCAACATTGTAACATCTAAACTACTCAAAATCATCATTCTATTATACATGATAAGAAAAAAAAAGATTAATCTATTAAATAAAAACTATGCCACACATTTTAAATGAATAAGGGAAAGATTAAATAAATAAAAATGTTACCCATTTTAAACAAATGTTAAGCAATTAATGATAAAAAATAATTACACATTGGAGTACAATAATCAAGCAATTAAATATTAAAAATGTGGCACGGGCTCAAACATTATTTGATCTACTGAGAATTCTCATATAATCTAATAATAGGCGACAAATCATTACTCTCCTAAATGGGGACGGCTCATAAAAAATAGAGATAATTAGCGAAAGGTCCCTAGAATTGAATCTTTCCAGCCTCCAGTCCACGGAAATTCTTTTTAAGGGCTCTGGTCCAAGCAACCAGACGGTTTGCAGCCAGAGGTCCATGTAGCCACACGATTTCATTTTTCATGACTAATTTGCCCTTTCAACCGTTTTAAGCATAAATTTTGAAAATTAAAATTTCAAATCTTCACTCCTCCATCCTTCCTAAATCCTCTCAAACAACTCGACATATTGGTCCTGATCTGAATTTCTGCACTTCGTCTTCGTTGGAGAAAAGAGCAGGAGTGATCCAGTCGCCTGAAAAGAACTTGCAGAGGATTCTCGATTCCGTCCAGAGTCGCCAAAACGCAGGAGTTTGTTGCAGTCGACAGATCTAGGTAGAGTTTTTGAAGATGGCAGTGCAAATATCCTTCGAAGTTACGAAAATTACGATATTCAGCCGAAAATCTTGAATGGAACTGTATTTAGCAGCAATCCGAAGAGCGAGCTTACCTACAACTTATCCGGTACTCGCAAGTGGAATCGAGATGATACATTGCCATTGATGCATCAGCAGAAGCATATCTTACAATAGCAGCATCTTCAATTCGATGTTTCTTGCGAGCAGAATCGTTTGATGCAACCCGCTGCGACTTCTACCAGCGGAGTTACTTCTGCAGTTTCTTCCTCTCTTCTATCTCAAGATCCTGTCTCTTCTTTTCACAATCAAACAATCGAAGTTGATGCCCTAATCAGACTTCAGAATGATAAGCTTTGATTGAGATTGGAAGAAGTGCAGAAAAGGCACATCAGATCTCTACTTTTGATGCTCGAGTACAGAGCCTTGAAGCGCCTGAGAGAGAAGTCAGATGCAAGAACGTGGAGCTAGAAGAGAAAGTGAAGCAGATGAGCGCAGAGAACCAGATCTGGTGCCACGTGGCACGGAACCTTTCCCTGCTACGGAAGCCCATACCTACTATCAAATTTATCTGAGTTTTGTAAAATTTATCTGAGCTTTTGTCAAATTTATCTGAGTTTTTTGTGAAATTTATTTGTCTTTTGTCATGTTTCTTTGTGTTTTTTGGCAAATTTATCTAAGTTTTTGTCAAATTTATCTGAGTTTTTGTTAAATTTATCTGTCTTCTGTCATATTTCTCCGTGTTTTTGGAAAATTTATTTGAGTTTTTTTTAAAATTTATGTAGGTTATTTAGCAAATTTATTTACGTTTTTTGAAATCTATTTGCTTTTTTTAATTTTATTTGCATCTTTTGAAATTTATTATGTATTTTCAAATTTATTTGTGTTTTTTAAAATAAATTTAACTGAGTTTTGACAAAAATACTTGAGTTTGGTGCAAATTTCTCAGAAATTTGGAAAATGATTTATCTGAGTTTGGCAAATGTGTTGGCAATTTTGAATTTTATTTGCGTCTTTTGAAATTTATTTGCTTTATTTTGAAATTTATTTATATTTTTTGAATTTATCTAAGAGTTTTTGCAAATTTATTTACGTTTTTTGAAATCTATTTGAGTTTTTGAATTTTATTTGCGTCTTTTGAAATTTATTTGTGTCTTTTCAAATTTATTTGCGTTTTTTTAAATAAATTTATCTGAGTTTTAGAAAAAATACTTTAGTTTTTGAATTTTTTTTCAGAAATTTGGAAAAGTATTTATCTGAGTTTTGGCAATTGTGTTTGCGTGTTTTGGGTTTTATTTGCGTATTTTGAAATTTATTTGATTTATTCTATTTTTTTTCATTTTTTGAATTTTCATTGGATATTTTGAGATTTATTTGAGTCTTTTGACATTAATTTACAATTTCTGAAATTTATTTCGATCTTTTTGAAACTTATTTACATCTTTTTAAATTTATCTGCGTTCTTTTGAAACTTATTGCTTTTCTAAAAAAAATTATTGCATTTTTTAAAATTTATTTGTGTTATTTTGAAATTTACATTTGTGTTTTTAGAATTTATTTGAAAATCTAATTAATGAGATTCCGTTAATCGCGGGCAATTAAATGGTAGTTGGCCATTATTAATGGGATCTCCCACCAATCATGGGATATGATTCAAAGAAAGGGCAATTTAGACATTTTAGGTATAGAAATGTGTGTGAGGGACCTTTGGCTGCATGACTTTTTTTTATAGACTGTTTGCATTAAAGTCACACTTTGAGGGACCTCTCGTCGAATCCCCCTAAAAACTCATAATATTAATATTATGTTCATTATTGAGAATTAATGTTTTTTCCAACCCTTTTTTGATTTACATGTCCTACTATTAATATTAATATTACTTCAGTATTACATATACACATTAATTATACTTTTTTATTTTCTATAGAAATTAAGTTTTTTAGTTTGTCATAGACCTTTATTACTAAGCTAGTGGGAGGAGAGGGTGAACCACACAGTGTGGCAGGCTCATCTTTAAGCTATTGAATCCGGATTCTCCACGCTCAGCCTAACCCTCCTATTATAATCCAAACCATTCAAAATAAACTCCCTACGAATATATAAGATATCCTCAAATTTTATCTCAATCCGTGCTTTCCTGCAATGGAATTGGAAAAAAATAGTGCATCAATGCATGTACTATTATTCCTACCACAACCAAATACTATTTCAATTAAAGAGTTGTATCATCCATAAGAGGCATGCCATTTGATTTGATTCAATTATTTATTTATTCTTTATAATATTATTCAAGCTTATAGATAATTTATTTAAAGGTGGGTCCCACTTCAATTCAAGGTGCTAGGATTATATAAGAAAAACTTTAATTTGATAGTCGCTATTAAAGAGATGAGAGACCTAGGGGAGCTTTTCTGTAAGCATGATAGAGGTGGATCTCATTTTTATATCTACGAAGGAAAAATGTTGAGGTGGGGCCCTTATTTTTTTCATCGAAAGATAAAAAAAACCATTGCAAATGACTCTTTAGCTGAAAGGGTAAAAGTGGTGACACTTTCTCCAATGAAAGTGTAAGTTGTAAATGGCCCTTATTATCTCCAATGAAGTTTTGCAAGTTGTAAATGCAGTTTGGAAATCCCCCAAATACGTGGTGACATTCAATTGCATCTACATCCACGTTGTAGCATATTAATCTACATCCACATTCAATGTACTATATGGTTAATATGTCTTCGTTGGTTGCAAATGGGGAAGTAATAGCTGTTGCAAATGGGGAAGTAATAGCTGTAAAGCATTTGCTTCATTCAAGGGGAAGTAATTGGTGTAAAGAGCAAAATTATGTGCTTTGGATTATTTGTTCAATGTGGATAAGTATTTATCTACTCTGCTCTTTTCCGTAAGAAAAGAACAATAAGAATCTATCTGCTCTGCCTAGTTATTCGATTCATTACTTTCCTTCGGCTATAGTTTTGCCTGTGAGAGCACAACATGTAAGTTACTATTTTGAAAGAGAGTCGTCCAGTGCTTTGTTATTTTACTTGTATAGTGAAATGTGATAAAATCTCTAATAAAAAGAGAATAAAATGCGCCCCATGCACCCCGGGCTCCCAGTCGGGGTATGGGAGTCGGGGTGTGTAGACTTTTTGATAAAATACAAAGAGTTATAATCATTATGTAATGATATTTTGTCTTTAGTGACTTTTACAAAATATATTTTTACTGTGCGTGTACAAAGTAGATGGACTTCTACCATTTAGTGACTTGATAATGTTGATTTTGAACTTTTTTTAAAAAAGAGGAAATTTGGATACTTTTGAAATTACCGCCTCATCTTTTTCATGTCTCTTAAATATTCACTTTAATACTGTGATTACCAAACTGGACAGGCTGGGCAAGTTTGGTAACTTCACTATTAGAATGAAGTGAGTTGAATGGGTAAATTAAGAGGTAAGAAAAGCAGAGGGGTTAAATAAAAATATGATGGTTTTTTGTTATTTCAATGTAACGTTTTTACTTTTTTTGAAAGAATATATTTTTTTTATCATTTAGTGGATGAAAATGTAACTTCTTGGACCCTTTTTTAGTTAAAGGTAGAGGTGAAGTGAAGTAGAAGTGAAGCTTTAAATCAAGATAGAATAAATTATGATTGATCCAATTGTAACGTAATGGCTTTTGTTTTTTGTTTTTTTTTTATTTTTTATCTTTAGTGGCTTGATAAAGAGTCTTTTTTACCTTTTTTTTTTTTTATAAAAAAGTAAATGACTTTTTATTATTTAGCGGGTTGCTAAGGTTGCTTTGTGACTTAAAAAAAAAAAGGTTAGGGAAATTTTTTGAATTTTATACGTTTGAGTTAGACCCGCATCTTTTCATGTATGTTACTTTATTAAAGCAATAGCAACTTATTCCTTGCAATCTATTAATAAAATCAAGAGTTTCTTACAAAAAGGCCGCTATATTTTTATAAAGCCTCAAAGACACCACTATAGTTTATAGTTTTGCATAAGCATCCCTCAGCTAACGGCAGAAATCAACTTCTTGTTTCTTGCTCTCGCCCTTTTTACTGTATTACCATTCTACCCTCTGTATTTATTGAAAAACCAAAACGACACATTTAATCCTATTAACTAAACATTTATTTTATAATCTGTGGTCATGCCTCCTCCTCCCTTGATGAAAAGGGGCATTTGTGATTTTGACCCACAATTGTATGTTTCTAGTTTGCAATTATTAGACTTGGCACTTAAAATGTACCCACACTTAAAATGTTCGTATGGTTACGAAGTCTAGTTTTAACCTGAAGGTCCTGCCTTTGAATCCTCAAGGCCTTACCCGATACATAGGGCTAGTGGGTGGTTATATATACCCGCAGGTTTACCAATGATCTCCCAAAGGGGGGTCGGCGGGTTCCTATGTTATCAAAAAGAAAAAAAAAAAACTATTAGACTCGGCAACATTTCACGCATTGGAGCAAGATTGATTATCATAGTTTTCTAACCATTCATATTTCTTGCATTTGGTTGAATTAGTGATCATAGTTTCCTACTCATTCATGTGATGTTCGATTAAACGATCAGTATTGATTATCTAATCATTGTACTCTTTCATATAATTATTCTGCCTAGATCACTATTTATAATTAGCTAGCACTGTTCTAGTTGAGCAGTCCAATTGTGGATCACATAGGTGTGTTTTGATTCAATTTTACACCTTGATGAGGGTTGGGTCAGCTCAAATGTCCATCACCTTTATGTAATTATTTCTCACAATCTCTCTGTATTACAAGAGTCTGCACAACAGCCTTACATATGCACAAAATGGATAACAAAAAATTATACAAAATGAAGGTTTTTGCATAAAGTGAATAACAAGAGTTTATATATAAAAAAAATTTCCCTCTAAGCAAAAAATTAAAATAAAAACACTATTTTCCATATGTGTTTGGTCACAGCAATTACTGATAGCGATTGAGGTTATGTAGAAGTTAATGTTGTTGCTGATGCTAAGAAGCTGTTGCTGATGCTGAAGCTCAGGGGACCAAGATTATGGAAAATCAGCGATTTGAGGTTCTAGAAGCTGTCGCTGTTGCTCTGGCTTGTTGCTGTCTTGTATTTACGTTTGGTTAATCGCTGTACCAATCGCTACGAAGTTGCTGTGACCAAACGCAGAGTTTAAAAAACACTATTTCCCATATGCAGATTTGCAGAGAAAAAAAAAAGAAACGACAAAAGAACATATGTTAATATCAAAGAGGTATACTAAGTAGACTTTCAAAATAGTGATTTATAATAAGAATATCTCCTTTTATGGCAACCAAGAAGAAGAAACACAGTCTTATCCATTAAAAACCAGCATTGAAGTGTGAAAATCAACAATAGCATAGAATGCAACCATGTGTAATCTAGTAAAAATAGAAAGACATGATGAAGATTTAGGACCGTGACAAATACCTAAAATATTCTAATTAGGCATGCCTAGCTTATTATCACCATAAAAGAGCATCTACTAAACACCTTTCAAAACTAACAACTCATCATAAAAAGCTTCTTTCTATGACACTAAAAAGGATGAAATACATTTTTACGCTTTTGTGGGGTCCACTGGAGATTTCCTGTGATCAAACAAAGTGCAGAGTCTTAAATTACCTCTCGCTGCAGTTAGAGGACTCAAGTACTTTTTATTTTTTACTACTACATTAAGAGATCCTTCTTTTTAATTATTTTTATTGTTAATTCTAAAGCTTCATAACTCATACTAAATAGTACATCAGCAGCTAGCTTTTTCTTTTTTCTTTGGTGTATCAGATATGCATTAAAAAAAGACATTAGCTATATAATATTTTATGAATGATTAAATAATAAGGTGAAATGCAGTGTTTAGAAAAAAAAATCAAAGATAAGTTCCTAACTTTGCCGACACACAAAAAAAGAATTTATATAAAAAATGCAAAGGGGCATTTTTCATAAGAAAATCTGAGGAAAGATTGATATCTGACATTGCTTTGAGAGAATTATAGCAACAAAAAACCCCTAATGTGTGTTGATTCAAACACCAAAAGTCATTCCACCTATAAGCAAAATAAATAATAAGACATATCAACAGATATGCATCTTACTTCTTACCCGTCTTTTGCATATTTTGTTTCATATTTTATATTGAAATTTGTGGTTTTAGGGGTGGAGCCAGGAGTGATGATTTTTATAGAAAAAAGATGGTCGAGGGACTTGGAGAGGTATTGTGACCTTTTGGTATTTCATTATATTTATATTAATTATTTTTTATTATTATATAATTGATTGTATTTTAATTAAATAAGCGATTAGTCTAAGTGGGGACTACGCTAGACTTAGGTTGGTGAGTTAGGCTTGTTGGATATGTGTCTTACCGATAGTTAATTCAGGCTCAATTTAGTGGAACAATTTTTCTCAAACCAAAACTCTAATCCTCCTCTAATCCAAACTTCTATATTTTTTTAAAACCCAAACCCTATTATTTAGAATTTTAGTTAGACTACAACTCTTATTTTTATTTCCTATTTATAGACCACCACACTCTTTTATTTTCACACACAACTCTTTCTCTCTTCCAACTTTTCTCTGGATTAGCACATTTGGCTTTGGCAGTAGGAGTTTTATACTGTCTCCCTCAACCGCGGACCTCAGGCAAGTACTTAACCATAATTTATAAATTTAATGCTTGTGTTCCTCTTTCAGTCGTGTGTGGATGCATGTAGAAATCCCTTTTATGCCCTCGATGTTTGTTTTCTCTTTTTATGATGAAACCTTGTACATACATGACCACCATCTTTTGATTCTAGATTTTGGGGTGTGAGTTACCTTGAAAATATTTTAATTTTATTTAATCAATTGTGGGACCCAAGGACGATTGGATCGTGGATGAGGTCCGGGCATCCGTCCGTACTTGGTTGAGCGACCCTAATTGTGAGAGTGATCTTCCGATTGTAATCGATGGATCCCACTTCACAAATGGTCATGATGCACCGGGCGTGACGGTACCTCTCTTTGGACCGAGTTCTGCTGAAGAGAGCTTCTGCGTGGGCGGTTTTGGAAATTTGAGAAAGGGAGTCGACATGTGAGTATGTGACAGAACCCAAGTGTCCTGGTTACACCATGTGATAAGGATTATGTGGACAGTTTTCAACTTGCACGTGAATTGGAAAAAGGGTTTTGTGTTGGATAAGGAGGGGGTGGTTGACCTGGACTTGTTTTTGATAAAAGAGACCCATGTGACATAAGTAATTGTTTTAAGAAAAAGGGCCCTGTAAATTGTTTTATAAACTCAAATTAGACATTTTGCTTATTTTGGATTTGGAAAGTATTTTGGATGAAGTCCTCGGTTTTTTTTTAAATTATAAACTAAGATTATTATTATTTGTAAATTAAATATTAAATGATACCTATAGTTTTTAATGTGTTAAAATTATATTTTTGTACTTTATTAATTGGATTATTGGACCGAGTAAATACCGTCCGGGCAAACGGTATCTTATTAACATGAGATTTAGTACTTTATATGACTTCGGGGAAATCCTAATGGATCGGGCTCAACCCATCTCTATTGGAAAACCTTTAATTAGGTCTATGCACTATTGATTGAGAGGGGATGTGTTAATCTTTAATCTATGAGAGTTTCCTGTGGTTGTCGGGTATGAGACCTTATGTTTGACTTGTGATTATTCCTTGACATTCGGGTTTGCATTCATGATTGAGTTTGATATTTGTCTGTTAGTTGCATACCCTATATTGATTTGATATGGACCATGATGTGGCGTGGTAATCGATTGAGACATTGTAGAGGTTTATTCGAATGAGTTGTTTGGTATTCGATTATGAATTATTGTGCAGCCAACCCTTCACTTTGACTTAGGTTTCTGTGTCAGAGCTTTACTGATAATTAGGTCTATTATACTATGATATGTATATATATGTATATTGATTTAGTCATATTCGAACGACTGTAGTTGTATGTGGACGGCTGATCACCGATGTGTACGGACACTCTAATATCCGAATTTTGAACCGGTTTATCCGGCCTACGATTTCGATTACGAACCGATTTATGACCGCCGGCTTATGAACGGGTTTTCCCGCTTTATAGTTAGGGTTGACCACCCAAAGCAATAGCAGTGCTTCTGTGTGATTACTGTATTGCTCTATTGTGTAGAACGGATTTAAGTTATATGTTCTTTCCATCATTGTTCCATTGTTAATCTTTTATGATCATTACCTGTCATTACTCACATTGATCTAGTATTTTATTTATGAATTATGCTTTCGTACTTGCTGTTTACTTTGTTTATTGGTGCATAGGTATTGACCCCTACCCTACTGTGGAGACGGAGAATGGTTAAACGTTTCAAGCGTTTGAACCAGTTGACAAACCTGAGTGGAGACCCGGAGATGACTACAGAGCCGTCTGAACTTGGAGAGAACGTCATCTTAGAACTTCTTTAGATGAACTTTCTTTAATTATAAACTTTTCCTTATTAATTGTTTAATTTATTCTGCAACTTTAATTATTATTCTTTCATCTGATGATGGTGTTGGATCTTAATTATGAATCTTGAATACCAACTGAATAACGCTTTCGTTGAATTTAATGAAATTTATTTTGACTCACTACGATTTGCAATATGTGGGTCCACTTTTGGAAGCTTGTGTTGTATTAAATACAGAAAAATAAATATTTATTTTTATTTTTTACGTTATCCCATTATTGTATTTTTGGGACGTGACAGGTATCTCTTAATAGGATAAAAAAGAAAAGAATCATGGGTTCTGTGTGTCATTTCACTTTTTCAATAAATGTAAAGGGTAGAGTGATCAAACATAAAAGATGGGGGAGAGAAACGAATGACCGACTGCTTTTTGTCAACGTTGATCAAGAAGGGAGGGATTCCTATGTTTAAAAAAAAGTACAATGGAGTTTTTGAGGTATTATAAAAATAAAGGGGCCTTTTTGTAAAAGATTCTAAAAATTTGTTTAGATACAATATCCGACTCTTGCTAATTTTCAGTTTGGCACTTTCTTTTTCACCCAGAGAAGACGATATGGTAGAACTTCTCTCTATGCTCTTCGAAGAATTCCTGAGCAAGTTTACCTCCGCTGCCGAAAAGGAACTTAGGCTGCTGTTGGGGGTAGAGAACGAGAAACAAAAGCTGGACAGCAACATGTCAAGGATTATAGCCGTGCTTCAAGATGCAGAAAGCCGACAAGTACTGAAAGAGTCGGAGAAAGATTGGCTTCGAAAGCTTAAAGATGTTGTCTATGATGCAGAAGATTTACGTGATGAGCTTGTGGTTGAAGATCGACGAAGAAAAGTTGAGAATGAAGACGGGATGGGAAAGAAGGTACTTAACTTCTTCTCGCCTTTGAATCCGCTTTGTTTTCATATCAAGAAAGCACATAAGATTCAAGAGCTGAGGGAACGGTTAGATGCCCTTGCCAAAGAGAATCGGGATTTTCCTTCGTTGGGGGAATTTGTATGGAACCAGTCTCTTATCTCAGATGATGAAAGAGAAACCTCCTCGATAGTGATTGAGTCGGAGGTTTTTGGAAGACATAAAGAGAAAGAAGAGTTAGTGAATTTGCTAACCAACAGTGAAAATGAAAAGGATCTCTCGGTCATTGCCATAGTTGCCATGGGGGGACTGGGTAAGACTACGCTGGCTCAGTTGGTATATAATGATGAAAAAGTTGTGACCCATTTTCAGTTGAGGATGTGGGTCTATGTGTCTGATCGGGAGTTTCATGTGAAAGGGGTTCTTGGAAAATTTTTAGGACGTGCAATTGATGACACACCTGACCAATTGGAACAATTACAGAATCGTGTTCGAGAAAAGCTAAGTGGAAAGAGATATTTACTTGTTTTGGATGATGTATGGAATGAAGACCATGATAAATGGGACAAGTTGAAAACAGTGCTTGAATGTGGTGCTATAGGAAGCAAAATATTAGTCACCACTCGTAGTGATATAGTTGCGGGAAGAATGAATGCTCTCTCTAGACCTCCTCTGGGAACACTATCGGAAGATGAATCCTGGACTTTGTTCGAGAAAGTGGCACACCCGCCTTCAGGCTTTGCATCAATTGGAAAGGAAATTGTAAGAAAGTGTGGTGGTGTCCCTCTAGCAATCAAAACACTGGGAGGCATGTTGCTTAATGAACCAAGTGAAACGAAGTGGCAGTCGGTGAGAGATGGTGAACTTTGGAAGCAAACAGATGATGAGGTAAGAATTTTATCCATATTAAGACTTAGCTATGATCATTTGACGTCATCTTTGAAGCAATGCTTTGCGCATTGTGCTGTAATTCCCAAAGGGCGTCGATTTTATAAAGATGTACTAATCAAGCAATGGATAGCTCAAGGCTTCATTCATTCTGATGATGCTGAAAATGAACTCCTAGAAGAAGAAGGCGGAAAGTATTTCAATGCACTGTTGCGGAGGTCCTTGTTTCAGGTTGATGTGGAAACTGATTCATACAAGATGCATGACCTTATTCATGATCTTCTCAGATCTGTTGTAGGAAAAGAATGCTTTGTTGTGGAAGCTTCTATGATGACTGATTTAACTCGTCATTTAGCATTGTACAATGATGAAACTCGTCATTTAGCATTGTGCGATGATGAATGGGCTGGAGAACCGAAGAATTTGGATGCATTGAAGAATTGTAAGAAACTACGTTCAATGATTACGTATGGATATTTTGATCCTATTGATATTAATGTTTGCTTGAGCTTCATGTGCTTACGGGTGTTGGATTTAAGTGGCAGAAGACGTATTCGCTTCCTGCCAAATTCAATAGACAAGTTGAGACATCTTAGGTACTTTGACATCTCACATGCAGGGATTACAGAATTACCTGAGACCATATGCAACTTACACAACTTGCAGACACTGAGAGTCCTCAACACTCTCCTCAAGAAGTGGCCAAAGAATATGAAGAGAATGATTAGCCTTAGACATATTGAATTTAGCCATAAACTTAGTAGAGTTGTCAGAGTTGATGATTTTCCCTTACCAAAAGGAATTGGAGAGTTAACTTTTCTCAGGACGTTGCCAAAATTTATTATTGCTAAAGAGAGTGGAGCTCCAATAGAAGAGTTGAAAGATTTAAATCTGCTTTGGGGAAATATTCACATTGGAGGGCTTGATAATATAACAAATGTTGGATGTGCTCGTGAAGCAGACTTAAAGGCGAAGAAACATGTCAATTCTTTGGCGTTATCCTGGTCTGGTGATGAAACAGAAGCCGCAGAAGGAAATGCAAAGGAAGTGATTGAGATCCTCGAACCTCATTCAGATCTAAAGGAGCTATCGGTTGAGAATTACATGGGCCTGGGATTTCCAAGTTGGATGACGGAAAAGCTCACAAAGCTAAAGAAAATATCACTGTCCTCTTGCAAGAGATGTGTACAGCTGCCGCCTCTTGGGCAGTTACATTTCCTTGAATCACTCGAGATATACACAATGGATGCTGTAAAATACATTGTTGAATTTGATGGAAGCCAGAACTATGAAGATTTATTCCCATCATTGAAATACCTTGGACTCTCGAATATGTCTAATTTGGAGGGATGGTCATCTCCACAAGAGGATGGCGACGGTGATGAGCAGGGAAGAGAAAGAGATAAGCAAGTGATCTTCAAATGCCTCCGTACTTTAAAAATCCATAATTGTCCAAAACTAAGGCTTCCTCTTCTTCCGAGGCTTGAAAGTCTAAATATTGGAGGAATGGGTTGGGATACGATAGAGATACCCACATCCCAGTCATTGATGAAAGTCGGGCTCCACGATATGCCTAATTTGGAAAGATGGTCACCATATGAAGTAGATGATGGCACTCCAGTGATCTCCCGTTCCATTCGTACATTGAGCATTCATAGGTGTCCAAAACTGATTCGTTTGCCTATGTTTCTTCTTCCAGAACTTGAAGAGTTAAACATAAGTAGAGTGGGTTGTGAAAGGATAGAGTTTTCCAGATCTCACTCGCTGAAAAGTGTCAACCTCTTCGACATGCCCAACTTGGAGAGATGGTCGCTACAAGAAGTGGATGATGATAAAGATGAGCAAGTGACTTTCCATTCCCTTCGTACTTTGAGAATTTCTAAATGTCCAAAACCAATTTGCCTGCGTCAGTTTCTTTTTCCGGCTCTTGAAGAGTTGGAGATGGAGGGAGTGGGTTGTGAAAAGATAGAGTTTTCCACATCCAAGTCTCTGGCAAAAGTCAAGCTCACCAACATGCCTAATTTGGAAAGATGGTCAGCACAAGAAGCAGATGATGATGAGCAAGTTGTCTTCCATCGCCTCGTTGAATTGGTTGTCAGAGAATGCCCTACGATGGTACGCTTGCCCCATTTTCTTCCTTCACTTGAAGAATTAGAAATATCTGACAGCAATAAAATGTTATTAGCGTCAGTGGCCAACTACACCTCACTTTCCAAGCTCTCTATCCATTCATTACCAGAGGTCAAGCATTTGCCAAAAGAATTTGGGCGAAACCATACCAGCCTGCGCGAATTGAGAATTACAGATTGCCCAAAATTAATTTCTCTGTCAAATCAGTTGGAGAATCTCCTTGCTCTCGAAGAATTGATTATTGAAGGGTGTAATGATCTGGTGCTATCATTGCCCGATGGATTACAGCAACAACAATCTCCTCCTCTAAACTCTCTTAAGGACTTGAGAATAAAAAACTCGTGTGAGAAGCAAATCTCATTTCCAGGAGATGGGATTGTGTTGACGACCTCTCTAAGGTTCTTGGCCATCGAGTCCTGTGGAAATTTAGAGTCCATATCGGCTGATATGCTGCAAAACCTCACCGCACTTCAAATTGAGGGCTGTCCAAGGCTGGAATCTTCTCTAGTTTCTTTGGAAAATCTCAAATCGCTTAAGCATTTGTGGATTACAAGGTGTCCAGAGTCAGTTATGATGAAGTTGCTAGAGTCTATGGAAAACCTTACATCACTCACTTTTTTATCCATTCAAGATTACCCTAATATGAGGTCTTTGCCAAAGTCAGTAAAAACCTTCACATCGCTCACTTTTTTAGGGCTTAGGGGATGTCCTGTTATGGGGTCTTTGCCAGAGTGGGTGGGAGACCTCACGTTGCTTACACAATTAAATATTTACGACTGCCGTGGTATGATGTCTTTGCCAAAGGGACTGCAACGCCTGAGAAATATGCAAAGGTTTGTCGTAAGAGGATGCCCTGTTTTGGAAAGAAGACTGCAACGCAACAAGGGCCAGGATTGGCATAAGGTAGCGCATGTTCCAGACATCGGTATTTACAGAGGAAATGCAAGTGAAGACACCGAAGGAGAGGAGAGCAGTGACCAGTGTCCACATCTATTATTACACTCACTGAAGAAACTAGAGAAGCTTCTTCCTTTGCCCTCCTGCTGCTCATCTTCTCCATCTTCTTCTTCTACTCCTTCTACTTGATGATCATGGATCATCATCATCAAATCACGTCCAGATTATGAGGGAAACCAGGTGAGTTCAACAAATTTCATTCCATAGGCATCTTCTCCAATGTTCTCTCTTGTGAGCTTTATGTATTAGAGGCACACTCACCATGGTTTACTCGATCCCAGCAACTTCTCATGCTTATTAGAATTCTCATCTATATATCATACAAGTTGTCATTCTAATAAGAAAGAAGGCTTTGGGCTTTTGTTGCCTGAATCTGAGGAATCTGAGCTGGACTGGCCCATGTTTCTGTTACACTTTTCTGATAATTGGATTAGAATCAAATATAATTAAAATAAACAACAATAGGTGTGGAGCAATTATCATATTGTCCCCAATTTGTATTTTTTTGGCTTTCCAGGTGTGTTTTTCATCATGTGGCCTTTGATTGTAATGAATTATCGCACACTCTCTATATATAATTGAATATTTTTAATTTTCATTGTGCTTACCATTCTTTTCTTTACAGGTGAATTGTGGCATTTGAAGTTGTATTAAAGGTATTTTCAGCTTCAACCTGGGAATACTGGCCATTAGCACCACCCTAACATGTCAAAGACTCAGTAGAGTGATTTGGTGGTTACTGGTTTGACAGGGTCTCAAGAATCCCACTTTATATTTATTTTTAGTTTTAACTAAAAGATTACTTTCTCACTCGTCGCTTGGTCTCTCTTGACAAGCAATAAGTTTTGAGTTCTTTACATAATTTAGTACCTGTGATTCTTCTCTTTGCAGGTGTGGATTGCTGGAGTTTGATAAAGAGTTATAGGGATATTGGCAGCTCCGTAATGGTATTGGGTCATATCAACTTCCCTCATGATGTTGTTTGAATTTATGATTCTATTCTCTGGGATGAGTTTTCCTTTGTTTTTCATTGAGCTACTTTTGACTGTTGTGGTTGTATTGTGGATCTTGAGGTGACCTTAGTTTTCTTACTGTTCACTTGCTTGACACTCAGTTGAGTTTTCTATTTTTACCTCTTGTATGTTTGAAAACTATTTGGATGACGGATGTAATCCTCATTCCTCATGACTTGCTTATGTTCAATTGGGGCACATGATTTAGTCATGGGAAGTGCTGATGAGGTAACATAACCATAGAAAAAATTATCCTAAGAAATGTCACATGGAAACCCTTATGGCCTGTTTGTTTACATAGATTACCTAGGAATTTATGGTTATATGACCTCCATCTTCTCAATCATTACTGAGGTAATGGGTGAAGGATATGAGGTAAGGACTTTCCTAGGATTTGGATTTCTAGCTAGGTTGATGGCAGCCTATTCAATTCGCGACTTCACTTTATTCAGTTTCCATAAGAGAGAGTTTTATAGAAGCTCATTTTCGAAATTCGCCTTTGATCATCATTTTAAACTACTTTTGGCATGAATTGCTATGTATTCAATTCCTGTGTACTTTTTTTTTCTTTAAATGGGAAATTGTATTAGAAGAGAGGAGGTGGGTTTAAAGAAAAAAAAACACCCCAAAAAACAGAGAGAAGACCAATGAAGACATGGCTAGAGAGAGAAGAGCATAATAGGGTTCATAAACAAAACCAAAAGCTTAATTACAATGGAGTAGACATTCCTATAAAAAAAATACATAGAACTATGGATGTAGTTGTTAGTAGGAGATATCTGAGAACCAATAAGGGACTGAAGTTGATCTCTGACGAGAATTTTGTTTATTGAAAGAGAGGGAAAATTCTTATTAAAGATGGCTTCATTCCTAGAGATTCATCAAGTATACGCAGTGCAGAAGAAGATAGGCCCTAGGCTTGAGCGATCAGCTAGATTTTTGTTGGCAGTCAGGGAGAACCATAAATCTATAGGAGCATTTGACCGGGCTTGAGGGCTACCTGTAGCTGACAGGGTCCAGGACCATAAAGCTGAGAAGAAGTTGCCGAAAGAGAACAGATGAACATCATTTTCAGCTTCACCTTAATTCCCATGTACTACAAACAAAAAGGCCCTAAGTGATGTTTTGGTAATTAGGTCATACTCATTGGTTCTTTAAGTTACAATTCAGAAACAACAAAAAGCTTTTAACAGTTTTGCGAGTGGGAGTATGTATATGCATCTTTATTTGTTCTTATATGGATCACATATCCTAATAACCCTTTCAAGTGTGATGGCCATACTCGATATAGAAATGATCAAATAGTAACTTTATGGTTTAAAAAAAAAAAAAACAGAAAGAAAGAAAAAAACTCTGACCATCACAGTTTCAATGTTTGGTGCAACAGATTTTCCTCATGGAAAAGAGAAAAATGAATTATCTTTTCTCGATAGGGTGGATTTTAATTTTCTATCGGAAAACAGAATTCCTCTCAGATAGAAATAGAATTCAGCAGAGTGCAGAAACCTCTCATGGTTCTTTTTTCTGTTTCTTGTGTCTTATCTACCAGTAGTTTCTGGTAGAGCAGAGAATGAGAGGGGAAGCCATGCTAGTAGAAATGCTACAGTAGGAAGTAGAAGGGACCGGCATGTAACTTGCGGTGTCACAAGAAGAATGTACTACAATGAACAGCAGATTGAGGAGGTATGGATATAAGAGAAAATTTTGTAATGGTTGACCATCCTCTTCATAGTTAAAGATTGAATGTTTATTTCTCAGGATACAAAAAGTCACCAATATGAACTGGGGTAATTTTGCTAAGTCCTACAATGGCGGTATAGCTAATGTGCGGTTTGCAATTACCCTATGGGCCTCAACTTGGCTTGGGTTTTATTTTTACTTCCTTCTTTTCAAGTGTCTATTTTGAATTGATTTTGGACTTGGCCATTGATTGTAATTCAAGGGATGATTATCACCCCCTCTCTTTCTATTTAATTGAATCCTTATAATCTTCATTTTCCTTACCATTATTTTCTTTTTCGGTGAAGTTTGGGCTGTGTCATTTCAAGTTTATTAAAGAATTATAGGTATTTGAGCTTCATCCAATGAACATTATTTATTTATTCATTCTTTTCCTCTGGTTTGATTTTTGTGGTGTGATCGACTTGGTGTTAATTATGTAATCTTAGTTTCCCAAATTGATGAATTGTCCTTTGGGTCAAATACCTCAATGATAGCCACATCGTCAATAAAAAAAGAAAAAGAAAAAATCTACCTCATTTTGTATGGCCTTAGATTGATATAAGATGTTATTTTCAACCAAACATATTTTGTGCAATTTTCAATACGTTAGAGTGAATTTTTAATTTTTTTTTTAAAGAACAAGAAACTATATATTTTTTTTACTTTAGAGGAAGGTACATGGGTTTGTAGATTGAGTGTATTGATATGCGTGCGTTCCTACATCTATACACCATTATTTTATTTTATTTTCATTCTTTTGATGTTGTAATTAAAGTGCTAAAATCGTAAGATAAAATCATGGAATAATTGCAACTCTTTACATGTGGTATATTATTTGCCACCTTTTATGCATGCTTCTCTCCTGGAGTGAAAGCATCACAACAGGAAGACAAGATGGACGAGAGAGTAAGTGTATTAGGGGTGGCTGATCCAAGCTCTTGATTTTTGTCGCTCAAACTTTGACAATTATTTGTAGCCAAACTTATTCTGATAAAATCTTATAGTGACTTCTGCGAAGAGATATGATTGACAAGAGTAAGCTAATCTGTATAAATGAAAAAATTGATACTAGTAAAAATTGATAATAGAAGAACTTTCCTACGATTATTGTTATTGTGTTATATAAACTACGATAATTACTCATATGACGTAGATCATGGCCTGGTGGGTAAAGTACTTGCTCACTTAAAAAACTTAGAGTACTTGAGCTATGGCACACCCATTTTTTGTGTTTCCAAACCCCAAGCTAGCGTCTTTTCCTGTAAAAGAAGCAAAGATTTCTTTGTAAATGATCTTTTTTTCTTCTCTTAAGGCCCGTTTGTTTGCTTTAGAATACACAGAAAGTGAATTTTCAAGGTCATATGAGTTCCACCAAATGGTTTTTCAAGAAGTGAAATGTGAATGATATGAGGTGAGGGACGAAGGATATAAGGTTGCAATGTAGATGAGACCTTGCCTTTCCTATGACTTGAATTACTTGTGTGGACGGTGTATTGATTAATTTCCCATCATATGTTGATTCACTTCCAATCAAAGGAGAGGTTCTTTGATGATCATTTTTGTATATTCACCTTGGAGCTTCATTTTTAAATACTTATGGCATGAACACTAGTATTCATGTATTCCGTGCAAACAAACAGGTCCTTAATGAGTGGGATGCTATTGAAACTCACGTATTTATACAAAAATTACAACCAATAATCAAAAGATCATTCATGATCCAATTAGGATCAATCTAAATTTAAGAAAAAGAAAATTCGACAAATCAATTAAGATTGTCCTAGAAGTCTTTCTAAAAGGGTTTGATTGTGATCTTACTAGCCGGTATATCAGCCAATATACATGCAATACATGTATCATGCCAATTCCATGATTTTTTTTTTTTTTTTTGCCTAAATATCTATGACTTAGCGAGTCAAAATTTTGATATTATTGGCTGATTCAGATTATTTCTACCAATGTTTTATCACTTGGTCCTTTGCACTACCCTACAATTGGCATAGCTTGGGTGGCTTGACAGGGTCACAAGAATTCCACTTTGTCTACATGCATACATTTACAGTTCAAATATAAGCTTACCTGACTCTCCACTGCTTGGCTTGGTTTATAGTTGGCAAGCTACATGTTTGAGTTTTTTCCAATTTTTGGAGCACTAATTATTTTTCTCTTGGCAGGTGTGAATAGTTGGAGTCAGATAAAGATAGTTGGGATCTTAGCAACTTCTTATTGGTATGGGTAATTCATGAAGTTCAAAAAAAAAAAAAAAAAAAATCCTTATGATGTTGTTTGAACTTATGGTTGTGTTTTCTAAGTGGCTTTATTTGGCTTTGGTTTTAACTATGAATTTACTGGTGTAATTGTACTATGTGCATCTTGCTTGTTATCTTTGGTTTGTTCTTATTTACTTGTTTGAATCTTAAATGATTCTCTATTTTTACCTTCTGTATGTGAGCAAATTTTATTGACCATGGATGTAATCCTAATGACTTGATTATCCTCAAGTGGGGCCCATCATTTAGTCATGGAGAGTTCTAATGAGATGAAATATTTGTGGAAAATTCATATCCTGAGAAATATTGCCATGGGCAACTCGTATTGATGTTTTGGTATTATATGATGATTAGATCATGGACATTGGTATGTAATTCAGGCTTCCAAAACCAATGAAAAGCTCTTCTTTTGTACAAAGGGTTTTCCCTGCACTGTTTTGAGGGAAGTTAGTATATTCCTACTTATCTTAAAAAAAAACCAGAAAGGCCCTCTCTTAACATTTATGAGTGGTAGCATGTATATACATTTCTGTATGTAATCATGCAGAATACATGTGCTAACAACCCATTCAAATGTAAGGGTTGTGTATTAATTCAATGCAGACATGCAGCTAGCCATTCAATCGCTTTATTACTATTATTATTTTCAGTCATTGTTATTTTTCATAATGTCTTATTTTAATAAGAACTTGCTGTGATGTTAGATTACACTATTTTAATCGCAAAAAGAATAGCTCTAGTTTCTGCTTTCTAGAGGAATAGACTTTTGGCCATTGGAAAACCCTGCACACAAAAGCGCGCCATTAAACCATAATGAATAACCAAGGCAGCCTTCCCATCAAGGTATCTAAAGGCGGCATCCAAGCAAATGACGGCCAGGTCCTCTTTCATCCTCAATCTAAGATCATTATCTCCTTCTTTATTTGAATGGTTCGGGGTAAGATTTCATAAATATTGTAACTGAAGAAACCATTAACCTTAAGAGGCCATGGCCCGGTCCCCCATCCGGACCACAGGATCAACTGTTAAATTTTTGTTCATAGCAGGGTTTTTTTTTTTTTCCTAATAACCTCGTAAGTTTGTGCAGTATTCTTCTCATTTTCCTTCGTAAACCCCAATGTATAAGGCATTACGGCCCCACTATAACTATTTGTGACATTGTTCACAAAAATATCATTTATAAATTTTTTGTGTTGTGGGTGGTTACACAATGTTTGCAAAAGAAATGAGAGGTTGTGAGTTCTAAATCTTCTCAAGTGTCTGCAATGTCAGTCAAATTTGTATAGGATCCACATTAAGTCAGAACTAGTTGTGGCAGTCAAAATTGATATTTGAGCTTGTGGCAAGAGTTAAGTCCCTAATTTTCTCATCGGAATTGGGAGTTGGTTCCACCATAGGTTGAGGCTGTTGAGCACATGATTGATAGTGTGATTAGCACAATCTTATGATATGCATCAATCATGTAATTAGTCATGCGCCCCCCCGCGCCGCCCCCCCAAAATGGGTACACCTATTGATAATATAACTGTTCAAAATGAGTGTCAATACATCCTCGGAGTTGGAAGTTGGTCCCACCATAGGTTCAGCACATGATTGATAGTGTGATTAGCACAATCTTTTGATATGCATCAATCTTGTCATTAGTCACTCCGACGGGAAGCGCTGGATTCCGGCAAGATGAGGTTGAGGAGGTTTTGGGACTTTGGGGGTTTATGGGATTGCAACAGTAGGTTTGGGGCCAATATCTGGAATGGGGTTTTGGGGGATCTGTGGAATTGGAATGGCGCTGTTTGCCGCGTCAGAGGCTAGTGATCCGGCAGTTGTGAAGGAGCTGCTCAAGTATTCAAGCAAGGAGAGCATTGCCAAGAAGAATCAGTCAGGGTCCGATGTGCTGCAAAAATGGTCGATATCAACAAACTTCATGATCAATATCGACCATATCGCAAAACGATACAACAAAGAAGGAAAAGGCTACATGAGGACGCCTCCCGTGTCCAACGCGATACGGGGTTTGGGTATGACGTATGGTGTCCTACGGGGATTTATCCAGTAAATTGCTCAAATTTCTATTATAAATGAGCATCTCGTAGGAATTCTTAGGCATTTCTTAAAGATAACTAATTCTTCAAACTCTCTGAGATTAATGGCCCGAGATTAATGGCCCATCAATATAATGGGATTTTTTTTATATATTTTCTAACCAGTTAAGCTTGTGCAGCCTATAAAACCACCTATCATCAACTGTTCAATCTTTGATCATAGTAGGGTGTCCAAACAAGTTTGTGCAATATTCTTCTCACTTTACTGCATAAACCCCCTCAGTATAACTGTTCCCTTCCTCATGAAATCCTTACAATTACAAATCAAAAACAAAAGGGCTCAATATGCTGATGAAAATATGGAAATGAAATGAACCAGAGAATCAAATAGTTTCGAACCAGCCATTAATTTCAGCAGAGCTTTGATTACAAAGAAATCCAACCAGAGAACCCTCGCTCCAGGGATAACAGTGCATTTGTGGTATGTTAAATACCTTGAAGTATTATATTAAATGTATTGTCTCAGTTGTTTCTCCGATTCAGCCAAAAGGAATGTACAGTATAAGCTTGGGTCCAGGCAAACATCACAAACCTCCATCAAGTGTGCCTTGTCACTTGAGTTTGGCCCGGGTCCTTCCCACAGCTCCAAAAGCTCCTTTTTGGTCCATGAGAAGAAGATCACTGGTCCCAAAGTTGATGGTACCTGCATTCGCAAGATAATTCGATTATGATAAAGGTAAGATACTGCAATAGCAAAATACATCATGCACGTGATAACAACTGCAGATGATTTATCAAGTTTGCCAAAAAAAACGTACTTTTCTTTTCTTTTTTGAATTTTACAATGCCAAATGTGTATGGGAAATGATTTCTTTTATTTTCAGTAGTTTCTAAGATCAACACAACTGGAAAATAAGGCTCTGATTTCTCAGTTCCCAAGGTCCATAGCGTGGGAATCCATGAAGCATAGGAATCCAAGAATCTGGACATTCAGACACTTCTCAAGGATCAGTAGAAAAGTATTTGGAGAACTTGGCATCTGTGACCATTATTTTCAATGACGCACGCTATGTCATCATTTTTTCTTCTATTTCTTTTTTTATGAAGAATAATTCATCATTTTTTATCCATCACCAAATAAAAAAGATGCAGAATAAATCAATCACAGAATTTATGCAACATTGATTCCAAGGGTGTTCTCTCATAAATTTTTAGAGCATGGCTTAAAATTGTGAGCATTTTCTACTTTAGGATATCTGTTGCATAGAACCTGATTCCTCACCAATGGTAACCTAGTGTATTGACACTGCAGTGTAAGCCATACTATTTTTATGTGTTTGGTAACTATAGCTTTTTTTTTTTCCTATTGGAGGGTTTCCAACCCTTTGAGTAGACTAATCCCTCCGGGCCCAGAGGGAAGCTGGGTAAACTCCCCTGTAGCCCCAGTGTGGTAGTGCAGTTTCGAACCTACAACCTCCGGGTGCAAACTGTGTTCCTAAACCAACTGAGTTACCTCTTGGGGTTAACTATAGCATTTGAACTACTAAAAAGTAATAATCAAACAACAATACATCAATCAGATGATTATAACAATTCTATGATCAAAGCAGAAGAGTATCCCAGTAAACATGGATACCTATGATATTTGGATCTCAATAAACGAAGGAAAAATACCAGATAAAGAAGAGCGGGTTGAGGAGAGTGGGTCAAGATCCCAGCAGCTAGAGCAGTAACCAGTCCAATGGCATATCCAGCAAGTGCAAAACATATATATTTGTGCCCCTTGGAGAATGATGCATCCATAGGACTCAAAGAATCCCTGCTCTTTCGATGATCAAAACAGAGAACCAAGGCTAGAAGCATGCCAGGAATAGGCTGAACAATTCAAAATAGGCAAAACAATTTAACAGGCAATCTGTATATGAGTGACTAACATGTAGGTTTTTAAACACACTGTATGACGTACACATCAAATGCATTGACATTGTATGGATAAAATAACACCAAAAGTTAAAAATCACAACATTTTCAATAACCTGCTGCAAGCAGCAATTATGAAAATGAAGTCCAAACTTTATTTATCAGCACAGCATTTTCAAAAGCTTTCTGCAAGCTGATATTATGAAATCGAAGTCCAAACCTTTCTCCTTTTAGTATCACTATCACCCCTTGAGATTCAGCTTTGTAAATGTGGTTTATCTCAGTTGACAATAGTTTCAAATTCATTAAAATACAATTTATAAGCAAGTATCAACTGATCGGGTGAATGGTGAGCCTGATCTTTAGGGAGAAGTGTTTTTTTTTTTTTTTAATATCAATGAAAATAAAACATGTGAAAAAAACAACAAAGGTGATAGATATCCACAAACTGCGAGAAAGTCAGAAGCAAACTGGAAAACTAGATAACCCCCACCCCGTTCATGTCCAGATTCCAGAATCACTAACAAAACAGCAACTCTGACTATTTCACCTTTCGAGAATGACCCCTCAAGATATTCCTTCTCACTGACCACCTCATGAGACAAATTTATGACAAGTCCTTCCAGCCAATGGAAAATCTGCTCTTGATGGTAAAGGGGGTCGTTCTTCAAGTTAACTTGGGTCTTTGTTTGACGGTAAAAGGGGTCATTCTTCAAGTTACCTTAGGTCTTGTTGGTTTTAAGGAGTCTAATGAAGCAGAGGTGCCAACTATCAAGCAAGCCCTACAAATCTTAACAGAATTTTTCTCAAGAAACCTTGTCATATAAAGTGATGGTTGGAATATTTTATCTTGGGTCACCTCTATCATGGCTCGGCCATTGAAGCTCTACAACCCTCATAACCCATATAGATTGGTCAGGTTAGCCTTGATCTGGATATTTAAACCCATTCAAACTGTGTTGTGATTTGATATTTTAGTACTCAAAATATACTTTATATGCCGGCAGCCACACTCAAACGCGGCCCTATTGTTTAACATAAGATAATTAGACTCACCCCAAAGCTTATACAGGTTGAGTCTGATTAAACAGGTAATGACGTGGAGTATCCAGGCCATCTTAGAGCCCAACCCATTTTAACATGAACCCAATTGATCGAGATTGACTTTCCTTTTCTTTTTACTTAAAATCATATCCACATTTTCATTACACCACTCTCCCATGACTGGCATCCATCTGGGTTCCATAAAAAGGCTTAAGTTTTCTCTGAATATAGCCCTATATATTATTTATTATATAAACTTTTTTAATATGTATAATGTAGATCTAATATATCATTAATTTCAGTTACTAAAGTAATACATATATTATTTATTGTATGCATGACACAGGTGACGCCAAAATTTGGTAGGGTCCCAATTTCGCCAGGACTCAGTATGAAATTATTGATCGAACCCAAATTATATAGGCGGAATTTCAAACCCATCAAATTCAACTAGTAGGTGTAATCTTTTTTATATGATAAATATTTATTATAGATGATGATAATAGAAACAGTTAAGTTTCTCTCTGTTGTTTTTAGAAGATAAGCATGCCTTCCATCAAACCCTCTATGAGATTAGTGGGCCTCATAAATATGATAGGAATTCTGAGTAAACTTTTAAGCAGTTACTGGTTGCACTTGTGGAGCCTCTAAAGCCCACCTGTTATCTACTGTTGAATTTTTGTTCATAGCAGGGAATTTTTTTTTTTTTTTAATAACCTTGTAAGTTTGTGCAGCTTTTGTTGGTTTTCAAGGTACTGGGGATTATTCAGCCAACCCCTTCTTGGACAAGCAATTTTTCATTGCTTTATTAGATTCAAACAGCTCATGTACTTTGACATGTTCTCATTGCTTGATCCTTTGTAACAATCTTTGAAATAAGTTTATTATTTATACTATTCATCAATGTAAAGGTTTTTCAATTGTGCAGTTCTTTCACAACCTGTTGTGAACATGGGTTATATCTTGTGTTTTTGGTTAATTGGATCGGTTCATCTTGGCCAGCCTGGCGTTTGAATCAGGGCTTTTTATAGCTTAAAAAAATTGATGCGACTTATAACCTCCAAAAGGGAGATCGATTGGATCTATATCCAATGCCAACAGCCAAAATGCAATGCGTCCCCTACTCACTCTCACAGTGTTAATCTGGTTGTCGTGATACCGTTTGCTATCTTATGGCCAATTTGGAAGGAAAGGAATGATAGAATCTTTAAGAGTTCTTCATCATCAACAACAGATTTGATATCCAAAATCACCTTTAGGATTGCAAAATGGGCTTAAGTTAGAAATGAATTCTCTAATTTGACTGTTAACGATAATATTTCTAGTTGGGGAGCTTGCATAAGGTGTGACTCTTTTAAGGAGAGGAGAACAATCCCTTGGTATCCTCCTCCTTTAAGGGTCTTTAAGTTTAATGTGGATGATGCTTCAAGGGGTAAGCCAAGTTGGGCCAGGATTAGAGGGGTGCTTCGCAATTGTAAGGGGGAGGTGTTAATTGTGTTTTCCAAGTATGTGGGTGTGTGCAATTCCAATGAAGCAGAGGTGCTAGCCATTCTTGAAGGTCTTCGTTTGTTTTCTACTAGATATGGCGGTACACTTTATATATTATATATATTAAAGTAAAGGGAGAGGTGGGCTGTGAGGGGTGCCACCTCAGCCCTTAGAAATCTCTCATTTTAGAGAAATATCCAAGAAAAAATATGGATGCTTTGAGGTTCATAAAACAATCCCTCCTCCCTAATACATGGGAATACTTGATACTTGTACATGCATGCATTTTGAATCTCCTAAACTTTCTCTATAAGGCCTATAATATCTCTTTAAGTTACTAAAATCTCTCCCTCAATCCATCGTTTCTCATAATCCCACCATCTCATAAATCAATCAATTATAGCAACACAAAAGCAACTTTTCAAAATAAAAAAAAAAAAAAAAAAAAAAACCTTCCTACAGATGGAAGCTAATCAGTTATAGAAATACAAAAGCAACTTTTCTAATTTCACTCATCTGAAACAAATCTCCTCCCTAAATCTCTATTTCAATTCTCTTCTCCATATCACCTTCCTAAATCTCTCCATTTCATTCAATTTTATAAAAATAACAAACTCACATCTTTATCATATCTCCTATAATTTCTCTTAAATAACCTCTTCCATCCTTAGCTTGCACACCTATCCTTTCTCCACTTCTACCAATAACTTGACATTACCATGGGTTCATATTTAAATTTAAATCTACATCTACACTGCTTAAAAATGCCCAAAAGAAAACCCGAAATATCACCCCAAATAAGCCCCATGCATGAAGAAAGAAACTTTCATTCCGATTTTTAAGGGATAACCATATCTTTCTCTATAATTGAATTTGACCGAAATAACACCATCTATATTCATTTCTTCCTCTATCTCCATCTTTCTCTTGCACTATTCACGTTGGATTAGCATTCTATACCTCTCTCATCTGTTGTTCAAGGTTATGTGTTAATGATAATGATGGGTGGATCATGTGTTGGGCCATGTAGGGTGATCTTGACCATTAAGCTGATGATGGAAGATGGTTGTGGCATACATACATACATATTTTAACACACTCAAAATCCTGAATACTGATTTTCATTTTTTTAACTTTTTCTTAGAATGGACTGATAGAGGCTATTTATAGTCTTTGGTTGGGTCATAACTCCTCTCCTCTTTGATAGAGGGGTATAAGATTTTTTGTTTTTTTCATTTTCTCTCTTTGATATGGGCTTTGTTTGTTTGTGGATGTTGTTGGAGGGGTTTGAGTTTCTCAAGGGCTTTTATATGCCTTTCCTATTTTCTTGACATTTTATGTTTGGATTTCTGTTTTTCATGGTTTTATGTGATTTGTAGTCGTTCATCTGTGTTTGGAGTTTGAATATCATTTTGTGAATTTTTTTGCTATTTTTCTTTTAAGGTCGACAGTGGTAAAGCCATGGGATTTTATTAAAGGATCTGCAGGTTTGACTGATTTGAACCTTACTACAGGGCTTACATATCTTCTAATGGAAAATGTCTTATGGATAGTAGGGTATTTTGAGTTCTTTAAGAAGTGGTTTTTTTTTTTTTTTCCTTTTTTTTTTTTTTTGTTGTTGTTGTTGTTGTTGTTGTTATTATGTGGGTTCTAGCTTTATTCTTAACTCTTCTATTTCATGCAGTATTCTATCTTATATACCAAGATGGAAATAGGATATGGGATGAATAAGCTATTAGCCGCATTCAATTGGTAGGACATAGATTTATTTACTATGAATTCTTTGATGCATATTTGTATGTTGAATGCTATAATATTTATATATCAATGACAATTTTTGGTGATTGAGGTTTTCCTTTGGTTTCTTATGAGGGTAGTGTTAATCACAAACCACCTTAGCCAGGTTACTTTTCTATCCACATTGTGCCTCTCAATTCAAAATATCATGACTGATGGTGTTATTGGGGGTAAAAGTAATGTTGATTTGAGGTTAAGAAAAAGGGAGAAAAAGTTGAGAAGAAGTATCCCACTTAATAACATTTCAAATTTTACACCACTGTAAATGTAAGTACAAAATATAATGATCAATTCTACACACTGCAACAATAATTTAAAATAATTGATTGTAAAGGAGAATCTACAATAATTGATGATTTGCATAGTCAAACCATTACTATATATTAGATTATATATGAAGCCAACTGTAGCAATCAGAGATTGCGACTTTTAATTTTAACCCCTTCAATGATTACCACACTCCTCTCTGTAAAAGATTTTTCAATGTTGTAACTTATCAAGCCTTTATTTCTTTTTACTACAGTAACTCTTTAACTTAACTCCACATACAGGTTCTCTCTTCAAATTCTAATAAAAAATAAAGACTCCACATGCAATGTTTCCTTTTCAAATCAACATTTAGGCGAAGTTGGATCGTGTGGCAAATGTGTTTGGCCATATTAGGATCTATCCTATTATGAGAGATCTTTCGGGACTCTTCAAAATAAGAATGATAAATAATATATTTGTACATTTTAGATTCATTTTTCTCTTAAAATATTTTTTTAAAATCTTAAATTTTAATGTATATTCATTTTTGGGCCCGGGCTTAGCACGGGCGTTTGTTGCTAGTATTATGGAAAGTGATTCTTCTAATGTAATCGTATGAGTGTCTAAGCGGAAGTCTAATCCTTGTAAGTTCTGTTGGAATCAATATTTCCTTCTATCATGAGGTTAGATCAGCTAACTCCATGGCAGATGTGTTAGCCGAGCATGGGGTTGATAGGTTGCTTCCTTGGGTGGGTGTGATTATTTAAATGGTTGTAAGTACTTTTGAGGTTGGCAAATTCATTGGATGGACAAAACATGGGAGTCCATGTATTTTACAATTCTTAGATGGACCACTTCGTGTTGAAGAAGGATTCGTGTAGAAGAAAGATTACAAATTCGCAAGAGACAGGGAATTCGCGAAAAATCAGGCACAAACACAGACCGATCGATCGGCCTGCAGGTCCGATCGATCGCCCTAAAAAAGCTCTCAGTTAAAAGTCAGACCGATCGATCAGACCTGCAGGGCCTATCGACCGGACAGCGGCGAAGTCAGCTATTTTTTCTCCTGTTCTTTTTAAAACCCTATTTTTCAATCCTAATCAAACCCAACTTCTCCCATACGAATTCCTAAGCCTATTTAAGGGATTAAGCCCTTCAGAAAATATACCTTTCTCTGATCTAAACCCTAGACTATCCTAAGAGAGATCTTCTTTCTCCAGAGAGTTCTTGTGAGAAATACATGTGCTGAAGCATTGCTCTTTGGAGATACATCATCCATCTTCCAGCAAATTCGTCTTGCCCAAGGCGTGGAGATTGAAGCACTGGAGAAGGTGAACGGCGTGGTCGTCGGCAAGATTCACAGTGGTCCTTAGGTTGTGGTCAACTGTAAAGGAGAGTGAGTTCATCTTGTAACCTTTGAATTTATAGTGCTTGATCTTTCTGGACCGGTGCTAGGTCCCGTGGTTTTTTCCCTTTTCAGGGTTTTCCACGTAAAAATCTGGTGTCCATCTTATTGCTTGATTAACTTAGATTTTCTGCTTTCTATATTAGTATCTGTGCTGGGATTTGTTTTATTTTCTGTTAGGATTGTGTTTGTCAACCCTCCAGAAATTTTTTTCACTTGGTATCAGAGCAGGCACACAAAACACTCCCTATGAACTATGGACATGACGCAAACCCACTGTGAAATACTTCAAAACCTTCGGGAGTAAATGTTATATCTTGAAAGATAGAGAACATCTGGGAAAATTTGATTCCCGAAGCGATGAAGGAATTTTTCTTGGGTATTCCTTAAATAGCAAAGCCTATAGGGTGTTTCACTTGCGATCTTCAACGGTCATGGAATCTATCAACGTCACTGTAGATGATGCTGGACCATCCTATTTTTCTGATGACGAAGATGAATTTCCACTAACTCTTCATTCTTCTCCGCAGGATGATCAAGATGGGAATCATCATACGGGAAAAAAAGATCCAGTGACACCGGATCAAGAAGCTGTTATTCCTGATACTGAATCTGAAAGTGAAGCGTCTGAACTGAAAGCGAAAGGTTCTGCTCAAAGAACAACAAGACATGAAGTCTCTGCAAGCAAGGAAGTACATCCTCGATCCCAAAAAGGTCAGGTAATCAGAGATCATTCACTTGACAAAGTCATTGGTGACATTCAAGCTCCTTTAAAAACTCGTCAGCAAATCCAAAGTGAGGTAAATTTCTTGTGTTATGTTTCATCTCTTGAACCTAAAAACGTAAATGAAGCGCTTATTGACGACTCTTGGATCAACGCCATGCATGAGGAGTTAGGTCAATTTGAGCGTAACAATGTTTGGAAACTTGTTCCACGGCCCAAAAATACTCATGTAATCGGGACAAAATGGATTTTTAAAAATAAAACAGATGAATTTGGTCAAGTCATTAGAAACAAAGCTAGGCTAGTTGCTCAGGGTTACACACAGGTGGAGGGAATCGATTTCGATGAGACATTTGCTCCAGTTGCTCGTCTTGAGTCCATTCGAATTTTATTGGCTGTCGCTTGTTCCTTGAAAATCAAGTTATATCAAATGGACGTCAAGAGTACCTTCTTGAATGGATTTCTGAATGAGGAGGTGTATGTAGAACAACCAAAAGGTTTCCAAGACCCTCATAGCCCTGATCATGTGTTCAAGTTGAATAAAGCTTTGTATGGCTTGAAGCAGGCCCCTCGAGCATGGTATGAGCGATTGACTATCTTCCTGTTAGATAATTCTTTTGTACGGGGCTGCGTGGATAAAACTTTATTTATCAAGAGAGAAAGAAACAACATTCTCATTGCTCAAGTTTATGTGGATGATATTGTCTTCGGATCCACATCTGAAAGTCTGGCTACCTCCTTTGCTACTTGTATGTCACAAGAATTTGAGATGAGCATGGTAGGAGAATTATCCTTCTTTTTAGGTCTGCAAATCAAACAATGTGAGAATGGGATATTTCTCTCTCAATCCAAGTACGCTCACAACATCTTGAAGAAATTTGGAATGAATTCAGCCAAGCACTCCAGCACTCCAATGAGCACCACAGTAAAATTGAGTTTGGACTCTTCAGGAAAAGATTTTGATGAAAGAATGTACCGCAGCATGATAGGAAGTTTACTGTACTTGACTGCTAGCCGACTAGACATCTCCTTTAGTGTTTGTGTCTGTGCTAGATATCAGTCAAGACCAAAGGAACCATATGTTCTAGCTGTGAAGAGGATATTCAAGTATGTTAGTGGCACCACTGACTTTGGAATTTGGTTTTCAAAAGACACAAACATGAATGTTGTGGGCTATTCAGATGCTGACTGGGCAGGTTGTGTCGATGATCGGAAAAGTACGTCTGGGGGCTGTTTTTTGATTGGAAATAATTTGGTGGCTTGGCACAGTAAGAAGCAAACATCCACCTCCCTTTCCACGGCTGAGTCTGAATACATTGCGGCTGGAAGCTGTTGCACACAACTATTATGGATGAAACAAATGCTATCTGATTACGGCATTGATCAAACCACAATGGTTGTGTATTGTGATAATAAAAGTGCCATTGACATCTCAAAAAATCCGGTACAACATTCCAGAACTAAACATATAGACATAAGGCACCACTTTATTAGAGATTTGGTGGAAGAGAAGATCATTTCATTGGAGCATATCCCTACGGAAAATCAATTGGCTGACATTCTTACCAAACCATTGGACCCCACTCGGTTTGATTCTCTTCGTAAGTCCCTAGGTATTTGCTCTCACCCTTAATTTTTTTTACCTTAGGTCCCCTATCTTGTGATGCATTGAGTTTTGCCAAGTTTAAGTTTTTTTTGTTCACTAAAATTTTCTCTTAGTTTGATGGTCATGGTTTAGTGCACATTATCAGTACTCTTCCCTCTTAAAAAAAAAAAAAAATTTGCCGGAGGATCAGGCTACCGTTGTCATTAGTGTGAAAGTCACCTATGATTGTATTTAATTGTTCATACTCAGTGACAAGTTTGGGTTTGAAGCCTTTTTAACCTGAGCCAGTAAGCCCGTAGAGGTATTGCCATACTTAGTGCCCTAAAGCCATCTGGTTTGGGAGTCATTGCCTGAATGCTCGTTACATGGGTTATTTAGAAAGTTTAAGAAACCTAGACATTGCACCGTCACTCAAAAAAAAAAAAAAAAACTAACGGAGCTGAGTCTGATATGTGTGATTTTATCATTTATCCTAGAACAAACTATTGTTTTTCAAAATATACACATTTACACACTTACTTGGTAGAATTTCAGTATATGATACAAGAAACACCTCAGCCCATTTCATCTATCACAGGCCCATTTCTTTATTTTGGCCCAGAACCGATCGATCGGTCTGCCTTGTCCGATCGATCGGCCATCGTGTCAGGCGGTTTTTAATAACCATTTCAGTTCGTTTTCTTTCATTACAAATCTTTTGCTTCTTTCCATTCCTCTGCCCTAGACCCGTCGACTACTCTCCTCCGCGGATTTTCTGTTGGGATTCTCACTTCAAGGTATGGTCCTCCTCCTTTCCTTCTCTCTCCATTTCCTTTCATTGTCTATGTTTTTATTATGGTTGTTGGATTGGGTGTGTGGAGATAGTTGATGTTGGTTGTGATTGGTGAATAACAACTGTTGTTCTGCAATGTTTTCCTTTGCCTTGATGTTCCATTCAATTGTAGAAAGACCTATTCACCTTGTACATCCATTTTTGGATGCCCGTTTCTTAACTTGCTTGTTGGACATTGTCATTTATCATATGCACTCCAGGTGTTTGCTGCATTGCCTCAAAGAAAACATGGCTTCGAAAAAGAAAACTTGCCATAGGGGGAGCTCCTCATTTGCCCCTACTTTTGATGCTGCTCGATTTCAAAGTGTGCTTAAAGAGAATTCTTTCACAAATGTGTTCTCCATGAAACAAGTGATAGTTGAGCGTCCTATTCGACTAGCAAAGATTGACATTGAGTTTAGTCACTGGCTCCATGAGAGGGAATGGTCTTCCCTATACATGTTTGAACCCAAAGCTTATGGGACATTGGTGCAGGAGTTCTATAACAATTTTTATGAATTCGGAGATGAATCATTTAAAACGTATGTCCGCGGGATGGTGGTTGAGATTAACCCCAATATCTTAGGCCAGTTTCTCAATATTGATAGGAGTCTGAATGCTGAATACCCGATTGCTGAACCTGATTTGGATGATATGGAAGATCCCGTAGTGAACATTGATTGGGCTGAAGTTGTCACTACATTGACTGCTGGTAGGAAAACTACATGGCCAGGCGGCACTCTGAAGCAGAGGTTTCTCACTCCATCCTATAGGATGCTGAACTTATTTGTCTGCTTTAATCTTCACCCCAAGGGGAGATATTCCGAGGTGATTAAGGAAACAGGGTATTTGTTATATTTGATTGGGACTGCACGCTTTATTGATGTTCCTCTCACCATATTCAAGCACATGATGGCTGCCCCCCTAGGTGCTACTTCTACGTCACTGCCATATGGTGTACTGATCACTCGCTTTCTCATATCTAGCGGAGTTGCACTGGGGCCAAATGATTCATTGGTTAGAGGGAGAGGCCCCATTACATATCGCACTGTCAGTCTTTCTTCAGCTCATGTGGATGACAGTGGGGATGAGGCACCAGTTCAGGACGAAGACGGAGCTGCTCCAGTTGATCCACAGTTTGAGACTACCATGCCTGCATATCTGCAAGACCTTGAAAATCGTCTTCTAGACCAGTCCACTCAGATCGAGTTACTTGAGCATAGAATGGACTCACAGTTTCAAAGTGTTTTCTCTCAGATGCAGTAACTCCAGCTTGGCAGCAGCCGGATTGAGGATAAGCTGGATACTCTTCTTCATCGATTTCCTCCTCCACCTCAGTAGCCCTTGGATTTTTTTTGTTGCCCTTTGAATTGAACTTTTAGCTGTTGTTTATGTTTTCTGTGACATTTTCTCTCTCTTTTTGTTATGGCTGTTCTTTTTGATGACCCTTGCCAATTTATGGCCAAAAAGAGGGAGACTTAGATGGACTTAACTTCTGTTTTTCACTTATATCTGCATATCATTTTGTTTGTTCTTTATATATTTGTGATTTATGTGTGCTTGATTTGAACTTCTGTCAAAGATTGTCGGTGATAGGTATTGCAGGTATCAGCAATGGATATCGTTGTATAGTCTTTATTTGGGTAATTTCAGGGTAGACTTATTGTATTAGCTGTTTTGTCCATGAATTGCCAAAGGGGGAGATTGTAAGTACTTTTGAGGTTGGCAAATTCATTGGATGGACAAAACATGGGAGTCCATGTATTTTACAATTCTTAGATGGACCACTTCGTGTTAAAGAAGGATTCGTGTTGAAGAAAGATTACAAATTCGCAAGAGACAGGGAATTCGCGAAAAATCAGGCACAAAGACAGATCGATCGATCGGCCTGCAGGTCCGATCGATCGCCCTAAAAAAGCTCTCAGTTAAAAGTCAGACCGATCGATCGGACCTGCAGGGCTGATCAATCGGACAGCGGCGAAGTCAACTATTTTTTCTCATGTTCTTTTTAAAACCCTATTTTTCAATCCTAATCAAACCCAACTTCTCCCATACGAATTCCTAAGCCTATTTAAGGGATTAAGCCCTTCAGAAAATATACCTCTCTCTGATCTAAACCCTAGACTATCCTAAGAGAGATCTTCTTTCTCCAGAGAGTTCTTGTGAGAAATACATGTGCTGAAGCATTGCTCTTTGGAGATACATCATCCATCTTCCAGCAAATTCGTCTTGCCCAAGGCGTGGAGATTGAAGCACTGGAGAAGGTGAACGGCGTGGTCGTCGGCAAGATTCACAGTGGTCCTTAGGTTGTGGTCAACTGTAAAGGAGAGTGAGTTCATCTTGTAACCTTTGAATTTATAGTGCTTGATCTTTCTGGACCGGTGCTAGGTCCCGTGGTTTTTTCCCTTTCTGAGGTTTTCCACGTAAAAATCTGGTGTCCATCTTATTGCTTGATTAACTTAGATTTTCTGCTTTCTATATTAGTATCTGTGCTGGGATTTGTTTTATTTTCTGTTAGGATTGTGTTCGTCAACCCTCCAGGAGTTTTTTTCACTGGTTGATACATTGCTTCTTTGGATGGGTGTGATTTTGTTAGTCGGGTTGAAGGTGGTGCATTTCTTCTGCACTTCCCCTTCCTCTCTTTCTTTGGTTTTTTTATACTTTGTACATTCTTTTCTTTGAATGAAATCTTTCGTTACCATTATAAAAAAAAAAAAAAAAAAATCTCAACCAGCATCCAGCCTGGATTTTAAAACGTCTAAACCCTGACCCTCAATTAATAGGCCACGTTCGGGTCAGGCTGGTGGATCATAATCACATAAGTCAGTTTGGTGGTTTGAGGAATAAGAATGATGTTACCACTTACACAATTGATAAATGGGTTTATTAGCTTCAGCTCAGTCATTGCCATTTATCAAGTGTGTTGGTAATAACCATCCATTCTCAACCCTCTTTTTCCTTTTTAAAGCATAACCTGATCCTTGAATTATCAAGTTAGGTGACGGGTTCGATCACAAATTGTCACAACTGTTGGCCCACCAAATCGTTATATAACTCTTACGTGGCCGGCCCCAAATCATGAGCTGAATTGCTCACTGTATTTTATACTTTCTATTTCTTTTGTAAAAGAGTACTGGGGTCCCAAAGCTTGCTAAATTGTACAAAGCTATGATAGATTTGTTATCATTTCCTGTTCTTGCACCCATCCCATTGATTTTTTTTATTTTTATATATTAATATATAAAGCAAGCATGGTAAATGGATTGCACAAGAAGATTTTATTTCCAAACAAATGCTGAAATATGTTCAACATATATAAATTTTACACTTGCATTATTTATTTAATATCTTGTGTAAAAAACTCTCATAGGTCTTGTCTATGAGATCTAGATTTTCTAAACACCGTGCATCATGGTGGGTCAACTACTAGGTTATCATTCAATTTAGAGGTTTTATTTATTTATTTATTTATATACCTCACTAAGGTTTCTAGGATCTGGAAATTGGCTCATGAGATTTTAGTATTTTTAAATAGGTCCAGACTTTTTTCATTTTAATACCTTTCATGTCCCTAAAATCAATATTTCTAAGAAAAATGGGCAGCCACTGTATGAGGATTGTGTTGGGTTTTTATATAAATGATAACCTTCCATGTCCTTCTACCGGCCCTCGGTAAAAGTTTCCTTCGTCGTCCCACACAATTGTGGCCGTCGCAGAAAAAAAAAATCAATAGTTTAGTCCAATGGTTGGCCACCGTTGAAACATTTACCAACTAGGTCTATACCGTCAACAAGCAACGGCCACCCTCCGCCTACCACTCTGTATTATAGGGGGGGACCAGTTTTTCTTGTAGTGCTTTATGTGCTCTTTATTATGGAGAAATTAATATAATGCTTTTGACAATGGACAAGCCTTCTGGTTTAACTCTAACGAAGAAATTAAAACGCACACAATGCTTTGCTTTATAATAGCTGCTCTTGATTTGATTATCAGAAACTCTAATACTAGTACCTCTTAAATTTTTTCACCTAGGCACTCCTACCAAAACCTCGAGGCATTAGTAGAAGCAGCGAAAATACTTTTTAATATTTCCCTTTAGGTGGAGCCCACTGTTATTGGTGGAGCCCACTCTTCAATAGTAACAACTCTTTTGAATATGAAGAAGTTAATAGCACGGAGCAAATAATTTTCATGCTCAATTTGATTATCTACTTCTGAGGATAAACTCAATCTAGAAATCTATTCTTCATTCTTTTGCGAAAGATTCTTCCCTCAGTTTTTTATTTTTTATTTTTATTTTTTTTTACGAATCTTCTAATTTTCATTAAAAAAAATTATGTGGAGAAGGGTATTGTAAAGGGCGGGACTATAAATTAGAAGCGGCACAGCTTCACAATAGGATCCTACTAATCCTTCTGAGGTTATTTGTTTGAAATGCTGCAACGCCGTAACGCTAATAAATCTTAAATGACTAATAACCATTTTAAGGTTCTCCAATGATTAAGAAATATGATTGTAATAATGAGTGAGTAATATTTTAATTTGTTTTCTTCTTCAGAATATAGGTTGGATACCTCATCTTTGATTTAAGATTCACATGCAAATATTTACAATTCTCTCTCAACAAGGATCTCACATTGTGTTTGATTAGGTCATCGAGCATTTATGCACTCTGGGGCGGACCCAGAAAATGGAACTACAGGTGGCCAAATGAAAATTATTAAAAAAAAAATTTTACAATTTCGGGGTCAAAATAGAAATTTACAAAAAATTTAGTGGTAAAAAATAAAATTTAGAAAAGTTAAAGGGGCCATGGCCACCCTAAGCCTACATGTAAGTCCGTCCCTAATGCACTTTCATTTCTCTTGGGACTCTTCCTACGGTGTCAACTTAGCTGTATCTGGTCTGCACTCGCAGCACAGTCGGCTCTAAAATGTTCATTAGTATAGTGCAATTTTTTTTTTTATATATATATAGTGTTACTGTTACTATAATAAGATAAAAGATTACAAAATGCATCTCTCTAATCACATCTTATTAAGTCCAAAGCAACGTCTTGGATATATCTAACCAATGTCAACGACGTGTTGGAAAACTCAACCCACCCTCCTCTCCTTTTCTCCTGTACAAAACAAACCCGCATCCAAACAATCCCTCCCTAGATTTCCATCCATTTCTTTCATCTCCTTTTCCAATCAAAGAAACCTAGACACAAGGAAGAGATGAAATGCTTTTGGTGTGCAGAAATCGCTTCCAAAGCCTACATAGGCACCATTAAAGCCATAAAGCAAGGCCACCCGCCCCCAGTTCTGCTCCGCACTATGGGCACATGATATAATGGGTTCATGTAATGAAACGTATGGGTAGCACGGATAGATAATCAGATAAGGTCCTTGACACATGGGTGGATGGAAATGGTGGCATCTGCATCCCTATCGGATGGTTAGATGCTAGGGTCCTTCATGGATAATATTGAGGTGCATTTGTTTTTTTAAGTCCATGTTGGACTCCAAAATGATAGATATTTTCAACTAAAGTACCAAGGATCAATCCTTTTTTTTTTTTTTGGTACCCCAGCTAGGGGGTGGCTGGGACCATTTTTTTTTTCTTTTTATTTAGAGAGCCCGATATACCTGGGAAGGAAGCCCATAAAGTGAAAAAAAAGCCCAGCATATCCGAAAAGAAAGCCCACCGAAATGGGAAGAAAGCCCGCATATACACATGCGGGAATATAGAGGGAGGTGGAGTTTGAACCCCAAACCTCCCAAGTAAGAACCCAACTCCTTACCACCGGTGTAAGGAGCAATTCTTCCGAGGGTCAATCCTTGAGAGCAAGTTTGTAAATCAAAGGTCCCAACATCACTCAACCATGAGTATGTTGGCTATTAATGTCAGTATTTTTTTTCATTAAGTCCAGGACCCACCTAGGTACCCACTTGAGGATGGGACTGGGGATCTCTTCGTCTCAATGGGGCCTACCTATGTGCAAAATGTGGTCCTATTTGATCATGTTAATTATCCCTTCATCAACTGCCAATAAGTTTCACCCCTTAAAAACTTGGCCCGTCAATTCAATCGTATAGTCCATTTTGATGGGTGTAAAAACTAAGGGATCAGTGACTAGTAGGTGTGAGTGATCCATTTAGGTGGGTCATCAAGTGGGACCACTATGAGGTGGGCAAAGTATGAAGTGTATGTAGGATAAATCTACTAACACTATGTTTACCCATAGCAATTTTAGTGCAAGGCCATTATGGTTCTGCCCATCACTACAAAATTGGACTACATGGGAACACACGTCAATAAAACAATCTGTGATCAACCATGCTCTCATTAGCACGTTTTCTGTGTCGTCGTGAAAGAGTCACAGAAACCTTGAGATTTTATTCCTCTATCATTTTATTTCAATCCTCTCTTCCTTTAATTGAAAACTCGAACACTCAAGGAAGAAGGAAGAAGGTGAAGAGGTTATGCTTGTTTAGAGTCGAATGCGATCCTCACTTGCTATAGCGAGGGTCGCATTCGACTCTCAACAAAGGAAATGAAGTTCGAATGCGACCACCAAAATAAATGGTGAAAAAAGTTACTTCTTCTGTACAGATTCCCTGTTTGGTGCATTACTAGCTAAAATTCACTGTTTGGTGCAGTGGCCACTTAAAGTTATTTTTTTGGTAAAATCCTTTATTTTTTATAAGGAAAATTAGCAAGAAGAATGGTTTTATAAGTTTTCATATATCATATGGGTTTTTAATTTTAACCTTTTTTTTAAAAAGAAAACTCTTAAATGTAGGAACAGTTATAAATTGTTTCAAATGAAATATGATCGTTCCTATTATGATATTTTGGAAGGGAAAGTTATTCCTCAATTTATTTTTTTTGGAATGGTTCAAATCCAATCTCAGTTTTCTAATTTGGAGCAATTTAGGCCCACTCCCAAAAAAATCAGCAACGATTTGCCCCAATTCCATACACTCTTATATTATATTAATCTAAAAAAACTTCAGTGTAACTTGGCAAGTTCTAGCATTAGAGGTAAACTCTTACCTCAATGAATAGTAGCATGCCGTGTTACCCAGTGACAGGCCAAACACAGGAGGCAATTGTGGATTAGCCTATACTAAAACAATCTTTACATAAAATATTTATCTTATCTTAACTTTGCAGTTATTCGTATTGAGATAATGGTCGTTAGTTATTAACAATTTCAATTTTGAGTATTAATTTTTTCTCGCTATTACATGGAATGGAAGAGTAAACTATCTTAATATATTAACCTTGGGTCGTTCAATTTTTTTTTTCGCTATTTCAATTTATTTTCAATGAAATCAGAGAGCTTTCGGCTAGAATCGTTGCTTTCTTTCATCATAAGGTTAGATCCGCAAACTCTATGGCGGATGTATTAGCTAAGCAAGGGGTAATGAGATTGTCTCCTTAGGTGAGTGTGATAATGTAATTGGGGTTATGTGATGTACAATGCTCTTGTACCTTCCTCCTATTTCTCTTCCTTTGATTTTTATCCTTGTATTTGACTTTTCTCTTACTAAATCTTGTTACCGTTTTAGAAAAAAAAAAAAAAAGGGATTTAACCTGAAAAACCCTCATAAACACCTTATTATTTTATTTGGCCCCAATAGAAACCGACGGACAGAATGGGCCCTTAATTGACGTTTCTTTTTTTTTTTTGTCTTCTAGTGACATAGTCGATATCGACTATCATCTGTAAGTACACTTAAAACCCATCGTTGCATCTGCTTTTCCCGTTTACATCGTTCGCCTTGTCTGGTGCGAGCAACCCTTCTGGAGGCTGGAAAATCCACTACAAGTCTTCGAGTTCTCTATTAATGGTGGTGGTTGCACTCCTTGAAAAGGCAGGTACACACATTAATGTTTATTATTATTAGTTTGATGTTTTCCCCAAAACTCCTCAAAACTCGACAGTCACCGAATTTGTTGATTACTATTCTTCCTTTTATGTCTTAACATCCTTAGACAAGTAATCAACAACCTTGATCTGTCCTAGAAATTGTCAGCGAAGTGCATATTTAGTTGTGAGCAGTTGATATTTGCTCATAAAGAACCACTCCCATCTTTTTAATCTTCACATTTATTAGCTCATAAATGTGCATTTTTTTACTCTCCCAGAAAATGGCACCCAAGTGCATCTAGAGTTCTGAAACGTGGATATCTTCTCCTAAAGTGACACTCCCATCTTCAATTTTAGCATAGTTTATTATATATATATATTGTTGGGTTTAGGGTTTTAAATGTGGTTGTATTTGACAGTACAGGCATCACATCTCTTCTTTTATTTAGCCTATACTAAAACAGAACATTCATGCCCCATGTTAATTGTTTTTCGAGTATTTCATTTTTCTAGATCTATAAAATTTTAACAGCACATGGACTGTTAAAAGGTGGATAAAAGGTGGAGACGCTCCTACACTGTCGTATTTAGTTTTCATATTCGTATTTTGCTCTGTGGTTCAAATTGTATATAGTCTGTGTATTTTGTACAACCTTTGGAATATCATAATGCATCTACTTTAAACATACACTTGCCCTTTGACCATGGGCATTGTTTAACCATACATATCTACTTTCTGTTTCCACCACTGTATAAACTTAATAATTTTTATTTATAAACAGCATGTCAGATTGCGATATCCTAATCATATTCCACTACGATGGAAACTTTGAGTTTGATATGATGCGGCCCGTTTATAATGGAGGAAAGCAGAAGATGAGGTATTTATCAACCGACATAACATATGGGTCATTGGTTGCTGATAAGAACGAAAAATGTTATATTTTTCTCCATTAATATTTAGTTCTTTGTACCTATTTGATATCTAATTGCACTCATTATTCTTATATTTTGATTTAGGATGCAATTGGAGGGCTAAACGCAAAACGAAGCTAATTGGGTGATTTTAGATGAATTTTCACATCGCTTCGCAAGTTGGGCATAACTTTTATTCGAGCTCCGGTGGAGACGATTCAAGATACTGTGGAGCAATAAAAGAAGGTGATCATATTTGATGCTGATTGGACGGAGTTGATTCGGAACCGGGTCTTATTTAGAGGAAATCAAGTAGAAGGGCATTATGGTAAATTTGAAGAAATCAGAAGTTCGTCAAAACATATCCAATATTGGGCTCATATTGTGCAGAACGAAAAATAGTGCAACTTTGATTCTTGGGTCAAGTCCAACAGAAGCCCGAATGAGAAGATATGACCAAGAAGAAGATTTTGACTAAGTTATAATTTAATTGAATACTTTATTGATTCCCATCTCCAAATCCAAGCCACTTCCAATTCTCCCTCACGTCAATCTCCTTCTCTGATTCAGTCTCTCTTTATAATGTTTCTTTTCATCTTCTAATCCTCATCCAACACAACTGCCGCTACATCTCCATGGGCCCAGCCACTCTTTTCTCTCCACATCATCCTTTCCCATTAAAACTCTACCATCTCACAAGCTATTTTATCTCATCATCTCATCCACCAGCCCTATCTCCCCACCTCTATAAATCATCACAGCAAGCCACTGAGAGATGGACGCCATTCACAGAACAAGTCTCTGCACCAACGATCTCTCTCTCTCTCTCTCTCTCTCTCTCTCTCTCTCTCCATTTAGATTATTTTTATTTTGCAAGTTAGTATGGCCTGCGTGGCTAATTTTCTTTAATTGGTTGAAGGAGACTGAAGCCTCGGAATAATTACTGTGAGATCTAATTTATTTTCATTGTTCAATTTATGCTTTGAATATAGGTTGTTCTTCTATGCTTAATTTGCTATGATGATTGTTTCGTTTAATTGCTAGGATGCATACTAGTTTATTTTCCGTTGCAATCTAATGCTAAATTAGAAATCAAATCCGTAACTGTTTGATCCCTCTAATTTGTGAAGCAACTGATATTTAATAATTTACTGCGTTAGTAATTATTAGATATTAGGAAGAACACTTGGCTAAATTAAATGCAACCGCTTGTGCTTGTGTTATTTGGGTTCATCGATCTCTCTGATTTTAATGCTTTTGCTAAATTAAATCTATAGCGCTTGTCTTAGGTTGTTTAGTAAATAGGGTTAATTAGAGCGCGTGTTTTCTAATTAACTAATTAAGGAGGTAGGAATTTAATTCCAACGATGAATATTCAAAGTGTTAATTGATTTATTTTTGCATCAATGATCAGTTTTGAATTTCCGATGGTGGATGTTAACTTTGACCAATGCTTTCTCATTTGATTGAATTCGTTATTTGATTGCTTTTTATTTGCTTTTATTTATTTTTGTTTTCAGTACAATCAAAACCCCCATCTTTGATCACATAGCATAAAATTTGACTAAACACTCTCCGTGGGAACGATCCTTACTCGCGATACTACATATATTTTTTGGAGTAAAGGTTTTATTATATTTGGGTGCCGGCGACAGCACGACCAAATTTTGGCGCCGTTGCCGGGGAGTGATTTTAGTTGATTTTTTTTACTTCTTGTGATTTTCTAAAAAAAAAAAAAATCATTCCCCAACACGTTTTCTCATTATAGAATAGTCTGGGCAGGAGCCTCCTTTTCAATCCATCTGTCTCTTTGTTTTCTCCACTCAGTAAGGAACTATCTCTTTTCTTTCTTTTATACATCTCTTTATCATCTCATCTCTCTTTATCATCTCATATCATCCCAAATTCTCTCTCTATCTCTCTACTACCTACTGCTCTGTTTTTTTTTTTTTCTTCTCTTCGTTCTCTGTCTCTCTCTGAATTCATCTCATCTCTTGGTCCAGCGCCCCTCGTTTCAACCTATCTCTCTGTCTCTTCGTTGTTTTGCTTCATCTCTCTGACTTCATATCTTCATTACATTTTTTTTTCCCAGGGACGCTGCGCATAAAGGGGGCACTGTTCCGGACTTTACGGACC